>OX638111.1:38659000-41078000 GCA_951804975.1 Anthophora plumipes
TTCGTATGGTTACTCGCAACTCTCTTTTATTCGTTCTCTCTCTCTCTTTCTCTCCCTTTCTCTCCCTTACTTTCTCGTCACTCATGAATCGCAGCTTTTCCATTTGCGCATACTCTCGCATCATTCAAAGCCTCATTCACTGCAGTAATAATAGCAATAGTAGTTTAATAATTAACTGTTTTTAACGTGGTGTATTCGAGGATTTTTAATTGTAAATTCTTCCACGTTGTTAAGACACTGTAAATTTGTTTGTAACTGTTATGAGTTCGGATAAACCGTATGCCGCGAGCAATTTTTTGTGTAATAAGAGCTCAGCAACGAGTTTAGTATAAATCAGGCACTCTGACGACGTTGGTTCGGAAAAATGGAATGGAGTTATAAATGAAGTCCCACTGACAAATGTCAATGGAGTCCCACTTTATTAATATTTCTTGTAATCAACAATACTATCGATAGTTGCAGAATGTTAATCCTAAGTATAGAAGCCATGCGATATTTAGAAATTGCCGTATCGATTATTACAACTATCGACATGTATACATATCGATTACTGTATCTATCGATAGTGTTAGTAGAACGAAAGTGCCGGTGCCACGCAAACGTCAGATTATTCATTAAAAAAAATGACTGCCTTAGTGGTTCTTAGAAAGTTTTGGTCAGAGTATACGAAAACTACATCGAAAAAGCTTAAGATAATAGACGCCTATCTGCTCTATGTATTTCTAACGGGTGTTGCACAATTTATATATTGTTGTCTCGTTGGTACATTCCCCTTCAACAGCTTTCTCAGTGGATTTATCTCTTGCGTATCTTGCTTCGTTCTCGGAGGTATTGTTGGCAATTGTTTCTAATGATTACAATTTTATTCTAAACATTTTTTTTTTTTTTCAAAAAATGAGCTACGAAGGTTTTAGGTTATATTAATAATGGTATGGTTATGTTGTACCATCTGTTCATAATTTATTAAAAAAAAATCAAAGTTGACATCCTTGTTAATATTTATTTTATTGTGCTAAAACATCTTTTGAAATTATGTGCACCTTGCTATTAAATTTGTTGAAAAATTGAAAGTTTATTTAATGAAAATTGTGTTCATGATTATAGGTTAATGCATTATTTATTCTCAGGATCCATTTTTATATATGTATATGTATTTTATCTACTCTTTTTAATACGAATTGCAAATTTTATAATATAATTTTATAATATAGTTGTGCAATTTTTTAGTAGCACTTATTTGAGAGCAGTTATTCTGTCCACATTTTAAAAATTAATTTGTTAGTTTGAAGTTTGTTTATTTTAACAACAGAATACAATTGAGATATAAAATTTGTTTTATCTGTTTCAGTTTGTCTACGGCTACAAGTGAATCCTCAAAATAAAAATCAATTTCATGGAATAAGCCCTGAGAGAGGGTTTGCAGATTTTATCTTTGCACATGTCATCCTTCATATTGTTGTAATGAATTTCATTGGTTAAAAATGAGAAATAAGATTTTACTTATGAATGTTTCAATAAAATATTGAAAGTATAGCATTGTTGCGTTTAAACCTGTTATTAAGAATTACTTTATTTTAAGAATGTTTATGCAATTAAAGACAAATATGATAATTGAGATTACCAACTAAATTAGAATTTACTTTTATTTATACAAATTTTATCTTTTACCGAACAGTAATTATCGTTTCTTCTTTGTAAAAATATATGTAAAATTTAAGCACAAAGTTGCATGAAAAATCAGAAAAATGAGCAAACATAGAGTATCCACTTTTAAGTAAAATATCTTTCAGTGCTAAAAAAAAATTAATCTTAGTATTTGAAAATTTGCAGTGGTATATCACAATTCCAAATATGTCCTGAACAGTAACGTACAAAGTTGGTTTTAATGTTCTTTTATTTTCTATATTTTAAGTAAAATATATAATAAAGGGTGTTTGAAAAGAATATTCCACCAAAGAAATTTTTTTTTTATTTTACATATTCTATTTCGAGTATTTTTTGTATGTGAAACATCACTTAGTTTTGTATTTTATTAACATTCAGATATAATTAAAAATAGTGCTTTTCCACATAAACAAAAACAATCCTAAGAAAATATATCTTCCTAGAATTTGTTAACGAATATCGAAATTCTAAATAATAAAAGGAACACTAATATTCCTCTGTTGTATTCTATTAAATAATATTTTATTTGCAAATATACGTGCTTTAAATATAATTTTCTCCAACGTTTTTAAATATTCACTCAATTTAATTACTTACATATACCTCTATAATCAAACATTAAATATTACAATAAAATTAATAACAAAAAATTATAGTAACCATTTTCTATTAAAAACGCTAAATGATTTTTCTTCTTTATTTAAATGAACAAAAAAAAAAAAATCGTGATGGAAAAAAGGATATTACCTTCGACAATACATTCTTATTATTATCAGTCCTCTAATCCACTGATGAGTATATAATTCACAACCAGTCGATATTAAATTACTAAAATCTTTTCTTTCTATCCTTAAGAAAGTCGTTTTTTCTTTCTTACAGATAGGAAATCAAAATTTCAATGAAAATCTTAAAAACGGAAATATTAAGAGTACCAAGAAAAATATTTTTCTTAAGAAAATCGACATAAAGAAAATTTCTAAGTAACTTTTTCTTTTTGTTTTAAAGACTAAAAACATTAACTTTCGTTAAAAAGGATTACTTTCCTAGTATATACGATATTAAATTTCTCAAGACGTTCTTTCGTTTTATGCAAGCTTAAGACACTTGGAAAAGTTTGTTTAAAAAAGAAAAAAAATAGAAAAAAAGAAAGAAAAACAAAGACCTCTGAATGATTATGTTTCTTAGTTATTATTTGGATAAATAAAGAATAAAAAATAATTAAGCGAGTAATACTTTTAAGTTAATTCTTATTATTGCTAAAGAATTAAACAGTTAATACTTTTAAATTAAACGTCCTTATTTTTCTTAAGAATAAAAACACATGTATTCTTAAGGAAACTATTTTTCTTTAAGAAAGGAGTGTGTACAATTTTCAAGGAGACTATTCCTAAAAACTTGGGATCTTAAATGTGTTTATATTCAAATATAAGATAAAAAAACAAAAAGAGTATATATTTATAAGAATGCGAAGCAAAAAATTTCTAAGAAAACTAAAAGGAAGGAATTGTCAAAAAAAAAAAAGTTTTGTCTAAATGTTAATCTTCTTAAGTGCATCCGATGATTTTCGACGATCGTCGTCGAAAAATTTCTTAGGAACAAACACACGGAATAAAGAACATACTTTTCTAAAAAAAAAAAAGAAAAAGAAAAGAAAACGAAAAAAAAAAGTAAAGGGAAAAATAATAGAAGGAAGCAAGCTTCGAAAGTAAGGAAACAGAAAGGCTAGGAGAAAATATAAATGGACGTCGGTGAACGTGTACCCAAGAAAATCAGTCGTTATACTCTTCTTCGAAGAAGATGGCCGCTACGAAGCACGAAAAATCAAAATTTCTTTATCGACATATATCTCTCTGCTTTTCCTATCTTAAGAGGTGGCATTAGAAACAGGTTGGTTGGCTTCATGCTTTTTTTGACGTTTCTCGAAATATCTCCTCTTAGCAGCGAGTCTCATGAGGTCTTTGCGACGCTGTAGGATTTGTTCTCTTTCGGACGATGATTTCGAAAAACGTCCTCCTAGGCTGGAAGGCTCTTCGCCGCTGCAATCATTTATTATAAAAAAAATTTTTCGTGTTATCCTATACAAAGTTGCACCATATCTTAGAAAAAAACAAAATATACTTATAAAATTTTCAAGAAACTATTCGAGAAATTGAGAAATAAATATACGCTGAATATAAATGTGGATATAATCTTACCCAAGTCTTGTAAACAATATTTCGACACTTATGCTATACATATGTGAAACGTTATTACGAGAGTAGTATAACAGCTTTTTTCAAATGGCTGCCATTTGATTCCATTATCCAACAAATTTTGACCTTCAGAAAAATCTGTAATATCCATTACAGATAATTGCCGATTCTTATAGAATTTCTCATCTCAAATACGAATCCGGAAGCAGAATTGCTCTATCACCCTCAGTTTTTGTACCAACACACAATTTTGGGTAAAAATGAGGTATTACGTAGAAACTCAAAACGCTAGGAAGTTCAATTTAGTCTTAAAAGATAGAGGAGAGTGTCTTGAATATATTAGTGTATAAAGTTAATAAATTTTGTGGTTTTGAATGGTTGTAAATGGCCGTCAAAGCTTAAAAAGGACCCGATATGCGTACTTTCTACGCGATACTTTTGCATTTGTATGAAAAGTTCTTTATCTAGTGCAGATTCGCTACATAGTATTGGATTGTGCCACATTTCTTAAGAAGAAACCACGCAGAAAATGAATCGGAATGATTTTGAATTCGAACAGATTGAGAAAATATCCGCTGGCAACATGCGCACGGTGTTTTTTGCCGGCCATCGCGATGCGTAATCGCTGTATGATCAAAAACAACATTTTCCAAATTTCGTTAAACTGCAGGAAAAATGAAATATACAATATGAAGACATCAGATATAAAAATCTTTTTGTCTTGCTTGACATTTATACTTTGCGTTTTCGTTATTCTTCATTAACGTTTATATCCTATATTACTTTCATATTCTATATATTGCTATATTTTATATTACTTTTCGATCTCGAACTGTTTTTTAAGTGTATCGAACAATGTATTTGTAAAAGAAGATGCCTAAATAATGCTTAAATAGACTTCACGTTGCTTTTAAATATTGTTTCACGAAATTCAAGCATTGCTATATTAAGGAAAGTGTTCTAAGTCTTTCAAAATCATAATAATAAAAATCCTGGTAAGTTCATAAATAACTGTATTTGTTATTTAGCGGTTTCGTATGAACAAGACATATGGATTCGTGCATTAAACATCGAAATTATTTAAGACAGAGCGATCGGAGGAAATTCTTAATAATGCTGCAATCAGTATTCAAAAATATATGACAAAGATTATCTGTTGAACGAGAAGTATAAAGTGAACTGTGACGAAAACATTTTCAAATTTATTTAGGTGAGCAATATTACAGGTAAGTCTTCATTTTGTACGTAGTTTAACAAAATTTCAAAAATGTTTTTCACCATGCAACGATTACGAGTTGCTACGGCACTGTCGAGTTGCATGGCGGCAAATAGTTGCCGATGGATATTTTCTCGACTTGTTCGAACTTGAAACTATTCCGATACATTTTCTGGATGATTTGTTCTTAAGAAATGTCTACAGAATCCGAAACTGGGTAGCAAATTTGCGCTAGATAAAGAATTTTTCGTAAAAATGCAGAAGTATCGCGTAGAAGCTACTCAAAATCACAAAATTTAATAACCTGTACACCTGTATACCTCTCCTCTATACTTTAAGACTAAATTGAACTTCCTAGCATTTCGAGTTTTTACGTAATACTTCATTCTTTTTCAAAATCGTGTGTTTTTACAAAAACTGAGGGTAATAGTGAAATCCTACTTTCGGATTCGTGTTTGGGACGAGAAACTCCACACGAATCACCTAATGAATATTACAGATTTTTCTGAAGGTCAAAATTTGTTGGACAGTATTCTTTTTCACGGTATAATTTCTATAACGATCGATTTGTAAATATCGAACAACGTAATTTTGTAAATGTATTGAATAAAAGGCTTGAGTTATTTTAATCAATATATAGTAATAGTATCAGATAATCATTATATATTTTATGAATATTGCAGTTCGATACACATACTAGAATAAATATGTATTGTTTTGTTGTTGTAACCTCTTTTATGTGATCAGTTTCTCACATATTTAGTAAAAGTAAATAGTAGAAGAAATAAAAAGGGAAAGAAAAAAAATTACCTATCGGCGAGAGGAATGTCAAATCTTGGATCTGAGGGTAGCGACGTTGATGAAGCTGTATTCAAGGAAACGCTAATCTCAGTGGTGTTCGTATGAATTTGAGGGACGGATTCCGTTTGCGGTTCTTCCATTAAATGATGAGGCGATATCAACACCCTGTCGAGGATATTTTCAACTGTCCATTCGACTGATCTTGTCATTCTGAGGTCTTCTACAATTAGGTTGCGCGGGAAATTTGGAAATAGCTGTTGCACCTGTTTCAAGAATAAATAACACACCGATTTATTAATTTCATCATTGTACAGTTGGGACGTTGTAAGTTTGGTGGTGACCTTAACGATACAAAAATAAAACTGAACTTTCTTTTTCTCCGCTTCAATTAATAATAAACACGTATTTATAAACTGTTTCGTATGGGTTCATTCGTTTGAACTCGATATTTTATTTATAGGAAAATTTTTGGATCAAGTCCATTCTTCTTTGAACACATACTACGTTTCGCCGTTGATGTCATCATTAGAGACACAACAATGATACAAAATTTAATAAAAACTGTTCTATTTGAACATCAAGGAAAATGTGTCTTTTTTGAACGACAAACTTTTATTTTTAATACTTGTAATATAGAAATATTACCGCTAAAATTACGCGTAAAGAAAGATAAACTGTATAAAAAAATTACAGTTCAATGTTCGATAAATTTTGAAAATTATATTATTTTTAAGCAATTGAAACACACCTGTCTGATCATGGCATCCATCTGCGAGTTGTTATGTGCAATGGTGGAAATATTTCCACGTAGCCTATTATGAGACACTTCAACAGAGAAGCTCGGTAACCAAGAGACATATCTCGAGCCATCGAAATGGAAGAAGTGGTTTTCATTTCGTCTAGCTGGTGTCTGTGGTTCGGTAGCTAGCTCTTCTGTGTTTTCTCTATGGCTGGGCTGCATGCTTAAAGCAAGTCTACAAGTTGGACAAGAGGTGTCCTGTTCTAACCAGGACTGTAAACAGGAATTGTGGAAGAGATGACCACAAGGTAACTTCCGAGCGCTTTCCATTTTTTCCCAGCATATCGCACAGTTATCCGAGTTTCCTGCTAACTCGTCTGGAGTCGCCATTGGATAACTAGAATGAACATCACAAGTGAATTAATTAACTTTAACTTTCTAAGTTAACTTTAACATTAAATATAGTAATTCTTTAAAATAGTACTTTTCCAATTCTCTTTTTTCTGAAAATTCCTCAATTCAAATTGTTGTAAAGATAAGAAATACTCACTTCTGTTCCATCCGATTCAACACAGCAAGATAGTTTCTGTGCTTTGTGATCTTGCGTTGTATCTCATAGAAGAGATATCTCAATTGCATACAGATCACAAGAGAGGCCATGCTCAGGAAGATATTACTCCAAAGTAGCATGTGAACATGGTGGAGGAAATCTACAGCGAGTACTATTAATTCTGCTGCCAGATCTGTATAGTACGTTAAAGGGCCTCTTTTATCCCAAGATTGTTGCGAAGGGCTTCCAGCTCCTCTAGTATCATACAGATGAATAATATATCGTACCATTACATGAATTGTTCTGACACCTAGTAAAATACACTGTGAACGAGAAAAATAATGCATTAGAATACCTTTCTGTTTAATAAAATTAATTTTTTCTCTCTCTTTTTTCACATATTTCTATTTACTTTTAAATTAACGAAAGAATATGTTACATTACCTCAGCTGCAGTAAAGACAAAAGTATTGAAAGAAACGAAGAAGAAGGCTGCAGCTGTGCACAGGAGTAGCATGAAGGAGGATAACGCAAGTATTGCAGCGAGAAGTCCGAGTAGCCTCAAATGACTCCATCCTGGTGTCGTTGGTGAGAAAGATAACTAGAGAATAATTTGCAACATTAGTACTAATACGAAACAATTTAAAAATTCTTTAAAGTAGCTGTTCATTTTAATTCATTTACTATTAATGTCTGTTTTCTTAAATTTGCTCCTTTGTATGATAATGCATACTCGTAAGGTACAGCAGCTTAGCTAGTAAATTTGATGGAAACGTTATCTTATAGTTCAGGATTATATAGAATCAAATAGGACAATCGACATACTCCAATGTACACTGGAACGCAGCCAAATGTAGTACACGCGAGCCTAATTTCAGGTGTATATTATTCAAATTAACCCTTTGACTACTGTTGCCGCCCATAGGCGTTTTGAAAATTTCACTCATACTCTTCTGTTATTGCTTTTCTTTCGGGATTTTATTTATCTCTAGCTTCCATTTTAATTTAACGAAACGAATTTTACATTTTTACAAATTTGAAAATTATCAACTTCCAAACTTTTGAAGACAATTCGACAAATTTCATGAATGAAAATTGAACATCTACCTTTCTACTAAAATTTGCCGCAGCGAAAGGGTTAAAGAGATGTGTGAGAGTACAACTCAGTAGACAAAAAGATAATTTCTGTATAATTAAAAGAGATGGCTACGTTGAAAAAACATATTTAGAAAAGTAGTAAAAATTAGTATATCTATTATACGTTGTTATTCAACGATTTCTAGTAAATAAATACATTCTGTTAACATTTTCAATACGCAACATGCCCACTAGTTAAACTGATTTACAAACTTTTATTTGTACTGGTCAATTTACTTTTACATATCAATTTAGTGTATTCTGAATTGCAGTAAATATTTAAGTATATCATAGCGAAAATTATACATACTGGGATAGATGCTAACACAATGCTTTGAATTATTTTTTATATCCATAAATGCTTGTGGTATAAATATTTCACACAATTCAATATACAAAAAATACAATGTCTATAGAATTATTAATTATTTTACAAACATTCTTATATGTTAATTAATAAGTCTGAGAAGTAAGCTGTTCTTTATAGTTCACAGTTTGGTATACTGTGTAGTAATTTACTTTACAGGATAAAAAAGAAAAACAAAAAATTGCATATATGGAACAAATCAAGGAAACCTGAATGTCGCGTATCTGGGAGAGACGTGTAACCTGGTTACCTCTATTCGATTATACTAACGGGATTCACGCGAATTTATTGCATAACGGAGTCACGAGATTCTTTGTTTTTATACCGAAGCCTCTGTTTATTTCACACTACTTCATACTTATTTTGTAACTCTTTCCCAAATTTACTTACTTCCCTTCCTTTTCTAAATCTACGTGATCATCAATATTTGTAATACATTGTCATATTAAACAAATTTATTTATTTTTTTCTACCGGCAGTAGCTATAACTTCTTTTGTTTGTTCTTTCGAAACATGAAAAAACAAATTCGATATTTCGTTCATGTTTCTGACAATTTTAATTTATTTCGTAAGCTCTTAATTTATCGTTGAGTAAGTTCTATGTTTATAGCAATTAAGATTTGTTAATTTTCCGTTTTTTTCTGTAGAATTATGTGTTTGTAGACTTTTAAATATTATAAATATTTTGTATAATGTATAATGTCTTTGCCAAAAAGATGGGAAGAGGTTCTGGAACGAGAGGGTGATTACATTTTTACATAAACTTTGAAAATATGTTTCATACATTAATTTAAATAGCAGAGCAATACGCGGCACGAACTTATGGGATTATCGAATTTTCATTAGAATTCGAAATATCGAAATGTTAAAATAAACTGAAGTAAACGTATGAGAATTTTATTAATGAAATTCTATTAGTCAGAAGAATGCAGAAACAACAATAGTTTAATAGTAATTATTTCATAACTTTACATATTATACTGTTTTATTATTAATTTACGATATTATATATTATTAATTTTCTCTGAAATTGACGAGAACATTCCGACTGATTGAAGTTTTCAAATTATTTTAAGATGCAACTTCTCATTCGAAACTTTGCTAAAATACCGCAGTGCACGACGGGTTGCTCGCCGACAGGCGCCAAAGTCTGCCTCTAAAGCTTTCTTACCAAAAACAAAATTGAAGCTGGACTGAACACAAGTTTATTTGAGCAAATAATACTTCTTTCGTCGATTCTATTTTAACTGTAAATTTATTTTACGAAATATCATAATAGATTCATTTTACGAAATATTATAATTGCACGTCTCTCTGAGGCATCGAAACACATTAACCAGTTAATTGCGTTCGACACGTATATATGTCAATTGAAAAACTTTATTTCGGTGACGTGTATACTTGTCGTGTAAAATAAGAAACTACCATTTACTACAAAAATTGGAAATTTCAGTAAGAAGTAATAAAGATGTCATTTAGTGGTACGTTTCATTTATATTACCAATAAAATTGCTAGTTTATATAAAAAAAAAAAGAGTATTATTTTCTTTGGTATATCGGTTATTTTTTGTACAATGTACTGCTTTTTACAAACTGAGTTAATTATCCCCAATGTACTTTGCTTTGAAAACATATTTAATCAATTGAATTTCTTAAAATTATTTTGTTTCATTCATTTTTCTTGCATATGAATTTTATTATTTTCGGACAATTTTTAAGTTTTTAATAACAATAAGCTTTTCAACAATGAACTGTTCACTTTTTATTGAATGAAAATGTAATCCTTCCTCCAAGTTTTATTTTATCTATCTTAGTACTGTGACATCGTTACACACATGTGACGAATAAAACGAAAAAATAAATTGTGTATTCTTTTATTTATAAACATTTAATAAATTGTACTTTTTAAACATTCGAACGGCACTATCCTTTAATATTCTTTCATTGGTATTTCTTTAAAGTCAGTTTTCAAAGAAATGAACAACTTTTGAGAAAATAATACAAACTTCCTCAAAAATTCAAAAATACAATTCTCCTTTTTTCATCTTCATTTTTTTTTTTATAATAATCGTGTACTATCAGTAGAATTTTACGAAGATTAGATAAAAGTTAACTTTCTTAATAAAAGTTAAATTTTTTCTAATTGAAAAGTAGGCGAAAAAATAAAGATGATCGATTTTTTCATCGAAGTTGTCAGTTTTCGAAAAAATTAACATCTTTTGAAGAAATAATAAAAATGTTTCCAAGAATTAAAAAATACAAGTCTCCTTCTTTCATGTCCAATTTTTTTTATGGCAATCGTATACTATTAGTAGAATTTGATGACTATTTCTTTGCTGTACCAAACTGAGAATTTGTTTCTGCTCGAAAATTGGGCCAGAAAAATAGTGACGATTGATTTTTGCATGGAAGTTGTCAGTTTTCTATATAATATAAATTTCCCTAGAAATTCAAAAATACAATTCTCATTTGTTCATCTCCATTTTTCTTCCATAGTAATCATATACTATTAGTAGAATTTGATGAAGATTACTATTCTTAATAAAAGCTGAATTATCTTCTGATCGAAAATTGGACGGAAAAAAATGAAGATGTCCAAATTTTTCCATCGGAGTTGGCAATTGTCATTAGACACGATCAACTCTACCCAGGAGAATCTCACGATCGTTCAACGAGCGTCAATTTCGAGCCAATGATCGAAAGCGCAAATACACACAGTGTCGTGAGCTTGCTCGAATAAACGAGCGACACATCGATTTACCCCGGATAACAAGGCACGCGTGAATAAAAGATACTGCGTAGCGTGAAGGCGCGTGCCTCCTAACGAGACAATATGTATATATACACAAACCGCTAGCTTTTCGTTCACTAGTTTCGCAAGGTACTGTTTCTGCATGGAGCGTGTGCCAAACATCACCGTCCCATTCCGTCCCAAATTCGTGTTACGCTTTAAAATATGCTAAGATATTCAGTGAATTTCAGTCTGTTTGCCTGCCGTGTTCACGGCTACGGCGTGTGCATTATCAAGGTCTATCGAAGTAACGAACGAATGGTTCCACAAACGTACGGATTTCATTGCCACAATGTTGTAAATGTTAGTTTGTTGCGCAATGTGTTGTTGATACTAGGACGATCGTAGAAGTCCACGAGGATAGTGTCTTCCAATAAGAGCGATAGAACTTTGAATTGAAATTAAACGAAAAATATGGAAGATAATCTAGTAGTCGTTACTTCATTTTAAAGTATATTCGATGGCATTATACACAAAATACAATATCATATAAATAACTATTTCAATTACGTTTGATAAAGTGAACACTACAAACCCAATTTTTAATGACTCTGGCACGTAAATCAGGCCGTATGTCACCGATAACACGAAATGTTTGCTTCAAGATCATCGACAGTTTGTGGGTTGTTAGAATAAACAGGAGGCTTGACATGATCCCACAAGAAAAAGTTTAACGGCGTCAAGTTGCAAGATCTTAGTGGCCAATCGACAGCTGTATTTCTCGATATAATCCTATCGTTGAGTTTCGATCGCAATAAAGCGATACTTGCAGCAGAAGTGTGGCGTGTGGCACAATCTTGTTGAAAGTACATTTCAGACGAATCAAATCTATTGAATTCACGCGAAAGGAAAGATGAAATCATCGAACGGTAACGCTCACCAGTAACAGTTACAGTCTCATCTTCTTCATTTTCAAAAAAATTAGGGTCAATGACTCCACCGGTAGAAAAACCACACCAAAGAGTAACTTTCTTTTGGTACAATGATCACTCGATACTAATCGAGGATTAGCATCTCTCCAAATTCAGCAACTGTGTTTATTGACAATGCCATCCATTCGAAAGTGAACTTTATCGCTGAAGATCATTTTTGTGGCGAAAATTGGGTTTTGTCGTATTCACTGCACCAAACGCAATCGCGGTGCTCATTTATATGATATTGCTTTTCATATATAATGCCATCGAATGACATAAACCTACTTTAAAATAAAGCAGTGAATACTAGATTATCTTCCGTACTCTTCGTTTTATTTCAATTCAAAGTTCTATCGCTCTTATTGGAACACCCTATATTTCTTCTGTGCTTTATAACTTGTATTATTTACGAGTAGCACAAAAAGTTCAAATAAAAGTGTCAGTAAAAAAAAAAGAAAAAAAAACACTAAATGTTAAAGGGTCGATAAAATTGTGAGAATGTTTGAAAGTGTCTGCATTCCTTAAGGAGTTAGAAAATTTCTTGAGAATTTATCTTGATGCAATAAATATTTTTTATCGAAGAAAATTATTTGTTAATTATAGAGGCATGTATGAGCAGTATAACATTTTTTATCAGCTTTTATTTGAAAACAGAAAAATATTGAAATCGAGAAATAAAACTGTCCATCTTCAAGTGAAATACAACAAAACGGTGATTCATTCCAAATAATAGTTTTAATATATCGAAAATTAGGAATAAGAAAAATGGACGTAGTAAACTATAAAAATAGGTAAAATTAAATGAAATTATGTAACAAAAGTATATGACAGAATTGGGTGACGAAGTTAGGGAACACAAGAGTGCCTTCTGACAAGAGGAATTTAAAAAAGCAGCAGGGAACTTACACCAGAAATTCAGAACAGAGTAAAACAAGTAGTAAAATTAACCACCGCATTTTAATTGATATAAACATTTCTAACACGTCCATAGTCTGCCTAGATAGCTTTAGGCGGACGTACATACATATACACGCGTCTATAGCAGTGGAAGAGGTTGAAATCAATTCACTGAGAAACAGAGGATGAAGAAAATTTCGATATCGGTGAGAAAGGATTAATCGAACATTATTGCAGACAGGAGGAAGTCACTTACGTATTCGAATCGATCCTTGCAGAGCTGACTGAGCAAACTTAGGAAGCCAAGCGCGGTGAACCAGGCCCACCACAGAACCACTTCATCCATGTACTGTACGTTCAATACGCCGAATACGAAGATGAATTTGTAGAAGACGAAGTTCCAGAACTTATCCTTCAGGTGTTGTCTCTCAGAGGCACGGAGCTCGCCGAACACGAGCTTCTGGATCGTTTTGCCAAGCAAGATCAACACACAGTACGCCATGTTGATTAAAGTCTGTCGACAATAGAGAAAATCATTATTATTATTATTTTGATTGAGGAGAAAGTGAAACTCAGACAAATATTTTTATTCTAAATGTTACAAACACACTGCCTTTCTGATATATTATCTTATATTTATTATTATTTTTATTACTATTATTATCATCGTCATCATTATTATTAGCATTATAATAATAATTATTGTCATTATAATTATTATTAGTAATAATTTCTATTATTTAGAACTATTTCGAATATTTATAATTATTCATTGTGAATGTAAACGCGGAAATATCGAGCAACAATCAGAGGTAGGAAGGGTTGAAGTTGGGAGAAAACCCAAAAAGCAACGCTCGACTTTGGACCCCTTTTTCTTTGATCGTTGATTGGCCAGAATCAAGTAACCAAAACCCCTCTAAAAACTGTGTACCCACACAAAGTCCACAGTTTTTGATAATCGATACAGTCATAAGGACACTCATTTGTTCAACTTAAACATTTAATCCCTTGCCTTACGATTTAAGTTACAATAGTGTGTGCCATAAACGACAACAAGGTCGGTCACACGTCGGGCCATTTCACTGTTTGGTAAGTAGCATATAAGAGTACCACGTTTCTCACACGTATTATTTATTTTTTTCCCGATCGACATACCACGTCTCTCACATGTGTTGTTTATGTTTGACCCGATCGACGTACCACGTCTCTCATACGATATTGTAGGCTAAGGAGTTAATAAAGACAACCTCAACCATATTCTGGAATCAAACGTATTCTAATAATCTAAGACAAAGGTGATTTTAACCGTTACATCCCGTTCCGTAACATTAAACTTAAAAAATGAATAATCAACCCTTTGCATTCGAAAGGTGTCTTTTTAGTCGCCACTTGGTTCGATACGGCAACTTGAATGACAATTAAGGGGCGATTATAACTGTTTTCGATTTTTTTTTTAAATAAACGCACTTCCTCTTTACATTTTAACTCTTATGTGGATAACCAAAATGTTCATGCTTGTTGGATAACTAAATACTTACACATTGGGGTAACATACTAGGTACCTCAAGTGTTCGGTTCCGATATATCAGATATACAACGACAATTTTACTTTCATACTTTCCGGTAACTCTCAGTTCTTTCTTTCTATGGTATATTAAGTACCGTTTTGAATAATTTCAGTGAAACAATTACTCGGAAGTATAATATAATTCAATGCTAAAGTGAATCGTCCGTGTCGTAATTTTATATTTTGCATAATTTTATTGTAAAACTTATCTTAATAATCATCCAATTGCAACTTGACTTACATAGGTACCCGGGTAGCCCAGTTATCCAATAAGTGTATAAATAAGATTAAAACATTATTTGAAATATTTCTCATAAATTTTTATTCCGAAACCGTGAATCGACGGCAAACCTTCCAACTAATAGGGATTCGGTCGGATTAACATAACAAATTATTCATGGAAATATAGAAATACGGGTATCTGATTGTCCACGTAGGTATTAAATGTCTCACGTATACGCAATTTCGTAATATAGCATTCTGTTTAACTAAAATTATTGTTTCATACATTAGTCCGTCTTTGATGCTTGTCAAGATAGAGCCAAATGAAGGAATCAGTAACAGCAAAGTTCGATTTTAAATTATTCAAAGACCAAATCAATAATATCATAAATAAGAGATCTGAATTAAATAATTGTTTCGAGAAAACGAAAGATCAGAATAACAAGAAAAAGCGGAACTGATTCTGACAGTACATAGGAAAAACAGGGGGGTTAAACAAAGGCTTCGAAAATTAAACGTCCTCCAAAATAGCAGAGATGTTCGTGTCATAAAGTCGAGTCCTAACGTTTACCTCCGCGTCGCAACATTTTTCTTCTTTCTTAAAAGTTAGCGTTAAAAACGATTTGTAGAAAGTATCGTATGTTGGTAATTGTTAATTACTGTTTTTAACCCTTTCATTACTGTTGGTGTCTATAGGCGCTTTCGAGATTTTCTCGTACTCTTCTGTTACCGCTTTTTTTTTTATCGTAATTTAATTTTAATTACCGAAACGAACTTTAAATTTTGAAACCTTTGGAAACAATTTGACAAATTTTATGACTAAGTATCGAACATCTACTTTTTGCTATGCATGTTCTGTGCTAAAATCTCAGCTGTAGCGAAAGAATTCTCACGTAACATGAGATTCTAACGATATTATCGGTTTAAAAAGTTATTAATTCATCGTATATCACTGTTTATTACTTTAGAAATTAAACGACGGATGTTGCTTTCACAATTTCTTTACTGTAAAAATTTTCACAATATCACACGTATAAAAATGTAAAATGCAAAAGTGAAAGACTATAAAGGAAAGTGGAACTTTCTCGAATATGACTGTTCATATTTGTTTTTCATACACATATTTTTAGAAGCAAACTTTTTTCTTTTTTTTTTCTTTTTAGAAAGGACATACACAGCCTTCTTTAAAGAATACAAATTCTTTTAACTTTCGCAGATTTGAATATATTCAAATTGGCAATGATGCGGTATATTTATAACAGATAAATTAATTCCAGAATATCATTATCATTAAAAAACGAAAAAAAGAAAAAAAAAAAAAAAGAAAAACGCAAGAAAATCAATTTTCTACCTGTCATTACTGTGCCTTTTCAATAAACAGCAATTTTCATAAAAACGACATTAATGGTATAATTATACTCATAATAGTAGCAATTTTTACTTACATTTAACTACTCAATTACCGCATTACCAATGTGAATTATGTGCATATTCTCCTCTGAGCGTAACGAATTCATTTCGTATTGAATTGAATGAAGTTCAAACACTACAGTGTGTTGGTTCACCAATCGTAAGGCAAACAATGGTTTCGATTAAACACAGTTTATTTACGTACACTCACACAGATTTTCTTTAAATAAAATCTTCAAATTGGTATGTTTCACGATTAAAGTAAATACAAAGAATTTTTTTCACGCTTCTCTAAATTTTTATATTTCTTTGTATTTGCAAAAATTAAATTTTTTTACTTATATAACATACGAATCGTTTTATTTCCCTTTTTTCTCTTTCTTTCTTTTTGCTTTGTCATGTAAGAAGCTATTTCCATCGTTGAAAATTCTGTCAGCATTTCTGAGACATCTTCTTGTGCAATAAAAAAAGAATTAATTTGTGAAACTGTATCTAATAAAAATGTTCCTCTCTCTCTCAGAATTCGTTCAAATAGATAATTATTTTTTTTTTTGAGTTACAATAACGTAACACAAACATAAGTAATTTAGTAAGCTTGAACGACGAAGAAGAAAAAACTGCAATAACTTCAAAACAAATATCGAAACAATGATTAAAAGAAGAATGGAATAATACTAATGCTAAATATTTGAAAAAAAAAAAAAAAAAATTATTATATGCCTTAGCGCTTAAAGGACGTCATCAGTCGAGAAGGTTACTCTACAAGATATTAAATCACCTTTCAAGTATGAAAAATAACAAAAAGAATTATTAATTTTTAAAAGTGCTCGAATATTAAAGTAACATTAAAATCAGACATTATTTCACTTAAAAACGTATTGTTTAATAATATTGTAAATTATGTAAATAAAATTTACAATAGTGTTAACTAGAAACAGTACCCTAATATTATATCTGACCATGTATGTTCTTTTTTTTCGTTATGAACATAATGTTTGGTCGTAAAAGAGCAGTGTGATCTCTAAAGCAAACGACGTGTATATTTCTTTTATTCTCAAAGTATTATTTTGAGTTTCTCTTGATTCAGTTTTGTATTCTGATACGTAAAGTTTCACAATGTGTGAAAATAATAAAGAAGTAGCAAGTATCTCATATGAAAGGTTTGCTAATCTAAATAATACGGTAATTGAAACCTCCTTAATGGACAAATGATTTATTTATTAGAAAACAAAAAAAAAATCCCTTAGAGAATTAGAATTAGGATTCAAGCAAATATAGACAGGTGAGCCTAAAGAATTTGAAACCAGAAAATCCTTTCTTTCAAAAGCAATAGTAAATGCTATCGAAAGTACTGGACGAATGATAAGGAAATTGTTCGGTCGTAAAAGAGTAAAATTTCAAAGCGAGGAATTAGGCGACAGGTCTGTAAATTGGTTTATAACACCAAAATTCGAAGAGCCTTCTATCTGGCGACCAGAAGCACCAGATATATCGACCCCGACCATGAGAAACATAATTTTAGCCTGCAATAAGCAGTTTAAACAACAATCACTCTACTCTCTCGACAAGTCAATCGTCTACAGAACACTGAAGAAACACCAATCAACACACTCCAACCATCTCCTACGCATCTAAGCAGCGAAGAGAAACACACACAAAGGTAAAATCCATTAGGCGTCAAATTAAACATACTTTTAGCTGCCGGAACACGCAAATTGACAGAAATGCGAATAATTGAGGACTTGAAACCACGGTTAAAACCGTACGAAGAATCCTTGTATCTTGTATAATATATGAAAGAAAAAATTCATTCTCATATTAGAATTTCTCTTCCTTGTTTTCCAATTTACTGAATTAGTCCTCTTTTTCATTGTTGATATTATATAATTTCCCAACTTTTAGAACTTCTAATAATTGTTCTTTTGTGTAACTGTTTTCAAAGAATAAATTATATTTTAATAAAAGATTTTGAATTTCCACCTTTGAACTTGACTTGCACGGAATTTTTTGGACCAGTCATGAATGGTATGATGCGTTATCCGTTACTATTACACTGCTAGGCTTTATGTTTGGTAATATCTTTTCCTTCAAACTATTGTTCAAATATGGAAGCCTTCATATTTTTATGGTAATCCACATTAAATATACATTCTACAAAACACATTCGTCTAAACATTCGAAATACACATCAGTAGTTGTAAAATATACTTGTTGAAATATTTCTAAGTTGCATATATCATATATATATTTTTTTAATATATATTTAACGTTTATTTGACATAGTGAGGATATCCTCGAATACGTTCCATAATAAAAGTAACAGAATGAAAAATATCAAATATTTCAGCAACGGTAAGTTTTAAGAGAAATGCACCTTAGTACTTTTATACTCAGAATACGCCAATCTATCGAAATCGAGCATAAAAAATTGGACCGCTATATCTTCTCTACGCCTCCACTTGCAAGAATACCATTTATACCATATTATGTAGTTTCTTAAGCACTACAACTTTTGTAAGTACCATTTTTTCGTATTATTTGAAATAACTAAGATATTTAAGTGGACAGAGTTCGTGAAACACACTGTATATCATTGTTCAACACTGTAAGTGGTACATTCAATAATTTATACAGTCCATTATACATCTCGCAACATTCGAAAGGCTTCACTGTACTTTACAAAAGATAGTTCGAAGCCCGTGTCATTCTACCATCGCGGATAATAAATAACATTATAGATAACATAATTACAATGCGGTAAAGTAAAAATTTTGTGGTGTCTGGATATTAAAGTTACTCTATATTGTCACATTTGTTCTATTTGTTTATCAATCACCTTGAACGCGGCAGGGTTGGCAAATGTAATAGGAAGTAAGAAGACGATGCGTAATCTTTGCTAGATGCCGCGTACCAACGATGTTAATGACTGCCAAACGCATCGAGAGGACAGTTAATTTTAGTTCAAAGCTGAAGCTTCGGTTCTACTGGTCCCTTAACGGAGTCTCAATGTGGGAAAATTGATTACCTTTTGTCAAGGTAAATCTAATGATCATCGAATGAAATATGGTAGGAAAACGCGACTGAAACTGTGAAGAATGTTCTAGGCGATGTTTCCTGGTTACGAAAATAAATAGAACGCTTACGGGGAGGTAAAGGAACTTGTCGTTTTGAGTAAATTGAAGGAAACGAAAGTACGGGATGATTAAAAAAAAAAAAAGGAGGGGGGAGAAAGGTTATTGTAATATTTTATAACACTTTTAGTAATACGTTGCAACAAATGTATCGGGAAAGGTCGAAAACATAGAAGAAAATTTGTTAACAAACATATAGGGTGATTTAAAAGAGAGAGAATAATTATTGGTGTAATATTTAGTACATACAGTTGACTCCCGTTAATATTCAAGCATCCTTTAAAGCAGAATAACTTTTTTAAAATTGGATCAAACTAATTGAGTTCTCGTCGGAAATTAGAAGGACTAATTTGTTAAAAAGGTTCCAACTGCTCGGAATTACGATGAACATAGTTGCTTTTTACAACTTTTTTATCTGAGTGTTCGATCGAATCGTGACGCGATGCTTAGCCAACCGGTCCACGAACTTTCGAACTGCGCTCGCGACAAATTAATGCCGTGAGAGCTGCTTTGTTTTGACGGTGTTGGACAATGCTGAATTTCAATACTTTTGACATTTGAATATTTAACAAGAAACTGGTTGACGTATGATAATGTGAATTTTGGTATGTTCTTGATCTCTGGTTGATCTCTGTTTAGAGAGTGTCTCTGTTCGCCGTTTTATTAACCCTTTGATTACTGTTGGCGCCTACAGGCGTTTTAGAAATTTGGCTCGTAACTGTTACCGCCTTTTCCCTCGAATTTTATTTATTGCGCGCTTCAAATTTGACAACGATTACTTTTTAAAGTTTTGAAGACAATTTGACAGATTTTATGACTGGAAATTAAACATCTAGCTTTCTACTGAAATCTTCCGTAGCGAAAGGGTTAGTTTGGTGTGTATTGTAATTAGTGGGTCGAATGTGTTTCAAGTGTTGCAAATGTATGGTGATTGGTTTTTCAGTATGTTTAAGGTGTGCCTGTTTAGCGGTATAGAAATGGGGAAATTGTTGTTGTATTTGTTGTATTGCTGTTTTGAAGACACCGATGTCGAAGGTCTGTTTATGATTCGCGGTGTTCGTGTGAGAGTCTTGGAGTTTTTGGCGGTAATAAAACAATTTACGTGTAAAATTTCGTAATAATTACTGAAGTACTTTTCAAAATACTCTGGAAGATATTCCTGAAAATGTATCATACTTTCGAGATAATTGAGATCACTTGTGCATACTATTCTCAGTAGAAGAAAATGATAACCTGGGTTTCACACTACAACTCTAAGATCTCTACAACACGTAAATCATAATTCCAATTAGTACTTTATTTTCAAAACGTTCCGTAAGAGTTGAAGAATTTGCGTAGTTTGAAACACCCTGTAGATTCTGAACAAAGCTTCCTTAATCCGCAGTGAAATTCCGACCAATAAATCTGCTTCTAAATATTAATTTTTAATTTGCATGTTCAATGATTCAGGGCTACCCCTTTTATGAGTTAAAATTGGACATCTTATACGTATCAAGGCCACGTATATACCAGGTTTACTGTATATTTAAATATATCGATTGCCTCGCCAAAACGCTCAGGCTTTACCTACTTTATACAAATTTTATTACACACCGTTCACGCAATGTTCTGCATTAATTTTAAATGACTTTAGAATTTCATTAATTTCTATCATGTTATGTAGATTACGTTACGTAACATGCTTGCGGAATGGCTTTCGTATGTTGACTTATTACACTGATGTACTGCTCTAATTATTATCTACTTCCATTCACCGATGTCAGAGTGAAGAAGAAAAAGTACAAAATCAGTATGAAGACTCGGACTTTTTATATCAGCGAAGTTGTGACACTCGTGTTAATGTATTTATCATCACGTGGATATTTTCCAGTATCTCTTTTATATCGGCGAGATTGTTACACTCGTAATATATTTTTTTCAAATCATGGATATTTTCCAGTATCTTCTAAATGACGTAGATATTCGTGTTACGACTTTACAGTGCTACGAACAAAATTATACTCAGCACATTTCTTATCGTTCAGTTTGTATTTCTATTGAAATAATTGTTGCAATCGGAAAAGCACCTGTGACTCAAGCAGCGAGTGTTTTTAGCAGCTATTGCTCACGTCAATTTGTTCTAAATTGAGCAAACTATGTTTTAGAAGTTAGAAAAAGAAAAGAACTATTGGAAAATTACTATGAAAAAAAAAAAAATTCATAAAGTGTCTGATTAATATTATACATACATATATAATATTAGATAAATTAAATAAATATTAACTAAATAAATAGATATTTAATTTATTCAAATTATTAAATATTATTATTCGTAAAATTCATATCTTCCTAATTTACACACGCGCGCGTGTGCGTGTATAACTAATACTATTTAATAACTTAAATAAATTAAATACATATTTATTTAGTACTTATTTATTAGTTATTAATTACTAAAAGATAAATAATGCTACTAATTTAGTAGTTGTTAATTTATTTAAATACATACATTAAATATTTATTTAGTTAATATGGATAACTTTAGCTAATATGGATTACTAATACATTTATATCGATTTTACGAATAATAATATTTAATATAATATTAATTTATAAATCTATAAATTAAATATTTATTTATTTATATTTCACTTATTCGCAAAATCCATATAAATTTATTATACTTAATAAACATTTAATTTATAGATTTATAGAATATAGAAGATTATTATGTTTCCAGCAAATTGATAAAAATTATTGTTGCTATATCGTCTACTTTTCATATATCATTAATAATTTGTGGAATAACAACCTTATTAAAATTAAGAACAACAGAAGTATATTTTATAACATTTTTTCATGTAGTATGTTCTTCCAGTATATTTTATTTAATTAACATTATTTATAAACAAATTAATAGACGTTCAATAACTTTAAATAAAGGAATAATAATATTTATACTTTGAATATCTTCAATATGATTTATATTTTGTTCATTAAATATAGCAGTTTCTATATTAATAAAATTAATACTGAGAAACTTTCCTATTAATAAGATTATATTTCTTATTTAAATATATTACTTATATACTAATTTTATATTGCATATTAAGATTTATTTTGCGCGCAAGTGTATGGGTGACGATGAAATTTAGTATTTTGGCTGGAAAAATGTTTCTGAAAATATTTTTGCGCGTTTAAAAATTACTTGTTTTTTTTTCGTAACATTAAATTATCGATAAAACTAAGAAAATAAAAAGAAAATGTTAAGATCTGATCTTTATTCTGTCTTTATCATCGACAAGAAACGTAAGAACAATATGTTGCGAATATTTTTCATACTTCTGACCGAGTGATCCGAGAAAATGATTAAACTAGAACATTAAACAGGCAAAAATAAATTATAAGACATATCAAAGATTCTTATCCTTTGTATCGTTCCCTTTCAACCATTGTATTTTATCTCATACCGTCCTTGTAGACATTTGCCTCGTTAATATGTGCATAGCCTTCTTTTTCGCTGACTTTAAGTAATTAAAACTTCTTATCTCCACCACGTTCACTTTTCTTCGAGAATTTGTATTACTTATTTTAACGAGGTAAACTTCTTTTCTTTTTTTTCGCCCTTGGATTTATAATATAATGTTGTGTAACGTATAAACGAAGAATATCGATTACCTGTGATAAATGATTAATAGTCATCGATGATAAAATTTAAATGCAACAACAACGAATAATAGATTTTCCAATGGTCGTAACATGTTCTTAAAGTGTTCATCAATTCTTCGAGCTATGAAAGATGTTGCAAAATAACCGTTGCGTAATGGACAAGAATAGAAACATTGTTTCTGAAGAATGTGCCCGCGAAGTGGAGAAGACGTGGGAGTCTTCTGATAAGAATACTAGTAACTGACAACCGCATGAATATCTTTAAATAGATCGCAACTGTACTGGACACCAACCACATGCATATTCTCAATCAGGGCAATTCATATAAATTTCTCACCGATCGAAATTTTCAAACGTCTTAGATTTCTAGTTCGAAGATTTGGTTAATATCAACTTTAACTTTTTCTACGAAAACTTGTCTCGAAAAGAGAAAGAACGAAACACTAGTGTAGTATGACTAAATATTTATATTTAGTATTAATTATTTAATATCAAAGCATCACCAAATAATTAAATAATTGATCAGCTAATTTAAAAACCCATGGTATTAAAAAAAAAACGTATATTTGTGTATATTAATCAATTTTTAAATTATTTGGTCAATTATTCAACCCTTTGCACTCCACTGGCTCCGCTACAGAGACGTTCATAATGCAGACCATAACTCCGTTCAACTTTTATTTGCGTTGAAATGAAGATTATTTAGTGAAATAAACAAAAATAAATGAATTTATGGAAGTGTATGTATTTTTTTCAGAACGATCAGCTTTGGTTTTTCAAAAGTTTGACTGCAAAAGTGGGTTGGAGTTTGACAAATAAAAATTGCATTATTGCAAAATAATAATCGAAACGCAAAGGGTTAATCATAGTATCGCTAAATATTTGAAAAATGGACTAACTAATTTAAAAACCTGTGGTAAGAAACAAGCATCCTGTATTTGTTTATATCAGCCAATTTTTTTCATTTTAATTGTAAACATATCATTTAAATATACCAATGTATCATCTGATATCCATTAAGTATTAAACAATAATTGAAGTACACTTTATTTAATACTCTTTACCGCCTACAATGTTTTCAGACTATATTATACTATTTCTTTACCATTACTATATGAAAATAAATAATTTGTTCAACTTCAAAAATTATAGATTAATAATGTCTACTGAGAGGCTTAAATTACGTTTAAAATAGGACGAGTGGAGTACTATTTCTGACCACGTATAAAAATGAATTGTAAATAAAAATTGTTTTGCTACATATTTTGTTCTTAATCGTCGAAATTTCGAAAATTTTACACTAACTTATATGCAAGGTGTGTCACAATTTAAATAAGTCGAAAATATCGCGCATGGAATCTTCTCCAACGATACTTTATTATTCTCGAGAAAATCGAATTTCAATATTCGAGAGTACGGATGCCTAATTGCCGATAATAATAATGAAGTTTCTGAATAATATTTGTCTCCAGCAGGTTAGGTCAGATATGATAAATATTTAAATTTAAACATAATCATTCAACCAATATTTAATCTCGTTTTTCTCGAATGCGAAGTTTCGTACGAGCAAAATCTTATTCTTTCTCACTTTACTTCCTGGATCATGGATCACAAAATTCCATCAATTAACCCTTTTAGTACCGAACAACGTTATATCGGTCCCTTTATGCTAGACGAATGAATTATGGAAATGAAGAAATGAATATGAAAAGTAAATGAAATAATTCTAGTATCCCTAGTAGCACAAAATATTGAATATATATTTATCCAATATTAAAAAAAGATAATCTCCTTTTCATATTTAAATATACATACAATATTTATTCTAGATTCAGAAAGAAATATTTCTTTTCGAATATTTATAAAATATTTATTTTATGTGATACGAAAAAATATTTATTTTCTAATATAAAATAAATATTAATTTAATATTGGAAACCAAATATTTGTTGAGAGTAGTAGTACAATTAAGCAGAGGAGTGTGATCTCATAAACAAGTGCAATTTTGAATGTTTTAATTATTTTTTTAACTTTTCTTTTTAGGTTTGAAGTATGTATTCAATTCATATTTTTCAAATATTATTTTCACCTTTTTTTTTGTATCTACCTTACATTTTTTAAACATCTATTTTACATTCTATGAATATTTAGTTTATATTTTCTAAGCATTTATTTTACATTTCTTGTACATGTGTACGATATTCAGATTCAATATTCTTTTCATGTTAAAAAGTGTGGCTTAAAAAATACTTTTTCAATATTGGAAAAAATATTTAGCCAATGTTTTGTGCTACTAGGGATTATTTCTAATAAATAATAACTTAACTTAACCAGTCCAAGTGACGCTTCAATATTAGAATACCAATATTTATGCACCTTTTGTAAAAAAAAAACTTGTTTTTTTACACAAGGAAAGTGTTGGTTTCTTTGAAAGAAAGAGAAAAAAAAACCGGAGGATCACTCTATCTTTCCTTTTTATAATAACCTGCTTTGAACCTCGATCCGGAAGATCATCGAAACACTTGGTTTCTTTATATTGTCGCTCCCACATATTAACGCATTCAAGAAATTTATGCATATATTTTGTTACATCTCTAATACTCATTTTTGGTTCTTTCGAGCGATAGCACAGAAAGACCACTTTAAAACGTTTGGCGTACACGGCACCCATTTCGGATAGGTTTGTATTTGTCAGCAACAAAAACGATACTAAAAGATTTTAGGGCAACACGTATCGAAGGACATAGTAAATGTTTATGTTAAACGAATCTCTATCTCATTGAATATGAAGTTTCGCAAATATCACGTCCACGCTCTTGTGATACTGACTGTATATCGAGTTCTCACAAAGAGAACATACAGTAGACAACCTCAGCAAGAGGCATAGTGAATTCAAACTTCACGAAGAGGAAATAAATAAAACAATAGTACCACAGTGAATCGACGCTACTATTTTGTTCTTTCACAACATCCTTTCCCACGTCATTAAGTGGTTGGGAGAAGTCTTGCTACTAACCATTCTTTTGTAGGTGAATTTTATTTCTAACGTTCCCTTACGACGCAGGCCCGGTCATAAAAAGAATCCTTAGACCTTCAAACTCATATTTCCCAAAATTTCAAGCTCATTGCCATAATCAGGCTGAAGATCTTTATGCAAATTCATATTTTCTCAGAATACAATAAAAAAAGTAGAAGTTTGGTAAAAAAGAAAAAAACTATTTCACCTATCAGATATTATAAGAATCATTATAATTTAGATATCTATTACGTGCATTCTGTGCAATTTCGCATTTTCGAGTTTGCTATATATAAATACACCAAAATCCGCAGTTCAGTCATGATGATAATATTTTGTTGAATTTGAGAAAGAAAAAGGAAAACAAAGTAGTTCAACCATATCCGTCACGTTCTTCTTAGGATAACCTTGAAACGACGATGTATCGCGAAATGACTCGAGATATTTCAGGTGGGTCGAGTTAAAGGTAACACTCTGTGTACATAATCTGAATATCAAGCCACGTAATGGAATTATACATTGTACACATGTAAATCCAGTGCAGTGACTTCATTTACGAAAACACGTAGATGCACGATTATCTTATTGCTACGCATATTAACTCATTGATAATGGAACAATTGCTGTGTCCTTTTATTCACATCGACGGCACGCGAGAAATGCATGTCTCTCGCGAATGTGATAACTTGTGTATGTGCATACATCGAAGGATTAAAACACTGTAAAAAAGAAAAAAGAAGAAAAAAGAAATCGCCGTCACTTTTGTCCTTCGATGTTCCATATCGTAAATGGTACTTCTTCTTAGTTCAGAGCGAACAAGTGAATCATCGAACTAATCGGAGGATTTGCGATCAACGATACGGAAAATTTATCATCGGATTAAAGCATGCAGCTTCTTGTATATTCATTGATAAACGTTCAAAATGATCTGCATTACGTGTACAACGTATGAATCATTTGGAGAAAAAGCTACCTATTTATTTATACACGTAAAGTTGGAGAGAAACCGTTGGAGTAATGAGTCTCTATGAAACGAGAAAGTCGGAGATTTATAATAAAATTCTTTCCAAATAGGCTTTTGTCTCGGAGGAAAGTCAGTTTGACAATTTATTCGGCGCACGCGCGTTTGACTTGGAAATTAATGTGATAAATCTCCGTTGTGTGTCATATTCTGTATGTTTATGGGTCTATAAATTAGCGTCTATGTAGGAGGATGAGGAATTTAATTTTTCAGAAATTGTTCAAAATATTATTTACGACGACGCGTGGAGAATTCTGTCTCTTGGAAATTGAAATTATCTGTGCGCAACGTAGCAGATTTTGTCGTGCAACTGTTCGACAGTCTAAAATCATCTTGTAAAACAATTTGACAAATTGAAGTGATCCAATCGAATTTCACGATAATTGTATGCACGTGCACTTAACAAAAGAAGAAAAACGAGTTTTAAGGTGATTTCTCTCGAAAACAAAGTCTGATATATCAGAATGATATTTTAAATTTTGGATATTTTTTCTACCCTTTCTTCTTTTTTTTTTTTAATTATTGAAAGTCTTACACTTGTTGATTTTACATTACCGATAATTAGATTTCTGGCTCTTAAGCTAATCTTTGCAAAAAAAAGTCGTTTGGTTCAATTTTAGAAAAAGTTGTTCTGTTTGAAAGAGTGTCCGAATGTTAACAATTAAACTACGGATTTATATGCATTTATAGGAAATTTAAAGGTGCAAAAATCCGCAAAATGTATTTAATATGAGAAAATATAACAGACATCTAAATTATAGCGTTTCTTATAATATCTGGTTATTTGATATAATTTTCTGTCGACGTTTTATTTTATTTTTTTTATTATTGTATTCTGAAAACATATGAATTTGCATAAAAATTCGCAGTTTATTAATAATGTATACGAGATTACGCGTTCTATTAATGTGCAAAAAGCGTAGAAAATCCATGCTTATAAGCGAAAGATTTCATGAGAAAAATCTAAAAAGTCGCATAGCTAATTTAACAAATTATAAAAAAAAAAAAAGAAAAAAAAAACGTTTCGTCAGATTTGAAGAGGTTTGTGTACGTATCTTTTTAACAAGTCCACAAAAGTTAATCTAATTTCAGATCAGAGGACAGCTCATGATGCTATTAATCAGTGTGAAAACAAAAAGTAGGTCGCGGATGTGGTTTTGCGTGTTTCCAGTGTCTTCGAGGTTGAATCATTCTATAATAGCCATATATCACAATTGTAATACGTTATTTTACAGCAAAAAAACAACATTGAATTAAAGTTATTGATATAAGGTTTCATTACTTTTGCTTTATTATCTAATCAGATTTCTAATGCTTCAAATCTATAAATAGTGCGCTAAGGATGAAATGGACAAAAAGTGAAACATTAAAATAGTTAATTATTAACGCTCCACTGGCTACGCTGTTGAGACATTTGTAATTAACATAATTACGTTCAAAATGCTGTGTTATCATCGGCGTTAGCTACTTGTTTCTTTACTTATAACGTACTACTTCTATAATTTTCAAGTTCAATTATTTAACATTTTTTTTTATTAATAAGAATATGGAGAAAGAAGAATGTTATGCCGAGAATTTAGAGCTAAGTGAAAGTGAAGATGCGTTTAATTTTGAAGTATTTAAAAATAATTTAAGTATTTTATCATCTAGAAATATTGCAAGTGATTGTGAGAAAAGGTCGAAAAGGAATTGCACAGTATGCTCTGAAAGACAAGAAAAAAGCGGGAGACGATAGACGAGCGAATATTGCGATACTTGTCCAAATAAATCAAGAATGCACATTGGAGAATGTTTCGAAAGTTATCATATTAGAGTGAATTACAAAATGTGAAATTTAAGGCTTATTTACACTAAAATAAAGTACATTTATAAAATAAATTAAAAAATAAAAGCTTCGTAAGTAGGTGACTATTTTTTTTTTTAAATTAAAACTTCCATTTTCAAGCGTTTTACCGTAAAAAAGTGCCCTTACCGTAAAAAAATTAACCCTTAACCGGAGCGTTAATGTACAGGGTGTCCTGTAACTGGTAGTACAAGCGAGCAAGGATCGATTCTAGGCAAAAAATTGAATCAAAAATGTACAATAAAATTTTTTCATTTGAAGCTTACTTTCTGAGGAAAACCAGTTTCAAAATTTATTAAGTACACGTGTACTCTGTCAAATTTTGATTGAGACAAAACACTTTTTGAATGAAAATTATCAACGATAGATTGGCCGCGATTTCAGAATACCATAGCCGCCATGATATCCGGTCCATCGTTAGATTTTCATTTGCGGAGTCACATTAAACATATCGTGTATAGTGACAACATAACCAGCATTAAGTAATTACGACAAAAAAATATTAAACCATTTAATTAATTAAAATTTCTGCAATGATATGTTGGAAGACGTTCGGAGAAAAATAAGGAGAGCACAGTTGTATGTCTGCGAAAACATGAAAATTTCTTTCCGTAATTTGTAAATTAAACAAATTTTCAAACAGATTTTTCTCGAAAACAAAGGGTTAGGTGAAAAATGTTACTCTACATTTTCGACTCAATTTTTCACGTAGAATCATCTTCTGCTCGTTTGTATCATTAGTTACGCGACGCCATATATGCTAAAGAACAGATATTTTCTTATAGAGAAAAATAACGAGATGGTGGAACGCAATTATAGGAATTGAACAGATGAGAAAAAAGGAAAGTTGAAACTGTTGCAAATGTATGATTATAATTGCTGGCGATCATGAGCTTATTAACATGTGTCGTTTTCTTTCGTCGACAGCGCTTTTTGAACGGCAAACGATTAATCAACTTTTTGCTTTCAGTTCTCATTTAACGACGTGTAGGAAAAAATTTATGTAAGAGAACATTGTACGCGTCACGGTGAATAAAATTAAAATATGCTGCAGATAAAACGAAGCAAGATAATACGAGTATTCTTATCGATTCTCATTTGAAAACTGTAGAGAAGCTTTACGGAATAAACGACTTTCGCGATGGACGATCGATAATGTGTTAATAATAAAACTACTACGGCAAAGATTACCTAAATTAATTCTTTCTGTCTGTCCTATAACCTAACACTATTCTGAACTACAACTTTGTCACAACTTTTATACAGTAGTCATGGAAAACTTGAGATCAATCGAGTGACGTGTAGGTTATTGTAATCTACGTAATAAACATCTTCGTTGACAAGTTTTACCTGTCGTACTTGTTAGAAAGAAAAAAATTCGATTGTTTGGTCTTTTCCTTTTTTCTTTTCCACATTTGAAAGTTGTATCGCAATGCAAACGTGACGAATTTTCGGTTTGGCAGATTATGGTTATAAAATTAAATAGTAACCGAGGGAAACTTTGAGGAACCCAGCGGGGAAATCAAACTCGCGACGACCTCTGGCTCTAACGCTCATAGCTAAGGCGCCTTCTTGTATTCCTCGTTGATATTGTTACTTTCTGATGGATACGAAGGCCCCGATACTATACTCGGCTATACTGCACTGACATTCGCCCTCGAATTCATTCATGTTTAAATCTCCACGCGATTCCCCTTGAATCTCGAGGGACCCTGCGTATTGCACTCATTGTGCCCGAGTCGAAGGACCACACAAGTTAAGCTTGTGACACTATAATATATGTCGCGTAGCAAACCTCAGACATCCATTAATCACTCGTTCGAGGACGAACAGTTGTTTCCAACAACGAATTTACCCGTAACAGTGAAAAAGGTTGTTTAGTCCTCGAGGTGCATACCTGCCGTCCAACCCTCGAAATTATTAATATCTGTACATTCTCGCCTTTACAGTTAGCCGTTAGTCCGTATCGTAGCGACAGTAATTTGATGACACCACGGCAATCGTAGTTTTTTCGCTTTGACTCGTATTCGAGATAGAAGCTTCGTCCTTTTTTAACGGTACCTTTTTCGTATCCATATGGTCACCAGAGCCGAAGCGCTTCTTAAGGTTATTGTCTGCTACGATCATTGTTCGAGATACTCGGAATTTCGGTGTGCGTCACTCAAGGGTATGCTCCGTACCTGAAAGTGACGAATGAACTGGAGGGTGGCAATTTTTGTCTAGACTCCCACTTATAATTTTAACTAATAGGTTGTGCCAACCACCCTTCTCCACCACAATCGAAAAACTGACTTCCACCTATTTGAGTACCTCAACCCCGCGATGTGTTTTTGCTCCGAAGTGTCGCGGGATCTGTTCGCAAAGAGAAATACAGTTAGTTACTCACAAAACCTAGTAGAGATCAGATCAACCAATTGAACATACAGAACGAACATACAAATAACGTGTGGAATAGCGAGCCTTGAGTATTGAATAAATAACAAACTAGTCGTAACAATATATTGAGTAACTCAAAAACTTATACAGTCAATTTAGTACGAATTGCGAAGTACAAATTGCGCTATTATACGTAATAGACAAAACCTACGTAACAATAAATTTTACAATTCCAACTTCAGCAATCTCCACTACAAGTGAGACCCGTTGTCTCTACTCTTTGTTGAATGATCTTCTGAATCACCTCTGAATTACTCTGCCGAAATCAACAAATTAACCCTTGTATGCTAGATTTTCCGAATTTTATCCTATATGCCTTAATAGGCGTTGACGCCGTTCACCAATCGCCTATTTCCCTTTTTCCTGGGTTGTCCTTCCAGCTTCCTTAAACATACTGTCCGCTTGATTAGCGGGAACTAAGGTTTGTCACCGGAAGGAGTAGATCCAGGTCTTCGGGCCCAGTGACCGAAGTTTTTCCCGGGTTACACGGTTTATGATACGTTGATTGCTATCGAGTGAGTAGAGGAAGGCTCTAGCAGAAGCGAAATCCTTCTGCTGTCATAAACAACTTTCTAGACCCTAACTTCTGGCTCGAACGGTAGTAATATTTTATCTTTAATTGGGGTTCCTCAAAAATAGTCGTAACCGGCGTCCGTGTCATAAACCCATCGCCTTCTAATCGAGATATATTAGTGTCGTTCACTAACAGTTCACAATTAACCATTTGCACTCGAAGCTTTTGTGCTGAAGTTTAACTTTTCTTAGGTTCTTTTCAGCATAATTACTTGTGTTTCACCTATGATTTCGTTGATGAAAATTTGAAACATCTAATGGTTCTGTTACAATTTACAGCTACTTACGATTTTGTAGCCTTTTCATCGTTTCTGAACTTTATTCTTCTTGATTTTTCCTCAAAATCTGTAGCATCTATGAATTCTATCTTTTCTGTATACTGTCCGAATTAGTTTCACTTTTTACTGTTATTCTAATGTTCCGTTTTCTCGAACCGATTATTTGATTCAAATCTCTCATTTATGAAGTTATTGGTTTGGTCCTTAAATAATTTAAAACTGAACTTGTCTTCACTGTTGCTAATTTCGTAATTTGGTTGGATCTTTATAAGCATCAAAGACAGAGTAATGTATAACATAATAATTTTAATTAAACACAAACTTGTATTATAAAGTGTATATACGTGAACCATTTAAAACGTGAAGGAAAAAAGCATGTGTTGAAAAAAAAAGAAGCAGTTACTAATCGCTTTTTAATTTTCATTCGAGTTGCTGTATCGAACTAAGTGGTGACCGAGAGTCACCTTTTGAGTGCAAAGGGTTAAAGGGGCAAAAATCACCTTTAAAATTAAAAGCAGTAAACATATCTGAAAATGATTAGAGTTTTATATTTTTCAACATAAAATTTGTAAACGTCGTTCGTGAAACATCTGTGCAATCGGCGATGTGTGAAGATATGTTAAAATCTTCATAATCGATTGAATGATCTACTTTCAACACAGTTTATTATTTACCATCGATATTCATCGATAGAAACATGCGTGACATTTGAAAAATTGTTAATGAACCTATTGAGTAAATCAATTAATTTGCATCAGAGAGTAGTACCTGTGGAAGCAAACCTATCGATGCGTAATGGAATCTACATATTTAACCTGACACAGTGAAATCTATGTCAACTTCTAAACGATTCTCGTGACACCAAAAACTATTTTTCGTAAAAATAGAAATGAAAATAACAAAACTTTCCTTGTAATTACAATAAGAATAACAACTATTTAATTTTTATAATTAATATTTTACTCATACACAAACCTATGGACAATTTTACACATTATCCTATTTCTGCCTGAAGGTTAATCGAAAGAAACAAATACATGTCTCGTGTCCCTTTAACACTAGGTTTTGGGCTTCTCTTGAGTAAACAAGAAACTGAATTTTCCCTTTAAGGAATTGATTTATTAAGGATAACTTAATTGTCTATTGCGAACGTACAAATTCGAATATATTTTCATGTTATTTCATTGATAAAACTGAAGAAAAGTTGCTGGAAAATAATAGTAATTGTTTCTGTAATTTCACTCTTGAAATTCCAAATGCGTCAAATTTACGTGTCCCGTAAACCTTGTGTTAATTATATTTAATTTCTATTTAAAAAAATCGGTTTAACCTTTCCGCTACGGCAGATTTTCGTAACGAAATTTGTCAAGTTGTTTTCAAAAGTGTGAAAATTTAAAATGTTCAAAGTAGTGAAAATTAAAAATTTGCAAAAGATAAATTTCGCGATTAATAAATTACGGCGAGAAAGAGCTAACAGAAGAGTACAAAGCACTTTTCCAAACCGCCCATAGGCGTCAACAGTAACGAAAGGGTTAATTAAAAGGGTTAATTAACTCGAATTCTCACCTGAAGAGAATGTACGCTTACAGTATGTTCATTTTTTCTCTCTTAATTTCTCTCGACAAGACGATAAAAAAAAAATAGAGGGGGAAGTTGAACGTTCTCACGAAAGCTCCGCTTTGAGTAACTGAAAACGAGACTAGACATGTCGGTCAGGAGATGGATCGGTCACTTGCTTAGAAACGAGGCATTGATTGTGGTATATAGCAAGACAGCGGCAAGAGAAAGGAGAAAGTTACGGAATATATAGTCGGTAGAAGTTGCCCCCGCGGAGATATGAACAAGCCACGTGTTCTGTTACATTCGTTCGAAGAGCATGATAAAAATTTCAACAACGTTTATCTTTACTGTTCTTCGCTGTTTCGTTGGATAGTTTATAATATGTACCTAATCTTGCAACGACGACGATCAAGAGAATTCGACAACTATAATTACAAGATTTTCCAACGAGTCTTTACGAGAAACACGCATTTCTATACGACCTTCACAGTTAACTGAACAATTCGCAATTTTCTAATCCACAACATCTCGAACATTTTATTTTCTCCCCATATACAGGTTGTTCACGCTATTACCAGTCGACGTTTTTTTCTGTTACAAATAGAAAACATCAGAAAAATATGAAAGAGGGAAGAGTAACGTTTTCTGCAAGCAATGTAATGGCCTGTAAAATTTGACGTGTAATCTTTCTTCTGTTTGCACTATTTTCTTTAGAAACGAAGAATATATTAAAAGAAATTTTAAAATATATAAATTATTAGAGTGAATTTATAACGTTAGAAAAATATAAAAAAGGAAAGAGTAATATATTAGAATATATAAATGGAAATGAAAAAGACAACTATTTAAGTAACAGGTGAAAAGAAAGAAGAAAGAAAATATGACAGCAGTTATAAGGGAAGAGTTTTAATAGTGTTTCAATTGAAAAGTTATAAAAAATTAAGCACGAAGGTTTTCCTATTGAATTCATATTCGGTAAGCTGCCAGGCTGAAATTGGAATTTTCATTTTAGCTAATCAAGCTGTCGAAATATAGTCAAGTTGTCTATACACGGGCTGAGAAGAAAAAATCGTATATTTTACTATAATTGATGTCACAGTAGCATCGAAAATATAAAATATTTATTTTATTTATCAGTTCGATGTATCCCATTGTAAATCGATGGAACAAATGCATTGTATTCTTATGCTTCACCATCAGAAAGATGTAAAAACACGATAATTCTCGCTAGATCTCGCTAAGGCTTCTATTTCTATATAGTCAGCTATAAAAGTCTTCATACCTCGTTTTAAAATAGTGAGTTTTTTTTCAAAGGTTAGAAGGCTTAGTTTACTAGATGACGTGTAGAAAAAAGTGTGAAAAAATTGCAATTAGTCGAAATTGTAAAGGAAATAACAAAGGTCACTTTTGACAATTTTTTCTTCCAGTTTGTAATGAAAATTTTATCAAAATTTGCGAATGTTGCTACGAGACTACAAACGGTTAAAAATGGCGAAAATCGTAGTTTATCGCGACTTCCGGTCTACAAATCACATCTTATATCTTTCAATGTCTGTCGCCTGTTTCTGCATTGACCGATTTCGGTGAAATTTAACAGCATTTATATGACTGACATAAATCTACAAAACGTATTTTTTAAATATTCATTATAGGCTCAGATAAAAAAGCTGAAAAAGCAACCTTCATTATTTTCTTCATGAATCCGAATAATTGTAATTTTTTCAAAATTGTTTGTACACATCATCTAGTGAATTAATCTTTCTAACTTCTCAAAAGGACTCAACTCATTTGGTTCAATCTTAAAATAATTATTTTGTTGTAAAGGTTGCTCGAATACTTCTGAGACAAACTGTGTATAATAAATATATAGAAAATTTTCAGATCTACTTGAAACATTTATCAATCGAAGAGAGAAAGAAAAGAATGAAAACATTCGATTTCAAAGCTAGTGCTCGCAAGAGGTTAAATTATTTTCTTTACGATTCTGACCAATTGAAAGTTTTTCAAAATTTTTTGTACACCTCATCTAGTAAGGTAATCATTATAACTCCCCTAAAAAAAAAAAAAAAAAAAAAAAAAAAAAAAAAGGCGTTTAGTCCAATTTTAACAAAGTTATTTCTAATATTCTCAAGATAACTAAGGCTTCGTTACCTTTTATTGCATATCTTTTTAAATTATTATCGGTGCTATTGCTCAACTATAAGATTTGCGTATCATTTATACGCCATTGTCTAATAAACACGTGAATTCTCAGTGTATATAGGTGTACAATAATATTATCATTATTGGAACACGATAATAATATTACGTTTGTAAATTTTGTAATTTTTTCAAATTTTAAATAACAAATGATTGTAAGCATCATATCAAGAAGTAATATTTTTCATATTCACACGCATTTAAATAGCAGACCGTTGCGGTATTCAGCTATAGATTTTTTTTTTAAATTATATGCGGCATTCAGCTTAGCGTTTCGCCTAGAAATCAACGATCGCGAATATGATGATATCTTAATATTCTACACAAGATTTTAGAAGTATCGAGACGTTGAAATTCAAACGAAATCCAAATGACAATCAATTATTTTCACGAGAAAATTTTAGTGGACCTCTGGAATTTCAGACGCGTTGTGATACGTTCGATCAATCGGTTAAGGGCCAGAGCTCCGAATTTCTGTTATTTGAATAAATCGACGTGTACTACTTACCCAGATGCATATTGGCTCGTCGAGCATGCATTCGAGCAGTTCCGTTAGATGTATCGCGAAATTCCGTGGATCTACTTCGATGTCGCTGAATGATTCATTCTCCATCTCCACATGTGTGTGGTTGCTCTTCCATGCTGGATCCTTGATGATCTGTACGGCATAGTACACGGAGCAGGACAACACAGCGAAGCTGATCGCCGTGTATACCCGGAGATTTGGGATTGGAAGTCGGTCTAAGAAATCTATCGGCATTTTCACAGCTCTTACTCGGTTTCTTGTTTCCTATAAACACATTATACACCATTCTATCATTGTCGAAGTAGAATTTCTCCGTGTAGAATCGATATTTGGTTATATAATCAATTAAGTTTGGAAAGAGATTATAATTTTTATAATCTTAACTATATCTGTATCCTGAGTTTACTTCATTTATTGGAAACGAGTTTACGGTCGATTGTAATTCTATATTTTGACGAGAGAGAAGCGAGAATTAAAATCTCATTGTTTAAATGAAATTTTTTGCTGCAAACAATATAGTAAAATTATATTTATAGCAATAAACGAATCAAATGACACTTGTAAAATATAAGTAATATGACGCTGTAACTTCCAAGGATCAATATGGTGTTACAGATGGTTGACATAAAGAAGTTATAGCGAAATAATTATTTTCTTGACTTAAGTGTCTTCGGTTACGAATAATCAATATAGACGATCGACATTTCAAAATTTGTTTGGCAAATAAATAATGGTTATTGGTAATCGAACAAAGATTTAAATTATTTATATTGATTATCTGGAGTGAAATGATTTCAAAATTGATACTTTTCGATTACATTAAATTCTGAAAGATCTCCTCTAAATATTTTGCTTAATAATTTGAGCTTAAGTTAATTTTTTGATCTTTTTGTTGATTTTTTGACGTTTTGATCTTTTAAATGAAAATTTGGTAAATAATCGTTACTCTTTCCATAGATCTTTTCGATAAAAGTGTTCCATTTAATATTAAGCGAGCAGTCCTGGAAATGGAACCGCTGAAAATTCTAATCTTAGCGAATTAATTGATATTTTCTGGTTCTCTTTTTTTACCAATTTTTAATAGATATTAAGCGAGTACGAAAGATTTCTCGTGTATATTTTATAAAGCAAAATTCATGATATCTCGTATACTTAATTCTGAATTTCTTTCAAAAAAGCAATTTTGAGTATTTAAAGAATTGCTTCGTAATGTTTTTAATACATTAAAAATACAGACTTCGTTCAACAAATAGAAATTTTATACAAAAAGAAAAACTACCTTATCAGCGATACGAATTGAAACGATAATGCAGTACGTAGAATGTTGTTGCAATAACACTTCCACTGTCAGTGGAAATATTTTGTATTATATGACTTGAGCAAAAGAAGAAAGAAAAACTACGCTTTACAGTAGATAAACTAATCTAATGACTATTGTACATAATTTTTAAAATATCGATTTTTTGCAAAATAGTTGCTTGAAGATATAAAATGTAATTCGATAAAAATCCTCTTACACTTATATTAAAATTCTTCAATGAGCATGCGCGCGGAAAATATGTTAATAGAAAAATGTCATCCAAAGAACGCTAAAATATTAAATAATAAATTTAATTTTTATTTTATTTTTTTGCCTTTTTTTTTTTACTTTAACTATAGATATGACTCATGAACATTTTTAATAGATAGGTGTGTTTCTCTTGAAAGTTCGCGTGATATTAACGGGATATCCCGACGCGCAGATCGTGATTCACTTTTAGTTTCACAGGGATATATGTATGTATAATCCATTTACGCAAGCGACGGAATAATTGGATACTTAGCTGTTGCAGGCTTAACGAAATTCTATAGATAGATGCATTAAGAAAAACCATTTATCTCATAATTACTATTTTCTATGAAATTTGAATCATTAAAGAAAGAATACCTAGACAATAAATAAGAAAATAATTATTCTGAGAATTATTATAACTGCGAGCTCTGTCCAGATACAAACATTACCAAATTTCACGATCTATTTTTTCTTCCAAAGCACAGAAGCAATTTAAATAAAATTTATTAAGCTTAGTCCATATCTATCCACGTACAAACATTACCAAACTTCACGATCTATTTTCTCTTCCAAAGCACAGAAGCAATTTAAATAAAATTTATTAAGCCTACTACATATCTATCCGTATACCACTATTACTAAGTTATCACGATCTATTTTCTCTTCCAAAGCGATTTAAATAAAATTTATTAAACGTAGTGCTTTAATACGTTCGCTACCAGCGCCGCAAATGTGCGGCGTGTATTCTTTATCAGTTTATGTATTATATATATATTTATATATTTGTTATACAAAATAAGATTCTCATCTATAGCCCAGGGTCGCATATATGCGTCAGTTTGTACAATTGCTTATTTTATTTATTTGAAATGTTATAAATATATCCTAAAAAAACCATGCCAATAGAGTCATTATAATAAAAGACACCTTGGGCTGTGGTGCAAGATTTTCTTATCAGATCCCGGTAGCGAACGTGTTAGTAATAGTGCTCAATAAATAGAATACGGCAATTTTTATTTACAAAGCTTTTAAAAAGAAAGTTATATGATACTTATATAAACCGTTCAAAAAGTGAGAAATGCTCACGATCACGTCACAATTATTTTTTACCTTTCCTTCATTGATCCTTCGCAGCCCGCCATATTTTTGTAATTTATTTCTAGCTGTTCTGTGCTAAATTCGCAATTTTATGTTATGTATATGTATAAAAAAGTATGTATAATATAAAAATAGATTGAACAATATAAAAAAGCAAGAAAAATATATATTTATTTTCAAAAATAAACAACATATATATTTATAACATAAAAACAATTGTATAATATTTTTCGTTGCGTTATAATTGTATAATTAAAAAAAAAAAAAGGAAATACATATATTTTTTAATTTTATTTATAAATATATCTCTGGAGCCTATAGGCGCTTTCGAAATTTTCTCGTACTCTTCTGTTTACCCTTCTTTGATCGTAATTTTATCCTTAATTTATCCTAACTTGCGTTTTAATTCTCGAAACCAACTTAAAATTTCGAAACCTCGGAAAACAATTTAACAAATTTCGCGGCTAACAATCGAACATTTACTTTTCGCTATGCATGTTGCGTACTAAAATCTGCCGTAGCGAAAGGGTTAAAATAAATTGTACATATATTTTTTTCTCTTTTCATATTATGTAATCTACTTTTATATAAATAAAACTGCGAATATATCACGGACCGGCTAGCACGAAGTTGCAAAAATATCATGGACTGTAAAGGGTTAATAAACAAAAGGTAAAAAATAATTGTGGCCTTATCGTGATGATTTGTCACATTTTGAACGGTTTATTTAACGAACATGTAACTTTCTTAAGAAATTTATGGGTTGTTTATTATTATAAGGTTTTCTTCAAGTTACTTAAGTTTTCTTTTATTATACAATTATAATGCAAGGAAAAATATTCTTAGAATAACAAATCTCGTTTCCGAAATGTGATTTCAAATCACATTCGACACAGGACTGCAAAGAGTTAATACAACAATATATCCAGGCATTATATATTTTTTCATTTACACATTGAACAGAACGTAAAAGAATAAATTTTTAATTTTCGAAACTTAACACTTTCTACACCGGTCCCGTATTATTGCGGGATTTCCAACTTTTCGGTTTTGACGGATGTTTGATTTTTGTTGAAACGTATCTGGCGAATGTTCAACAAAAATATACTATATATTCTTTTGTGAAAATGTATAAACTTTTTAATATACTTTCTTTCGAGTAACCATTCCCCATAAATAAGCAATGTGACTACCAACACTCAGGTTTTCTCAGCTGCCGATATGTAACCGGTGTACAATGTGTTAAGATGTGCCCCACCGTGTGTAATAAGTTAGCAGTTACCATCAGATTAGTTTAATTCCTCAGAAATGTTTTCAGTAATACCTACATTAGCTCAAACACGAAGAGGTATCAGTTTAATTATAGGAAATCGATAAATTCAAATTTACCGAATTCGGTAAACAGAACGAATTTGGAATTGCTCTAACGTTCTAGTTTATCGATCAATGCCAATTATTGATAGCAAACCCATCAACATTTCATCGAGTAAAACAAACATTTGTAATTGGATATCAGACACGAATGTTATAATAAGATATAGCCATAGTTCTGATTAAACGAAATGAAGTTGTTATGAGGAACTTGTACAGCGTTGACATAGTTAACAGATTTATAACTATAAGTTATATATTTCGAATTTGAACGGTGTGTTTTAATTTTTGTTATTTATTTATTTTTTAAGACGAGAAAAGTTATTAATAATTCGGAATGTAAATTAATAGTTAGTGCAATTGATATTAATATTACTATCATTGTATAGTATTATAATAAATAATTTGATCTAACATTATTGTCTCTTCTATTTTTCGAGTCAGCCAATTAAATAAGTTATAATAAACCAGAAAAAACTTCAAAATTCTGCAGGAAACAAATTCTTAACTATTCTAAAATATTAAAAACTAAAAAAAATTCTAAAATTCTAAAAACTAAAAACTACTGCTGATTTAATTTTGCAGCAAAATTTATATGAATTAACCTGTCATTAAAATATACAATTTGGTTAAATTTTTCTAATTAAAAATCGAAGAATAATTTATATCATAAATGCGTTACACTATGTACTTACTACTGGCAATAAGTGATTATTACTCACAAATCATACTTTATCAAGTAACATGTGTAACAGTGAATATCGACATTGCTCGTTTTATAAAAAATTCAATGGTATTATTGTTAAAAAATTACAAATCCTAGGGATGCGTCTAATTGGTGAAAGTAAAACAAGATATAAATGATCTCAAACCGTGTGAGGTTGGTCAAGACAACGGCAGTAGTCCTCGCAGGGTTAAATATGCATGGTTATTAATGCGTACATTGGCATGGCGGTCATTGGTAACCGACACTTTTCGTTAGCGCCATCAACAGTCACCGGTAAACGACACTAAAATTTCCGTTACACCAGCTGTATATAATATACGAACCGATCCAATCCACCGTGAGTAAACAACATGAAAACAACAGTCGCCCCACTGTGCTCCACGTGGCTTTAAATCGACGCGAAGAAAATCCACGTGATAAAACATTGTTCTACTTTCATCAAAAATTCGAATATTTTTCTAATTTTTTCCTTAGGAATTTGGAAATTCTACGTTCGAAGAAACAAACGTAGGCCTGATAATACTTAATAAGTTATTCAACTAATTTTTGTTCGTTACGCTTTGTTTATCGATTTAAATGTAACGGCTGGAAACACCGTGCACGCATCCTTCTTTATTCAATTACGTGGCCCACGGATACGTTTACTTGCACATGTTACTATTCACCTCTTCATTATATAATCAGTGACTCGCGAAGAATGACTTATATAAAGTATCAAACAATTTTTTTTTCAGAAAGTTGTTACACAACTTTAAGCTACTTATGTGTAAAAGGATTAAGTGGTTTATGATTCACCGGGCTCGACGTGTATCCTCTAAATTTTTTCTCTTGTATCCTCACTTTCTTGTCTCGCCATTTTTAGGTTATTGTTTGGAAAAGCGTCATTTACCGAGCGAAGAGTAACTGACGACTATTGTTCAACATAGCGAGCGTTTACGAATTTTTGACTTTTGCATTCATCGTGCTTCGGTGAGAAATGAGCACATTTCGAATGCCATCGGGCGTTAATTTGGTCACAAATGAACAGTATCCAATGAAAATTTGAAAACGTACTACGTGTACCAACATAAGGGGCGTGAATACTATATATGGAAGGTAGGGCGAGTCTCACGTGGGTTATGGATAATCTTCCAGACGTTAGTCGTAAATCTCGAACATTTCCAATAATAAATACCTCTTAATGCGCATAATCGTGCTGTCAGTCATTAAACGTTTGTCAGTTTAACAAGCAATAAATAAATATCGCGTTGATATTTCGTGTACTTTCGTCCAATTAATGTGACGATATTTTTACGCACATTGTTGCTTCACGGACGCTCCGATTGCGATTTGTATTCTACATTTCATACTGTATCATGTCAGAAACTAACAAAGCTTACGCATAGTAATATTATTATTAATTATTTGCGCTTGTATGCAAAGAAGTACCATTTGTAATCAAATGTGCATTTTTAATCGAAAATTAATATTTATCGATGCAAGAGTATTATTGACTCGAAAGAAAATGTTTCGTTTAAAAGTTGCAAAAACAAATGCATCGATTAAATGTCTTCTCGAGGGAAGATTGTTCAAAATGTCTTTCATATCGAAGAAAATTAAATGTGACATAGTGCATTCGAAATTATTTCCGTGAAAGTTGTCGACAATAGTTCTGCTTCGGGTGAATTGTTTTCGTATGATAAATTTACCGTTTGCCGAGCAGCAAGTGTTAGTTTAAAAAGAGAAACTACGCTGACCTTGATGTGTCTCGTGGTTACGTTATCAGAGAAATTACAACTGCTATCAATTTTATGTTAACTCTTTCACGGTATACTTTTGCTATCTTGTCATTCAACCAATCACATTTTTATAATCGCTCGTATCGTACGAAACTCCTGCAGATTAGAAGAAACATCTGTTTATTTACATAGTAGCCTTTTTTATATACATTAATATTCCTTTCTAAACATATTAATGAAGCAACTGAATAACTTTATTTACTCGTTCGTATTTATTTACTATATAATATACTTCATTATCCCTCGATTTATTTAATTGTGAAAAAATCCGAAAATGTACATTTTTATAGTTTGTACACGGTTATCGAATGTTTCGTTTCTTATTAATTACTACTTGAACGTTCAGTAACGTAATTCTTTTAGTTATATATATATATATATATATATATATATATACATATATATATATACATACATATATATATATATATACATACACACATAAATACATACATATACATATATATATACATATATATATACATACATTATATATATACATATACATATTACATATATATATATATATATATATATATATAATTTAATGTAATAATAGAGAAATACGTGTTCACGTTTCCATTAAAGATTCCTGCGATCAGTGTTTCACGGTTTCGTATATTTCCTAATTCATCCTTTCAATTTACTAACCTTCTCTTTTCCCCATAAAACTGTTCGTTCCCTTACATCTGTTACTCGTTCTGTTCGTCTGTATTATTTCTCAATAGATTAAATTAAGCACAAACTATCTTTGTCGAATTTACAACGCCTGGATATATTATATCGTATCATACATACTAAAAGACATATATAAATATACAATCAACCGCATTCGATATCACGCTTTTATGAAAAGATGCTTCATCGATACGGGAATAAGTGGACTCACCTGAGATCGACGATTCGAACACGTTTTCCCTTAATCCATCACCGAAACCGGAGAGGATATTCTCGAAAATGAGACTCCCGCCGACACGGGGTACACTTAACGCATATCCGCACTGAATTCAGATGGAAAAAAAAGGGATAGGAACACCGCACGGAGAAGAGAAACCGGAAGGCTACAGAAAGTAAGACTTTCTCAGTCGAAATCGTCCAGCAGTTAACAGCACACGCGGTTCTTCACGGTTTTACATGGCACACGGACAAATGGCGTCCCACGAATTGGTTTTGTCTAAACGTATTTCGAGCTGGCAAATCGTTACTTCAACTCTCGTCTCTTTAGGAAGAGTTTCGGGATGTTATTGCGACACAATACGATACAATGTGCAACGACAACTGCAGTGCTCGAGACCGCTGAGGAGACTGACTGCACAGTCGATAAAGAAGTATCGATTGGGCTGGGTGGCATAAAGTGAGGGAAGACTAGGTTAGGTTCTTGCTACCGGTTGACTTTATCGATACCGAGCGCGCGAAAATTTGAACATCTATCAAATTGTGACATATAAGATGTTCGATTTTTGGCGGTAACTTTGAATCAACACAACTTCTTTAATATTAAATTCTATTAATCGATACAAGAAACATTACACTCCACACGTTTTTTCCAATTAGTTAGAAGTTTCTTAATTCTATTTTTGTATAAATGACCGCTTTAAAAAAGACATATTTCTTAATATAGAGTAAAGATTATGGACAATTAGAGAAGATAGTGAACAAAATATTTTCTTACATTTAAAAATAGATACTGCTTGTTTTATTCTTTTTCAGCGCATTTTTTTTTACAAATTATAGGATTCTTAATTGCACATTTTCCACATATGTATTTTTCATAGTTTAACTTAACATTTGTCGAATGTCCTGACATTTGTTGCGATGACTATACAAATGATAATATAAAAATGTAAATCAAACTGAGTAAAAAAAAAAGAGAAAAAATAGAAGAAGGTTCAAACTTAGTACAAAGTACTGTTAATTTGTTCACTCTTTTAAAAATGCCACTTAGAATACGTAATATAAAAAATACTAGTAAAATAATGATAGAATTGAAATGCAGAATAATTATAGACTGGCAAATATGCTCTTTGTAGCTTTCACGTTTCGATTCTCTCTGTTCGGGTCACAAGATTTCACTAAACGTAACGAGAAGACGGATAGGCATACTCTCAATCCACGGTTTTCTTTACATTGCAGATAACATAATAGAAGACAGAGATCAACTCATGCGAAGAATATAAATCATTCAAGTGGTCAAATGATCGCTCACGGTAGGCAAAACAGATTACATATGTTTTCCGGAAAATAAACGATAAGAAAAAGAGTGAATATTAAAAAATGCATTGTACGTATAATAGGAGAAAAGTCGTGAAGTTAAATGGCGATACAATAACGTCATATGCAGGAAATTCTAAACGAAATTTTCAAAACGGTCATTTGACCGCGCGTGGTAGGTTTAATGTTAACATAGCATTATCCAAAATGTACCAATACTTTTGTCCGTGCACATAAAATACATTTTTACTAGTTATGTATTCTCTGTTTTATTAATTTTACTTTGTTTTTTACATATAGGCAAGTAAGACATTTTAAATAAAGATCGATTCAAAAGGCAAGTGGTATAAACAACTTTTTCAATAGTTATAAATGTTTGTCCAGTGTTTTCACTTTCTCAATCGATTTCAAGTGACGTGAAATCGTCATGGCACTTACACCGAATTCTTGGGCCAAATCTCTAAATGTTTGTCGCGTATTTATTTCGATAGAAAGCTACAACTGATCATCGTTCGTGAAAGGCTCTGGTCTTCCACGTGCATCAATAAAAAAGCTTTCATCTCCGGTTTCGAATTTTTGAAACCATCGACACACTGGTACGTTGGTTAACTGTGTCATTATCGAATGCAGCATTTATAAAACATATGTATAAAAAAAGTACGCTGAAAATCACGTTGATTCATGTTAGAAAGCAAGACGATTAAAAGCAAGATTAGCAACGTAAACAAAACAAACTAAGACTGAATCTAACAAAAGAAAATCGACTCTTGAGATTGCATTTAAAACATCCCCAAAGACATAAATATTTACTGGAAAAATAAGGTTTGAAATGTTGATACAACAGAATTGGACATTTCATATGTTACAACCTAAAACAATCAGGATAGTATAGTTTCTTTAGTCTCGTTGTGCGATTTCAGCAGTTTGCTTGTCTAAGTAAATGAGAATATAGTTTATTGTTATGTTAATGTTGTTCTAATCGATGGATATGAAAAATTCAAGAAAGTAACCCTCATTCGTCCTTAATTTTTACGTTTTAATATGTCCCTCGGTGTCAATTTGACACAATGGTAAAAAATTAATGAAATAAGAAGGTGAATAATTAATTTTGTAAATTCTTTTATTGAGTATAAGAAAATAAATATTACACTGTGCACTGTGCACATTTGCATCTTGTTTTTTATCGCACATATGACAACGAGTCCGTTTTTTTGCTGGAATTATATGTTTCAAATGATCATTATAAGACGTCGCTTTGATCGATGTACCTTGTATATTCTACATAATTGACAAAAGATTAAGAGCTCGAGGAACATGTATGAGTGATTCTATATATATATATATATATATATATATATATATATATATATATATAATAATATTTAAATATATATAAAATATATGTGTTATTATATAGTAAATAATATATATAATGTTATTTATAGTTTTGAAAGCATTGTTTGTCAGTAAAAGTGCGAAATATGTTTCATTAAAAAAAAAAAAAAAAAAAAGTGAAAATGTTTCAGAAAATTTTTTTACAAATGGTCGAATGATACAATTTTTCGTCGGAAAAGTGTGTCAATTTGTCACGAGGAGTGGATGAGGGTTAACGAGAAATAAATACAAAATAAATGAAGTACTAACAAATTGAGCAATTATTATAAAATGAAAAGAATTAACAATAACCGTTTTCCATAGAATATTAATATTAAGTACGCGAAGTAATTACACAAGCTTTACAGTGTAGTAAATTTTTATTTTATAATTATTTACTTGACAAAACGTAAAAGTCTGTTTTCTATGTAATTTTCATTGACATCGCAATGAGTTCAATTCTCCAACATAGTGCAACCTTGCAATGTTGAATTTTAAAGCGGTTCCGAATATTCATACGTAAAATATACGACCCTCGTCGTTGAATGTGTACCGTATTCTTTCATCAAGGTTTTATTTACTTTATACAATAGAACCAAGGATCCATGGGCTCGTAACCTTAGATATACTTACATAAATATGTATTCACATTCGAAGTCGACTCATTGTCGGTATGCTTTTCGTTATACCTGTTGAAGCGCGATCGCACGTATATATTAGGTTGTCCCAAAAGTTCCTTTCGTTTTATTGGTAGACATGATATATAAAATCGTTTATTTTCGGTGTAATTCTATAGAATTCCGATTTTTCATTCTTCTCCTTCTCTTCGAAAGATTTACGATGCGATTTTTCCAAAATTTCTGTGGTTTTTCTAACAAAATATTGTTCAAGGTGGTTTTTTATCTCGTTTAAAATTTCCGACTGTAAACTTTCTGCATCAATTACGAAACGTTTGAACCGTTATAGTACGATAGTAATAGACGGTGTAAATCTAATTTGCAGTATTCCGAGCACTAGTGCCTTTTATAAAGCAACATAACGTCACATGTTGCAAATGGATTTCCTGATTTTCCATCTTTCAAGATGGCACAGAAAAATGTAAAAGATACTTACTCGAAAAAGAAACATACTGTTGGAAAGCTAGAAGACAACTAATGACCATAAGTTCAATTTTAAACAGATTGGACTGCATGTTTACTCGAAACGTTGTCAGACAAAGCAGTGTGTGATATAACGAAAAGAACTTTTGGGACAACCTAATACATACATCCAAAACCCCGTTAATCGGCGCTCTTTTATAAAATCTAATTTAATTTTTCTACGAAAGGAGACACACCATAAACTAATTCAGAGTTCAACTATTGTAAAGAGCGTCAACAGTCTACGAAAACTCTGAATTGGTCCGTAGCAGTAATGAGTTTATAAAACCATCGACCATCGGTTACCTTCCATAACGTTTTCGACGAGTACGTTCGTTCTTTGTTCACGGATTAACATTTTCTGCCTTTGAATTTAATTTTCGCATGTTTTAGTAGGATCAAGGCGCTTCATAAGGTTATTACCTGCTACAGTCGATACACCCGGAATTTCCCTGACGTCACTCGAAGGTGCCTTCGGTACCTAAGGATGACTGATTGACTTGGAGGCGGTCAGCTTGTTGGTGCTCGCCATCAACCTCCATCCAATCAAGATACACGATCGCTTTCCCTTCCAAATTTGGAATTCGACACAACGACCAATCCGTGTACCTCATTTCCCATCACTGTCCTCAGTACACATAATTTAAGGGTAGATTTCGGCGAAAACCAATACCATAAATAAATCGTATCATATCGTAGCGTATTATATCGTAACAACATCTGTAATCGTTTCAAACAGGCTTAGGATTATTAAATTAAAACTAAGCCAGAGTGTTCGCGAAAACCGTACCGCAAGGCTCAACAATACCATAGATGAGGTACAGGATAGATCAATGAACTTATGAGATTTTGTGTCTCACGTTCTGAGATATTGACTAATCCAAAAGTTGGGGAATTTATGTCTTTCACAAGTTAACCCTTTGCGGACGTGTGTCAGCGTATAGACGCTCACGTGTATTTATCGTTTCTATGCAATAAGGCATGTAAGTCCTTAGTATATGCATCCTGAGCCAAAATACAGTTTGTAGAAATGAGAAAGAGATTCAGAAATTCTCAGAATACAAATCTTATTTCCCTTTAAGTTTTATAAAAACTTGATTATGATTACCTTAGCTCGCTTTTCTCTCTGTGCTGTTAATCTTTCACTAAAGCCAACGCAGCGTCTAATTCATATAAAAATGTATCTCTGCGTTTATAGTTTTTTGATATATAAGAATTTTATATTTTTATATATACGATATCTAAAACATCCGACTATTATTGTGACACCTGTTCGACAGAACAATAACATGTACTAACCTGGGAAAACACATTTTCTATATGTAATAAAATTTTCAGTTTTTTTAGCACATACATTAAACAAGTGTTTACTTTTGGCAAAATGTGCCGATAGCCCCATGTCCTAGCAACGTTCATTTCACAGGCAGCTCCGTCCGCAAAGGGTTAAAGTGATGAGTTTAGAAATTATATTCAAACTAATCGTCAAAGTTATTCATTAATCGATTATTTATTACTTATTTTTAATCGATGACCACAGTTTAACCTGATTTTTAGTTGTCACAAATTTCAAATTTAGCGTAAATAGAGAAATTATGCGATATAAGTTGTTTCATGGTTTTGTAATAAACGAACGATGAATAATCATTTATATAATTTCTCGCGTAAAGGGAGCCACCAGCCACGAAAATATCGGAACCCACTTGTCCCTTGAACTCTTCGAGACTCCAGGATTTATGGAATCTCCAGTCTCTGTGACCGAGTTTCGCAGGTAACGCGAGAAAAGGACACTATTGTCTGTTGAAACGAAAATAGTTGCCTGTGACGTAACCACTTCTGAAGCCATAAATCCAGCTACAGGACTCTTTTAATATATCCTACATATTTAAGACTAAACACAGTCAGTATACATATGCAAATATATACCTATAACGCGATTCATTCGTATCGTGTTATATCGAATTCGCGTTATAAGAAACTCAGAATTGATATACACAAATCATGTTAATTCGTACCGTGCTATAAGAATTGCAGTATTAGTAAATAAAACTCGTACTGGTCGTAATTACTTTCATTCGTAACTTATTGTTTAAATTTTTATTGTAAATTTATTGTAAATTTTATTGTTTAAATTTTTTTTTATAACTCCTTGTTTATTTACAATCTGTCTCACATGACATAAAGTAAATTGTATAAATATTTTTAATAACGTGAAAGTATTCGACCCATTGGTTAATACTTTTACACTTTCCTGGGAGACAACTCTCGTTAAAAAATATATGATTTAATGTGCATTATACAATTATAGTTTTATATCTTTTAAGTCTTGAACTGGTTCTAGTATCTTCAAGTAGGTTTGCTGCCAGATGATTAGGGTGTTCTGTTAACCTGTCCTATTGTCTAAATAAACGTATAAATTTTATTCAAACGGGTTTGTTTAAGTTGTGTGTATATTATTTATCATCTTGGTATTTGTTATTTTGTATAGATATTATAATTCCCGGCATGCAACCGCAATGCCAAAACAGTTTTGCCGGGTATATCCCGAAGTTTGATTGCAAAGTGTTAATTCGCATCGCGTTATATAGAAATCGTGTGCGGTGTTGTATGGAATACCGTGTTATGAGAAATTTAGAATTAGTAGAACCAGAGATTAATTTGTACCGCGTTATATGGAAATCGTGTTGTGTGAAATACAGAAATAAAGAGTAGCGACCAATAAAATTGCATCACTCTTTAGAAACACAGTTTGTCGAATATGTAGATGTCGCATTGTAAATTATTTTAACGAGGTCTTCTAATAGTTTTCCGTAATTTGACCCAAATAGGATTGTATTAACCCATTCGAGACAGATTACACACAGTGTGTGTAATGCATTTCCTAGTCAGAAAAACGAGTTGCACACCGTGTGTGCGATGAGTTTGAACTGCAGTTATCAGGTAGTAGTGAAAAAGTAGCCGTAACATTTGCATTGGTTTCAAGTTAGACCCTAAAATGGCTAACTCACAGCCAGGAAGAAGGAGAAAGGAAGATTTCTCGCTTCAAAGAGAGAGAAAAAAACAGTCGAGAATGTTTTGGAAGAATGTTTCAAGAATTATCACGAACAGAAAGGATAAGTTTCTTTGAAGGAAAATTTTACAAGTACTTCATTACCACTTACACTACTCTGTTAAAATTTATTCATGGGTTATCTTCGAATTTTTCAACCTAAAATAACGATTTCACGTTCGTTTACTTTTTCCGAAATAAATTTTTTTCCACTTTAATTGTATCTTTTCTTTTTATTATGCATTACACTCGTGGTGTAATAAAAATATTTCGAAGAGCCAATTACACAAACGATATGCTACCATCTCATTTGTACGAAAAGTGTTTGCAACTTTTCCTGTTAAAAATTTTCAACTTAAACGAACCAAAATTGTTTCTCTTTTGGAGATCGTCTTCGAAATAATTCTTCGTCTCTAATGGGTTAACTTGTTATTTAATCGTAGTACTAATGTTGTTATTTAATGTTATTACTTATATTAAATTGTTTATGAATGAAATAAAACGATTTTTTTTAAACACACTTTTTTTTTTACGAATCATTTCTTTTTTTTCTTTTGCAGACATTTCTTTGACAGATATTCATAGAGATAGGTGTACAAGAAGTGTCCGTAAACCTAGTGTTAATTTCTATCACTAATAAGTGACATCATACCAATCCCAATCGATATATTAGGATGTGACACAAAAATGATAACGGAGACTTACAGTCACAGTTACATGAATGAAAAGATACTTCAGATAGATGGTCTACTCTGTATTTTTTATATGGTGATAGGTCTATTGTATATCTTGTCTGTGGTACATTATTACTCTGATAATATTAAATTCTTAAATATCTTCCGAATTATTAAAAACGTTCGAATCACATTATTTAAATTTAGCGAAATTAAATTCTTAAATAAATAATCGATTTAAGTTTAAATTTTAATTTTAATTAGGTAGAATTAGTAATAAATTTAATGCACAATTAATTGAACCAGTGTCTATACAGATGCGCCATCTTTTATTTGTTTCTGAAATCTTCTTACCGATAGCGTCAACGCGCTCAATTTGAAAACGTTTAAATTATATACTTTTATTTATATACTTTAAATTATATACTGTTTATTTATATACTTACAAAAATTCTTACACATCATTTTATAATATTTATTAATATTTTGTCCGTTAATAGAAGAGTAAGAAATTAAGAATTAAGAAAAGAACAATTTAAAAACATAAAGATATTTCTGGAAAAGATGAAAAAAATGTTTTAAGTTTATTGAAATATTTTTCCCCATGTACAAATATGAAATGTAATTGATTTATAAAGATGAAATTTTCAATTTCTAAGAAAACGAAACAGCACGGATAATTATTTTTATTCGAACGTATTATACGTACAAAAAAAGAAATTACATTATATATTTATCGAAGAAGTGAAGATAAATGTCGCAAACAATAGAAATACGTCACGCTTTTCTTCTTCCATATCTTTTATCGTGATCAATTTCTTTTCCGCTAAGTAATCATTCCTCAGATACGAGTAAACTACGGTGTGTGAAGAATCTAAAAAATTTAATCTATGACATAAACGTGTATTCAGGCTAATCCTGTCGTAAGGACATAATCTACTTTCAAAATTTTATTACACTGAAGTCAATTACACTTTACAAACAATACACACGTGTGTTCATAAATTTGGAGATTTAATTATTACGATGAATAAAGTTATTATTTACTAGTGTAAATAATTAACGAAAAATTCAATGAAACTAATTTTAAATACATATGCTTGTAAAAAACACACTGAAGATAATAGTCGAGATTTATTTATCTAATAAGGATCTTTAATGAATAAGTTTTCCAGTACATCAAAATTTTAACGATTTAAGTATGGTATGGATTATTAAATGAGAAAAAGTGAAGTTTTCAAGTCCTAAAAATAAAATTCTCATTACAAATTCTAATTTAACTATGTCTTTGCGAAGTTTCCTTAATATATGAGAAATTTGCTAACTATAAGAATTTTAAAATAAATTTAAATTGTGAATTTCATGTATTTTCGTTCCTTAATTAAATTTATTAATAAATTATTGTTTTATTAATTTATTAATAATGAAAATTCGATAAAATGCAATACACTTGAATTTAAGAATTGAAAGAATTTCTACTTCTTTGCATGGGAAAATGTTTAAATCCAGTCACTGGAAAGAATTATGTTTTCTTTCTATCGGACACATTCTAATAATTTTATCATTCCTTATATAAGATAAGATAACCATTCATTAACTCAAGGTAAACAACTTATTCGTTTCTGCTCAATTTCCTTTTTCTCTCTTTCTTGTGCTAAAGTAATCTACCAGACGTATACAGGCATTACTGAAATATGCAAAAATTTACTGCAAAATAAATGCACATTAGCAATTTAATTTTCTAAATATATAACACTTTAAGTAAACGCAATCAATTTCTATATGAATTTTTTCAAATTCACTTCAACGATCTTCAAGCGATGAACAGAATAAAAATATATACAGACAGATTTTAATTATTTTCTTATAATTTACTTGTTCGTAAGTACAGTTCAACAAAATGTTGAATTTATCTACAAACACGCAGTTAGCGGTTAATATTGAACTTAAGTTTGAGACCACTCGCCATTTTTAAATAAATATTGGGAGGTTAATTAGTAAATTATAGTATTTTCGGGGATATGTTTAAATACATGAAACTGTACAATGTGCAATTTCTATGCGTGTCGAAGAAATTTCCTTTAAGCTGTAATTTTTTATACCACTGCTATTTCAATTTTCACAAATTTTAGATTCGAATTTTGTGCGTTCCTTTAATCTCGTAACATCTCACTGAATTGTAGAAAAACCTGAAAAAATTACCACCTTTTTTTACCTTTTCATTTTACTATATAAATGTTTATAAACTTGGATGGAACACAGTTTTTCGAAAAAGCTTTTATTTTTGTATACATAATAAGAAATTATACATGTTAAATCTAGCTACGTGATATTACATTCGCATAAGAAGAATGAAGAAAGAATACGAAAATTCTAGTTACGTAATATTACGTTCGTACATGGTAGAAAAAAGTTAAGAAGAAAAATAAGAAAATTCTGATCAAACAATCCGATAAATAATCAATGTAATACACAAACTGAATTTCAAAAATATTCCTCTTTTATGCAAAACATTTCTGTTCTATCCTTGGTTTATATCTCTCGATAAGTAAATTTTTAACTAATTTGTAAGTTTTTAACTAATCGTTGAATCAGAGCACTGAATCATTTTGACGCAGATGAATTGTCATTGCTTGTACGATTTTCTCTTGAAATTTCCTTATTGCTGTCACTCGTGTTTGTATATACTTCCCACTTGATATTTGTTGGTCAATCGAAAATTATTCAACTGTAATTATAAAGAAAATATACGACTGCTTCAGTCTATGGAACTAAACTGCAACTGAAGTTTAACTTTCAGCTTATTATGGCGGTGATAGAATTCCTTGGGTGCATCGGAAGTGTTTGAATATCAAAGAACCATATATCAATCTACAAATTAGAGAGATATCACTATGAACAAGATGTGTTTATATTGAATACGTAACGTATCATCAATAGCGAGCTAGGGACCACCTAATGGTATTCGAAAAATTTCTATAACCATCGTTGAAATGTAAAAAGGAAGAGAAGACAAGTGTTTACTCCAGGAAAAGTTATAATTTAGATGTTACACCTCTAAAATTTCTTATATACACTACAGTACAGTGTATAAACTACATTATAACAATTAAAATGATAATAAACATAATTTTCGAACATTTTATATTACTTCGCATGTCGAGTCAATATGACTTGAGGAATACATACGCAACAAACCAATTTTTTATAAATCCTGAAATATTTTATACTTACAAATTATACAATATTAACCTTTTTAATGTCGAACAACGATATGTCGTTGTTAGCTACACTTGCTAAAAGTACCAACAACGATATATCGTTGCGTATGCGGATGGCACCTTACTATTCGTATCAATGCTAAATTGCTTGTGTGAGTAATAGCAGGTAAATATTACGCATTTTCAATAGCCGGATAACTATAAATGTTTATAATAATACTAGAATGTTATTCCACTGACGTTATACTAGCTACACGAATCACTTGTTTTGAAACAGGTAATCCTCCTGATACTTGCTGCGTATTATGGGACTATCATTTAGTTTTATGTTTTGATAGTAATAATTTTGTTACAAATAATTGAAAATGCAGTATTTATGCTTTATACTACGGATTCTGCATCAAACTATGGCCAAAGGCTGATTCTTCTTACTTGCAAATACTGTTTATGAAAGAAAACTGATTTTTCTATTTTTTTTTTAATGATTTATGATATTATTAGTATGATTATATTTAGTATGATAATATTTCGTAATATGTTCCTTTTTGAATTTTGTAAATATCATTCGTACTTTTTTTTGTAATTTTTTTCTCAAACCTTACTAAATTACATCAAATTGGTTCGGTATTTTTCTATTAACTAAAAGGGTTAAAGTAAATGTTAAATTTAAATAGACTAAATATGATAAAGGAATATTTAAAAGCACAGTATTCATGTAAATGTAATTTTTGCTACGGATCATATTGACGCGAACAAGACAGCAGGGTTAAACAAAGATTAAAGAAAAAAATAAGAAGGATTAAACAAAGGCTTTCCTCTACAGTCGTTGTAAAGTTATCACTTTCTTCGTAAAATTTATTGTAACATTCTTTGCAAAATTTTCGAAATTGAACCGTTGAATGAGCAGTTGACCGAAATCGGCGTTGCACTTAACGTGTTTACTCCATCTTTTTTTCAGTTCCTCTGTCTTCCAAAAACAATTTGTGGCTTGTATTATGCTGGAATAATAATGATAAGCGGGTGTCAAGTTAAACAATTTGTTATGATCTCTCATCGCGTAGTAATCTTTCGACATATATTGGGTGGGCCAAACTTCACGATATTGATACCACTCGATCTGACGAAATTTGTTTATTTTAAATACTAACTTATTTTCTTTTTCTTTCTCATTTACACAAAAGCAAACAATATTAATTATTATTAGTATTAATTAAGTATATTTTTTTATTGATAAGAAACTCTGAATTGGCAATGAAACGTATTTCGCTCGTGTTATTGTACAATGAAGTGAAATCTAATATCGTAGTAGAAATTGCGAAGTATTGAAGCGTAACATTATAGTGTGCGTGTAACTCACTTGGTTATGTCAGAGTAACATGCAACGATTGCGCAATAATGATACATAATAAAGTACTACAATGTATAAAAGTATTAGACGTGATAATCGGTGTAGGAAATTGTTCGTTGGTAATTGCACGTGAAAAATAAGAAGAGAAGTTATAATTATTGATCTACAATCCTGTTCCAGGGTGTATTATAATTATCGTTCCACCCTATATACGATTGGTTTATTGCAGTTTTATTTTTACCTCTTGCTAACTTTACATTTATTATTATAAAAGCTAGAAATGTACTGTGCCGTTATGGCTGCAAAAAACCGAAGTTTACGTTATCAACGTGAAAGGCACCCGTTGTACGCCTTTTGATCGATTTGAATATATAAATAATAAATTAACGCCAAAAATATCGTAATCCAACGATAAGTACGCGTACTTTCTCCTTTCTTCGAAATGTATGTTTTCCTTCCAATATACAATAATTGTTTTCAAATAGAAAGTTAAATGATTGGAGAGAATATTTTAAATATTTATTTATATTTCTTTCATCGTGATAAATTCGATTATTCTATCGCAAAATTAATCAGTTATTACAATTGCATTATTTTTATTTGTTGGTTATGTTTTATTATTTACTTCAATTCTGGTAATAACAGTCATTAGTAAACAAAATATCTAAGTTTTCCGACCAGAAACATTAAAGGAAGTGAATTTTGATGATTAGGAGCTGAAACTTGATGGCATTACAATGTAGAATAAAGAATAACGTCCTTTATTTACTTTCGTAATTAGTTTCATTATAGAGGAAAAACTGTATAATGTTTGCAATGCAAGTATATTACTTTATCGATAATTTTAAATTTCAATTAAAATGTATTCAAACACACAGGCTTTTCATACCTGCGCATATCGTGACAATTCTATTATAACAATTAAATTTATATTTATTTTCTTGTCAGTAAACTAAGTTTAAATTTTTAAACTACGAACAAATTTCTTTTGCAATTTTAGGTTAACACAATCATTCTTATAAAGTCAATACTGTCCCCTTAACGACTCGTTAAGAGAAATGCAACGTCATCTTTAATAACTCCGATGCACACACACATGTATACATAATACACATGATATGGTAGAAGCAGATATATACACGTACAGACGTCAAAATCCATTACTCATAATGAAATATCAAATTTACGTCTGCAATACGAAACAAGTGAAATATTCACGAGCGCATGAAAATCATGTTACCATCGATACATTAACGAGAACAATTTTCCACAATAACCAGAACCCAAAAAAAAAAAAAAAAGAACTCGCTCTTCCTAGATAAGAACTGCGCCGTATTATACGTTCCTATACCACATATTCTTGTTTAGTATGTACATCACAAAGGAAAACAGCCATAACTTCTTTAAACAGCCTAAATTATACAAACGTCCACCCAAACAAATCATCAGCCCACGCTGATCCGTAAATCAGTCTGACATAACCTCAAACGCAACCGAGCATACAAACGTAAACATTGTTATGTACCACGAATCCATTCGGGAATACTAATTCGATGTTAGAACCTGCTCGATTGATATTCACACATGGCGCATGTGACGGCCGTGTCTCTGCGTATGTGTTCCTCAACCTAACGTATATACACTCACGATGGTTCCAACACGCGTACACCGATACAAACGATAAACGTCCGTGTAAATGTGACAGATACAGAACAAAGTGGCATCGTCCCCACGCGAACAATTTAAAAGCGCGTCGAGCGTCGACGACGGTCGGCGTAGCAGTAGCGTGTTCGCTTTCCGGCCGTTCGGACTTAGTTCCCGCGTGTCGTGGCTGCGCATGCGCGTTGCATCGCTCCGTATTGCCCGCCTGCGCGTGCCATCCGTTGTTCACGGCGCACGACGTTGTTGTGTATTTGTTGAATATTTTCATCAATAACATGTGCCTACGAACACGCGAATCACAAGTGAGAAAGACTACTCCCGGTTTCGTCCTTTTTCTCGGGGATTGACTGTTCGCCGCCAATGGTTCTTATTATCGATGCATCTCGCTCTGGAATTGTCCGTAACGCGTCTGACGTTTATCGGGTTCTTTGACGCGTTCGCGTGCACTGTGTTCGAAGCGTGGAGGGGGACGCCGCTCTTTTTACCGGTGCTCGTCGTGCTTCAGGTTTGAGTTGAAATACGATATTAACACTAGGTTTACGGACATTTCTGTGTACAGTTACTCCCATTCGTATTCGTACACCATACCGGACATTTATCATAAATAAAAAGAGGAAAACATTTTCCTTAGAGTTACTTTTTGTTTATGTTCAGCAGAATTTATTATTACACTATCTTACATGTATTTACGAAGCAGTTTTACTTTTCATTACTTGGGAATATAATAAATAGAAAAAGAACGTTATTAACCATAAAAACCATCTCTCAGCTGTATTTGTACAGCCAACTTATAAACAATAATATGCATTCTAGAGAATGTTTATACTATATCGAGGATTTCCTATATATTGTGCACGAAATAAAAAGCAATTGGCAGTTATTCTTTTGTAACAGATTTATAGGAAACGTAGGATATTTTGTGCATGTAGTATCGAGCTATAAATAGTTTCGATAAGTTTAGGTTTGGGGTAGTTTCGTTGGATTGTAAGGAGAGGTCGCGGCGAACGTTTTTTGAATAGAATTGCAGGATTTGAAGAATAATGTTACTTTAATTTTCCAACAATACTTCCTTATTATTGAAAATGAACTTATTAAAATATTTAGATACGAAAATGTAAATTTTCCTCTTTCAATTTGTTTTTTTAAGTAAATAACTGTACTTCGTTCTTTTTTAATTAATTTATTTTATGAAAAGCAAAACAGTAAACTACCGTATAACACGGTTAATGTGTGAATTCGCGTTATAGGAAATCGTCTTGTACGAGAATTTTTGTGGTATAACGCGAATAATCTAAAGTAACACGTTTGGAATAACTATTGCTATGTCAACTTTTATTTCCTATATTTTATCAAATAAAATAGTTTCTTTTTATCTTAATGAATAGCACATATATGCTACTGATTTAAAAAAATAAAAACATGAATTTTTAAATGCAGGGAATTCCTGCATTTTATCATTTAACGAATTCTATAAGGAATCGCGTTATATGGGAATAATAGTCGCGATAACTTTGACGTGTTATAGGAAATCACGTTGTAAAAATTCGCATTATACGGGAGCGTACTATATTTCCTTTCTATTTTAAGGAAATTATTTTTCAATTGTCTCTTAATCATTTTGTAATCGAGTATTTAATGTTGTATGAACTCTTAAGTGAAAAAGAAATTTTAATAGATAGATAATGAGAAAGATCTGTTGGCTTTGAGAGAATTTGAAAATTTTCAATTATTTTATATAACGATTGCCTTCGAGCAGCGTGTACGCGTGTTAAATTTGCCGGTGAAATAATATTAAAAAATTACATGAATTTTATATGATAATTGAATGATGAGTTAAAATTATATACATATATATGTGTTCACGAGGAGAACAATAATTCGCAAAATGACGCGCTATTAGGTTCATGTACAGTTTGTGCATTACGTAATGGAATATTTATTTAAAATTGAAATAAAGTAGGACAATGTTTTAGTACTGATTGATTATACATGAATCACTTTTTTCTTTTTTTTTTCTTCTTAAATATTTGTACTTATACTGCTGTCATTTGTACATAAATAATTCAGAGTAATTTATTTTTAATGAATTTTCAGTTAATAATTTTTTTCGTTAATTTTTATAAATTCTTTTAATATAAGAATTATATTATATAGAGTTATTATAAGAATCTCTTAATACAAGAGTTGAAAGTTAGTAATATTTATGCTAGATATCTAATAAAACGACACGAGAGTACTTTAAAAAAGGAAATAAAAACATCAAGAATATTTGATCTTTTACATTTTGGAATATTTTTACATACAGTTAACTCGTAGCACGTGTTCAACTGCTTATCTAAATTTTACAACGAAGGTGATACAAATTATCGCCGTTTTTAGTGTGTGTAGTTCACGATATAAAAAAACAGTGAACTTCTTGAAGTTTAATTATCTATATATTTGAAGATATTTTCTTTCCGAACACTCGGTAATATTCCTTCACGTTAAGTCTGAATCTTTGGAAAATTTTCTCATTAATTTTTTGCGAATTATTTAATATTTATCACATTCAAATCAATATCTAATTATTTCCCTCTAACTGACATGAATATTCTCAAACTATAGTTGATAATATATCATATAAATCAATAATATCTGTTTCTCATTTTTAACTGAAACATAATCTAACACGTTCCATTTTTTCAAAACAATTTATTATTAAAATATTCTCATAAATTTCACTTTTCTTCAATTCTCATTCTGATATTGTTTTCACTGAATGATATCGTTGGAGTCTAGAAAAAATTTAAAATCGATTCCTGGACCTTCGGTCGGCAAGCCAGAATTCTAAATTCCCCATTAGCCGAAGGCGCACGATTCTTTTATTTCCTCGTTACTATTGTTTCTGTTACTGAATATAGAGGCCTCAATTCCATGATGTTCTCATCAAGAAATCGTAACCTATTAATCAACTATCATTTAACCGATTTCATTTGTAAAATGATATACAAAGATATTCATCTACAATTGCGATAATAATTCGAAACGGTTCATATAGTGATTAGAAATATTTCGTACAGAGTGTTGTACAACGGAAGGAAAAAAAAAAATGGAGGAATTGTTTGGTCTACAGTAATTCTCGAGATAGAAGTGCGAGATTGCGAAGGAGTATCCGGATCAAGAAACGCATATCAGGCAGTTTTTTGGCCGATTAAATCGATTGCTTTTTACAACCGGCATTGATTCGTCCAAAACATTGACCCGAGCAGTGACCCAAGATCCTTCGTTCTTGTCTTTCTACAGACATTTCTGTCCACAATGCTAGCGTTTCATGCTAATTTCGATAAATGATTATGTATCGCTCGGTACACACTCATAATGGAACGTATTCTATTTTTATTGCGGAGGAAGTAATTGCTTTTTTATTTCAATCTTTTCCTTCCGTTATTTAAGGCTGCATTGTTCGTTTGTATGAATTGTTTGTAACAGCCAAGTAACAAACTGTTATTTCAGAATTTAATTTACTTTTTTTTTGGAGCTTTTTGTAGCTGCATTAATTTAATCTTTTTTGAGGTTTAATTTAATAAAATTTGCTTGAATATTACATGTACGGAAGATGGATGATATTTTTGATATTATATATGTTGTTCTTCTTTTTTTTTCTTTATTACGTTATCTGTGAAAATTTTAATTTTAATTCGCATTATCTTCTGAATTCATCCGTACTTTATTTAAATAAGTTCATGTATTTAACTTACCTTGTTTTTTTTTCTTTTTTGTTAAGTTAATCAATTGAGTCTACTTGTAAATTTCTTACATGTGATAGAAAAGTTTTACGAATAATAACATTACGGAAAATAATTCTACTTTCTGCAATTCGTCCGTTCAATTATGCCATTTTTCACATTTCAAATTTAGTAAAACAAAGTTTGTTATTTTCTAATTCGTTACACTTCCATTTGTAAAATTTGAAATTTCTTTTGTCACATCTTTCAAAATTGTTCCATCGTGTTATATTTCATTTAATTTAACGTTTAGTTTATTTTTATATGGTAACGGACTAAAGTCTTTATTATGTCTAACCTGTACTTCAAATAAGTAATATTCTGTTCATTTTCCACGTTAACACTAAACCCACCACAACAGTTAAATGACTACTTTCAATTTTTCTTATAATATTCTGCAACTTTTCTTATATATACGTACAATGAATTTTTTAATATTTACTATTTTCCTTATTATTTTTCTTCTGAGAAAAATATGTATCGGTTGAACGATTTATGTTCTCTTGTAATGTTATTTTCTTGGAAGACTCTATTCTTATTATCTTAACATTATCTGTTTAATGTATAACAAAAAATATGTGTCTGGAAAATGTACATTAGAGATCTTTATAATTTGTGAAAACTGTGGTGGACAAGAATTAGACATGCATTATTCATTTCTAAATAAAAGAGACTATATACTTCAGTTTTCAATTTCCGTTTTTGTTTAAAAAGGAAATGAAAAGAGTAAATTTAATTTATCACTGTGTAAAAGTTGTTTTATTTATTAAACGGATTCCTTTGATAGAACCAGAATTGTTCATACTTCAATTATCAATGTATTATACGTTTATTTAAAATTTGAACTACTGATACAGAACATCCGTTCAAGCTTCGAAATTTTCTACGATTATTGAAATTTATAAAATATGAAAATAAATTTGAAAAATTCCTGAATTCTCAATGTATTACAATTTTTTTTACCAACTATTTTATAATTTCGCTTCGAATTCTATTTCTGCCACGAATAATGATTAAATGCATCACGAAATATATTTATTTCAGTAACAATTCTAAATTCCAAAAGAGAACAATCCAGATATTTTTGGCAACAAATTCTGGTTAACTTCCGACGTGAACAGTAAATACGTTATAAACGGGTTCCCATATTTGCGAGAAGATGAAAGAATACAATCTTCAGTTCCGCTTGGGCAGTTTGTTGCCTTTGAAATTTATAAAAGCATTGTAAGTGTATTTATTTATGCATTGTAAGCTCAATGCATAAATCTGTAAAAATTAAAGAAAGTGATACGCGCATATTAGAAACAATTAGATTTTACAATATCATTAAATTCACTTCTAAATAAAAGAGACTACATCTTCCATTTTCTATTTTTTATTCACATTTACAAATGAAATGAAAACAAAATTAATTTAATTTGTCATTATGTAAAATTTGGTTTATTCATTATTTGTTTGTGTTTGACTATCATATTATATTTCGCTCCTCCACTGTACTTTCTCTTGTCTTTCTACTCATTCTCACGTATTTATGTAATGTTAACGTTTCAAACCTAATGTAAACCATAATATTGAAACATTGTTAATAACAAAAGATTATCTATTTAATATAACTAAAGACATAATAAATTACTAAAGGTTAATAAATGTGTAATTAATGCACTGTACGAATACTTCTTTGTCCCACTGTAAATCGTTGAAAAGTAGAAATCATATTTGTTTCACATGAGTCTACAAGGAGAAAGTTATTTCTCAACGTATTCCTAAAACTATCTACAAATTCGAACCAATTATTCTCATAATTTTTTAAAAATAAAATAAAGTGTAGCTAGACTATCGGTTTACTTGCAATAGGGATCGACAAGGCGTTCAACGATCAGTTCAAAAAGGCTTACATTTATAGAGTGAAGATAAGCTTCGATAGAACGTGATCGATAATCGATACAATTCACTTGTTCGACCGCTCGTTTCATTGTAACCACCCGCTCGACCGTTCTGTGTATACCAGATAATGTACTGCCTCCCCACTCGCGTGTAGCAATATGGCGGTTACCTAATCTTCTCCGAAAAAAAGGAAAGAAGAGATGGAGAGAGAGCGAAAGAGAGAGAAAGAAGGGAAAGTGAGAGAGAGAGGGGGAGAGAGAAACATAGAGAGAGAGAGAGAGAGAGAGAGAGAGAAAGAGGGGGAGAGAGAGACAGAGAGAGAGAGAGAGACAGACAGAGAGGCAGACAGACAGACAGACAGAGACAGAGAGGAAAATCGTTGCGACGTTAAACGATAACTAGGCAAGAGTAAAAGTGTCCGGCTTGGTGGCGATATTTCCAAAGTACTTACCGGTGTTAATTCGTAAATTCGAAGGTAATAGTTGCGGCTCGCGCAAATTGTTTTCCCGGCTAATACGCGGTCGCGCATGCGCGCTTGGAGTGAATTATGTCCGACGACCCTGAAATGGAAGAGCGGCCGAAGAACAGCGAAGGACCATCGGTAAATTCGTCTTCTTCATCTGCGGACGGTGAGTAATTTCAATATTCTCACGTATTAAATAATACAAATCTGGGACTAACGTTACAAGGCAAGTTTCTGCAGTTTAGGTTATGTTGCACGAACACATGTTGTTTTGCGATAAGTTACGTTAAGGGGTGACGATAGAAGGGGGGAGGGCGATTACGAGGAAGTGTATATGTAGCAGAAATGACAGGAAAATGTTGAATTTCTCTTGGTAATGTTCGATAATCTAGTTTAGCGATAAAGAGATATGCTGTTTTGTTGATTAGCAAATAACGTAAGAGTATTTTGTAAAGTACGTGTTTGAGAAAGGTAATGATATATATATATATATTTTTTTTTTTTTTATTCACACGATTGCTAAAGTTTCACCTATAAAATTGAATAGGTTAGTGAGTATAATAATATGTAAAAAAACGATGTGAATTTCGAAATTGGAGATATTTAGAAATACGAATAACGGAGAAACTGGAAGTTTCAAAAGTAGAAAAGGAAGAAAGGTGAAATAATTATGTTTCGTGTACTAAAAAATTGTATGCTTCAACAAAATGCTTTTTTAATATTCGATAAAAAAAAAAAAATTAGAATATTAATATTAGAAAAGGGAAAAATTTGAACATTCATAAATATAGAAATAATTGTTTTGTGTTTCAAAGAATTGTATTTTTTAAAGTTTTTTTTTTTCAATATTCGATGAAACGTTAATATAAACAAAAAATGCGTAGATAGAAACGTTTCTCTGAATGTGATCTGTCGATGTTACGAAAGAGATGAATTTATTAAACGTACGAAACTCTTGAGAAATTTATTTTATTCACTATCTCGAATATGTGTGTCACTAATCATTCCGTATAGTATAGTACGTGTGTTGTGATACATAACAGTTCAGAGCTGTACGAGCATTACTTAGCGTTTAGTATGTTAAGTGGAATATCATGTGTATTTGTCGAAGTGTCGAGGAAAATACGAGATTCAGGTGCATGCTTATGGTTACTAGCTTGCAAAAGGATCTAACCTTATTGCAATTTATTACTCTTGCTAGAACGACACTATAAATTTCACATTTTCATAGTGATTTTGAATGTAATGGTTTTACGCGTTCTCAGATAAGAAATTCCTTTCAGTTTCGATTTTTCAAACTTTTTATCATTTTTACTTCAATTAAAAAAAAGGATCTAAACTTACTGCAATTGATTACTCTTGCTAGAACGACACTATAAATTTCACATTTTCATAGTGATTTTGAATGTAATGGTTTTACGCGTTCTCAGATAAGAAATTCCTTTCAGTTTCGATTTTACAAACTTTTTATCATTTTTACTTCAATTAAAAAAAAGGATCTAAGCTTACTGCAATTTATTACTCTTGCTGGAACGACACTGTAAATTTCATATTTTCATAGTGATTTTGAATGCAATGTTTTTACGTGCTTTCAGACAAAAAATTCCTTCTGATTCCATTTTTCCACACTTCTTATCATTTTTACATCAATTGAAAAGAGATTTGACTAGTAACAATAATTCAAACTGTAAAATAGTGAAATACCGCGGGAAAAGATTGGCATAAATGGTATGTTAGTCCTTCGACGTTAAAAGTATCACAGAGAATTAGAAATGAAAATTTGCCAATTTTATTATTTCTTTGAAAAACTTACAAACACGGTTATTATTATACGCCAAATATTCAATGAAAATTTTTTCATATGGCACTGTGACTTTAACGATAAGTCAATATCGTAGCTAAAAATATAACGAAATTATTTATATTACACTGTGACTATAACGATAGGCAAATATCGTAGATAAAAATATAAAGCTCGTATACTTTTTGAAATTAAGTTTTTATTTCTACACCTTACATATAATTGGTGGAATTAATGTTACTATTAGAAATGAAGGTTATACTTCTAATATTACATTTTTTTATAAAATTATAAAGTTATCGAAGGGATTGAGTATAATTGAAAAATTAAATATGAGTTTTCAAAGAATGCTCACTGATAGCTAGCCTTTAGCTAGTAGTCGTCCTGTATAATTTTTCGTACAAAGGCAAGCAGCTGCTGTATTTACAATTACCTATTAATATATTTTTCTTATTATAGAAATTTTTGAGATATATGTTGTTATAAGGACATTATATCGACGATCATAAATTAATACGAACGATATTAACATAATTATTGTACACTCTCTATAACATTTTTCATCTCCAATCAATTTATACAATGCTTAAATAAAGAAAAAACAATATCGAGTACCTAATTTATTTGTAGTGTACTATAATTAATTATATAGTGTACTACAATTAACAAATGTGCTTTATTTCAATATAAATAAAATTTGAACGAAGTTATGGCATGTATTATGAATGTCTCTGTAGTGGCACCAGTGAATTATTAGTCGAGTATAATCGTCGGAATTTTACGTACTAACCCTTCGCACTTCGCTACAAAACCAAAAATGGGTGAAATTTCACTTGAGGATCGGATGGGGGTTAAAGAGAAAGGACATGTGTTAAAAGAAAAAAAGGATTGCTGTATCGAACCAAGTAGCGACTAAAACGACACCTCTCGAATGCAGAGGGCTAATATACAAAATGGCTACGTAATCCAATCATTTTCCATAGTTCTTCTTATCAAATAGTAACTAGTTACAAAAGATAATTGCACTGGTTATTATGATGGAACTTTACACGAAACTATAACGAAGCGTAATTTTGTCTTCTCTTAAGACGAAGAAAGATCTGTTTGTAAACAGTTACATACACTGTGTACGAGTGTGTGCGTGATTTATTAATAGCTATTAACAAATTCTGTTAATTATGAAAGTGTTCACGGTGAAAATCGATATGGTTACGCAATTAATACACAGATTGGAGCGGTGTATGTGTGTGTGCGCGCGCGCGTTTGCGACTGTCTCGCAAAAATCCAGGGTGAAACGGAGCGAGACTCGGCAAATGATAAAGCTCCATCGTTCTGTTCAAGCAGAGATAACCCGAGGACCCTTGGCTGCGCAGCAGCGAAACTGAACGAGCTCCCGTTCGTTTTCACCCTCGTTACCTTTACGCGAGTTTTCATTTCTTACCGGTTTGCAGACACTTGTATCAACACGTGACACCATTGACGAAGAACCTTCTTCCTGTTTGTCGCGGTGGTTCACGAGTGATTCGGTGGTTAATCTGTTAATTAAAGATAAGTCAATGTTCGAACGATCAGTGTTTAAAACGCGATGATTTATTCCGTGATGGATTATCCATGTTTATTGGTACGAATAAAAATAATTAAGAGAAAGTTTGTTTGATTTTAGTTACGAAAGTGTCGTGTTTTTCTTCTTCTTTCTCTTTCTGTTCTTTAGAGTATATAGTGTTTGGAATATGTGTGTACAATATTAGCGGGAAATTTGAAATATTAAAGATTTTATAGAGGTTCATTGTGCACCACGTTTCGCCATTTGAGCGAGTTTATGGCAGGAGAAAAAGGATTGTAGAAGTGGACAGGAAGAGGGATTCTTTTTTTTTTTCTTTTTTATTCTCTGATATCGTTCAGTGGTGTAGAATGTATATGTATATATAATACAACTATTATTGTGTTATATTTACGAGGATGTTTTAAGGTGTTTGTCTCAAAATTACATTTATGAAATTTTTTAAAATTTAACCCTTTGCAGTCCTATATCGAATGTGACTCGACATCATATTTCGAAAGTCGTTATAAATAATAAATATAACTGTATACTAATTTAAGTAACATTCATAACATAATTTAAAACATTTACATAAATGTAAATGTATAATAAAGAAAATATGTATGTAAAATAAAATAAGATAAAATTGTGAATATATCGCGGACTAGCTGGAACGAAATTACGTAAATGTCGCGGAAAACAAAGGGTTAACCATCAGACATAGAACAGTTCACAGGTACAGATGTAGGATTTACACGGAAATATTCATGTCGATTATACGTTCATATAAATCTGACAAGGTCTCAGATATTTTTCTTTAACATTTTGTATGTACAAATGAAATGTAGAAATTAGTATTTCGAGCATTCATTACTGAAAAAGTAAGTTCTATTTTTTTTTTTTATCATTCACTCCAGATTTGAATATAGGATTGTGTACACCTAAGAGAATTTAAAAAAAAGTCAATGATCTTATTGTATTTAAATAATCTTAAAAGTTGCTTATTTTCTAAATTTTTCCAACTTATTTTATAAAAAATGGCATCGAAAATGTTGCACAAAATTACTGGACCAATTTGAACGAGATTTAACATGGCTGGTTTTAACATCGAATTATCAAATCGTCGTACATTTTTTAATACTTATCCGACATTTTTTTATGTCTGGAAAGTCACTCATTTTGCAAAAAAGAATTAATTGTTTTAAAATCAACCGAGACCAAAACTGGATTTTTTTTATCTATTCGAGAAAAAAACAATTTTTTTGCTTTCTACTAAATAAAAGAAAGGAACTTCGAATTGCTTTTTCAACTCACAGAATTAGTCAAAATTGTCTTATCACCATTTACATAGATTAGATTAAGCTTCACTTTTATTCTAACAAAGTCGAAGCATCAAGTGATTCTGTATTTGTTGAAAATTCGTTTCAGCGTGCAAGTGATCTTTGAATAATCACAATGTAACCGATCCAAAAATAAATCGATTTTTTTTCGAACTCATGGTCGTTGATCATTAACATTCCATGGTATCGGAAAAATAAAATTGAATGAGCGTATTAATGAATGTATTTTAAGTTTGTTGTGTCTTCCTCTGTAGTGTTTATCCACTCAGATTGCCTTTGTTATTATTATATATATATATCGGTGCTTTGAAAGAAAATACGCTGAATATATCTTTGCTTCGTACATTTTGTACATATATAAAATTAAAATATAACCTTATTCCAGCAATAACAAAAAAGGGTTGGAAAAATATTTAATTACTGAATTTTTACTTTTTTCCTTTGTTCTAAATTCAACAGCGAAAATGTTAAAAGACTGGATAAACGTGTATTGAAACGCTTAAAAATTTACTTAAAATCGTATCCTTCAGTTACAAACATATAATTATACTTTTTCCACGGGAAAAAAGTGTTATGCGAATGTAGAACCTACACTTTCATTCATAAGTATTAGGACACTTACTAAACGTGAAGTAAACTCGAACAGTTTTTACAAAATTACGATAATCCAAGAAAAAATGATTCATTCTGGACTTTCATACATAGTAGAACATACGGCACAATTTTTGAATACATATTTCTGTTTCAGATAGCGACGTAAATGTTAAAATCTTAATAGTGTTACTATTTATGTCACACCGAACATTCAGTTTGTTGTAAGTCGTCGAATTTTCCTTCGCAGTCGTTTTTATATACAGTGACTCCCATTAATATTCGGACACCTTTTAAATCGAAGTAACTGTTTTAAAATTGAACTAAACAAGCTAAATTCTCACGAGAAATTAGAATTAGTTTACTAGACGATGTGTCAAAAATCTTTTGAAAAAATTTCAATTAGTCAGAATTGCAAAAAGCACAGTAGAGTTCGCTTTTTACAACTATTTTATCTGAGCCTGCAATGAAACTATAAAAACTACGTTTTGTTGATTTATTCCAGTTGTATACATGCCGAAAATATTATCGAAATACAGGAACAAGCGACAGATGTTGGAAGATGTAAGAATCTTTCGATTTGTCGCAATTTTAGGCCAAAAAGTCCTGAGACTTTTCGCCATTTTTAAGCGTTCGTAGCTCATAGCAACGTTAATCTATTTCAATGAAATTTTAAGCATGTGTATAATCGACATAAATCTACAAAACGTACTTTTCAAATGTTCATTACAGGCTCAGATAAAAAAGTTGCAGATACGACTTCCACTAGTTTTTTCGCAATTTAATCCATTTGGAATTCTTTTTTAAATGTTTGTACATCTCGTTTAGTAAACCAATCCTTCTAACTTCTCACGAGGACACAATTCGTTTGGTCGAATTTAAAAAAAGTTATTCTATTATAAAGAGTGTTCAAATATTAATGGGAGTCATTGTAATACTCCCATACTCCCATAATACATAGCTCCCGTAATATATAGCTGTGTCAATTTAAAGAAACTCGTTGTGGAGAAATTATTGTATACAAGAAAGATATTGGAAACTTCGTCCTCTTCTATTTTCATCTCATAAATAAACTATTCACGAGAAAAAAAAACTCTGGAAACTAATAATGAACACACTCTGTAGATTTTTGCTCATGTATGATACTAACTTCGACGGTGAAATGTAATTTAAATCATATAACACTTTCTGTATGAACATAATAGGTGTCCTAATACTTACGAACGGCAGTGTAATACATACGAAAGCAGGCTGTAAACCTGAAAGTGTAAAAGAAAGCGATACGATGAGTCGACAGTTTTCGTTCTTTTTCTAAGAGTACTCGTTTCCTGCTGCGCTTATATCTTTCTAATCTTTCGAAAGATATTTTTGTTCGCATTTGGTTCACATTGTATATACAATTGTTGTATTTATATAATTAATACTTTCGTTCATTTATCGTAATTATATCGTCACATCGAATTTCTAGTGCAATCTTTCTGCATTATGCACGATATCACTATGAATTTTGATCAAAGTAGAATACAGTTTTTGCTATTTATTGCAACATAAGCATATAATGCTTTTCGTACTTTTGCAAACTTTGAAGTTCATTAGGTTTATCTCTGATCTAATTATTTCATGCAAATCTCCTTTAAAATTCACATTTTTCGCCGCTTAACGTTTCCAAATTTGAAAATATCACGTTTCGAGTGTCAAAGTAGAACATTCTGACTGTTTTGAAAATTTGACGATAATTTATAGATATGTAGATACGTTCCCGATAATATGCCCGTTTTATTTTTACTTCGAATAGAATAATAACAATACGCGAAATTTTTATTTGGTTGTTTGATAGATAAAAATAGACATCCTTAAACTTGACGAAGTATCCTCGATATCTATCGATAACATTTTCAGTATCGAGATCGACCATACTTGTAAGGTATAATCAAACTTTCTTTTTCTTTTTATACGATCGAAACTATCAGCAAGATCGAGGTGTGCGATATTCGCGATTTTACGAGATTAGAATTTGATGGATGGACGAAATGTTTAGTTTCGTTAATTTTTTTTTTTTTATTCGTTTACTTTCGAGGACACGCTATCCTTTCAGCAGTATATTATACTATCGATTATCGTAAAGATTATCAAACGCGTGTTTCATTTTGTATGTACAAGATTAATAGGAACGGTTTACAAATGTAAGTTTTAAAAGAATATTTCTTTTCCATTTTAGTATATCGCCTGTGTTATACGATGCTGATTAGTTTTCTGATAATCTTTCTGAAGGACTATTCACAGAGGATCAGTAATGTCAAAGTACTCGACGTTTGGTGACATTTATTACCTAATAATAACGAAGAATGATGACAAAAAATGTCAATTAATGTTTTGTTTTTCTTTTAGTTTTACCTTGGAAAGAGTGTGTTCTTTCTGTTACATGAATAAATATTTTCTGAAACGTCTTATTTCTAAATGAATCTTTAATTTTTCGAGAAGACTTTATTATGAAATTCCATAATTTCACAATTTGTAATATTCATTGTACCATTAGATTGCATTTTAGCAACTCCTGTTTATTATAACATTTTCACCCATAAAACTCATTCCACAGTTTGATGCCGCCCCGTATTTTATTTATTTCGAATGTCAATCAACTCAGCTTGGGGATTTTCAATTTTGTATTCAGCAAAATAATTATGATTTCGAAAGCATTCTTTTTCATTCGGTAATTTATAAGTATATTTATCGATCACTTCGAATTTTTAACAATTTGCAAACTCAGATACACTATTCCTTCATAGATAAATTTTGTTCGACATTTGTTTAAAAAATAATTGCAACAAGTTCAATTATTAAAATATTGTCCATTTATTTTCAAGGATTTCTTTCAATTATTTGGATAGCATGCGGATCGATTTTCAGATACGATCAACTGTATTAAAAGATTTAGAATCGTACCAATCTTAAAAAATAGAATGAAGCTAAAAATTGAGAAAATCTTTGTACCAATTTATCGTTTGTAATCGACTTAAAAGTTTTGAACAGCATAAACTACTAGATGACATTTGGATATTAAAAAAATTTACACTATTCAAAAATTAGACATTCTTATTAGAAGTTATTTTATAAAAATTATATATTACGATGCACTAAATTAAAACATTTTCACCAGAAGTGGAGGATTGCAATCTTTGCAGTATGTGGTTAAATTTCTGTGCAATTTCTTTGGTATTTTTCGTAGCAAAATTCGCAACGTTTTTCTTGTAGCATAATCGACAAAATTTTCTCACCAGGCAATTTTGCAGTTCCTTTTTTCATCTCATTAAATCCTAACGTTACACTAATGCAACATTTCACTGCAAATTTTCAGTTAATCTTCTCACGTAGCTATTGTAAATGAAAGTTTCAAAAAATTGCAAAAATTATTGCGAGATTACGAAATATTTATAATTATAAAAAACCGTGGATAGTGCCGTTTAACCTAACCTAATCTAACCTCGGAATTGTCGCAAAATGAAACAATTAGCCGCTCATCGCGGATATAAATCTCCATCCCAGCTTAATCGATAATTCATAATCGCTGAATTCACCACCAGGGTTCATTTAATATATTTATCGATAATCAGGCGAACGCCTTTCGGATAAGATTCGATCTTTGCGGCATCTGACAAGCGATAGATAATACTTATCTAGTAAGAAAATCCATGTCTAGATAAATGAATCGTGACTACTTACGCTCTTTTTGCGTTTACATCCCTAGTTACGTAATATTCTTTAATTAATTTATTTATTTATTCAGTTTCATAGCCAAGAATTGGACTTGGTTTTATAACAAAAAATGTAGGTTAATATAAACCATCTTATTCATGCATTCAATTCGTTCACTCTCTCTCCTTTCCATTTGCACTCCCTCGTACTTTACTAATTTATTGCCCTATTCGTTACTTATTGCACTTCCTTATTCTACAGTTATCCTATAGTTCTACTGAAAATTTTATCTGTTATTGATTACACTGTCCAACAAATTTTGACCTTTAAAAAAATCTGTAATATCCATTAGACGATTCTTGTACAGTTTCTCGTCTCAAACACGAATCCGGAAGCAGAATTGCTCTATCACCCTCAGTTCTTGTAACAACACACAATTTTGGGTAAAAATGAGGTATTACGTAGAAACTCAAAACGCTAGGAAGTTCAATTTAGTCTTAAAAGATAGAGGAGAGTGTCTTGAATATATTAGTGTATAAAGTTAATAAATTTTGTGGTTTTGAATGGTTGTAAATGGCCGTCAAATCTTAAAAAGGACCCGATATGCGTACTTTCTACGCGATACTTTTGCATTTGTATGAAAAGTTCTTTATCTAGTACAGATTCGCTACATAGTATCGGATTGTGCCACATTTCTTAAGAAGAAACCACGCAGAAAATGAATCGGAATGATTTTGAATTCGAACAGATTGAGAAAATATCCGCTGGCAACATGCGCACGGTGTTTTTTGCCGGCCATCGCGATGCGTAATCGCTGTATGATCAAAAACAACATTTTCGAAATTTCGTTAAACTGCAGGAAAAATGAAATATACAATATGAAGACATCAGATATAAAAATCTTTTCGTCTTGCTTGACATTCATACTTTGCGTTTTCGTTATTCTTCATTAACGTTAATATCCTATATTACTTTCATATTCTATATATTACTATATTTTATATTACTTTTCTATCTGGAACTGATTTTTGAAAGTATCGAACAATGTATTTGTGATACAAGATGCCTAAATAATGCTGAACTAGGCTTCGCGTTGTTTTCAAATATTGTTTAACGAATTTCAAATATCGCTATATTAAGGAAAGTGTTTTAAATCTTTCAAAATCATAGTAATACAAACCCTTGAAGGTAACATCTATATCTTATATTACTTTTCTTTTCTATTTAAATAATGTTGAAATAGGCTTTGCGTTGCTTTCAAATATTGTTTAACGAATTTCAAATATTGCTATATTAAGGAAAGTGTTCTAAATCTTTCAAAATGAGGGCGATAGACCAATTCTGTTTCCAGATTCGTGTTTCAGACGAGAAACTCTATAAGAATCATCCAATAGATATTACAGAATTTTCTTATAGTTAAAGTTTGTTGGACAGTGCTATTATAGATAGAAATTTTTAATTGTTACCGACGGAAATAGTTAGATAAGTAACTGTTTCTTCGATTTCAATTGTTTTCTTCGAAACAATTTAAAATAAAAAAATAATTCTTTTATAAATTATTCGATATTACAAAGAAATATTATGTGAAACTATGGAAATTTTACTGACTGTATAATACTCTCTTTCGTGTCTGCTAGTTCCTCTCTTTCGTTTTTTCTTTATTTACTTTATCAACTTCTCTAGCCTCTCTACGATCTTTCTGTCATATTTCAAACTCACTACGTCTTCTATTCTGATAATCCTTTTGGTTTCTCTGCAATTCCTTGTCAAATGCTTCAAGTTTCCGAATCTATAGCTGTAAAACTCGCATCTTCTTCCTTCCTCCTCTTCCAGTACTTATTTGTTCCAGTCGTTACGTAATATTCGTGGATATTATTTAAACCCATCGAAGTTCTTCTATTCAGACAGTAATGTATTCGCGTGCGTTGAAGAGGCTTCCTCGAGTGGAGGACTCTGAAAGGATTTGTAACGCCACCGGTGTTGTCCAGCTTGTAAAAGCATCGATTATGAAACGCGTATAAGTAGACTCACGGCGAGAAATTTTGTCATCGTAGGTTCGAATGAAAATACACGCTAGAATTCCACCTGGGAAAAAATATTTTATCTCTAGCAACGCTTTAAACCGACATTTTTGCAACGCTACGAAACGTTGTTTAATCGCAGCTTGAAGTCTGCTTTTTTTGTCGAGAAATCTGATATTTTTGCGTTATTTTATCGGGAAGTGAAACAAAACTGTTTTTTTTCTTTTTTTTTTATAAAGAAATGAACATTTAAAACTACCACACCATTTTTAATAAAAAGCTGATTAATTTATTATTTATTATTTGAAATAGTTTATAAACATATTGATCTGTGAAATCGAAGATGTAAATTTATTAGAATGAGATCGGTTAGGATTAATTTCCTGTTGCTTAATTATTTATTATAATAGTACAAAAGCTTATAGAGCAGGAATACTAATTATTATTCTAAATTTAGTACAATTAGTTCGTTTAATTATTATTAATTTAACATTAATTTTCTTCCCTTCGTTTTTGAACGGTGTTAGAAATAGTTTTGTCGTGTAAGCACGATACTGACAAATGTAACAAAATCAGGAAGCTTGTTTTGAAAAAGAGCGGCTTTACATTTTCGAACCGTTTTGATTTTTATTTCAACATTTACCGAAAGCGAAATGGAAAAATTGCTAAAAAATTACCACTAACTTGGAGAATCATATCTCAACTTGAATTTCTTTAGTATGACAGTTATGTTCTGTTATAATTCATTGTTAAAGTTTATTTACGTTTTTATTTTTATTTCCTTTCCTCTGTTTTCAATTTGCCAGGTTTAGGTTTGACGATAGTTTAAATGTGTTTTTCAGAATATTTATTCCTTGTACAATTTTCAATATTATACTTGTAACATCTTCTTCCCTTAATTTTGGTGAATGGAAGTGAAGTAGCAACACTTTTCATACTTTTCCGAAATGATTTATTTTCCACAAGATTTCCTCGCTTATGCGACGCTATTCTTCAAAATTTGTATCAATTTGTTTGTCACCTCGATGTGCAGGTATTGCATAATTGTTGCTTATAGCTCACATTATTGATTGATACTTCTTTCGCCACTTTTTCTTTATCTCAGTCTTATGTAATATTATTACTTAATAGCTTTATCAATGCTTTCCCTCTATCTCAATGCATCGCATTTCTTTACAAACTGTTAGTAATTCGTTAGGAATCTTTCGATTAGTTGTGGTATTCATCACGAGTGTCTTAATTATAATATACATTATGATTCATGATACAGTATTTCAAGTATAACGAAATGATACGTAACGTGACGTATACAACGAAACAGTTCAGTGCTTAACTGATAATTTAATGAAAATACAATAATTAATTTTCGAAATGTTTTTGTCTCTATCGAAAGGAGGATATCGTAACTTTTTTCAATTCTAACTTATCATTTTTTTTCTTTATCTATCTGAAATATCTCAAGCAATCCTCCGCTATTGTGTATTAAATGATTTGTTATTAATTTCACCGACAACGTTCATTTCTGATTATCACAAATGTTCCAAGAGTAAATGTTGCATAATCTTAAGGGATCGTTGACAATATTCATTTGAAAAAAAAGAAAAGATGATAGTTCTGTTCATAAAACATTGGCAAGATTCTCTGGATAAAAAGGAAAGTTTAATAAATTCTCTCAACGACAATTTCTCACTGGTGAGAATTATTTTTCATTCAAAAATAATTCCACGTACTTAATATGTGCTTGCTTTTGTATTATGTCACGTATTTCATTGTTATATTATGTTTTCCATGACCGAAATATAAATATGTAAGCAAGTTGAATATTTAAAGGAATTTAACTTTTAAATTCATTGACAATGAGAATGAATTTTGATTCGATTCGCGTGTCAATAGAGTACATACATACGTACATATACATATATACATATATACATATATTCGAACACCCTTCGAAATAGAGTAACTTTTTTAAAATTGTGCCAAACGTTCCAATTTTTGTACACGTGGTCTAGCAAATCATTCTTTCTAATTTCTCGAAAAGGTTTAAGTCATTCAGCCCAATTTTTAAAAAGTTATTCTGTTTTAAAAGCTGGTCGAAGAAGATACTAAGGACAAATTAATTTAATAATTCTTTATAATTTAGATTTAGTATCCTAAAGTATACGAAATAATTAACAATGGATATAACCTTATATCGGTAATGAAATTATTTACATTTTATAATACCAACGACAAACTGATTATAAATTCTTAAATTTTATATTTAGCATTTTAAAGTTTTGTTCGATCATATTTTAAAACAGCATAACTTTTTCAAAATTGGATAATATATACAGTGACTTCCATTAATATTCAGACACCTTTTAAAACGAAATTTAAAACACTTTTTTAAATTTGAAGCAAATGAACTGAGTTCTCGAGAGAAGTTAGAAGGATTTCTGTTTTTTTTGTACACGTCATATAGTAAAGTAATCATTCTAACTTCTCGAAAAGGCTCAAGTTATTTGGTTCAAAGTTAAAAAGGTTATTTTGTTTGAAAGGGTGATTGAATACTTCTGTGACAGAGTGTATATACTTTTTCGAAGATCACGATTGCCTCCTGTTGAAATTAACTACGATTTTATCGACATATTAATTCTTCTTATCGACTGTTATCGATTGCTTAAAAATAAATGTATTGCACTCGAACAGTATTATTAGTTTCTCGAATTAATCGATATGTATAAATTGTAAAGTCATTTTACGAAAGCTGTGATAACATGTTTATGATTAAAGAGTTATCGTGAATTGTTAATCTTTAGTAAATATTTCATTTACAAATCAACGAGTAAATAAATAACGATGAACAAGAATTTACAATAAAGAGCCGAAGGACGAGTTGCTTGGAAAATCTTTCAGAGTTCATTTTAGTAATTATATATATGTTTATCTTGAGTTGTGAGTAAAACGAATTTTTAATATTGTAATTATAGTACTGTTATTCATAGTTTATCCAATGTTAATAGAATCGTAAATTGTTAATTCAATTTTTTTTTAATTTATAAGAATGACTCAGAATATTGTATAACGCTTGTGTTTCTTGTAACGTTTCAATTTAACAATAAATAAAATTATCTTGTAACTAAATTGACAAACTTTAATAGCAATATATCATTTTTATTAGTCACTTTGATAAAAATTTTGTATTAGACTTTTTACAAACATTAAGTTTTATATCGTGTTTTCGTTATAATAGAACACATAATATAAAAATATAAATAATTGGAAAGAAAATTTTTGAGAATTTTATAAAATAACAAGTGATTGTTTCCAAAAAAAATAAAAAGATATGTAAAATCACTCTCAAAAAGGTGATTATTTTTGTTTCTTTAAGTGAAAGAAACTTCTTAGTCATGTATTTTTGTTAAACAGAAGAATTATTACACATATAATAAGGCATGGAACTGATTTGAATGGTAAACCGGAAGTATTCACAAGAGGATTTCATAAATCCCAGTTTTTTGTAATATAAGCGTTAAATATATTTATAGAATACACAACATAAAAATATAAGTAAAATAAATAAAACACAGGATATAAAATAAATAAAAATGAAAAGTTACCAAAGTTTTCAAAATAAACGTTAATGTTTCCAAAGAAACAAAATTATCTGAAATCATTTCATCACGAGAATTTCATAAATACTAGTTGTTTGTAATATACGCGTTAAATATATTCGTTTCATTGGAACAAAGCACAATATAAAAATATAAATAATTAAAAAGAAAATTTCTGAAAATTTCATGAAATAACAAATAATTGTTTTTAAGAAAAAGTATGTCTGAAATCATTCTCAAAAATGTGATTAATTTTATTTTTTCAAGTGAAAGAAATTTCTAGGTTATGTTTCTTTTATTAAACAGAAGAATTATTACACATATGTACAATAAGGCATGGAACTGATTTGAATGGTAAACCGGAAGTACTCATACAAGAATTTTATAAATCTCAATTATTTGTAATATAAGCCTTAAATATATCCATTTTGTTACAACGGAATACATAATATAAAAATATAAGTATAACACATAAATTAAATAAAAAGAATGCATAATATAAAATAAATAAAAAGTGAAATTTTCAAAAGTTTCCAAAATAACCATTAATATTTCCAAAAAAAAAAAAGATGTTTGAAATCATTCTCAAAAAGATGATTATTTTTATTTCTTTAAGTGAAAGGAACTTATTAGTCGTGTTTTTGTTAAACAGAAGAATTATTACACATAGAACAAGACGTGGAAATGATTTGAATGGTAAACCGAAAGTATTCACACGAGAATTTCATAAATCCTAGTTGTTTGTAATATACGCGTTAAATATATTCATAAAAAAGTGAACGTAACCTGCTGTTGAAATTGGTGATTTTGTTAAACACGACGAAATCACTCAGTCAGCTGTTCTTCTCTAATCCTCTCTTCTCTATGATACATGCAAAATCTCTGTGCTCGATTCTTCCTCAATGTCTTCATAACGTTGTACTTACACGAGCACATGTTGTTTTCTATAAGCCACAAGTGAATATTAACATTCATACCTTCTACTCGCCGATTTGTCATCTTGTTACAGAGGCCTAAACACGCATGCTTTTTGTTCCGCTTTTTAGATTCTACTTTTACGAATAAATTTAGAAATCCTTTTCACGAGCTCTACGTGAATAACGTTCGGGATTTCGTAATTTTTGTGCACCTGGTTTTCTAACCTAAGAATAAACTTGCACTCAAGGCTGGTGGTGTGTTAACCATTTCAAAAAGCTTAACAGAGTCGTGTGTGTGCAAAATGGGAACATAAAAACTATATTGAGTCGTTGATGATAATTAAGTCGGACAGGTAGATAAAGCTTTGATTTTTAGTCGTAATAAATATTCTTACTTGTTATTCATAATTTTTGTTAATTTTGTTTCAAAGGATATCCAAGTGAATTTCTGAAGAATTAAATATCTTTTTTGTTCCTAACGATACTAGAAAATGTTCAAAATATAATTCGAACAATTTTGAAGGGAAAAGAATTTTTCGTGAGATGAAGCAAGATACTTGTTTCATTTTTTGTCTCTCGCAAGAAATCTTGTTTGTTTCTATTGTCTATCTTGTCTATGTCTGTGTTACGACCTTGAGGTGACCTCGAGCAGAAAAGAAAAAAAAAGCAAAATAATACGGTTTATGTCTGGAACATTTTCCCGTATCATTAACCTATTAACCGAGTTCATCTTTTAAACGGAAATTAAATCTCCTTAGTTTATTATTAAAAACGGATAAAGATCGTGACCAATTACTTCATTTTGCTTCTTGCAATTTTAAGTTTAACACTATCGAAACGGTTCAATTGAAAATGAACGATCTCTCGATAAGTGGACTATTGTTTTCTGGATACCAATGAATCAGTGAAGAGTGAACTATTCCTCCTCCAGTTTGTAGGGGAGAAATACTGTATTTTCGATATTAAGAAAATAGTTTTACTTTCAATATTAAGAAAATAATTTTATTTTTAATATTAATAAAATCATTTTGTTTGTAATATCAACAACATAATTTTAGTTTCAATATTAACAAAATAATTTGGTTTTCAATATTAAGAAAATAATTTTATTTTTAATATTAATAAATTAATTTTATTTTCAATATTAACGAGCTAATTGTATTTTCAATATTAACAAACTAATTTTATTTTTAATATTAAAAATGAAACGTTGCTCGTATTTTGTCAAGGCACACCTGTATAATGTTTAAATTAACATTTCGAACATCAAAGTAATCGCACTGTTCTACAGAAACACGATTTCTAATCTCATCAAGAATAAACAACGAGCGACGTTCGAAAACAAAATTCATCGGAGGAATTTGAAATTTTTTTCTCTATCGATTCTGGATTACGTCATCAAGGCAAATTCGTTTTTCTTTTTTATGTTGATAGATAGATGAAGCGTGGCGATGCCAGGGAGGGATCGCTTTAAATAGAATTTACTTGAGATATACAGAAGGAGAAGGAATATGCTTGATTGACACACTGTTTTCCTTCGGCGAATTATCATTTACATAATCTCTTTATCTCGACGATATGTGTGTCATCAATTTTCAGATTACCACTGACTGGAAATAGAGTCAACCTTGACTCACTCGGTTTTTATCGAAAAGTTTGCTTTTTCAGCGGGAACCGAAGAGTGTTTGGTAAACAGCCAGTAAATAACTGTTTACCAAAGAATGATTCTGTGAGAATAAAATAGTAGAAAATTGGTTTGAATAGTGAATGACTCATCCAAATCTACAATGGTCAATACATGTGCCTTGGTATTTACTATTTTGTCTTCAGACACGAAACTGATTATTGAGATGGAACTGAGCGAGGTCGTAAAAACGATACACGTAATCCAAGCGTCGAATCTGTAGTTTGAGGGAGATAGTTTAGGGTTGTTTGATGTCAATTTGGAATTATTAAGTTGGTCCATATGAGATGTCCTTTTTCGAAATAAACATTTTGGGATAGATTATATTTCTTCAAAGAATCATGTATTTAATTATTAACTCTCGTTATTCCATAGTTATAAAAATCATTAGCTTTCGAGTTCGACAATTCTTTAAATGCTGCTCCTACAGTATCTTTATTTCGAGATAATGTTTTTTTATTTGTTAAAAAAGTTGTTCAAGCGTTTGAAGAAATGATAGTCTGTTGGGGTAAGATTCAAGGGATAAAGGAATATGTTGCAAAATTTCATATTCTCTGGCGTGGAAAATTTTTAGAATTTTATTATCAGGTAAGAATTCTTAGGAATTTAATGCGGCTGTTGAGAAAACGGCATTTCATCTGTACCAACCTAATAGTTCTTTTATTATAGTGCGAATATGTATTTAAAGCATTTGTTATCACGAGGAATAGGAAAAATTTATCTTTCCAATTTGTCGACTTGTGTATTTTTTTCTCAAGAAATGTTACAGATACTTCGCACAAATGTTTTCCATATATTTTCTCAATAGTTTTATCCATATTTAAATGTTAGAATTATATGAAGAATCAGAATCAGAAATATATATAGTTCTTCAAAAAATACTTGTATTTTTGAAAAATCATGTATCTGTAATTCTTTTTTTATTTACTTATTTGAATGGTTTTCTTTATTTCTGTACAACAAAATGTCGCTAATAAAGAACGAAACAGAGTATAGGTAAATCTACATATCAACGGTTTAATTGTCCACAGTAAACGTGATATATAAAAAAAAAAAATTTTTTTTGTTATTTTGTATATTTCTTACGGTTTTTGAAAAAAAAATTACGCAGACACATAAAGTTTGAAAATGTTTACGATCTTACGAGAGAGTAAATTTAAAGAATTTTCGTTGGTGAAGGGATACTAATTTTTTTACTGAAATAATTAATATTACTATTTTTTCAGAGATCAACAAATTCAGTTTTGAAAACGTTTTGACGAATAACGAAATTATACTCAAAACATTATTCTGTTTTGTTCTACAGACACAAAAATTCTCTACTAACGAACACGTTTTTCACGTGACACATTTACCCTTTGCACTTCGACTAGGTGTCGCTATTTACATTAAAATGAAGCGAATTGACAAAATAAATCAAAATACATAAATTCATAAGCATCTACAATTTTTCCAATTCAAAATAAAACTTTTCTTTCTTAAAAATTTCATTGCAAAGATATATTGAAGTCGATGATATCGATCACATAAAAAAAAAGAAAAAAAAATACTTGGTGTGTAAAAGGTTAGAATGAATTTTTATTATTTACCAATTAACAATGGTATCGCCTTCGGAATGCTGAACAATTCGGTTCGTAATCGAGATAGATAAGGAATAGAGAAAGGAACGGAAAAATAAAACGATACAATGTGGCAAGTCCGTTAATTAATCTTCCTGCGAGAATTATTCGAAACTTTTCTATTCGAGATAAAGACAACCAGAGAAAGAAAAAAGAAAAAAAATTCACGGAAATATTTACGTTTGAATTGTGTTCGAAATAAAATCGTCGCAGTAACTAATACCAAGTCGATATCGCGGAAGTGTGAATCTTTTCTTCACATAAAATATGCTTCGTGTAGCAGGTACATATTGCTTGATGGAAAAAAGACTCTGATATGTTACAAATGCGTAAAAATATGAATAATAGAAACGTTAACAGATATGCAAGAGAAAATTCCTTTTCTTCTGTTTCTTTTTCGAATTGTCGAATTGTAAACGCTCATCTTGTTTAGCAAAATATGATTTTCTTGTTAACCGAATCATTAAAGGTTTCTATTAAACGCGAGTAACTTATATAAAAATTTCTAGCTGTTTTATTATTTCTATTTAATATAAATGTTAAACTATGCAAAACTGAGTACAGTTATTATATACGTTTGTTTTTCTCTCGCTAATTTTATACATAATAAAAATAACGAACATAACGTACAAGCTGTTGAATAATTATAAACTTTTTTAGACAAATTTTAATTGTCCGGTTGAAATGGGTACCTTTTTTCCATTTTAACATACGTAAAACAGTTTACGAGTGTTAAAAAACATTTTTGCTCGTGTACGCATGTGTATATATATCTATCTTTAAGGAAGCAAATGCGTCGTTCACGACAGTGATTCTAGCTTCGTCGATAGTTTACAGTAAATAGAACAAAAATCGAGCGATCTTCTGTAATGCAAAGATTTGTTGAAATCTCAAAAATGATAGAAAAAGACTTTTCACCGATTCTTTGTTTCATTATTTTGTAAAATTTTCTGTAAAGGATGATCTAAGGCTTAAAGAAAATGTTGGAAAGAAACTCTCATCAGCTGTAATTAATATTTTCAATTTAAGGGGAATACTTTCCTCACTACGGCACATTTTCCAATGCTTTCCGCAGATTATTTTTAGAGGTTCAAAGTGTCATTTTACCGGAAAAAAAATATTTTCAATCTTTTTCCTTTTTTCATTTTAACGCCTCAAAGGTGGCGTAACCCTTCGAAAGAAAAGTTTACGGCACGAATAACTATTGGTTATATAACGTTTGTCAGCTGTATGTAATAAATAACTTGTGCTTCTCATATTGAAGATATATATCCATCTTATCCTGCTTCTGATCTGTCGCAAATAACTTTAACAAGTCTAACGATATTTCAATTTTCTTAACAGAGAAGTTCTTTGTTGTCATTATATTTCCTTTGTCTTTTTCTTTTTAATTTGACACTAATTCGTTCACAAGTTTGTATTTGATATTGAATAAGCTTGATGTTCAAGATACCTACCTATTGTTACGTAGCTAACCTTTTTCCAAGAGCAGATTAATTTGTTATATGCCTTTGTTTGATATTATGTAAAAGGTACGATTCAACCGCACGATCATCTATATCGTTCTTCCTCTGAAAGTACCGTATTTTGCGAATGGAAATAATGACAGAAATATGGATATGCGTAAGGGAATTGTTTAGTAATAGACTACGGATTTTTATGCAAATTCATATTTTTCGGAATATTGTGAAGAAAGTAGAACTTCGGTAGAAAATTATTTCATCTCTCAGGGATTATAAAAAGTACTATGATTTGGGTATTTTGTATATACAGTGACGAGCAAAAGTGTAAACACAGTCCACTAGTTTTGTATAAAAGGCGATAATACGGCTAATTTTTTAATTTATCGGTATGGTTTAGGTAATAATAATTACAAGGTGAATCTAATTAACAAAACGTAACAGTTTATTTTCATTAATATTAATGATATATGTAATATTTTACAAAAATAGGGATTTGGAATAATGTTTACAGTTTTGCACGTTTCGTCAAAAGCGGATTGAATAGCAAATGTTTCGAAGTTATCATGGAAACTGTCAACAAAAACTGATAGTTGACGATCGCAGTCAACCATACAACGGTCTTGCTTATAGTTTATCTCCAGTTTGCTAACTTTTTGACACGTTTAATCCGTAATGAAGCCACTTACAGAAGATAAAAAGAATAATATCATTTCATTATGTGATAAAGGTTTATCATTGCGGCAAATTGCAGAGAAGTGTGGTGTCAGTCATACAATAGTTGCAAGAATAAAAAAGACCTATAGTAGTGCATCGATTTGTTCGAGAAACGGTAGACCACGACTTATTTCAGATAGAGCGGCACGTGAAATTGCACATCGTATTCGGTTTGAAAGTCACAAAACACCAAAAACCGCCGCTCAAGAAGTTGGAGTAAGTGCTAGTGAATGGACCATTCGTCGCTCTTTAAAGAAAATTGGTTTAAAAGCGAAAGAAAAGAAACGCAAACCAGCTCTTTCAGACAAAAATATTAAATTACGAAAAAAATTTGTTAAGTACAAAAAATGGACGACAGAAGATTGGAAAAGAGTTATATGGTCTGACGAAACAAAAATTAACAAATTCGAATCCGACGGAAGGTCCTGGTACTGGACTTCGTCCGAAAATATTGACCAAACAAATGGTATAAAACAAACTATGAAGTTCGGGGGTGGTTCAATTATGTGTTGGGGTTGCTTTACTCACAAGGGTGTTGGTCCCTTATGTCGAATCGAAGGTATCATGTGCAAAGAGCATTATTTAAACATTTTACAAAATAATTTACCTTCTGTTGTTAATTCTGTTGGATTTGATAAATGCGAAGTAGTATTTCAACAAGACGGGGACCCTAAGCATACTGCAAAAGTAGTAAAAACCTGGTTACAAAATCAGAAGTTTTCTGTAATGAAATGACCGGCACAAAGTCCGGATATGAATCCGATCGAAAATTTGTGGTCCATTGTGAAAAGAAGGCTGGCAAAGTATGATAATCCACCTTCAGGTGTTCATGAGCTATGGAACCGAACACAGCAGGAATGGTATAATATCGAACCAGAAATTATTAAAAATTTAATAGATAGTATGCCACGTAGATTCCAAGCAATACGAAAAAATAAAGGAAAATGGACAAAATATTAATTTTCAAACCTTAGTTCGACGAGCATAATTAAAGTGCAAAACTGTAAACATTGTTCCAAGTTCCTATTCTTCTAAAATATTCCATATATAGTTAATATTAATGAAAATAAACTGCTACGTTTTGTTAATCAGATTTACCTTGTAATTATTATTACCTAACCCATACCGATAAATTGGAAAATTAGCCGTAATATCGCCCTCTATACAAAACTAGTGGACTGTGTTTACACTTTTGCTCGTCACTGTACTTTCATCTCATGTGCATTCTTCGCAATTTTGCATCTTTAAATTTCCTAAAAATGCATAAAAATTCACAGTTTGTTAATAAACAATTCCTTTACCTCGTATCCATAGTTTTGTCATCATTTCCATTCGTAAGATATAGTATTTTTAGAGGTTAATGTTTATACAGTAAATGTCCAAAAGCCCTAGTGTTTTCGTACTTAACACCTAGAAATCTAGGTATCTGAATTTCTAATATTGAATACTTAAAACTAAACAGTTTAATACCTAGAAACACTTAATACCTGAGACACTATTATTCACATATATCGCAACAATTTCAATACCCATATAAACAAATATATTAAAATATTTCGAGCTTAAAATCCAGCTTAAATATTTGAAACTTCAATATTTAGTATGTATAGGATCATCCAAAAAACATGTCTACTTATTCCTTCTCAACTAACTACAAATTATTCGGAATTTTTTCAAGTTTGTTTTTTTGTTGAAAGTATGATTTATGACAATTATACGTGAAACAGAATACCATTCAAATATGCACTAACAATAAGATTGTGTGTGCAGATATCAACACGATTATCGAAATTTTCAATGACGTTTCGACATGTTGGAAATATTTCATGAATTACAATCATGACTCTCACAAAAAGTCTAATAGTGTTAAATTGCACAATCCTGGATGCCAATTGAAATCTGCGTTTCGTGAAATTACAAAGCAAATTGATGTATATTTTCTAGTTTAGAACTCATTTTGTAACTCGTTTTATTCATTTTGACGGGTCTTGGTATATTTCGATATACTTTAGATAGATAATTGAAAGTTAAAGCATTTGAAGGGAAACAAATAAGGGAATGTAATAGTTATTTCATCTGATTCAAAGTGATTACAAATTCCTACAATTATACCAATACGATGTTAATAATTTAAAAAAGAATATCTGAAATCCGCTATTTTCACGGACTTGGTACTTCTAGTGTTAAAGTAAAACAAATTAACAAAATAAATGAAAATAGAGAAATTCATAAACATGTGTAACTTTTTCTCTTCTGAACGGATCTTCTGATTTTGAAAAGTTTTTTAGTTTAAATATTTTTTGGTTTAACAACAATGAAAATAAAGAAATTCATAAACATGTGTAACTTTTTCTCTTGAGAACGGATCTTTTGATTTTGAAAACTTTTTAGTTTAACTATTTTTTAGTCTGATAATCATTTTGTAACTCATTTTATGGACCGGCCATTTTGACGGGTCTTGGTATATTTAAGTATGCTCTAGTTAGACAATTAAAAATTAAAACATTTGAAGGGAAACAAATAAGAGAATGTAACAGTTATTCCATCTCATTAAAAGTCATTATAAATTACTATAATTATACCAATTAACCGATGTTAATAATTTTAAAGAGAAATATCTGAAACTCGTCATTTTCATGGACTTGGTAGTTCTAGTGTTCAGAACAATATTCCTATAACACTTACACAGCGAATGATTATTTATATTACAAGACACAGTAAATTATTGTAGCTTTGTGAGATCTTACAGGAAAGTAATTGGAATAAAGATTTATATTCAAAAGTGGCGACTATCCAGTCACTTATAGACGAAAATGTACATTTACGAGTTATAATCAAATACATTTTAGCATAATAAAGCTAAGAAAATTGTTTAATCGTACAATTTTCTCATCATTCTTAGTAGTAACTATAGTCACTTTTAAGATACAACGAAAGCTCATTGTTAGGTGATTATAGAAATTTTTGCCAATGAAAGTGCTACGGATACCAATGTGTAAAATTACTTATATCATTTATTATTTGTGCGGTAATAAAAGGTGTAAGCCGGTCTAATTGGGCGATCCATATTGGAGAACGCTCGTATAATCAACAAGACGCCGGGTATTCTTCGGGGTTATCTGGTGACCCCTTCGTTTATAAACTTTCTTATAAGTAACCTTCAGTTCGCCATGCGCTTGAAACGTGTCACGATTTGTCAATTCGAGGCTTCCCTTGCTCTTTTTTACTAATTTCGTGTGTTTCTTTTGCCTCGCCATAGAGGCGATTAAATGGAACAACTCTGTACGAGATTGGAAGTGAATTTCGGGGAAATGCGGGAACAATGGAGAAACTTTTAATATCAATTTATCCCCTCTCGTTGAAATATTGCAATATTTACGGATAGATGAATGAAATTCGATTAATTCTCCTCGAGGAAAATTACACGATGAATTGTCACATATTATTTCAATATTTTCGATCTCATTGGTTCTCGAGAAAAAAATTAGAACACATACAGCGAACATTTAATAAAATTAGGATTCGAACTTCGAAATTCTAGTTTTCGCCGCAATTTCTCGGACAGTGTATTCTTCTTTTGCAACAACAACCAATACTTGAAATTTTTTTAACGAATAATTCTTTTCTAGAAGAATACATTGCGATCATACGAGACTGTTGAACTAAAGACGAAGAAGATTGAACGATGTAGTTTCCCAGCACCGTGTTTGTCTCTGTTTAATGGAGAATTCTTTCTAAATTGTTTATAAACACTTAACGATGCTACAGATATGTTCTTCAGTTAGTTTTGAACTGTCGAAGTAAACGAAATGTGTATACAGAATAGTATCGTATAGAATTGGAGATGTATTTAATAAATACTTATTTTTTTTTATATTTATTCACGTTATAGAGGCATATTTTTAATTTCGCGTTCGGATATAACTGTAAAATAAATAAATATAATAAAATACACAATAAACTCGCGATAGAAAATTGTAAATAAATGAATTGTTAAAAAATGTGCAAGTGCCCGATGATTTATAGATGGGAGTGTACGTACACTTGTACATATTCCTTCTAGGATAGCAAAATCAGCGTTCTAATATTTAATTTGTATGTTGATTGTAATTAATTATTCTTGCATAAAATGTAAACTGGTGATTTACTGAATGAATTATTTTCCACTGCCAGCGTATTTACATTGTCAATGTTTTTTTTTTCTATTTTTCTCTTTTTTTTCCTTCAAGAATGTTTCCAGAAGATAAGTTTCTAAACATTTGCGACTGAAGAATTGTTTCAATGAAAATGACAAATGTTGCGCGTCTCGGAATAAATTAATGAAAACATTTAATACGAGTTTATTTTGTACAAGTTTTCTGGGTATAAGTTAACTTGCGAGAATAATGATTCAGCGTTGCTTCGTTATTACGTGCAACTAGTTTTATTAGAAAGAACGTGTTTCTTGTATCCATCTTTACTTTTTCTAATGCTATTATTTCCTACAATTTAGTATAACTTATATATAAAAGAAACGTATTTCTATTCACCCGTTATAATTTGAACAGCAAGTAAAACACATTATTTTCTATGATATATATTCTATTTCTATGTAATATTTAGAAAGATATAAAATACAGCAAATGTGTCAGTACAGAATTTTCATAACCTTTAGGGAAAACTATAATTTCGATATTTTCTCTTAATATTCGTTGTATTAATCGCAATATATTTCTTTAACTTTTTTTTTCCACTATTTAAACTAAAATTTATTAAAAGCTATGTTGTTTTTAGGGTAAAATACGATTTCGAAATTTTCCCTTAATATTTATTCTATTGATCGTCGTACAATTCCTTAAATTTTCCTTTGTTCTATTTAAATTAAAATTCATAAAAATCTACGTTGTTTTGAGGGCAAAATACTAATGGATATTTTCTCTTACTTTTAGGGTGAAATACAATTTCGATATTTTCTTTTAATATTCATTGCATTGATCGTCGTATATTTCCTTAACCTTTTTCTTTGCCACTTAAATTAAAATCCACTAAAATCTATGCTATTTGAAACCATTTCGACGATGTTTCGACGACGACTAAAGCTTTATAAAGTGTCACTCTTTATGAAAAGTATAATTAACGTTTTAAGTTAAACGACGGATCTTTCACACAACTTTTTGTGTTCCCTGCATAAACAAACATAACGTTACACGTGTGAAACGTAACACTTTTTTCAAATGTACGTCCAAGTGTTAGTTTTATTCAAATTTTATTATGCGCTACATGAACATCGCGACTGGTTTTGCATTTGCAAGTGAAATCGTTGCACATTCTGTATAAGTGTCGTCAATTAATTTCAAAATTTTCCGTTAGCACGTCAGAATTAATGTGAAGAAAAAAAAAAGAGTCAAATCAATTCACGGACTAATAATAGAATGTATCGATGACGAAATACGACAGAATTACTAATATGTACACTAATTTAGCGATTAATTATTCTATTACTTGATGAACTCTAATGAAATTGTGCATAGACTTATTCGAGCAACACGTTGGAAGAAGTATATCAAATAATTTAGCTTTATCGATCAATGGACACGGCTTAAGCTGATTTTTCATTCATATTCTATTCAATTCTACACGAAGCTGGTGAATTCGATTGTTAAAAATATTTTATAATATTTTATATTATACTTATGTATATATTTATGATTCATTATTTTAACGTGATACTCTATTAAGAGTACGATATGTAAACCACTTCTAATTGTGTTACACGATGAATTAAATTAGCTTGGAAAATATGCAGTTTAAAAATCAAGACAAATTTCGAGATTCATTAAAATATCATAATAATGAATCCGGTAGCACAAAAAGGAAATTTATAAGTGGTAAACTAAAAGAAATTGCATAATAAAGATCTGTGAAGATTTTACTTTGTTACAATGAAGCATTATATCTGCTCGGAAAGTTAATAAGGAGTATTATAGTATAATGATGTACGGACAAATTTTATTCGAAAATATTTATCGCAGAATTTATTATCTGGTACGACAATCTCCCATGTGTAAATTATCTTCAGCTTTATTAATACTTCTACTGAAATTTCCCTTTCTGGTATCATTATCAGAATTTTCTGTCTCTCTTTTCTTTTTTCTTTTCGTTTTTGTTGTAATAAAAGATGTTTATAAAATGACACACGCAATCAGGAGAAAATGAAAGACCGTACGTAAAATTTCCATAATGTGGACTTGTTTAATGGAAATATGATGAAAACATATCTAATCGACCATATCATTTATGTAACTCTGACACGTTGACCCATTGTTTTATCTTTAAACATTCTAAGTGTAATAGTAAGGATTATTTTACAATGTTCACCGAGTAACAATTTTATTATCGTGCTTGATTCGGTAATTGTAACAATACTACTATCTAAACGAAGATAAAATACACTTTATAGTATAATTTTTATATATATATATATATATATATATATACATACATACATACATACATATATATATATATATATATATATATATATATATATATATATATATATATATATATATTATTACATATATTGTTTATCGTTTCTTAACTGATACTCGTCGTTAAATTTTTTTCACTTAACTTTTGAATATTGACATTACTGAACGTTAAGATGGTAAAAAAAAATTGTATCATTCAGAAAATTTGTTATTTTCAAAAACATTTTATCGTTAGTCATAGAGGAATATTTTTTCAATACTTTAATGCTAACGGGTTCTCTTGTTTCTCTTAATAACAGTAAATGTTGACTTTATTAAATATCGAGATGGGGGAGAAAAATTGTATAATTCAGAAAACTTCTTTTTATTTCCTTTCATTGTTTTCAAAAATATTTCATCATTAGTCATAGAGGAATACTTTTTGAATAATTGTTTTTTACGTTTCTCTTAAAATGACAGAAATTTTCATCCTCTGTTCTCGTAATGAACACCGCGTAAATTCACGACTATCAAAAGTAAATTGTATGCATCGGTGAATTGTAAAACTCCGCCTTAAAAAATTAATAAATTTTGCATTACATTTATTTACCGTTGGTAAGAAAAAAGGCTGGCCTTTTTTCCGTATTGCAAATTTGCCAATAAAAATAGTTTAGCTTTACCTCACCTACGTGACTGTCATTTGTCCGCTAGTAGAATAGAGATTTCGAAATCGTTTTATAGCATCGTTAACTTTTTTGGCGGTGTTTTGTCTTCGTCGAACAATGAAGCGAGGAAGGAGAAATGAGCAATAAAGTTGCTTATGTATATTAATACGAAAATTATATTTCACGAATTTTTGCAATTTTACCGATGTCGAGAGAGAGAGAGAGAAAGAAATACCCTAAAGAGAACGTAGTAGATGCAAAAGCTTATAATTAAGTATTGAAATACTAATAGAATTCTATTGTTCCCTAAATAATCAACAGAGATTCTTAAATCATAATTTTCGTTTTCTTATCGTTTATATTAAAAAAAAAAGGACGATTGTTATCTAATTATGCACTCCAGTAAATCATTCCTCGAAATTACTCATAAAATATCGAATAGTCATTTGTTTACCAATTTGTAATGGATCGATACAGAATTTTATACGTTTACATGTAATTTATTAACAATGCAAATAATTAATATCGAATATTTTATTCGAATGTGTAAGTAGATAAGTATTATCTGAATATTTATGTAATTGACAAAATTGTTGTGTACAATAACAATTTATTATTTCTATATACGAATAAATCATTGTCTCGATAAAAAAGAAATCGTTGAAATTATTAGTTACTACCATTACTCGTTTCTGTATTTATCGCAGAATAATTCTTCGAGAATATAAATACATCTTTTAACATCTATTCGTTATTATAGACTGTTATTAAAATAGCAGTACACTCTTAGAAACGTAACTATTACACGAATAAAGAATATACGTACATACAGTGATGAACGTAAGTATTGGTACAGTATGCGATTCCATATACAAATATTTATAGCTACTGAAAAATCGTTTATACCATTTGTTTGTGTTTTAATTAATTTTTATTTAAAATGTCTTACTTGTCTATATACAAAAAAAAAACAAAGCAAAATTAATAAAATAGGGAACATGTAACTAATAAAAATGTGTTTTGCAACCGTCTTGTGCACGGACAAGAGTATTGGCACATTTTGGATGTTAAATTATAATTTAACCCCTTGCTATATAATAACGAGTCCCACTCGTGATATAGGTGTGGTCAAGGTGTGATAAAAGAAGTATTTATACGTCTATCAAATTTGTAGTTTTCTTCTAACTTTACTTCGAATTCAAGGTAGAGGTCTTCCAAATAAAAATTTATATATAATATCTTGACTTTCTTTATTTAAAATTGTATTGAAACAGTGAACATTCGAGACTAACATACGTAGTAACTAAAAATTTGTACGGCAAGGGGTTAACATTTCCATTTCACTGCGTTTTTCGATCTACCTAGCATCGAATGAACTAATTTCTTTGTTAATTCATTACCGATTTTAGTCCGTACTTCCAAAATTATTTATTTTATCATAATTCCGATTCATTCGAAATACGAAGTGTTCGGATGTTTATCTCCAATTGGTACGAAATATTTGCAATTGGATTTAAATCCGGGCTTTAGGAAGATGTTTTTAAAGTGTGTGCTGTATTGTACACAAACCATTGGTGAACTGTATACGCCGTATGCGCAGGTCCATTATCTTGTTGGAAACAAAGTTGGGCGGTAGATTTAAGTTTTCTGCACTTTTCTTTAAATTTTCTTTGAAAATATTCAAATAAGTTTTGGCATCTACCGATTCATTAATGAATCCTAGTTCCGTAAGGTCAGATAAAGACATGCGCCACCATATACAGACTCCATCACCCCCATGATTAATTGTAGCTTGGAAATATTTCAAATCCAATTCGGCTGTACGCATTCTCCATACTAATATCCGATTATCTGACTTAACACTTAAGATTTGACATTGAGAAATATAAAATTCATCAATATACACTATTTCTCTGTCTCTAATAATGTTCAAGGTGTTTACCTCAAATATGTTCACTACTTTCAATAAATCAATTATTGAAATTTACGGCTAATTATTAATTAAAGTCGTACCATATCCTAAAGGATACTGTTTACAGATGCAAGCAGCAATGAGAATTGCAGGTTGGATCGGGCGAATAAAGTAGACTCTGTCTAATAAGTACACGCGTACCTAACGAATTTTCAAACTCGATTTTCTCGAAGATGACGCTCCGTATGAAAAAACTATATTCCTTGTTTTCGACTAGATTTTATGTGAGGAATCATCCCCTTACCGGTTGTACTACGATTTCGCAAACACCATGTATATCGGGGAAGACTGGCAAAATTTGAAAGAATCGCCCTGGCGCCTTTGTATAACGATGTCAGACCAATTACATACGAAAAATATAAGGATATGAAGCAGTTATTACCTTATATATCTCCTGTGCATCATGAATATTTCAAAACACTGCCACATAAAGAGCATAAATAAATAATATCAATATCTTATGTTAAGTTTAACAATATATAAATATAATTAACGTTCAAAATAAAAAATACTACTCCGATTTTATTTCTTGTTATTATTTATAAGTAAAATTGGATTAATACAAAATATATTTTAAGTGACATTTAATTTTTCATAATTGAAATTAAATGATTTTTATTATTGACTAATTATGAAAATGGTGTAAATCTATTTACAGCCCGTAAATATATATTATTTTAGTTAAATTAGCCAAAAAGAAATTTATATAAACAAATTACATATTGATAAATTAGTAGAAACATTGCCAGACTTGACATAATTAATTTATATTTTTGAATTGACTAATATGCTAACCTTTAATTTTCTCGAAACAACAAAAAATGGACGTGCACCACTTTCAAAATAAACGGTCCATATATTTTCTACATCTTCCACGTAGTATACTATACGAGAACTTTCCACCTCCTTTCGTCTAGTGCCATCAATTTACCAACGCTCTATGTTATTGCACGCAAAGAGATCGTCATTTCTCACTCGTGTTTCTCTTATTTCTCGCTTAAATAATAATTTAATACATACATCTTTATTACACTTTTCCTTCGTGTCACGCACTCGTCTCGCTCGCGACGCGTGCGACTGTGTACCCCCCACCACTTGCCATGTACTACCCCCCACCACCGATACATTGGCGAACGACAAAAGCGATAATATGATGTTCAGTCGCACAGCGACCTCCGTGCGCGATGGTCGAATAGTTTTTGATGATATTATCATACATCCACACGATCTGCTGTACAGTGACAGAAACATGACAGCCACGTGAACTTAAGCGGAGTTGTTTGTTGTTGGCTGTGGCTGTGTTGTTACCGTGCACGCGCACGCACCGTTTTCCACGCTGAATTTCCGCGGCCAGTTCGAACTTCACGAGGCACACGACGAAATGCGGTTCGACGATCAGCTTTTTGAGGTTCTTGGTAAGTGTTGATGCTCACTCGGTCGATAATTATTATCGATAGATGCAATTGGTTACGATTACAGTGGCTTAGTGTCCATCGATCGATGGTGCCTTTCGATCTGTTTGAGGTTATATACGTGCTTTTTCGTATATCGGTAATGTGAATTTAGTCGTTGGACGATAATTTAACTGTATGGAAATAATGTAAATTGTTCCTATGCGTATGCTAAGGTATGAATACTTGATTCGGGCAGCCTGGAATTTGTAATGGAGGGATACAGAATGATAAAATTTCGAAAAAGGTGAATACGTTCACGTTTTCTAGTTTATTCTGGACGTAGGATTATGTACGGTTACAGTCCTTGCAACTGATTGCTGAGATTGTTGTGCCAGCTTAAGTGGAAGAGAAAAACAGAGTTGTCCTATATCGTTTAAAAGATCTATCAATGCAATTTAGGATAAAGCAATTCCGATACGTTTAAGATTGGAAAATTTTCTGTAGCTAAGGTTATAGTAAAATAAAATGGTCAAAAATACCCTTGAACAAATTTCACCTGACAGTTCACCTTTCAATAGCTTTTCAAAAGAAAACGTGCATAGTTACAGGGTAAATTCGAATTATCGGTTTTTACCACAATTTCCCTCTTCAATGGTGTGTAAAAATTCTGAAAAAATTGCAGAATATTGTAAACATGGTTACTTATGGTTACGAATTTCTTCACATTTTTTCGTTGCAATACCTAAGTGTAAAAACTCAAAAATTTGTGTAAAATCAAAAATCGAAAAATGCAGATTTCGTGTTGAAGTTTTTGAGCGACAACATTATTACTTTCACAGTAATTAGATGTTGGCATGACTATTATCGTCAATTTTTTCGGATTTTTCGATAGAGCGCATCGTACTTACAGTATAATTTACAGAAATAAAAGATATTTTTCTAAAATGTCTTCCATAATATTTCAATTCGTTGGTAGAAAATGAAAAATACTAATCAGTTAGGTACTAATTGTTTGAACAATCATTTGTTGGTTAGGTTAGGAAAATTTTTCATCCGATAAGAAAACCACGTACTTTTTTCATTCTTTTGATCACCGCTTTTGAATAATTAGAACCGCATGATAAGTTGGAAGTCAATTAAAGTTAATTTGCTGCCACTATCAGGTGGCGTTTTGTAAGAACCGTGATTAAGCACGTTCCCGGCGTGGTAAATAAAATTTTGTCTTTCTAAAAATGAAAAAGTCGTGGGTTTTCGTAAGAATCTCTTTTGTTACATTGTTAGAGGCGATTTCAAAGAAAACATTCCTCTCAATTTTTCCCTGTTAATCTAAGAAAAAAGAAGATATGTTTCCATAGAATAAACGTTATTTTCTGAAATTTCTATCGTTGTTCGAAAGATTTTGAAAAGTTTATGTAACGATAAAATTAATCTTTAAATGCACGCTAATAGTTGTTTAATTTTACGAAACATTGCATAATTTATTTTACTCAAAGTTAGAAATTTTCTTTCGAACGGAATACCTGAAAAATGTTCGTTTCTTAATCTCCACGAAAAAAAATATGTCGATTGCAAAATTTTGATCAGGATCTATCGAGAATCGTGTGTTTTCAAACTTGGAACAACATAATTTGCACACTTTTTACAGAACAGTAGAATTTTCCGCTCGTATTTTTCGTTTTCTAAATTGTCAGTATCAAAATGAACAATCGTTCTTCAATTTTAATAAACACAATCGAAAGATTGATCGTTCGGAGTGTTGCATTAAGATACAATTACACGTGAAGTTTCCCAAAATTGAATACATTCTGTATTTCGTAAGATCAACGTCGATTTCGAAAGACCAATGTTTTTCAATGCTGGTAAAGAAAGAATCGAGAAAATATATTATTATTGTTATTGTTTACTATAATCCTTGTGTTTCGGCTTAGGGTGACTTCCAGCTACATATTTTCTATTTACAATATTTTACAGCTATCTTACCCAGCTAATCTTCACTTTTATTATATTATATTAATTATCCTATATTAATTATGTTTCTAAAATACAATCTTATATCTATTTATTTATTTATTTTCTCCCTATCCTTCAAGACAAATTGATTGAAACGATCGAACGATTTTTTTTTTAATGTTTATGTTTGGAATATTTTGGATCGAAGGAAAATTTATTCCAAATTGTTCGGTTTTTTTCAAATAGAATAAAAATATATAAATTTGTATCATTTCTTAATATTTACAACGTTTTCGTGTATAGTCGTATAAATCTGTATGCAGTTTTGAAAGATCAGCTTCGTACAACTGAATAAATTCTCAAATGTTCTTTAGTGGAGTAATTAATATATTCATAACGTGTCTTATCTTATCTTTTAAGTTATCATTGAAATACCATTCAGGAGAACCGAGTAGAAACATTATTACCGAAACTTTCACACGAATCGGTGATTTCTAAGTAACGAGCGTTCACTTCTTATCTTTCTGCTTTTGAATTGTATGCAATTCGAACTGAAAACGTGTGTCAATATATTGAACGTAATTCTACTGCAAAATCGGTGGTTATTTACGTTCACGTGCACGTACATTGTAAAGAAATGATTATTTTTTCATTAAATTAATTCGTTGATTAAAAGAAAAGGAAGAGTAAAATTAATATAACGGGTAGTTAATTTTGTACAATCTTTAAAATTTGCTGTGACGATATTTTAAAAATACATGCATGTATATTGAAAAAAAAATGATGTTGTTTAATAACTTAATTCGTTGATTAAAAGAAAAAGAAGAATAAAATTAATATGCCGCCTAATTAATTTTGTACAAAATTAAAAATTTGTTATGACGATATTTCAAAAATACATACACATATTTAAAGAAATATTTCTTTTTCCATTAGCTTAACCCCTTGCCCTATAGCAACGAGTTAGACTCGTGACGCAGATTCTGGCTGAGTTTCGACGAAAACAGTTATATGAATACGAAACATTAATTTTGATTTCAACTTTCCTTTTAATTTATAAGACCAAAAATTGTCAATTGTAATTAATTTATAATGCATTAGCGTTTCGTATGTAAAACGGTACTAGAATAATAAATATCTGATGCTTAGATGTATACCTAGGAAAAGAAATCATAGATTAAAGTGTTAATTCGTTAATTTAAAAAAAGAAGAATTTAAGAAAAAAAGAATATAACGTAATTCGTTAATTAAAAAAGAAAAAAGAGTAAAATTAATATAAAGGATAGAATAATGTAAATTAATTTTATACAAAAATTTAAAATTTGATATAATATTTCAAAAATCTGTAGACCAAAATTCTTTATTAATTGTGTTACCACAGCAAAGATTATATTTGTTGTATTTCAATAAATTCAATTCAAATAAATTCTGTTCTGCAATTTTAATTTTCTGTTTTGTTTCTGATATTAGTTTTATGGAAACAGCCTTAAACCTCTTGATTTACGATTTTTCAGTCCCTACGTATGTCAGTCATGTTCCAATACAGTGTTAAATAAAAAGTAGTTAAAATATTATACACGATTCTCATTTTGATAATCGTCATTTCTAAATTGAAACTGAAGTCAAAATAGGAATAACTTTTTGATACAAAAAAATTACATAAGGATATAATTATTTCGAATTATTCGTAGATTAACGGTAATAAATCATGTTTTCTTTAATGTGAATTAAACCTCTAATGCGCAATGACATAGACAATTACCGTTCGTGTGATCAAAAACTTTCATATTTTTGAAGTGGTGCAATTTCTGTGCCCACTAGTGTACACAGATTTTTTCTTTTGTTACACGTTGAAAATAATCTGCATCACAAATATGACTCGTTATAAATCAAGGAGTTAAAATCTTTTCCACAAAAATGTAGTTTTGAATCTCTTTAACTATAGAATTTTTGTTATTTTTTATTTTTTACCAAGAATTATTTTTAATTATAATTTTAAATTTTAAAAAAGTTTAAGAATTATAAGTTTTTGTTTTTTATTAAGAATTTTTATAATTTACAATTTTTCACTATAGAATTTTCATCACGTTTACAGTATCGTATAATTTCGATTTTATTGCTCTTAATATTAATTTTCTTAATCGTCCTATGTTCTTTTATTTTTTCCTCTTTTCTTCTGCCTTAAGAATTTATTTCACGAAAATTCACGAATTCGCGAAAATGTGTGCTGTTTTAAATCTTTTTAACAGAGTTTTGATGCAAGTCAGAATACTCCAACTTTGCTCTATAAAAGAAAAAGAAAGAAAGAAAAAAAGCTGCAGGTGAAAAAGAAATATGCAGAGTAATATTTCGAAATATTGAAATATTTCGAAACATTTTGAAAAATGAAAACTCAGTAGATAGGAAATGATTAGATAAAGAAGGAAAAATATATTACTGTAATGATCAATTTTTCTGTCAGACGAGAAAAGTTTAGGTACTTATATGCCTGGAAACGCACGTTTCCATCGAGATTCCCGTTTCAAGCATAATTATCGTGCTGTCAGCGGCGATAGTTGGCCAACACATTGAAATGATTCATTTACGACTGTCTCATTGTCTTTCAGCCAGCAGAAACTGCCTTGTTCCTTTCTGTTTATCGTAAACTGACTCATTTACCAACTATCGGCTTTGTTACCATATTCCTCTCCCTTCTCTGTCTTACATCTATCCCCCTTTTCTTTTTTTCTCACTGCGTGTCCCTTAAATGGAAATATACCTTGGCGTGAAATCAATCAAAATCCTTTGTCGAGCGTCTGAACAATCTAGATGGAATGTTATTCTTGACAATTCGACTTTTCCACGCACAACTGTGTGAATTCTGTTAGAATTGTCAGTGAAGTATGAATCGCAGTTTTTATTTTTTGTTTAATATCTGGATATTATGGTATTGTCGCATGCGCTTGATAAATAAAATCGAGAAAGTAAAATTTTTATTTCGTTCGTGAAAATTTGATATATCGTGTTTCTTTAAGCATTCGTATAGATATTGTTTTAAAATTAGTTTCGAAGATTCTTCAACATCTCGATTAATGATAATTTTTTGAATGGTAAAGAACGATTATAAAACTGAAAAATAAAATTTTTGTTATTTCTTTCACGAAAATTTGATATATCGTACTTCTTTAAACGTTATTAGATAGTTTTTTGAAATTAGTTTATAGGATTCTTCAACATCTCGATTAGTGACAATTTTTTGGATATTAAAGACGATTATATATGGAAAAAGTAAAATTTTTATCATTTCATTCGTGAAAGGTTGATATATCGTGTTTCTTAACTATTCATATAGATATTGTTTTAAAATTAGTTTCGCGGATTTTTCAACGTCTGGATTAGTGATAATTTTATGGACAGTAAAGAACGATTTGAAAATTATAAAAGTAATCTTTTTGTTATTTCGTTTGTGAAAATTTTATATATCGTGCTTCTTTAAATATTTAGATAGATATGTTCTTGAAATTAGTTTTTTCATTGAAATCGATTAATACTGCTGAGCTACAAACAATTAAAAATAGCTTCTTACATCCTGTAATGCCTGTAGAAGCTCGATACCGAGTCTGAGGAAAATCTCTTCTCAATTGGTCAACCAAAGATTTTACATACCACAAATGACTAAGCGGTCGTTCTTTTCATTGTTTTCTTTTTTAATACTTTATAAAGAATATAAGAATTAATTGAACATATCTCTAAACCGAAAAAATAGCTCACGCCACCATTTCAAAGACCTTCTTAGGAAACAATATCTCGAGGCATATTGATCCGCTCTATCAACGCTGCCAATATATTTTATATAGCTTATGATTACACTGGGTTTTTCTTTCATTACCACATTCCATGGTTATAGGTCTCAAAGCTTTGAAAGTAATTTTCCTATTCCCACGATTGCCAAGCTCAAACTAACGCCAAAGATGCATACCGATCCGTGATCACGGAGTAATTTGAGTTATGAAAATTTAATAGCCATTTAAAGGTGTATTATTCTACACTTTGTAAAGTTACTCATAAAGAGCTTAGGAACCACCCACTTGTGAAGCTATATTGGCATCAACGCTTCGAGTTGCAAAGAAATCGAACATAAACAAACATTATCGCCGTTTGAGTTACCGCATCAAAACAAATGGTGTCTGAGAGTCGCTTTCCGAGTTAACGCATTAAACTAAGTGGTGCCTGAGAGTCACCTCTCGATTGCAAAGAATCGAAGAAGAACGAAGTTCAAAAACAATAAAAAAAAAACTACAGAATCTCAAATAGCTGCAATCTGTAATGGAACCATTTTATATCTTACGCATTCTAATCGACGAAACCACAGATAAAACACAAATAACTATGCTAAAATGTAAGGATAGCGGTAATATAAGAACGAGGAGACTGTTTCTAATAGATAAATATATAAAATATCTGTATTTAAAGAAATTATAATTATTCTCGCTAACACTCTTTCACAATGATTTCCTAAGTCATTCTTCACTCCCTATTATATACTCAGGCTATTGCACCCTCCTTCCACCCAATTTTTTCGCTTTGAACGTTCCTTTACCTGACCTCCAAAACGTTAGACGAGCCGCAAGTGCTCTTCTTATGGCTATTCCTACGTTTTAAGGGAACGTTAGAAATAAAATTTGCCTACACTACAAAAAAAAAAAATTAAGAAGAATTCAACTTCGGCACAAAAGCTTCGAGTGTAAAGGGTTAAAATTTGATAGTTGTATACGTTAATTCGTATGTGAAATCATTTCAAGTTAGTTGTAAGAAATTCGCTAAATATGCGAAAAATTTACCCGAGCGAAAAATGCCTCGACCGCAAAGGGTCCTAATCCTTTGCACTCCTTTGTCGAGTGTGACTGGACATCAGTTTTTATCACAGGAACTCCTATAGCGTGTCACATTCGACATTTTTAAATTTCCAGTTTAAATATGCATTATATTTTATAATACTTCTTTTTTACGTGGAGGGATAAAAGAATAATATCTATGCTTAGTATAAAATTGAGATGTACATTCCACAATGTCTTTAGAAGGGCAAGACATTTCGATAGTATAAGGGAAATAGAACAATAGGAAATAATCATACATTATAACAAATATATGGGTGGTGTCGATGTGGCGAACCAATAGACGATATCTTATTGTTTTTTTACGTCGAATACTCGAATGGTGGAGGAAATATTTTTTTAATTTGAAATCTCTTTAGTGAGCGCGTGTATTTTTTATAAAGAAAAAACTGAAAATGAAGGAAGAAAACCTATGATCCACAAAAGATTTTGAGAAAGCATTTTGCTGGGACTTATTGGTGAGTTTCGTGTTCTAAATATGAAATCGGGAAGGCCCTGGAACAAGTGACGAAAACGATCGTTCAAATGGAAAGCCTCATTTCATTTTCTTACATCCAGAAGGAAAACACAAGGATTGTGCAATTTGCTTACAACGAAAAGTAAAAAAAGAAAGAGAGAGACCAATTTTTTTTGTGTGCACTGTGCGAAAGAAAACTAGGTTTGCATCTTGTAAATTGTTTCAAACGATAATATATGGTTTCTCCTTTATTTATTGAAAGTGTCTTATCTTTTAGTTAAAAAATTTAGAAATTTTAGAAATATAAATTATAACAAAGTTTGAGAGCTATATTTAATGTAATTAGTAAAAAAAGAATTGTTTAAAATAAGTATCAGGCAAGGAACTGTCCTTTGAAATAAAGTTCAAATGAAACACTTGAAGTACTAGTGAGTTATTGGCAACAAAATTGAAAAATAATTCGGGGTGCAAAGGGTTAACACATCTTAAGCGGATGTTTTCTCGCCAAACTCTCACCATATAGCGGGCGATGTTTTACAATTCGCGCGCAAAGTTACTTCTGCATAAAATAGCTGTAACTTTTGAACTATGGGTTATTTTTTCTATAAAACTTTCAATTTCTTCTTAAAAAAATAATTGCTTTATTCACTTTAAATAATTTTTTCCCGATAAAATTATACTATTGAAGGTAAAGATTGAAAATTAAAAAAATAAAAGCACTTTCTCAAAAATCAAAATGTTAAACAATGTTTTAAAGTATATCTTTCAAAGTAAAATCCACATTTGGGACATAAAATTTACCGTTATTTTGTTATGACTATCGTTTCCCTTCTGTCCCAAATTCTAAGAATCGGCAGGTACCTACATAGTATAACATCTAGCAATAGATGATGCATAATAATTACTCCCCTAAAGCCCGTATTTACACGTTGTCCGCCCCCCCCCCCCCCCCGATATTTGGTAGAAAACGAGTACTGTCGGCTCCCGCGCTTTAATAATAATATGCACAAAACGAGTTTAGACGTTTCCCGCTTAAGATGTGTTAAGTATCGAAAGGGGTTAAGAAATCAACCCTCGTTACGTTTTCGCGGCAACTTCGCCTCACCCCCCACTCCTAATAGCATTCCCCCTACTCCTAATCTTCCCGGCTATCCCCACTCCTAAGTATCTCCGCGAGCTATATCCATTCTTCGCGGTAGACTCGAGTTACCCCCACCACAACTCCACCGAACCCCGCGAGTCGAGCGCAAAACGCGTCAGCTGCTCGCCAGTCATCTTCGCGACGTTGTCAGGAAACTGTCGAAGGTTATCGTTAGGACGATTACGCTACCTGTTCGACAGAGTTCCGACCGCGTTTCAACCCCTTTTGTTCGGTTTCCCGTTTCTCTGTACGTAGAAGGAAAAATAAACAATCCTCGCCACCGGTTCGAGTGTGTTTCTCGTGATCACCGAACAATTGTACGATGGTCGAGCAATTACGCAATTAAAGGCCGCGTCACGTTGTAACGTAATTCGCTAGGCTACTGGCTGCTACTGCTCTGCTGTCGTCTCGGTGATAAGAACGATGACGGAGGGTACCTACGGGGAGCTTTTTCCAAGAACGATCAAGAGGATCTGTGGACGAACGACCGGGGATCTTGAGGCCTGATCCGCATCACTGAGAAGTTTGACACTGGTTAAGGAAATGGGGCTGGCAGGTAAATTGTTTTCACCCGATCGAGAGCTTTCGTGTTTGTTGTCTCCGATCGTATTCCTCGGGTACTGTTTCGATGATGTCGATGGTAATAGCAATGGTGGCGGTTAACGAACCATATTTTACACAACAGTTTATTTACTTTTCGTTGAGGTTATGTATACGGGGTGTGTAATTGACGTGGATGATTTCTTCGAATTTATTGCTGCTTTTTGGAACACTGTCGAGTGTTGTATAAGTGTGGCGATTATATAGGGTGTCGTGTTTTCTTTCGCGGGAACGTTTTTGACAGGTGGCGATTTGAAAGTACGATATTGCTGCTGTGATTTATATCAATTTTGATCTGTTTTTATTTTCTTTTTCTTAAATTTAGAAATTTAACGAAAATTGACAATCGCGAATTGAGAAGAAGTATAATCCACGAAATTGCAACTGGGCTAATTTGTCCACGTCGTTGAAAATGCTTCGTTTCGCAGAAATCATTCTTTTTTTATTTTTCTTTATTTAAAGCTCCAAATCTAACGAAAACTGACAATCGCGAATCGAGAAGAAATGGCATCCGCGAAAGTGCAGCTAGACTAATTTGTCCACGTTGTTGAGAACACTTATTTTTGTAGAAGTTATTCTAAGAATCTGCCTGTTTCGAAAATGGAACATTTGTTAACATTAATATTATGATTTGTTAAATAAAAGTGACAATCGTTAAATGGCAATAGTAAGGAAGGTTTGTGCTTAAAGGAGACTCGTTTGTGGAATTGATTATAGTTGTTATGTAATTGTGTGTTTGTGTGTGGTCGTGCCGTGCAGTGTTGTGCGGAAAGTGGAAAATTTTGAAGACACCCGGTTAGTAGGTCAGTTTACGCCGCGTAATTAACCGACGCACGCCCACCAATATTTAATGATGCATTTTCGGCCATTGCTTTCAGTATTATCAAATAATGACACGTCATGGACCAACATTTATTTATGACAAAAATAAAAATGTTTTCTCTCTTGTAATTATTTATTGGTTAAAATATCGAAGCTTTTTTCGTTTGACACTTCATTATCATCTAATGGCAGATATTGCTGTTATTCTTGAAATTGTACAATCTCGTTTTCGTTATTATAGAAATTCTTTTTTTTCCTCTTTTTTTTTAAATCTCAATTTCACATTTTGGTAAAAGTTATCACATCAATCGCGAGTTACAATCTATGATATAATAAAGATAAGAAAACTTTGTTTCTATTGTGTTGCAGATAAGATTAAGCAACTGTATTGCGGACTTAATTCATGATGTAATTGCACACAGAATTAAATTGTAGTTGAAGTGTGGAAACTTTTTCCAATTATGTCACGTGCGAAATTTAAGATGTGTGTACTATTGATTTTGTACATTGTTCCTGGTGAAAAGTGTGATGAAAATCATAAGCAAATGTTTAGGGGGGAAAAAAAGAAAAACAAATTATAATTCTCACGGTTAAACAGAATTATCGGACGAAAACGTGATTTTTCGGGGTAACATTTTTAATAAAAAATTTGTCAATAAGAGAGAATCTGTACAACAACAAGGTAAATTTGTCAATAAGAATCTCTATTCAAGAAGCAAGAAACTAAAAAATTATTAAATATCATAGTAACTAACTGGTAATTTTAGAAGAAAAGAGAATCATTTAAATATGCGAGATATTACAGAAAGCAATTACTAAAACAGACTTTTAAAGAAACTGAAATAAAAACGATGAAAAGACTATTTACATTAATGTTAAAGTTTTTGCAGTTTTAATGTATAAAATTAGACAAGTGGTAGGAAATACTCGGAGTGATTTTTAAATTATAGTGTGTACTATTATTGTTTCTCTTGAAAAGTGTTATCAAAATCTCAAGTTACTGTTTAGAAAAAAAAAAAAAAAACTATAATTCTCATGATTAAACAGAATTATCAGATTAAAACGGGATACTTAAGGGTAAACTTTTTCAATGAAAAATTTGTCAATAACAAAGAATCTGTATTTAAATACAAAGAAACTAAAAATTTGTTAAATAAGATAGCAATTGACATGAAATTTTAGAAAAAAGGAGAATCAATTATTAAAAGATACAAAGCAATTATTAGGAAGATACTTTTAAAGAAATTGAAGTAGAAACGTTGAAAAGATTCTTTACGTTAAGGTTAATCATGGATAAAAAAAATTAATTGAGTTTCGACGTACAGGATTAGAAAAGTGTTAGGAAATGCTCAAAGTGATGTTTAAATTATTTTCACGTGTGCAGAACATTTTGTTTATGTTAATCCGTACGATTTACAATACTACTAGTGGAACCGTGTTGTTAATAAATATTTGGGAAGTTCATGTTTTCAAGTATTCACGATTTATGATAATTCACAGGCTGGTTTCATTAATATACGATAATACGAGGTATCGCTCGATATTTGAAATTTAAGAAACGTGTAAACGATGAATTGATTAAAACTGTGACGTCAAAGTGTGCGACATAATTAAGAATTATTGGAATACAGTCATCTGAATTAATATCGGGAAGGATTTTTCATTAAAGTGCGACAATGTGAAGTATAATTCAATATTTGAAGGTTTCAGCAAAATATAAATGGCGAATCGATTAATATTGTGATGTCAAAGTGTGCGAAATTGTGAAAAATTACCGTGAAACAATAATTGAATTATTGCTAGTAAGAAAATTTTATTTGTTGCTGTTCGAAAATTTTACTATTTTCAAAAAAAAAAAAAAACTAAAAAAAAGTATAGAATTTATATTTAGAATAAATATTAAAAATTGTAGACAAATTATTCTATCGTCCCATTAAAAATATTTATCTAATTGTCCGACGACATTCTCGAATGCTTTTCTCCAAATGATTATTTCCGAGTCGCAGTAAAAATCGAAGTCATTTATATTTATGGCATTCAGTCGCGATGACTTGCAAAAATATTTCGCACTACAAAGCATACACTGTACATTGACGCAAAAAATAACCGGGATTATAACTCATATTTTAATATTATTCTCATGCGATGGGAGTAATAAAAAAAAAGCACAGGCAAAAACACTTTTAACAAACTGTTAACTATAAAACTATAGTAATTTGCAAAGAGTTAAAGGAAGAAAAAAAAGTAAGAAGGGGGAAAAGCTTGTAGATGAGATTAATGGTAGAAAAATGATCGCGATGGTAAATAATCGATAGTGATCGAAGTGAAACGAAGTAACGGGTGTACGAAAAGTATCGTTTTATTTTTAGCACAGAAATCTCTCATTTACCGGATATGGTATATGTTACGAAGGTTGAACGCAAAACTCGTCATGGATACGATTCACTTACTTATTTACTTATTTACGCGACAGAGAATTTATGCATAGCAATTTGTGTACGAACTGTAATTTATCATACGTTTTAGTAACCTCCGGATTTGTGGTTTTTCTTGTTGGATAATTTTCTTTTTTTTTTCTTTTTTTTTGGAATAAAGTTTTACTCTTTGATAGTGGAATCAAATATGCATAATAAAAGCAAAAACTCGTGGATAAAGAAATTGAAATTGATTCGTTACCGTTAAGTGTTTTATTAGTTGTTATTAATAAAATGTTTATGGAGAGATTATTATTGTTGTTATTATTATACGAGATTGTGATTCATACTGCAATGATTTAGGGAAAATTTTGATGAGTATTTTTGTTTATCCGTGGTTTCCATAGTTCCTTCAGAAACAAACTTTTTGGATAATTTAAAACAAATTCTTTTAATATCAAATATTCCAAAAAGAGTTATTCACAAATTTTTTTAGTATATTTAATATTTTCTGAAAATTTTAAAAAGTAATTTCGTTGAATCACTTTTTGCTGTGATTTTCAATTCTTCCTTTATGTAAATTCGTTCTGTTTATTTGTAAAAGAAAGATAGAGATTTTCATAATGAAAATACTCGTAAAAAGTAATTTATGTAAATTTTCTTTAAGCAATTAAAAATTCGATGCATCAATTTAAATATAAAAAGGTTAGAAAATTTTTCGTGTATATAGGAATATTTTAAAATTTCTTCTACCCAGAAGTATGCAAAATGCTTACGAAAATATTAATCTGTATGAAAAATATAAAAAAAGAATGAAAGTATCGTTGAAAAGGATAAAATTTCAAATTTATAAAATAACAAATTTCGAAAGTTAAATAGAACCATGCTAATGTTTATTTCGATATTATTTGCCGTACTTGGTTGATTAAAATAAAAATGCATTAACCGTTAGCAAACACGTCAATGTATGTAGGCTTCGAAACGAGAAATCGTAATTTTTACATAATTTTTACAGGAGAATGAATCCACTGTGCATGAAATCGAGATAAATCGTTTGGTTTATTGGAGGGCTATTTTCGAGCGTTTCTCTATTTGGTTATGTTAATGCCGTTTTCAGAGGGCAAACGGAAGGGGAACCGCGAATTAACAAGTAAAAGAAGCTTTTAGCTAGAAGAGTCCGCATTAATTATTAATACTCTTAGCCCATCGTGTAAACGTACCTCTGAAAAAAATTTTCCTTTTATAAAATTGGATTCATTTCCAATTCTGTTTCGCTACTACGCGTTAGCTTAAGCTTTTCCTTTCATGATAGTGATTTTTTTTATTTTCTTTTTTTTTCTAAATTTTCAACTATCGAAATTTTCAAGATTTTCAGTTGTTTTTATTTCCTCTTTTTTTCTAAATTTTCTTTTTTTCTAAATAGTTTCTCTTCTAAATTGTCAGTTCACTAAATTTTCTTTTTTTATAAATTTTCAGTTTTCTAAGTTTTCAACAGTCGAAATTTTTAAAATTTTCCTTTTTTCTACTTTTTTAAATTTTCTGCTTTTTCTAAATTTTCAATTTTCGAAAATTTCATCACAAATACTTTTTATAGAAACTAATACCTATTTCTTTAAAATAAATCATAACTTATTTTTATTATAAAATTGTATCTATCATTAACAGACTCGCTTCAAATTAATTCTATTACTTTAAAATGTTAATACAATATAAAAAAATTTAATATAAAATATTGATATTGTAGGATTTTAATATCAATATGTTTTCGAAGTGTTTAATTATCTCTTCGTGTCTTTTTCACAATTTCTTTTGGCAATTTAATTCTGTTAAAATAAAAAAAAAAAGAGAAGGAAAAATAAAATGAATATAAGCACTCTCGTATTATTCACTTGAATATGACGTTAAAGTTACATTTGCAATATTGTCAAGCAGTTTGAATTGCAAACAAAATCTTTCCTACACCGCGTGCGACGAAGTTGTGTATTTGAAATAAAAATCAAATTCCACACTTCGCAAACTTTGCGTAGTTTGCTTTGAAAATTCTTTACTTTGCACGCCAAGGGATTTCTATTTTCATTTTGTTCTTTTTTTTATTCGTATGCTAGAATAATAATATTTTAAACAATAGAAAATCCACTCTAATAATTATTTCAATTTCTTTTCGGAAATAAATTATCAAGTGTGTAGATATGAATTTTTTTCGACTTTTCGATTTGAAAAGAAATGCAAATAGACCAATCATCGAAATAATATTCATAATTTTTTCAAATTTGTTTGCAATTTTTCTGCCAGCTTGAAAATATCATTATTTCGATTTGAACGACTATACTGATTAATTATGTGACAATCGCGAAAAATACACTTCTTTCACTCGATATATTCCCTTTGAACTTCCCGTTTTCCTCAAGAATTCTTGCTCATTTCCATCGTCGAAAAGGATATCGAAATTTGCAATTAAAAACAATAAACTTGGAAATAGCTTGAAATTAATTACACTGTGAAATTAGAGGGTAAGTACAGGTCTTAATTTTCATTTCTCATTATTTCATTGAAATTAGAGTTAAAGAACAGATAATGAACGATTTATCCTTTGTTGTTTCCTCTTTCTTCTTCCTCCTTTTTCTCACGAAGCTTTTAAATATCGGCGAATTTTTCCATTAAACGCGAGAAATTTCATCGAGACTCGAACAATTTCGTATATTACCGGTTAACTGGCTCGTTTGTCAGCGTTATCCTTGCTTTCACTTTTTTGCTCGGTGGCTGTAACTAATAATTAGGCAACGCACGAAATATGGTGGAAATTTATTTACAGAATCCAATCTCTTTGAAGTACGGCGCTTACACACAGCTTAGAAGGTGTCACTTTTATTCTACAAAATGATGAACGATCCTGTAAAATTCAGGGTCGTAATTTTCTTTTTCTTTTTTTTTTTGCTTTTATTAACTGGTGATTTAATTAACCTGTTGCGTAGAAGCTCGGTTAAGTTCCTGAAGATCTAAATGTCAGCGAGACATGATTTTACGGCGAGAATCTATTGAAAAAATTATAATCTACGAATTGATGTGTCGTTTTTTTTTTTTAATTATTTTAAGTTATTTAATTTAACCGTTTGAGTGCCACGGACCTTTGAAAAAATTCAGTCTAAGAATGCCAAGCGACGCGATCGCGCTTCTTTCGTCTTTTCTTTCCTTTTCTTGTTTACGTTACTTTGAATTTTTAATAAATGAAAAAATTCTTTTTAACAACAGCTCGAAACTTACGAAAGCATGGATTTTAATTTAGTTGAACATCCATAAATGGTAACAGTAAAAACGCGCATTGACCAAGTTCAGAAGTGTAGTTAGTTCGATTCTACAGACCTATTAGCTGGCACTTTTGGGCACTGAACAGGAGAAGCGCGATCTCGCCGCTTGGCACTCAAACGGTTAAGAACATAATCTTTTTTACCCTTAGCAAATTACTAATTTTTACCCTTAGTGTATTTGCTAACAATGAAACAAACGTGTAGAGGTATTTCAAACATTCTGCTGAATTGCTTCGTTACATTTCCGTTACATTATACGTTTCTCATAGTTCAATTGTTAACAAATCGATGTAAATCGCTTCCTTTCTTACTAGAGGAAAGTAGCTAAATATGGAATGCTATTTTTTTTTTCTTTTTTTTCGAATGTCATTCTTGCAAAATTAATCGCAACGAATGAAAGATCTTCGTGGCCTCGTTGAATCATATGTAAAGGATGTATTTTCAAAACTTACTATTATAATATATTATAATACATCCACTGTAAATCAATTTTGTGATATATATGGATCTTTATTTTGGAACATATTTCTTTTTCAAAATATAATATAAATATTAATTGAATTATGAATTAAAATTTGATTTTATTCTTTTTGAAATATCAAGATATTTTGGGAGAGACGACTTTAGCTCTATTGGAATGTATTTAAATTGAAAACTACAAGGATTGAAACTTCAGTGTTGATTTTTATATAAATCTTAATTGCCTTCTTACAAGATAATAAAGAAAAATTAGTTTTATAAATAAAGAAACGTAACATATTGTTACATTAAAAAAGACTTTAACAATATTCATTTTTTGGAATACGTTTAAACAGAAAACTAAAAGAATTGAAACATCGGTGTTGATATTTGTATAGACAAATTAGATTTATAAATGAAGAATCATAACATATCGATACAATAAAAAAAAAAAAAAACATTTAATAATAATAATCTATTGGAACATATTTAAATGAAAACTGAGACAACCGAAACTTCAATATTGACTTTTACATAAACCTTAATTACCTTTTTACAAGATAATCAACAAAGATTAGATATTTAAATGAAGAAACCTAACATATCGATACATTTAAAACAAAAAATAATGTAATAATAATAATAATTTAGTTGACCATCTTCCCCGGATTTTCCTTAATGATAAATTTTTGCCCACTGCAACTTCGAATGATACTTTTCAACGTGATAAATTTTAACAACAGAGCAGTTACATAGTGCCGGAATATTTCTCTAAGTATATGCAAATTATTCATAATAATGTAGAAAAAAAGTCCTCTCGTGAATCTGGGAAGAGGATATCGGTATTTCGAACACGAACGTGAATAAACGAACGTGAAATTAAAATCAAATAACGAACATCAAATCAAATTGCATTCGTATTAAAAATCAATTCGAACATCGTCGAACAGTGAATCCACTTAAAATACCATTCATTATCCATTAGAAATGTATCTATGAGCAGCTAAATAACAGATTGACCGTCGGAACACAAGAAAATCATTTACAAAATTTTCTTTTCCAACAATTTCCATAGTGTCACTTACGTGAAAAACATGGTGACAAGGCGTTCCCGAGACATTAGCGTGTCTCTTTAACTTCGATTAGGTAAATTTCGTGGAATTCGATCGGAAATTGCGTCCGGTTATAGCAAGTTGGATTCCAGTGGTTCATTCCCTTACGTAATATAATGGTACACGCACGTGACGTGTCCTTCTCTTTCTCTCTATCCTCACGATCGGTTTCTCTGCTACGAATGCAACTTCATCTATCCATCTTTGTCATCGTCCGACAGGTTCCCACCTCGTCTCTTTCCCATCTGATGAGTTTCGTAATAATTCATATTAAGTTGGTAGATAAACCAATTGGTCACCTGGAACAGCATTGGATGGTATCCGATCGACCGTGTGTGTATTATATCTCAAGTGACTAACGTCAAAATCGAGGACTTTCGGTAGAAAGCGGAGGAGATGTGGTTGCCAAATAGGAAACTACATATTGAGAAACGAAACGCGAGGAAACGGTGTACACGATGTGTTTTGCAAGGGGACTGTCTTGATTGAGAATAGTGGAAACTGTGGTGGAAAATTTCGTTTACTCTTTATTTTCTTTATTGGTATAATTGAGACTGTCGTGAAAATTTGTCACTATGGAAAACTGTTTATCTTCTGCTTCGGTGAATTGGTAACTGTGGTGAATATTTTGTTTTATGTTTGTGCTCTTCTTTGGTGAAAATTTCGTTTGTTGTTTACCTTCTTCCTTGGAAGATGGAGATTGTGTTGAAAATTTGTCAAGATGTAAAATTGTGTTTATCCTCTCCTTTGGTGAAAACTTTGTTTGTTGTTTATTTTCTTCTTTGATGAAATGGAAATTTTATTGAAAATTTTGTTTGCTGTTTATATTTTGTTTTGATAAATTGATAACTGTGGTGGACATTTCGTTTTATGTTTATGTTCTTCTTTGATGAATATTTCGTTTGCTGTTTATCTTCTTCTTTGCTGAAAATTTCGTTTGCTGTGTATCTTTTCCTTTGCTGAAAATTTCGTTTACTGCTTATCTTCTCCTTTGCTAAAAAAATTCTGTTTGCCGTTTATCTTCTCCTTTGGTAAATTGGAAATTATGTTGAAAATCTCGTTTGCTGTTTATCTTCTGCTTTTGTGAAAGTTTCGTTTTCTGTTCATCTTCTTCTTCAGCAAAATGGAGATTATGTTGAAAATTTGTGTTTATGAGAAAGATGTATAATTATGTTTATCTTCTTCTGTTTCTTCTTTTTTGGTGAATCGATAACTATGGTGAAAATTTCGATTCCTATTTATTTTCTCGTTTGGTAAATTGGAAATTGTGATGAAAATTTCGCTTGCTGTTTATTTTTATTTTTTTATTTTTTTATTTTTTATTTTTTTTTGTGAAATGATAACTGTGAAGAAATTTCGTTTGCTATTTATTTTCTCCTTTGGTAAATGTGAGATTGAGCTGAAAATTCCATTTGCTGTTTATCCTCTCCATTATTGAATTTTTCTATCGGATGTTTGGCTATCCGTCGTGACGTAAAGAATCGACAGTGAAATTGAAATAAATGGAGTGTGTAATTCTCGATGGAATGTATTTAAGTACAGTTGTTCATGCTGATGAACATTTCTGTAACTTAGAGCGATTATGATAAATTTAGAAATCAAACTTACTCAGTATCGTTTAATAGAAGCTAATTAATTAAACGAACAAATTACGAAGAATTGTCGGATCGTTTCTGCTTTTCATCCTTATTTATCTTGTCTGTTTTCTTTTTTTCTCTTTTTTTTTACAAACTTCGTAATTAGAAGTTAATGTTATAATACGAAGATGAAGTTGCTCAATAGAGAACGAGATGAAATAATCAATTATTAGTTTGTAAATATTCCTTCCTCGGTAAATTAACCAAAAATTATAAAAAGCTATCGAAGAAAGCTTTTTTGAATATATTACAGAAAATTGTAAAATAGTGAAAAAATTAACATTTTTCGAATTTAAATAGAGATTTGAAGTAAAGATCTCGGAATACAATTTCTCGGTATTTACCTATAATTAGAAGTATTACATAGTCGACTATCTAAATAAATGAATTCTTCTTGGAAACCTGTCGATAATTTTTGTTTCTCTGCACATCCGTGAATTAAATGTAAACTGGCAAGAAATTCGAAAAAATGAATTCTACAAGTAGAACGACAGCGTAACGTAGTACAGTTGAGCATAAGAGAAAAATATAGCAAACGGTGCTCGTAATTGTCGTCATTCGAGAAAAAAAGTCGCTTTCAGTTTAACGAGGAATAATAATAACGTATACTCGATTTACAAAATAAAGTAAACACGATATTTACTTCATATTTCTTTCGTTGTAATTTCGCATTAAATAGGTAAAGTAGGTGATTAGCTATTTTCAAATCGTAATCATTAGATATCTATGATTTTTATGCATTTATAGGAAATTTAAAGATACAACATTACACAGAATGCACGGAATACAAAAAACAGTTATAGTACTTCTTATAATACTTGATAGATGAAACAATTTGCTATCAAAGTTTTAGTTCTTTCTTTCTTTTACCGTATTTTTAAAAACGTATAAGTTTGCATAAGAATTCACAGTTACAGTAATTATCGTAAAAAGAATATAAACAGTTGAATAATTTTAGAATTCAGTAGAGGATAGGATCGTAGATTTTTAATACACACAATGTATATTGATATTATTCATATTTTGAATATCCCATTTAAGATTATTTTTACACATACTTCCATCCATAAATCATCGGAAATTTGCACATTTTGAACAAAATGATTATTAGAATCTGAATACAATTGTCTATCGCGAGTTCATTCTGTATTTTATTATATTTGTCTATTTTACGGTTATATCCGAACGCGAAGTTAAAAATATACCTCTATAACGTGAATAAATGTTAAAAAAAATAAGTATTTATTAAATACAGCCCCAATTCTATGCAATACTATTCTGTATACACATTTCGTTTACTTCGACAGTTCAAAACTAACTGAAGAACATATCTGTAGCATCGTTAAGTGTTTATAAACAATTTAAAAAGAATTTTCCATTAAACAGAGACAAACACGGTGCTGGGAAACTACATCGTTCGATCTTCTTCGTCTTTAGTTCAACAGTCTCGTATGATCGCAATGTATTCTTCTAGAAAAGAATTATTCGTTAAAAAATGTTCAAGTATTGGTTGTTGTTGCAAAAGAAGAATACACTGTCCGAGAAATTGCGGCGAAAACTAGAATTTCGAAGTTCGAATCCTAATTTTATTAAATGTCCGCTGTATGTGTTCTAATTTTTCTCTCGAGAACCAATGAGATCGAAAATATTGAAATAATATGTGACAATTCATCGTGTAATTTTCCTCGGGAAGAATTAATCGAATTTCATCCATCTATTCGTATATATTGCAATATTTCAACGAGAAGGGATAAATTGATATTAAAAGTTTCTCCATTGTTCCCGCGTTTCCCCGAAATTCACTACCAATCTCATATAGAGCGTCTGATGACTTGTGGAAGAGAAATGGGACGAATTATATTGCTAAAATGCTAAACACTATTTTGTTATTTTCTGTTAGTATCGACGAGTTTGTAACATATTTTTATCGAAAATCAATAAACATACTTTCCGTTAATTTAAATTTTTATGAATTAGTAACTATGCCTGGGTCCGCTTCAATCCAAATCACTGTCCTCTCGATACATATTCTAAATCAGCTATTCTTCGGTCTTTTTAAATTTGTAAATCGACAAAAATAGGTAGAACTTACCGCGGACCAATTGACATCTAAGACAGAAAGAGAAATATAGACAATTTTTTATTTATTAAATCTAATGTTATGAAATTACGAATTCTATTAACGCAACAGTTTCTACTGCTTCTTTATTAACATTAAATTTACGGGACTCGTCAATTTTCAAAGAATCAAAAATCAACAGATGTGGGATTTCACGAGCGAAATTACAGAAACATTTGCTATTACTTTCTAGCAAGTTTTTTTTTACTTTTATCAATAGAACGATACAAAAATATATTTGAATTTATAAGTTAACAATAAATAATTAAATTGTGTCTAATAAATTGATTTTTCGGAGGAAAAATTCGGTTTCTCGTTCGCTCAAAAAAAGTCTGCAAACTTAGTATTAAAAAATTTGATATACGTGTATCGTATCATGCAGTGGCTAAATAATTCAGACAAATTTTTCACGGAGAACACTGTTCTATTTAACTCTTTTCACATTTTGTAGAATTCTTTTTATTTATTCTGAATTTTTTATTCTCAAAAATATGAAAAAGTGCTTTTCTCTTGACGCCCGGGTCCGAGTAGACCCAGGCACCGTCGATCGAGGATTACTCGATTTACGTTTGAAATACCTATAACGATATTATGAGAAATGGGCGCTAAAAAAAATTGTTTCTTTCGTAATAATCCTCCTCGAAATATTTGATTAGCGAAGAAAATAATATCGCAATAATAATCGAGCAATCAAATTTATCTAAATGTTTTATTTAACAAAAATAAATATTTCACGGTACGTTAGTAAGAGAAATTTATAATATATGTGAGAACTGTGGCAACTCGACTTGCAAAGAATATTTCAACGATCGTTTATCACATATCCAATTCATATTGCGACAATATTATTTCAGTCTTAAATAAACGATAATGTTGAAATTTATTAAAATACCAATGTTGAAATTGATTTTTCTTGAATTTTAAATGAAAGTTGAGTTTACTGTAACAACTTGCCCACGATCTCCCTTATTTGAAATTTGTTTCGATAAGAATAACAAAAGTTTCAAATTAGACGATTCAATTAACTTTCTGATGCTAGTGTTACGTCAGTGCAATTAAATTGAATTGCATTGTACTTATTATACCATCGTTGCCTAACTGTTTACTTTAAAAACTCGTGCGTAAATAATAAACTAGGTTATTTAATTCGTTTGTTAGCTCTACTATAACTGAATTCTATTATGGTTGAAACAGTCAAGTCTTTGGAACAAAAAATTCATAGTGATATTAGTTTACATGATGTTTAGCAAGTAGAATGCGAAACACCTTTAAAGAATACAAAAGAAAACAAAAGGAAAAAAACATATGATGAAATTCCCCAATAGAAAATATTAGAAAATAAATTGAAGTTTCGAAAATCTGAAAGAAGCAGAAAAATATATCTGATGCTATTAATATTGATGAATTACTATCTTGGAGCACCAAATAATCTTCAACCAAATTCTTTTAAAAAAGTTTCAAGCTAAGTTTGTAAAAAATTTTGCAGAAATTGCATGTTTTCGAGTTTCTCTGGAATTTAATCATTTTGCGTAATTAACACTAGATTTAGATACTTTTTTGTATATTTATTTCTACGAGTATCAGTCAAATTGACGAGTGAACGAAAATCGAAATTATTCGAAAAGTCCATTTATTTAATTTAAAGATAGCTTAATTATATACTATTGATTTACTTATGAATTTGAATATATTTTCGTATCATTTAATTAATAGAAGTCAGTAAATATTGCTGAAAAATAATAATAATCATTTCTTTAATTTTGCTTATGAAATTCCCATTCCGTCAAATTGATGGTTTCCTTAAATTTAATGTTAATTAAATATTTGATAATCTTCAGTTTAATATCACATTGAAGTATATCAAAATATTACCAGTATTAATATTGACCAAAAATTACATTCAAAAATTGCACCAAACCCGTGTTGGTAAGGCGTTTTTATAATCTTTAGTTTAGTATCATATTGAATTACATAAAAACATTATCAGTACTAATATTAACCAAAAATTGCATTCAAAAATTTCACCAAAACCATGTTAATAAAGCGTTTTCATAATCTTCAGTTTAATATCACATTGAATTATATAAAAACATTACCAGTACTAATATTGACCAAAAATTTTATTCAAAAATTTTACCAAACCCGTGTTGATAAGCTGTTTTAACGTGAAATCAATCATGAACGGTGGAATTTGGAAAGTGAAATGTAATCGTGTATCGAAATTGTAGAATTGACACAGTGCATGTTTTAAAAAATATTGATTTATCATCTTCATTATAAAATATTTGTATAAATCGCAATAGTTTAATGAAAAATATGAATGTTTAATCTGTAACATGCTCATATTATAAGTATCCATAGAAACGTTAGAATGATGCACAAATAATTAAATAAGAATTAATCACTTAGTTATTAACAATATATCAAATTTCTGTAAACATGATATTATTAAATTTAACAATTATACATAGTTTTATTAAACATTGCATTTTGTTCTAGTACAATTTCATCATATTAACTAGAATAACCATTTCGAGTCGCTAATAACTGTGTAGTTGATGTGACAGAAAAATTATACTAAATACATAACCGTTTCGAATAGTTTTGTTTCGCAATAAATAAAATTCTTCGCTTAAATCTTCATAGTTTAATATTTCTGTGTTTATAGAAAGAAATATTACAGTTGATTACAATTTTACATGTTGAAAAATGTTGGGAAAACAAGAATTAATAATTAATGTAAAAAAAATTGATAGCCTATGTTGTGCACTATTAATATATGTTAATTGATAATAAAGTGACGTTACAGCGATGATATGTAATTTTTAAGTAACACGGCGCTGTAAAAGGTTAAACTGCTCGATTTATATATCAGGTGTAGAAATGAATTCTTTCCGATTTTTGGATACAATCAAAATTCCACTTAAACGAATTTTAAATTTAGAAAATTCATAGAACGAAAACAGATCGATCGTGGAAATTATTTCCATTGTTGTTACTGGTCTTTCACAATTTTTCTGGCTATTTTCCATATTTCGATTCGAACGACTGTAATTGAACGCGAAAAAAATCTTTCTCTGGTCGGAAAAAATTTATTTCTACATCAAATATGTGTACATTCTTTTTTTCACAAAGAGGATCGATTTCAAACTGAAACGAGAAATCCCATTCCAACGTGTTGCTGTAACAATGTAAAGGGGAAATGTTAGCTAATTGTATCATAATCTTTTCAGCATTTACAATTATAATCATGTGAGAATGTATATGTTGAAGCAACTTTTCCTATGCCTCTTATATAATGCTTGGCATATGTTGATATTAGCACGTTAGTTGACTCCAAGATACTTGAAACATGTTTGTGAATATGCTAGCTAACTAACCTTGACCCAATTCTAATCTTAATTGGAGACACGTTTTTGTAGATTTAATTTTCATATCTGGCTAAGCCAACGATATGTAACATTTCTGTATAAGCTTCTCTGCGAAAGCCAGTTCAAATAGAATACTGTTCAGAACGTAAATACAGAGGAGAAAATGTCGGATGAAAGATATGCAAGAATAATAATAAAATAGAATTGGATCGTCAAATTTCTTTTTTTCTATATCGAATATTTTAATTAAAATACGAAATTTCAGATTTGCATAATTTAATCGTGTACCTTCTTAATTATTATTGTAAATATTATATTTGTTTATCGAGCACATTTTCAAAGTACTTTTAGTAGGATGAAGAATGTTAAATTCTTTTTAATTGTACGTTTCTTCCAACGTGAGATAGTAATGATTTGTAATGATTTTTCATAAGAAAAATGAAGTGTTAAGAATAATGAATTATTATTTTGAAATAATTGCACTTTTTCATATTGATACTAGTAATTGCTGTTTGAACCTTTTTATACGTTAATACTCGTATTACTTCAGAAAATTAGAAAATACTTTTTTAGTAAAAAAAATGAAGTGGAAGCTAGATTGTATTTCCTTTTTAGTGATTCTATTTAGCTACTGATGCAAAGTATGTTAAGGAACATTGAAAATTAAACATTCCCCTTTAGTTTTCACCTATTTTAATTTAATACTGTTATTATTTTCATTATTTTCCAAAATATGTAATCCAAACAATGCTGAAATCCATGAAGAGAAAATAAATCTTAAATTAAAGACTATAAATAAATAAAAATTTGAAGAAACTTTTAATTTTACATTTTAATAATAAACATTTGAAGAAAATTTAGTTTTATAGTTTAATAATAAAAGTTTGAAGAAAATTGAATTTTATAGTTTAGTAATCAAAATTTGAAGAGAACTTATTTTTATTGTTTAGTAATAAATATTTAAAGAAAATTTAATTTTTTGGTTTAATAATAACAGTTTGAAGAAAATTCAATTTTACAGTTTAATAATAAAAATTTGAAGAGAACTTATTTTTATTGTTTAGTAATAAATATTTAAAGAAAATTTAATTTTCTGGTTTAATAATAAAAATTTGAAGAAAATAATTTTTCAATTAGCAGAATGTTAGATATCAGTGAAACGTCGAAACTTATTTTTTCACATGAATAGTGTTATAATATTTTAAAAGTCTTCCTAATTAAGAGAAAGAAAATGAAAGTTCGCCTCAATTGTGAAATAGTTCTGAGGAATTTCGTAATTATTCGAAAACACCGTGAAATTATACTTCTGTAAAATTCCACTTTACTCTTCTCACGCTTGAAAACAGAAAATCACGAAAAAGTTCAACTTATCTGCGATACTTTCTCTCAAGAAATCACAACTATACATTTTACCATAATTCCATCGTACTTATCGACGTTGAATTGTTTTCTTCTTCTTTTTATAGAAAGAATATATTATTTCTCTGCAACATGACTCGCGGAAATTCGACGAACGTTTCCATGAATTTTCTAGACATAATTCAAGCTGAAACGTGGCACAGAGGATATTTCGTAGCCCGAAAATGAAAGTCGGGAAACCTCATTTAACTTGGAAATATTAGGTGTTCTACGACGCTGGAAACGGACGGTTATATAACAAATTAACCGGCATTCGACAAACCGACGTAATTCTTTTTCTCTTTTCTTTTCTTTTTTTTTTTTAATGTATGTTATTCCTCTTCGTACCGATGCACGATTATTTATACTTTCTAAAATAAAGTGGTTGACGCAGTTGCTTTTATTTTCGCAAAAAAAAAGAGCCGCGAAATTTCGTTGTATCGCATAAACTGTCCAATGATTTCAAACCCGATGAACAGCGATTAGTTTGCACGATTAACACGTTGTTAATTAACATTTGAACGTTTAATTTAAATGCAACCTTTACGTGCTTCTTTTATACAATCATTACATTCGCAACTGTGAATGAAAATCGATCGATCTTGAACTAACAGCATAATAACAGACGTGCACTTTTTTTGCAATTGTTCTGTTAATTCAGAATTGAAGAAATTTCTCTGTTTACGCTTCTGAAATTTGCAAAATTGATAATGAACGGAAATTGATGCGATGGAAATTCACAGGAAGCAGATTCTCCGAAAAGGAAAAGTAAATCGAATGATTAATACTACTATAAATAATTTTGAAGTTTGCAATATAATTTCGAAGTTCGCGAAACAATCGAAAACTTCGGCGCAAGCGCGAAGGTTATTCCCAAAACTAAAGATACTTCAAGGAAATGAGAATAAAAGTGTCGAAGTGTAAGTGTAATGTGAAACACAATGCGCGATAGGATAGAATCGTTTAATAAACAATTAATCTCGAATTGATAGAAAAAAAAAAACATGGAAGGAATATGGCTTCATTTTTCATGCGTGGAAAACTTTCCACGTTTCTTGTTCGTGAACCAAGTCGACGACGTCTTTTATCGCCCCGCTAAAGATTTCTTTTGCCGCCAACAAAAAACGCTGCTCCTTTTTTCCCCTATTTCCTCTCTCCTCTCTCTCTCTCTCTCTCTCCTGCCCTCCTTCTTTCTTTCGCTCTCTTTCTGACTGTCGTTGATTACCCGACAAAGTTAATTTTCATAATTAGTTTCTCAGGAAAGATCACGTTTGAAACGTTTCGTAATCCATTCCTATTTTCCATCGCATTCTAATATTCCAGTCAGTTTTATTTTTCAGTTTTGCAACTTTTTCTTTTCTCAACTTTCTTGTTTGCTCAATTCACTTCTCCGCTATCATTTTTGCCTATCTTACGCCTTTACATTTTTTTATTCACGTGCTGTTCTTCTCACCTCCGAATTTATCTCTGTTATTTGTTTCTCTTTCTTTCCTTTTCTTCCAAGTTTTCCACATTTCGTAATTATTGAAGGATTGAAGCAGAATCAATGTAAATATTAGCGTAGCGACCAATGGAGGAAAAATCTAGTGTCTTAATGTCAAATGTTCTCTTTTATACTATTAATTGTTTATTCTTGATTAATTCCTTACCCTATTAATTTATAATTATTAAAAGATTGAAGGAGAATAAGTATGAATACTAAGGTAATTTACAACGAAGTAAAAATCTAGTGTCTTACTGTCAAATACTTTCTTTTGCACTATTAATCTTTATTCTTTATTAATTCTTTACACTGTTAATTCATAATTATTAAACTATTGAAGAAGAATAAGTACAAATGTTAGAGTAGCGTATAATAAAGGGCAAATCTAGTGTCTTACTGACAAATACTTTTTTTTGCACTATTAATTGTTTATTTTTTATTAATTCTTCACACTTTTAATTTATAATATGAAAGGATTGAAGGAAAATAAGTATAATATTAAGGTAGTGTACAATGAAGGAAAGATCTAACGCCCTACTGTCAAATGTTCTCTTTTATACTATTAATTCTTTATTTTTTATTAATTTTTTTCACTATTAATTTATGGTGATTAAAGGATTAAAGGAGAATAAGCATAAATATAAACCCTTTGATTACTGTTGGGCGCTTATAAATGGGCGCGATTTGAAAATTTAGCTCGTACTCTTCTATTACCGTTCTTGAATTTTATTTTTCGATTTTAATTTAACCCCTTGCCCTATAGCAACGAGTCAGATGCGCGACATAGATTCTGGTTAAGATTCAAGAAAAACAATTATATTAGTACTGAACATCAATTTTAATTCTAACTTCTCTTACAATTTATAACACTGATAGCCAATTGTGATTAAACTGTAATACATTAGGGTTTCTTATGTAAAATGGTACAAAAATAGTAAATAGCTGATGCTTAAATGTACAGTCAATAAAAGAAATCATAAGTCAAGGGGTTAACGGAAGCGAATTTTACAGTTTTACAAATTTGAAAATTTTTCATTCTTAATCTTTCAGAAGCAGTTCGACAAATTTCGCGGTTGAAAATTGAACATCTATTTTTCTACTGAAAACTGCTGTAGCGAAAGAGTTAAGATAGCATACAATGAAGGAAAAATCTAATATCTTACTATCAAATGTTCTCTTTTGCATTATTAATTCATGGTGTTGAGTGCTAGTGTCAAACATAGCGAATAGTGTGTACTTGAAAATTTGGAAAATGTCTATCAAATGAATCACAGCTTAGAAAATTTCTATAAATGTTCTACAAAAAGAATGTTCCAAGGTCAATGCAAAGTAATGATCATAAGATCAGTAATATCATACATATATTTCAAGTTTTCAATTATCCAAAGAGAGTGCACATTTGATATTCTGTGTTAAATATAATATAATTGAAAGCAAGAATTCCATAATTATCCATAATACATGTTTAGAGGAGAATCTGGTCAGAAAAATAGAAATTCTTCCTCTCAATGGTTTCTATGATATTTTAATCTAAGCTGATAAATTCTATAGACTTTTTCTACAAAGAACTTTATTGTAACTTCTAAATATATCATTAAGCAACAGAAATAAATTATTTTTAAGTGGTGTTATAAAGTTCAATGCTAGACTTTCATACAGGAACTTTAATCATTTTTAGAGTAACCTATCGTGTTAGTTGAGGAAATTAATGGTGGAGCTTGCAATTAGTGAATCATTGAATAAGAACTCTGTTAGTATTGGAAAGATTCCTTCAAGCACCGAATGTGTATATAACAGATAAATCTTGAAATTCAATTTTTGTCTGATAAGTTATTCTATTAACTGATGCACTGAAATAGAAAATTCATATGAATTTCATTCTTCCAGTATCTTTTCAATTTGCTGTATTTCAAGTTTTCAATTGGTAACCTTGAATTTACTACTTTTTCTGTTTCCTTACAATTATATTCATATGATTTCTTATTCTTCTTTCTGCATGGTTTCTTTTTTTAACATCTACATCTATTTTCTCTCGCTTCTTTTTCCACAATTTCTCATTGTCGTAACATTATTTTCTCTGCATTTCTTGCTCTCATTTTCTTCCTCCTTTCTCCACTTCTTCTTCATTTACTGTGCTTCTTTTCACTTCATCTCACAGTATTCTTTCATATCTTAAATCTATTTACTTAAAGAAGTATCGAGTAAATAATTATATCATAAATATAACATTATTAATTGTTTATTTTGAATTGCTAATCAGAAATATGGTATTGCAAGAGGTATTATACAAAAAATATGTTATATAGACATATTTTTAATAATTTATATCACTGTATAAAACTGTCACTCTTAGCTAGTAAGATTTATACCTATTCAGTATTTCAGAATGTCATAAATATAAATCTGAAATGATAATAAATCTTACCGGACCTTCTCAGTATGTTTATTTTATCGAAATAAATATTCTTTTTTAATAAGCAGGAGAAGAACTCGTTTAAATTTATTTGAAAAACGAACATTATTGCATAACTTTTACATTATCACTAAAACAGTATTTTAATCGTTAGTGTTTTAATGATTAGCCATTATTCGCGAAAAACTAAGACTGAGGGCTCACGAAAGACTAAGGGCTTAAGGTCATCGTGATCATCATCATCATCATCATTTCTTTCTACACACATACAGTGACTCCCATTAATATTCGGCTAGAAATGAAGACACTCGGTTTTCTAGGTGTGCAAATTATTATATATAATATATATACAATTATATGCAATATATACATACATACTCATATACAGGGTGGGGTAATAACTATTAGCACCTCAGATATCTTCGAAACTATAAGTTTCACAGAAATATTTGCTAAAATAAAATTGCACAGTACGAAGGGGGCCATCCGGTGGCGATAATAGTTTTTTTGCAGGTGGAGGTACTTCGGACATTTGAAGGTTACATCCATTTTTTTTTAAATGGATCGGTATATTTTTGCTTCCGTATCACGATCGAGGATCTTAAAACGAGTTCAACGACCTATTACATAAGGCCATTGAAGGTCATAGAAAGTAGAGAAAGACGATAATACTTACGGTTTTGGTAGTAAATGAAACATACTTGTACTTTTTTTTTAACGTACTTTTCGTACGCAACAGCGAATTATTGCAGCCTGTGCGTCAATAAATTCTGACGCTGTAAGACTTGCAAGTGAATCAATAGTAAAAAGAATCCAATGGTGCATTGACAGTGATGGTCATCATTTCGAACACCTACTATAAACGTATGTTTCATTTACTACCAAAACCGTAAGTATTATCGCCTTTCTATGACCTTCAATGGCCTTATGTAATAGGTCGTTGAACTCGTTTTAAAATCCTCTATCATGATAAGGAAGCAAAAATATACCGATCCATTTAAAAAAATGGAGGTGACCTTCAAATGTCCGAAATGCCTCTACCTACAAAAAAAACTATTATTGCCACCGGATGTCCCCCTTCATACTGTGCAATTTTATTTCAGCAAATATTTCTGTGAAACTTATAGTTTCGAAGATATCTGAGGTGCTAATAGTTATTGCCCCACCCTGTACACACACACACACGCGCGCGCGCGCGCGCAGGTACTTTTTGAAGCAATATAACTTTTCTAAAATTTGATCAAATATGATCTGATCAAATACTATCTGATTGAAATTATATTTTCTTATCAAAATTATTAGTATTAGAATTATTAGTATTAGTGAAAATATATGTATGCACTTTTGCTTCGAAATTCTAGAATGTCATTTTTTTTTTTTTAAAGATAATTTTAAGTTAAGTTTAGATTCATTCTTTTTTAGGATAATTTTATAACGCCTTTTATGCATCAGTTCATTTTGTATTAAACTTATAAGGACAATAAGGCTTGCTTCACGTTCATTAAGTAGATTTTAGTAGATTTATGTAGACTTTTGTAGAATTTAGAAGATTTTAGTAAAATTTAGCAAACGTCGGTAGATTTAAATCGAGATCGATAGGATTTAAGAGATTTCAATAGATGTTAGTAGAATACAGTGGGATTAAGTAGAATTCAACAGAATTTGGTAGATTTTAGCAGATTTCAACAGAGTTTAATAGAATTCTTTAAATTTCAGTAGATTTTTCACAGACTCAAATAAAAGAATCGTGGAAACTTTCCTTACGTAATTTTTCTTATTTCTTTCGTAATTTCGACCAATCGTAATTATTTAAAAAATTTCGTTACAAATTATTTAGTAATTTAATTTTTCTAACTTCTCGAAAAATCTCGTGTCTAATTTCTATAGTCTCTTAACATGGAAATACGTTTCCTTAATTGAAATAAAAATTCGTGTATGTTCTAAATATCCACGAATCTCCACTATAATTATAAACCATCGAATTTCTTCAAAATTTCAAAACATACAAACTTTTACCGAAATTTGTCAAATTACTGTTGTACAAAATATTTTCTTTTTGTTTTTGAATTATTCACTTCGATGAATTTGAGAATATTGAAATAATGGTAACATACCATTTCACATATTAACGATCGCTGACTATGAAAAATGCGCCGATGTATAATAAATAAGGATGGTACGAACAAATAAAGCTGCCATATAAATATTATTTAGTACAATTACTTGGAAGAGCAACGGTAAATATTAATACCAATGTCGATAAAACTGATTTTCTTATGTTCGAAGCTTACGTCAGCCTGTCCTTCGTAATTTATTGCCATAAATACTAGCATTAATAATGCATTAGGTGCAACAATAAATTAGGAAGTGAGATAAGAAGAAAGAAAACAGAGTAGGATATATGAAACGTAGAAAATAGTTTTCGATGCCTAACGCGATACCAACGGGAAACGTAACATATGTAAATGCAAAACTAGAAACGAAAGCCACGACTGAATGAAAGTAAACATTTATCGCATCTGTTGACGTCATCATCTGCTCCACACTCTCGTGGTCGAACTACTTTGCACGCGTAAACGTTGTAAAATGTGAATTTTTATTCCCCAGCCTGATACTCCTTCGACGTTTTGTTTTAGTGTTCGCTCAATCAGAATTGCATAACCTGTAAAGAACGTTGTTCATTCACGAATACTAGTTGTATGTTGTTTTTTGAAACGCGCTTGTTTTGACGAGATCGGAATTTATTTAAAATAATTTAAAAAATTTGTATTACTACTCACTGTTTATGTAAATACTTCGACAAATTTTTATTACTTCTCTGTATTTCATTAAAATAGTTTAAAAAATTTCTATCATTACTCTTTATTTATTTAAAAGAATTTAATACATTTTTATTACTTCTCTGTATTTATTTAAAATAATTTAAAAGATTTGTATTACTATTCCCCATTTGTTTAAAATAATTTAAAACATTTTTATTATTACTCTCTATTTATTTTATATTATTTAATTTAATTTAATTTTATTTCATTTTATTTTGTTTCATTTTAATTTAATTTTATTTTATTTCAGTATGATACGGAAATGAAACGTAATTTTTATTTTTGATGTAGAGGAAAATAGTGTCGAATTTCAGTGAAGGATTTACAGTTTCAACATTGTTTTCGTATCCTCGATATTTTAATTTGTATATTTTTTACTTGATGGGAAAGATGTTGCTCAAAATAGAAAACGAAATGTTTATTCGTCGTTTACTTGTAAATTTGTAATATGTATATACACAAACACACTTGTATTTCTTATCAAATAGTATTTCGAATATTAAAGTTTCCTTTCTTGGAATACTCTATCTAAAAGTTTGTTGCACTTCTATAGGTTTATCTTGTCCACAGGAACAGAGATACTGATATGTCATATTGATGTATATACAGGGTGTTATAAAAAATTATGCAATCGAAGAATTCGTAATTTCAAAATTCATAGAAAAGAAATTGATTCGACGTTATAACTTCTCGTAAATCGTGCAGAGTGAAGAATAAAACATTTCATTCTGACAATCTGTATCTTTTTTATCAATTTACCTTTAATAATTACTTCTTAACATTATTAACGACAAAATTACGCACAATATTTTTTAGTTGAATTTTGTTCAATTTCTTTTAAATTGTCAATAATTCAATGACAAAAAAATATATTTATATATTATTTTACATTTTCTTTTCTCATTTTTCTGTCCACTGGTTTGTATGTTCTTAATCACATTCTTTTACACCCTGTATGCTAATAATTGTAGAAAATATTACTCGAAATTGAATATCAATTTTACTCGAAGAAGTAGCAAATAATTCCAAATAAATCGTTCCGTAAAAATTACCATGAATAATGTGTATATTTTATAATATATTTATAACGGAGTAAATTTATTAAAATATTAAAATAATAAAATAATAAAATATTAAAAGAATTGTACACACTCTGTAAAGGATTCTAAAGGAAATCTAAAGTACATCTCTGAAATAATAAACCTGATCTAACCTAACTTAATCTAACCACGAATAATCTACGTATTCTAAAATATATAATATTTACAATGAAATACTTTTACTAAAATATCAAAATAATAAAAGAACAAAATACTAAATAGATTGTACATTCTTTGTAAAGAATTCTGAAGGAAATCTAAAATAAATTTGTGCAATAATAAAGCTAACCTAACTTAATCACGAATAATCTGTGCATCCTATAATATGTTTACAATGAAGTAATTTTAATAAAATATCAAAATAATAAAATAGTAAAATATTATATACATACATAAAATAATAAAATAATATTACACTCTGTATAAAAGATTCTAAAGGAAATCTAAGAAAAATCTGTGAAAATAATAAACGCAACCTAACCTAACCGGGAATAATCTACGCAATAAAATATCAAAATAATAAAATATTAAAATAATTGTACACTTTATATAAAAGATTCTAAAGAAAGTGTAAAATAAATCGTTCATTTCTAGAAACGAGTCGTAATTATAAAAAAATATATATATAATCGACGATAAAATTTCAATATGGCAGAATAGTGCAATGGATTTAAGTTCCGTTAAATAAAGATAATTTTATTCATACCACTATGCATTATTTAAACGCGCTTCTATTAATAATTCCATTATAATTTCCAACGTTCAAATTTTTCCGTGTGCCCATGTGTTCATTTCATTTCGCAATATAACCATTCAAAGCGTACCGTGGAACCTGAAGAACCATTAAATCATCGAAATGAAAGAAAGAAAGAAAAAAAAAAATTCACCTTGAAAATGTGACGTTACATCATAAAAGAGGTACACGAACACTTTCGATCACTCGACGAAGATTTCGATGACGATCCTCGTGAAGAAGGCCATGTTATACGCTCTTCTCTAGGTGCAATTTTTCCACGAAGAATCGTGGCCGTGGCCCTAAGTAATTATTTGCACGCTAGAAACGTATATTTGCTCTCGGACATCTTGGTCGACTATGACATTCTTGTTGGACATTCAATGACAGCTGCTGCTGCTGGATGGTTAGGTCAGTGGATCGAAGCGATGTGATTTCGTAAAAATCTACGTTTCCCGCGCTTTTATTATGCATCTGGCTTGAGTAAAAAATGATATATTAGCCTGCTGGGACTGAATGTGTAATGATACGTAACATTGATAGAACAGTTTTTTATTGTATATCATCGACGGTTGTATTATTAATGATGATTCTCTTTCTTTTTTCTCTCTCTCTCTCTCTTTTTTTTATGAAATAGGTGTTTAAGAACGATCAATTCAACCCTCCGTAGGCAGACACTTTTTTGCACTCTATAGGCAAGCTAGGACGTTTATTTCCAGGTCAAACTTCTTTCCTTTCCCTTTTTTTTCTTTTTATTATTTATAGATTTGCAAAAAATTGAGACAAATTTCTGGGATGCTTATCAGAGTTTCTACTATATGTATTATATTAGGCTGTATCAAAAGTTCTTTTAGCGTTTCATTGATAAATATCAGGCGTGGAATCTGTTATTTTCTATAGTATATAACTAATACCGAATTATATTGTCGGTTCGTTTTCAACATTTTCATTTGCGCGTACAATTTTTGGTCTTTTACTTTCTGATTTATCGGTAACACTGGTTTTTTCGAATTTCTCCATTAATCTTTGAATCGAAGACTGATTTGGCCGATTATTTACACCAAAAAAAAATCACAAGTTTTTCAAAGATTACGACATCTAATTATTTTCGACATCTTAGTTTGCTTGTATATACAAGTAGAAAATGTAAAAAGGTTGTGTATAACTGTGGAAAGAAATTCCAAATATTGCACACAGTGGCTAGTATTTACATATCTTCCGTTTTTAAATGGAAACTTAACTTAACTATTTACTAATTGAATTACCAAATCATACGCTACCATTCATTTATTGGTAGAACTCTCAAAGAGACTGCAATACACGGCCCTGAGTGTCGCAACATCAATCGATGTCAATTCTTGAGACTTTAGGCACCGACTATACATCTTTATTCGTGACTCATCCCTCGAAAGACCCATTTCTTATGGCAGAGCTAGGCTATCGGGAACGAAAGAAAGGGCTTTCTAAATCAGGGGGTTGTAAACCCAACTTTCTCTCACCAGGAGATAATTTTTACTAAAAATGACACGCTAACAATGACCAAAGTCCATAAAGTGCCATAAACCACTGCGCTGACAAAATAAAAATTTCGAAGTCTGAATCCTGATTTGTATTAATACATTGTACGCCGGGTAAATATCGACTGTCAAAAAAGCTTAAGTGCTGGTAGTCACATTATTTATTTATGGGGAATGAACAATCGAAAGAAAATATATTAAAAAACATTTTCACAAAATAATATATAGTATGTTTTTGTTGAATATTCGCCGTATACGTTTCAATAAAAATCAAACATCCGTCAAAACCGATAAGTTGAAAATCCACGCAATCATACGGGGCCGGCGTAGAATGTGTTAACTCTCTATGGGCCGAATTTTTGTTTTAAATCCAAGAAATTGGGGGAACGAAAAATCAGCAATTATAAACCTATACAATATATCTGTATATGCAAATGAAAAAAAATTTTTCCGGTTAAACAATTTTATTGCAATATATTCACTATGTGACTTTGAGGTAACAACGGCCTATAATGTTTGCACTTCTGTGCAAAATGTCGATAAATTAAAATGTGACCTGAAAGTTACACGGGCCCATAGAGGGTTAAGTGTCCAGTGACTTATGAACGAGAGTGTATACGACGTAAATCTCATTTGTATTCTAAAGAACTGTTGCCCTTTTTTAAAGCAATGCAACATTACACGCCATAAATGCATTTCCTGTTTTTCCATCTTTCAAAACAGCAGAGACAAAATCTAAGACACTTTGCTAAGAACGAAACGTAAACTGTTAGAAAGCTAGAAAACAACTAATGTGACTGTAAGATCAACTTTAAACAGATCAGGCTGCATGTTTACTCGAAACGTTGTCAGTGACAAAGCAGCGTGTGAAGATAACGAAAAGAACTTTTGATGTAACCTAATATAGAATTGTTTGTTATGTCAAATATATAAAAACTTTTTTTTCTTTTTTTTTTTTTTTTTAATTAAAAATAATAGTTTGTTTTGAAGGAATGCAAGAGTGAAATTTCTTTTGCCTCGTCAATTATGTCAATTAAGTGACAACAGTAGCTTTATTTTTTTTGAAATTTATGATTGCCCTCTCTGTATTTACTTATTTTTTCGGAAGTGGTTCGTCGAGTTTGATCAAACATGTCTGGCCGAATCTAGTATCTAGTATATTCAGTGAATCGGTCTTTGGTATTAGCTATAGATAATCGAGGAAATTTGTAAATCCAAAGTTTACGTATGATAACAAGATATTTTGGAAAGATTAGTATTAATTGCGTATATTGTTGTAGCCTTGGTTTGGTCAGTATTATTAGACAGTTTGCTTTTTAAAAGATACTTAGCACTTGAGGAGAGATAATCACTTATGATTAACTAGAGAAAAGAAAAAGTATAGCCTATTAAAAGATACAGTCATAAAATTTTGTTGATAAAAAATGATTCTAGATTAAAACGGTCGCTGCAATTATTTCTGAAATCTATTTTTAAAATTAATTAAAATTTACTGATATTTATAGGAGAAATGTAATGTCAATTTTACGATTTATAGATTATATTGTAATTATTTATTCTGCAAAATAAGAAAAATTGTTTTTGTCAATTAATATAGGAAAGTCGGTATTATTAGACAGTTTGCTTTTTAAAAGATACTTAGCACTTGAGGAGAGATAATCACTTATGATTAACTAGGGAAAAGAAAAAGTATAGCCTATTAAAAGATACAGTCATAAAATTTTGTTGATAAAATATTATTCTAGATTAAAACGATCGCTGCAATTATTTCTGAAATCTATGTTTAAAATTAATTAAAATTTACTGATATTTATAGAGAAAATTTAATGTAAATTTTACGATTTATAGATTATATTGTAATTGTTTATTCTGCAAAATGAGAAAAATTGTTTTTTGTCGATTAATATAGAAAAATTGAAATTTGTATAAATCTTGAGATGATATTTAAAATTCCAGTTGTTCCACGTTTGTCAGTTAGTATAAACTGACTACTGCATTTGATCAGTATATTCTTGGCACATTTTTCTGCAACTGTGTTTGATCGTAACCTTGAATCTAATTTTTCCATGATAAAAGGCAAAGCTTGGCGCGAGGTATATTAAAAAAGAATTTACATTGAAATTCATATTTGCAGATTCGTGTTTGAGTTTGGTGTTAGACCAGTACTTACCGGAGAATTGCGTTTTATGCAAATATGTTTAACAATGCGCGTCGAATCGACAAAAACTTGACAAAGAAACTGCACTGTGGATATTCTTCTTTCTAGCTTTAACATTGTAAAAATCACGAGTTTGGTCGTTGTCTTGTAATTTCAATTTGTTAAATAGTTTCGTGACAAAGAAAACTGGCGCTGAAAGAATAATTGGAATCGACATTACAATACGGGAAATATTATAGTGTTGTTCGTTAAATTCGAAGGGAAGAAGTATCAGCACCTTTATCGTGTCTTTTATTCTTTTTTAAAGGACAGTATCAAACATTTTAATCCACTTATAGTACACTTATTTATATTTAAGGAATACCGATAAGTTTCTGCTTAAAAAAGAAATTAAGAACTTATTAAGTCTCTTTCTATTAGTGTGAAACAAAAACAAATTTTTTAATTAATTTTAATCGACAGTGAACAACTCTTGCGATTTGTTATTCAAACTTTGCAATATATAATATTAAAACAGGCTATTTCTAATGTAAATAATTAATTTTTGAGAATATTTGGAAATATCTAATCTCGCTTGGTCTTCTATCAATTTTTTCTAACGAATTGTAAAATTAATTCTGCAATATCGGTGCCAATTTGCATCATTTGTATAACAGCAACGAATTATTTAAATAATTTATTTGAAGTTGCAATTTTCTGTTTTCTTTCTTTTTCTAAAAATTGGTGCATTTGTTAAACAAAATCTCTTTAGAGATTTTCAAAATTTCCTTTTATTTCAAGCCTGGCTGTTATTACGTATTTTCAGTTATATAAATAAGATTAAAGATAAAAATAAAAAAAGGGAAGGAAATGTTACTTTATTTAGCTAGATCTTAACAATAACAAATAATTTATGCGACCATACAAGGATTCGTTTTGCTTAAAAATTTTTTACGGAGAACATTGTTCACTTCTACGATCCTTCTTTTTCCATCGTGTCGTAAACTCGTATAAATGGCAAACGCTGCACTCAGACTGCTTCAAAACTTTTACAATTTCATTAACCCTTATAGGCTTGAGGTAACGATCTGTCGTTACACCTGTTACTTACGAAAATGCTCAACCATAACGATTTATTACCTTTTACTGCCTCCTGTCGCTAAATTCTAATTACTTGCAGATCAAGATACTACACAATGAGTAGAGAAAATGGAATGACTAATATGTAATATACTGGACTAATATATAATATATTAAGGTATCCCAAAAGTAAAGTGATTTTTACTCATTTTGTGACCAATAAGAAAAACACATAATATTATGTTATCTCAAAAGTAAGGTGGGTTTTACTCAGTTTTTTATGAATAAGGAAAACATAATATATAATATATTAGATTACTCTAAAAGTAATGCAATTTTTATTCATTTCTTGATCAATAAGGCAAACGTATAGTACATAATATATTAAACTAATATTATAATACATTAGGTTACCCCAAAAGTAATGTGGGTTTTACAGATTTTTTTGTTAATAAGAAAAACATAATATATAATATACAATATATCTGGTTACCCTAAACGAAATGCGATTTTTACTGATTGTTTGACCACTAAAAAAAAAGCATATAATGTATAATATATCAGATTATCCCAAAAGTAATGCGATTTTGAATCATTTTTTAACCAATAAGAAAAACACCGCATTGCTTATGGAATGAGCTTATATTAGGTGCAGAAATAAATTTTTTCTGACTTTTGGATACAATCAAAGGTTAATTTAACCCTTTCATTACTGGCGTATAATAAATTTGCTTTGTATAAATTCGCTATGCATACGTTACATACTAAACTACTGCCGTAGCAAAAGGATTAAAAAGACTGAAGACAGATCTATCATCGATGTAATTTTCATTATTCTTGATGATTGTTTGCCATTTTTCTGCCAGCTTGCGAATACCATCACGAATATGACGATTTAAATAGCTGTATCTGATTAATGTGATTCCAGTTGGAAAGAATGTAATTCTACACTTAATATCAATAATCAGAGATTTGAGGCTTTCACGATCTGGTATTATACAGTTCTGATTGTTGAAACTTTAGGGAATAAGCCGTGTCTTTATGGAATTATTAATTAGTGTGTCTTCACACTCTCTAATGAAGCTACTTGCAATGCTGACGAAAATAATTCTAATAAGACACAACTTACATCTGAAAGAACTGTGTTTATATTAATAATTTATTTTTTTATTTTGTGCAAATTCTAAGTGAAAGTTCGAGTGAATCACGTAATCCAAGTGATAAAAGTAAATTTGCTAATATTATTCTTTTTTTTTTTTTTTACTTTTTCGCGTTTCATTATCCATTTTCATCGATACATAATTTCGATCAATTTGTCCAATTTTTAGTTCAACAATTTCTTCGTTTTAATGAAATTTTAAAGATTTCACTGTTTTCGTTGGAGAAATCTGCTGAGTTTTCCAGCAAACGCAAATCTAAGATTTCAAAAAAGTTCATATATCAAATTTCGCGGTGAATATATCACAGGCGTATTCGAGACACTACATTATTGAAACAAAAGACAGAAAAAGGAAAAGAAGACGCAATTTTAAAGATTTCGCTATTTTTGTTAGAGAAATCCACGGAGCTTTTCAGCAAACGCAAATCCAAGATTTTAAAAAAGTTCATATATCAAATTTCGCAGTGAATATATCACACGCGTATTCTAGACACTACATTAATGAAAAGAAAAAAAAAATAGGAAAGGGAAAGAAGGCGCAGTTGTCACGAGGAAAAAAGAAAGAAAATTGTGATATCACTTTGGTATGAGCTGGTTTGTTATTGGGCTTTTGATCAAATCTTTACACGTCCATCCGCCACTAATTTTAGCAGTTATATCGGCTCGCGTTGGAGTTACGTAAAATTTGTCTAGTGTCACACATGTGTAAATATTTCTGAAGTGGGTTTGCGTTGGATTCGTGTCAGGCTGGGATTATTAAGTAATGGTCATTTGTGTTCTTCGCGTGGACATACGCACGGAGATCATTTAAATCTGAATACAGTCAGATTTAAATAATTCTGCATCTCCATGGAATTATCCTTCTAATTTCCTATTTCCGAGGAATCTTAATAGATTTTGTTTTTTGTTAGAAACATTCTCTCTCTCTCTCTTTCTCTCTCTCTTTCTATGAGGTTAGCTTTACCATGATCGTTGTTTAAATATTAAAGATGTTTTCAATTACCCTGATGCTGTTTCTATTAAATTGTTTGGATTTATTAATTATCGGGCTCGAAGAAATTTTCTTTCGTTAGATGTATTTCAGTATTCAATTTGTATTACAATTTGTTAGTAATCGATAGTTAATGTGCTATTTTCTTATGTAATGTATACAGGGTGTCTCACATGTTGCTTTACCGTTTAGAAGTTGCAGAACTTTTTTCTGTCATATATTTTCATTTATTCACTTTTGTTTCCAATTTTGGGAAGGTAAAATTCAATTTTTCAGTGGATAAACGTCTTGTAGACCACCTTGAGTATTGTATTTGTATATTATACAATACATGCATTAGCTAATAATTCAAGCAAAAATCTACAAATTAATTATATTGTATTAAGTAATATAAATAAGTATTATTAAGATTGTATTACGAAGTACTAAAGTGAATAAATATTATTAATAAGTACTTTTAATAAATAAATAAATAAATAAATATATACATAATATCCACATAATACTCTATATTGCATGAATTATTATGAATTAATTATTTCATATTATGTAATATAAATATAAATAAATATTATTAATAAATAACTAAATATATATATAATTTTTTATGTTTATAATATATATCATGTATATATTTATATATTCATTTATTTATTTACTTATTTATTATTTATGTATAAATTTATTTATGCATTTATATTTATATTACACAATACATTTGAATAAAATAAAATGATTTATTTCTTTACTTATTTATTTATTATTTATGTATGTATTGTTTTAATTAACAATAATGGTTATTAATAATATTTATTTATATTTATATTACATGATATAAAGTAGTATAATTTGGAGAATTTTGCTTTAAAAATTTTAATGTACAAAAGAGTTATCTAATTAAAGTTATTCAATACAAAACCGTGATCCTTGATCGATAATAGCTGTGTTTATCTTTGCGAAATAATTATCTTTACAAAATAAGATACTTGAATTAAGAATATACAAGGTAACAGAATTTGAATAATCGCAGATGATTATTTCCAATTGAAAATTGTTCTCCGCGAGATTATATCAACGAACGAAGAAACGAAATATCAAAATCGTAAAACGTTTGCTCCATTCGTTTTGAATGTTATGTAAATCAAATGGGGAAAAGGAAAATGGGTCCGTGTATAACTCGTGAGAATTATTAATATTCAAAAATAAGACATTAGCCTATATGTGGAACTAGTTTTACCTTATGCTTCTCTTAACACATCATTTGTATTTGCATACTGTTACACAAAAACAAACTGCATAACCTATTTGTACTTTCTAAATACACATAATGTAGATCCTCTGACGTGATAGAAACAAGTTATTCTGGAAATGACTGGTAGCTGTGCAACATGATTTATTTCTATCGCTATGGATGTATTGTGTATTGTCAGATAGTTGTTACGTAGAAATTTTAAATCTTTACTGTCTTATAAAAAAAAAAAGAAAAAAGTACCAAACATACTGTGAAATCCAATTTTTCAACAACTCCATCGAAACAATTAATCTTTTTTTCATTTATGATAACGATATTATATTACTATTATTTTCCAATATTTTTCTACCAAAGAAATTAGCTTTGTATTGTTCGTTAGAACACTATAAATGAAGATAAGACAGTAATTTATCAGTTCAAATCTTGAAAAAATCGAATTGAGTACACTTCACTCAAAAATCGATCGGTTGATTACACTGCAGGCCACCTTGAAAAGTGTATTTTCGGGGAAAACGCGTTTAATAAGTTTACGTTAGCATGTACCACCGGTGGTACAAACATAACCATCCCCATTGATGATTCAAACGAAGCTGATCAATGTATGTCAGTCTTTCTAGCAGTAAAAGGTTTTAAAATGGACGAAGATGAGATATTTTTATAAATTCCATCTGACGAATCGTCCATTTTTGGAAGATCCATTTTTTAATAGGCTGAAATTCTACAAAAATTTAAATATTTCGAGATTGTAAAGTACGTATGTACATAGAAAATTAAACATTACTTAGAAACAAAAATGTACAAAATAATAAAAACCACTGCAGGACAACAGAGACACGGTAAAAGAAAAATCTACTGCTGTGCCTGATAATACTGTTGCCATGATTTTGAAGAAAATAGAAATAATTATTTCTTTTTCGAACGACTTATGTGTTAAAAGTAACAGGTAACCATGCAACATCATGTGACTGAATATAGTTCATATCGGCACTTTAACACAGCCAACCGTATATTTTTCACAAACGACGCGAAGTAGTGATCTTCTTCGCTTGAAAGGCTCAATGAGCTCCTCTATATTTCCGGTGAGGATGTTTTCTTCCGCCACCCGTTAAAATCTCGTGCAAGTTTATATCTTTTTTAAATCGTTCATGCAGCGACTTCTTTCAGAAACGGGGAGAGATCTCCAATCGGTTATTTGAAAGCGACGAGATCTCAGAGTATCAAAGCGCATAAATAATGAAATAATTTTCATACTGATTCAGTTATTCGGATCAATGTTTATCAGCCTATTGTTAAAATAAGAGATATCGAATTGGTAGTACTGTTCGATGGAGAAAAGTGCAAATAATAGAGCCAGCCGAATTGTGAATGCCATCGTGAACGCAATTAAAATTGGAAATCGTGAACCATCTCCATAATGTGTGTTTATTATATCGTTATTTCTCGATATTGTACTTTCAGTTTAGGCGAAAATAGAGAAATCGACTTTTTTTTTTGTTACTCTTTCAAGTTGCTCTTCCTTCTTAACCCTTTGGCTGCTATGGACGGAAAGAAAAGTAAAAGAAGAAAAAATACAGGAAATGCATAACACAAAATGACACTATTACTGATTAGTTTTTCATTATATAAGCATGAAGTTAACGAATTATTTAAGTAGAAACAAATCAAGAACTTTTAAAGCTTTTCTTTAATTTTTAAAATTGTCTACTTGTCGAGAAAAAATTGTTAAATAAGAAAGGACGACCTCCAACTAATAGCAAAGACTAATTTTCCTTCGGTTTGATTCGAACGCGAGTAAGATTTCCAAAACATACTTCAGTTTGATTTTTACAAATAGAAATAGAAATACAATATAACATATGATACGTCATATTATATTTAATAAATACTTTATATTTATTTATTGCCAACATAAATAGGATTTCGTCATGGATAAACATAAATTGCAGAAGAAAAAAGCGCAATAGTAAGATTTCCAAAACATACTTCGTTTTGATTTTTGCAAATATGAATATAAATATAACATAAGGCATAATGTACAGTGGACTCCGGTTAATTGGGACGCCGTTTAATTGGGACAGTTACTGAAGAACGGAAACAAAAAGTATTGTTTCCATTACGCTTATACAGGATATATCGCCGTTTTATTAGGACAGTTTACGCTCATACAGTTTACAATTGGAGATATAGTAGAGCTCCTTAATAACGAGTAATAAAATACAAATTTAAAAAATCAAAAATTGTCAAGGACACATTTATACTATCTATTTCCTTTTTTAATTCGTTTGGTCTTTTTGTTTTTCAACATTTGCATTCAAATTTGTGAAAAATACTGGCAACAGGATTCTTTGATTTTCACGTAAATAATGTGTGATAAAATGCAAATTTAAAAATCAAAGACCTATTTACTCTAGCTGTTCTTTTTCCGATTTTTTGTTTTCAAGCGCACTTTTTAGTCTGTATAGTGTTGCAAACTTGTGAAAAATACCGATGGCATTGTTTTTGCATGATAAAGGCGACCGTCAAAGTGTTAATTGGGGCAAATTAGTTCGGTTCCGATGTGTCCCAATTAACCGGAATCCACTGTATTATATGTATAAGCATTTATATTTATAAATACGTATATTAAATGTAAAATAAATAAATAATATTATATTTAATACACACTTTATATTTATTTATTTTACATTTAATAATCATATTTATAAATATGAATACTTAATTACATTTAATACATACTTCACATTTGTTTATTATATATTAACATTTGATGCATACGTATACAGTATTAAATTATTTTTCATTTGATACAGACATAACACTGCAATTAAATACGAAAAATTCTTCGACGAATAAACTTACGGTGTTCTAAGTATCAGAAAACCAATGACGAGTTAACTCGTCATTCCCCGGATTAACAGATTCTAATTATTCATTGTATACTTTATTCACGGTAAAAATACCATTCCAATTAAATTTATAGAATGTTTGTAAAAAGAAAAAAGAAAAAGGAAGAAAAAAAGTCACCGATACGTCGTTTCGTTTCAACGGCGAAGAGAACACCTCGTGTCAGAGGTTCAGCATTAGAAATGAAACTCACTCCTCACCTTTTACACCTCGCCGCGCCTAAGCAATCTATTATTTTACGATCGAACTGCGAATATTCGATTCGAGGCAACGATGAAAAAGTCGCCGCGATGCTTGCAGCGTTCAAGCGAGATCAAGGCCCGGTCAGCGTTCAGTCATTCCTGGTTACGTTTTTCACTTTTTCTCTCTCCTTTTTGCGGCTCTGAATACCGTGTTACAAAACCGCCGCTGCGCTTACACGGTGTCAAGGTGTTGCTCAATAATTCTCATCATAAGAGAAGGGAGAGAAAGAAAGGAAAAAAAAAAGAAGAAAAAAGAAACGCTCGGGACTACTGGTTGACAGGTGTTTTTGCACTGGCTACACTTTATCTATCCGCTTTTCGCCACTCTCCCTTCTGTTTGTACGTTGTCACTTGAATCGTGGCGCGTGCATCGTTTACATGCCTCCTCGTCGCGGTAATATAATATTACCGCTGGACTGATAGTTTCACGCGGACCAATTAGAGTGGAGGTATTAGGATAGAAATTACGGTTTCTAGGGATGATGTTTAACACTAGGTTTACGGACATTTTTTGTATACCTATTTTTACGAACGTCAAATTGACGGATAAAAGAAAGTATGTATTTAAAAAAAAGTCGTTTCATTTAATTCATAAAGAATTTAGTTATGTAGTATTAATAGACATTAGATTTATCCAGCGTACTTTTTTACAGAAACGTTCAATTTTATGTATACATTTTTCACAAACGTTCTCCTTACAGTTGATACAAATAACCATCATAGATCCGTTTGACTACACTGCTCGGATATGTTTGAAGTACTGAGTGCGAAGCAGAACAGATATCTCCGTCGCATTATGATTTTTATTTAGTATCTGCTTTTCGATTGTTTTTACATTTGTTGCTAGAATATTAATTTCACGAATGAAGTAGATTTATTACGGTTAACTATGAAATTAACCGAGCCGTCAATTCGTGTCATGCCATTAATAAAACTGGGCAAACGTGGCTAAAAAATAATGGTAACAGTTTCTTTAATTCTACTCATGAAATTCCAAACCCGTCAAATTGACGGGTCCCGTAAATCTAGTGTTAAGAGGGTCGTCTTATGTGATGGCCAGTTTTTTCGCTTTTTTAAAACATTTTTTTTTTTTACGATCCATGAAAACACAATATCTTGGAATTTGTATTACATATTTATTAACGCTTGAACAGTTATTCAGAATTTGTTGAAGTTAAAATATGAAGTAGAATTGACTTTACAGCTCTCGAAAGAGACAGGTGCGAAAAAGAAGTTGATCGACGGCTGACATGATTCCGGCTGTCCTGCTCATCTGAAATCAAAAAGTCAAACGACACATTAATTTGTAAACTTGTGGCTATAGCCGGTACCAAAGTGAAGTCAAAATATTGGAAATTTAATATTTGACACAGTTTTGAAAATGAAGTTACGATTTTCGTCATTTTTTTCGACTTATTTAGCTTGAAAAAAAAAACTATGACAGATATGACAATGATTCTGATGCGGACTGAAACTATGAGCGTACTGAATATACTATAAAAATTTGAGCGAAATCGGTTTAGTAGTTTTTGAGATATCGTGTCAGCCAATTTGAAAAATGCAGTTTTGAGAAAAACGCGATTGAAAGTTCAAGTATGTATTACACAAAGAAAATGTTAACTTACTATTAGTCTGCTATGCCTGGTGCATATAATTGATCTTTCTCTGTCTCGTGGAAGTCCCACAAAGTCGCTTGCTCCTTCCTGCTATCAATCCTGGCTTGTTTTGTCAAATTTCTCGAGCATTGCTCGGACCGGTCATTGTCGCGATGCTGAGCATAGGCTTGAGCATTGAAGCCAATTTGCAAGCCCAATGTCTTCATCGTCTTCAAAATTGGTTGGAACCCTTCGTTAAAAATAATCATAGCCAAAAAGCAGGCAACCTCAACAATCTTTGTACCAGAATGAAAGTGTTTCGGTGCAAAGGTCCAGATGAGCGAATTGAGCAACTCATTGTTGTTTTGAGTTTCCGTTCCCAAGCATCTGGTCAATAGATCTTCTCTTGATAAATCTTCATAGATTGGTTTGATTACATTCTGCACTTGTTCTGACAAATTGATTTCAGCTGCATTTTTAATCATCGGACACGAACTAATCACTAACGGCGAATTAAATTTGTACGTCGTAAAAATTGTTAAACTAACACCTCGAAAATTTGACGATTTGAAATCCATCTTCACCTTTACATTTTTTGCATATTACAGTTGAAGATGTAGTGGAAAATACAGTTGCAAATTCTCAGATGCTGTAAGCAAAATTTGAAGAAATTGCCACACCGAATTCTTTAGTGTTTAAAAGCTTTTTCGCCAATGTTGAAGTAAAATTTGTACATTGCTCGGCCGTATACTAATTACCACGAAACTTTCGTTTCTTAATGCGATCAGCATGTGCAGTACAATATTTACTTCCTTTTTTATCACTCATATTCGTAATATATATCACTCTCAATACTGATTAAGCCAAGACTAAGCTAACCGTTACTATTGTTCTGCGGCTAACTTTCCAATGACGTCGAATATCGAAAAATCCTTTTATTCACATATTTTACAGATGTTATAGAAGCAATTTAGCAGAAAAAAAAATTCGATTTTTTGGACCTATTATACCAGACGACCCTCTTAACACTGAACCTATCACCTGCGGTCAAATGACCGTTTTTAAAATTTCGTTCAGAATTCCCTCTATAGGACGTTATTGCATCGCCGTTTAACTTCACTATGGTTCAAGCTGTATATTACATTTCACCCTGTAACTACCCGAATAGTCAAGATATTAAGTTGAAACTTGACAGAATGAGATTTCTTTGAATGGTGATTCGATTGATATATGCCATGTTCAAATTGGTTTGGGGGCACTTTTACATTTTTTTTCATTTATTTATTAATTTTTTTTTTTTACATTTTTAAATAACAATTCACCTATCTTGAATTTTGCGCATTAACATTCAACTGTCTTGAAATTTGCATAATTTTCTTCAAATGCCAAATTCATATTTTTAGCAGTTTTTCTGGCAGCTTTTTCATGTTTAAACTCGTGTGAAAAAAAATTACACGAACATCTTGATTATTCATCACATCGAATAATAATGTCTAAACAATTGCATTATGAATGTTTTTTTTTCATACTATTCGATACACGTGCACCACAGCGAATTCCCTCTTCTTGACTGTTGTGCAAAAACAAAAAGATTTACGATCGGATAAAATTTAATACACAATTACAACTTGTCGATTTCAACTGTAGAGAAAACGACATGCATTATTGCGGGATTTTCAGTCTATTGGTTTTAACAAATGTATCGATAAATATCATAAATATTATTTTGTGAAAATGTATAAAGTTTTCAATATATTTTTTTTCGAGTGACTATTTGTTGTGAGCAAGTACTGTGACCACCGGCACTCAGGCTTTCAGGAGTTGATATTTAATTGGCGTATAATATGTTGAGATAAACTTGCATGTTAACGCGTTCGTAGAACGGCAATGAAATTCACGAAACGCTGGCTACTTGCCGGCGCTTGTTATCACCGGATGATTGGATTTTACTGAAGTGTTTATTATCAATTAATACCGACTTTTTCACATTCTAATCTTTCTACCTGTTAAATATACGGCCCCTTTCTTGTAGAATATTTTAAAATAATGTGGACACCCATCGGTAGGGCATGCCACTCGTTCAAACTTCTTTTGTTATGCCGGAATAACCCATCAGTGGGTCACCACATTATTTTATAATATTTATATATTTTATAATATTTTTATCGAAGTGTTTATTATCAATTAATACCGAATTTTTCACATTCTAATCTTTTTACCTGTTAAATATACAGTTCTTTTCTTATAGAACATTGTAAAATAATAGTAAAACCCATTGATGGGTCACGCCACACATTTAAGCTTCTTTTGTCATACTAGAGTGGTCCATCAATGAGTCACCACATTATTTTATAATATTTTTGTTGGATTGTTACTAATAATCTAACATTGCGTCAGCTAGTAAGCAAAAATGAATTGTGTTATGAATGACAAACACTGCTTATGAGAATAATGGAGCGGGCCAGATGTCAATCGTGTCCATAGGCCTTTAATTGTTTATACCTAATGCCCTGGACAATAAACAGTCGTTTTCCAGATCTCCTTTTGTTTAAGTGAACAGCAGACTTTCTGCTCACCTTTACGGGTTTTGACTCTCACTTGTTTAATTATAATCAAACTGTGAAAACGTCCTTCCGAGCCGCCATAATAAAGTTTAGATAAAAGAATCAGTCTTTTACTTTTATTTCACAACCCATCTCTAATAATTTTTATATTTATATATTTTACAATATTTTTATCAAAGTGTTTATTATCAATTAATACCGAATTTTTCACTTTCTAATCTTTTTACATGTTAAATCTCTTTTTTATATAGAGTATTATAAAATAACATGGTGACCCAACCATGGAACATCATATTATTTTATAATACACTATGTTTAAAAAATTGTATATTTAATCGGCCGAAAAATTTGTTTTTTCCTAGGTCTTTTAAATCTTGAAATATTTGAGAAAATACATTTTCAAGTTATCAACTTTTTTCGAGAAAATATAGTACTGTATGATCAAGTATGATAGAAAGTGTAGCGTATAGCGAAAATATATAGTATTTTTCAAATGAAAGTGGTACAAGATAAAACTAAATTAAAATTATATCCTCTTTTTTAAGTATTTCTTAATTACTAATTATTAGTAAGTATTTAATAATTAGTTTATTGCAGAATTTTATCGACGTAATGGGAAATATAGTATTTTTAGATATATTTTTATCTAACAGTATATAGTACACTAGACAAAAATATAAATACAATATTATTATAAATATGGGACAATATCCCTCCTGTTTTTCATTGACCTGTATTCGTTGATGTAAAAAAGTTTGCCAAGCTACAGTCATATTTTTAAATGTTAATAACCAAACAACGTGGCCCCAAATGTAATTTTTTTATTCTTAATTTTCGTTTCATATCAGCTTCTAGAATCACTTCTTGAATTTTCTGGCAACAATTATCAAACATCCTGTATATTGTAGTACAGTTGCTTAGATAATTTTTCTGATCCCTTAAATATGAACGATCGCGAACGAAAAGAAACATATGAAAAAATATTGTAACCCTCTATTATTGGTGTCTTTTTTAACGACTTGGGAAAGGTTATAACAAAAAAAAAATGAGAGACTGTGTTTCTCTTAGAAGACTTTAGACTTTATTATTATTCTTTCACGGCGTGGAAGGACGGCTCGACAGTTTTCTTCTTTCTTTTCTTTCTCCTTTTGTTTATCAAACAAGTGAGAGCCAAAACTCGTAAAGGTGAGCAGAAAGTCTGCTGCTCACTTAAACAAAAGGAGATCTGGAAAACGACTGTTTATTGTCCAGGGCATTAGGTATAAACAATTAAAGGCCTATGGACACGATGACATCTGGTCCGCTCCATTATTCTCATAAGCAGTGTTTGTCATTCATAACACAATTCATTTTTGCTTACTAGCTGACGCATTGTTATTAGTAACAATCCAACATCTATAACTCAATTTTCCTTCGTTTATGAGAAGAATACTTACGATTGATCACAATTTTACATTTTTAACCCTTTGCGGACAGGACTGTCTGACGCGTGTTTAACGAATCTGCGAAATTCTAGAATCATGGAAAAAAGGATGATAGGATGACGAATTTGCCGTGAATCACAAAGTTACATCGTTTCACAATATGTTTAATTTCAAATTCTATGATTCTACTGAAAATAAAAAGAAAGTGTTTTCAACCTATGTGAATAAAAATGATTTCAAGCGTTCCGTATAAAGTAAAAAAAAAAGAAAACAAAAAAACTTAATCAAATTTGAATAGAAGTAATTATAGAAAGACATTAATAATATATGTGAAAGGTCCTTTGACAACCTGTTACGTAACTGGTGAAATATCTTGTTTGCATTTTTTTAAATTACTAATCATTTTTTTTTCTCGCTCAACTATTCGTAAATATTAATATTGTGTGTTCTGTACATCTTATACATACATAATAATCGTAGACTGAGCTATGCACGAACAGCATACTATGTTTGATGTTATCGTTAATTTCGCATTAATTATTTCTATAAATGTCCAACGTGTGTAAATACGACGAAATTAAAATAAAGAATACTTACCCGAGTCTATTAGTTTATGTCAATATACAACCACATCGTAATGTAAATAACCCTGTTAAATAATATAAAATAAAGGAAGAAGAAATTCTGTTTAATTTTACGTAACATTAATATACCATTTAAATTGAGAATTTATACAAATATTTCCATAATTTTTAATCTCACTGTTAAATGAAATTTCACATAATTACAAATAAAATTTTCTTGCAAATTAAAATTATTTATGTACATATTTTTGTTATTTCTCCGTGTGTATAGTTTTACAACATCCTAGTCGTAGAACAAATTACTTCTTCAAATATTTACAGAAGTACTACAAAGAAGGAACGATAATAAGAAAGATTGAATCGGACGTTTAATCTCATAAAAATATACGTTCCTATAATTTCTTTATCTTTATAATCTTCCTCTTGTCAACAACACTGACATAACTTGTATTTTGGAACATTTGAAATACAGTGACTCCTATTCGGACACTTTTTAAAAAAGAATTACTTTTTTAAGATTGAACAAAACGATTTGAGTCTCTTTGATGAGTTAGAAGGATACAAACAAATTTTGGACAAATTGCAATTGAATGCAATCGCAAAGAAAACAGAGAAAGTTACTTTTTCCAACTTCGTCATCTGAGCCTGTAAATATACTAAAAATACGCGTTGTAGATTTATGTTACATACGTGCTGAAAATTTCATCGAATACGAGTGATACAGGAACAAGCGACAGGCATTGAAATATCTAAGAATCTTTCAATTTCCATCTTTAACCCCTTGCCTTACAATGATTATTTAACTAAAATTATTGTAAAAAAATTCTCTTCTAATCTCTTAACGACGAACGTTTCTACAAATTAATTCAACGCTAAAGTGTATATTAAACGTATCATTAAAATATACGAAATATCAATGAAATATATGAAATACACGAAAAATTATCCCTTTGCCTTATAATCACGAGTTACATGGTGTACATTATGATTAAGATGTGGCAATAGAAAAATTACATGCCTATTAAATTTGTACTTTTGCACAAATTTTAGCTGAAGTTTAAGACTGAAGATTGCCAAATACAAATTATTTATAATATCCTGACTTTTTTTTATACAGAGGTACATTGGAACAGTGAATAGCTGAGATTAATACACGCAATGCCTAATAAATTGTAAGGCAAGGGGTTAAGTAAATAAGTTCCATATTTCAAAGCACTATTTTTTTTTCTTTTTTAATTTAGAAGATATGTACCGTTTAGTTCTACAATGTTTCGTTGTTTTTCCAGTAATATGAAGATTCCATCTTGCAAAAACTTCGTTTCTTTATTTCTCTTAATATCGATATTTTCACCTTTAAATCGAGCTAATTATTTGCGAGCCATTTTTTCCGATAGGCTACTGCCTCTTTTAATAATACACACCTCGTTCACTGTTTTATCACTATTTTTCCTTTTTCGGGAAAAGAATAATTTATGCATTTTTTTCGTTCTACAACTTTTCGTCGTCTTTCCAGCAATTAAAAAATTTCCTTTCTCCAAAAGCATTGTTCCTTCATTTTCTTTAAGATCGAAATTCCCATTTCTGGATTTTGTTAACAGTCTGTGGACAATTTTTTCTGATATGTTACCATCTCTTTAAACATTACACAACTCACTTAATGTTTTACCAACACTCTTCGCATTTTGTTAAAAGAAGAATATTCAATGTAGGAAATGTACCCTATTCCCTTAAAGTATATAATCTCCATAGTTATTAGAAGACACTAATACTGATAACGAACAGACTTTCTTCATATACTCTAACTTCGAGAAGACACCAATAACGATAACGAACAGACTTTCAAAAGGCACATAAGAACATAATCTTTCAAAATATATACGATTTTCATATTTTCATTAAATTTTTGTTTCATTGCATAATAATATATTCAAATACTGTGTATCGAAAATCGGTACGATCTTTCTTAATGGAATTCAGAAGATTTCAGTAAAAAATTTAGCAAACGGTAGTAGACTTAAATCGAGGCTTTAAGAGACTCCAATAGATATTAGTGTAATACAGTAGATTCAATTAGAATTCGACAGATCTCGGTAGATTTCAGCCGAGTTTAGTGGATTTCAATAGATACCAATAGAATTCTCTAAATTTCAGTAGATTTCGATATGCTTCACATTCAGGTGTCCTAATACCTACGAACCAAAATGCATATTTACAACGAATGTGTCTACGAGTCGAAGTCGAGATGTATAATATAATGTTAATACTAATTCTGATGCTACATATGTTCGGTGTTTTATAAATGTGGTGTGTGTCGATGATTAGTTACAAGAGCCTTGAAGATGGTTGAGCTTGTCTTCGGATTAGTGTTTCTATGTTTCTGATGGTGAATCTACCGTACGCAAGACTGGAAAATTATTTATAAAAATAGTAGTATTCTTCGGGAGTGTACATAATTGACATACTTAAATCTAAAAATTGTATTTCTCAAAGTTTCGTTACAGCTTCAAATAAAAAAGTTGTAAACAGCGACCGTTACTATCCTCTTCGCAATTCTGTTCAATTGAAATTTTTCCAAAAATATTTTTGCACATCGTTTAGTAACCTAATTCTAGTAACTTCTCACGCGAACTCAAATTCGTTTGGTACAATTTTATAAAAGTTATTTTACTTTAAAACCTGCCCGAATATTAATGGGAGTCGCTGTTAGAACACTTCGAATAACATTAGAACATTAACTTGAAATTTTCGCCAGTATTTCGTCTATACAGAAAAGCTTGGAACGAGGAATTTACGTGCGAGTAAGTGGGAATAGTGAAAGTCCTCTGTAAATTTAGAAGGAGCCATTGCCAGGTTATTTCGTCACGTTGTCGATCGTTAATTATCCCTGGGGAATAAGACCGTGAATTGGAATATCTCCAAAATCCTTCGCACAGATTGTATCGGTCTAATGTAATAAAACGATCATGCACGAGAACATTGTAGACAGCATTAGGCGGCGAGTGGAGGGGGAACGTGTTGCCAGTGAATCGCGACGGTTACGTCACGAGGGTCAGTTTTACTTGTCATCGCTCGTCAGCAGAATAGCTCGAAGGATTCTCCTATAAATATTACGCTGCATTTGTGTGAAATTTACGGAAAAGCTGACAGTTGTTTTTTTTTCCAAAATCAATCGTTTCTGCCTCTTTTCCCTGTGCTTTCCTTCTTTCATTCCAGTGCCAATTTTCGCTATTATTTGAAACTGAATGTATTACTATTGAGAGACTCTTTTGAGATTATATGAGCCGTTTTTTTTTTAAAAGTGATATAAGTCCACTTTTGGAAAAAATGAATTAATGGTAATTTTAGTAAAATATAGGTATACTCTTTTTATATTTATAATCATACATTCAACGGATAATTAGCTATAAAATGTTATCGCAAAAATCTTTTTCTTTTTTAAAGTGGAATAAGTTCATTCCTAATAATCATAATCAAAATAACTTTCTAATTACAATTATTATTGATTATAACGACATCGGTGTGTTCTGCCCTATAATAGTTATTTGCTAACGCTTTAAAAACAAGACAACGGTATTGTTGCCAAAAAAAAAATAGCTTCGTTTTGTATGAAATGAAACGAGAAGATTTTGTCTCAACCAAATCTCTGGAAGAGGCAATATCAAACAGGAAAAAAAATACAGACGGAGAAATTATAAATTAGATGAAAATATGCTGTATGAAGTTTAAAAGAGATGAACTGAACAAAATTTTTTACAAAACTAATATGGAAGAATATGCTCCATTTAAAGTTATTTTTTTATTTGGAAAACAACGAAGATCTAAACATTTCAGCAAAATTACTATGGTGCCACTGTATAAAACTCCAAGACCTATAACAAAAGAGAAATATAGCGATATGATGAATTTATTGTCTTACATACCATCTATTTACCATGAATATTTCACTATGTTAAACGTAAAGGAGAAATAAGTTTATATTATAAAAAGGTTTTTTTATTTTTACTTATCTTGACGAAGTAATTTAGTTTTTACACTTGTTTATTTTTATTTATTTTTTTTAATATAAGTGAAATTAATTCTTAATAAACTTGATTATTCGTATACTTACATGTCTTGATTTTATTATTATTTTTTACATGAAAATAATAAAATATCAAAAAATAATAAATAAAACAAAAATAACAAATTTCTGTAAAGCCCCAGTGTCTATAAAATATGGACTTAAATTTCCTCTTGTTTTTATTTTTTTATAATATATTATTATTGAAAATGATGTAAGTCCATTGAAATTTAAAAAAATAGCGAAGTTGTGATAAGACTCCAAACGACTGCATGTTATATCAAGCAAGAAGGGCTAATGTAACATTTCTGACAGGGAAAGGTTCCGGTTGATTTCTTGTCATTGAACATGACTTTTTACGTTTACTTATTGAAATCATTTCAGAAAATCTACCTTAGCCTATATTTTTATGTAAAATAGTAATGAAAGCGTCAATTCTATAACATGCACAATTGTCCCAAAGACCTCATTTTGTGGCAAAAAAATAGTCGACACAGCAGCATTTAGCGGCGCTAGTGTTTTTAACGATGGCTACAAAAACATATTATTAACGATGAAATTTATGGATTTAAAGATTGGTAATAGTGCGTACAACATTTGTAAGAAAATAATCGAACGTGAAAATTCGGGCTCAAATAAATTCGAAAGAAGCTCGACAACTGCTGAAGAAAACTAAAAGACAAGCAGCTGACGAATTCGTAGAAACAAAAGGGTCACTTTACGGCCCCGGAATTGCAGATTAAGGGTAATTTTGTAAAAATGTTCTTTTATTTTAGAGAAAGATTAATTTGAAACTTCAAACGCGTTTTTCTCGAAACTGTTTTCCGATCTTGCACGCAGCAGATCCTGAAACATCCCAAATCTTGAAACTTTTCATCTGTTCAACTTGAAATTTCTATACATTATTCTTCATAAAATATTCTATAATGTGGCATACGATTTTTTTAGATATCTTAATTCGCTGAATTTTTATAAATGTTTAAAGTTGATTTTCATCAGCGAAAAAAGAATTTATGTTTAACAAGCCACCATTTTCTTATTTTCCAAAATTATTAAAAAAATCCTACGCTATATTGGTTATAATGTATTTTTGTTTAAGTTAGCTTAAAAATTTTTTATTTTTTGTATCCCACACATATTTGTCGCTGAGTGCAAGCGAACAAGGTTTTGCTGGACATGAAGTTAAATAATGTTGCATATCTCTACCATTTTGTACGTTTACACAGCACAAAAAAAAAATATGGAAATAGAGCTAAGATGTTGCTTAACGACCTTTACAAAACGCTTGGTTTTTTACTAAATATTTATAGGCGAAAAAAATGTGAGATCTACCTGATTTTTTTACGGTTCCAAGGTTGCAGACTCCCTTAAATGCGAGTAAACGTAAATTTGCCGATAAGTAATTGATTTGAATATCGCGCGGGAAATTTAAATTTGTCAACTATTAAAATATCCTATACTTGTACGGTATTCAAATGCAAATTGTTATTTGACATTCAGAAGTGCAAAAATAGATCATAAAATAAGTAAATAAGCATTAACTTTCACTTTGGTCGTGGAAACATTTTCTGAAACATAAACAATACTGCTAGGGTTAGATTGTCATTGTCTAATTATAAACATACGTAATTCCGCAACGAAAAATTGCAGTACGATTAAAAATGATCTGTCATGCGTGTATCGTCACCATAAATTTACGATTGTCCGAATGTGTTACAATGAAATTTGTACTGGCTGGCAGAGTATCGAGACGTATAATCAGACACAATCGTCGAAAGATACCAGTGAATAGGGTCAGGAACTAGACTTTGGCTCGTGTTAAGGCAGGTCTCATTCACTTTGGTATGCGACGCGAAATAGAATCGATATATCGCAATTCGCGTAATCGACGGCCACTCTCTGTTTGTTTACACGGTGTGTCAGTTTTATGGTGGAAAAAAAGAAAACGTATTTCGTTGAATTGGGAAAATAAACACGCGACGGAGCAAACTTACACGTAATGTGTCGAAACGAAACAAAAAGTAAACAAAAGTGTAAAAAATTCAAGTAAAGTTTGTCGAATTTGAAAATTAGAAATTTACGATTAGCTTTCGTAACTTGAAGATTAGTATGATTTAATAGTTATTTAATTTTTTTTTTTCAACATTTCGTAAAACTTTGGTGAAAATTAGTTTTTTGTTTTTAATAAAAAAAATTTGTTTTCCACGTTTCTCTGATAAAATCACTGTTCATCTTTGCGGAATATAGTTTTCGTGATGCATATTGTACGTTGAAGAGATGCAGCGAGCATAAGAATGTTACGTAACTATAACTTGCTGAAATGATTTATTAAGAAAATCCATGTAAACATGTGACTTACATATTCCGCTGAATCGTACATATATTTTCATCTGCCGCTCGTATTTACACGTTTATTGATGCAAATTGGCCGCAGAGGAATGGTTTGAATTAAATATTTGTACCAGAAGAAGAAAAATAAGATCGGAGAAACGGAGAATAATCGTAATTAATATGAAATTATCATTGTTCATTCTATGATAAAGAACAAATGTGCAGTTTCGAATTTTCGTATTATTTAAACAAATTAAGATGTTTTCGTTTCAAAACCTACTGATTTTTTCTTCCACGTCCACTGACGTCACCGGCGTATTTAACTTACTTGAAACCAAAGAAATATATTCTTCCTCTTCAAAATTGATTTCTCCTCGTAATATTACAGTTTCGATAATTAACTTCGTCGTAATCAATCTGCGTAAAAGAAATTAGAGCAATTTCAATTACAATATTTTTGTTAACTAAATTGCTTAATCATCGAATCACCTGTCTTTTTTTATGCCATTTATTGCGATATTTTGCTTAGTGCAGGTGTCAACAGATACGTAATTATAATTGAAAGCTGTTATGAATTTAAAATGAGTGCTCCTAACACCATTAATCGATTCTTTTTGCCCGCTCTTGTTTCATCTTATATCAACATTATATCATTCCTTTTTTTTTTTTTTTTAATATTAGCTACCAAGCATGTCAAAGATACTAAAGGTCGAAATTATGGTTACGAATTCAGCGGATGAAAGAATGGCTTGAATGGTCGGTGGTTTCCTTTTTATCACCAAGGACGAGCATTATTCCATCGGTTTATTTTCAGGCGCCGCCGAAACTCGGCGATATTTTTTCCCCTGCTTACCGTTTCTGCGATCTTCAGATTTCTGTCGGTGTTTTGTAGTATATCTTGTTCGCCATTTATGTGTATTATCGCGAAGTGGTTCTCTTAATCGTAGAATTGATATTACTGTTAAATTTAGTATCACTGACGTTAACATAAATTAATATTAACATTCATTTAATTATGAAGTGTGAAATGAATATCAATGAGAATAATTTGGATAAAAACTTTTTTATTGAAATATACAAGTATTATCATTGCCATTAACATTAAATATAAATTAATTTTTAATATTTACAATTTATACTTTTAACAAGTATAATATGTAAATAAGTAATCTTATAAATGTAAACTTTAATGAATATAATTGAATTATAAAATATAGAATTGATATTAATGAGAATAATTTGGATAACGATTTTGTGATGAAATATATTAATATTATTACCACTCACATTAAATATAAATTAATCTATAATATTTATAATTTATATACTTCATTATTATAATTGAATTATGCAGTATGGAGTTGATATTAATGAGAATAATTTAGATAATGATTTTGTGTTAAAATATACTAATATAATCAGTTATAAATTACTAATATTATATAAATATAACACTATCACTAATATTACATATAATTTTTAATATTTATAATTAATATATTATTTAAATATCATTTCTAAATAAATAATATATGTATATAATAAAAGGTTTTTGTATTGAAATATACTAATATTATTATTACCACTAACATTAAGTTACATTAATCTTTAATATTTCTAATTTATACCTTTAATAAATATAAGTTAATTATGAAGTATGGAATTAATATTATTAAGAATAATTTGGGTTAGGATTTTGTGTTAAAATATACTAATACTGTTATTACTTTTATTACTATTACGATACAAATATAAATTATTAATAATTTAATAGTAACATTAATTTAATTTTAGATTAGTAATATTATTAAAAATAATTTAAATAATGAATATGATTTGAAACGTTACTCTCAGAGTTGTAATTTTCATTCTTAATCCTTTCATATATTAATCATAGCAGAGTAACTACAGTAGATTAGAGAAGAAACGTGTACTATCGTTAATTTTGTTCCACTATTTTCCAATTTATAAATACACGTATACTTAATTGGAAAGAAAAACAAAAATTGTGATCGATGAAGACGATTATCATTTGTACAAAATAAAACTTAGAAAAAGTTGTTAGTCAAACTTTTCAAATTGCACTTTCATTTAGCACATTACAAAAAAAAAAAGATGTGTATTCCTCAGAAATGTTGAGAATAATTTTCAAGAAACATAATTCCTCCTTATTTCTAAAGAAACTTATTGAAGTTTTGAAGAAACCTGACTTACATGAGAATTCCTTACCTAACTTTACGAAGAACTCACGCTAATACTAAATTTTCATCGCGTAAAATCTCCGTTTCAGCAGCGTTTGAAAACGTTCCGAAAGAAAATTCACCCGCCGTGATAAAAGCACAAAAAAAGAAGCGATCGTTGAATTTTATACTAATGCCACCGTTTAATAAGTTACGCTATTCATCTGGCGCCTCTAGGAATATAGACCGTATAGGCTACGCGGCGTTTTATTATTCAAAAGATTCCTTCATCTAGCGCAATCAGAAAGCATTGGAAAATCTGCTGGATAAACATGCACGTGTGAGACTTCAGTGGGTCAGGATGGTGAGAGACAAAGAGAGAGAGAGAGAGAGAGAGAGAGAGAGAGAGAGAGAGAAGGGAAGGTAAAAAAAGCGAAATGTGTTCCTTCTGATCGACAATGCACAGAATCAGCTGAGACAAGGAAAAAAAAGAAGCAGATCCTTGGAATAATTTATAACGAACGATTCATTAAGTTATTATTGCTGCTACCATTTTATACCATGACGATCAGTATTCATCCTTTTTCCTATCTTGGTCGAGTTACGAAACGTTTTTACGACGATCTCGTTTTTCCATCGTGAACACATTTCTCGACGGTTGAATGACGACTGTTTAAAGATGGCGACGCACTCTATTTTACCATATCAGGGGAACTGAAAATTTATTTCTGAGTGTCGTTTTAATTCATTTTATCTTCCTACGTTTCCTAGGTTTGCCTCGAGCTCTTTTATTGCACGATCTTTTATTTCTTTTATAAGTTAAATTCTTTTTCATGATTTAAAAGATTCACTTTTTTTTTTTGTTTTATCGTTTTTGTTTTTGTTTCTTTCATTCGCTTAACACTAGAACTACCGAGCTCGTCATAATGACGGATTTCAGATATTTTTCGTTAAAATTGTTTATATCGGTTAATTGATATAATTGTAGGAATTTATAATGATTTTTAATAACGATGGAATAATTTATATCCTCTTATTTGTTCTCTTTGAAATTCTTTGATTTTTAATTATCTACCTAAAGTATGCCGAAATGTACCAAGAGCCGTCAAAATGGCGGGTCTATAAATTGAGTTACAAAATGAGCTTTAGATTAAAAAGCATATATCAATTTTACATTTAAATTTTACAAATTTTCACAAAGATTTAGCGTTGTTCACCTGAAAAATTTTGATCTTTATTTGCCATTGAAAAATTTCTACACAACAAACAGGAATGTAGTTCGATAAATTGAACTACGAGAAATTCGAAAGAAACTGCTAATACACGCAAATTATGTCAAATTGAATTACGCAACAAAAACAAAATGAATTCAATTTGTCTTGAATGCAAGAAGTATGTTTTTATGAAATGTACATTATTCCAAATAAGATCTATCTGTAAGAAATGTGCTCCTTAGGCAGATTATAAAGAAAAATTGTTGTAATAATAAATAGCTCAATTAAAATATATTTTTATATATTTTCTAGTTAAAAATAAATTATTTAATATATTCAATACATTAAATAAATTATTTAACACGTTTAATATATTAAATGAAGCAATACATATTAATTACTCATAATTTTTATCAAAAAATAGAAATACATATAAATGCACATTTTTCAAATACCCGTGAAATTGATGGGTGTGGTAGAATTAGGTAGGTAAACGTTCAACACTGGTAGTTTTAGTGTTAACAAACAAAACTTGGAGTTATCAATGATAGCAATACCGTGTATACACTACATATTATATTTCTCCTACGTTTTATAAGTTGTATTATTTACGAGTTGCACAGACAATTCAAATGAAAGTGTCAGCCAAAAACAAAGAAACACTAAATGTTAAAGGGTCGATAAAATTTTACAAATGCTGAGAATGATCTCTAAATTCTTTAAAAAGTTGGAGAATCTTTTGAGAGTTTACCTACCTTGATGCAATAATTGTGTTTTATTGAAGAAAATTATTTGTTAATTATAGAAGCAAATGTGAGTAGTACAAAGATATGTTTTATCAGTTTTTATTTGGAGAAAGGAAAGTATCGAAATCAAGATCCTGCAGATTGGTGCATTAATAAAATCAAATTCTCCTGGTGGAATATTAAATAAAATAAAATTGACCATCTGCGAGTGAAATCTAACAAAATAATTTCAAAGAATAAAATTAATATATCGAAAATTGGGAGTAATAAAAATTAACATAGTATATTATAAAAATAGGCTAAATTAAATAAAATGATGTGAAAAAAACATATAATGTGTGAGAATTTGAAATAAGTACAAAAAATAAAATACTTGGGAAGTGCCTAAGAGTGGTATTATTAATTAGATGAAATAATAACGTTAACGTATATTCGAGACTTTATAGCACCGGTATTTCCTTGCAAGCTCGAGGCCTTTTTGCAATAGTTTATCACGAATATTCAAATATTATCTCAAGGACCTCGGGTACTTTGCATACTTAACCCCGTGGTGACCTAACTTGATATTTTCACCTTATGAAAATGAAACCATGATTTCTTTGCGACAGTGTTGACGATAAAATAAAAATCCAACGATCGTCAGCGTAAACTGTACAAATACTTTTGCCGTGTTTGTTCCGTAAGTGTGCGCAACGGGAAATTGAATGAGTAAATATTTTTCGCTAGTCCAACGTAAAAATTGAGTAAACGGTGGGCAGAGAAATTTTCAATTTGTACAAACTTGAATAGGTTTTAGTAAAGAATCCTTTTCTGTTTTGTAGACTTTTCTAAGAATTCGCTCTGAAAAAATTAGAAAATTAATTGAAAATTCCAAAGGCGAATATAGTGAAGTTATAATAATCTCCATGATATTTTGCAGTAAATCAATTTCAAAATTGAAAAAAATATTTCCAGCTTTGATATCATACGAATAGAAATTATTTCTAGCGTTTCGTATAATGTAAATCAATTGAGACATTAGCCAAATTTGAATACAAGTAATTAGATGAAAATATTGAAAACATACGTGACAAATACTTTGACACAATTGTATTACATAACTCGAGAAATATCTTCCTTGAATTTTTTTTAATTACTTTAAATATATTCCACGGGTAAATATGGAGGAATTATAGTAAAGAATATTAATTTTTACACAAAATCACTCTGTTGAGTAATCAAAAAAATTTTTTTAAGAGAAAAATAAAGCAAAATTCTCGTTAATATTATACAAGATAAATTTTAGTTTTTATTTAATCAAAAAATATTTATGAAATTATTTTTAATATTTGCATTTAAATTATTGAATTCATGCATCAAAACAGGCTAATTACTATACATATATTCCTCGTTTACGAATTGAATTTGGATAATTACTATTAAATTGTTTCATAATTTTCTTTATTTTTGAATGAAACTCGGTTGAAATATAATTTGCTAATTTTAAAAATTTTAAATTACTTTTTGAACATTTAGTAATTCAGTTTAAATTTTTTGACCATAAATATCCCAGTTTAATCATTTTTTATCATTTTTTTTATTTAATCCTTTTGTTACACTTTGATAAAGTTGCAGAAGTTGTTGAGAATTTCTCAAAAGAAAGAAGTGAAATTATTTTTTCACCCTTACGGATCTGTAATTCTATTTTTTCTAGTAAAGAAAAACGAAAAAAATTTTTTATTTTGTATTTAATCGTTTAATCTTTCTTTTTAATTCTTTATTTAATCGTTTTTCTCTTACACTTTGATAATGCTACAGAAATAGACAAATTCTCAAAGAAAAGAAGTCAAGTTAGTTTTTCACCTCGCTATCTGTAATTTTATTTTTTCCAGTAAAAAAAAAAGAAAAAGAAACAAAAACGAATCCGTGTCCTTTCCCATATTTTCAAGCATCACCGAATGGAACACCTACAATTCGTCCAGTTATACTGGAGTAGGATCGGCGCAGTACGATCAGAAAAGAAATTCGAAATTGTTCACTTTGTTGTTTCAAGTGGGAAGAAACGTATCGATGATCACTCAGAACAGGACCAGACGTTCAAATATTTATCTTGCTTGTTTTCGTGTTATTTTTAAGAGTGTTCGCGATAGTCGTTAAGAAATCGTACTAACATTGTCGTAAAAATAGGCGAAGCATCAGTGTTGAAATAACACGCGGTTTAGGCGTAACATTGAAATAACACTGTGCGAGAGAAGCGTTAGCACTTGTAGAAACAGCAAGTCAAGAATTCGGACTATCGATTGCGTATTAAGTTGAGTGGCTGTTACGACAGACAGCAAATCACAGTTTGCTAATTGGAGGAAAACAGTGAATACGTGTCTGAAGTTAAAATTAAAAACAAATAAATAAATAAATAAAATTCGAAAACTCAAACATTCTAAAAAATTCCGAGATATCTCTTAAAAATATTTAAAGAAATAATTCTCTCTTATGTCTGGATGTTTTAACAAATATTCAAAAAGAAAATTGTCCTCTAAAAAATGTTTACTGTGGAATTAGTTAAAATTAAAAAAAAAAAATTGTCAAATTAAAGACCGAAAATTTGAACTTTCTAAAAAATTCTGAAATATCCCTTCAAAATATTTAGAGAAATAATTATCCCTTCTGCCTTAGGTTTTAACAAATATTCACGAAAAAATTGTTTTTTTAAAAAATACTTACCCACTCTTACTCTGGAATTATTAAGTGAATCAAATTAAAAAATGAAGTGTAATAAATAACTTCTTAACTCAGCAAAATGGATCGTGAAATGCATAATTTATAAAGAGGATTTTGTAATTAATTTTTGCCGATGGTAAACGGTGAAAAGTACGGTGTAGTGACAAGGAATTAAACAGCCTAAGCTTCGTGTGCACAGATTTCACGTTGTGAAATTTAAGTATTTTTAAAATTTAGAAAATTCACAAAATTCAAGTTGCAGAATTAAAAAACAAATGATTAAATTTTAAATATAGTGGTTCCATATTATGAAATTTAAAATGTAGGAAAAAAAAATGATATTCTTTTAAACAAGTTTCTCTACACACGCGTAGTTGTTTGGTAAAATCGTCGATAACACGCTAGATCCGAAGATTATAATTATTTACTCGAAAAGTTCCCCAAAAGAAGACAACAAACTCCGAGGCATGCTTCAGTACACGTGGTTGATAAAGAACGCATTTATCAGTGGGGCTTATTACGAGATGGAAGTTTCGTAAAGAAAACGCGCTAGGAAAGAGATCGACGTATCAGCGTTCTTTATCGTTGAAATATCGTTATTTATACGTCTCGAGCCGATAACGAGGCGATCCCCGTTCTGGAAACAAGATTTCGAATGCTTCATTTACCCTATATGGGTAATGTCGTCTCCTGTACTGTTGGTTAAGCTAAATTTGTGTATTGATTTTAATCGATATTTAGTCGAGGTCGTTTCACTTCATCTTCGACAGAAAATTCCTGTCAAATTTATGTTATTGAGCCTAATACTTGTGAAATATTCTTTAATTAAAATAATTGATTTAGTTTTAATTATAATTGTTATTGGCGCGAAATTTAAAATATAAAACACAATATTAATATCTAAATTAGTCATGAATTATCGGTGCTAGCCTATAATTTATAGAGGTCACCAAATTTCTGTCAAATTTAGGTTATTGAGTCTAATACTTATGAAATGGTCATTGATTAAAATAATTAGTTTAGTTTTAGCTGCAGTTGTTATTGGCGCGAAATTTAAAATATGAAGCAATATATTAACAGCTGAATTAGTTGTGAACTATTGGTGCTAGTTCATAATTTAGAGAAGTCATTGAAAATCGTATTTATACTTCATAAAATTACAAATATAAGATTCTTCTTTAATTAAAAAAGGTATTAGTGTCTAATATGAATTCAACCTACTTAAAAAAAAAGAAAAAAGATATAAGGTTAGGTTTGACTTAATGGTATAGGAAAGAGTGTGATTTTCAATATTATGTCTAGAATATTTGAAAATAAATGGGCTAACTAGCAATCTGTAGGGCACTGATAGGAGCTATCATTCTGTTTATGATTTTGCTCGAAAGTGGATCACTTATTGTTCACAGCTTACAATTAGCTTACTGATTTGAACTGGATCTAGGAAATAATAATGCCACATATCATTTTGGATGAAAATAAAGTTCACTGCTGCATGGAATTTTTGTTTGTGAATAAATTTTCACTACTTGATTCAGTTTACATCTATGTGTGTATAATTTATATATTTTTGAATGAATTTTACTGTTCAAAGTGCTTGTTATTTTAATTTCTTGATTTCTATTATACTTTGAAATAGGTCATTTAATTTATGATTTATATTAAATTCTCTGTTCAAGTTGGAATTGACAAAGAATCATTCAGCTTGCGATTACAGATTAAAGTAATGCATCATTTTCATTTTGAAAGATAGTTTATTCATGATTTTAGATGAAAGTGATCTCATTTATCACTATAAACCTATCTTACTATGGAATTAATAGAAAGGCTGATACACAATATGAATCATTTCTTGTTTTTTACCAAGATATGAGGAAATCTTCAGACACTTCGATAGAACATTAACTATTTCCTTGTAGAACTTAATAAAGACTCATAGTACATTGATTTAACTGGTGTCAATTACAGATTTAGGTTATAAAAATAAGTTTTACTTTATTAAAACAGAATGTTGCTATCAAACTTATTCGACTGATTTAATTCTGAATTTACAAATTATTAAAAATCTTAAACTTCGATTAACGAATGATTAGTTAATTATTACTAATTAAAATTAATTTATTCCCTCTTTATTACAACTTGTCAGTTGTAACAGTTGAAATGCGGAAATGCATAGTTAACGACGTATGCGTATAAAATAGATACGAAACGGTAAAGACGCGGATAGGAAAATGATAAACAGCTGGACGATCGTTTGGTCAGATAGGAAAGAAAGATATGACGTACGTGATGATTGATGCGCAGATAAACAGGTGCACATATTTATATTAAAGATAGTTGTTTCGTTTAATCTAGAGTCATTCTCTCCAATACTATCGGGTAAATAAAATTCTGTTTTTTCTTAAAAAAAAAAAAAAAAAAAAGAAATAGAAAAAATAAGAAAACACGTTTTTAAAGATTATACCATTTCGAAAATTTTGATAAAATTTTCATAGACAAATTTTTTAAAATTCTCACTTTCTAAATGAAATATTCTTGTCAAAAGCAACGAATTAATTCGGTTGGACAGAATTTTTCAAAGATTCGAAATACCGTTATTGAAACACTCTACCTTTCATCCAAATTTGCAATAGTAGAATCACTCGTCATTTCCAATTTTAGAAAGACGATATTAAGTAACGTCTTCGTTCACCTAATTTATTTATATCTATTTTTAGACGCACAGTCTTTCGTATTCGAAACAGAATATCGCCATTTTTTACGTGAATCTAATTTGCCACGCTTTCTCGTGTACAAAGGAAAGTGTAATGCTGAACAATGGTCAGATTTCTAATTAAAAATTAAAAATCACTAGGCCTCTTAACGGCGTTACATTATACAGTTATACTGGTAATACTTTTATCCGTTTATAGAGGATGCCTCTAAACTATTGATAATATCCATAAAATCTATGATTTTCTATCTGTAAGAAAGGAAAAACGACTTTCTTAAGGATAGAAAGAAAAAATTTTAGTAATTTAATATCGACTGGTTGTGAATTATATACTCATCAGTGGATTAGAGGACTGATAATAATAAGAATGTATTGTCGAAGGTAATATCCTTTTTTCCATCACGATTTTTTTTTTGTTCATTTAAATAAAGAAGAAAAATCATTTAGTGTTTTTAATAGAAAATGGTTACTATAATCTTTGTTATTAATTTTATTGTAATATTTAATGTTTGATTATAGAGGTATATGTAAGTAATTAAATTGAGTGAATATTTAAAAAATCTATGTAAAAAAATTAATCGAAAATGTAAGGCAACATTATTTCATTGGTTACGTGTACACTTACACTTATATTGAATTCAGCTTTAAAAGGTACGATGTGACTTATGAACCATTCTGTACAAATATAAATCAAATTTGGTAGATATTATGTAAACAAGTCTACTTGTTAAATTTCGATTGAATACTTGCTGCTTTAACACCTCGCCTTACGATTTTTTAATTGCTATTTATGTTAGCCTCGAGTGTTTGCTGGTTTAATGCAGCTTTGAATAAATCAAAATCAAAATATTATATACAATGTGCAATTTGTAATCGTCAGTCTTAAATTAAAAATATGTTTAAAGCTAAAATACAAATTGATTGGAAATAAAATTCTTCTTTTTTCTTTGTATCCTTTGTGAAACCTGTATCACGAATGTAACTCGTCGTTATAAAGCAAAGGGTTAAAAAAGCTGTGCAATCTTCAAATTTAGCTAATGTGTTTTATAAGTTAAAGTAAGGCTACAATATCACATAGCAAAAAATTCATAAATACTTCATGGATACACATTGAAAAGTTATAACGAAAATATGAAGCATAATGTTATATGTACAATAAGTGCTATAAATTTACATTAAGAAAATTAAAAAAAAAGTCTTTCTTCTTGAAAAAAGATTTAATACTTTTGAGTGCTATAAACTTACATTAAGAAAATTAAAAAAACGTCTTCTTGAAATAAAAATTTAAGACTTAGCGCTTATCGTACCATTAAAGTTAAAGTTTTACCTAAAACATTTTGTTCTGTCTCTTGTACTTTAAGAGATATATGCGAAAAAGTGGGAGTACTGATTTGACTTTGAGGTTAATTTTCACACCCTTCAAGGGCGACTGGGCACGAATGATGCATATCGTTATTCTTGTCTTTGATCACTCTATAAACCCACAAAGTTTCATTTAAATCCGTGAATTATTGTTCGCGGTGTTCCCTTAAAATATATTAATCCTTTGCACTCGAAGCCTTTGTGCCGAAGTTGAATACTTCTTAGTTTCTTTTTAGCATAATTATTTGTGTTTCACCTGTGGTTTCGTTAAATTAAAATTCGAAAGATATAACGATTCCGTTACAGACTGTAGCTATTTGAGATTGTGCAGGTTTTTTTTTCATCGTTTCTGAATTTTATTCTTCCTAATAGTTCCTCAGAATCTGCAGCATCTATCCAAATTCTCTCGCTCCTGTGTGTTATTAGAACCAGTTTCACTTTTTTATTCTTACAATTAGTTAATCCAAATCTCTCATTTATAATATTATCAATTTGACTTCTAAATAATCTAAAATCGAACTTATCTTCACTGCTACTAATTCCATCATTTAACTCGACGCTTTACAAGCATCAAAGATAGCCTGATATATAAAATAATAAGTTTAATTAAACACAAAGCTGTACTTTGAATTGCACATACAATCAGTTACAATCTGAAGAAGAATATCTGCTTAAAAAAAGGAAAACAGTAATTGTCGTCTCTTAATTGTCATTCGAGTTGCGATATCGAACCAAGTGGTGACTGATGGTCACCTCTCGAGTGTAAAGAGTTAAAAACATAAATTTATGTAATGTCATACCACAAAATTCACAAATACATCAAGAATATCTATTCTTTCCGTGAAACGGGGAGATCCCCTCGATCGGTTGGCAAAGTGTTAAGTTATCAGTATTCAGCTAAAGAATTTAAGAAATGACGTAAGATTACTTCACCAGTTTCAAATATGTTACCTGTTTGAGTGCCAGACAACGCAATCGCGCTTCTCCTATTCAATGCTCAAAAGTGTCAGCTAATCAGTCTGTAAAGTCGAATTAATATTCAGATTTTCTTAATGCGTATCTTAACAGTTATCATTTATCGAGATTCTACTTAATAATAATCTATACTTTCATAAGCGCCGGAGCAGTTGTTTAAAGAAAAATCTTTTCATCTATCAAAAATCGAAAGTTAAAAAAAAAGAAAGAAGCTCTTGGAATTCTTCGATTGAATTTTTCCAAATATCCATGGCACTCAAACGGTGAATACACAGAGAATATACAGTGAATATACAGAATATAATCGCTTCGTAATTAGAAACTATAATCGTCTATAATAACAGAAAGGTTAATTTGATTTGTCAGCATGAATCGTTCTGAAAATCGATAAATTGGAATTCGTTCTTTTTTTTGCAGATGCCGATTTGAGCATGGGTGCAGGCGCAGCTGGTGGTTCGGTCCTCGGTCTGCCAGGATCAGGCGTAGGTGGTGTGCTTTCGCAGCACTGCGCCATCTGCGGTGATCGCGCGACCGGAAAACACTATGGCGCCGCTTCCTGCGATGGGTGCAAGGGCTTCTTCCGGCGATCGGTCAGGAAGAACCACCTTTACACCTGCAGGTTGGTAACACATTTTCTTTTTTCTTTTTCTCCTCACCCTTTGTAATCCATAGTCCCTCTTCGCTCGTAAGCAGAAAAATGTAGTAATAAAAATTACAAGTTTACATTTTCTTTTTTATGACAAACCTTTAAGAAGCAAAAGTTTTCTTTTTGAAAATTTAATTATTACTATATTCGAATTTATGTAATATTTATTTAACTCTTTGCCGTTAGAAAAATGTAATAATAAAAATTACAATTTTACATTTCGAGTACTTTCTTTTTTCTTTTTTATCAGAAATCTTTGAGAAGCAAAAGTTTCGTTTTTGAAAATTTTGTTATTAACGTACTAGAATTTATGTATTATTTAACTATTATTTCATTATTAATTATTATCATTTATTTGTCCCTTTGCTGTTAGAAAAATGTAACAATAAAAATTAGAATTTTACATTTCGAGTACTTTCTTTTTTCTTTTTTATCAGAAATCTTTGAGAAGCAAAAGTTCCGTTTTTGAAAATTTGGTTATTAACGTACTAGAATTTATGTATTATTTAACTATTATTTAATTATTAATTATTATTCGTGGTCGTATTTTCCGTAGGAATGGTAGTCGAACTGGTCGGAATTATTTTTATTCGTTGAATTATTGCCTAAATAAACGCGTAAATTTTATTCGAATGAGTTTGTTTAAGCTGTGTGCATATTATTTATTATTTTGGTATTCGTAGTTTTATGTAGATTTATCTACAATTCCCGGCATAGGACTGCAATAGCAAGGCAGTTTTGCCGTGAACATCACGAAGTTCGACCGCAAAGCGTTAATTATTAATTTAAAATTTAATATATTAGAATTTATGTACTCAGCTTTGTGTCTTTTATCAAATTACTTTTTTTTTTTTTTAATAACATAAATGAAACTTGGAGCTCTTGTATCAAAGTTCTAACAATTACATAAATAAGTGTAACAAGTATCGACGAAGAAGAAAATTTTACTATAATTAAAAATTAATTAAAATATATTTAAAACGAGTAGATGGGTTTTTCCCTCTTGGTATATTGTATGTAAATATTGATACAGATTTTTATCAATGATGTTAATAATTAAACATAATTGAACAATTTGGTCTTGAAATAAAAATCACGTCGGGTATGTGTTTTTTTAAGTTAAATTCGAGGCATGTGCATTTACATCGAATAATAACGACGCAAACATCTTTTATTTAACGCAAGAATTATCGAAAATCAACGCGATAAAATATTAGAAGCGATAATTGCAGCATTGATATTCCTTGATAACCTTTGCGATTTGTAATGGTTCTCACACAGCGCTCGATTAGAACGTTTCATATATATTTTCGAGTATCTCCACTAATAATAACGGTGACAGAAACAGTCTTCCATAATTTCTTAAGCATCATTTATACACTGATATCACGATACTGAAAATTAGCGACAGTTTGCGTTAATTCAGATCTACACTACTCAAATTTTAATGTTTGAGTAATTAATAATATTCTATTAGAAACATTGTCAAACCAATTTCCCAAAGAATTCTCACTTTTATTAATTAAATCACTCTTCTAACAAATCGACTCTTTTCTTTTTAAAATAAAAAAAAACAATTAAATACTTTTGATTAGAAATATTGCGTATTTTTATCACTGCAGATTCAGCAGAAATTGTGTGGTAGACAAAGACAAGAGGAATCAGTGCAGGTACTGCAGATTAAGAAAATGTTTCAAAGCTGGCATGAAGAAAGAAGGTGAGCACATGTATCATTTGTATTATTTTTCATTTTATTTTCCGATGTAAACAATTTCTTCTATAACGTGTGTCAAAGTGTTTTATTTCGATTTAACCTGAGAATCTATTTCACAATAACTCTTTATAAATCGTCGCAGTTTATTGTTCCACTTTCTACATGTATCGCTTTCAATTTTCGAAAACAATATTTTTATAAATAATTCGAAATTTTATTTTTTCCTATTTTCTGTAATAAAATTCAAAGTTAGTACCGTATGATTTTAGACACTGTATATAGATTTCTTTTTTTAACATTCTGTTTAAAATTATTCTCGCTTAATACAAGAACTTCGAAATTTTATTATTACTATCCGGTATTAATTTCAACAATAAATCCGTTGCTCTACGTTATAAATTATGTTTTACATCTATATTAAAGCAACACTCTACATTAAAGCAATTTCTATAAAACTGGAATTTTTCACAGCTGGTTATTTTATCGCCACTTAAATTCCTCCAACTTTCATCTTATTTTCCTCCAAGTAATAATATTCGTTCCTTCTTCATGAAACATTCTCCATTCTCGTTCTCTTTATTCAACGAAACGAGACATTCTACACGTGTCCTATATATCGTTTCAGAAACGTTTTATAAAAGTGACGCGACACTTTATGTCCTTTTTAGCAAACCGGAGGTTTACCTTGAGTAGTTAATTGACAATCCATAGTTTCCACCTCTGTGAATTAATAACTCGAGCGTACACACGGGAACGTGGAAAAACCGCGAAGAAACTAAATTCTTTCTTAACCCAATGATTTTTATTTCATTGTTAATTTTAATTCAATTTAATCGTGGGAATGCCTACTTTAACGTCTCACGTTGAAATGACATGCTACGTACAGTGATTCTCGTTAACTCTACGATGATCGCGGTTGATATGACAGATATATCAAAAATATTTTTCTAAATATTTTTCCAAATATTTTTAAACAGAAACACATTGTAGCCGACAAAGAGTAGTTGTTATTTAACACTTCGACGGCCGCCGTCACGTTCGCGTGATTTTGTTCGACCAGCGTTTTTCGACCGGCATCGCATATTACATTTGCGATTTCATTTGCACAACCTGACGAGCAAACGACTAATCGTCGTAACTAATGAATAATAAAATGCAAATTCAAACATTAAAGATGGTCAAGGACTCATTTACACTATTTGCTTCTTTTTTTCGAATTTATTCGATTTTTTGTCTTCGAGCGTACTATTTAACTTACACAAGGTTACAAACTCGTGAAAAATACCGGTCACATGTGTAAGTTTTTGCATGATAGGGGCGGTCGTCAAAGTGTTGATACATTAACTCACGCGGGACCGGGTATCGACTGAGCTATTATTTCCATGGAGATATTCTTTACAGCTTTGTTTAAAAACGTAATATTAGCTTCAAGTGTGCATTTTGACCGTGCAGTAAATTCACGCTCACAAAAACCCGAAATAATAGAATATTATAATCAGACAAACTCTGGTGTCGAAAATGCATAACACAAAATGATCTTATTTCTGATCAGTTTTTCATTATATAAACATAAAGTTGACGAATTATGCATTAATAATTGAATAATATTCAAAGAGAAACAAACGAAGAATTTTGAACGCTTCTCTTCAATTTAAAAAATTTTCGTTTCATCGAGAAGAAAATGTTAAATAGAAAAAAAAGAAAAATGTCAAGTAAGTACACAGGGAAGAAAGAACGATCTCCAACTAATAACAAAGATTAATTTTCTTCCAATTTGATTCGTACTCAAGATAAGCAGAGAAAAAGCTTTCTTAGGAATAAATTTATACAGATCTTAAGAAAAGAAAATATTAATGACTTATCATTTGGTAAATGGGTAAGGAGATGGCAATCTGAACATATTTTATAAAAAGTCACGAATAATTATTTAGCAATATAAACTTTTTAACAAAGTGTCCACATTTCCATCAGCGGTAGTGTATATGAAAATGAACTAAAAGACGAAAATGCGCACATTAATGATTCAAAGCAAATATATACCAGCAACGAATAAACGAAGTTATAATAATGAATCGACTGCAAGCTTGTCATACAAAAGAGCGTGTTTACCCACGATATTCATATAAAAGTAACGTACAGGTTCGTTCTAACGCAACGTATGATTTTGCAATATTTCGCGACAGTATAATAAAATCATTGGCCATTGTTTAGCTGTCTTAAGTGGACAGTATGTAAAGCTAATACAAATTTGGAAAATAGTTTGTCTTCATAGTGAACATAACGTCAACTTGAGCTTTCTTTTTTCGAATGAAAGGAAGAAACTTCTGAATCCGAAATTGATCTACATATTTATTAATTAATACCTTGATCTATATATTTATTAATTAATTAATTTCTTTTTCGAAATATTTTTCGAATGAAACGAAGAAACTTATGAATCCGAAATTGATTTATACATTTATTAATTAATATTTTTATCTATTTATTTATTAATTAATACCTTGAGCTATATATTTGTTAATTTATACCTTGATCTATGTATTTATTAATTAATACTTTGATCTATATATGTATTAATTAATTTATTAATTTTTTTCGAAATATTTTTCGAATAAAACGAAGAAACTTCTGAATCCGAAATTCATCTATATATTTATTAATTAATATCTTGAACTATGTATTTAATAATTAATACTTCGATCTATATATTTATTAATTTATTAATTTTTTTTTTAATATTTTTCGAATGAAACGGAGAAACTCATGGATCCGAAATTGACTTATATATTTATTAATTAATACTTTGATCTATCTATTTATTAATTAACTTATCAACTAAATATTAATATATTTATTGACACTTTCACGACGGGCAATAAACGGCTAAACGTTTAGCCGAATGCCGCATATAATTCCCAAAAGTCTGTAGCCGAGTTGGGCAACATATTGTCGAAAAGTAATACACTTCATTTCATATTTATAACCCATCTGAAAATTATCATTTCTTTCCGAGCACAGTAGAAATATTTGTACAAGCATTAATTCAGCAAACTTAATGCATGATGACAACATCGACAAAAAAGATTTTTATTTATACACACAGATGTACAACTATTTTTTTTTTAACTAATTTTATAAATCGATCATTTCAGGTCGTTTCATATTTATAACGCACGTAATGGAAAACAACAAAAATGCACACTTAATATTAATTAAACTATATTAGCATAAAATTAATAATCATTGTGACCCTCTTTGGCTTTTATCAACTCAAACAATCTTCCTTTTTCATTGATTTTATTAATGAATTTAGCAGCTCATTGTCGAACTTCTGTGATCCTGAAGAAATTCACGCTCGAAGCTCTTTCACAGTTTCATATTGTCGATTTTCTGCATAAATCCGTTTGATTAAAATTCCCCAAATATTTTCAATTTAATTTAGATCTGGCGAACAGGCTGGTCGTCGCATAACATGAATGGAATTGGATCCAAATCAATTCATAGTTTGCCGACTAGTATGAATTCTGGTGTTTTGTTGGAAAATCACTTCTATGTAACTAGAACTATTCATCTTTGATTACATAAATTGTAATTTTAGACATCCTGTTGTCGAGAACGTTCCCCAACACCATAACAGAGCCGCCACCAAAATTTCTTCTTGAGAAACGTACAGATTCTTTCCTCAAATTATGCCAATATGAATGCGTTCCATCAGGATCGTCCAAATTCCACTTATTCTCGTACGAAAAAATGACCTACATTATAAATGATAAAAGCTTATAAAAAAGAAACCGAAATTCAATACAATACAACTTACGCTGGTTCAATCTCTTGCCACATTTTGTTCTGCGAATTGTAAGCGGGTTTCAATATGTCGTTTCAAAAGTTTTGAAGCAAAGAGAACATTTTCGCCCTCTGAATATGTGGGGTACATTCAAGCATTCTTCAGATCGTTGTCTCTGACACTTTGATTTGTAACAGAGTCGCTAACTTACGATAGCTTATTGCAGAATTACTTGCAGCATGTAAAATTGGTTTTTCTTCCTTTCTCGCGAAGTGAATTTCCTTTCGCGTCTCTTTCGCTTAATCTTACCATATAATTCAGGGTTCCTTATAAAATTTTGGATAACACGATGACTGCGACTGATTTTTATAAAAATCTCACTTACACTTGAACACCCTCTCCTCTAAAGGCTAAGATTTTATCCGTTTCAACGTCACTAAGTAATGTACCACGCGGCATTTTTGCTCTTCTTCACAATTTTTCAAAAATTCAAGAATTCTAGACTCACTTTGACTGCAGAAATTAGTAGATTATAATACTGAAATAGGTATACGGACGATTCGAAGCTTGACTTGGTTTTGACTGCTAGGAGGTGATTTAGTTAAACATGAAAATCGTATAAATTGAAATTCATCTGTCTCTCTCAACGGTGCCTCGTTTGTCTCAACAATGATTTATTCTTTTCAGCAATAATTATAAGCAAACAAAGCCAAAATGAACAAAAATCGCTAATTTGCTTGAAATATCGTAAAAATCAGCAGTATTAAAGAAAAATTGATAAAAAAAGGTACATGAAATACAGTACTTACAATCTATTGCGATTACATTTGTTGGAAGATTTTCTTAAAAGGGCGGAATAATTCAAAATTACAATTACAATCGATTGAAACGACCAATTTCTAAAATTTGTCGCTAAAATAATTGTGTACCCCGTTGTATCGACGAAAATCTTTTCCTACCGATGTTCTCATCACGAATTAAGTTTGCTGAATTAAACTTGTACCAATATCTTCGCTGTTATCGGCAATAAATTAATAATTTGCAGGTGAGTTATATATGAATATAAGAAATATGATTCTTATACTCATTTGTCAAAATTTCGAAAAATTTTATATTTTATACGATAGTATGAGTATAAAATATAAAATTTAGTATATACTCATACTTTCGAAAAATATTGCAAATGCATATTGGAAAAATATTGTTTTTTAGAGAATGAATATGATGAATTTAATTTGAAATGACGCAGTACTACTTTGCTTGTATTCAACTAAAGACTGAAATGACGTATCACTACGCCTTCGATCGCAAAAGTGTTAATAACGAGTTGAATCTGTTTCTTTATCCGTAATTGTTATATAATGAACGTTCGATCAATTTTTCAAATAAATAATTGTTTCACCGCAAAATCAAGCATATAAATATTTGTTTAATTCTCGGCAAACTGTGCCTGGGTCCACTTGGACCCGAGTGTTAAGAAAAAAGCGTATTTTTTCTTATATTATTGAGAAAATAGTAAACAAGAAAAAATAAATGCTTTACAAAATATAGAAGATAGCTGACTCGGGTCCAAAAAGACCCAGGCATAGTCTCCCGAGTGATCCATCGAACCAGTTAACCGTTTGAGTGTCAGATTCCTGTTCAGTGCTTCAAAGTGTCAGCTAATTAATCCTATAACAGTCAAACTAACTGCACATTTAGATTTTATCAATGCTCATCTTTACTGTTACCTTTTATCAACTTTCTACTAAATTGAAATCTGTGCTTTCATAAGCTTCGGAGTTATAGTTAAAAATTTTGTCTATTTATGAAAAATTAAAAGTAACAAAAATGATGAAAGAAACAGAAAACTTGGAATTTTTTAAAAGTCTGTGACACTCGAACGGTTAATTAGTCACAACCATGATCGCGATTTTTTGTCACGAGTAATAAGTTTGTGTATCTTTTTTTTTTTTCTCGATTTTGTTTGTACGTAGCCGTACAAAATGAAAGGGATCGGATAAGTTGTAGAAGGCCAAGCTACGAGGAACAAAGCAGCAACGGAAGTGGACTTTCCGTTGTTTCCCTTCTGCAGGCGGAAATGCTCAGCAGACAAGTTGGTGCGGCTCTCGAGGTCAGTTTATATGAATGTTACTTTAGTATGTTAACCCTAGAAAGAGTGTGGAAGTGTAAAAAAATGTGCACAAAGTTTGTGTTCTTAAGTTTCTTAACTTTAAAAATTTTTTTTTTAAGTTCTTAGTTTCTTTTCTTTATTATTTTTGTTTACTTTTCATAAAATAACTCGAACGTTCCTTTATTTACACAAAGTAATCGTATTTAATTGAATATTTTGTATATCCCTTTTTCATTGAAATTGAATGAAAGCTGTGTTGAAATTTGAAATTAAATCTTCCAACAGTTTGAATTTCCCAGGGTTAATGTAAATTAACCTCTTAACTGTGGAAGACGAGTTAATTAACTCGTCTTTGGTTGACCAATACTTAGAATACAATAGTTTGTTTATTGAGGAATTATTCATTTTTAATTGTACTGTTATGCCTGTATTGAACGTGAGATACATCATATTCGTATTTGCAAATATTGAAATGAAGTAATCGGTTATAATTTTTACTCATTTTTAATTATAAATTAAAGAGAATCAATTTCTCTTTGAAAGATGAACACAGTTAACAGATTAAGCAAGACAGAATTGTAAAATAAATCTTTTGTTTCGATAAAGTGAACCTTGAATTCAGTTGAATTCACGAGTAATCAGTACGAGACTCTCGAAGATTACTTTCTAATATTCAAAACTCTAAATGAAGTTTCTTTAGACCTAATTAATCATGATCTGGTACAACAAATGAAAACTTAGAAATTTTTTATTTGGTGAAATAAATCTTCATTGTAAATTATGCTCGAGTGAATGTAGTAAATTGTCAAAAGTTTCCAGAATTAAGTTCGTTTGAAAATCTTCAGTAATACTTGCATGGCAAACTTCGCGAATAATTTAGACAGATTTATTTAATCTCTGTGAAACTCAAAATCTGATAAATTCGCAATTAAATATTTATATACAAACTGACGGTTTAGAATAGCGTTTTTTAAAATTTTGTACTCGGAAATATTCTTAGTGATTCTATCATGATCCATTAGACATATATTTTGCTCTGAAAAGAAAAGAAAAGAAAATAGAGAGAGAGAGGGAGGGAGGGAGGGAAGGAGAGAGAGAGAGAGAGAGAGAGAGAGGAGAGAGAAGAAAGAGGCAGCTTTTTACTTTTTACTTTTCACACTTTTCAGATTAAAAAACATATTAGCAGCAATAAGCCGCAAATCAGAAAAATCAGAAAATTCGAACGTTTCAAACAGGGCACGTGAAAAAGTAATTTCTACCAATTCCGAAGCGATTGAATTAGAAGTTAAAATTAGCTGTAAATGTTAATTAACCGCTTCCCTGTGAATAAAATCGATGCCTGCTCGATGCGAACGTCGCGAACTCACGAATTCAAGGTTTGCTTCTTTGTTTCTTGGTTTTAATCAAACGAATTGAATGTCGATGCCTTAATGATTATGGGAAGAGGGAGAATTAATGAGGCCCGTGAGAATAATACGGGTCCCCTTAATGCAAATGCGAAGACGGACAGACATCCGGTCATTTTATTTTCTTGTGTTTTCTTTTTCTCAACGACGAATCGTCATTTTCACAGCCTTAAATAAAATCGAAATTATTTAAATTCCGTAGCTAATCGATATACAGCTGAACCATTGTTGTGGTTCATAATTCGAGTGGTAGAAATTGACAGGAAACTCGGTGAAATCTCTAAATGTACTTCTTCAGGAGCTTTGGATTTGAATTTAGAAAAAAGCACATGTTTTAAAGCTAATTTTAATTACAATTATGCACGTTGAGTCAAAATAAAGAACATAATTTTTCTAAAATATCAGTCATATTTATAGTTTTTAATTTTCAAAATTACCCTATATTTGTACAATTATATAAAAAAAAGAAAAGCATTCAAATCAGTTTTCTGATAATATCAAAAACTTGGAAATTGCACTCCGTTTTCGAAAATATTTACCTTATTATCGTTGTTGAATTGTATATTTTTTTAAAACCTAAGAATTCGTCGCAACATATATAATACAAATTTATTTCAATTAATAAAAGAAAGAAAAATCTCAACTTCTTAACACAATAAACTTACTACGTATTTTCTATATAAAATTTTCAATAACAGAAAGAACAAATTGTAAATGATAATTCTACACAACAAAATGAAGCTGCAATCAAGAATAATAAATTTTCGATTAATGTTTCCTTCTTCACTTACAATCGTCTGAAATATTGATCGAAAGACTGGTGCTCTTGGATCAATTTTTCAAACACTTACAGCTAAGAAATGAAGCTTCAATCGCAATTTTGTTACTCTTACTTTTTCTTTTATTTCATTGCGTAGAATATCTCTAACTTATTACATTTTACTTAAAAAAAAAAGAAGTGCATTTCTTTGAACACAATTGTGTCGATTTTCCACATGAATTCACTCAAAAACAAAGCTTCGTATGATAAAATCTTATTTCACACTTTCAGCTTAATTTTTTACGGAGGCCACGGTATAGCGAGAACGTAAATTAAACACTCGAAGTGCGGTACTGATTGATATCGCAGCATTTAGAACCGTACACTGCATTTTATTTTAGAATTTTGTACAATTAAAGAACGGCAAATTACAACTAACAGTAAATTTTATTTATCATTTGGAATATTTAATATTTAGATTATTTGAAAATTTATATATTAATAAGTATTATTAGGTGTAGAAATTAGCATAATCAGTACAACCATTCAAATCGAAATATTCACGATGATATTTGCAAGCTGCCAGAAAAATGGCAAAAGATCGTCGTTAATGATAGAAATTATTTCGACGATTGATCTATTATATTTTTATTCTTTTTAAATAAAATCTTGATCGTACCCAAAGTCAGAAATCATTAATTTTTACACCTAATATTTAGGGTGTGAGCAGTTTTCGCCTGTAATCTGCATAGCCAGTGTATTCTATAAAGTACAATTTGACGCTGGACTGAAAACTTTTTCTTACGAGTCTGACCAAAAATTCAGATCTTTGAGCGCTTTTATTTCAGTCAATTTTTTATTCTTTCAGCACTCGAAACATGTTTACTTTGACTTCTGACGACTTTTCACGACCTCGCTATATCACGATCCGAGCTATAGAATCGCTTCGCGACCCATTAAGTGGATTCACCTTTCAGACGATAATTGAACCTCTGCAGTTTATAATTAAAAATCAATAAAAATGATAAGTAGCTTCATTATTTCAGTTTTCTGAAATATGAATACGGTGCATTTTATTAGAGATGCCAGAAAATAGTTCGTTTTTCATGACGTTTATTTTTGCCCGTTTCCTGACCTGGTTTCACGCACATCAAATTACATTTGTTTCTGCATAATCTAGAATCTCCTGGTAAATGAACAGTTCATTATTCAGATCAATTCGGTAACGCCTGAATAAAAATAAATTCCGATAAGAAACTGGAAGAACGTGTTCGGCGTTGTGCGCTTATATGAATTTTGCAAAGGTAACCATGCAAAAAGAATATTAACGATATTTATATACAAATTTTTAATATTCGAAAATGCCAACATTGGTCTGAAATTTTTGGAAAGCAATGTTAACCTGAAAGATGATTCGAGATCTGGCAGAGACCTGCGATACCTTGATAATAGCCATTTAAGGGCTACAGTTGAAGAAGATCTGTGTTTGACGATTACTCAGATTGCAGAAAAGCTGGATGCACGTTTGTGCACAATCTAAGAACATTTTGAAAATATTGAGAAGATTTCACGATGCGGAAGATGTGTCCTGCAACTTCTCACCGAAGAAAACAAAAGCGATAACAGTTGCCATGTACAATTTCTCTGAGACAAATAGTCGAGTCCTTTTTTTAACACGTTGAACGCCATGAGAGTCACTGATGACCGCCACTGAGTTTGTTCTAAGCGCCATGGGGATCACCGATAACTGGCGAAGCCAAAATCACTAGAAACCAATAATTCGAGTAAATTTCAGTGCTTTTGAAGTTTTCAATATTACCATCGCCACTACAATGGTGTGAAGAAATTAATGCAACGACAGAATACATAAAAATAGTTATATATAGATGTTTAAATAGTATGGGCTCATATTGCGTCGTGTCGTAAATTCATGTTGGTGCTACGAGCAAGCCACGTAAAATTAGCGTGGCATTCAACGTGTTAAGGATAGTTTTGCTTCGAGACAAGGCTGAAGAAGGCCATACTGCCAAGGGGGATCCTCTTGAAATACAGTTTTTCATTCACTATAACTGGGGATTGGAAGGTTATAAGACCAAACAGCATACGTGTGAATAACATATACATACTGATGTATGTATAATAATAGAATTTACTGAATAATGTATATACTATAAGGATATATAATACATAAAATTTAAGTACATAACAGTCACGTTAATTCGATTAAACTTCATTGTTACCTATTTCCAATACCTGTCCGCTTATTTTTGTCCCCGACTGTATATCGTGATACATATGAATAAGACGCCGACATTTAATGCACAATGTGTAAAACTCTATTTATATGTCTCCGGAATTTTACGAACAATCAAGGAGAACCGTATTTTTATGTCTTCGGGCTGTTAACAGAAGAGACTATGTAGAACGTTAAAAAATAAAATGATGTCTATCTATAAAGCTTTTTAACAGAGAGCACAAGTCCGGGAAATTTTTCCATGTATCGTGTATACGATGCAATGCGTAACAGTACAATTTAAAGCTTAGTAATCTTTCGACGAATAAACCACCGCTTTCTACGTATTATCGAAACAACGACGAGTTATCTCGTCGTTCCCAGGTAAAAGGTTAAAGAGTAATTCGAGGTTATGTTGAAACAGTTAGGTAGCCCAGGCGGCGATATCGACTTGAGCACGAAGCAGATCGCGAATATCAACGACGTCTGCGAGAGCATGAAACAGCAGCTTCTGATCTTAGTCGAGTGGGCTAAGTACATACCCGCTTTCAGTGAGTTGACCCTCGATGATCAAGTAGCTCTACTCAGGGCGCACGCGGGTGAACATCTTCTACTCGGTGTCGCCAGGCGCAGTATGCAACTCAAGGATGTGCTTCTTTTGGGCAACAACTGCATCATCACCAAAAATTGTCCTGGTACGTCCTTCTGTGCTTCTTCTCTTTGGTGTTGGTTGTATATATGTTCATTTTTATTTGGTCTCTCTTCGGTTAATCTCTTCACGATTGAATTGAGATACTGAGACATATCTCAAACGGTGCACCATTTTTATGCACATTATATTATGGTGGATTTGTTGTAAGCAAATAGAGGTGTGCGAGAACCTCGATGCTCGGGACGAGTCGGGTCGAGTCGGGTTCTTGAAAATTTAGAAATTCCCGAGAATATTGGGAATTCTCGAAAGAGTCAAGATTCTCGAAAATGTGGAGATTCCCGAAAATTCTGAATACCTGTTTGTCGTTTCGAGACTCGCTTTAATGAATACGACAGCGGTTTAAGATACTGTAATTTGATATATTCATGATAGTAAATGTTTACGCGGTCGCTTTGTTTATATCAAATCGCTTGAATTCTAGTATTCACGTTACTGACACACGGACATTATATATTCCATAGATCGTAATAAAAAGTGCAAAAATATTGTCCTAATAATATGAATCCTGATGCATCCAAGAATCCCGACACTTTCAGGAATTTCGAACTTTTGAAAATCCTGGACAGTCTCGGGAGTCTCGACACTATCGAGACTCTCGAAATTTTCAGAAACTCGTCCTGATCCCGGAAATAATTTCCCGATATTTTCGGGTTCTCGCACACCTCTACAATCAGAGTACCATAAGTGAGAGATTATGATATTCTTCCGTGAAAATGTCTTCATAGAGAAATTTTTCTTTCTATTTTTTGGCGTCTGAAGGTGTACATTATTTTTAGAGTGTGTAACTTTAAAATTGGTCGTCGAGAAAAGACAAATTAATTGTTAATCTGACATAATCTAGCGTAAAGTATACAGTTTAAAAAATATGTACATAATTCCTTGCCTTACAATTTTTCAATCACTAAATAAAGTGACTTGTCCAATGAATGAACACTTGAATTGTAGGTTTGTTAAAATTAGAATTCACAAATTGTTATTTAATCCTCTGAATGCTATTATTGTAAATGAGCTATTTCATTACTGCACAATTCTAGCAATGTTTGACAGTTACAGCCCTAAGTAAAAGTCTGGCGTAGGATTAAGTGAAACTTGGGCCAAAATAGCCGATGAATGAACGCAAATTTCTAACGAATGAACAGAGATACTCCAGTGAATGAATAGGATAATATTATTGAAGAAAACGTGATTTTCAAAGTTTTATTCAAATTATTTTCAAAATGCAAATTGTAGATGTCAAGAAGTAAGCTTACTTTGAACGTATAGGACGCCTTGAGAACAGTTATTGAATAAAAGGAATGTAATGCCATATAGGTTATAGGAAAAAAGAAAATCACTTTTGCAAGACATTTGTGGATTACCACTGGAACTGTTGTGCAAATTTTAACGTGAAAAGAGCGTGTTAGGTGTTAATTTTTTGTATAATATGAGCAAACTTTCATTCACTGGACAGGTCACTCTACACTAATTTCAGTATTCTGATACAGCGTTACATTAACAAAGTCAAGACATACACGATTTGTATTTGCTAATCCTCAGATATAAATTGAAACTGAAGTTTAAGCACAACTATAGATTTAATAAACATATAATTCTTCTTTTGTCACATTTTGATCATAATGTACACCACGTAACTCGTCATTATAAGGCAAAGGGATAATCTTTCGTGTATTTCATATATTCCATTGATACTTCGTATATTTTAATGATACGTTTAATACACACTTTAACGTTGAATTAATTTGTTGAAACGTTCGTCGTTAAGAGATTAGAAGAGAATTTTTTACGATAATTTTAGTTAAATAATCACGTTGAAACTAACTCAGCATTGTTAGCAGTGAGATTGATTGAACTATTGTTTAGAGATATATATCTAACTGCTTCGATAATCATTTAGCTTTCGTCAAGTGTCGAAGATACATTCTTATTTATTGAAAGAATATATGAATAATTACGAACTTTAATATCGTATATTCTAATTAAAGAAAAAAATTACTAGTTTTTTTTCAATTATATTATAATTAGATTAACATTGAGTGACTATCGATTAATTTTTCAAGTTGTACAAATTAACCCTCTATAACTCAACTTTTCTGTGTTTTTAAAAAGAAAAATTACGTTTGATTACAATTTTACATTTGGAAAAGTATATTGAAGAATAAAATTACAGTTAATTACAATTTTACATTTGGAGAAACGTTGAACAGAAAAATTACAGTTGATTACTTTACATTTGGTGAAATAATGAAAAGTAAAATTACAGTTAATTACAAATTTACATTTGAAAAAATAATGAAAAGTAAAATTACAGTTGACTACAATTTTACATTTGGAGAAATAATGAAAAGAAAAAATTAATAATTAATATAAAGAAATCAACTGGTAATAACATAAAAATGCAACGATGCAACATTACAGCAATAAACAAATAACATGCGATTTATGTATACAATACAGATAAATGGAAATGTAATTTTTAAGTCACGTGATGCTATAAACGGTTAACAGTTTGCTCTATATTTTTATCTAACTTTCTCACTAATCACAGTTATTATTTAATATACTGTTCGATAACATTACAAGTACTCAAGATTTCGTTTCGAAACAATTTCTCATTGTAACCTAAATATAAGCGATTTCTTCACTTTGAAAATCTTATCAGTAGATTCACTATCGTTATAACTTGCCGTTTCAACTATTAACAACTATTAACATACTGTTGCAGAAACAAAGTAGATATTCGAAACATTGCATATAGTTAGAAAGAAAGTAAACGAAGAAGAATAGATCATTTGTATTCACTGTTGTATCTAATTATTAACTTATCGCTGAATATAATTTCACAAGTAAAATTCTAAAATATTAAACAGGTTGAGAAGAATTTAAAAATTACTAAAAGATACTAGTCCGTACACCAGTAGTACCAACATAACAAAAAAAAATAAATCTTTATGTTAATATTGTGTAAAAAAATATTTTAATGAAAAAGATTTGGCTAAATAAAAATGGTAATTTAAAACTTTTACTGTATCTGTAATTCTTCTAATTGATAAAATGAATAAAATCATGCTCAACACTTTCTTTACGTCTTTTGGATAATGTGTCGTTTAAACGTAGAATTAAAAATAGTAAAACATGTATAATTACATGTTTGATAAATCGATGCTTGCAATTTATAAACCACAAATTATCGTGTCTTTGATTAGGATCAATGCTTGCTGGAATTGTAAAAAAGCGCAAGCCGTGAAAAAACAATCATAATGCATAATGCTCCAAATAAGTATAATTTCACTTGCAAATTTATGTAATACTTTTTTACCGCAACATTTTATAGTATTAGTATTGTGTTCATAGTACTAAAATTAGAATCACGGTTAGGTTAAGTTAGGTTACGTGTTTAAGTAAACACTTCTGTTTTTTTTTTGTTTTTTTTTTCATACAAAATATTACGAAAATAGTAAAATAACGGAAAAAAAAGAAAAAACTCAAAAGTGATCAAGTTTAATAATCATTAGAAACGAATTACGTTTTATATAGTGTATAAAGCTATAGTAATAATGATAAATTAAAAATAATAAGTGGAAATTTATAAGAGGGATCTTTTTGCAACAATTTTGATCGAAAGAAAGTGATCATTTTGCAGAATTAAAAACGCAAAATTAATATTATCAATCTTAAATTTGATAACACTGTTCAACAAAGTTTGACCTTTAGAAAAATCTGTAATATCCATTAGACGATTCTTGTACAGTTTCTCGTCTCAAACACGAATCCGGAAGCAGAATTTCGCTTTTCGCCCTCAGTTTTTGAGAAATACGGCTTTTTGTAAAAATACACGATTCTGGGAAAGATTCAGATCACTAGTTTTTTTGTTCTGTAAGATATGCATTTTTCAATTCTGCACTTTTTCGTCGTTTTTCCAGCAATTACAAGCAATGTTTCGTTGTTTTTCCAGTAATATGAAGATTCCATCTTGCAAAAACTTCGATTCTTTATTTCCCTTAATATCGATATTTTCACCTTTAAATTCAGCTAATTATTTGCGGGCAATTTTTTCCAATAGACTACTGTCTCTTTTGATAATACACATCTCGTTTACTGTTTTATCACTATTTTTCCTTTTTCGAAAAAAGAATAATTTATGCATTTTTTTCATTCTACAATTTTTCGTCGTCTTTCCAGCAATTAAAAATTTCCTTTCTCCAAAAGCTTTGTTCCTTTATTTTCTTTAACCCCTTCCCGTGCCATTTAGCTCGACGAAACTCGGGCCCAAGTGGTAGGTGTGAACGCGTGGTAAAAAAGCTAGACTGATGCTCGAAAACAGTCACAATACGAGCCGAAATGTAAATACTTGTGATATAGTCATTTGCTTTACACGATACAGCTCTTGTGGACGTAAACACTAATTTAATTCTTTTTCCTTTTATATATATAAATATAAATATTCATTCCACGAGTCTGACTCGTGCTATTCATGTTTGGGCCAAAATCTTCATCACGAGTCAGACTCGTTAAAGCACGGAAAGGGGTTAAGATCGAAATTCCCGGTTCTGGATTTTGTTAACAGTCTCTGGACAATTTTTTCTGATATGTTACCGTCTCTTTAAACATTACATAACTCATTTGATATTTTACCAGCACTTTTCGCTTTTCATCAGAAAAAAAAAAAATTCAATGTCAGAAGTGTACTCTATTTTCTCTTTTATCTTCAAGACAGTATAACACCAAGAAGAAACTAGTAATTGTAACTAATAGACTTTCACAAGGTACGTGAAATAAGTAATCTTTCAGAATATATACGAACTTACGTTTTCGTCTGATTTTATTTGTTGCAATGTATTCAAACATTACCTATGGAAAATCGGGACGAACTTTCCGGATAACCTAATATTACGTGAAAACTCAAACACTAGGATTCTGTAGACGTTTCTTAACACGTTGACTACCACACCGAAATCACATGTTTTGCTCAAGACGCCACAAAAGTATTTTTATTATTCTAAGCATGTAATGGTAAAATAATAATAAATATGTTTATATAAGACGACATTCTTATCCATGGGGCGTTTATCTTGCTCGTGGTCACGGGTTAGGTGCGCTCGATGTCACACGATAACTACTTTGGAATATTTATTTACGTTGTGGCTGTTTACGACGCTTGTAAAATGTATCTATCCGAAGAAAATTACGACATAAGATGCAAAAAGAGAAAGGGCTATGTAAATTGTTTTTAAATAAATGCTATTTATTGAGATATAGTTAGGAATTAAAGAAAAAAATAATATAAAAAAAAAAGAAATAAGTATGTGGCAGGGCTCGAACTCACGGCTAAAAAATGTGCAGCGATTCCACAGTCAGAACCCTTAATCATTCCACCCACGACGCCATTGAAAAGAAGTTAAATTTTTTGGCATATATTGAACATAAATTGCTTTTAGTTGAATTAATTCAATTTCTTCAATTTGTATACTGTTTCTTCGAATGTAACAATGTTCGAGGTTGCACGATATACACACTGTATGCAGAAACTGTAAAAATTCGAAGTAGAAGTTACTTTCTCACGCGAAATACCTTAAAAATATCGGTTTTTAATTTTTTTGACAACGGCGCACCAAGCCAAAAGATATGAAAAAAATTGAGGATGATGATCATGCTAATACGCTGCTATTAAAAAAATATAAAAAAAGCACTATTTTTTTTTTTTTTCAAAAGATATCCGCATTTTTTGCGTTTTTTATTTTTTACAGCTAGGATTTGCAACGAAAAAATCGGAAAAAATTCCCTAAGATGTGCCTTCATGTGTGTAATATGTCAGATTTTTTCAGAAGTTTTGCGATTCATTAAATAGGGAAAATAGTCCAAAAACTGATAATCAGAATTTACCCTGTAACTACCCCCACGGTTGAGTTTGAGGGTTGAAACTTGGTGTCACATGTTTTCTTTTGGTAAGCTATCGAATGGTGTATCGCACTACCAAATCGGTTGGAGGGCACTTTTGACCCCCTTAACCTGCTAGACCCTTTAGAACAAAGATTGCTAAAAATCGGACCAAAAAGGTTACTACATACTGCTCAGATTGTATTGATCAGTCGCATTTATGTTTGAAATGCTTCGATACAATACACTGGTAGATAGAAAATTTGATAAAAATTAATCTCTCATTTTTAATTTTCTAATAAAAATTAATTTCTCACTTTTAATTTTCTAACAAAAATTTTAATTGTCGAATAGTGCACATTTTATTTCAAAGTACTTTCTAATCAGCAATGATGTTCAAAATTCGTTAACTGTTAATGTTCATTCAACTTTTACAATTATAAACATTTAAAGCACTCACTACACGAGAAACACTCTACAGGAGAAACCGTGGCAGTCAACGTGTTAACACATTAAGGATTGCTCACGAGTTTTCTCGTGTTTTGCGTCCCATCTATTACGAACCGATCACGAGATAACTCGTGTTTTCTACACGCTGTCTTTAGATATGTCACCTACTTTGATACATTGTATCTGCTTTGTCTATTTAAGTGTTTACATAGTCAATATATTAACAATAGTTAAAACATAGTCAATGTATTAACAATAATTAAAACATAGTCAGTGTATTAACAGTGTGCCGCCAATGGAAAAAGAAGAGAATCAAGATATATATGTAAATTTTGTATGGTTCCTCTTCATAGAGAAAAATGTTTCACGCAACATCATACTTTAAGTACTAAGAACTTTGGTAAAATTTATTTTTAAATAAAATTTTATAATAATTATTAAAAAAACAATTTTTTTCAATAATACCTAAAATGCATCCTATTCTACAATTTCTGAATGTTTCACAAAAATTGCTTCATAAATAAGAAAGTTATGATGATTTTAGTTTTGTGCAAGTTTTCCCAAAAAAGTACAGTCCCAAGCGTATGTCTTACAGATTTCTTCGCGATAGGTTTACGGAACACGTAAATTTGACGCATTCGGGATTTCACCAGCGAAATTACAGAAACAATTGCTATTATTTTCCAGTAACTTTTCCTTACTTTTATTAATGGAATGATACGAAAATATATCCGAATTTGTAAGTAAGTTAACAATACACAACTACTTTGCCTCTAATAAATCGATTTCTTGAAGGAAAAATTCAGTTTCTTATTCACACAAGAAAAACTCGTAAACTTAGTGTTAATGTGTTAACACGTTCGGCGCGGCGTCGATTCTGCTTGATTTTCTGTTCAGGCGGCGAGAAAAAAAGGCAAATGTTTCAATAGAATGTATTAAAGAAGTGTACATGTATCTTTTATGTTATAAAAAGTTTTAAATTAAATAAAGTTTAGTTTTTGAATTTGATACTGTCAGATCTAAGAGACTGACGTCGCCTAAACGGAAAGTTCAGTGTCAGTCCCTGGGGACCGACGCCGTGTTTAACGTCTTAACACTTGGCTGACTGCGCGTATTTCTCGCGAGCGACACTTACAGATTTTGACGTTGAGAAATATAAAATTCATTAATATACACCGTTTCTCTGTCTCTAATAACATTCAAGCTGCTAAGTTACATATGTTCACTACTTTCCACCTTGAAGATAATGTTTGCCCTTTTACAGTAAACGATTGTCGATAAAAAAAAAAAGGAATAATACCTGTATTTTTTTTTTTTTTTTTTTTTTTTTTGAGAACTACTGCATACGAAGGTTTCATCAACATTGATGATTATCACTTAGAAATATTCCCTTGTTAGTAATATTCTTACAATGTAACCCTTGAAGCGTGCAAGTAATTTGAAGTTATTTAATATTTCATATCACTTAGACAAATCGAAGTAATTTATTTAGTGAAATGTTAAAAAAAAAAAAGTAAAAATGTGTTAAACAACACAGCACTTTTTAAGAGTGTAAATTGAAACGGTAAATTTATGCAATCGTACATCGCAAAATTCACAAATATATTACGTATATCAATTTTCTTCACAACACGGGAAGATCTCTCCGATTGGTCGGTTAAGTGTTAAGAAGAAACCATCCAGAAAATTTATCGGATTGATATCGCAGTTTAACGAAATTTGAAAAATGTTTTTAATCATGCAGCGATTACTCGTTGGCACTGCCGAGTCGGCGTAAGCGAGCGATGGTCTCACAGTGGCAAAACACCATGCACATGTTGCCAACGGAGATTTTCTCGATCTGTTTGAATTCAATACCATTCCGATACATTTCCTGGGTAGTTCCTTGTAACAGAATCCGATACTGTGTAGCAAATTTGCACTAGATAAAGAACTTTTCGTAAAAATGCAAAAGTATCGCGTAGAAGGTACGCATATCGGCTCTTTTTTAAACTTTGATATTCAGTTACAACCATTCAGAGTCAAAAAATTTAATAAATATATTAATAATATATTCAAGACACTTTCCTCTATATTTTAAGACTAAATTGAACTTCCTAGCGTTTCGAGTTTTCACGTAATACCTCATTTTTACCCAAAACTTGTGTGTTGTTACAAAAATTGAGGGTGATAGAGCAATTCTGCTTCCGGATTCGTGTTTGAAACGAGAAACTCTACAAGAATCGTCTAATGGATATTACAGATCTTTCTGAAGATAAAATATTGTTGGACAGTGTTGTTGTAGATTCAATTTTTAATTGTTACCGACTGAAATAGTTAGATAAGTAACTATTTTTTCGATTTCAGTTATTTTCTTCGAAACAATTTAAAATAAAAAAATAATTCTTTTATAAATTATCCGATATTACGAAGAAATATTACGTGAAACTATGGAAATTTTGCTAACCGTATAATACTCTCCTTCGTATCTGCTAGCCTCTCTCTCTTTTATCGGCTCTTTCTTAAACTTTGATTGTCATTTGCAATCATTCAGAATCACAAAATTTAATAATTGTATACACTAATATATTCAAGACACTCTCCTCTATATTTTAAGACTAAATTGAACTTTCTAACGTTTCGCGTAATCGCTGTATGATCAAAAATATTTTTCAAATTTCGTTAAACTGCAGAAAAAATGAAATACGTAAAATGAAGACTTATCAGATATAAAGATCTTTTCGTCTTGCTTGACATTTATACTTTGCGTTCTTGTTATCGTTCATTAATGTCTATATCTTATGATACTTTTACATTCTATATATTACTATATTTTATATTACTTTTCAATCTCGAACTGTTTCTTTAAGAGTATCGAACAATGTATTTGTAGAAGATAAGATGTTTAAATAATGCTTAATAAATAAGGCCTCGCGTTGCTTTCAAATGTTGTTTAACGACTTTCAAGTATCGCTATATTATGGAAAGTGTTCTAAATCTTTCAAAATCACAATAATATAAACCCTTGAAATTTTATATACAATTGTATTTGTTATTTGACGGTTTCATATTAACGTCTATGTGTTATATTACTTTTGTATTTACTATATTTTATATTACTTTTCTATATCGAACTGTTTTTTTAAGAATCCACACATATTGGCCCTTTTTTAAACTTTGACGATCATTTACAACCATTCAAAACCACAAAATTTATTAACTTTATACGCTAATATATTCAAGACACTCTCCTTTATATTTTAAGACTAAATTGAACTTCCTAGCGTTTAGAGTTTTCACGTAATACTTCATTTTTACCCAAAATTGTGTATTTTTATAAAAACTGAGGGTGGTAGAGTAATTCTGCTTCCGGATTCGTGTTTGAGACGAGAAACTCTACAAGAATCGTTGAACAGATATTACAGATTTTTCTGAAGGTCAAAGTTTGTTGGACAGTGTAATCAGAGATGTATTTTTTTGTTTAAAGTTGTCGATTTTCAATGTAGAAAGTACAAAAATATATTTGATCAACGTTATCGAACAATCAGTTATCGCGTCAAAATATTTTTTTCGTAGAATGTCCTTCGTAATGAGACATGTGAAGTATTATAATCCCGATTGCAAGGATTATATCGATATTATTTCATTTATCGATGTCATTGACAGATAAGATTTCAGTAGATTAGGCTCTCGCATTAGCTGAAATAAAATAAAACGATTTCTCTTCGTAATTGTAATTCAGTAGGAAAGTAATAAATAATATGGCTCCATTGGAATTGATATTTTTCTTCATTCTGAATTTGCTAATAAAAAATATCCTAAATAAAACGTATTGTAAATTTATTCTTTACAATTCTCTTCCGTTTAAATGTTATTTTAGTATAAATATTTTTGTCACACTTCTATACTTTCACTTATATTTATTTATTTATTATCAATTTTGTGAAATAAGAAAAACAATTGTGAAGTTGTTTCAGTAAAGTTTAAACTTTTTTTTAGTTTTCAATTTGTAAAGTTTAACCTTTATTTTAAAAATAATATTTCTTATATTAATAATATTATGCTTCTTGCAATGTAGTTTTATATTTTCTCATTTCAAGTGACATAGTTCATTCGTTTTGTAATTAATTTATTTTGCTATTGAATTTACGATCAAAGTGAAATAAATAATTGATTGAATTAAAATTTTGGAAGGTTTCCAAACAATTAACCAAATAGCCAGAATATCGGAAAAATGACCAGATAACAGGAATATCGGAATTATTAATTATTCAATTTTAATTATTTTGTACAAAATTTTTTGAATAATTCAGTGTATTTCATATTTTTATTCTGATATTTTATATTCATGATAATACGTTAATCTCATCGGAGAATCTTTATCTGAAGTATTTTGAATGTATTTTCAACATAATTTCCCAACGAGTACCTTATTTTTTTTTAATTTCATTTTACATATCACGATTCGTTCTTCTGAATATCGAAAGCGTTATTATCTTTCGAAGTATTTAAACAATTTTTGCAGACGTTTCTCGATAACTTTTTAAATCAAAACTGTGCCTAAGATTAAACACGTACGATAAAGAAATACATACAAAAGTTATTTAAATAACTCGCGAAGTAATTATTTAAACGACACTTTAATAAAGCACTACACATTCTCTTAATTGCTTTCGTCTTTCTTCTGTCTCATTTTTTACCTTCTCCTTCTCTGTTCCTCTCTTTCTCTGCCCTCCATCCTCGTTGCTTTATTTTTTAGAATATTTATTTTGTATTCTAATTCGATTTCCTTCTCCATCCAGTCCTTTTCTAACTCTACCACTCTTTCATTCAGCTTCTTCAATTCTTTCTCTGTTTCCTTCCTTCCATCTTTCACGTCTTTTCTCGTTCCCCCTATTTCAGATAGTACAGTCGGCTGCAAAAGTATTCATCCGCGTAACATGTTATCGACGCTATTTGTCTTTCAAATTTGCCTTCTTTAAATAATTTAATTACAGTTTTACGTTCGGATAAATAAGTCTCACTATTCTTATGGCTCATGATGAATAGACTCTACAACCTTCTTTTGTGATTGCTTACGATGATCTGTAATGAATTGTATTACTCTACTGTACATTACTCTACTTTCGAACATTTAACATTCGCACGTATTTTCAATAACCAATTATGTGCAAAAGTCGAGGGCCGCCTGTGTATCATTAAATTTCTGCTTTTGTGCAATAATTATTCATTTTTTGCGAGTGTTATATTGTTTTACATTAGTAAAGGTTTATTTCTACATTTTGAATCTAAAAAGCGTGTTTGTATTTTCTTTCAATTTCCTCCACATACATCGAATACATAAGGTGGTCGAATACTTTTGCGGCTGACTGTATTTCGTTTAATAAACTTTGTGCCTTCTTGTTCGCTCTTTCTGCCTCTTGTTCCTTCGATTTCTCTTTGCTTTCGTTCCTCTGCTTCTCTGATGTCATACTATTCGTTAAACTACTTTTTACGGAGATTGGATTCCAGTTGCATTTCAAATTCTCCTGGTTTTCCCGCTCTCCGTTCGCATTTCCTTATCGTAATTCCAAAATTCAACGGTCTTCTTTTTTGTGCTGCCTATTTTCCGAATGATGTGAAGTGATTACAGTTCCAACTTCTCTAGATCTCCTTGCTCCTCGTTATCCTAACCTAACCTAACCTTATGGCTTCTTACTTCACGATGTAACGTGGTGCCCTCTCTGTCTTTCTTCTCATACCATCTTTTCCATTCTCTCGTGGTTTACCGCTCTTTCCATTGTGTTCTATCCTAACCTCTAATTCTATTCATTTATCCTTTTCAATATTGTGGGCTCTGTTCCTTTCTATAGAATTGTATCTATTTCTCTCACGTTTACCGCGTTTTTCATTGTGTTCTATCGTAACCTCTAATTTTATTCACTTATTTTTTTCGATATTGTAGGCTCTATTGCTTTCTGTAGACTTGTATCTATTGTTAGAACAGGACTTGTATTTTACTGGTCAGAATTTTAATCCCTTTTTGTCGGTATTTAAATATGAGGGGTCAGTATTTAAATAATTTTGTCAGTATCCTCTGATCGGTATTTATACTAAATTGTCAGTATTTAAATAAATTATGTACTGACCATTTTTTTTATTTACATACTGACCGCTTAGTATTTTTATACTGACCTTTTTGGTAATAAAATACTGACCGAAAGTTGATTTAAATACTGATCGAAAATAGATTTAAATACTGACCATTTAATTTGTTGCCTTAGAAAAGTCCAATGAAGCGAACGCTTGAGTGGACCATATGCAGTCTTTTGCTGCGTTTCCCCCTCTTAGGGATGATTCTGCTCCAAGGCTAAGAAAGGCCATATTGCCAAGGGAGTCTTCTTGACTAGGATTTTTCAGAAAAGACAGAATTGTACTAGCATTCGCTATGAATAGTCGAAAATATAGCTTTTACTCAATTTAACCACCCACATTTATTTCTGAGTCGACCGCTCAATTACCGTTATTCTGATTTCCTTACACTATTGTTTTAATCCGTGCTGATTTCGTCACCCTTTTCCAACTCCCTCGTGTTTATCGTAACTTACTTTTTCTTTTTGGAAGTTTTTTTTACGCAATCTCTCAATACACATATCCGATTATAATCAAGTCTTATTAATCAAGTTCTCACGAAGATTAATGTTTGTTGATATAACGAATGTAATTAAACGAGTTTTTAATTAAAGTAAACGATGCTATCGAAAAGTTCGAGTATTTCATAGGAGAGAGAATCAAATAAAGAATTGCTGTTCAATTTTTATTGTTTATTCTCTGTACAATTAAAATCGAGAATTTTATTTTAATTGTACGTTTGCATAAAACAGGTCTGAAATAATTAGGAGAATATGGGTGAGTGAATAACAGCATGCATGCGAGCAGTGTCTGTTACTTAAAATATTTACTAACATTTTTACGTGTGCATACTTCTGTTCGTTGATCCACAAAAGTTTTGGCTGTTTCGTAATTAAATTATTTTTCATTTATCGCGAAACATGAATTAAATGTATAATATTTTCTTTTTTTCTCTTTTGTCCTGTTTACATTATTTCTGCCAAATTTTTGTGGAACACAATTGTGCACTTTAACCATTTATATTGGTATAGTAAGGAAGTGAAACGGATAAAATTGTAAACGAGACAATCGATGTAACAAAAATCGTTTTAATTAATTATAAAACACCAAAAACAAATGTTTATTGGATATATAAAATGTACACTGTAACATTGTACAAGATAAATAAGGATTCACCATCAATATGTAACCCAGTTTTTCTTTTCTTATGTAGTTTAAGAAATTTTTTATTAATATACTTTTTTAGAGGTTGTAAAATTTTACGTGATTAAAAATTTGAAATTTTGAATCCATTACATGGTAATAATGATTTCAAAATTAGACTCCTGAACAATGTTCATCTTTAAAAAATCTTATATTTCGAAAAAGAGATCATTTACATTTTTTCATTATGGTAATTATATAGAAAGTATTATTATTTTAATATTGATTTAAGTAACATTCTTAGAGTTCAATACTATTTTCGCAAAACTTGAATATGTATATTTAAAAACATTATTGTAACCAAAATCGGGCTATTGAACAATGTTCATATTTAAAAAAATCTTATACTTCTTAACAAAAATCATTTACATTTTTACCTTATACTAATCATACAGAAAGTATCATTATTATTTTAATACTAATTTAAGTAACATCCATAAAGTTCAATCCTTTTTTTGCAAAATTTGAATTCAACATTTAAAAACATTACTGTAACCATTAGCCAGCAATTATTGTTATTTATTACGTGACAAATAAATGTTATATTTTAAAGTTTAGATAATAGCGATTTCAACATTTCCCTCAATAAGTATATTATAATTACACTATAAAAGCCTAAAAAAAAAGTATCAAAGATAATTGTGTGAAACGTGTAACCGTCGAAGTGTTCATAATTTTAACAATAAATACAGAGAGAGAAAAACATGAAAAGCTAATCGTAGCTTTCAAATTTATTAACATTCCTTAACACGTTAAACGCCACGCTGATTTCGGTCGACTTTTCGTTCAATCGTTCAGTGTCGAAAATTTCGTAGGGTGTTACGAGAAATTTAACCAAAAAAGTTGTAACTTCGTTAACGTCTACAGAGGAAAAACGTGTCTGTGTTTGAACTGTCTCAATGAAACCCATTGATGAATGATAAGGAATTATTTTCTATAATTTGATGCTGTTAGTCTTCGAAAAGCAAGACTGCTTAAACGAAAAATCTAACGTTTTTCACAAGTTTGCAACCTTACGTAGATTAAACAGTATACTTTAAGACAAAAAATCTAACAAATAAAAAACAAAATGAAAGCATCTTTCACAATCTTTGATTTTTAAATTCGCATTTTATTACTCGCTATTTACGTGAAAATCAAAGGATCTTTTCACTGGTATCTTTCACAAATTCGAAGATAAATGTTGGAAGACAAAAACACTAAACGAATTAAAAAAATAAAAACAGTATAAATGTGTCCGTAACCCCTTGCCCTCTAACAACGAGGCAGATTCGTGACGCAAATGGCTGAGATTCGACAAAAACAGTTATATTAGTAACAAACGTTAATTTTAATTCTGACATTCCTTTTAATTCACAAGACGAAGATTTGACAATCATAATTAATCTTTAATACATTAGCGTTTCGTATGTAAAATGGTATTAAAAGAATAAGTAACTGATGCTCAGATGTATAGCCAAGAAAACCAATCATAGATTAAGGAGTTAACCATCTTCGATTTGCATTTTATTACTCTTTGCATGAAAATCAATTTGTCGGTTGTTCATCTGTGTGAACGAAATCACAAATATGTAATGCCAGCCGAAAAATGCTGATTGAACGAAATCACACGAATGTGCTAGCGGTCGTCGAAGTGTTAACGTGTTAAAAAATATCTGTACAATTAAAAATCTCACCGAACAATCGATAGTCTCGTTTTAAACAATTTGCACGAACGTAATAAATGGGGTAGTAGCTAGTGAGACTGAGTCCGGCTTTCACGTTGCAAGTCGCAGTAGCATGAGTGCAGACGGGTGTCTATATCCGACATGTTGGTTGTTGGTTCTCCAGCTTCTTTTTAATACCTCATACTTCAATCCGGACTCAGTCGAGTAATAATAGAAGTCGATAGGAACGGCTTAACCGTGGTTATCAGTCATATCTTTGTCCACAGAGGGCCGGAACCAAGATCTGGACATCAGCAAAGTCGGTATCAGGGTGATGGACGAGCTGGTGAAGCCTCTGAACGAAGTACAGATCGACGACACGGAGTTCGCTTGTTTAAAAGCCATCGTCTTTTTCGACCCCAGTGAGTACTTTCGTAATACACGAGAATCGTTGAAACTACGATGTAGTATTAATAAATTTACACTGATATCGCCCTTGCTCAAGTGCATTAACCCATTCAGTGCCATGGAAATTTTTGAGCATTTTGCTCTGGGAGTCAAGATTTTATTTTTAGGAAAACACATAGATTTTCACAAAATATATTAATATTTAGTTGCAGATATAGTACTAAAATGGATTTACAGAATTTAAAAAAAAAAATAAAGAACTACGAGATTCTCGTAGTTGGCAGTTTTGGTGCAATGTTGAATAGCAATAGGAACATGATTTATTATTGTAATGATCATTATTAAAATACCTCTGAAGAAATGCTCGATTTTTTTTTTTTTATTTAAATGATTGTGTTAATCTAATGTACATCCTAATCTATGTTAAGATATCTCATTATATCCTTTATTTATCGATAAGAAAACTTCATCGTTCATTATTGTTCACAATCACTCGCTTTCTTATTCCCAATCAAAGCATCATTTATTATCATTGTTTACCATTGTCATTACTGTGAATAAATGAAACCTTAACCACACTTAATAACAAATACATGTTCTACTATATACAGTGCAAATTAAACTTTTTCTATGTTTAAATTGTCGACAGAACAATTACATTGAAACGCACAGAAGTACACTCAAGTGCAAAAATAAATTTTAATTCTAATATTAAAATATACACATATGTAAATATTGTTAGAAATTTTAAAAACTCTGATATTTTTGAAACTTGAAAAAATTTTCATCGTTTGCAACGAAATATTCATAAAGATGAGATTTACGTAAATTTTTGCCATAAGAATGTTTAAAAAAATTATTAGATTTAAAATCGACCATAACCTGTTACATTAAAATATATAGTTACGTAAATGATGTCCAAAATTTTATAACTTCTATGATACCTCTGAAACTTAAAAAAAATTGCCATCCTTTGCAACAAAATATTCATAAAGGCGAGATAATTAAAGGATTTACGTAAATTTTTGCCATAAGAGTGTTTAAAAAAATGATTAAATCTCAGATCGACCCTAACCTCTTTGATCCACAGATATTCTTAATCTAAGGACTACCATAATCCTCGATACTCCTGTTTCACTATGTTAAGCCGAAGACGGCGTAGAATTTGCGTGTCATTCGGCGAAGATTTGCCGGCACGCGAGAACGATTGTCTCAATGAGATTTAATTGGCGATCGGCGCAGTCACCGCCGCCATGCCGAAATAAATTGCAAGCGATCGCAGACTTGCTCTGCTTTTTTATCTTACCTTAGGCTTGCTCGTGATGTCTTGTAATTACATAATACTCCTCGATAAAAAATGTAGCTATAATTATTTCGATCTCAGCTTGTATTTCCTTTTTCTTTTTTTTTTTTACGAGAATTTTGTACAAGACAGTCGGAAGATCAAATCAGAGAATAGCTTGCATAAATGAAAAATTTTGAGACATATAGATGTAGTACAGATTAATACAATAGTTAGAGGATAATTAATTATGTTTATTATTCATTTCTTTCTCTATACTATCACACACATACAATGCTATTCACTTGAATAGCCTCGGGTAAAAATACATTGTGATTCTGTATTTGAACTGAGACGGGCTCTAATTGTTTTATAAATTATGATAGAGAAAATTGGTAGAGGATAATATTGAATGGCGTACTAAGTACTACCTTTCTATTACACCACTTTTGTTGCACATGCACCGATGCACCGTCTCGGTGCAATTGCACTTTTTTTTTTAAACACTGCCCTACTTATTTTTTAACATTTTTCAAACAGGTTTTATAGTGGTTGCAAGATGTACAGTTCCTGAACGAATACTTCGTACTTTATGGCTATGATCCGCCAGGCCGAGGCCTCTTTACGTTGCGAAGGTCGCAACGCAATGTGAATTTGAAATTCTTCATTTGTTTTTGTTGATGGATATACTTTACAAGCTTTACAATATATATATATATATATATATATGTTACGCCGGCTGACCCGCTTAGTGCGCGGGAGTGCCGACGCTCCTTCAGGGTTCATAGTTTTGTTTTAACACTTTATTTACAAACCAACTTGTATACAATGCTTAACAGTCTTTTAATGACAAGAAGTTATATTCGTTTCCGTATCACGGTTTCGCGACTCGGTCACTTCTTGATTGATCGATATCCACGGTCGGTAAGGACCGACCGTCTTCTCTTCGTTCCGGCGCGAGCACCAGCAGGCCTTGGAGATATACGGGGTGCTCGCAACAATATATATACATATATATATATATATATACATATATATATAGGAACTGAAGAGCGCAACTGAATTAGTTCACTTTCAAAATAAAACTAAAAGAATTTCATATAATGACAAAATAGCTAATACAATCTAACGGTTCTTTTTTTCACAAATTCACAAGAATGTATTTGCGTTTTTAGTTAAAACAATGTGTTGCCATCGTTATCATTATCGTCGTAACTGATAAACTCATTTTTTTTATATTTTTCACTTGGACCACTTTTATAATTAACACTAAATGAATTCCATATAATATTGAAATAACAAGCACTATCTAACGGTTCATTTTTGACAATATCGTATAAATTACATTGAATTAATTTAGTTTAAAAAAATGCGATGTGAAATAACTGATAAACTCATATTTTTTATATTTTTCACTTGGACCACTTTTATAATTATGGGCACATATACCGTTGCCGTTCACTGAATTCATTCAGTATTTCTCAGTAAAATTAGATTAAAATTGTGCACGTTTTCTCTGTCAACAGATGCAAAAGGCTTAAGTGAACCGCACCGAATTAAACAGCTACGTTACCAGATCCAAATCAACTTGGAAGATTACATTAGCGATCGACAATACGACAGTCGTGGTCGATTTGGCGAGATCCTCTTGACATTACCAGCTCTACAATCAATTTCCTGGCAGATGATCGAACAAATTCAATTTGTAAGACTTTTCGGAGTTGCGCATATCGATACCTTGCTTCAAGAAATGCTCTTGGGTGGTGCTACTGCGGAGATAAATGGTACTGCAACGCCGATTCCAATTTCAAATGCTCCTGGCAGTTATGTAAGCAGTAACGAGAGCCCTAGTAGTCCATTAACTCCAGCTAACGCACCTCCATTGAGTCCTCAAGATCACATACTGACAAGCGGAAGTCCTGTTATGATTCTGAGAGATCTTACATCCATTCAGAGTCAGGAAGATGTGACTAGCGTAACTGGATTCAGGATGTTCAAGCAAGAACCCAGCCTTGAGAGTGAATCAACCTTTTAAGAAGGATAGTTGGAAGATCCTTCAGAATTTACTGATTGAGTTATCAGTTATCGACACATAGACTTTGCAAATTTGGAATGACTATACATGAATTTAAAGATACTAAAAGATTTTGAAAGAAGAAAAGATTGGTAACAAGAATTGGATGCTCTGAGAGTTTTTAAAGAGATGCACGTAACGTAAAGATGTTTGCGTCTTGCTTAAACTTTGGAACTCTTAGGTGAAGGATGTATAAACATTGAAGATATAACGTGTAATTCTCAAAGCAAAGGAGAAGCAGTTGGACAGTTATTAAGAGAACTAGAAAAATTTCTATTTGCGTGTCACAAAATATTTTCCCCCACTCGGTCGATTTTTAAATGTTCAAATAAAAGCCAAATATTGGGAATACGTTGAAACGACATTTACAAGTTCAGCGGGAAGACTTCGAAGTTACCAAAACTAGTGAGAATTGTTAGAAGATCGTGGAAGATCATGTTTTTGGACTCGTGAATTGCAAGAGCCTTGTAAGAAGTTTTGAACGTTAGAAAAATACGGAAAGACTATCAATTGTCATGTGGGAATTCGATTTACATAGCATCGAACAATTTTTCATAAGTTTCTAAACAAATTGAAGAATCCTACATGATACAACACATTGTTCAAGATTTCCGCCAATGTTTGAAGAACGAAATGACGCAGACAATGTTTCTCACTGAATAATTTTAGAAGGTTGAAGAACTTTTTACAGTGGAAGTGTTTGTTTCTTTCAAATCTTCGTGATTCAAAGAAATTCAAAGAACTTGTCGAAGATGTTAAGGATGGCAGATAATACGGAGGACTGTTTTCAAACATTTTTTTTTTTTAAGGATCTCAAAATATGGTAAGATCTTCAATGAAATATCGAAGTATTGAAGATCTTGAGAGATCACAAAGCAGAAAGGAATTCTTCAAATTTTTCAACTTTGTGACAAAAAACTCCGATTTTTGACAATCTCTAGTGATCTTTCTGAACAAGCTTTTAATTCTAGTGACAATCTCTATTAAACGGAACACTTTTTTCCTGTTTTTTTTATACAAATGCTACATTTGCCGCTGTTATTTTTTAAAACAGTTCCAACGTGAACGACATCCTTCAGAAGTAGGTTCCAGCGAACTTCACGTTCAAGTTCACTTTCGTACGATCTTTTCGATTCAACGAAATTTGTCAGATCACGTAAGTGTTACGGGATTTTCGATCGCTGAGTAAAAGTCACGCTCAATCGATTGCTCAATTAATCCTTAATTATCTTAATCGTAAGATTAAATCAAAATCGGTCGATTAAGTGACAAAATTGCTTTGTTACTGTGAAGTCAACTTAATCACATAATGACATTAGTTTACTTTCTTTCTTTTTTTTTTCCTTCTTTCTCTGTATAATATCTAACAATCGTATCTGTCGCATCTTGTCAAAATTTAAACGAACATATTCTTAGGCTTAGAAGAAAAATGTAAACGAAAAAAAAAAAAAGGAGAACGATGATACTGCGTTTGTTCAAGTCTATTTAATTTCCTCGACTTAAGGAGCGATTCGATATTTTCTCTTTCCCCCTTTTTTTTTAAATTAACTATTTTAATACGAATTATATTTTATATCGTAAAAGCATCATATTTAACAGAACGCAATCCTTTTCTCTCTTACTTTAATTTCTTACTTTGTTACAAGCATACTTTCATTTAATCCGATCTTTATTTTATACAACCGCGATGAAATATAAACGACCGACCTCTAAGTAATAATTAATTTTAATTGTTATATTCGTAGAATGTAAGTCTATTGTTATTTATACAAAAAAGGGTTTATTAATTATATTATTTATAATATATTCCTATAGAGAATATTTTTGTTAACGCAATAAATATCTTGTTATCCCTGTTATACAGAAATACGCATTGTATTATATATACACAACCGTTAACGATTGTAACGATAATCGATTATTTTTATATAAATGCTTTTGTAAATTAAACATACTTTATATTTTTTAAAGAATCAGACAGCGTGCAATGTCGAATATATATATATATATATATATATATATATTCTTATCACTTCATAGAAACATTCATCCGAGAGAACAAAGGTGTTTAGATAAACGTTGTACATAGTATTTCTAAGATGCAAGTTATATCTAATATACAGTAGAATCCCGTGTAACGCAGTTAGTACATTACACGTTATAGGAAATCGTGCTATACGAGAATTTTTTTCGTATAACGCGAATAATCTAAAGTAATACGTTTGAAATCATTACTGTCACGTCAAATTTTATTTTTGCTGGTTTATCAGATAGGACAGCTTTAAAAAAAAAATATATATATATATATATTGATTTAAAATAAAAGCAAATTAATAACCCTTTGCACTCCATCAGCGGCGCTAGAGACATTCGTTAATACGGTCTGTAATTCCATTCAAATTTTACTCTTGTCGAAGTAAATTTATAAACACGCATAATTTTGTCCTTTCGATACGAAACTTTTAAGAATCGAAAGTGTGTTGTAGTTGATGTTCCACATTACAAAAACAAAAATACTCGGAGTGTAAAGGGTTAACCCCTTGCACTCGAAGTTTCTGTGTCGAGGTTTATTCTTCTTAGTTTCTTTTTAGCATAATTACTTGTGTTTCACCTGTGGTTTCGTCGACTTCAAATTCGAAAGATACAATGATTCCGTTACAGATTGCAACTATTTGAGATTCTGTAGTTTTTTTCATCGTTTCTGAATTTGATTTTTCCTCATAGTTTCTCAGAATCTGTAACATCTATCCAAATTCTCTCTCTCCTGTGTACTATTAGAATATCAATTTCACTTTTTTATTGTTACAATTAGTTAATCCAAATCTCTCATTTATGATATTATTAATTTGACTTTAAAATAATCTAAAATCGAACTTATCTTCACTGCTACTAGTTACAGCATTTAGCTCGATGCTTTACAAGCATCAAAGATATCCTAATATAGGAAATAATAAGTTTAATTAAGGATAATGTTATACTTTTAATTGCATATACAATCAGTTACAATCTGAAGAAGAATATCTACTTAAAAAAGGAAAAACAGTAATTATCGCCTCTTAATTGTCATTCGAGTTGCGATATCGAACCAAGTGGCGACTGATGGTCGCCTTTCGAGTGCAAAGGGTTAATACAACTCCTGCCAAAAAGTTTCCGATCAGATGGATAATGTATATATTATATATATAATATTTACATATGTATTATCAATATATATAAATAAAAATAGATTATTAAAAATAAAAACTAATAAAAATAGAAATAAAAAGACTATTAAGTTCAATATTATATACATATACATATATATATTAATAATATATATGTGTATAATTCTATATAATTCTCAACTTTTTTAGTTAATTATAAATACACGATTAATTGGTCTAATTATTTCTTTTGTTAAATTTCTATAAAATAAAAAAGATTATTAAGATTAATATATATACACGTATATATTATTAATAATAATACAATTTAGTAAATAACAAAATTTTATACGTATATATTAATAATCTATATATATATGTATATATATTAATCTTAATAATCTTTTTTATTTCATAGAAATTTACCAAAAGAAAAAATTAGACCAATTTATCATGTATTTATAATTAATGAAAAAAGTTGGAAATTTTAAAAGAAATTTGCTATTATTATATGGAAACAATAATCGTCAATATCTTTGGCACGTTGTAGGAATTTGCATTGTACAAAATCGCGTTACAAGGGAGTCTACTGTATACATCGAGTCTTTTAACGACAGATCCATCTTAATATCCTTTATAAAAGTTACGGTACAAACACGAATATTATCGACTAGTTTCCAAAATGTGCCAATATATATTTTGTTATAGATTTATTTTCGTTAAAGTAAGATTTCTGTTTCGCCACTTTTACTTTCGTTAAATATTCACTTCGTGAAAATTGTACGTTCGATTAACGCATAGGTTATATATTAAATTTTCTGTTTATAGAGGATTGATCCATATATTTTTTAATATATACAATTATTTAATGATAAAACTTGAAATGTTTTTGGGAATCGTTGAGGAAAAATGACGTTGAACAATATATGCTAACATCTTGGTGATTCAATATGAAAAGTTCAATTTTTATTTAACCCTTTTGCTACGGCAGGTTTCAGTAGAAAGGTAGATGTTCAATTTTCAGTCGTGAAATTTGTCAAATTGTCTTCGAAAGTTTAAAAATGGATAACTTGCGAAATTTGTAAAAATGTAAAATTTCTGAAATTAAAACGAAAGTGCGCGATAAATAAAATTCAGAGGAAAAGGCGGTAACAGAAGAGTAGGAGCGAAATTTTCAAAACACCTATAGACGCCAACAGTAATCGAATACTTAAAAATGGGAAAGATTAATAAGATGTATTATGTCTTTATAATAGTTTTCCGTTTTATGCAAGCATACACTTTCACTAAAAATGCTCTGAAATTTAATTTTTCAAGTATTTATTTACATCGTTAAATAAGTCATATGGAACGTTTAAAAAAAATAAATAAATAAATGTTAAATTTATAACGTACGAGTGACTCGTAAAATATACTAAGTTCTAATATTAAGTGATTTTCAAATGGATTAGAAGCTTCTTTCTACTTTCACTTTAACAGAAGATCGTAGACGTTTCAAAGAAATACTTACTGAAATAGAAAAAGGTATTGGAACAATTAGCAGTCACTTTCCAAATATCTTACTCCTATGAAAATTCTAGAACTAAATTAAAATTCTACTTTTGTAATCGACAACCAATGCTAGTAAAATATCACAACAATTAGAAAGATCGTAGGTAACATCATACGTAGAGCGAAATTTTTGAGAAATTTCATTTTACTTCAGACGACATTCCATATAAGAAATCAAAAATGATTAGCATGTAGTTAGCATCTCTCTCGTTAAAGGAGAGAGCATACGCCATTGCAATGCAATTTTTTTTTAGTTAAGGAGTACGCGCGTGCTTTTGTTAATGTCCTGTACATTTGGAATGCAATTTGTTTCCTATTTTCGAGACTAATTTTTCATCAAATTGAGAACAAAATTTTTCGGGGAACTTATCGCAAATATTATCGACAATTATTATAAATTTCGTGAAATATCAAATGTACCGAACTATGTCGAATAAAATACACATTTTTTAGATAGAAAAAATAACAAATAAAAGTAACAATATATAAAAAAACAATCGTTTCTTATAGTAAAAATAATAATAGGTTAAAAATAGTAACAGATGTAAAGTCAATGACTTTATTGGTACAATTGAATTTGATGATTAAAATTCTATCTATTACTATTCGTACAGTTAAAGGACAACAGAAAAGGCGTTGGAAAACTATCAGATATTTCTCAAAAGATAAAAATAAAATATATAAAATATCTTTGAAACAAACAAGTTGCGAATTCCAAATGTTCATCGCGACTTCTAGTAGATTTTGTATTTATGGCCGGATAAGAAGCAATAATGTAATTCATACAGCAATACTTTAGATGTAACATTACTATTAATACATGAAACAACATATAATATATAAGTACATATATATATATATATATATATATATATATATATATATATATATATATATATATATATATATATATATATATATATATATATATATACACATACATACATACATATAAAATTAGTTTTTTATGTAACGCGTGCATAACTGCATAAATTGTAAATTAGCGAAATGATAGAACATTATCATCATTAAACAAGGAAACTAGTTAAATAAAAGGAAAACTTATAACAAGTTTCTGCTTGAATTTTTTGTATTTATTTTTTTTTACAACGTGTCTTATTTCTCGCTGCTTTTCAACTACACTGACAACACATGACGCGAAAATAATGTATTAGAAACTTCAATAACAGAATTAATTAGAATAGAAAAGATAAAAATACACGAAGAACAAAACTGATATTCAAAGTGTTCCACAATTTCAAAAATTCCTTCTTAAGAGTTTCGATGCAATTTCTAAATTGTAAATTACGAATGTTATTACCTTTTTTGTTAAATTACATCGAGATCACATTAAGAAAAATTATGAATTCTATTTAAAACTCAAAATTATCGTTTAAAAATAATTTAACTAATTCTTTTACTACTATACTTCTTTTTTTTTTTTTCTTAGAATAAGATTTAATGTTTAAGAAAAGATCATTTCGTTATGGGTTGTGAGCTAACTGTTATCAAGAGAGACAAATTAACGAATAAGCTAAAATATATCGTTCGAATTTCAAATGTAAATGAATTTTCTTTCGATTTGAATGTTATTTAAATTACGGTAAGGAAATTTATATCACGTAATAAAGGGGATAAGCATTTAAGTAGTTTCCTTAATCGAAGAATAATTTCTTTTTTAAAATTATCTTCACCATTCGATATATTAAATCTGGTAAGAGCAGACTTCTAAGTGTGTACTTACGGAAACCAACTTATTTAACAACACATTCAATTTCATTTTTATGTCGAAATATTATCTGTAGATTTATTATTAAAATACAATTTTATTATCTGTATTTATTAAGGTATATAGAAATAATGGACGACTTAACTTTGTATGTTAAAAAGTTTAATTTATTGTAAGTGAAACCTAGCATTATTTAACGATTTTCAAAGTAAGTTTTATCTGAATTGTGAAATTTTGAACAAAATTTTCATTAAGAAAACATTATCCAACTGACGAGGAAAAAAAATTATATCATTAGCGTCATGTTATGCAGTATTGTAACTTCTGATTTGATTAATTGTTAACTTTAAAGCATAAGGAATACTTTGTACATCGCTAATGGAAAATTTATAACTGCATCATCCCTTTCTAAGTAAAATATTTAAATAATATATTAGTTTATTAATTTCGCAATAAACATTAAAAACTGTAGGATATTTGTTAGTGATTAACGAATGTTAAATGAAAACTGTAAGACTTGGACATGTGAGAGGTACAATTAATTTTCCGAATTATTATATTGTTTGCAATATACTATATGCGATTATTTTCTTTTTTATTAATAAAATAACGTATATATACATCTAAAAATACAATAAACGATTATTTTACATACCGATTGATTATATCAAAGTATCTTTTTCTTTCTTTAATTTATTCTATAAAAAGTGAATTTCTTTTGCCACATTTCTGTTTTTATTCGAACGATTTTAAGTCTATATTAAATTATTATTTTACAGAGGAACGATACTCGTGCGCTTACAAGTAATGTTTCATAAAAATAGAAATATCAATCAAGTTCGTAATGTGCGCGTTTTCGTTTCTTCAAGTTTGCTGTAATTTCTGAAGGAAGAATGCTGCTAGTGCCCATTTTTAGCCATTCTAAAAGCCGAACTTGAGCTTTCCTTCCGTTAAGGAATAGATCTCTTTCTAATCGAGGAAGTTGATTCCCTAATGTTGGATCAGATATGGGATTCTGAGCCCAATCCATAACTAATCGAAAACGAGACTTGAACGTCTGCAAAATAAAAAAATAAAATTTCCCAATATAGTCAAAAATATTTCTCGAAACATACATAATTTAGTTTTTACGTCATACATTATTTATAAAATGATATTTTTTAACACTAGAACCCTATTTCGTCCTATTTAGAACCCCGGTAGCAGTCATTGTGACTGTATGCTATTTTCATTGATTTTATATATATTTGAATTTTGTGTAATATTGGTTCGTTAAGTTTTTATTCGACAACTGTCTTAGTCCATAACAAGTAGCTTACATCTAACCTGTTTTATTTTAAATTCAAAGGAACGCAAGAACTGAATATATTTTATGTTGACATCGGTATGCATAGTACTCAAAATTAGAACACTTTTATTGCGTTTACCCTTCATTTTTCAAAATTAGTATATTGCAGAGCGACGTTTCTGTACTTTTTATTTTATTAGGAATTTCTTTTCTAATACGATTAATTGTTCCTACAAGACTTGCGTTCCGGCTTTCAATTTCATCGTCAGTTCATTAGATGTAAGCAGATTGTACGTAATTATATTTTTACTCTTCCTGAAATACGGTTTCATAAGAGTCATAACCACGGGCTCGGGAACAGAATCATGTTTTGACCACAAATCACTTTTTCTAGTACAAGAAAATGCGTTACACATATTTTATTTTCATGTCACACAGAGCACCTAGAACTTAATTCCAAATTTATCAGGCTTATTAGCCATATACTGCAAGAATGGAGGTTGACACTTTGTGGGATACAATTATTCATTTATGCAGAGATTAGTACCTGGAATATAACAAGACGAACAATTTTCAATAAATCTGTCCCAGACTTCTGATGCTAAAGCAAATTTGTCATTTTGCAACTGTACTGATCATGCTGTTTTTATGTCAAGTCTTAAGTATTTCAGTATTTCATGAAATCTATCTTTAGGCATTGGACTAGAAAAAGCAGATAGTGCCCATTTGTTTGCCCGTAGACCTGCTAGTTCTAATGTTCATCTTGTGCATATACTAAACCTAAAAATGCTTTAAATTCTGCTAAAGACAATGACCATTGAGTTGTTATTCAATTGCCTATGTACCTCAGCCAGAGTGCATTTTATTATATATTTACATATTGTGTCATCAATGAAGAACCATCTACTGAAACGAATTACTGTGTGTCTGTAATATAGTGGAATGTATGCAACTATAAGCAGTTAAAATTAAATCAAATGCCGACAAAATGAGCGGAAAAATATCTACGATCATTATAACTCGGTCGCGGGGTTGTAAGTAGTTTAGACCATAATTTCGTATGGAATACACGCAGAAATACAAAAGTTTTTGTGGACAATGTTTCAACGAAAATACGAAAAGTCACGGAGTACCAAATACTTTAAAACAAAAAATGCAAAAATAATGAAGAAGGAGAAAGTAAAAACGGTCAAGAAGGCCGCATTCGGGGTTCTAGTATCAATGGATGTAGAAGGGAAATATAATCCTTATTTTTAATTTTTAATTATTTCATTGTTATAAACTGATAACTACAAGTATACAGAAGTAATTTGACTGAGTTGTGTATAATAATATTAACAATTTTTATATCTTTCACAGGATAACTGTCCTAATTTTTCAATGTAAGTTGAAGTTACCAACTAAACATAGTACTTGTAATTCTTCCACAAATTTGCGATATTTTATAATCATTTACCTGTAACAAACATTTTGTAATTTCTTCAGAATTTCTGCTGCTGAAGTTTCTTACAAGCATACCTAATTCATAAAAGAATGGGTTCCATTTGCTTAGAGTAATGGCATCAGCATCTGCTTCTAAAATTTCTCTGATAGAATTTTGAAAATATAAAAAATTAATGTATATAGAAAAACATCCAGTAAGAAAATGCATAGAATAAATAAATATTAAGAAATGAAACCTATATCCTTCTGTGTATATTTTTGGTATGTCGATGCTCACTACGGAATTTTGTAAACTTTTTAATGATTCTGCTAACCATAAAGGAAATTCTATCTTCGATCCTACCTTTATATCTTCAGTCTGAGATGAAGAATCTAGAAAACCTTTTAGAAAAATAACATACAAAAGAATTACTTTTAGGACAATTATATAATGTTTAATATAAGATTTGTATGTAATATGATGGTAAAGTAGAAATAAAATATTATTGATAATTATGGAACAAAATTTCATTGATTCTGTTATAACTATATGCTACATAAATTTTATGTTTAGAGTATACTCTTCCCACCTATATGTTTCCCTTTTTATTATTAAACAGCAACAGATAAAGCTCAAAATTAATTAAATTTCGTTACGTTAAATAAATATAAATTTAATTCGTATAATTCATCGATATCTTAAAAAGGCAGATAAATATAATATCTCAGGAATATTACGATAAATGTTAAGTTAGAAGTACGACAATTAGAGTTTGAATAACTAATAATTTACAAATTTAAAAAATGTATGAACTGACCAAAAAGGAAAAAAACAGAACTCAAGCAAATATTCGAAATTAAAGAAAAAGTCAAACACAGAAGGAAAATCCTTTAATATAATAGAAGAAAAATACTCTAGTGTGAAATGATAAATTAAAAATTACCTAATCCAAGCAATTCCACCTCGATTTTACATGACAGCCGTTCCTCAGTGCATAAAATATCACTCACTGAAAAATAATTCGGAGTGTAACTTTGACAGCATGCCATTTTACAACGATAACATGAGCAAACATAAACAATGAAACTATCCGAACGTCGAGCACATTCAGTCCAACCAAGAGTAACAAAAAGTTACTAAGAAATATTAATCAATATTGACTAGAAAACAAAAATTAAATGTTGCGGACCTTCTAGTTATTTTAAGGGAACAAGACGTGGATTGCTGCCCGTGGAGCGTTGAACCGCTCTGTTTGTTTGTGTTCAAAATTATTTTAAACGAAACTGAAGAATTTCAAAAGAAATTTAACTGATTGAAATTTTGTAGTAACTTTTAATTAAAAAATAAAATGAAAGCTCTTCGTTTCTATGGTAAACAATCGTTCGCAATTCCAAAATTTATATTTAAATTATATTCAAATTTACGTAAATTTATATTTAAGATTAATTAACAATCAGCTTATCATCTGAATGTATTTCATTTTTCTTGACCAAATATTTCGTGACTTGGCAAAGTTACTATTCGTTCAGATTTTCTTACAGCCTAGTTCACAATAAATTTAGTTTATTATACAACGAGGTTTCTATTCCTGACTGTACAATGTGTTCAGAAAGAAAGCGTGCCAACAAAACGTACGAAAGAAAATGAAACATAAAAGAAATTTATTTAGAATTGTAAATCAATCTATTACTATGATGTAACGTGTATCGAAACTTTAAAGTACAAATGATCTCCAAGTAACAATACTGACATTACACGAAGAACAAGTAAACTTTCTACCGTATGTAATAAAGAGAATTTAATACACTTTATTAAATAATGTATTTTTATCAAAATGAATAAAAGTTTTTTGCTATGAAAATTGAATTATTCTTTCAAATTGACAGTACACGCAGGTGCCATTTAGCAACGAATAATGGTACCAAACGAACTGTTAAATTCGACATTACACGTGGTGCCACGTGTGGCATAGTGTAAAAGTGCTATTACTAATCTTCAGAAATTAGCCCCCATTGAACCTTTCTTTTGTCTTGTAGTAATCTTCTTGTACTACATAAAAAAGATAAATTATAAGTTGATATCTGAAATTTAGTAATAGCACCTCAACGCTAAATGGTGCTATATGTACTGCCGATTGTAGCGTTTTAGCTACCAGGCCGCGTTGAAATGAAAAAAGTAAATTTAATTTATCATTATTTGAAGATTATTTTATTCACTATTTAAGTCAGTACCAAGTTGACTATTATTTGTATTAAATAGTAAAAAAATATAACTTTTGTAAAAGACCGATCACGGTAGAAATAAGCAAATATAAATCGTTGGTAGGTTTAGTATTAATTGGGAGGCTACGCCAGTGTTGTGAAATCTTCTACCTCACTTTGTCTCGATGTGCTCGTCGTCGTCCTTTGTCAATGACTGTAGCCAATAATAACAACGCATTTGGTAGCAGGAGAGGTGGAATAAAGTCAGAGCACATTACCTCGCTCGCCAACTCGTTTCGAACAAATTATAGCTAAAATGCTACACCGAATCTTTCTGCTCGTTTGATATTGTTTGTTACTGCTAGATAACGAGACAATAGACTAACAAACTTTCGAAAGTGGACAACTTGAAATTTTTTAAAAGCTACAAAGTTAAAACTCTAGAGCTCAATTAGTTTGTATCTTGTAAGTCGTATTTTGTATTTTATACCCTGTAAATTTTTCTGAATCTCAACAGGACTATTAACCACTTATAAATATCACTAATATTGTTAACCAAGGCTTGTGGACTATTTCTGGTTTAAAGTCACATAGTTTACTTTCTTTTAAATAAAAAAACTGTAACATAAAGAAAACCTGAAATTGAAACTGGTGCTTATTATTAACCTTTTGAGTATGGTACGCCACTATAGTGGCTTTCCGTGGATACCATCAATTTGAACGGTACACCATAGTGACATTCGTGGATATCATGATGAAATTATTAAACGTCTTATTAGTTTATTTGTTATTCATGAGTAACGAATAATTTCACATTATTCTTAATTGAAAATGACAACATTTTCCGCGATACCCTGCTGTGCCAGTGCGTTTGCCGGAACCCCGACCAAACACCCGTGTATAAGAACCATGCACACGCGGTTGGGCGCGCGGTCTCCGGGCGCTCTGATTGGCCAGTGTTTTTCGTTAATAACTCAAAAACGAAGCTTCAAACAACATTTTGGTAAAGGAAAAGTTTTCGAAGATTTGTTCAAAATCACCTCTGCTACCCCCCATTTCTGGATGTTATACTTTTTCTGGGACACCCTGTATAACGGCTATGCTTTTACATAGGACGAGGTATAGTGACAGTTATTTCTGATTTATCATTCGATATTCATTCGTGCTTATAAAACAATGTGGTGTAACAATAAAAACTGTGGAGGTCTTTCTTTGTTCGTTTATTTCGACATTTCAAGATGTATGGACAATTATTACATAATAATTATATATATTTATATATGTATAATGAGAGAGTATCGAGTATCCTCCTCTCGCAACCTCTCCTTTCTCGTCCCCCCAAAGGTTCCCCTGCCCCATGTAACTCACTCATTCTCTCCCTCTCCCACACTCTTTCTCTCTCTCTCTCTCGCTCTCTCGCCCTCTCTCTCTTTATTTTGTCACAATAAAAGAATGATAAGGTAAAAGTAAGAAAGAAACGGCGTCGATTCGTCGAGTCTACGAATGATTTTACGAAACGATTTTTGTTAGGGCGCGTTATTTTTTTATCGTCATTTCACGATCGTGAACGACTGCTTTTCTTTTTTTTTTTCTTTCTTTCACAATCCTCTTTTTCATCTCGTCCCCTTTTATTTCTTTCTTCCATCCATGTCTCTTAATATCATTTAGCGTTTATCGATAAGATTATGATCGTTACCATTAATCGTTACAATTACGATAATAACACTAATGTTAGTTACTCCCGCACTTTGCCTCGTCCACCCCCGTCTACCTCCAACCACGCGGCCACCTTACTCCCACCAAGGAACCCTAACTCCATGTTCAAATATCGAATTACAATTAATTTCGACGTACTTACGTTTACAGTTATTATCTTTCTTTTTTTTATCTTTGTTTCGAGTATCTCTCTCTACTTCTAGAGATCGACGGTCATTTTCCTTTGCTGATCAGAATTCAATTTTCTGTCAACACGCACGATTTTCACTCTTCCGTTCGTTATTTAAGCTACTAAAATTCTTGACTCTTCTTTCTCTAACCTTACACGAACCATCTTTTGTTCTCTCTTCGATTCGTTCTTTCTATCTCGTGCACTCTGTTTCGTTTTCGATATTCCTCTTATTAAGAGTATTTTTGTCCTTGTGAAAAATAGTGCCTCCGTTTTTCTTACATGTCTCTTGATTCTTCTACTAACGTTTTCTCTATCTCGTGGTCTGTTTATTATTTCTTTTTTGTCTCTGCGTTTACTCTGTTCAGCGTGAGTCACGATTTGTTCCTCATACTTTAATTTACACCTCTTTCAACTCACGTTTACTTCACTTGTATTCTGGTTCTTTTTAGAAGTTACGAACTGTGAATTGTTTGCATCGCAATGATTATGAACAACGCGATTTTTCAACTTGCAATTTAACAACCTTATCTTTTCGAAAGTAAATCGAACGTTTGTATTCTTTATCTATTTAAGGTTAACTACGGTGACAGTTGTTTCATCGAACAGGTTGCAAATTGCAAATCGAAAAATCGTGGGTTACTGCTAGTTCGATAAATACTAGATGAGAATGTGTGTATCTCGCGAAAACAGTGTCGTTCGGTTTGTTTGCAAAATATTAATCTGCACTTCGTCGCGTAAAGAAAAACGTCGAAAGGCTGGGAGTATGTTGTGCAAAAGAAATCGAAAGATTTCACGCGATGTCTCCTCTTGAAAATCCCTGAATTTCACGCTAATAAACAAATCGAAAATTTAAATAGAAGAAAAGAAAAATAAAGCTCGAAACGTGTATATGAAGAATAAAGTGTAGAATTCTGACATGAGATTACTGAAACAAAAAATACAGAAAAATTGTTGTTTACATCGATCAATCGATAGATAGACTCTTGTATTCTTGAAAGTGGCTCTCGACAAAATTTACAAGTTTACCTCCTTCCTTGAAATCCAGAAAACACGCTTAAGAAATTTAAAGGAGTTTAATCTGTAGCGCGGACCATTGTTGGCAAACCTGACCGGGGAAAAAAAAAATAGAGACCGACAGTAATAAACAATCTCAAGCGATCGCTGCTATACACAGTTTAATTAATTGCATTTATCCTAGGAGATTATAATAATAACTAAATTACAACTTCTAGACTCGAAATTACACGTTTGTCTCGTGTTACAATTATTTCGATCTCAATCGATATACAATTTATCGTTAATTCTTTTCTTTTTTATCACTGGTTGTTGTTTCTTTTTTCTTTTTTTTTTTTTTCTTATTTCATCGTTCAAACGCATTTCTATAAATTTCAATTTACCCTTTTGAACGAATTTTGAATCAATTTCGATCGATTGAAAAATCAAATGAGAAATTATACGATTGAACATTGGTGAAACTGTAAATACAAAAACATCATTTTCTCTGTTAATTTATTATCGATTACAGACATCGAATCGAACTGAAAGGCTAATCGTAAGAGTTAACAAAAGGTCTCGTTGAAAGGAAATCAAAGCAATCGCTTCCCCGATCGTTTTACACGTTCTGTACGAGCTAGTACGTTCTCTATTTGACTAGAAATTCTATATACGTACTTATTTATACATAATTACGGCTACTACATATAGGAATACTTAATTAATTATAATCGATACCCCTAGAATTTATATATTAACTTTTACAGTAATATGGCAACGGCGGTGACAGTAATACTATTTTTTTTTCTTTTTGTTTTTATCCCCTAGATCCAACTAACGATATAAAAATAACTCGCAAATTCGGTGTATAAAAACAAAAAAAAAAAGAGAGAAAGAAATCAGGAGAACTAAAAATCGAAACGAAGAAAAAGTTTTTCTTCTTTTTTTTTAAATTTTTCTTTGTGTATGTATATATATCTTGTATGCATATACGCGGTCCAAAGAAAAATAGTAAAAATCTTTTTTGGTCTTCTTCAAAGAGCAAATTCTACTTTTTGTACGTAATTCGGATTAATCGGTAATTTTGAGAATATTCTTTTCTTTCTTCCTCCTCCGTTTTTTTCTTTTTTACATTTGTAATTATTGTGCTACCCGATTTCTTTGGTTCTTTTTGGTCAAACACTCTTCTCGGTACTTCAATTTACATCACAATTAAGTCGCGTCGAATTGCAATTGCAATTATTTGAGACAAACAAGAGAAATTCGAGTGAATCGTAATAAATACTCTCGTGGTATAAAATTTTTCACATAGTTTTCCTTTCTTTGTAGAATATCGAACGAAAAAGAAATCTTTGGTAAAATTTTCTGGATACCTTACAATAATTTCGCCAGGATTCGTGACGTCCTTTTTTTCTTTTTCTTTAATCGCAATTGCAATCTCGGAAAAGAGAGCGAATCGTTTCTTTTTTTTTTTTCTTTCCTTTTTAAAATCCTCTGAACACAAAAATCAGATGGCAAAGAATGTCAGCGGCTGCAGTGTGCGTTAATTAGATATAAATAAGAAGAACAAACAGGAAAACGAAGAATTGCGTTCGATTGTACGTGGAATGTTTCGATCGAAGCTGCGTCTCGACTGTACTGATGTCCGTTTTAGAGCCAGTAAGGATAATAACTCTCATTGAGAAAGAAGCGTGAAAACGCGACTTAAGTTTAACTGAGAACACGATACCTCTTCGTACAAAATCAAGTGTTACCTCGATAATCGTGAAATTACTTAAACATATATATTCTAACAAAAAAATGTGAACATAATGTTTAAAGAAGGGTAACTTAAATCGTTCGAAGAATTCGGAAATTCAAGGATCCTAGATCGTTTAGTGGAATCATTTCCATTTTCTTTTTCTTTTTTCAGATTGTAAACATTTCAACGTATGCTCTATATATCTTGTGTAATTCGTGTACGTGTGTAGTTGCATGTAGTTGTGCGATCGTGTGCGTAGAATCGCGTGAATTTTTGCGTGATGGTGAAACAAAATTAAATCATCGATTCGATTGATCCGAAAAAATAATCGAGAATTCACATACTCGGGACCATTAAATCAAGTTCTGTCGTGAACCTTTCCCGTTTCTAGACGGAATCTTATGCAGTTTGAAAAAGTTTCAGGCGTCAAATTTTCATCAGCTTTGTACAAAGTGAAACGTTTAACGCTTTGTGTGCGTATAATTTTATAACGTTTAGTCGGATATCATTTCGAGTCTTTTTATAGTTTCACACTCAGCCTCTTCTTTCGATCCACGTCATATTGAAATTTTGTATACAATTTTTGCGCGTCTTCGGTTCAGTCTCTCGATCCAAAAGAAACTGGACATTATGATATTAATGACAAACCTATGAATTATCGATTTTAACCAAAAATATAGTTAAAATATAGCTTTCTTGTTAATTGTTTGTGCGCGACTTGTGCGATCGACGATAAACATAATATACTTATTCAAATAAAGCTTAAAATATTCGAATAATAGTGTTACAGTATACATGTTGAAAAGGAAAATTGTATATATTATATGGTAAATCGTTTTGTACAATCTTCTCAGGTAGAAAAGTATTAGTAATGCAGAATAAAAAAATTTACTTGCTACAGAAATTCAGAAAAGATTTTCTTTCTTTTTGAAGAAACGATTAAACGCAAATTATTCAATGACATGTTAAAAGATTATAAACAAATTCGTTAACCATTGAAAGTATAAAATTGTTTGCATCAAATTAAAACTTCGTTTGGTTTGTAAAGAAAAGAGACTTCACAATTTAATTTTCTACCTGCACGAAGAACTGTGTACTTCACAATTCAATGACTCCTCTGCTTCACGATAAAACCAGATGAAGGATCTTTAGATCCATGTGTGCTTTGTGTTTGGTCTTTGTGCGATTCATCGCAAAATCTATGAAAAATCTGGATTGATCAATGTATGCCCCCTTCCAACATTTTCCCCCAAATTCTTGCTCTTGATTCTTGGAGAATGTAATTGCTCTACTTTAGAAAATTTAACCAAGGCATAATGCACAATTACTTTTGCTTGGTAGGTTAAAAAATATTGCGAATATTTTTCGCTAAGAATCTATCTTTGTGCTTGATAGATCCATTAAATTATGACAAATAACGTGGCAATCAATCCTTTTTAATTGTACCAATAATTGACCAGATCGATTTCTTTTTTATTACAATCAATTGTTTCTTTTCTTAAGATTCCAAAAGTGTGAAAAATAGAACTAAATCCTCCAAAATCGATACTAAAAATCTTACATTATTAAGCTGTTTCTTTGTTAAAATATCGATTTTAAAATTGGATTTTACATATATTGTTTGAATTTGTTCAGATGTCACAGACATTTTTGTTATTGAACTAGGATTGATCTCAATAGACGGTTCGTCTGTTGAGTTTTCTTAGGGTTTTAGAGTTACACAGTTTTACAAGTGATGCTCAAGGTATGATCTGGTTTCTCTAATCCTCTAAAAATTCGTTCAAGTTCAATTACAGTTTACAACTAATAAAACATCAATCTAGAACTTGAAAGATACTTGTATCAAGCTATAAACATTGCCATTTCAGTAAAAACAGTAAAAAAAATTCAAGGATCTATCAAAAGTAATTTTAACATTTAATCAAATGTCTTGAAAGCTTCAAGACATTGGATACAATGATCCACATTAGAAGTTAATTAAATCCTACCAGGTAATTCACTTTCAAAACAAAAATGTCTCGAACCGAAGATTCGAAACAGCTTACAGCATTTACACAAACAGAACTATACCTCCTCATCAATGAGGAAACTCTTTAAAGTAAATCAGTGCTGTTCACCATTGAAAGTCCCTAACTAGTTCCCCATGTCCCAAGAGATAATCAACTACATTATCTCTTGCAAGAAGCAATCGGTGCGCTTAACAACTCTTCACAGCTGGCATCATCTTTGCAATATTAGCCAGCAATCTTATGGATTTCCCTCAGGGGCCAAACACCCTATCCTTAAATATCTCAGGCTCGCGGGCAAGTAAAACACTCGCAGAATCGACTTCGAATCGCTTGTCACAGCAGGGGAAAACGTCGAAAGGGGTCGCACGAAAGGGTGTTCGATAAAAAAAAAAAAAAAAAAATCGAGAAGATATCCGCAGGTGGTCGTACGTAGTAGCGGTGGTGTACATAGGTGTATCTCTTTCTCTCCCTCCCGTTCTTTCACTCGTTCTCTCCCCCTCTGTCACTCGGTCTCTCTCTCGGCAGCTGACAGTCTCGCAGTCTCTCATTCTCATGCGCTCCCTCGTTCTCGCAATACATGCCTGTTGTGTTCATGTGTGTGAATGTGAGTGTGTGTCGGTCGATCGGCTCCGCGACGGGAATATTTATCCTAATAGAGACCGCAGCCACGGAGATTATTGGCGATAATGACATCTGTGACTGCGTCGAACACGAATTGAATGTTGTTTGTATCAGTAGCGCAAGTCATGTGGCAGTAGATCTCCTTAGTGGTTGACTTGTTCCTCGCCTCGAATTGCGCCTGGATGTACGCGGCGGCCTCACCGTACTCTTGCGCCCCTGTAGTAAACAACAGACACGTTTGCAATTATTCTCGTTTGCATGGAAGGAAGAGAGTTGGTGAGGTTATGTTAGATTCTCCTACAGGAGGACGAGGAGAACTCTTTACGGAATACATTTTATGATTGTTGTGAATTTGTTAGATGATACTTTTGGATTTTATGATTAAGGGGAATTTCTTACAATATAATTCTTTCATTCTCGTGAATTTATGATTCATTATTTATCACCGTTCGTTACTCTTTGGAACTTTGAGAAAAATTCTGGTATGGTAAGCTTTTAATTTAGATCAGTTAATGTTTATGACGAAAGTAGACCTTGGTTAGGTGTTTTAAGATATTTCAAAAAGTTTAAAAAGGCTTTGAACAATGAGCTTTGTTTTTTGTTTTCGAAACCCATGTTTCGATTAGAAAACCAGGCGAATCAATTTTTATGTATCTCGAAGATGAAAATTTTTTTAAGCAACATGAAGTCTATTTAAATTGATTAAATTGATTAAATTAAAATGTTTAAATATCTAAGAAATATTTAACTAAGGATCAACTTCCGTTCGCTGCAGTTGTTTTTCTGATTTCTGGTATGCTTTACGATTTCCATAATTAATTCTCATAAACCGGTAACAAATTGAAAGTCCAATTAATCAGTGGATACTATGCTCTAAGTTCTCGTATCGCTCATGGAAAATTTACATGTAATTTCTGTGTAACGTAGACGAAATAATTAGACATTTAAACGAATTTATAAAATGAAAGATTTGGGCAGATTTGAATTAAACGAACACGTGTGTGCGTTCAAACTTGTCTACAGAATTAAGCTAAAATATTTTGCAACGTAAACAGTGTGCCTCCTTAAAAAAGAACTCATTCTTCGCAGAATATTTGATATTCTCGTTAAATTTCGCTAAATCGACGAATTACAAGTTCAATCCTGATTCTGAACAACTAGAAACAATTTACTCGAAAACCGTCAAAATTTATCCATAAAATTACAAGTTAGATAAGATAGATATTATAAATTAAATTAGCTTAAATACTATAAATTAAAATTTTGTATATTTATCCTTAAATTTATCCATTCAAATTTACATTGACAAATTTTTTTACCAATAACGAAAATACGAATACGAATTTATCGGTTAAATTTTGCACAATTTTAAGAAGTGGAAATTGGACAATTGTGGAGAAATTCTACGAACGAACAAGATTTTCTTTTTTACAACTCAAAGTGTGCATTTTTTTTTTTTTTAAATCATGCTCATACCTATATAAATGTATATCGAAAATTCAAAAGATGGATGACACGATCAACGATACGTATTTAGATCAGTATACCTTCAAACAAGAGAATGTAGCTTTCTTGTGGGGCGTGAAGGAATTCCAAGGACGGCAACAGACTACGAACTTTTTATAACAATGAGAACTTTCCGCGTTTATTTTTACACGGTGTATAAGTTGCGTTCGTTATTAACAGATGACGCTGCGATTCTTGAGGTTTTTACTGTACTGTTTTTAATTTATGATATACACACGGTAATCCGCGAATTATCGAATCAAGTAGATGTTTCGACAATTGTAAAAATACGTTAATAAAAATAACTGCATGATTTTTAGATTTAGCTCAAGGCTTCTTTTTATCGTAGTTTATGAAATTTCGGTTAAGAGATATATTTTGCAATGACTGAATCATGAATTATAAAATGAGGAATGAATTGTATTACTGTGCGTTGTATAATTATTGGTGATTGATTTCTCATATAGTGGCAACTCTGTTCCCGTTACACATTGCACGAGAAAGGTGGCGATCGATGAGGTTAATCGGAATAATTAATTGTCAGTTAATAACCTAGCAATGATGACACAATGATTTTCGAAGTTTGTGTTAGCAAGCGGGAGAAATTTTACAAAAAGGTAATTGAACAGCTGTCAAATTTAAGTACAGTAAGACCCCGCTTAACGCTAGTCCGCTTAACGCTGTTTCAGTATTACGCGGTAGTATTGGGATTCCCCGAAATCGTACACAGTATTGGTACTTGTTGTATATGCGTGCAAATGAAACGGCCATGCACCAACCAAAAGCGGTACACTATGTAGCGACGGTGCACATTATGTATCTTTTTCAACGCTCTTTTGTTAGTCTGTCCAGAATAAAGGTTCCAACTGTTACCTCGTTTAACGCTGTTTCGTTTAGCGCTGGAACTTATTGGAACGTATCCCCCGCGTTAAGCGGGGTCTTACTGTATTACTTAAATATTATCTGTACTCTTACATCTATTTTGGGGTTATATTTTGAAGTACGTAAGAACTGTACAATCGGTAAAAAAAGTTTGAATCTGAGTATCAGTAAAAATGATTTGATGCAATTTCACATATAATATTTTATTAAATAACATAATTCTCATAATATAATCCTTCAGATAATAATAATTCTATTCTCAGATATTAAATTCGATATTAACACATTACCAACCACATGGAGAGATCTCTCCGTTTTCAAATAACCGATTGAATATCTCTCCCCGTTTTTGAAAGAAGTTAGTGCATGAATGATTTTAAAACAAATATAAACTTGTACGAGATTATAACGGGTGGCGGAAGAAAACGTCCTCACCGGAAATGGATTCTTTGAGTCTTTCAAGCAAAGAAGATTATTACTTCGCGTCGTTTGTGAAAAATACGTGGTTGGCTAAGTGTTAAAATTTTGTTTTAATGTTTATTTTATTTGGAATTGCAGTATTTACAGAAGAAACCTGGTAATTGCGAATTTTCAAATGTATTAATCTAAAAAGGATAAAGCAACGAGAAACGTTATTGTAAATTTTCGAGAAATTCTTCTCGGTTTTTAGTTGTAAACATTATATGTAAAAATACAAAATACAATTAATTTAAAAACAAAATACTGAATGATCCTTGTTATATATTTAAAATGTATTTTTTTTTGTTTAACTTTTTCATTACGGCAGTAAAAAGATGTTCGATTTTCAGTCGCAAGATTTGTTAAACTTTTTTTGGGAAAGTTTAAGAATAAAAAATTTGCAAATTTGTAAAAATGTAAAATTCGTTTCGTTAAATTAAAATGGAAGAATGCGCGAAGAATGAAATTCAGGCGACAGAAGAGTACGAGCCAAATTTTCGTAAATAGGCGTCAACAGTAATCAAAGGATTAACATAGAAAAATTGTAAATTCTTACCGGCATACTCGGGGAAACAGATGGTGAGGGGAGACTTGCGGATTTTCTCCTCAAAGAGATCTTTCTTGTTCAAAAACAGGATAATCGCGGTGTCGATGAACCATTTGTTATTGCAAATTGAGTCGAACAACTTCAAGCTTTCTTGCATTCGATTCTGTAACAATCATTATATAAACACTTGTAATAATCATCGTTCTAAACAGAAATAAATATACGTAATCTAAAATTTTCATATCATAGTTCCTGAAATTATTATTAATAAAACAAAAAACAAAAAAGAAAAGCATTTGCAGTTTTGAAAAATTGCTATTCCATGAAATTGCAGCTTTCTTTGAAAGTCTACCTTCTTTTGGAAATAAATTCTTTTCTGCTTTTAAATTAAGTTAGATGAATTTGAATATCAAATGTAACTTTTTTGAAAAATTATTAATAACAAAACAGTTACATATTACAGCTTTAAATATTTGGTCTATCTCGACCAAAAATAATTGTATTTAACTGATTAAATAATTTTATATTTTTGTACACTGTAAATAAAATATTTATGAATTAATATTAATTATAATTTTCTTTTTTTATGTATAATTAACATTGTAAAATTTTTGAGAATGTCTTGTACACGTGAGACGAGGAAGAATGTGAATAATAAATCGTTCAAACGGACTGAAGAATGAGGAGGTTAATCGATGAGGTCGTTCCACGAGAAGAACTCGTTAATTTCCAACAATTGCAGTTTGTCACGTTTTCTTCCCACGTTGGACTGCCAATTGACTGTCCATATGAATATGGTATAGGTGTGCACCCACAACTATATACACTGTGTCTCATTGTGAATGATTTAACATGAGTAAATCCTTAGCTAAAAGTGTTGCTTAACTGTATTCTAACAATAATTGTTAACTATATAATTTTAATTATACTTTCTTCTTTTAATCATCTCGATTTTGCATTAAAAAAAGGAAAAGAAATCTTTGTATACATGGTGATACTGAATTGACGAAGAATATTTTGAAAAAATGAAAGTGAAACACTTCTGTAGTGTTGGATATTATCTTACATTTAAAAAAGAAAAAAGAAAAACATTTTTATTTGCACTATAATACTAAATTGACGAAAAATATTTCAAAAAAATAAGAATGGAACACCTTTGTAGCGTTAGGTATATCTTGCATTTAAAAAAAAAAAAAAAGAGAAAACATTTTTATATATATCAGGATACTGAATTGATGAAGAATATTTCGAAAAAAATAAAAGACGCTTTTATAGTTTTGGGTATATCTTTTGTACAATACTAATTTTTTTAATTATAATTATTTAAAATTTTTGTTAGTTTCTTTTTTATGTGATTCCAAGAATTTTTAATAAATGTACACGTACTTTTAAAGACTTAACTAATATAATGCTTTCCGTAAACGTAACTGATATATCGGAGTCATGACAGTCCCCAAATAAAAAGTGTAGAAAAATGTGTTAATCTGATTCTACATAAACCTCTATGAATATTTTGTTCTTACATAATGTATAAAATAATAGAATCATGGAAAATTAAACTTTTATTATAAAATACAGTATAAATATATTGAAAAGAATGTTTTGTAACGGAATTTTGCGTTCTTGGGTTACTCATGACCCCATGATACCAGTTAAGTGTTAATACTTCAAAAATTGTGTCTATCTGTGGAAGAAATCGTTTTCATTTTTTCTCTTTTCCTTCTTTCTTTTTTGCTACATTCGATATAACAGGATTGTATAATTTTGTTTTTCTTTTTCTATTTCCTAAAATAATTACTAAGATATAATATTTCAATTTCTCTGTTAACTTGCGAGATTTCATTGAAATTGATTCACAACTCTGTACATGCGGTTCTCCAGTGGCGTTTTAGGCTTCCCTAGCTTCTTGAATTACTCTATTATCATGAATTTGAGCACCGTGACGTATCACGTGTCTTTGTTGCTTATACACGGTGAATATATTACAATCTTGTATTTCTTTCAATTCTTAGGTGTAGAAATAAATTCTGTTCAACTTTTTAGTATAATCAAAGGTTTTATTTAAACAGAATGGAAAGAGATCAATCGTCGAATTAATTTCCATTATTGTTGGCAACTTTTTGCTGTTTTTCCGCCAGTTTGCAGAGTATCATTGCAAATATCTCAATTTCTACGGTTATATTTCATTGATCATGTGACTCTAGTTGGAAAAACATTTAGTTCTATACCTAATAAATATCACTTTTAAATTAGTACTGAAAATTTTTTAAAATTATGCAAAAAGATTATTCATTGTCCGAAAATTTGGGCTGTGATACCATTTTACTTATGAAATTAAAGTTAACAGTAATTGTTAACGTATGTATGTTGAAAATATTTATTATTTCAGTTGTCATTTACTAAGTAAAAAATTAACGGAATTTCAAATGCGTTTTGCTTTTTAAAATATAATAGTTAAATTAGTCCTTTTTAACAGGAGAAATTCAATTACGTAAAATGTATATTTAATAAAATAGATATATTTGAATATATAGAAGGTTGTCAGGAATTTTTTATTCCTTCACAAAAACGTATAAATTTATTAGCAATACTTTTGGTATTAGAACTGAGTACTTAAGAATAATGAATTCCCTTTAAAACGAGATAATTACTTTACTACTTAGAATAATGAAAATCCTGCATTTAATATGGATCAATATTCAATATAAACACTAAAATTTTCTAAATTTTTCGAAGAATTTGAATTTCCATTTTAATTTCTGTTTGTAATTCAAAAACCAAAACAATATTATCAGATACACTAAAAATTTTCAAACATTCTAAAGTAACAAAAAATACGTAATTAAAAATCGAAGATTGTCAACGACCTCTTGTATCTCATTTATCACTAAGATTTTCGATTTATGTTGTTAAAAGACAAATCTTTATTCTTACACAGTGTCACTAGTATATCTTTTATAACAATTTATACTTTATAATAAAACAAAAATTAAATCAAAAAAATTACTAGTAAATATATCTTTTAGTGAGAATGATTCCATTAAATTTTTTCATTTTTCCATTTATAATTATTGAATTTGTACTCGCGTTTTTCTCTAGACAGATATAATCTCTCAGGCATCTCTATAGAGAAATTCAAGAGTTTAGTGCAAAAATCGGTCATCTATATCTTTTTCAAATTCGTATAGTTACTATAGAGTTAGTATAATTAATTAAGTAAGCATTACAATTAGTATAGTTACTATACAGAAGAAGATGAGACTGTGCTTTTATAATAATAATAATAAAAATATATTTATAACACCTGAATGTAAATATAAAAAAATTCCATTTCTGATTTTTGGGAAAGTAATTTAGTTTTTTTTTGTTTCAAGAAAAACTTCCTTCCCTCAATAAAAATGTTAAACTTGTATAGTTGCTATAAAGTAATCAAAGATGAGATTGTGCTTTTGTAATAATAATGATAAAAAAAAACATTAAATATATTTGTAACACGGATACAAATATAAAAAAATTCGAATTTCTAATTTTTGGGAGTAATTTTTTTTTTCTTAAAAAAATATAAAATTCTCAGTGAAAAATTGTAAAGCTCACCGTCGATTCGTCTTCGTGCAATACTTGATCGTACTCGGACATCGCGACGCAGAATATGATCGCGGTTACGTCCTCGAAGCAGTGAATCCATTTCTTACGTTCGCTTCTTTGGCCACCGACGTCGAACAATCTGTAAAAAGATAGACGTATATTTACGTAAACAAACGCTCGACGCTTTGGTTTGATAATTAATTGAACAACTGAATGAATTGTTAACTGGTGAAAATATTCGCATACTTAAACGCTTTCGATTCCACTGATATTTGCCGATTTGTGTATTAAATTTGTAAAAACAAAAAAAGAAAGAAAAGAAATAAATTTTAACTGTAATAAAAAGTAAATATAAAATAACGTATTTTTTAAAAATAGTCTGACTAGACATAATTGACATTTAATTTAATTATTCGTTTGGAATATTTACTCGATTTTTTTTTTTATATTTTCTGCGTAAATAAAATTGAAAATCAGAAAAATGTGTAAATAAAACGTTGAAAATTAATAGTGGAATTTTTAAAATGTTTCATATTATTTTAAACATATTTTAAATTTACTTAATGTCGAACATTTTGAAAACATTTTAAATTATTTTAATATTACATATTTTATAAATTTTTTCTCTTTGTTAGAAATTAAAACTGTTTAATATTGTTAGGAACTCTCTGTACATTTGTTAAAGCAGACCTTATTAAAAAATTTGATTTTATAAATAGTAAAATTAATCATTTTATACCTTCGTTGATCTTTAAATTTTGAACCGTGAAGAAACATTTTCTATTTAAATAGTGTCTTATTTTATACTTTTTCTTGGCATAAACAATAATTAAAAATAACACAAAGAAATGTTTTTTGGAATGATAGTAGCTTAAAGGAGTAACGTACGTTCTGGACTTCTTAAATTACCAAGCCAATGATTCATGCTCAATCATTCATAAGTCATTGCTCTTTCTCTTTTCTCTACCCCTTCTCCCTCTTCTTTACTCAATTTCGTCAAAGACATTCACTAGCTTAAATTAACAACTACAATTCACGTGATACGTGTATACATATACATATCTACTGCATTCCGTAAGCTTTGATGTACGAGAAATTGATAAAAATGAAAACTAAAATATTTTTGACAGTATTTAATAATTTGTATAAATTAGATAACATTTCTGGAAGTATCGTGATGCATAAGTATTATATACAATTTATAATTATAAATGGTGTAAATATTAATGAATTTAAACGGGTTTTTAAATTGCTGAAATTTACGAATTCTTAAGAATCTAAATCGCTGAAAATGATAAATTTAAAAAATCATCAATTGTTGAAATTTACAAATTCTTAAGAATCTTAAATCATCGAAAGTGGTAAATTTTTAAAAATTTCATATCGTTGAGAACGACGAATTTTTAAAAATTCCAAATCGTTGAAAACAGCAAATTTTTAAGAATCTTAAATCGCTGGAAACAACAAATTTTAGAAAATATCCAATCGTTGAAATTTACAAATTCTTAAGAATCTTAAATCGTCGAAAGTGGAAAATTTTTAAATATCTCAAATCGTTGAAATTAAAAAATTTTTAAGAACCTTAAAAATCGCGGTAAACGGCAAATTTTTAAGAATCTTCCATCATTGAAATTCACAAATTTCTGAAATCTTCAAATTGTTAAAATTTCCAAACTTTGTTATTTTGCTATGCATTTAGCAGAAGGCGTTTAAAATAAGTAAAAAAATATATATTCTGTAACAAAAACTATCCATTTATTTCGACATTTTGATAAACTAGGAACACTCACCATTTCCAAAAAAAAAAATAAATAAATAAAAAATGCCTCTTAATCGCCAATATTTACGTACACCATGTACTACAGGATGTCAACACAAGCAAGCTAAAGTGTATTATCAGGAAAGATAGGAGGAAAATTGTTCGATTACAAAATGGAAAACAGTTTCCCGTCTGTTAGAACGCCCTAAACTCCTAAAAAAAGATAACATTTCTTTCGTATCAACGTATGTTGATAAGGTTACACCTGTATTCACCTTCGTTATGAATATCTGCCTTTTTTCTTTCGTTTTCTCTTTCATACGTTGCCCTTAAAAATTCACACTGATCATACGGATATATCTATTTTCAATACGAAAACATTTTCAAACAAAATCCACAGTTATTCTATTCTCTACTGTCATATTTCTCAAGATTTCTCAAAGTTAATAATTTATACATTATTTAACAAAATTTTTAATCAATTCTACTGCTTGATATTTTCTTTTAACTGAAGAAATTTCAAATAAACGAATATTAATTTCAGGAAAACATTAAGTGCAGAAAAAGGTTCGCTGCTTTTCGTTTTACAATCTATAAAATGACTTTAAACTGAGATACCTTCCTTTTATATCGCTTTTACAGTGCTTGGATATAATCACTCGTCTAAAAGTGAAAACGCTGAAGAATATTTCAATTTTCTTTTTCTTCTTCTTCTTTTTTTGTGAATATCGAGTTTTCTTGATAAAAGCAGTGAAAAACTTTGCCATATCTAATGATTAAAAAACAGCAAGATATGTTTTAAAAATGGCGAGATATTAAGTGTTAGTAAAAATGTAATAGCCGGATAAAAATATCAAATATTAGTAAAAGGAATTTATTAAATATTCACTTATTGTCGAAATAAAGGAATATTAATTTCAGGAAAACATTAAGTAAAGAAAACAATTCGCTGCTTTTCGTTTTACAGTCTATAAAATGACTTTAAACTGAGATACCTTCCTTTTAGATCGCTTTTACAGTGCTTGGACATAACTTGTTTAAAAATGAAAACGCTGAATAAAAATATTTCAATTTTCTTTTCTTCTTTTTTTGTGAATATCGAGTTTTCTTAATAAAAAGAGTGAGAAACTTTTTTATATCTAATAAATAAAAAACACCAAGATATGTTTTAACAATGGCGAGATATTCAGTGTTAGTAAAATTGTAATAGCCGGATAAGAATATCCAGTATTAGTAAAAGGAAACTGTTAAATATTCATAAATATTCATTTATTCTCGAATATAAAATTAGCGTATGTAAAATGAAACTCGTTATTGAATTCCGAAGTTTCAAATATTTGCAAATGATTCAAGTAGAAACGTAAATACGTATATCTATAATTCGATTATACTTACTTGAAGTTAAGATTCTTAAAGGAAAAATGGACTTCGACTATACCCGTTGTTTTAACACGGGTCCTTAGAATATCTTGTTCCGTAGGCTGATAATCCCTTGCTCCTAATCGGTCTAGATCATCCAGGAAACTGTAATTTTAAGCAAACAATGGAAAATTAGTTACATTAAAAAAAAGAAGGGACATTTCAAGAAAATTTCAATTTTGTTTTCTTCTTAAACTACAGATTTGAATAGAAGTATCAGACAATTTTTGTTTTCAATACTCTTTGGTTCTTCAGGATGAAAACACCCTTTTCCTGGTACATTTTAAAAACTATAGTAGTTGTAAAGAAATTGTTACAATAAAAATTTAACAAAGCTCTTAACAAAGAGTCCAAACTTTCTTTAAAATAAAGATAGTGGAGAGTGTTTTCTCTTTTATTTAAACAACAAACTTAACAATTTTGTTACATTATTTCATAGAGGATAAAAGAAAAGCCATTGAATTTTTATTTTAATAATTCTCTTCGTATCTTTTTTATTATCATAGCTGTCACTATGTTCTTTCACCATAAAATGGGAAAATGTTGAAGTAAATCAATTTTAAATCAATTTTCGTCAATTTTGAACGTCAAATATCCTATTTTATCACAACTATAATATTACTTTAAACCAGAAATATTATCGGCTGCAAAAGTTTCAATTAACACATTTCAAACTATTTTCTTAAAATTTCTATTACTCCCACTTACAGCCTTCTTTGTATCTAATCTTCAATTTATCAACAACAGTGTAAGTACATGTTTATTGTTCTCACTATAAAAATTGAGTTGACAATTCTGTCTCACCCAATTCTAAAAATATCGTCAAAGATTTTTGCAGAGGATAAAGAACATTCTAAAAAATTCAGATAGCAATCGAGGTTCGATTTCCCTGTATGATTTGCCATTCATTGCCAAAGTTCTATGCATCTGTATTCAACCGCTTTCAAATCTTATCGGAGTGCGTGAGTTTTATATTCTTTTTCGTGGCTCGTATGTGTAGATATCGAACGGAGTGATTGATATCGGGTGTCCAGAAGAAAAAAGCGACGTGCTATTAATATAACACAGGAAAAGCTTCGCTGTTATGTGCGCGTTCAACGTTTTCGAATTATCGATTCGCCGTTTCGATGGAATATATTGTTATTTAAACGTTTCATTACTACGAACGGCGAATAAAATGATGAAAAAGTACGAAATATCCTTAAAAAATTTTTTTATACCATAAATTGAATATTTTAGTATTTTTACTGACTATTTAGCATAAATAGTTTCAGCAACTTTTTGTTTCGTTATGTTAATATTAAGTCAATATTTTAACACAGTATTATTTCCATGCCGAAAAGTGTTGAAAATGTTGAACATCTTCTGAGAATCGTTCATTGTTTCTTTATCTGACAAATTGTTTTAAGTAAATGTTGAATATTTCTTGAGCATTTTTAAATATTATGTATTTTTCTTTTTTAACGTTTCTTTACGTGAAAATTAAACAATCAAGATTTTACCGCAGTACTGTTTAACAATCTCCGATTTTCTGTGTAAGAAATTCTCAACTGTAAATACCAAACACTATAATTGCTTATTACTAACCTATTCACTGCCAACTACGAGATATTTCGTACTTTGCGTTACGAGTTTAGATTGGTTGTAATTCGTCGCGGAATAGGTATAAACTTATAAAGCCGTTCGAATTAAGAATTATTAGGTTCGGTATAATTATTAGGTTTAGATTCGGTTATAATCATGTATATATACATGTATATGTGTGTATTACTAAAATTACTGTAAATCCATTTTAACACTAGGTTTACGGACATTTTTTGTATACCTATTTCTACGGACGTCAAATTGACGGATAAAAGAAAGTATGTATTTAAAAAAAAGTCGTTTCATTTAATTCATAAAGAATTTAGTTATGTAGTATTAATAGACATTAGATTTATCCAGCGTACTTTTTTGCAGAAACGTTTAATTTTATGTATACATTTTTCACAAACGTTCTCCTTACAGTTGATACAAATAACCATCATAGATCCGTTTGTCTACACTGCTCGGGTATGTTTGAAGTACTGAGTGCGAAGCAGAACAGATATCTCCGTCGCATTATAATTTTTATTTAGTATCTGCTTTTCGATTGTTTTTACATTTGTTGCTAGAGTATTAATTTCACGAATGAAGTAGATTTATTACGGTTAACTATGAAATTAACCGAGCCGTCAATTCGTGTCATGCCATTAATAAAACTGGGCAAACGTGGCTAAAAAATAATGGTAACAGTTTCTTTAATTCTACTCATGAAATTCAAAACCCGTCAAATTGATGGGTCCCGTAAATCTAGTGTTAATACTATATCTGCAACTAAATATTATTATATTTTGTGAAAATCTATGTGTTTTCCATAAAATAAAATCTTGGCGCTCAGAACAACTCTAAATTTGCCTGGTAGTGGATGGGTTAATAAGTGTACTGTACAATTGGCTCGATAATATACAAAACTAGTGTCGCGAAATGTTACAAATGTTCTCCAAACAGTTCCATTATTTATTAGGTATAGAAATAAATTCTTTCCGACTGGATTCAGATAATCAGTACTGCTAATAGAAATACTCGCGATGATATTTGCAAGTTAGCAGAGAAATGACAAAAATTCGCGGCTAATAATGGAAATTGTTTCGATTATTGATCTATTTTCGTTTTTTTTTAACATTAGACTATCAGCGTTGAACGAATACGTAATTCTACCACACCCATCCATTTGAGCATTTGATAAATGTATTTTCATGTAGAGCTTTTTTAAAATAAAAATTATAAATGTATTAAATCATTTACTTTTAAATACAAAATATACAAAAATACATTTTTTAATTGAAGTATTTATTATTACTATTATCTTTATAATCGGTTTACATAGCATATTTTCTGCAGATAGATCTCATTTGGAATACACACTTTCCACAAACATACTTGTTGCAATCAAAACTAGCTGAATTTATTTTGTTCTTGCTGTATAATCCAATTTGACAGGATTTGTGTGTAGTAGAAGTTTCTTTTGAATTCCTTGAAGTGCAGTTTATTCAGCCACATTTCTGTTTGCAGCGTAAACAATTTTAAATGACAAATAAAAACGAACACTTTTTAGATAAACAACGCAAAATCTTTAAATGATAAGATATTGGGGTATATTTTCTAGTAAAATTCATTTTATAACTCATCTTGCTGATCTGCCATTCTGACGGATTTTGGTATATTTAAGTACACTTTAGGTAGATAATTAAAAGTTTAAAACATTAGAAAGGAAAAAATAAGGGATATAACAGTTATTCCATCTCATTAAAAATCATTATATCAATACGATGTTAATAATTTTAAAGCGAAATATTTCGAATCTGCCATTTTGACGGGTCCTCATTACGATATTAATATTAAACATTTCCGACAAACCTATGAATTATCGATTTTAACCAAAAATACAGCTAAAATACTGCAGCTTTCTCATCAATTGTTTGTGCGCGGCTTGTGCAATTGACGGTAAACATAATATACTTATTCAAATAAAGCTTAAAATATTCAAATAATAACCTTACAATACACACGTTGAAAAGGAAAATTGTATATATTATATGGTAAATCGTTTCGTACAATCTTCTCAGGTAGAAAAGTATTGGTATGCAGAATAAAAAAACTTGCTACAGAAATTCAGAAAAGATTTTCTTTCTTTTTGAAGAAACGATTAAACGCAAATTATTCAATGACATGTTAAAAGATTATAAACAAATTCGTTAACCATTGAAAGTATAAAATTGTTTGCATCAAATTAAAACTTCGTTTGGTTTGTAAAGAAAAGAGACTTCACAATTTAATTTTCTACCTGCACGAAGAACTGTGTACTTCACAATTCAATGACTCCTTCTCTGCTTCACAATAAAACCAGATGAAGGATTTTTAAATCCAAGTGTGCTTCGTGCTTCGTCTTTGTGCAATTCATCGCAAAATCTATGAAAAATCTGGATTGATCAATGTATACCCCCTTTCAATATTTTTCCTCAAATTCTTGCTCTTGATTCTTGGAGAATGTAATTGCTCCACTTTAGAAACTTTAATCAAGTCATAATGCACAATTTCTTCTGCTTGGTAGATTAAAAAATATTGCGCATATTTTTCGCTAAGAATCTATCTTTGTACGTGATAGATCCATCAGATTATGACAAATGACGCGGCAATCAATCCTTTTTAATTGTACCAATAATTGACCAGATCGATTTCTTTTTTATTACAATCAATTGTTTCTTTTCTTAAGATTCCAAAAGTGTGAAAAATAGAACTAAATCCTCCAAAATCGATACTAAAAACCTTCCATTATTAAGCTGTTTCTTTGTTAAAATATCGATTTTAAAATTGAATTTTACATAAATTGTTTGAATTTGTTCAGATGTCACAGACATTTTTGCTATTGCAATTTGTCTGCTGAGTCTTCTTAAAAAGTTATTATAAATTCCTACAATTATACCAATACGATGTTGATAATGTTAAAGAAAAATATTTAAAACCTGTCATTTTGGCGGGCTTGGTAGTTTTAGTGTTAAATCACACTTCGGTTGTACCCGCAAAATCAGAAAGAATTAATTTCTACGCCTAAAAATGCACGTTCTAATTTTCTTTTTCACCGTTGTAAATTTATAGTAACGACAAACGGATACGCGAGAGTTTACGAAAGCATCACATTGTATATTACCATCCAAAGATACTCCTTGTTCGTAAACGACGATAAAATTCAGATAAAGTTCTCGCAAGGGGGATGAGTGAAATATTGAAGCAGTGGAAATCGAGCACGCTTAACCACAACGCTCCGATAGTTTCTTGATAATTATTTAAATTGTCCGATAAGTTAGCGGAACAGGATCGATCGCGTGGCCTGCATTCACTGGATTTAAATTCCTCCGCTCTTTACTTATGGACATGGCACAGAATTCACGTCTGCGACGTTCTTTTTCCAATGAAATCTAAGCTTCCACGAAAAGAAAGTGTACATATATTCGCTCTCATCCATAAGTCAAGCGACATTTAACCTTAGGCGCTTTGAAAAAGTGCTCGTATCCCTTCTTAATCCTTTATGCATTTCCATTTTAATATACCAGAAAGAAATTTTCAATTTTCGTGAATTTGAAAATTTTCAATATTCGAACTTTCGAAAACCATTTGAAAAAATTGTATATCTATCTTTCGCCATTATATAGGCACATTACGTACCAATATCTGCCGTGGCGAAAGGGTTAATAAAATTAGTACTCGAACTCCGAGTTTTTAATTTTTATCGCAAACGATTGGAAATGATAAAACTTGAAATCCTTCACGACTTTCTATATCAATCGATTTCGATGAATTTTTCACCCTTTATATAACTGACATGAATTTACAAAACGTATCCTTTTTTTTCATTTCATTGCAGGATTAGATAAAAAAAAAAGTTATAAAAAGTGACCTTTGCTATATTTTTTACGATTCTGACAAATTGCAATTTTTTCAAAATATTTTTGACACGTCATCTAGTAAACTAATCTTAACTTCTCAGAAAAAAAGAAAAAAAAACACACCATTTGGTGCAATTTTAAAAAAGTTATTCTGTTTTAAAGGGTGTCTGAATATTAACCCATTAGATTTTGTCAATGCATGTCTTTACTGTTATCATTTATCGACGTTCTACTAAATAACAACCTATACTTTCATAGGCATCCAAGTTGTTATTAAAAAAACATCATTTTATCCATCGAAAATTGGAAGTGTAAGAAAAACGAAAAAAACACAGTCGCGTCGTTTGGAATTTTTCACCTGAATTTTTGCAATTTGTTCACGGCACTCAAACGGTTAAACGTGAATATAGAGTTCGAGGAACCTTAAGGCATCACATTTGAATGACTCTATATAAATCAAATTTTAACAAAAGAAGGCGTATGTAATTATTTTGTAAATAAAGATCTCAGAATTTGTCAAAAAAGAAAAAAAAACGTATTTTACAGTATTTTAATGTAGTTAATGAGAATGGATGTAAAGCATTTGGTTCCAAGTAATCAGCACTCAAACGGTTAATTATTAAATAAAGAAATTTTCTCTTCTTTTTGTTTTAGTAATCAAGAATATTATAATACAATTTATATGTTTTCGCTGTCACTTTCTGGACACCCGTTGCTTGAATATACCGAATCTAAATTGTGCAGAGAGCAGTCCTCAGATGCAACAACACACTACTCCTCGATAGGTTAGATTTACACGCATGGATCATCTTTCGTCGTTAATAACTCAGAACGCTGATGATAACCAATAACTAGGAAAAAGAAATAGCTTATGTTTCTTAGAAGTCTCTTATTTACACGGCGAACACACCCTGTATGCACATAAGCCGTAACGTGGGCTTTATCACCAGTTGCTCTCTGAAAACATCGTACATCATTCGCTTTTCGGTTACTGGTGTTTACAACTGTAATGTGTAGTAGGCAAAATGTACCGGGTAGGCGAACTGTACTCGAGACTACATTTCACGTTATTGCAAAGTGTAATTTATTTGAAGAACCTGAGATATCCGAACTGAAATTTTGTACTTAAATTCTGTGTATTGGTAATTCAATTGGTGTTGATAACAATGGTATTAAATTAGCATTTTGAACAATTTTGATTGTGGATAAAAATAAATTCCATTGATGTTACCTCAACACTTAATTTTTATTATTACCAAATAACATTAATTTGCGATATTAATTTAGATATCGGTAAAAACAGTATCTTCGGATAATGATTTTTGTAAAACTAAATGAATGCTATTTTTTCACAGGTTACAGTTTTTTTATTATTATGATCCTTCATCCAACGTGTTATCTATTCAATTATATCCAATCTGAATATTACGTTCTATATTATGCACACGATGACTCACAAATTTTTGTACCATTTAAGAATTGAATAAACTTCTCATTTGGATTCTAACAGTAATAATAATAAATTCATTTTTGTTCCACAACTTGAAATAAGAAAGGGTATTCAATTTTTAATTGATAAAATTCACAGCTCACCCTGTATTATATACATATTTATTATCTTTGATTTTAATTCTAATAATAATAATAATAAAAAATTAATTTTTGTTCAACAATTTGAAATGAAAAAAGGTCTTTAATTTTTAAATAATGAAACTCACAGGTCACCCTCTATTATATATATTTATTATATTTGATTTTAATTCTAATAATAGTAATAATAATAAAAAATTAATATTTGTTCAACAATCTGAAATGAAAAACGGTCTTTAATTTTTAAACGATAAAACTTACAGGTCAGCCTGTGTTATATACGTTTATTATATTTTATTTTAATTATAATAATAATAAATTCATTTTTGGTCAACAATTTGAAATGTAGAAAGATATTGAATTTTTAAATGACAAAACCTACGAGTCACCTTGTATTGTATGTATTATCTGGTACTATAATCATACCAAAGCTAATGTAAAAAAAATAATCAAATAACCATAATTTCTTCTTCTGGATTTTTAGTATTTGTGAATATATTATTTAACACAGAGGAAAAAACTGCCACCTCTTCGAATCTAATGGAAAAAAATGTTTTAAATTCTTGTACAAAGATAATTTAATTTTTGGAAATTTTTAATTTGCCTTTCAAAAGTATTCTATTCCGCTTGTACGAATCTTCCATAGAAGATTCTACTTCGTATTTATAAAATACGAGATTCCATAATTCTCCCTGGATAATTATACATTAATCAACACCCACTGTAAACTTGCCTCATTATTAAGCTTCATTAAATATCCAAATACAATTCAGATACAATTGTGCAATATACAACGATATCACATGGTGTTAGGTTAGATCAAAAAAGAAACTTAAACAAAATGCTTTCATTTAACTTCGACAACGAGAAATCCCATTTCAGAGAGATACTCGTAAATTTACGAGAAAAAAAACCAAACGAAAAAAAATCAACAAAAATTGAAAATAAAAAGGAAAACACCCTGAAAACATTCTCGTCAAAAGGAATATTTCTCGGGGGAGCCGAGATGTTATTTCCTGTACAACCGGCCAATTTTCTCACTTCGTACCTGAACCCCCTACTCTTCTCCCCGTCTTTCTTGCTAATTATTAAGTGTCCAATTATTACAAATTTTCCAACAACGAGTGCTGTGTTTTCTTCCCTGTTGCTTCTACATCCCCCCCCCCTCCCACCACCCACTCAACCGTATTCCTGACCCCTTCGTTCTTGCCTATCGTTATATTTTCTTGCTCTTCTCCGCGTACAAAGAAGTGGTAACAGAATGAAAAGAGAAACAATTAGGGGTAGGGGGTGAAAACGAGCGGTGAACATGCCAGCAGCAAGCACGGGCGGGTAATGTGGCGGTGGCGGTGGCGGTGGTGGGGGTAAGGCAGTGTCGGCGGCCATTTTAGGCCACGTGACACGGGCGTGGCGTGACGTCATCGGCGATCAATACACCGCTGAACCTAAATAAGAGAGAAGGAAAAAGGGAAAAACGGGAAGGAGAGAGCGGTTGAAATCCTTGGAATTACACTATTTCTCTCTCTTTTTTTTTTCTTCTTTTCTTCTTCCTCCTGTCCACCCCCTTTTCCGCCCCCCTCGCTCTGGTTTACACTGGCCACACATGTCCCGATGAAATTAGGTCCGTTTAAACTCTTAATCAAACCTGGCCACATTTCGCGATCGATGTATCGGTAATTGTTTTCAGGTTAGATTCACGTTTCAGGAACGACCGATTCTTTTTTTTTTTTTTTTTTTTTAGGCTACGGGTGGTTTCCATTGAAATGGAAAATAAGGTTCTTCTTTTTTGAGAGAGTATCGAATTTGGAAATTTAATTATTTCTGCTTGAATTTTACGTATAGCAGATCTGGCGTAATAAGATGGTCACGTGTGGAATACAAATTGAATTAGATGTATATAACTGAAAGTAATTTTACAGCAAGTGGGAACAAATTTTGCACTGTACAAGTTCGATTCGTTGGTATCGGTTGTGTCGAGGAATTACGCCTCACCCTATATATACGGCTGTAGTGTCTACGTCTACTTTTGTATCTGATACAATATGAATTCGATTTTCCGAGTTATGTATGGGTGCAAAATTTCCTCAAGCCTCTAACAGAATCAGAATTCTTCGTACTTCAATTATGGATATGTTACACGTTTACTTAAAATTCTGACTGCTGATTCAGAACATTTGTTCGAGCTTCGAAATATTCTACGATTATTAAAATCCGACAAATTCCCAAATTCCCAATGTTTTGCAATTTTTTATCGAGTATTTCACAATTCCCCTTCGGATTTCATTTCTGCCGCAAATAATGATTAAATGCATCGCGAAATATATTTTATTTCGGCAACAATTCTAAATTTCAACAGCAAACGTTTTCTGCGAAGCTTCGAAGGTCGCTGAACTAAAATCATTCCTCTCGTTGTCTATAAATTAATCATCGTTGATAAATATTTCCGAAAAAGAAGGGAAATCTAATGAATCTTGTGGAAAAAATGTTTAAAAACAGTTCTCTTTCGATAGAAGAATGAATAATATAGCAAATCCGTGGCCCCTCTTTTCGATGCTTGTTGCTACGCAGTCTATAATCAGGACACAACAGGTTGCTAACAGAAACTCGTCATTAAACAATTTGCCACATGACATAACAGTGACTCGTTCAATGGCGAGAAAGTAATTAATGATTTATATTATGCGTGCCCATTTCATCGATAACGAATAGATATGTATGTTTGTGTATGTATGATATAATCTAAAACCATTCAATATTGCAAAAAGCACGTTAATTGTAATTTCTTTCTTTTTTTTTTTTATTTTAACAAGAAACGGGAGAAATTTACATTTAAATTCATTTAGACACGCCAAGTATAACGTTACTATCTCCAAGGATGTATCATGCTTTCTAGATGGATTAGATGTGACCTAATCCCCTTCTATTCTCTTCATCACGGAATCATTGCTATTGTGTACGCGTATTTCATGCCCGTGTATATGAATATTCGTGTATTACAACTGAGAACCTAAAAATTACAAATTTAGTTGAATTACTAATCCATTTAATTTAAATTATGTTTCAATTGGCAGAAATAACGTCGAAGAATGTTAGAATTAACTCCTTGCCATACGAATGTTCACTGTTCTAATATACTTTTAAATAAAGTCGAAATATTATATACCAATTTTTAGTTAAAAGTCCTCTATCTTGAATTCAATCTAAAGTTAGAATAAAAATACAAATTTGACAGACGTATAAATACTTCTATTGTCACACCTTGATCATAATCTACATCACGAGTGAAACTTGTTATTATACAGCAAGGGATTAAAAGTGAAATTTCAATGACATTGTCATTACTATTTATTCATAAATAATAGGAAAATTGGCGATATTAACACTAGGTTTATGGGACACGTAAACTTATAAGTGAAATTATAGAAACAATTGCTATTATTTTCCAGCAAATTTTCCTCACTGATATTAATAGAATGATACAGAAATATATCCAAATTTGTAAATTAACAATATACAATTAAGTTGTCTCTAATAAATAGATTTCTTGAAGGAAAAATTCGGTTTCTCGTTCACTAGAGTAAAGCCCATAAATCTAGCGTTAAATACCGAAGATTTCTAACTTAAAAGAAAGAAAAAATATTAGATTAGAGAAAGTTCCTTTGCTTATGGTTGTGATACAATAATACAATTAAATAGTCAAACGAAAAAAAAAAAAGAGATAAGAGTCCAATCTTTTGAATTTTTCAATGATGAAATTCAGTTTCGTATTTAGAAGTGGGGAAAGAAATGGAAGTTCTAAGTTATCGTCATTTAAACAATAATAGCTTATGGGAAAAATGGCAAAGATGTCAACGTTTATATGGAAACACGATGAAAGTGTACAGTTGCACACTGTCTTTATATTTTTCTTAACGTAGAGTTGCGGTAATATCAAAAGATAATTATCTTTCGACTTTTCGTTAAAAATCATAAAATTTAAAAGCAATTATATTGCTTCACATCGACTAGGGGAATATGGTATCATTATTCAATTTCAACACATGTAAGCTTTTAGTTGAGTCTCTGAAAATGTAAAACAAAATGCCTTCTAAATGAATGTTTCACACTTCAAAAAAAAAAAAAAAAAAAAAAGGAAATGGGGGAAACGCATCGGCAAATAAACGAAAGTAAACTGTAGATCCCTTTCCAAATACTAATTAATTTCTTGGAAGTGAGCAAACCTTGTTGAATATGAATGAAGCCACGAAATGTTGATCTTCTATTAGATTTGGATGTATATATTTCAAATTAGACGGCAGAACCGCCAAATTCTGTTAGATTTAGATGTGTATACTTCAAATTAGGCGGCAGACGCCAAAAATTATGACAGCTTAAGGATTACTTTTATTTGTAAATAATATTATCTGTATAATAAATATAACGTATCAATATTCGAGACATCTTGCCTTTCGGTTTCAATTTTAGAATTTAAATTAATTTCTTTTCAAGCATAAAGCAATGAGTATTAGCAATTTTATTTCTACACTGAAAGAAAATTTAATGTTCTCATTTTTCGATTACCTAGTTTGTTATTTCGTATAGAACACCGACTGTATAATAATGAATTAAAATTTCTTTCCTAGTTCTTTGTTAATTAAACTTGATTTTACATTATTGCTTTTGTGTGTTAAAGTAGTGATAATTAATAGAAAAAATATCATTTCATAAATAATATGATGTAAGTTTATAATTATATGAATGATTATAATACTTAGTATTAATTGAAACATAATAGTAAAATATATCTGCCAATTTTCCACTTCAATAGTAATTTATTTGTAAGCTGAACATTTTTTTGTTTTAAACTTGTTGCACTATTTAATAATCTATAAGTTTACAGAGGTCTTAAATGTAAGTTATGGATGAAATCACGTAGCAAACATTATCGTAAGAAAGCAAACAGATAGCGACAGTTTGTTTAATTCTGGCACGTAAAAACAGAATGAAAATTTCATGTAATTTCATATGAAAATATTAGACAAATTATTTTAAAAGATACAGTTTACCGTGTTCTGACTGTTTAAAATGAAAATGTATGTATAATCAGGTACCGTTAACGGTGTAGTTGTCTGTAAATTTTATATGAGAACTAAAATAAGATTAACAAAATTATTTTAAAGCTTTGCCCTAAGAAAAGTTTAACACTAGAACTAGGAAAATTGAATGTATATACACCTAATTCTATCTACGCACGTCAATTTGACGGTTATTTGAAAAATACCCTTCTATGTGTAGATTTTTTAAAATAAAAATTGTAAATGTATCAAATAATGTATTTTCAATTATAAAATACACAAAATAATATTTTTTACTCAGAATCAATCATTTTATTTGATAGATCTATCTGATTATGACAAATGACGTGACAATCAATCCTTTTTAATGGTACCAATAATTACTCAGCTCGATTTCTTTTTTATTACAATCAATTATTTCTTTTCATAAGATTCTCAGTATAAAAAATACGTCTAAATCCTCCAAGATCAATACTAAAAATCTTCCATTACTAAGTTGTTGTTTTCTTAAAATATCGATTATTAAAATTCGATTTTACGTAAGTTGTTTGAACTTGTTCAGAAGTAACAAACATTTTTGTTATTGATCTCAATAAACAGTTTGTCTGCTGAGTCTTCTTAAACAGTCATTATAAATTCTTACAATGGCTCCAGCACGATGTTAATAATTTTAAAGAGAAATATTTTAAACCCGTCGTTTTAACAGGTTTGGTAAATTTAGTGTTAGTTACTCTTTTCATAATGAAAAATGTTTTCCATGCTTTTATTTCGACATTTTTCAGTTCCTATAGGCAAGGGAGAGGATAAGTGACAATAAAAGGAGAATGTCGTCAACGAATTTACTCACTATTTCGCGGAGTCGTTGAGCTGATACTCGTTGCTCCTACCAAAGCATTCCTGGACCCCGCTGTCGGCCCAGAGCCTCTTCATCGCGGCCAAAAGCTCCTCGCTGAATGGCTCCGTGTCCTCCATTCTTTGGATCACGTCAAACACCATTTTCGCGTCCGTCTGGAAAACGATTGTTCACGCTAATTAAATACCGAGAAAGGAAATATTCGTCTGGCAATGATTATTATTCATGGAGAAGAATTTAACCTTCAGTTTTCGTCTGATTAACATTTATTTATTTTAACAAGTCACTTAACTGTTTTAATACTGAACAACTATATACTATATATCGTTCCATTTATGCTAGAATCATGAATTGTGTGGAATTAACAAAAGAATGAAATGTAAGGAAATAATTCTAGTATTATTTTTAATAAATAATAACGTTTCTCAAATTCTTTCTTTTAATATTAACTTTTAATGTTCTTTTATCTTTAATTTTTAATATTCTTTTGTATTTAATTTTTAATATTCTTTTATCTTTAATTATTAATGTTCTTTTATATTTAATTTTTAATATTATTCTATCTTTAATTTTTAATCTTCGTTTTAACATAAATTTTTTTATACCATATTTAAGTATAACTGCGAAATAAATTTTGAAAAAATTTTCAACAAATATCGAAACACTCTAGTCATTAATTCATTTTTCGTTTATTTCCTTAACATGTTTCTGTTTAAATTTCGTAATTATCATTTAAAACTGAATTTTTACTCGCAAACCTTATCAAACGACATCAATTTGGCTCTCAGCTAAAAGGATTAACTTAGGATCGAGTATAAATTTTTCACTAAATAATGAATGTTCGTTTAATTGTATGGAGATGAGCGAACAAAGACAAGAATTAAGGAAGTAAAAAGATGTCTGGCAATTTATATACTGGATGATTCACCTAACTTAATTGCTGCATGACTGCTGCAAATAAAAAGTGTATGAAAAAAAGGTTGCATGATTTCAAGGTAGACGTGTTTAGAATAATATTCTAATAAATACCAATTGTACATCTATTAATTTTCTTCTAATTTCCGTTAGGAAATATAGGGTATCTCAGTTTAAAGGATCGAGGAAATCTTCGATGAATACTCTAATATTAAATACAAAATGTATAAATATTCTAATAAATACCAACTGTACATCTATTAATTTTCTTCTAGTTTCCGTAAGGAAATACAGGATGTTTCGTTTCAAAGAATTTACTTTTCCAAATTTTCTCTATAGAAAATGTAGCAAAAAAGAATTATTCTAACGTTTTCTCACGTTGAAATTATACAAAATTTACTTCGTACTACGAACGATACTTTTAAGTTAAATTAGGCTAATCACCTCGTATACTAACGCTGATTTCAATGTTTGAAAAATATTTCATTGCGAAGCTTTAAATTTTCCTTTCTATATTCTATATAAAGAAGACGAAAATTAGAATATTTTTATTCAGAATATTTTCATCGAATCGTACTATATAATTTTAGTACACACTGTATATTTATACATTCTCTAAAATCATGTTCAAAATTACTCTTACGTTAAGAAGTGTCAGGGAATGTTTCTCTTTCAATTTCAGGCATTAAATAAATTTACTTGAATCGACAGGCAAAAAATGTCATCTGAATTAGGTTAAAAAGGCTGAAGTGGATATCCACTCTACAATCTTTCTGATTGCACCCTTACCAAATGCTTCGACAAGTGAACACTACTTAAACACTTAAGATACAGCAAGACGAGCAAGTAGAGGTTCTAAAAGACGTACACTATCGTTCAGAAGTATTAGAACACCTGTTATATATGTATTATAGATAACTCAAAAAAAAAAAAAAAAAAAAAAAGTATTCGTTATACTACTACATTTCATACTGAATAATTTTATGCAAAAGAAACGTGAAAATTGTTAGTAAAGAGAAAGGAAAGCTTTCTCGGAACTGAAAATTTCAATTCTAATCTTTGAACCAAATTTAGTGGTAATTATATATAATAATCGGCAATTATACATAATCACCGGATTAATCACATTTACCGTAACACATATACTGTGATATGTATAAAAAACATCAGTCGGTATTAAGTTCAAAAAGAACATATGAAGTGTATTCACAGCGGTGTGAACATTTAAAAAAACCGATAAGGAGCATTTGTATAAAAAAAAGTACACTTTATATGATACCAATTTAAGTAGATAAATAAACAAAACTAAAACTATGGCCCAAAAAAAGACTTCCAAAGCTAAACAATATTCTTCCACGCACTGAAATTAGTTTTTTGAAAATAAGTGTCATAAATTCCTACATATCGTACCGAGTTCTGAAAGAAAAAAACAATAAAAAACCTATTACCCGTTACAAATTTGTTAAGCTTCTGGTTAATTAATTGAGATATAATTTTCAGGAAACACGAGTATGTCCTTCCACATCATCTTTGGAAAACAGACTGAATAATAAATTACATATGGTATCATCAATGTAGGAGGAAGAAAACGGGACTGTATTGTCTGCTCAGATAGATAAATATCAGATGAAAGACGATAAATAAATTTCTATTGTATAACATGCATCAACGAGCATGCCATTCGTGTCCGCGACTGTTTATATGTTACTACACGTTAGAAAAATATAAAAATTTAATTGTTTATAATAGATATGTTCATTTATACTTAAAGATACATATAAAACAAATATTGTTGAGGCCTTTACTCAATTCCCTTGTGAATCTTAAGGGACCCTGCGTATCGCACCCCTTGTGCCCGAGTCGAAGGACTACACAAGTTGAGCTTGTTAGACTATTGTATATTTTACCGTTCCAATTTCGGTAAACTCCACGTATATACAAGTGAGACCCGTTGTCTCCGTTCTTTGCCGAATAAAACTGTTTCCGATTCACCATCTTCGTATTGCTGCCGAATTCCTCTGCCAATCTCAATCAAAATTAGCCCGAACATGCTAGGTTTTCCTAGTTTTATCCTATAATGCCTTGATAGGCGTTGACGCCGTTTGCCAATCCTGTTTCCGTTTTTTTTTTCTCCTGAACTGTCCTTCCGGCTTCCTTAAAACATTCTGCCCACTTAGATCGCGGGAGCTATGGTAAGTAGAGGTGGTGGCTACCGAAAAGAGCAGGCCCAGGGGATCTCCGAGCCCGGTGCCCGAAGTTTCTTTCGTGTTACACAGTTTTACAACATGTCTATTGCTATTGAGTGAACAGAAGCAGGCTCTAGCCGTTCATGTGGCCGGCAGAAACGAAATCCTTCTGCTAACCATAAACAACCTCTTCTAGACCCTGACTTCTGGCTTGAACCGTTGACAATAATAATAGTTTTTCCTTAATTGGATTTCCTCAATAATAGTTGTAACCGACGTTCATGTCACAAACCCATCGCCTTCTGGTCGAGGTATGTTAGTGCCGTTCACTGACAAATATAACTACGATAAATGATTTGGTTTTAAAGCTACACTACTTAATATGACGCAATTCCTGATTGCACATTTTCTTAAAAGGGTGTCGCTGAATTGCTGGTAGATAGGCTCGTAAGATGGGTTCCAGTGCAAAGGGTTAATTGTTTATATAAAAAACAAAAAATAAAAAATCTAAAACCCGTCATTTTGACCAGGTAATTCTAGCGTTAACCCTTTACGAGAAGGAAAGCTACACTTGGATATAATTTTGTACTTTGAAAAATATTGAATAACAAGAGGTACTAATTATTATAAAGAAATTCACTAATGATAATGCAGTAACACACTAGCGTAACGCAGTATAGTAATAAACAACCAAAAGGAGACGTGTCAAATATAAAGAAATAGATTTGCAACTGTTAAGTCACATGAAACCATGGAGGGTTAACACTAATGTTAAGGATCATTAACTTCGACAAGGTTTACGATACGGACATGATTCTTCGCTATTTTTGAGATTAAGATTTTCAATACGCGTCTTAATATTTCCTTCGTTAATTTTTCCTTATTGCCTCCTGGCAATGTTGAAGTGTTCCTCACTTCAAAACCCCTAACAAAGGCTGAGGATTTGGAGTTTCTTCCTGCATCTCAATAGCAATTGACGTATCATAAACCCGCGCTAACTCGAGTCAGGTCCGCGCGAGCGATCGATTCCGTTATACTGGGTTTTTCCATAAACCCAGTGACGGGTTCGTAAACAAGCCCCCTTATTCTCTAGACGCGGAAAATCTGTAACGGGCGTTGGTCAAGACTTTAATTTTCATTGAAAGTTTCGATCTCCCATCCAACGACTCAACACCCGCACAGGACCAACGATCTTTAGGAGTGGAGCCGACGGCATAAAGTATGAAAATTGAGTGTGCGAGAAAGCATTATTATCAAAACATTATTAGTAACAGTATTCAGAAACGAGAAAGGGAAAATTATAAAGTCCAGAGTGTCGTAGCGAAATAGATCTAAAGTACGTGAATTAAATTGTATTAAGTGAAAAGTTCAGGCGATCAAACAGTCGCTAGATCACGCAATAGACTCAAACAGTCGTGTCGGAATTACTATTAAACATCTACCCTTCTCAAAGCTACTTGAAATAAAGAAAATAAAAAAAGATCCTTGGGTGGGTGGAGGAAGGGAAGAGACAGAGATCAGATTGAGAGGCACTGGTTCGAGAAGCCGGATCAATCGGTACTCGTGACAGCCCCTCGTGCTCGTTGTTTTCGAGGCAGGGGCTCGTTATTGGCTCTAAGGTAAACCGACGCAGCCGCGATGCTGCACGATCGGTAAATATGCCGAAGAGGGTGCTTCAGGAGTCGCCTCGAGATGCGCATCGATCATTCAAGTGGCCGCGGCATATCGATAATTTTTGACTCGCCTGCACTTTAATTTATATCGTACAATACTCAACGCTATCGTTTACCTTTCGTCAAACCTCTTGTGCCGAAACTCCACCTGTTTGTACTTCCTTTGTACGGCTATTTAATTATTGAATTATGTAACAATTTTTTTTTTCTTGTATATACCTTGGTTATTTTTCTGGTGAATTTTAGGTTCAGTCAGATTGGTGGAATTAAAAATACAGTCCTTGTGAAAGTCTGTATGTTAGTCTACTGAAACTTTGAATATTAATCTATTGGAAATACGAATATACACTCAACCACAAAAGTGTTCGCGCACCTAATGCATTTGACGTATATGGAGGAAATTGAAAGAAAATACAAATACAATTTTTAAACTGAATACACAGGAATAAATGCTTATTAGTATAAAACATTATAATACTTGTAAAAATTAATAATTATAGCACAAAAAGAGAAATTTAGTGATATATTACAATATACCAGAAAATGAGACTGCGAAAGTATTCGTTCATATATAGGTTTTCTAATTATAATTACGTTACGTTAAAATTAATTACTTAAAATTATAGTCCTAATATTTAGTGGAATATCCCTTGGATTTAATTATAGCCTCAAGCCTTTTAGGCATTGATTTGACTAGTTTTTCCGTTAAATCTGGCGATATTCTTTCCCATTCTTCTTTGAATCGTTCTTTTAATTCTTCCCGATTTTTAGGAAGCATTGCTAGTATTTTTTCCAGTTTCTACCCATAAATATTCGATTGGGTTTATGTCTGCCGATTGAGGTGGTGTTTGCACATAATGTGAAGTATTGTATAAGACCCATTCTTTAACGATCCGAGCGGTGTGCTTCGGATGGTTGTCTTGTTGGAACATAAAGTTGTTCCTTATGTTCAATTTTTCAGCACTAGGTAGTAAATGTAATTTTAAAATATTCAAATATACCCAATGATCCGTGATACCCTCTATAATATGAAAATCACCAACCCCAGTCGCTGACATGCACCCACACAATCAATGATGTCTCTTCATGCTTTACAGTGGGCGTTAAATTTTCTTTTCTGTGTGTAATATTTGGTTTCCTCCATATTTTCTGTCAAGGGCGTCAAAAATGCAAATTTTTGTTTCATTTGTAAAGATAACGCGTTTCCAAAATTTCATACTTTCCTGTCAAGCATATTAAAAACGCAAATTTTTGTTTCATTTGTAAAGAAACGTATTTTTGGGCAACTTGCAATCTTTTCTTCTATTTACTGCATTAATCCACGGTTTCTTGCAGCTCATTCGATTCTTCAAACCAACTTTATGCAATACTCGTCAAACTGTATTCACACTTACTGTTTGTCCTGACGTTGATTACACATTCTCTAATAATTAAGGTCCGGAAATGTGCAGATTTATTTTAACAGCTCTTAGTAACCTTGTCTGACCACGAGCCCTCAACTTTTTGGGCCTACCTGTTCCCTGTTTATTTATAATTATTTTTTGTTCTTTACACTTTTTTCAGAACATACAGTAGTTAGAGGTCTTCCTATTATCGACGCTATTTGTGATTAAGATTTGCCTTCTTCAAATAATTTAATCACAGTTTCACGTTCGGATAAAGAAGTTCCACTTTTCTTATGGCTCATGATGAATAGACTCTACAACCTTCTTTCGTGATTGCTTATGGTGATCTGTAATGAACTGTTGCTTATTGAACAAAACACAATCGGCTCTAAAAACTTCGCTTGTTTTATATTTCGAACGTATCCAAGCATTTTATCTGATATAAAAGTTCGTGGACAGATACTTCTGCAGTCTCATTTTCTGTTATATTGTAATACATCATTAAATTTCTTTTTTTGTGCAATCTTTCAATTTTCTTTATATACATCGAATATGTTAGATGCAAAAATACTTTTGCATCTGACTGTACTTTCTAAAACAAGGGGAACGAGAAAAGAGCTGAAAGTGGAAAAGAAGGAAACAGAGAAAGAATTGAAAGAACTGAACGAAAAAAAGGTGCAATTAGAAAAGAACACAATGGAAAAGGAAATTGAATTAAAATACAAAATAAATAGTTTAAAAGATAAAGCAATGAGAATGGTGGGGAGGGAAAGGGAGGAACACAGTGGGAGAATGTCTAATTGAATGTCTAATTTATTCTGCCTACTTTCGAACAGTGTACAATTTGTTGTATTACTTTTGTATTTCCCAATTTTTCATAAAAATTATTGAAGTGAAACTGCTGGTAAGATTACCGATCGTTTGAGTTTGCTAACGAGAAAAACGTTTGGTGGAAAAATTCGCGATGAACTGAATAACTGTATATGGAAATTTCTAGCGAGCAGGTTTTTATATGGCATGAAGGTTTCAACGTCGTCGGTTTGTTCCACAAATACAAGGCCGCAATGACAGTGTGTGGTGTAAACAGTTTGCAAAATAAAATGTAGAAAAATGAGATAAATTTTTAAAATGAATTATTAGTGATATTTCAATCGAGTAACTTGTACATATGGATCTACTTACACGATATGTCGTTTTCATAAAAACAGCTTAAAGCTGTAATTAGATATTTTTGTGGAATATATGAAAATCTCAAATAAACTCTATTTGTTTTTTTTTTTTTTTTTTTTTTTTTAGTTTTTGGCGCCTTATTTTCCAGACGACTTTTGTACTAAAATTAAACAAATTTTAATTGAGGTATTCGTTATTAAAAAAAATTATTTTAATTTTTAGGTTAGGTTAGATTTCCCTACATTCTCGATTCTTCGTTTGACACAATGTTAATGTTTTCGTTGAAATCTAGTTAAATATCTAAATAAAGATATACCATGTGTTTCATCGTGTTTGATTTACTTTTTTATGAAGTTATAAAATATCTTTTTTATATGATGTAGATTAAAAATTATAATTATCTTGTAGAGTTTGACAATTTGAGAGATAATTAATTCACGACAATAAGGAGGATTTTATTAATATGCTAAAGCCTAAAAGAGTTCGTAGTAGATGACGGAGATTAATACTTTGACTTTTCATTGTTCACCGTGCTCCTGAAAGACTTCAATAGAGAATATGGCTGATGGAATAGGCCAAAGTACAGTGCTTAACTTCTTTCTTCGCGATATCATAAACTTTCTTTGAGAGAATAATAATGTGAATCATGTAAGATGATTAAAACATAATCCTAGTAAATATATAAAATTTATTTGTGAAAATTTTGTAAATTTGTAAATAACACAGATATTTTATATTTTTTAATCTTCGAAAAATTGGTGAAAACTACAAAAGTTCCTAGTATTAGAATTTTTTTTTTAAATTTTAGGCAGTGCAATTATTGTTCTTTGTAGCACTTTTTCGAAAATGAAATGAACAATCAATTTTGTTTCCTTACAGTTTGCACAGTGAACTGTATTTAAATATACAGAGTGTTCAAAGAAATTTTAAGAAATGAATGAAAATGTGTAACGCGATTATAGTAATCGCTCTTTATGAATTTCCCAAAATATTGGTGACTACAGTTTTAAAAAATATCATATTCAAAGACACTTCTTATTTATGCAATATACAGGGTGTTCAAAGAAATCTCAAAAAAGGAATGGAAACGCGCAATGAATATTAATACCAAAATATGAAATTTTCGAAATACTAAAATCTCAATTTTAAAACGTACCGATTTTCTACACATCTAAAAAAGATATCGCATTTACAATTTAGAGAGTGCCCACAAAAGTCTTAAAAAAGGAACGAAAATATACAATAAACACTAATTCCAACGTACGATATTTTTGTAATATTACAATCTCAATTTTAAAATGCATCTATTTCCTATATATTAAAAAAAATATATCGGATTTACAATACATAGGATCCCAAATAAATCTAAAAATTTATCTAATTTTCCAAAGTATCCATTTTTCAACATATTCATAGAAACTTCTCATTTTTCATTTCTCTGGTTTTGTATGAAATGTAGAAAGAAACTAAGATTAATTCCATTTCCTTAAACAATTGAGCAGAAAGTATTACCCTTAAGTAAACAGACAAATCATTTTCTTTTTCGTTCTTCATCTTCAAAGAGCATTTATTTAAAAGTAACCACAAGTGGCCCCAGTGTTTATAGCATATGTTACTTAAAGAGGAGCTTCACGCCGGAAGTGTCATTTCTACTTACCTCCCGCTCATTGGTCGAAAAGCTGATGTCCAAAGTCGGCATCGCTCTGAGAATAGCGACTAGAGATTGTATCGTGTTGCTGTACACTACGGGCTTGTACTGCTTGAAATCTTCAGGTGTAAATCCGCTTTCATGGATAATTCTGTAAAAAGAAGCGTGACCCGTGTTTGTCAACAGATCGAATTAATCATCAATGACGATTAATTTCATTTTTCTTTCCATTTTTTTCATGCTTTTCTCTCTTTTAATATAAAGTACAACAAACGCTAGAATTATAACGCATAAAAATTCTATACTTGATGAGAATTACGAGAATAAATTTCTTTTTATCAGAATTTCTATTTCACGAGTAATAATTAGTAGTTTGTAGAAAAATGCGAGCAACGAGTATTAATTTCTGCGAATTTCCTTTTGTACAGCGATTCGGAGATTGTATAATTTTTTATGTTGAAATTATAATTACCCTTTGTTTCGAACTTTTGGTAATTTGCGAATCCTCGTACAAAATGATCATTATCAATAGGTTGACGTTAAGATACTTATTTCAGCGTCAATTTTGTTACCTGTTCGATATTTATTTTCGTGCACGCTTCAAAAGTTTTGATTTGTTACCACTTCCTGCTGGATATCATAATGCATTCCACCCACAGGAATTATAAATTGAATGATTAACCCGAGGAAACCGGCAATTCGGTATTATTTAAACGCGAAATTCCTCTTGCAATTTTGTTTGTGCTTATTAATCGAATAATAAACTGAAATGGTAATTTTCGGTCGCGGACACGTGTTTATTCGCGTAAGTTGATAAAAAAAATATAAATTTTGAATCAAATTTCGTTCAAAAGCTGACTATAAGTAGTAATAAAACGTTTGCATATTTTCGTAAATTGAAATCAACGAAACTGACGCTGGTGAAAAAGAAAAATTGATTTTATTGAAATTTTCTAATTGTTTAATACGAAATTAACGTTCCAGGAATGTTCTTCGTAAATGAACACGCGTGGCATTGTTCATGGGACATCATGAATGGACCCCATTGACCAGAAAAGAAGATTTGAAACACGTTTTACCAGTAACTGGTCCTTTCGACGCAGGAAGTATCGATTTTTTGAGGTGAACAACCGATTTTCTACATTCTTAACGAAGTTTACAGACAACATTATACCTTTTCATTCTCGACAAGAATTACATTGAAGTAATATTCAGAATTATACTTCTTTCTGTTCACTTTCTTATTCGATATTTCACGAGTTTTATATTTGAAGAATGTTTTAATTCCTCGTGTAGGAAATTTTCTAGCAAATGATAATAATTTGAATATTCATAGTTAACTTACTTCATTTGTTTAACGATGGTACTTTTCCCAGACTCGCCGGCACCTGAAATGAAAACGAATCGATTTCATGTGAACAGTTCAATAAGAAATACTTATAATGCTTATAATTACTAAAAATATTTATCGTTTAAAAAGCTTGTTATTTTCTATATTTATCATACTTTGTAGTTGTGTCCTAATATTCTTTAAACATTATTGACCAATTCCTATATATTTAATAAAAAAAATGTTCAAGTAACAACAATATTATCGAAATAAATAAAGTAAAAAGTTAATATAATATTGAAATTGATAAAATTGAAAAATTGACGCAATATTCAAATGAACGAAATTATGCATTTATACAATATTAAAATAACAAAATTAACAAATCCATATAATATTAATATTAATAAAATTCAAAAATTGATACAATATTCCAGCAAACGAAATTACGAATTTATGCAATATTAAAATTACTAAAATTAAAAGATTGACACAATATTCAAACGAACGATATTACAAATTTGAACAGTATTCAAATTAATAAAATTAAGAAATTGGTGAGAAACATTAATCTCTTTCCACGACAGTTAAAGGCAAACCACAAAATTTCTCTGAACCTTTCGAAAAAAAAAAAAAAAAAAAGAGAGAAGAAACCGAAAAACATTTATCATAATTTTTGCAGAAAAGCAGGATGGTCCACGCGGGACCAGAAACAAAACGAAAGGAAAGATGCGCGAAACGGAAAAAAAAGCGGCGCTAGGGACGGAAGCAGGGGACCGGAAATGACGTGGCCCAGTGTGCCAGCGGAACTTGTTTTCCTGCTTATGGGTGGCGGGTCTCCCCCTCTTTTAAAAAGCTCTTTCATCCCGAACTCCGTTTACATACGCCAACTACGTGCTACTTCTATCATTGGCTGGAACAACTACGAATTCCATCAGGTTACTTCATAAGTAACATACTTCTCACATGTGTAATCTTAAAACGTTAAAATGTGCAACCTATTAGATACTATATAATGAATAATACAAGATGCGTCCCAAAAAAAATAAAAAATAAAAAAAAATGTTAACGCGTCAAAGTTTTCTATGAAAACAGAATTGATAACACAATACATACAGTGGACAGCGAAAGTATTCATACGTCCATATAAATTATAAATAAGTATTAATCTAAACTGTTTATGTTCATCCAAACGCAAACTTGTTAACACTTTGATGGCGTGATTTCGTTCAACTAGCATTTTTCGAGCCGACGTCACATATTTGTAACTTCATTCACACAAAAGAGGAAAAGACAAATCGATTCTTTTGATTTTTACGTAAATAACAAGGAATACAATGCAAATTTAAATATCGAAGGTGGTTAAGAATATGTTCAGTCCTATGTTTCAAATTTGTTTGATTTTTTTTTTTCTCCTCAAACATACCCAGTTTGGTCTACAAAAAGATTGCAAACTCGAAAAAAATACCGACAATAAATTCAGGTTTTTGTGTAATAGAAGCAAAGTGTTAACACATTGCTCACCGGCAATTTTACGTAGAAGCTATCTCATGTCAGCGGCTATTATTTCGTAATTGAATGTGGAAGTGAAACAATCTAACTAAACTTCAATCAACTTTATTTATACATAATGAATTGAAATGAAACTTTGGAGGTATCTTTGTTTATATAACTTTTAATACTTTTTTTTTTTTGGTACTTCAACCAAAGAATTCGTTGACAAGTAATTTCTCCAATGTGATTTTTTAGTTTGTCCTATCAATATCAATAATCCGAGAAACTTCTTCATATAGCTAGTGGTAACTTCTGCCTATGATAAAGTTTTAGCAGAGTTTTTATAAAATTGTTTCATTTGGCAGTGGAATAAATTGCTTTGAGAAACAACTAAATCAAAAAAATAATTAACAAAAAGTAAATCCGTTACTTCACTGATACTCGGTGCATCACTAAGTTCAAATAATTGAATAATCCTCTAAAGTTGGTGTAATATTTTCAATCCACTCTTCTTCAAAATCACTTTCATTATCAGATTCTAATACATTTACTTTTTGCCGTTTCGGTGGTTTAATATCAGATTCGTAACTGTCTTTCGATAAACTATCACTTTCTAAATCACTACAATTTATTTCAAAATCACTTGGACAATCAGATAAAACAACCGCGCATAATTCATTGAAAAATTCTTCACCGTCATAGTTGAAACTTTTGTAATACTAAAATTATGATAAAAACCTAAATACCAAGAAAAGTATTTTTTTTTTTAAATAAAGCGGACATGACTAAACACGATGAACGAAGTATTTTGCAATATTCCATATTGCCATTCGTTTCAAAAGTTGAAATAGTTAATGCAAGTGCAAACATGAGTTAACTCAAGAAAAATATTTTTTTATAATAAAGCGGACACGACTAAACACGATGAACGAAGTATTTTGCAATATTCCATATTGCCCTTCGTTTCAAAAGTTGAAATAGCTAATGCAAGTGCAAATATGAGTTAACTCAAGAAAAATATTTTTTTTATAATAAAGCGGACACGATTAAACACGATGAACGAAGTATTTTGCAATATTCCATATTGCCCTTCGTTTCAAAAGTTGAAATAGCTAATGCAAATGCAAACACGGATTAACTCGTGACTGGTCAACAATGTGTTAAATTACTTGTGAAACTACATCTATTCTTACTGTATTTATTACAAATAGCTAAATACAAAAGCTACAGTGGTACAATATTATGATTTATTTTTAAAAAGTAGATTCTCAGATTTTAGTAGATTTCAATAGATATCAATAAAATTTCTTAAACTTTAGTAGATTTTAGCATGCTTCACGTTTAGATATCGTAACGTCTACAAATAGTAGTGTACACTCTCGTCCATAAGACTCCGGATACTTGGTGCATTTAGATTAAAAATAAATTCGTGAAACACTTATAAAATAGAACAGACGCTTGCTAATTGTTTATGTTACGGAGGAGTTAACCTTCTCGCTACGAAAGACTTCAGTAGAAATGCAGTTGTTCAATTTTCCGCCGCAGAATTTGTCAAGAGAGAACAACATTTACTCCTAATAACGTATCGATACATTTGCATCGTTAATTGCAATCGGTAAAATTCGAAATTTAAAAAATTCAAGTTCGTTGTGATATATATTTCTACAAGCTCATTGAAATAGGAGTTTCAAGAATAATTACGTAACAAAACATGTCACAGAAGACGCCAATTTACACCGCTGTTAATAATTACATATACTAGAAAGTGTCTGATGATTTTACCAAAGCAGATCATTAACATTTGAAATCAGAATGTTGAAAAATGGAAATATTAAGAAAAATGACCTCACAAGTGATAATTTCTGGGACGAGACGATGAAGAATATATCAGATGATCATAGCAATCTTGTAAAACCTGTTCACTGCCGATAACATTGTACGATTGATTTGTTTTACGATCCCTGGCAGAATGTCCACTGAATTTCTCAAATAATTTTCGAACGTTTAAAAATTTATGATTTTCAAATTTGTAAAAACGTACAATTTGGTTTAAATTGAAATGAAAGCGCGCGAAGAATAAAATTCGAAGAAATTATCAGAGGAAAGGGACAGATGAGTACGAGCCAAATTTCCAAAACGTTTACAGGCGCCAACAGTAATCAAAGGGTTAATTATCGTGCTTGTGCAAAATCTTATAAAAAAGTAATCGCAATGAAGATCATATTGAAAAGTGGTGAGTGTCCCGTGATTTATGGATAAAAGTGTATCGTAACATCTATTATTTTGTAAGATCACACTCAGACTAAAGTAATTTGGTATATGCTTCTTTCAAAAAATTGTGCCGATTTTTATGTAGAATATTCAATTACTGCTCTTTCGTTCTGCTAGATATTTCATTTTTCATACAATTTTACGGCGATCAAAATGGAACTTATTGTATGTATTGCGTTAAGTATTCTGGCTTGAAATATTTCAATATAGTACAACATAATATAATATAATTCCTACAAAATAATTTTAACAAAAATGTTTAATTTTTGAATAGCGCACTTGTTACTTCAAGATGTTATCTATTACGAGTTATTTACGACATTCAATATTTTTTAGTGGACGATATTCACCTTACTTTAACTATTCTATCGAGTTGTCTGGAAAATTCGTGTCCATTTTTAAGTAAATTAGCCAATTTCATACTACCAAGTATTTTATTTTTCGTTCTATGTATTTTTTAGTTCCACGATTTTTCGCTGTTTTTCCAACGATTGAAAAATTCCATTTTACAAAAGAACTATTTATTTTCTTTAACCTTTTCGATACTACTGATGACTATAGTCATCCACCATAGTACGTTTGCTCTATGCTACTAGTAACTATAGTCACTCGTTAAAATGTCGCATTGATTCACAATTTTAGTCGGATTTAGCATAGCAATATTCTCTTCACAGGTACCGATTTCTTCTGTCTCGCAACTATTTTGACTTTTTGTCACGGTGATGTGTACATTCGCGTCGAAACAGGCCTGTAAAGTAGCACTTCGAGTATTCGCGATTCAAGTATCGATACAACGGAAGTAGGTATATGGACAGAAGACACAGCCGTATCGAAAGGGTTAAAATTGAAATTCTCATTTTTAGAGTTTGTCAACTGTTGGCGAAGAATTTTTTCTGTTCGGCCTCTTTAAACAATACATATCTCATTTGATACTTTATTAGTACACTTTTCCTTTTTCGTTAAAAGAAAAATATTAAATGTCAGAAATGTACTCTATTTCCTCCCACCTTTAAGTCAGTATAACATTGAGAAGAAACTAGTAATAAAAAATAGAACAGACTTTCAAAAGTTACGTGAAACAATAATCTTTCAGAATATATGTGAACTTCGTGTTTCCATATAATTTTATATGTTAATATATTTAAACACTACCTATTGAAAATCGACACGATCAATTTTATAACAATTTGTCATTTAAAAACCCTTATTTTTTTAATTTAAAAACATTTTAACAATTTGTCAAAAGTACGCGATTACGTTGAAGTTTCAAAATTTATACATTTCTTATAAAATGAGAATAATGAGAATCGTAACGCATAGAAGATACTTGAGTTAGTTGAATATTATTTTGTCAATGTGTAATTATTGCTATCACGTGTGATAATTATCGACAAAATCGAACACGTGTGTAGGAATAATCAACGTTGTTTAACATTTTCTAAAATCTCCAAATCAACATCTTTCTTTTGAGATTTTTTGAACGTTTAAACTTTCTTTTGGGATGCTTCTTTGAATGTTTAAAACTTCCTTCTACGCAAATTATTGAGCTTGCTGCTTTCGTTTATTGGACGAAATTTTGTTGAATACTGTCAACGCGTAATTATCACAAAAATTGAACCACATGTGAATTACAGAGTTAAATTGTGATTTATAAGTACCTTGAGGCTGTTAGGACATTAAACCCTCGTGTAATAACAAAACCGTTTAAGTAAATGATCGTGTAATTACTTTGAGTAGTAAATGTACATTATGACAATTGTTCTTATGACAGTATAGTGTGTAACAGAGTTTAAATACTGAATCAACCTGATGAATTTGTGGCGTCAATTAGGTGACGCCATACCTACGCATGCTATTGCGAAGAACAATTTCTTCTTTCTGCATTGACCGATTTCGATGAGTTATACAGATGATTTCAGCATCTATATAACTGGCATAAATCAGCGAAACGTATTTTTCAAATTTTCATTACGGACTCGGATAAAAAAAGTTGTAAAAAAACAACTTTTACTATTTTCTTCGCAATTTCAGCCAATTGTAATTTCCCTAAAAATTGTTTTACACGTCATTTAGTAAACTAATTCTTCTAACTTCCCCTCCAAAAAAACTAAAGTTGTTTATTCCAATTTTAAAAAGAGTTTTTTTATTATCATTGATTTATTCATATTATAATGAATTTATAATAATTTTATTTTAACCCTTTTAGTGCCGGCCGAAAGAATTGTACCTAAGCGTAGGATACCGAACCAATTTGATGTAATTTAGTAAAGTTTGAGGAAAAAATCATAAAAAAAAAAGTAAGAATAAGATATATAGAAAATTCAAAAAGGAACATATTACGAAATAAAGGGAGAATGAATTAATGCCAATTGTATTTCAATTTTTGTTGAAGATCATTCTAATAATATTTATTCAAAATTATTGGGAAAAATGAATTTTCTTTTATAAACAGTATTTGCAAATAATAAAAATCATCGTTTGGTCATAGTTTGATGTAGAACACGTAGTATAAAGCATAAATAGTACATTTCCGATTATTTCTAATAAAATTACTAATATCAAAACACAAAACTGAATGATAATCCTATAATGCGCGGCAAGTATCAGAAGTTTCTGCAAAACAAATGATTCTAATAAGTGTAGCTAGTATAACGTCACTGAAATAACATTCTAGTATTATTATAAACATTTATAGTTACCCGTATATTGGAAATGTGTAATATTTACTTACTATTAGTCGCATGAATAATTTACTTAGCATTGAGGCGAATAGTTAAGGCGTTATTGCATACGCAACAATATATCGTCACTGGCACTTTTCGTAAATGTTGCTAAAAATCATATATCGCTATTCAGCACTAAAAGAGTTAAATTTAAATGATTTAAATATAAATAAAATTAATCTAATATTAATTCATTTTTATCCAAATATAATTATATTATTATTTACAATCTATTCTAAGATACAAGATCAGATTTTCAAGAAAACACACCGTCAATATGAAAATAAATAGTTTTTTATGAAATGTAAATAACATTTATTAACTTCCTTAAAGGGTGTTCGAATATTAATAAGTAAATTGCAGATTTTTATGCATTTATAGGAAATTTAAAGGTGCATAATTACATAAAATGCATTGAATATGAGGAAAAAGTTACAAAACGTCTAAATTATAATGTTTTTTATAAGACCTGACAGGTGAAATAATTTTCTATCCTTTTTTTGCTATATTCTCAAAGATATGACGAATTTGCGTAAAAATTCGTAGTTTATTAATAAAAGTCACTGTATTATATATTATAGGTGCAAAATTGCACAGAATGCACTTAACATGAGAAGAATTTACAATTTAAACTAGAAATATTGTTACACAATGTATTTTTCTAATTTGTGTTTCGGTTTGAAAGAAGCGTTAGAAGTTACAAACACAATTGAATTTTTCAATTTTGACCTATTCGAAAAATTCGAATTTCCTTTCGAATTCGACGAAAAATGAAAATTTCCTTATTTCTATTTTAAAAAAGTAACAGAAATCTGAAAAGTACTTTAAAAAATTCGAAACATCGTTGAAACGATCTTTCGTTTTTATTTTAATCTGGAATAAAGTACCGATCAAAATTTTAGGAAAATGCGAGAATAATTTTCCAATTTTTCCCCGCTACGTGTCTACATTGTTCTCAAGAGTCTGGAACGACAGTGCAATCATTGTTTCCGATGATTATAATTTATTGACGTTTGGATTACACCGCGTGTCAATCATGCTGTTGCCTCGAATCGTAAAATTCCTATCAGCCACGATAACGTGAATAGGTAACAACAAATAGAGCGATAATTGAGAAAGCAATAACGAGAATGTCCATAATGTTAGCCATATATTATGCCCATAATAAAACCGATATCGAGAAAATAATGGCAACGATCATTGAAATAACCGTTTCTGAATTTTATTAAAGTGTAATTCGCAACGGTGATATCGACGAATCATTGAATAATTGAAAACTGGGCATGGATCATGATGAGTAAGTGGCAGTAATGCGAAATTTCGAGAAAACAATTTTTCAATTAACGAAATATATCAAAATTTACTTTTTATAAGTTTTATCAACTCATCCACATACGAGGTCGATATATATACGGTGACATTTATTAATAAGCTGCAGATTTTTATGCAAATTCTCATAATTCTCATTTTAAATAATTTAAATGTTACATAAACAAAAATAAAAAAACCAGGAAGAAACTAAATGTTGATTTATGCCAATAGAATTATAACAAAATCAACAAGTGTTACATGTTCAATTTCAACTGAACAAATTGTGGGTACAATGTAAACAGAAGTAAATAAATAAAACGTACAAGTGATTTTAAACAAGTAGTTAAAGCAGAAATCATTAACATGTAACAACAAATCTGCGCTAAAAACTTTCCTGCTACGTTTTCCTGCTCATAATTGAACTTACGTAATTTCACACAGGAGTATAATGAACCTAAGCTTCCCACGGATGATCTAACAGCAAAAATGGAGAGTTACCACAGAATATTGCGCGAATCTTTACCACGATTAGTCGACTTTGTAATTAGATGATCTTCCATAGAATACATTGATAAAAATTCTTGGAGCACATACATTATTAATATTATCAAGATAGAGAAAGCGAAGAGTTTATAAAATTGCTACTTGTGAAACGAGATAATATATTTTTTCAATATTTTAGTCTTGTAAAACAAACAAGAAAATTATAAACACAATGAAAATGTTAATTTCAAACTTTTCATATATAGTCAGTTAATTTTGAACTTTTCATAGTATTAGAATGTTCTTAATAAATCATAGTAATATATTATTAAACGAGATTCTTATAATTTCTGTAATTAAGAATTATTAGTGAAATGTTGAATTTAAAGATGATATTTGCAATGAGAAGAGAGTTTCAGAATGTTAGAATAGTTTTGGATAATTTTATTAATAAAACTTACGCTTTCCCAAATTTCCACGAAGATTCTCGTCAATTTAGAAGCTGTTAACGCTAGGTTCACGGGCTTTTCGAGAAAGTGAACGAGAAGCCGAGTTTTTCCTTCGAGAAATCGCTTTATTAGAGACAACTTAATTGTATTATTGTAAACTTACAAATTTGGATACATTTTTGTATCGTTCCATTAATAAAAGCGAAGAAAAGTTGCTGGAAAATAAGAGCAATTTTTTCTATAATTTCGCTCGTAAAAATCAAATTTAGGTGTCCCGTAAACTTAGTGTTAAAAAATAGCAGAAAATTGTTGTTTAAATAAATTCACAAATTTTCAATATCGATGAAATTTCAATTAATCCTAACTATATTCTACTGCTTAAATTGTAGTAAATATGAAAAGTGTAAAATATTAAAATGAAAAATCATTGGTTAAAAAATATCAAATATTTCATTCTGCGTTTAATAAATTCGCCATTTTTGCCGTATCGGTGGGAAAAATTGCAATGTGGGAATCTTTGCTCAACCGTTTTGCGACTGGTTCTCGTGTTTAATCGACGGGAGAAATTAAACGTTCCGTTCAAATTAGCGAACGATACAGACGGGTCGAGGTAGAGTGAGCGACCGTGTGCGTTTCCTGCAGCATAAATGGGATGAAAATACTCGTGGAAGACGCAAGCAAAGGGGATGACGTCATTGGTAACACCAATAAACAGGACCCAGATTTCCCTCGAATAATCTCCGGTTTGAATGCCGCCGAGCAGAGAACCAGCAATTTCTTTGTCTCTGTCGCGATCGAACGTGAGAATTTCGAAAATCAACAATAGACGATGGAGATCGAGAGAGAAAAAATGTTCAAAATGTTTCCGTTTCTAAATCTTGATCGTGTTATTTATTATGAATTTCATTATCTTTGTTGCCATAGAATTAATTTCTGGTTGCATCATTTTTTACTGATACAGTTTTAAGGATACTGAAACAGGTATTGTATATATATACGGGACAGGTTTGGATGTTTAGTTTGAAAATTTTTTATTAATAGTCTTCAGCTGTATGATTGTTATGGAGTGATGAGGCTAATAATAAATTCAGTAAATTTTTACTGAATTTATTTGGAATTCTGTTTTTGTTTTATTTTATTTTATTTGATAAACTAAAATTAAATTAAATTTTATATTTTTAAAGAACCTTTTGTGTAACGTACTTAGTAAAAAAAAAAAAAAAACTAAAATATAACAGATAAAAATATATATATTAGTACATAATTTACAGAATATTTTATTTTATTTTATTTTAATAACTAAAATTCAATTTACTTTCATTATCAGATTTATAGTAATTTATTTTAGAAACCAGTTTTTAATGAACCTTTTGTGTGACGTACGTAGTAAAATAAAAAAGTAAAATGTAACAAATAAAAATATACATATATATGAATATAATTTGGAGAATATTTTATTTTATTTTGTAAACTAAAATTTAATTTAATTTCATTATCAGATTTATAGTGATTTGTTTTAGAAAGCAGTTTTTAATGAACCTTTTGTGTAACATACTTAGTAAAATAAAGAAATAAAACATAATAGACAAAAATATATCTATTAGAACAATTTGGAGAAATATATGTATATTATAAATAAACAGTTTTGCATAGTAATTTTTCTTTTGCAAATATGTCGCATAAAATGCAGATATACAATAATATTAACACTCTGTTTTATTTTATTTTATAAACTAATATTAAATTACATTTTATTACTAGCTTTACAGTGATTTATTTTGGAATGTAGTTTTTAATAAACTTGTATAACGTAATTACTTCGCATTATTTTATAACGTGTTAGTTTAGCAATGAAATGTAACAGATAAAAATATATCTGTTGGAACATAATTTGTAAGAATATGTGTACGTCATGTATAAACAGTTTTGCATAATAATTTTTTTTGTAAGTGTTTTGCGTTCAAAAATTGCACTTTCTCATACTTAAAGATACATAATAATATTAACAATATTTAATACTAAAATAAAATAAAATTCATGTATTACAGCTGAGAGCTTAAAAATTACAAATTTAGTTAAATTACTAATCCATTTCATTTGAATTACATTTTAATTATAGAAATAATGTCAAAGAATATTAGAATTAAAAATGAAATTTCAATGGTATTGTGATTTTTATTTATTCATAAATAATAGGAAAATTGACAATATTAACACTAGGTATACGGGACACGTAAATTTGACGCACTTGGGATTTCACAAGCGAAATTATGGAAACAATTGCTATTATTTTCCAGCAACTTCTCACTTTTATTAATGGAATGATACGAAAAGGTATCCGAATTTTTAAGTAAGTTAACAATATACATTTAAGTTGTCTCTCATAAATTGATTTCTCAAAAGAAAAATTCAGTTTCTCGTTCACTTTTTCGTAAACCTAATGTTAAACAAATAATTCATCTTTAAAATCTTTTTGAATCACCTTTTGTATTTGTAGCAATTTATGCAGCATGATTAGGGTTTATTGAAATTTTGTGAAAAATTGATTCAATAATTTTGTATTATAATGTTACTTTAAATGTCAATACACTTATCGTACTTTGCGAAACAATAATACTGAAAATTTATTGCAATTTAATGAAAAGAGAGGAAACCAATCGTGTTTAATCGATAATTATTAATTCATCCATAATATCCATTGACTTTAATTAAATCATCGCATTACGGAATCATATTACAGGACAACTAAATAGAAAATAATTTATATAGAATTGCAATGTAACATAACATCTAATTAAAATTCTTATTTTAGAAAATTCTTATTTTAGAAAATCTATAATCAGCATTACATAAAATAATTTGCAACAAACAAAAATTTAATAATTATAACGAAAGGTATAATTAAAGAGAGGTAATTAATTAAAGCCTATTTTTGATCAAATAAAAAGTTTCCTATCGTTACGAATGAGATTAGATTAAATTGTAAACGAATCTCTAATAAAATTTGCAAATAATTGAGAATAATTTCAACAACAAATCTTTATTAATTAATCATGATTGTGCTTACAACGTAATCTGTCATCTCATTACTAATTAAATTTATAAAACTCAGAATAAATTTCAAAATTGCAAAATTATTAACATGCACTGAAATTATCATTATTAATTTAAATTAATTTTATATTTCATATTTCTTCGACGAAACATTCTCGTCGTAAATTATTAATCATAGTGTTTTTACGTCGCAGTTAAAAGTAATCGTAAAAAGTTAACGATTGAAAAAATAAAAAGAATCACAGTTGGAATACTATAGTCTCAACAAATATTTTTCATTATTGAAATTAATTTTGTTTTTAATCATTTATTTTCAAGAAATTAATTAATTGTTTTCAAAGATCTTTCTGTTTGAAAAATTTCAATAAAGAATAATTGAACGAAGCACGAAGCGAATCCTATTCTGAAAAACGAATTCCCCAGCAGTGTGAAAGTAATGTATAATCGAATCGTCGATTTTGCAAGCTCACGTGCACTTGATAATAATTGCACGCTAATTATGATCCAGTTCATTAATTTCGTGCCAGCGATTCGCTGCGTTATTCCGACAAGCCATTAAAAACAAACAGCAAGCCGAGCAGAAACTGAATTTACGTGAACAGCGAGCCAATTAACGGGCTACTTGAATCGGTAATACTCTTTCGCGCCTCTACTCTCGACGAGTCACGTTGCTCGAATTGCTTCAAATTGAAAATTCCTCGTAACACTTTTGTCAACACGCGGTTGGAAAAAAAAACTCCGCGTGCGATTAATTAGCCGATCAATTGATCGTTCGACGAGGTTTTTATATGCAATCCGGTGATAAAATACGCTGTTTAAGCGAATTTTTGAAGAAATTTTTCAACTGGATGACAAAAACACACAAATGGAACGATATTCTTCTACTATCACAATAATACGCAAATGAAGTATTATTTTAATTGCATGTTGGTTTTTTTGGTTAAAATTGTGTAATTATATAGAACAGTCAAGACTAAATAAGCGCTAATTCGACAATGATAGAAAAAGATTTCATATTTCTGTAATAAAATAATCACATATTTTCTTACTGTCTTTTTGACAAATCGTAGATATGTAAGAGTTAAAAAAAATTATATAATATAATATTGTACTTTTTAAATGTTAATATGACAAAAACGAAGATACTATATTGAATTATTACGAAACTTAAATGGAACAATATTGTTTTGTTATCACAACAATACACAAATTGATTGCATTTTCTGCTTGGTTAAAATTATGTACTTTATAAAATAATGAAAATTAAACAACTGCTACTTCCACAATAGAGGAAAAAGTCACATGCTATTTTAACAAAATAAGTACACATATTTGCTTATTCTCTTTCCGACAAATTGTAAATGTGTAAAAGTTAAAAAAAAATTATGTAATATAATATTGTACTTTTGAAATGTTAATATAATAAAAACATAGATGCTATACTGAATTGTTATGAAACTTAAATGGAACGATATTCTTTTATTATCACAATAATACACAAATTAAGTACTATTTTAATTGCATTTTGTTTTTTTTTTTGTTTTTTTGGTTAAAATTATGTAATTATGTAAAACATAATTGTAATTATATAAAGACTAAATAACTGCTAATTCGACAACGATGGAAAAAGTCACATACTATTGTAACAAAATAATTACACATATTTTCTTATTGTCCTTTAGACAGATTGTAAATACGTAAAAGTTTATAAAAAATTACGTAATATAATATTGCACTTTTGAGATGCTCTTGATCTAAAGCAATTTTTGAAAAAGAAGAAAAGAAAAGAGAAACGGAATTTACAATAGTTTCTATAGTTATAATTAAAAGCACGTTCTTCAAACACACACAATTGATCAATCTGTCATTGTATAATAAACACTTGCCACTTTAATAGTTTTATATTTGTTATGATTAATTTAACCTATTGAAGCGTAACATCCTACTTACATAATAGATATTATTTCATATTCAGATCCATCTACATAAGTGTACATTGAAAATGTTTAGGTATAATTTTTTCGTTACTTTAATTGATAATATTAATCTTATTTAATCTTGTTAATTTATTATATTATATAAATAAAAAATTCAATTCTTACTTCTGTGATAGTAATTCTACATTGTTCATGTATTAGTTAATCGCAGTAAATTTTGTAACAGTTTTAAGCGATCATACGAACATTCATTAATTTTTCGATAATTAAAATTTAAATTGACATTTAAATTGTTTTGCTTGCATCGGAACAAAAATTCTGATTGCCAAATGTCTAATCTACATAATAATTAGTTTCATGAATAATGAATATTTGGAAACACTTTCTTCCAGATAGTATTAATTCTCATGAAAATTTCACAGTATTTACGAAATCAATTTTATAAACAAGTTCAATTAAACAACTGACCCTCTATAACTTGATTTTTTTTCGTTTATGAGCAGAAAAATTGCAATTAACCCTTAACGAACGAGCGCATTTTTCTAGAACAATGACCAGTAGGTCGACGGATTTTTAAGAAATTAAGTGCTTTATTTCCAGAGCGAGAAAAGGTGCATAATTAATAACAATTTCGCAGGTTTAAAAATATTGAAAAGCAAGAATTAATAATTTATAAGGAAATTGACTAATTATGTAATAATACAACAATGCAATAATTAAAATGAGACGTATGAAATATAGATAAATATACACGTAACTTTCAAGTCACACAGAGTTACAGAGGGTTAAATTGACACACTCATCCTTGTTTTATAAACGATCGTTAAATTGAAAGAAAAACGTGACATAAATCTTCCAATGTTAATTTTAAATTAAGACGTTTTACTTAACCAGACTTTGTAAACTTCTGTGTTCGAATTGATTTATCGAAACGAACAAATTTTCACTGATTTTTAAGTTGATTTAATACTATCAAATTTTTAAAATGAAAATTAACACGTTAAATGAAAAATGAACAGCTTCAAATTTAGAAAATAATTCCTCATCGTTTATCAATAGATTTCGTGAAAACAGTTTAAACAAAGGCTTTCCTCTGCAGGCGTTATAACGTTACCACTTTCTCTGTTAAATTTATTGTAAAACTTTGCAAAATTTTTGAAACTGAACCGTTGAACTAAGAGTCGATCAAAATCAGCAGTTAAATAACAGTTTCAATTTATTAAAATGCTTTCTAGCAGTCCTATTTATGAACAGTATAATTCCATCATTACTCTCTCACCCATGATGGTAATTTATAATCGTTTTATCGTTATTACCGATCATCGTCATTACTGCTTCTCGATCACTGACCACCATAGCAACCAATGTTACCGCTATTATGTAATCATCAGCTACTAATCTCTCACCCCTAATAATAGTCATCAAACAGGCCTTATTACGCGTTCAATGCTGCCAAGCGTTTTCTCTTTCCACTTCATCGATACATTTGTTACTTTGTACCATTAAATCACTAGCAATTGTTCCTACATATATTAATATAGTTAAATTTTTCTTATGTTACACCTTATGACATATTTTCAGAAATATTTCTAATTTTAAGATTATTACGAATATTTGGTTAATACTACTGAACAGTTTAAAAACAATTGAAAACGTTGCTTTCTCATTATTTTTACTTAGAAATATAGAATTAAATATGCTAAAAGTATAATTAAATGTCTGATCAATTATAATTAAATAAAAGTGGTATTTATACGCAGTAATGCTTGGCATGTTATGGATAGATACTCAGTTGCTCAAGAATGTATTATCTATAGCAGATGGAAACTGGCCCTGATTTTGCAAATTAATGGTGGCAGAAAGATTTTGTGATTAAATTGGAAGATATAGCTAATTTACAGCAAAGTCTGCGCTCAGGTAGAAATCGATTCTATTCTGTAGTGTCTTCCAATAAGAGCGATGGATCTTTCACTTATCATACTTGCCATATTTGTTGTTCAATTGTCAGAATCATATAATATTTATACGCAACAGTGCTTGGCATATCATCACGAATACTCAATTGCTCAACGTGTCGTAAGTTTATTGATTGGGTTCTAAGCCAGATGAAAGCTGACAATGATTTCATCACAAATTTCTTCAGTGGTGAACCTCACTTTTGGATGAATGGCTTTGTCGATAAACACAGTTGCCAAATTTGGAGAGATGCTAATCCTCAATCAGTAGTCAAGCGATCATTGCCTAATCTAACTTAACCTAACCCAAAGAAAGTTACTGTTTGGTGTGGTTTTTCTACAGATGGAGTCATTAGCCTTTATTTTTTTGAAAATGAAGAAGGCGCTACTGTAACTTACTGTTCGATCATTTCATCTTTCCTTTCGCGTGAATTGGATGGATTTGATTTGTCTAAAGTATGGTTTCAACAAGATGATACCACATCTCACCCTTCTGCTGCACCTATCGTTTTATCGAGATCGAAGTTCAACGATAGGATTGTATCGAGAAATGCAGCTGTCATCTGGCTACCAAGATCTTGCGATTTGACGCCATTACACTTTTTATCGTGAGGCCATGTTAAGTCTCTGGCTCGTTCCAACAACCCACAAACTGTTGACGATCTCGAAGCAAACATTATTCGTGTTATCGATGAGATACGACTTGATTTATGTGCCAGTCATCGAAAATTAGGTTTGTCGTATTCACTCCACCAAACACAATCGTGATGGTCATTTATATGATACTGTATTTTACGTATAATGCCATCGAATGTACTTTAAAATGAAGTCACGAGTACTAGATTATTTTTCATATTTTTCCTTTCATTTCAATTCAAAGTTCTATCGCTTTTATTACAAGACACTATCCTTGTAGAGTTCTACGGTCGTCCTAGTATCAACAGCACATTGCGCAACAAACTAACATTGAGGATTAGCATCTCTTCAAACTCGGCAATTGTGTTTATTGACAAAGCCATTCATTCAAAGGTGAACTTCATCGCTGAAAATCATTTTTACAGCGAAAATTGGGTTTTGTCGTATTCACTCCACTAAACGCAATCGTGGTGGTCATTTATATAATATTGCTTTTCATATATAATGCCACTGAATGTACTTTAACACTTTATCGACCGACTCATTCTATCCGATACTGACTCGGTTTCTGTTATTGCGCTTATTCTAGCAGCTCAAAAAATGTTTAGACGAAACTCATGAGAGAGATTTCTCTTATTATAGGGCAACTCATTAATTTGTGGCAGCAAGAAACCAATTAATAGGCTCCCTAGGTCGATAAACGTTGGCAGCAGAAAGCCGATTAATAGGCTTCCGATCGGTAAAGTGTTAAAATGAAATCACGAGTACTCAGATTATCTTCCTTTTCATTTCAATTCAAAGTTCTATCGCTCTTATTGGAAGAGCCTATACCTTCGCATAGTAACCCAATTTTGTCTCATTTTCTCTTTAAAAAGATAAATAAAATGGTACTCACCAAGCAATAGAAGCTTGATGTCCTTGGCAGCCTGGATACCATCCTCCTTCAAGTTCTTCTCAATCTGCTTGCTGCGGGCCAGTGCGGCCCGCTCTTCCGCGGACATGGCGCAGCCCATCTTGGCACAGGTTGCCTTCACAAACGCCACCACCAAGCTCTTATCTCTACCCTTGTCGGTTGGAAACCGTTACTCTTCCCCCTTCCTGGCCGTCAACAGCTCGCGACCCACGTTCCAGGAGTCGCTGCTTTCTTCCTAGGATGTCTTCCTCCGCCACTCTCACCTCCACCACCCTCCTCCGCCACCACCACCTGCGTATCTCCTCCACCGCCACCCTCCTCGTAACTCCACCGCCTCCTCCTCCTCTTCGACGGCGTCGTCTTCGTCTTCTTCGTCCTGGCTAGCACACCTCCTCACTAGCTGTTGCTACGCCGCGACGCTCGCCGCTTCCTGCTGATGGGGCCCGCCACCCTGGGACGAGTTTAACCTCTCACGAGCACTAGCTCTGAAATCATAAATATTTCCATTCTTTTCTTTCTTTCTTTCTTCGATTGACAGGTGTTCCAAGTAGGTCTGGAAATTATATACAGTCTGTCATAGAAGTATTCGACCTAACCTCTTAATCCATTCGATACGAAGAATTATTTTGAAGATGATCTTCAGAAGCGAATTTTTTTTTTCTTTTTGTTTAAGTTCAACTTAGTCGAACTCTAATAAAGAAACCAAACGTACGAACCTTTTAAGACGCTGAATTAAAAGAAAGAGGAAAGTGGATCTATGTACAAGCAGAATATTTATTTAAAGAGATTTCTGTTGTCCAAGCATGAATAAGTACTTAAATATTTCACTATCAGTCCAAATGTTAATGGGAACCACTGTATATGGTTCTATAATATTAACTCATAGAAAATACGACAGTGATATGTTAACGATTTAAGGAACTGATCGTCATCAAGAAGATCTTTCGATAACTATGAAATTCTTTTGCAAAAAACGATAAATTAGAAATGAAATTAATATTTAAACCTAACGTTTCCAATGATTGAACAATGTTTAGATTGCTTCAAAATTAAAAATATCCTGTGAACATTAGAAACATTGTAATCTATTCATTTATTTCATAGTGTATGATATGATAAATAAACGGAATAATAGAAAAAAATTGTTTATTCGTACATTTATAGTGTGATTATAAAGAAAGTATAAACTTTTCAGCTATTACATTTTTCCAACGTTCGCCAGTATGTACGCCCTCTTGTCGAGAAGAAAGTTTCCGGTGTGTGATTTCATTAATAAAACAGCTGGCTATTGTACTTGATATGTCGCACATTTTTAAAAGCCTCGAAAGCGTTGATAATTCTGATACCATTGAAACTAATTTTAGATACTCTGATTAATTTGCGCGACGCGCTTATGAACCATATATAAACAAACATATGTTCAATCGAAAAGAAATTCTATCTCCAAAAAATAACTGCACAAATCATTTGAAATAATTTAAAATCGGAATAAAAAAAATTTTGATTAAACTTAAATTGAAATAGAAATAGAAACTTGAAATAAAAATAAACAAATTTTTTCAAAGAAAAAATGAAGAAGTAGAAACTAAAATCGAAATGAAGATAAACAAATTTATTTAAAAAAGGTAAAAATGAAGAAATAGCGGTAATTATTTAGAAAATAGTACACCTTAACCAATTTTGAGGACCATAAAATACACTGTTAAAATAAATATTCTCAGTATTTTTTTCCTATACTCTTTTTTGAGCAATTATCGCTATTTCTTCATTCCTTTTTTTTTTGTATTAAACAAATTATCTTTATTTCAATTTCAGTTTAAATAAAACATTTCTTTATTTTCATTTCAAATTAAGTTCACTTTCCGTTTCGTTTTAATTTAATCCGAGTATCCTACAATAGCTCTTCGAAAATCCTTTACTACTCTTCATAAAACCGTTCTTCACGTTATCGTAACTTTTTATCGTAACTACATACTTGCATATTTAACGTATATACACCAATAGTACGAGCATTTTTATTCATCGATCTGTACATTTTATCCACCGCAAATTTGCACAGCTGTATCGTTTACCTATTTGCCTGTTTATGTGCGTAACACACCCGTTTAGCTATAGTGACCGAGAGGTGTTTGCAACAACTTCGAAGGTTACGAAGAAAACCGTGTGAAGTAGGAGAAAAACAATAGGTGTAGTTCTAAGTTTTAAGTTCATAGGTGTATGTGGCGTATTTACAAATTATGTCATTTTATTGTGTAAAAGTAACAGAAATTCTGGTAACGCATGTGGTGTCCCCGGTTGTGCAAGTCTTCGACTTCGAGTTTTTGGAGAAGTCATGAAATCATTGATGCATTCTGTATCTAAAAAACTGTTTATGACCGAACAGTTATAATTCTTTTTGTGTTGTTCCTTCTTGTATTTCTTTGAAAGAAACAAAGCCTAAGAAATCCATTTTAGCAATCATTCTTCATTCATTTTGACGTCCACGCAATCAAGATCCAAGATATAATCAATTGCGTTTGTTCTGGTTTAATTAACGTTTAAAATTCACCTTACCATTCGAGCGTTAATATGATTTTTACTTCTGCCGTGAAAAAAAGAAGAACTGTTCTAAAATTTTCAAGAGTCCACACTCTCTTTTTATGAAATAAAAATTTTAATAAAACGAATATTTTGCCATCGTGAAATTAGTGAATGGAATCCTCTTTTTGCATGGAAACTTACGCATTGGGGTAAAAATGATTCGACAGTTTTGTATAACAAGGTTGAGAAACACTGTTCTAAGACTCTTCATTTGTAACAGGTCCATTTGGACTCGTTGGGCTGCAAACTGTTAACAAAGTCTTTTGAATTATGCAAGCAGTTGGTGGCATTTGCAAACATCACTTTCGGTCCATTCAGTTATGAACACGAAAAGATTGCTTCAAAGTGACTGAAGTAAGTACGCTGCACTCGTCTCGAAAATTACACAAACCATTCTAAACGTGTTAAATGAAACATGTATTGAGAAGGAACGCATGTTTTTACATTATCCCGCGCTTTTTCCTCTTCTTTTCGTTGTCACAAAAGATACTGCAAGGATTAATCTATGATTGAACGTAACTCAAGAAAATCTCCATAAACTTTTCTCATCTGATGAAACTTGTAATTCATCTACGATATAAAATTCATTATCTGCTGTCAATAGTGACTTCGAATTAAAATTCTGTTTTAATAAATAAGGTGAAGGTACCCTAATATCGCCTGGGCAATTCGTTTAATTTGACGGATTTAAAATTTTACGAGGAAAATTGCTACTAATTTCCAGTTATACAATTTTTGCTGATTTTTACTAATAAAATGATACAAAAATATACCGAAATTTATAAGTTAATAGTATATAAGTAAGCTGTTTCCTAAATTAAATAAATCAATTTTCTGAAGAGAAATTCGAGCTTTCCTTCACTTTCAGTTAATTTACTAAGATTGTTCAAAAAGCTTCGTAAACCTAATGATTAATTCAATCATTTCTGATAAATATTCTTGCATTCACAGAATTTTTATACTCACCTTCTTCGAATGTGATGTAAAATTCTCGCATTCCAATCAACTATATCGATAGTAATAGCATTCGGGGAGTTAAATAACGATTTGTGAATTCTAATTTTAACAGACCTGTGGCCTTAAGTGTTCATTCACTGGACAAGTCACCCAATAATAATTCTCAAAAAACAAAATAAAAATCAACACAATCGTTTTTGTCGACAACGAAGAAATGAAAATCGTCCTCAAAATTGAAAGACTCGAATCTGGAGGTTGGAAAGTTCTCAAATTAATAAACATATTTAGACTAATGCAGAGGAACGGTGAAAATTGACGAATTTTCTATTTTTCAGCGTCCAATTTCTAACGTTCGCGAAAAATACGCAGGTTTGACAATTTGTTAAGATATAGCAAAGTACTTCCCCTTTTGTAACTGTTTATTGCACGACGCTGCGATTACAGTACGTCTTCCTACGTATGTTTACGTGCTAATTCAGTTCATGACCGATAAATTTTAGTGCTTGCTCTGCGAGATATAACGAGTGGCGATATTAGGAACACGGACGGCATTAAGTATGTACATATCTTCTCACCCCGTTGCTTTATATAGAGTTTCTCATTTTTCGCGTTCTATTTTATAAATGTCGCGAGTACGGTTTTGCGGGACACACTGTTCTAGCATGGAATAAAAAATGCAACAGGCCATTCGAGAATGTTGCACCGGGACGAGCGTGCTTATCGAGGAAGATGATAAATGAAGAAGCATAGAAGGAAATGTTTGCGATTTTCTGACTGAAATATTAACCAGATAATGGAAGCTACCGATGCACTGTAGGGTTCGATCGAGTCGTTTCACTATTGTGATCACCTTGTACATCGCGTTCTATAACTTTCGAATTATTGCCTACAAAGGGACTAGAGCAAATTAAGAGGGTCAAAAGTGCCCTCCAAACGCCCAGCATTTCACGAGCAGTACTTTTATATTTGCGGACGTTAATGCGTTGGTACTTTCCATTTCACGTTTCAACGAGTAAAATAATAAGAATTTCGAAAACGCGTCGTGTAAAATACAGAGAATTTCAACGTGCTGGTTACCGAGTTAATTAACGAGTAACGAGATGGAGACGCGTGACACCAGATGGAATATTAATAAAGCTACTCATGATTATTTCTGACCGGTCAGGGAACGTGTTTCACGCGGACGACGATAAGAAACCTCCTATCTTGCCGCGAGCTTTCGATATAGAGTGTGTACTTACTCGGCCGCTTCGAAGAACCGCGATATCAACCGACAGAAAACGAGCCGCAATTCTCGCTACACGGTTCTTACATTAATGCTAAGGAGATAGAAAAGAATCAGAAGAGTTGGAGGTAATGGTACAAGCGCAGAAAGAAATGAAATTCAATGTACTTTCAATTGTACTATTTTTCCTCTCCTTCTTACATTAACCTTTTGACTACGAACAGCATCCTATAAGAGTTTCTGTAGGCGCTGTTCGTTTGTTTAACTGTTTCAGTGCCACGGAGTTTTGGAAAAATTCAATCGAAGAATGCCAAACGGCGCGATCGTGTTTCTTTCGTTTTATTTTTAAACTTTCAATTTTTGATACATAAAAAGATTATTTTCTATTTTAACGATAGCTCCAACACCTATGAAAGCGTAGATTACTATTTAGCAAAGCCTCGTTAAATGATAACAGGAAAGACACGCATTCGTTCGACTTTACAGACAGATTAGCTGGGAGTTTTAGACATTGAACAGCAAAAGCTCCGTCTGGCACTCAAATGTTTGACAAAGTTCAAAATTATACACATTTCACGAGCTAGGATTATATGTTTCTTCCTATTTACTGCTTTTTTTTCTCAATAAAATCAAATAAATTGTGCACCGAATATATGGACAGTTGTTGCAATTAATGCGCAGCACAATTGACACGTTTAGTTTCTGAGTATTAACCCTTTAACACGTTCACGGCTACTGCATATGCAATATTTTCGCTTTGCTCTGGTGGATCACTATTGCATATGCAGTACAGTGTTTTTCTTTAATTTTCATAGTCAACACGATGGAAAAGCTCGTAAGCAAAATTATCTGTCTGATCTACGTTCTTCATACACACAAGAATCCGATTCCCGCCTTTCCATTGTTAATATTAAAATAATAACACCGAAAACATTGAAATTAAGTTTAATTAATTAATTAATTAATTAATTAAGTTTAGTTAATTACCCAAATTCAATCTGTCCGCGAACGTATTAACACAATACGGTCCGAGCTCTGTTTGTGCGAAAGCTTTTGCGTGTAGCCGGCATGTTTTAAAGTTTCCAACTCTGTTGCATCACTTTACAAAAATTGATACAACTTTTAAAATGTCAAATGATTTTCTATGAAATTTGAAGCGAAGGCTTTTTATATAGTAATGATTTTACAATTAAATTATAATTTACGTTACTTCGTTCAAAATAGATTTTATTAAGGTTCAATTACACAAATAAATTTCATGGTTGGATTTTTTATTTTAAAGAAAATACATGTTAATAATTGGTCTCGAAAACTTCTTATATTTATTTCTAATAATTGATTCATCACTTGAACTATTATAGTTTTCGCTGTCACTGCTATTACACTCATCGGTACTCAAAATATCTGACAATTCGTCTGCAATTATTTCCTCATCTGAATTTATATTGATTAAATCAGGGTAGAGAACATAAAACTCTATAGCGAATAATTAAAAGCAATAAGTAACGACTACAAGGGAAGCTACCGATGTACTAACATAAAACTCCAATAATTGTAAAAGGAAATAAAAAGTAGACACAATGTTTAGTCTAGTCGATAAGAAATATCACCTTTAGTGCATGTAAACAACAACAATAACAAAAGGGATTTCCTTCTCATTAAATGGTGCCATACGCATAAAAAAAAAAAAAGCATCCTAACGATGTTTATTTAGGCAGTTATAAATCCATATTACTTCTTCTTAATGTGTTCCTTTGCTTTTTTATTATTTTATTATATTCTATTTACTAGGAATTTTTGATGTAGTTACGATGTAATGTCTGTACTTTCCTTTATATCACATTACATATACATGCCGTAACACATTTGAATAGGTCGCCGGCATTTAATGCACAATGTGTAAAACCCTATTTATATGTCTCCAGGGTTTCACGAGCAATCAAGAAAAAACATATTTTTATGTCTCCGGATGATAATATGTTAGTTTATCTGACAATCACAGGCAGAACAGTTTAGATCGAGAGATTTTTAGGAAGTTAGAAAGCAACGAAATATTATTTTTAGGACCGTGATATAGGGTTATGCACTTCGTACTTCAAAAATGATCACACATAACGTAGTTATTAAAAAAGCACGTGTAAAATATACATTTCTTTTACCGTAATGCATGATTTTATTGGACTGTTAAAGGGTTAAAGAATTTCATACGTAGCCTTGAATAACAAAGGAACTTCGGATATCCTGAAAATTCCGATATCTGATAATTGTGTATAAAAGGGTGTTCAATAAAACTATAACGTGGTTTTTATATAAGGCAGAGCGAAAATTGCAACAGTTCTATAACGCGGTACTCTTACAACACGATTTCTATATAATACTCCCTCTGTCCCATAATAATAGTAGCAAGTGAATATTTAAACGGGAATTATTGGCGAATGCAGCTGTAAGTTATGTTGTAGCGCAAAACTGCAAAGCCTCCAATCAAAATCAATGTTTCATGACATCTGTCATTTGTTTTGACACATCTTTCAATTTTTAAGTTAACCTAATTATTACGAATTATAACTATTTTTCTAATTTCGTCCGCAGATCAATTGTTTTATTTCAGTTGAATATCAAAACCTATTGTAAAAGTAAGATGAAAAAAGAGTTTTTCAAGCAAAGATCGAGTTGCGATTGTCCAGTTCTTGATGCGTCAAAAGAAAAACGAAAAATTGCAGAAAGGTGCAATTACGTTAGCTGCAAAACAATTTAAGTGCAACAGAATGACCGTATCAAGAATTTGGAAACGTGCTTCCGAAAATAATTGTCAAGGTGAATCTTATGCTAATGTTGATTCTTTGAAAAAACAAAACTGCGGGCGTAAATGCAAATATTATGGAGAAAAACTTGAAAAACTTATTCCTCTTAGCAGAAGAGACACCATAAGATCAGCAGCTCACGTCATTGAAGTTCCCAAATCTACATTATTCTGAATTTTGAAAAAAGGAAAATCCATAAAACTAGTTTCAAGCACCATCATTATTCATTTCTTACAGAAAAGAATAAAAAAGATCGCGTAGAATTTTGTCTTCACAGTCAAGGGATTCTACTTACAAGTTTAAAATACAGTAACGAAATTATTGAAAAATCCAGAAACTATTTGAACACTCAAAATAAAAATTACGAGTAATATTTTTAATTTATTGGTTAATTTAATCTAGTTCTTTGATAATAAATGTTGCGTTCTATATTTATTTTCTTTTGCTACTACTATTATAGGAAATAATACACTATAGTGTATGCTACTATAGCATAAACTTTTCAATTACACTTTTACGGTTAAAATTAATGAGGAATATTCCTGTTTATCACAATTTTATCAATTTCAGTTGTCGGGGAATCGATAAAGCAAAACTAATGCTTAATTAGATAACGAATGAATTGCAAATTTCAACTTAAATGATGTGAAAAGGAGAGTGGATTTGAGTGAAGAATTAGAATTTTACAGTAAACTTTCATGTACCGCGAGTTCTTACAACGCGAATTCCTATAACGCGCCAAAGATATTACGACTACTGTTTTCATGTAACACGATTCTTTGTACAACGCGCCGAATAATAAAACACAGGAATTACGTGCATTTAAGAATGAAATCTGCTTTAGTTGAGCATTACAAATTTAATTTTTAAACTGGAGGAATTCCTCCGTTTTATTATTTTGCGCGTTCGAACCGCGTTACATGGAAACAGTAATCGCAAAATCTTTAGCGCGTTGTAGGAACTGGCGTTATACGAGTCTAGTGTATGTTGCAACATTCAACATTCTAAACAACTTGTTTTCTATACATACATCAGATTTGGTTTCCGAGATAAATTGCTGCTACTAATACAACGAATTTTTCATAACGAATTTCACAAATGCACGTCAATACTGCAGAGGGTGAATCTACACACTAAGAAGTAAAAAAATTTCATATGGACTTATATTTGATATACAGTGAGCCACAACCAAAATCGTACACCACATATGAAAATATGTTTCATTCAATAAAAAGAAGTTTAAGGATGATTTCGAATAAAAGTAAGGCGGATATATATTGTAAATATATTTATATTTATTGTGTAATAATGACAAAAGAAATAAACATTGCTTAACATAAAAAAAATGAAGTTACTATAATACAGTGCAGAAAACATCTCACAGCTAAAATCGTACGCTTCCCCCTATTTGATATTCCCCTCCAGGAATCCCAGAAAAGAAATGAAGAACGTTAAACAAAAGAAGATCACATTGTTTTAGCTTGCTAGTAAACGTGGTATTGCATCGAAGTTAGAAAAGAAATCGTAATAATAGTAAAAATGAAGCAAACAACAGTAGAGGTTCGAGAAATTGTCGTGATGAACTTTCAAAATGGTAAAAGCTATCGAGAAATTGCAAAAATTATCGGTAGAAGTACTTTGGGGCAAAGTACTAATTTTTAATGTAAATAATTTTTAATTTAATTTAATTTAAATATTAGACAATATTCTTAAAGTGTACGATTTTAGCTGTGAGATGTTTTCTGCACTGTATTATAGTAACTTCATTTTTTTTATGTTAAGCAATGTTCATTTTTTTTTTGTCATTATTACACAATAAATATAGATATATTTACAATATATATTCGCCTTACTTTTATTCGAAACTATCCTCAAACTTCGTTTTTTTGAATGAAACATATTTTCATATGTGGTGTACGATTTTGGCTGTGACTCACTGTACCTTAGTTTTCAAGTTACAAACGATTAAAGTGAATGTTCGATTAGACCATTTTCCATTAGTCTTTTGAGGCCATTTAAAAACTATTGTGTATACAACGCAAATGAATAATGTGCACAACAATAAGGGTACAATATAAAGGATACAAAATGAATTTCCAACTATTTGAAGAATACCTAGCACTTTCCAACGAGTGTGAAACTCAATGTGTATTTTGAGACACAAGGCACTTCGAACTTTTTTTTTTTCATTCTTGGTAACTCGAAAACTGAGATATATCGAATATGTGGCTATTGGACGCTTCTTACTTTTTTTTAGTGTGTAGATTTACGTAGACTTACATGTGTATAGATTTAGTTAGATTTACATTGTTTTATGGGAACGTTAGTTTTTTTTTTTTTAACCTTTTCTGAAGCAAGAAAGATTTTCTGAGCAATAGGTATTCCCTTCAAACAATTGTTCTTATCGAGAAAATATTTATAAATATAATAATAGTTAAAGTTATAAAAACTAGTTAAATACTGATTAAATATTGATATTGTGAAATAAATGTTAATATTAGTTAAATATTGCTGCTATTAGATACAAGTTAATACTAACTGAATATTATCAGATAAAAATTAATACTAAAGATAAGTATTGATATTACCAAATAAATATTGACATTGACGTAATATTGTTCTTACGTGACCATAATACATTATAGGATGCATCGAATTGAAACGAAATAAAAATATAATTAAAATAACATTGCAATTCTTTTTTTTCTGTTTTTTTAGTATATTCACAGTTTTACATCCAGCAGTTAAAAAGTTTGATATAACTTCAGCTTTGTAATTTAAAGCTGAATACGAAAAAAAAAAACTGAAGAGATAAAGGAATATTTAATTAAATAAAAGTTCAGTGTAGCACGAAAAATATTTCGTTGTCGCACTCAAAAAAACTTATAAAATGAATTTCGTGTCTTCTCTCGAGACAAAAGAACACATTTAGGCCTGACAAAAGCTAGTTTGACCTTCGTTTAAAAAATAAAAAATGAAACTCATAAAAGAATAGTTGTTTAATACTGCCTCTTAAAAAAGAAATCAATTTTAATACTATATAAATGATAAACCTTTTAAATATTAAGATTTCTTTCTGAAAAAAAGTATGGAAACTTTCTGTAAAAATAAATCTTCTAAAATTCAGAGGTGTACTCGAATGTAATTAGAGGTGTCTCCGAAAAATATACTTTCATGTATTATGAACTTATGACTAAAATTAATTCTGTTTTTTTAAATATTAGTAAAACTGTTTCTGTGCTCAGAATGTGAAAAAAAAAGTAACAGAATCAACGTAGTATCAAATATGTATTCAGTCAGATAGAAATTGCTTAAAAATCTAGTCGGACATAATTTTTTTTACAATATTATTAACTTTATTCGAATCACACCTAACACATTAACATCTGGAGATATATAAACCACGGTTTTATGAGTTGTGCATTGAATGCCAGCCACATAAATATGTATTACAATATACAGTCAGTCACGAAAGTCTTCGTACACCTCCTAAAATGATCGTTTTGAAGAAAATAATCAACAATTTCGTATAATATTATGTTTATTTATTAATATGTACAATATTATTAATTAACCAATATAAAGATTATTGTTTTTTTAAGAATAATTTGTACAATGAAGAAAAGACGAAATACATATGTCACAAAAGTGTTCGTACACGACAATATGAAGTTAATACATCTAGTAAATATAGTAAATTTTTGTCACATTAATATTTTGTTGGTCCTCCTTTTGCGTCTAAAACTGCTTTTAATCTTCTTGGCATAGAATGGACTAATTTAGCTGTAAAATTAGACGGAATTTTTTTCCATTCTTCTTCCAAAGCAGTTTTAAGGCTCTGTTTATTCGTTATCTTATGTTTCCTAATTTTACGTTCTAAATAATCCCATACGTGTTCTATAGCATTCAAATCTGGTGATTGAGGCGGTGAAAAAAGTTGCTTTGGGACGTTGTACAGTATCCATTCCCGAACAATGTGAGCTGTATGCTTAGGATCTTGGTCTTGTTGAAAAATCCAGTTGCTTCCCAGTCCTAATTTTGCCGCATCATTTTTCAAGTGGCTTTTAAGTACATTTAAATATACCCATTGATCCATAATACCATCTAGAAATATTAAACTCCCTACTCCTGAGGCTGACATTGAGCCCCAAACCATGACGGATCCGCCACCATGCTTTACAGTTGGTACCATATTTTTCAAATCAAGCGCTGTGCCACTTTTTCTCCATATTTTGCCTCTTCCATCTGCTCCAAAAAGATTGTATTTACTTTCGTCAGTGAATAAGACTCTTTCCCAAAATTGTATATTTTCGTTTTCATGTTTCTTTGCGAATTCAATTCTCTTAGCACGGTTGATGTCACTGACTAAGGGTTTCCTCCGTGGCACACGACCACGATATCCAGATTTTCTTAAAATTCTTCGAATATTTTCAGGGTGTACTGTTTTTCCCACACTATTTTCTACTTCTGCAGCTATTTTTGGTGCACTTACTCTTGGATCTTGCCGGATAATTTGCAGTACAGATCGTACATCTCTATTGCTTAGGATTTTAGGACGACCATTACGTATTTTATTCTCACAATTACCAGATATTTTGAATTTTTTTATTATGTACTGAATAGTAGAATGTTTTCTGCCCACAATGTCAGCAATTTCACGTAGAGATTTCTTCTCTTTATACAATTTAACAATTAATTTGCGCATTTCAACGCTTGTTTCTCTCCTAGTAGCACTCATTGTCGCTAAATGATTGTTAGACCTCTTTCAACAGAATCACGAGGTCATGGCAACGTAAACAAAACGCTATCGGGGAAGCCCAGCTATTTTGTTTCAAAAATTTACTAGATTTACTAGATGTACTAACTTCATATCTTCGTGTACGAACACTTTTGTGACACATATATTTCATCTTTTCCTCATTGTATAAATTATTCTTAAAAAAACAATAATCTTTATATTGGTTAATTAATAATATTGTACATATTAATAAATAAACATAATATTATACGAAATTCTTGATTATTTTCTCCAAAACGATCATTTTGGGGGGTGTACGAAGACTTTCGTGACTGACTGTACATATATGCTGACAATGATATTTCTTATTGACTAGGCTAATACCGCGTACTTCGATCATATTTAAAGCAAAAGATAGCAGTAAATTTCATTCTCATTATTTCTCTGCCGAAGTGTTCTTAAAATTTTAAAATACATCTGTCCAAAAATATGAAAAATAAGCCATCCACAAAGATAATGGCACTTTATCGAATACCTCAATCGTCTTCACATATGTAGGTACATGCTTCAAAAAATATCGCACAGTTAAAAATGACTAATATTGCAATAAAATATATGTATTTATTTAAAATAAAAAAAATCGATCATAAAATTTGTTTGTGTAATTAAATTCAAGTGAAATCTACACGGAATAGAGCTAACATAACCGACGAATTAATAGTCTTTAAAATTAACATTACATTCTGTGTTAAAGTTTCACTTCAAATTTCATAAATTTGATATTTTCAAATTTCAATTTGATATTTTATATTTTAAAGTTTACAATGCTTGATATGTAATCACTTACGATTGTTAATCATAAGTGATTATTGATACTTATAATAATATATTAAATATTTGAATATTTTATATTTTGAAGATTATAACCATATTTGTTAAGCGATGTAACGTATTCAAAAACTTTAAAATATGCCGGCTACATGCACCAATTTTTGCGCAAACAACCCGGATTGTAATATGCTAATTACAATATTTACAATACAGAAAAAATCTGAAAATTGAAATTATCCTCTGGACGACTAAATGGAAAAATTAAAGAAAAAAGTGAACATTCAACTTGTCATTTTTCACAACTATGCAATAAATTAGAATCGCTTCATAGAAGTGAAAAAGACAGAAAGAGAAATGGAAGAGAACTAGACCAAAGAAGAGGTGCAATAGTGAAGCTAAAATGTACCAAGGATAGGGAGAAGATAAATAAATAGATATAAGATCGTATTTTAGAAAAATAATCAATATAGGATAAGTAATATAAAATAATAAAAATTAAGATTAGCAGGGCAAGATAACAGTAAAATGTAAATAGGAAAGATGTAGCAGGAAGTCATCCTAAGCCGAAAGGCAAGTATTATAATAAATAAATAATAAAAATTAGGATCATTTTATAAGCGTAGAATCGCAGATCCGTTTAAAATTTGAAAAAAAAGTTCCACGTTTCTTTCTTTTTTCCATAAATTAAATTCCACGTCAAATTTTACAGTAAAAAAAAATTCTAGATTTAAACTGAAAAAACTGCATAAAAACCTGCCAGTATGTTCGATCGGCAACGTGAATTCATAAAACAATGTTGGCAAGAATGCAAATTATTTCAAGAAATCGAAGCAGAGCCGTCAGATTCGACGCGGCAACAACAAACAAATTACTCATCGCGTTGAAAAGTTATCAAGCGTAAACGAACTCTCAATTGATAAACGCCGTGTGCAATTAACGGCGCTCTCAACGCCAACACGTATCTACGCCCTGCGAATGCATCCATTTTTCAGCTAATTCCCCCTTTCCTGTTGGTCTACACACGATACAGATTCGAACACGTACCACTGCAACTTTAAATATCCAGAAATTTTACGAACAATTTTATTATTAATTTCTATAATTAATCAAAAACACTGTAGCAAAAAAGAAAACGTTATAATTTGTTAAAATTGAGGTTATAAATGGCATTGAATGCAAAAGAAAAAATTCTGGTTAGGCTTGTGCAAGAAAAGTCTCAAACTGTAAGGATGCTTTTTTTTTCACTTAACATTTACTGAAATTGGGCAGATTAGTATTTTCTTTTTGACAATGCTGTTTAATATCATTATTTATCCAAGATGAATGGATTTTTATACAATTTAGTGTGGAAAGGTAGCACCTTAAAATTTTGAAAAATAGAAAAGATCATTTTTATTTAGTAATAGTGCTTAACTCTGCGTTAACATGTAGATTTTTAAGTATTCCTATTAATTTCGAAAAATTTAATACATTCCTTGCTAAAGCAGTCTTTAATTTTTATTAACTTTAATATTATCCGAGATAACATTAAATTTGATAGTTTCTGCAAGCTAAAATAAGCAGAAAATCAAGAATAAAAAATTTCATTCGTGTCTTCGTTTGTTAGTTATTAATAATTAAAGATATTCCTGTAAACGAGCAAATCTCAAGACACCAGTTAATTTAAATATCCTAAAATAGTAAATACACAATAAATTATTGGAAATTAAACTACTGATACTTTGAAATACTAGAAAATAAACTAATTTGGGAATTTTCAGTTAAAATATACAAGGAACGCAGTGATTCTTAAACTTCAAGTGATATTCGGTGCTGTAAAGGATCCGGCGACACTTTATAAGAACAATATAAAATCTGCTTACTCACAAAAATTAAAAGAACATATCAAAGTCAATAATATAGTATTTTCTAATGTCTTCTACAATTAAATTGATAAGTTTTCCATCGTTTCGTGACGATAACATTTGGAAAAAATATACTAATTATTTGAAATTTTTCAAATCTTGAAATATTTTTTATAGAAACGAATTGCTCTTTATATTTTTCGTAAAATATTTAATTTATGAATATTCAGTAAAAGTAAAGAATCAGAATTGTGTTATATTTTTGTCTTGAAACAAATAATTTTTTTTTGCTCTATTCAGAAAGAAAATGTGTCGAATAACAATCAAACAGAATGACAAATGGGTGTCATAAAAATTTACAAGAGAAAATCAAAATATTCAACTCACTTGTGATTAAAGAAAAATATTTACTTTTGCTGGAAATAATATATTCCATATGAAAATTATAAAGTATCCAAACTGTTTTGTTTGTTCGCTATGATAGTTAATGTTCAACGATAATGCGTGCGTTGTGAATGAAAGAAAAGCAAAACATACGACAATAATGAAAACAATTTGTTTAGCCGTCCATCGTGAAATACGATATAATTAATTATTCAATAGGCATGCGCATATATATCATGTATAACTGAAAATAGATTTTCTTACAAAACGTTACTTACACGCTATTTAATTAATTTAGAAATTTATTTATTAGACGACTAAAATTAACTTATAAATTGTTGATTAATATCCAGAAATACAAGAAACTAATTTCATAAGAATTCATTTACGAAAATAAATAATGTAATTGTTTAATTAATTGAATTAGAATATCTGTCTTGAACTTATAAGTTTATTCCTTTTTAATCCCATGGAAAATCCCAAGTAACTCACTTGTGCATTATTATAATAAATATAGTAACGCAACGTGGTATCACTATACCCTTAAATAAAAATAAAGCGACCGGACGCTCTATTTTAGAAAATATCACTTCATGCCTTGAACCTTGTTCTGTAAAATCTATATATCAAAGTATGAAACGATCTCAGAAACATTTAGAAAAAAAAAAAAAAAAGAAAGAAAGACAATTTTCACGTATTTTATAATTCGTACTATAAACAATACGTTGAAGTGGCGAGATATGTAAATTATTACTTTAAATGTTACTTTAGACAACATTTACGTTATATACCACATATTTTACAAAACATGAAATGACTTCGTATAAATAAAAAAAAAATTATAAAGTAAGTTGAAATGTGAAGATTATAAACGTTTATAAATATTATTTTTAACTTTTGTACTAACGTGTGACGAAAGTATATTTTACTGTATCAAAATTTACACTTCAACAGTTAAGAATCTGCGAGGAAATGTAATATTTTACAAAGAGGAAACAACTAAAAAAGAACATCGAAAAAAGAACTTCGAATTTTACCTCTATTGCAAACTAATGTTAAAAGGTTATATTAGATTAATAATTCGATATTATGTAAAAGGATTGTTTCGAACGTTGCATTGCTTGATAAAAATATTCCATTCCTTGGACCCTCCGCTAAAAAAACATAACTTCAGCGAGATGGTGTGATTCCGAAAACATCCGGGAAAAAAAAGCATAACCGCAGGCGGCAAGAAGTATCGTCCGCGAGTCTCCAGTGTTAAAACTGGACTATTTCTTAATTCTTGTTTGTGTTGGCAGAGTTTTTAATACGAACACGAGGCATCTGCTGTTTTTTATGTCGAAGAGAGACCATTCAATTGAACAACACACTTCGTTATTATTAATGCATGTGTTTAAAATATAAATACATATGAATTTATTGAAAACAAAATACTATTTCCTTGAATTTTATTCCGATTTTATATTTATAAAGACTTTCAATTGAACACTTTATAAATTTAGTTTATCATAATACTCTTCAAATTTTACTATGAGGATTTACCAGAAAAAATATTTATATGCTTGCAATCAATTTCAAGGTTTCTCAATTTTATTATCATTTAAATTTTTAAGTTTTACTACAAAGTTTTACCACAAATAGCATTTATACAATTACAATGAATTCAGTAATTTCTGAATTTTATTGTAATTTAAATATTCAAATTTTACTACCAAGATTTACCAGAACAAGTATTCATATGATTATAATAACTTCAGTAATTTCCCAAATTTATTATAATTTAAATATTAAAATTCTACTATAAAGATTTATATAATTGCAATTCTACTAAAAAGTATTTATACGATTACAATGATTTCCAAGCTTTCTCAATTTTACTATAATTAAAATTTTTTAATTTTTTGAAATTACCATAAAATTCCCTGTTACAAAGAAATTGCACGATTCATTGCTATACTATTTATCGAACTCTGCTGATTGATAATTCGAACAGAATTTGCAAAATCTGTATACACATGCTATTACGACACCTTGTAAATTAACGAGGAAACCGGAACCTATAAGTAGAAAGCAAACTGATTGTGAAACACGTACGTTATAATTAACAGCTTGGAATTCATTATGTAGATGATTAAAAGAGAATAGAATAACGAACAAGTGTAATGAATTTCTAACTAATCATAGGGCAAATATACACAGTATTAAGGTAATCAAAATATCATCGGACATAGTAGGTTTGCATAACAGACAACTTATATTAATGAAATCGATCATATCTACTAAATATATGCTCACATGTTGTTCCAAAACAACTATCACAACTATTATAAAAAAAAAGAAGTGTAAAATTTTCAAGAATATATACAACGAACAAACATTTTCAATATTTAATAATAATTACAATTTCTTCTCATAAGATGAAACAATAAAATGGTGGAATGTACCTCCCAAAAATTCAGATCTCCTTTATCCTAAATATAATCAGACAATTTTTATAAAATAAAAAAAAACAGTTTTCAATACGATAAAATAATATAACAAATTTATTCGACAAAAGTTACTTAAAAAAAAAAAATCACTTAAATTTTGTTACTCGGCTGGAGGAGGGTGTGAGAGGGGAGAGGGCGGTTAATCAGCGCTTAACTCATTCAGAATTATAGTATCAATAATAAATCGCCGTGTCTTTTGGGACGTAGTTTCAGAATTACAGTATCAATAATAAATCGTTTCATCTTTCGCCGCTGCCGGCGATATTTTCTTTCGGGGCATCAAAGGAAAAAACACGTCTTTCGCATGACGATCCGTCGCATAAAAGCATCCTTTCGGAAGTTTCGAAAAGGGAACGAGGCCTCGGCCCGAGGGCGAACGTTTAAACGTTGTAACATCGGTAATGTCGCGTTTTCTCTCTCTTTCTATCTCTATCATTCCACCTCTCTCGCCATCATCTTCCGTGCGCGACGCCGTGTACTTTCCAGAATTTCACTCAAGGATTTCGTTTTCAAGGAAGCCACTACTTTTCCGCGTCGAACAAAAGGGGAGAGAAATTTCGTGTTGAATATGCAGGGTAAGAGATGGTCAATTTCTCGGGGACACCCGGTATATGGTACGTTGATTTTAAGATAATAAGGATTTCGAGATTTAATCGAGTTGGACACTGCAGTGTTTAATAAGATTGTATGTTTTTATTCCAGACATCCGGCACATGGTTCCGTTATTCTAATTTTTTTTCGTCTTCCTCTTTTCTTTCAAAGGAAATTACTTTTTCTGAGAGAGAAAGGCTTTGTGTGAAGCAAAAGGGAAGAGTATTCAAGGATATGAAAAATATGTAATTTTTAGGACAACCTATATATAATATGCTGCAGTAAGCGCTTCTTTTCATACCCTATATAGAGGAAAAAATTAGGAAAAATTAAAGTACGTAATAACACAAAAGTTTTCAATTTTTTGGGACACTTTGTATATAAGACCAAGTGTGGGACCACAGCGTTCAATTTAGCTACGACACATTGTATACGTTATGCTATTGTTTTGTCTTGAGAAACAAATCCACGATAGAAAGAGTAGAAATGAAATAATCAAAAGTACGCGGTTCTAGTAAAATAACCTGTAAGTTGTATATACCACGTTGTTATTCTTGTCAAAGAAAAAAAGTTTAGAAATAAGAACTTTACAAGTGAAAAACAAAAGCACTTGACATTTCAAAAACACTCTATATATGTATATTTCATAAAATGCTTCTGTTGCGCCGTTACTCCTTGTAAAAAAAGAAAAGAAAAGAAAGGTTTCTTTTTTATGACAAAAAATATGAATGAAAATATGAAAACTGGACGAGAAAGCAATTTGAAATTTTTTAACACTAACACTCATGCAAGGTATACTATGAAATATATTATAAAATGTAAGAAAAAGCGAACTTCCTGTGAAATGCAAAACGAGAATGGTTTATTGTACAATGCGTTCAAAAAGAAATTAAGTTTTTATAGGAAGGAATAATTAATCTATGTGAGACACCCTATATATGCTTTTGTGAAAACAAATTGTACTTTATACGCATTGAGACATTACTATTCGTACTTTCCACATTTCAATATTCATTTGAAATTCATGTCCTTTGAAAGAAATATATCGTATATATTGTAAAACAAATTTCTTCTTACTCTCAAAAATTTTTCTTACAATATATCTTTTCGTAATGCTTTGTAGACTATCAAATTATAATAATGCACTTTTTTGTAGTATTAATTTTAAAAATCCGTTCAATAATGGAAATGTTGCGACAATGTTCTATCTTTGTGTTTAGTCACTAAGTAACACAAGTAGCAGAAAAGAAGTGTTTCCATTTAGTGTGAACTTTACCGCAAAAACAGATAACACACAAGCTATAAAATTTATATGGCTTCACTTGCAAATCATCTATTTTTATCTGACACTTAAAGTAAATTCTTTCTTTTTCGCTCGAAAGAAACTGTGAAGAATAACGTTATTTTTCACATTTCACAAAATTTCAATAAAGTAAATGCAAATTTTTAAAAGTTTGTAACTTTTATTTTGCTCATGTTTAAAATTACAAGTTCAGCACTTGTAGCATACAAACTATCGGTGTACCACTCCCATGATAAAAGGAACATTCAAACGTGTATAAGTACGTGTATACATATTTTTTCAAGTAACACATCATATTTGAAAAAAAAAAAATTAAGAAATTATCAATCTCAAGTAACGATCTAAACACAAAACTGAAAAAAGACCGTTAATAATCGTTCATTCGTCTTTCTCGTGTATCACAGGGGAACATTCATCGAATAGAAGTTGAGAAACACTGTCACAGCGGTCGCAATTCGATATCAATTAAACCTTGCAGTCTACCGAAGGTATTTAAAACTGGGGTCGACGAACAGGCTATGATACAGGAGCACGATGTAAAAAGAAAATCGTAGGGTCAAAAATATTCGAAGGTTTCCGAACTTTCAAAAATAAAATCTGCTTTGACAGCAGCTCTCGAGCGTTGAGAAATACTGCTCGATCGGACATAATAAGTTAATACAGGTTTCGCAATAAAATCACGACCCATTCAAAAAAGAAAAAAAAGTCAACAAAGTAACACACATTCATGGCACCGATCTCGTTGAATATAAAAAAAAAGGAAAAAAAATAAAGTTAGAATTATTTCGGAAAATCTAACACCGAAGTAAGGTTGATATTGATTTTTCGAGAATTTACATGTATTCAAGTGGGCTCATTGAAGATTACCGGATAAAAAGACGCTTTCGAGACATTCGATCGCACTTCCTTTCGACGGTCCACCCAACAAAATATGTTCCTCTCTCGAATAACGCCTTCCGGACGAGGAAAAATCACGTCTTACGAGAAACGCGGCATTCGAGGCAAGAATATTAAATTTCAACGGCTGGAACAAACCTTCTCTCCCCCGGGGCTTTCTCAACGAATACAGAAGGCGCCGCACAGTGTCAAAAGGACAACGTGCTGTCGACGAAAGTTGAGCACCACTGTCGTACACCGTGCACGATTAAATATCAATAAGACATATATCACGGAATAGGCTTTTCACGGATACGTGACACGTCCCTAACGGCTCGCCGTTGAAAGGAGGCGCGACAGTAAATTGGCGAGTAAAAGAAGGGCGTAAAGCTGAGACTCACTGATGAAGCCACCCCGCGTCGTCCGCTAGGTGACAGGGTAGCTCTCCGTGTCTCCGGCCGCGCACATAGACGCCTTTCCCCCGTGGATATTTCCGAGACCCTTTTTACGCACCTCTTCAACGTATACTCTCACTTGTATCACTGGGCCGTCCGATGTATCTCTATGGTACGATACGCCCGTGTCACCTCTCGAATCGATACGACGACCGGCGAGAACGCAACAAACGCGAACCAGAGAGTAGGAGTAGAGAGAATCGAGTAGTAAAGCCGGTGGCTGCTTCAAGCAAAAAAAAACAGTAAATTTTCTGAATTAGTAGCCCCGTGTACGTGTATCCCGGGCGCGTGTTTAGCGTACGGCGTTGATTCAATCACTGGTTGATTCGCACCGGTGAAAAAACTATATAGTACCGAAACAGGAATACTATACACGATCGTAACCGAACTACTACTACGGGGTACGAGGAAGGAAGGACTGTATCCCGATTCCCGGAGAGGAACACCAATCGTTCACGCGTTTGCTCTCTCTCTCTCTCTCTCTCTCTCTCTCTCTCTCTCTATGTATCTCTCTCTTTCTCTCTCTCTCTCTCTCTCTCTCTCTCCTGCCTGGCCGATTATACGCGAGCTTCGTAGTTTCTTGATTAGTCGAACAAGGCCCCTGGGCTCGAGGAGCCTTTTATAAAGGTCGATCGCGAGAGAAAAGAGAGAGATCCGAGCGAACGAGCAACTCGAAGCGTTTCGAGGAGCTGGACGAGTCCCTGGTGGGCTCCGGTACACGACTGAGGCGCCCTCTCGCCCCGCCCAGAGGCGCAGCGGCGCTCACGACAGCGAGGTTCGACGGGACGTCGATCGATCCACCGACTGGCCCCACCACCCGTGCCTATGGGTTGGTGAGGAAAGATCGGGTCAGGCGCATGCGTGGGATTTCGTATTCGATAGTCGAGAGAATCGACTGGATCTCCGCGGGATCGAATTCAGCCGGTCGAGGATTTGAAATTTTCCATACCGTGAATAATAGGGCTGTTGAAACGTTTCTTTCAATTTATACTTATGGGAGACAATATGAATTTAAGACTGGGAAATTTTAAATAACGGATATTTATAAATTGAAGATCTGCTATTTATAAAAAAGCGTATATGAATTTAAGACTGGAAAATTTTAAATGACATATTTGTAAAATATAAATAATTTATATTTATAAAAAAGCGTATGAAAGTATTTTGAAATTTTAGAATATTAATTCACAAATTATGAAAGTAGTTTGAGTATTAATTTTGGAGTAATGAAATTAAAGAAATTTTAAAGTATTAATTCGTAAAGTAAATGCTACTGAAATATTAAAACTGTGAATTTGGAATTTAAACGGTACTCGCGGAAACATACCGAGATAGTTGAACACGAGAACATTTCACTCTTGTATACGAGAACTTAGATATTCATGCAGGAGACACATGGGTACATTTCGATATTCGAGTATTTTAATTTCAATTTGAAATTTCGACATTTGTTACGTGAAAAGGTATTTTACGCCGGAACTTGCAAATTTGAAATCTCCGATTTTATAAATATTTATGTGACGTTGCAAGGACATTTTGACATTTGAATTCGCGCATTTGAAATTTTGAATGATCGCAAAGATCAATTTGGTATTTCGCCACGATCCAACGTGCAGCATCGATCTGGTTTACCAATTCTAAGTGATCTTGCTTCTACTACTTGCAAATCCAGTCGCAAACAGAAACAATACATCCTCTGTTTATATAAAAGTACAAAGAGTGCTGTATATTCTCCATTGTTGATACAAGGAAAATATTAAAACTGCTGACACTAATCGACAATTATTACAATTCAGCGTTCTCTGTCGTCACTATCATTGAACATACTACTTATTTGGTAAATACACCTATCGTTATAATTATACACTGAAACCAGAAACTCCCAATTAATTATTACACTTACCGTGTATTATTATTCCAAGTATATTTACTATAGTTAAGTAATATAATTTAAGTAATTTATAAAAAGAAATTCCAAATTAATTATTACGCTTACAGTGAATTATTATTCCAAGTGTATTTACTATAATTAAATAATATAATTTAAATAATTTATACCAAGAAATTCCAAGTCAATTATTACGCTTATGGTAAATTATTATTCCAAGTATGTTTACTATAATTAAATAATTAATTATTAGAGATACTGTAAGAGGAAACTGAATAGTTCATTGCACTCTGTTCCTACGGCAAATTAAAGCAAAACAATGTATAAATTCAATGACCTTGATTGTTTTTCATACGTACCAATTAATCGTCAATTCGAGATTCTCAAGTTTCACCCCTTTCGCATACTCCTCGTATTTTCTTCTCGCTTAATACCAAAGGTCCCATGAATGATGAAATTTAAAATGGAAATCGCGATGACATCATGATTACGTTCACGAAGAAGTTGATGACGAGCAAAGAGCAGTCGCATCAAAGATCCCCGGCTGTCCGTGGGACAAAAATATGACGATTCTTAACCTTCTGACACGACCTACTAGTTACCTATTCCCCGATTTATTTTCAGAGTTTGGGCGAAACGCGCGATAATACTATTAACACCTAGAATAGTTTGCGGAAAACAAGTAAAAGAATCAAATGATAATTCATAATACATTCCCTTTCTCAAGATTTAAAGTATCACGTTCGTTTTCGTACTTACAAGTCTATGCTTCATCTTACATAATCCTTTTAACTTTATTTTCACCATGACCATAACCTATATTTTGTTACTTTAACGTTTTTTTGCAACGTTTGAGGTATTTAAAATCTTTCCCGTTGAAACTGATAATAACAATTAAGTTAAATCGTAAACTGGAAACGCTAAACCGAATTCACTAAACACTCACATTTAAGAAACACTAAACTTCATTTCATGAAAAATTTAACCCTCCTCCTTCCCACAACTCCTCTTGTAGTGTACATAAACATCTACTAAAAGAAAAGTATAAATATATTTTCCTGGAAGAAAAGTGCACAATCTAATTTTTTTATTATTGTCTATATTTTTGTCTTTATATTCTTTTCTTTCTTTCCATCTATTTTACACACGTTTTTATCATGTACATTTATCGTAAATTATCTCGAAACAACTTCTGTTACGATCTGATTTCTCTGAGCATAAACTCTCCAGCATTTTGTTTCTCTTACATCTTAAGTTCGGTACGTTTTTTTTTTTTAACTATTGTCCGTAACCTAATCCCCTTGTTAATACGATAAATAGAGCTTTGGTTACAATAAAAATTTTCAAAAAAAAATCTACGATAAACATCGCAATACTTCGGTGAAACCACTAAACAGCATTCTACGTCGTGTATCATCTTTCTAAAAGAGACGTCAGCGTCTGGCTAAACCGCAAGAATGAATAGACTGCGTTTAAGCTATGTTCAAGAAGATTTCAACCACTATAGCGAATTATGTATGCGTTTTACTGGAAGGCGGATGACATTTACAGTTTATGATGTATACTAGTTGAAAGCTTGTGACGTACGATTGTCTCTAGCGACACGACTAGTAATTTTGCGAAACAAATTCGCGCGGTATAGCTCGGTTGAAGTGCTGCATTTTTACCCTCGGTCGATCAATTTTTCATACAGGATTCTCGAGTGAGATCAATATAAAAACGCTATCCAAAAAGATCAGAATAATGTGTTATAATAAATAGAAATTATTTACTGAATTGTATTATCGTTAAAAATTATTAATTAAGCATATCTTCTGACATATCTTTTAACTGATTTCTGTCAGTGTGTATTTCTGGAGAAAGTGAAAATTAAATGCATAATTAGTACAGTCAAACATTTCATAAGTTAATATATTACCAATGATAAAGCATACGAAGTATATATTCTGTATGTCATTTATGGTATAAATTAGATATAGAATAGACCAATTACATTATGGGATTTTGTGTCTTATATTCTGAAATACCGATAGTCAAAAACAAGATTAAAGAGTTTGTTATGCCATCTACGATTTAGAGCGGTGAGTTTGGGAAGTATATTCAATCCAAAGATGGTAAAGTGTCGATGGTAAACCATCTTGTTAAAGTATCCTGCGTTTTTGCGCGATTGTATATATTTACACACCAGCTCAATTTTGATTGGCCTTGAAATCACTTCTATAAATTCACACACAGAAAAACTTACACAGTATTCTCTTTCGTACCAAACAACTTTTGAAATAGTTATTTTTTCGTATCTTCAACAGTCTGCGAGATATTTGGGCGTTTCTAAATAAACGGGAAATACTATATATAAATTCAAAATATTCCAAAAATCATATATGAAAGTTGCAGTTAAATCTTTCTTTTTAAGGTAAAACAATGTGCTTAGAAATTTGAAGAAGTACTATTACATTCCCTTAAAGTTTTGTCTATAACGTTAACTTTTTTTACGTGATATATTCAGAAATTAATTCACCCATGTTAAATTTGAACATTTCATCCTTGCCACTTTAGTTTACCTAATTATGTCAAAGCCTAATATATTGAGAAGAAAAACGAGTACAATATGTAGATGCTGCGAGACATGCTATTTGAATCGGATAACGTACTTAGCAATCCACCATATAATGACGAAAGTTTCCTTTTTTATAACGTTCATGGTGTTCTCCCAATAAAAATGAGTTCAAACACATCATAAATCGGATAGTGACAACACGTATTGCCAAGTATGCTAATAGTGTTTTTTTTTTTTATTTATGATAAATGTCCATATACGAATACGAATTGGGGTAACTGTAGTAATAACTAAGCATTTGTAATTTTTGAATAGTAAAAACAATTTTTTGTATTAAAAAATAATTTGTTACAAAGCTCAATCTCCCCTGAATAAAAGGATAAGAAAATTATTCATGCGTAGTTTCGATGATAACTCTACGCGATCAGGACATGTAAAAAATAAATGGACATAACTGGGTACTTAAGCGACAGTTATAAGTAACCATAAATATTATATCAGATTAATTAAAGAAACTTTTGTCTAAAAAATCTGAGTTTTCTTTCTTTGAAAATAAAACGGTAGAACTTTTCGATCAACCCACTGTAACTAAATATATATTACACTCGCAGAAGCATAAAATTCTATACTTTATGTATAATTACATGTCCTGCACTTTATTTGCAATTTTATTGTAACGTGTAGTTCCAATTCTAGCCACTACTAATGTTGTAATCTTACTTTATGCTGAATCGGTAACGTTGGAAATTGCAGACGAATCTCAACGAGCAAAAAAGTACATCGAATAATAGATCTATTCTACACTTCAACTGTGGTTTAATAGAAAAACAGCAACATTTAAAATATCGAAATAAGAATGTAAGAAATTACGTTCTATCAACGGTGACAAAATATATTTTAAGGAAAATAAAGTATGAAACATTACCTTTTATACTTCTTACTCAATAAACATATAAATATATTTATTATCTTAAGGATCGTAAACAATTATATAATAAAAAATCTATAACATATTAATAAACAAATTTCATTTCTCGCACTAAATGACCAAAAAAATGTGTTAAAATATTCTTCGTAAAACCTGTCAACACTATAGTCTCGATAAAATACAATCCTGTTACAAAAATGGTGAAATCAACGTTAACAAAAAAATGACGGAAAATTAAAGAAATTTGTTGTCGTAACTTTTCTTGCAGAAGGTGAAGCCCAAAGCAAAAAAAAGAAAAAGAAAAAAAAAGAAGAGGGTTAATAGATTGAAGCCGTCCAGGGTTTTCGTCGCAGTGAATGACAGAAACAGAATTCAACGAACAATGTCTCCAAATCATACTGTATTATTTGCAAGATACTCGTGGCTCTCTACCTATAGTACAGAAAAACATTTAACACTAAAAATCGTCAAATTGTATTTTTTTTCCTTTCTCCACTGATCGTTTAGAATCAATGAATTTCTCACGCACTCACTTTCACTCATGCACACACTCTCGCACTCTTAAAACAGTCACTCCCTCTCGCGTTCACGCTTATGGATTGTGTATCATTCGTTCTTACGGATTCAACCGTTCGCCGTGTGACTGCGTGTATATGCATATGTAGAATTATCGCGCGACACACATTCACAGCCGTGCGTATGTGTGCCCTACACACACACATACATACACACACGCATAGAATAACGAATAAACTGTTTTGTTTTTACTTGAAATCTCACACGTACGTTTATAATTCATACGATATTATTTCTTTCGTGGTTTTTTTTTCCTTTTTTTTTTCTTTTTTCTTCATTTATACACATATACATGTTTATATACCTTTACATATATGCATACATATACATGTATATACGTATCATGTATTGTATAATATAATATACTATGTCGCATATAAAAAACAATTACTTATCGTAGAATACAAGATTGTTTAATGCACATATATATATACACATATATACTTATATATACGTATACATATATATACATACGTATATGTATATATATATTCTTTTTTTCTCTTGTTGCTTATTGATTTGTTTCATTTTGCCTTCAGCTTCTTTCGTTTAATTAATTGAGTGTCAGTTTTGTATCTTCATCGTCGCCGTTAGTACTGTTAATTATTTAGTTATCTATTTATTTATTTATTTATTTTATTTATCATTCGCCACGTCTTTTTTGCTCTGTCCTTCCGTTTCATTTGAACCATTGCAATCGTTCCCTCGTTCCATGGATTTTCGAAGATTTTCACTGTTTTGCTTCTAGATGTTTCGATAAGTCATTCTCGGCTCGATTGGAATTTTAGGATATTTCCTCCGTGCGTTGATTTTGCGCGACAAGACCATCATGAGGGAGTTTAAGTGATCCTAACTTTAAACCAAACACGTTTAAATTCTATTTGAGTTGTTTCAAAGATTTGGACGATTGAGAGTTTCGTGTAATTGAAAAATAGTTGTCGTCGCATTCGATACTTATTTTTACTTAATTATTCCGATCTATTTAACCCTTTGATTACTGTTGACGCCTATAGGCGTTTTGGAAATTTGGCCGGTACGCTTTTGTTATCGTCCTTTCGCCAGAATTTTACTCTCTCGGCGCTTTCATTTTAATTTCACGAATCAAATGTTACATTTTCACGAATTCGAGAATTATCAATTTTGAATCTTTCGAAACCAATTTGACAAATTTCCCGGTTGAAAGTCGAACGTTTACCTTTCTCTTGAAATCTGCCGTAGCGAAAGGGTTAAATGTACAACCTATGCAATCGAGAGAACAATAATTTTAATTTAAGGCTAGACGTTAACACTACGTTTAGTATAAAAAATCTCCATCAACTTTACCGGTAGCTTAATCTAAAGACCTACTTGAAAGTTCATTTTCCCTTTAATCGAAGGAATTCTTGTAATACTTCTTTGCTCGTTAAAAAAAAAAAATCAGTTTCTTTTTCCGTGAAATTCAAAATAATTCGTCGCAGAACAGATTACTTTCGACCGATTTGGAAAACAAGATGAATTGTCAGAGAGAAAAAGACAGAAATATTAAAACACCGCATATTTTACAACGTTATCTTTAATTGTACAGCTTTTATTAATTTTCACTGCGTAACTTGTCATAATCTTGAAATTTTACAATCATTCAGGATCGTGTAACTCTGTTTTTAGCATATTTTTCTGCTGTTCTTTTTAATTTTATATTTCATAAAGTTCCTCTCGTAATTATACGATATTTTTTACATACATATCACTAATACACGATTGTTTCTTTTTTCTCAACCTTTTCGCTTCGTTTATATTATCGATCGAACCTAACGCGAGTAAAATCGAATGAAAGACGTAACGCGACCGTCGATAGACCGACGTTACGATCAGTCGGTCGATGATTTGGATCGTAACGGTTTGAAATATAGAAAATAATAAAAATTCGTACGACGTTAAAAAAAAGCAAGAAAAACAGGAATACAAAAAAAAAAATGAAAAAAAGAGAAGAAAATGGTTAAAAAGCAAGGATTATTGCTTCATTAGTAAGTTCGTTTGTTGTGAAAAATCGGATGGAAATTGAGCGATCGTCGAACGTGAAACACGATACTCTCATCTCTCTTAACCTTAACTTACGATAATGAAAAGATAACCGTTTCGTTCGTATGTATTACCTCGTTACTCTTTGTTTTTGTTTTCTTTTTTAATCATTTTTTCTTTGTTTCATTAAGAGCTAACAATTGATACAAAAATCGACTCGTTGACGAACGATTAGAAAAGCGGCTATCAGGATAATCGACGAGGGATCATAGTTGTGTTGACGAGAGGCTCTTTTCTCGTTAATTTCTTCTCGATAAAAAAGTGTCACCGATTGACTCGTCAACCATTATGCGGAAGGATAATGAGGCGTATTAAAATAAAACGAGCAGAATGGAGCAAGATGTTAAAAACAAAGAAAAAAAATATGAATAAAATAAAACTTCTTCAAAGATAACAAAATGTCCGGTAAAGAGAATTAAATTTGTAAGATAATGGAACTAGGATTTTAATCAGCATTTTTAACCAAACGTTAATGAACAACTGTATTAAAACGGTGGAGGTTATGGCTGAAATTTAGTAAAACAAAGATTAAGTTTAACACAAAGTACGAATAAAATCAAACTATTATGAGGTGAAACGATGAAAACACCCCCGGGGAGGGTAGTGACAAAAAAAAAATGTCGAATGAGATGGGGTTGATAAACCTACCTGAAGAAGATGTTCATCGTCTGGCGATCAAAAACAAGGCGAAAACACAAAAGCACGTCCCGTGGCAAGAAACGACTCGGTAACTCGCTGGTGATCGACTATGGGGAACGAGGGAACAACCTCAAGATGATGGTGTGAATTACAGGGCTAAAAAGAGGAAACGAGAAAAGGGTCGTCTTGGCAGGTGTTTATAAACGTCACCCTCCACTTTATTCGAGCTTCTCTTCCATCCTCGATTTTCGATCTGTTTCCCGTTCAAAATCACCGTATCATCGTTAAACCATTTCACTTTGTTTTTTTTGTCTCCAAAATTGTGTCTATTAATTCTTACGTTTCTTCAATCATCAACGCCATCTGCCCGCTCAAAAACTTCGTCCGCCATGTTGACTTTTTAACCTCGAACTTTCCCCAGCTATCTCTTTCGCAGTATTTTCCATCGGCATCATTAAAAATTCCCATTTGTCCCTTGTGTCTCTTCTTCTTCTTCGTTTTACGATTCTGCAAGCCAGTTCTTTGTTCGGACTCTGAAAAATTTCAATCGTGTCCATGCATAACATCCACAGGTTGACGATTCTAGTTTAGCAATCCTTATTCTCGTCCTCTCGTTGTCGTAACATCGTGTATTTTTTTTTGGTGGGTTCGCGCGTATTGTGTTATGTAATTCGCTTGTGTATCTGGTGTAGATGTGTGAGATCGAGTCAGAGAGCCGACTGTTGGACTCTAGCTGAAGAGGGCCGAGAGTATCATCCGCGCCATGTCTCGACTCGACATCCTGGAACAAACGGCAACGCCGCGGTCAACAACGCGTGTCTTGATCCTGATCACAACAAACTATTCGATCTATCTTATTCAAACAATGACGTCTTTTTAACCCATTCGAGACGAAGAATTATTTCGAAGACGATTTCCGGAAGCGAAATCATTTTTATTCTTTTAAGTTGAACATTTTTAACCCGAAAAATATTTAAGCCCTGAAAAATTAACATTACACTTTTCGTACAAATAAGGTGGTAAGGCACCGTGTGTGTGATGCATAATAAAAAGAGAAAATATAATTAAAGTGGAAGAAAATTCATTTCGAAAATAGTAAACAAACGTGAAATCGTTATTTTAGGTTGAAAAATTCGAAGATAACCTATGAATAAATTTTCAGAAAATATTACAGAGGTGATGAAGTACTCGGAAAATTTCCCTCCAAAGAAACTTATCCTTTTTGTTTGTTATAATGCTTGAAACATTTCCCCAAACATTCTCGACTTTTTTTTTTACGAGAAATTTTCACTTTCATCATCGCTGCTTATTTTTTGTACTCCCTTGGCTGTGAGTTACTCATTTTAAGATCTAACTTGAAACCAACACAAATTTTACGGCTACGTTACGTTAACATCGCACACACGGTGTGCAATGTGTTTTTCTGGTTAGGAAATGCATTACATACACACGGTGTGTAATCCGTCTCGAATGGGTTAAACACAAATTTACGCTTAGGATGACATGGCATGGAAGAGATTGTATGTATGTCAAGTTTTACTTAATTAACCCTTTAAGTGCGGGTACTTTTAGCACAGCCGATCACTCTAAACGCAAAAAACAAAAAAAACGAAAAAATATATTTTACTAAAATTAAGTTATAATACTAGATAATAAAATTCTAGTTATATAAGCCACAGCCGCTATTTAATATTAGTAAAAATTAACATGTTCATATAACCACACCCGCCTCTGGCTATAATTTTAGTATGTGGTTTATAAACCATACCCACAGTTAAAGGGTTAAAACGAAGAGTAAGGTAATCTTCGTTTTTTTGAATGAAATATTTTTTTAGTATTTTAAAGGGAATTGAATCCATTTCGGTGGAAGAAGATACGATAATGTTGAAAATAAGTGTAGAGTATATGTGATACGATACATGTACTATAGTGTATTTAAATACGGTTCGTTTACTGTTTTACGTCCATTTACGTTTATCTCATTTTTTTTTAACCTAACAAAATTGTTCTGAAAGTTTCGACAATTAAATCTAAATCAAACTTTATATAATGCTTTTTTCCTGTTAAATTAATGTAGATGATTTAAAAAAACATGGAATGATATAACGTATATACACCCTATGCACACATACATACATACTAAGTTCTCCCTTTAAGATATTCTTGGAGGGTTATAAATACAGGTGGGGGTGTGAAAGGATCAATGATTTCTTTTTAACAGCTTTTAGAATTTTGTATATATTTTTAGCTTCGAGAAATCGAATGCTAATCGTAAATCTTGTATCGATTAAAATTTGCTCACCGTTGAATAATGTTGCTACAAGTATCATTACATTTTTTATTTGAAAGAATAATAATTTTGATATAAATAATATAAGGAATATTCATCAGGGCAAAATGAAATTATGTTGATATTTTTAGAAACTTTTATCATTAATATAAATATTCACAACGAAGTAATTACTATTATTGTATATTAATAATATTTTTAATATTAAACAGTAGTCTAACACTTTTATATTAGGTTTCTTAAAGCTTTAATTCATGAAGATACTTTAATATAGAATATTTCTTAAAATATGTTTAACTTTTGGCCACTTTTCTCTCTCTTACAATTAGAAAAAAAAAAAAAGAAAAAAAACAGAAACACGTGATCTCTTATCAACTAGCGACAATTATACCAACAATTATTCAGCCTTTGAGTTTTTTTGTTTTTTTTTTTAATTTTCATTCGTGTATCGAAAAATGTTCTACGCATGAAAAACTTTGTGTAAAAAATTTCGTTTCGTTAATGCCTCACTGCGATTCGTTAGTCTCGAGACTATAAATAACGGTGTACGAATATTGTGATACACGCGCATGCGCGCACTTTACTGCACGATTTGAATAACGCGCACTAAAAGTTCAACCGGTGAATAATGATTTTATTTTAAATCTTACAAATTTCAAAATGATAAAAACACAAGGAATTTTTTAAAACAAAATATTGCTAAAAAAACATTGCTTCGGCTAATAAAACAGATGTACAATAGTTTGTTTTATTATATAAAAAATAGTACTTCATTTTATTGATTATGACCAATCGTAATGTGACAAGAGGAAAATAGTTTTTTTTAAATTTGTCAAAAATTCTTTTTTTTTTAACCGAAAACAATATTATTATTCATTATTTTCTAGAAAATCTCCCGAAATGTTTTACTTTTGTGTAAATTCTCGTATAAGTTTGAAGAGATTATAGATGAACAAGAGAACTAAAGAAAAATCGATCATACTTAAAACTAAAATGTCAGATTACATTTCATGGTATCTCCTATACAATGAGTATCGTGAAAATTACAATAAAAAAAATTATACAATAACATATAGATCAAATTCTATATCATCGATAAACTTTTTCTTTTTGTATCTACGTTTACAAATTAACATACTAAAACTAAATATTATATATATATATTAAAAAAATCAATCAAAAAAGCTATAATTTTTGAAAACATACGCAAAAACGTAACGCCAAAAATTGATCGTTAACATTGAACATTATAATAATCTCTATTTTCTAGAAATTGTTAACACTTCCTCGCAACAAGAATAGTTATTTATACAATTTAAAAAAAGAAAAAAAAATCCATAAAACGCTTGTATCTCACAAAATTATGCGTAATCCAATTGTAGTCGCGGAGGCGTAAAAAAACTCAATTTACATGCAAAAAAAAAAAGAATTCACAATACCCGTGTGTGTCAACATTTGCTTGCAGCACCATTCAATATACATCGTGAAAATAGGGGGAAAAAACAGTAACAGAAGAACAACGAAAGAATTGAAAAATTAATTTCGACTTCGTCGTAAGCGTTAGAAGAACGGAAAACTTTTAATATGGGTATTAAGAGTCATTCAACGAGACGGTGTTGTATTTTAAAACCGCGTATAATTTTAGAAAAATATATAAAGTCAAGTATGTAACAGTTACATGAAAGGATTAATAGCTAGTTTACAAAATGATAACTAAAGAGCCGTGCACTCTTCCGTTCTCTTTACAAGATGTAAATGGTCATAAATTATATGAATGGCTAAATCGAATCGCTATCTACATCGGAGGTAAAAAATGTACAAAGTTGCAAAAAACGTTCCTGTCGAGAGACCAGGGATAATTGATACATGGGGTATGTCGTTTCTTTGACAAATCACGAAAATCATCACCCTCGGATTGAACTACATGATTACAATTGCCTCTTCGATAATAATAATAATAATAATAATAATAATAATAATAATAATAATAACAATAATAATAATAATCAAATTACAACAGCATAAACATAAACTCATTATCGTCGTTCGGGAACTCCATTGAAAATGTTAAAAAAAAGAAAAGCGGAACAACAACACACTATGCTGTCTCATTCGCATAAATTCATCCAACAAGGAACAAACGTAGTGCAACTCTTTCAAATCTGTTAAATGTCGAGAAAGGAAAAAAACAATAAACAAAGATAATAAAAACGGTACAATGAAAACGAACGTGTTCACAAGATCGTAGGCAAAAAACGTTACAAAAAAAAAAAAAGAAAAAAAACGGGAAGTCAGTGTTAAAAACTGGGAGTACGAAGAACAATTATTAACGGCCAAGAAACATAGAAAAAATATGCCGGGTGTCCACTGGCTGACGAATGACAGAGTTCAGTGAACGAAAATCAAAATGCTTTATTCAATCCACAGAGAACGGACATTTTATTATCAGCAAAATGTGAACAAAATCAATAAAATCGTGGCCGTTTGAACATTGGGTCACGACTTATAATCCTCTTCTTATCACAAAAGTAGTAGCTTAATTTAAAAACGTACGATGTAGGACGATCCTCTCTCTCTCTCTCTCTCTCTCTCTCTCTCTCTCTTCTTTCTATCTTTCTCTCTCTCTCTCTCTCTCTCTCTCGTTTTCTCTCCCCGTTGGTACATAACTACGCCTATGAATCGCGATTATGTTACAGGGCGATTTCTATGTATCGTGTGGTGGTGCGTGTATCAACTATCCCCAGCTTCTTCTAATCGATGCGTAATGTACGCGTAAGAGAGTTACTAACCGAACTCGAGCCGGCAGAAGATGCAGACGTGGCAGCAGGGGTAGGCACCGTCAGTATTGGATGATATTGTCTACGACCGCGAAGCCGCATGCTCCGAGACCAGCGTGAGACATCAGCCGTACCAATTCTCTCGCATGGGATTCGGCCACTTCTAACGGCGGTCGTCGTGGCAAGTTACTCGATTCTGCAAACAGCAGGTGATCAACGTAATTATAAAGTACAGACATAAGATCACCCAACAAGTTATAACTCCAGGTTAGAATGTTATCATGTTTGATAGATAACAGTGAAATGGTTAAATTAGTAAAAATAGCTGGATAGTTAACTCTTTCGCTACGGCAAATTTTAGTGCATAATATGCATAGCGAAAGATGTTCAATTCGCAGACACGCAATATTTATTTCATTGTTTCCAAAAGTCTCAAAATTTCAAGTTTGTTTCGATAATTAAAACAGGTGCGCAAAGGATAATATTAAGGTTTAAATTATGATGAAAGAACGATAACAGAGTACATGAAAATCTTGAAAGCGTATATAGGCGCCAACAGTAATGAAAGGGTTAAATAAAATTATTACATTGAGAAAAATCGAGAATTAGAAACAAAATATCCGAGTAATCGAAATATACTTGAGTAATGAAAATAACAGGAATTAAAAGCTGGAAATGGAATAATTAAATAATTAGTAGTTCATAGTGGAGATTAGCAATTGTAGATAGAATGGTTAAATAGTTCAGTGCAATGACCAAATTAGTGAGTCATAACAAAATTTCGAAATTAATGGAGATGAAAACACTAGACAGAATGACTAAATAGTTCTATAAAATGGTCAAATTAGATCACTGTGCTATGGTCAAATTAATACAGATAGGGAACTAGAAATAAAATGTCGAAGCAGTTCAATGAAGAGGTTAAATTAGTAGATTAAAGACTGTCAACATATAATTATCAAATACTGTTAGTTGTACAATGAAAAATTTAGTCAGACTATTAAATAGACTTTACTAAATCATAGTTAATGGTAAAGAATCTCTGTTCTTTTTCTCTATTATAGAGGTAAATGAACTTTTAAGTATGTTGAGAGTAAATGAATCTGATAAATTTCTTAAGTTAGCATTACTAGCAGAGAGAAACCAAATGTCTCCTTATATCTAGGATATACTACTGATAAGCTGGCAACTGCTATGCAGTTTGCGGAAAAATTGGATTGTTTAAAATATATTGCATTCTTAATAAGTAAAAGTAAACAATTAATTAATAATTCTCCTATTTGTATGAAAGAATTACTGTATATTTAATATTGTAAAATATAATTAACCTTTTAGATACGGCGCGCTCGTCCGCAACTTTGTCTCCCTGGGACAGCGCGCTTGGCCGCGGATGGCACAAACAAATGAGAAATAAAGCAAAAAATGTATAATGCCGTCCAAAATCATGATATCCAGGAATGTCACTATAGTGTCGTACCATTCAAATTGATGGTATCCACGGAAAGCCACTATAGTGGCATACCGTATCTAAAAGGTTAATTTCTAAAATGTATGTTATTTCATTTAATATTTAGAATTTAAAATCCCAATTATTATTTTAAGTAATATATTAATAACAGAATAATTTATTTATTTTATTAAACTAGTAATTAAATACTTCAGGAATTTAATTTTTATGAGAATGAACATGTAATTAAAATTTTGATGTTGCTCAAGAAGAGAATTATATTGTAATTTTTCTTACATAAAAATATGTTTGTAAGTTTAACCAGTTTAAAAAACTACGAATTTTATAAAATAATAATTGTGTTTTTGTGTATTGTATATATCACGTTAATAAATTTAAATAAATTTTCTATGTTATGTAATAATAAACATTGATGTGATCTCATTTCTTTCATAAATTTTTTTTTGCCTCCTTAAACTAGATTTGATAATTTTGAAAAACAAATGTAACGATTCTTTGAAAATATTACATTAAATTACTACACTAATAATTTCATTTGATATAAAAACATATTACCCTTCATGAATGTAGTAAGGTTAATTATTCAAACTTAAGTGAGACAATCATGTATTGTAGTTGCATCATACTACATGGATATCGGTATAAGCAGATATCAAAGAGATCCTCTTACCGAGTATGGCAGAATTGAGTCTCGCACAAACGCTTTCCCTTTGTTGAGGGTCGAGTTGCCATCCAACTGGCGAGTTCCATGGATTGGCATAAGCTAGAAGACTGAACGCATCTTGAAGCATTTTTTTATTGCTTTCATTCTTTCCGTGCTGTTGTCGAAGATGTAACGACTGTGAATGCAACTGCCTTCCGAATTCCAACATTTTCTCGATTGCCAGTTTGTCCCCGCCACATAGCTGTTTCTTGTTGTTTTTATTCAATATGTTTTCCGAACTGCAACTGCCATTTTGCTGTTGCTGAGTGTGATTAACACTGTTGGTTTCTGAAAACAAATTAAAGCTTATATTAGAAAATATTCTAAGACAAAATTTTAAATAATATTCACGGAAAAAAAGTCAGAATAAAACATCGATTTTTCAGTTATTACGAACAATAATTACAGAATTAAAATTATTTAGGCCAAATTTCATGGTGCAAGCATGAGAATACAGTTTTGGCAATTATAAGCTCAAATTTCTAAACATTTCTATTAAATCTATTTTTCTTCTTTTTTTTTTTTAAAGGAAAAAGTAAACTCTTTTGAAAATAATACTACTGAATTATTGCTTCATTTTGAAGAATTAAATCATACCACAGTCTTTTGTTTTACCAAGTACTTATGCAGTTTTATATACAATTTTTTTGATCTTTTATTTGTCTATAAAGTATTACTATATCTTTAACACTTTGACTGCCACACAAGTCTACAAAGAAATCTCCATCAGGCTACGCACGCCGCTACAAACGCATTTCTAAGATTGAAACTTGACTCCATGCAGCTATGTAAACATATTGGACTAGTTGCTTCTTTTCGGTAGCCGAAGATAAGCACGTATATACCGAAATGCTCAGGGACATTTTCACCGAGTTGAAAGCCTGTGGTCGAGAACAAAACATCTAAGAAAGTGAGAGATTCTAAAATTTATTCTTCATTTTTCAAAAAACTATATTTTTGCTGTAGTGAGTGATACATATGTTAAAATTTCTGCACTAATTTTTTGCAATATTGAAAAGGAAAGTCAAGGTGTCATTTCTTAGCGAGTCATGCAGCAGTGAAGAAGAAATCATTTTAGCTGTTCTTCCATATAATAAAGCAAAGTATGGAATAGATCACTCAGATCAATTGGTTTCTTACAATTAGAAAAGGAATGAAATGGTACCGGAAACTTGGCGTACAAATTCTCCTGGAAATTTCAGTTGTAAACGCTTTGATTGTTTTCAACAAAGAAGAATGTAAATTCGGAGAATTATTAGCTAAAATATTATTGGAGCTGCTTGAAGATATGACAAAATTTTGTTCTCAATGTGGTCAGCATGATATTGCCGTTCGAAAAAATGCTTCTGAAATAAGCATTAGACGCGCATGTACCTGACCAAAAAATTAGGGCCATTCACAATTTTCAACGTCTTTCTCTCTTTTTTTTAAAGTAGAATTTAAAAGCCCGAACAGAGGTTACATCACAAATTTTATTAATTATTAATATATTCCACAATTAGTGTATTCCGCGGAATGAAACACCATGTCATAAAACCAAATCTATTAAAGAATTATTTTTATTAAAAAAAAAAAAATCCCCACATTTCCTGCTGATGAATGAATCCAATTAAGAACGCACATTAACTGATTTGAAGAAAACAATTCCTGGATGTTTGGCAAAATCGCTGAAGGATATGATAAAACAGTGCACAGGGAGTATGGCGGAAAGGATACATGTTGCGATCAAAGGAAATTGCGGGAACACAAATTATTAATATATGTATGCATATAATATAAATATACTTCAACAGTTAATAAAAATTATTATTAAATTATGTTCAGACCTTTGAATTTTATTAAAAACGCGGAGAATGTTGAAAATTGCGAGTCACCCTAATTTTTCTGGCCAGGAGCTATAAATTATGTTATTCAAACAAAAGACGTCACGCGAACCGATCAAAGGGAAGAGAAAACGTAAAAAAAATAACTTTTTATCCAAATTACCCTGACCAACCTCAGCTTTCTACAGAATGCTTTAAAATTTTACATTCAAAATAATTTTTCTAACTAAACCATGTTTTTATATTACTTTTATAATAATTTAACATAGACTCATTATATTCCGTGGAATATTTGTTCAAATACCTACTAAGATCTTTCGTAAGTAGTCCATACACGGGTGACGCGGCCTGTTCAGAACTTTTACTGTCATCCGAATTACGAGTGACACGGCAGTCAAAGTATTAAGAAGAAAAGACATTTAAGCGAATCAGAAGCAAAGCAACAACGTCTCACCCATGTCGACGTCCTCTCCATTCTGATATTTGTATCCATTAGTATTTAGATCACCATTTTGGTAACCATTCTCGGTATTACTTTTCATGCCATTTATCAAATTCTCTTCCATATCTACATCGTTATCGATTTGTCCATTGATGAGCTGTTGTTCAGTGGAACCGTTCATCGTGTTATTCATGTTCATTTCCTCGACGTTACCATTTGTCGAGGACTTGGTGTAAGCCTTTGTGGACTGTATAACACTAGTTTGATTGACATTGGAGTTCTGGGAAATTTCGGAATCGCTACCGTTCACCATCTCGACGAACTGTCGACACTTGAGAGCGAAAAGGAGATTCGGATCTCGTTCTAGGACACCCGGGTACAGTCGACTGGTTAATTCTATGGCTTCTCCCATTCTGCCCGCCAGTACCAACTTCAGGATTTCTAAAACAACCGACGTTACTTTTTTATATGAATATGTATTGTCAACCGAAAATTTAATTGTAACTGTATTCTGTATATTAGTGTCATAAATTAACTTCGAATAAATTACAAGGAGAAATAACGAAAATTTTTTTATAAAGAAAATACTTACTTTGTCTATTTTTAATGGAATTAAGATCTTCCTCAAATCCTTCACCAGTACTGTTGGCAAAAGCCTCGGCAGTGGCACAATAACCATGATGGACCAAATATGTTAACACCATTCTGAAAGAATAAAGAGAAAATATTAAGCCATGCTAAAATTCTTTTACTAATATTTAATTAAATTTGTTTACTTTAAAACGCCTGATTGCTAATATCAACTATGACCATAGAAGAAGTAATCAATAAAATTAAATATCTCCTAATATGTTTGCACCATCCTGTTATTTTCTCATATATTTAAATGTATGAATATATTATCAATTACACAAATGCATATCTTGAAACATATGAAAATTTATTACTCTTAAAATGTACGTTTTGTAGTTTGTCATTTTGCATTGCAAATCCAAAATTGACATTGTTCTAGAAGCTTGCTCTTGCTTTAAGCAGATAATTTTGAACAATGTTCGAAAATCGCATTGTTTACAGCCGGTTGAATTATGCAAAAGTACTAAGAACTCGTAAAAATATATAATTCCGTTAAAAATAAAGCTTCCATCCATATATAATTGAAAAAAAAGAAAGAAAACAATTGTTATATCACAATATTTACCTGCTTCAATTATATAAGTTTCTGGTAATATTTTCAATATCTTAGAAAGTATTACAAATATTTAGGCGTTTCCCTTTGTGTGGTAGCTCACCATCAATGTGTGTTGTATTTAAACAAAAATTTGATTGCTAATCGTTGAAATACGCATTGAAGTTGGATATTTTTAACGCGTGCGTATTATTATGCGACAGAATGTACTTATCTACAAGGTCATTCTACATTAAAATGACGTTGTACAAAACGCGTTGCTTCTTCAATCCTTTGTTTCGTCGCATGACACTTTGCGTATCCATCAAATTTATTAAATTTTCAATCACGTGCCGTGAGTTCACTTTAAACTAAATTGGAGGACAATATTGGCTTGCATATTCATGAAAGAGTATTGATCAACTGTAGTATGAATGGCCAATGTGTGACCATATAATTAATAAGCTTTATGTTATTTATCTTCAGATATGATGTAGTCCAAGAGAGAAAAATAAAGATTCTTTAATTACCATTTATTAAAAAATCATATGATTAATTCTTTGCAGTTATAGTCTATATTGCTAGGTTAAACTTGTACTCTCTTCTATGGAGTATACTGTGTTTAAATCACTAAAATTTTATTTGATAGAAACGAAGCATTTTTAATTCTATAGAAACGCAAATTATTTGTCTAAATTCTCCACTATTGTTATTTTCATGGTATATCGTTTAAAGCCTTTTATCTTCACTACGAAATATAATGAACTCCTACAATAAGAAATTCAACTTACTTGTGAAGAACAGCTTGCCACTGACCCTGTCCGTGATCTGGCGTGGGATAGTTTATAATCTGTAATCTCGTTTTGATACGGAGTTCGTTAAGCATTTCTTGGATATCAAAAACGAAGGGCTCCTGTCCGAAGTTTGCATCTACAACTTCCCCTGGCGTTTGAAGACCGACAGTTGGATATAAATTTGGCTGAAAGGCAAATAACGAAAAACAATTAAAAAATTTATCCCAAAAACTAACGAATAATTTTTTTAAAACGACGAGAGAAACTTTATTATATTATAGAACTAATTAATGATTTTGAAAAGGACTGCAAGCTTTTGCATCTAGAAATCTGAAATTAAAACAACAATAATTTATTGCAATTAGAACTGTTTGAAGCTTATCAATGTGAATTATGCTATTTTGAAAGAAACGTGGAATTTATTAATTTCTTTGTCAATTAGTGTAACAAAGGAATAGAGATTCTTGGTTAGCACTGAACTGATATAATTGCCCAGTTTTTTCGACTTTTCCAATTTGTCTAAAAATCTGAAATCTTTTTTACATTAACATAGACTAATTTAATATTGTATAACGTTTTTCCTAATTTGTCTTGTTCTTACATTATAACAGAGACACATTTTCAATGGGCAACTGGATTTTTATAAATTGTTCGTTTTTAATAGCTCTCAAAATTTACATCTGGAACAATATAATATTATACTAGCACAATTGACTGTTTTTCATTTTTATACAATAGGAAAATTCATAAATCTTCTAAGCAATAACCAAACGGATATTATTCTCTCATTCTTCAAAGATTAACATAAATACAAATTTTGTATACTAGCATGCTGTTTACCATAATTATACTATTTGAACCTAACTTGTCTATTTGCATACTGACTGAACTAAAGGGAAAGCCAGTAAAATGACTAAGCAACTGTCAAACAAACGACTGCGACCTGTTTTTAAAACAACCGTGAACTACGTTCCAATTAATTAATTGAATCACTTAAAAATGAGGCTAGGGTGTGCTGCAGTAACACACTGTGACTGTATCAAACTCTCATAAAACTAACTGCAATATGAAAAAGGATCCAAAGCACACACAGCTTACACCTAAAAATCTCAAGCAACATTAGTCCTCGCGCTCTGCGTTTGAACATTGATGATGTCTTTCAACGATTTCAAAAAGTTCACTACCTACCGGGAGATCGGTGAAGGCGATACCAAGATGGTGTCCGTTCTTCGTGTAGAAGGCAGTATTATCGACGAGATTTACTCCACAACCAATTACATCCCCTGTTGTGAACGTGGGTCCATAAGGTTGCCCTGTTCCAGAGGAACAGAAGCTGTGCCCATCATCCCCATGGTATCCATAGGAGTGCTTATCCCAGCCTGGCAGCCTGTTTACATTTACATCATGGGCAGACAGGCCAATTCCCATATAACCATCTCTGCCTTTACTGATGATCAGCACCTCAAAATAATAAAGACCACAGGCTGCTGGTATGGGATGTGTTGTACGTACACTTGCTGCATCCTTGTGAGTTTTTCCATAACCTGAAAGACCATGTATTATTCAGTAGTTTTATTTTTGCATTATTTATTGTAATATAAAAGATTTCATATGCTGCTGAAGGCTGAGCACCAGAAGGAGTAAAGTTATTTATTCAACATTTTAATATTTTCTGTTATGAAAAGCTATGAAAAAAGGTATTATGATGATAGTATTCTGATTTATACGTGAAACTTGTAATTTTGCAACTTTCAAATTTATAATTTTTCTATTACTTCAAATTGTTCCATAATTCTGTATTAAATGTATGAAAAGGTAACAAAAAATTGACCACTGTACCGATTAAATTGCATTAATTTAATAAAAAAAGCTGCAATAATAAAATATATTGAAAATTAAAAAGAAAAATTTTAAGATAAAGAAAGTTGTATTTGTACTTTAAGTACAACGATTGTTAATTAACAAATTGCATGCATTATTCGTTATTTCAATGATAAAAATTGTGATACCTTATGATTAATAACAAAAAATCACTCCTGATCAATTAGATAAATAGGTTTCAGATTCAGTTTAGAAAGAAATTATTAACACTTTTATTAAAATCAAGACATTTCCAATTCATCAAACTAAACATTTAAAACTTTACTCTTTTATTAAAACTTTATTAAATTTCGTACACTTCTGTTAAGAACTTGTACAACGGGTTCGTACAAAGGATGAAACAAAAATAATATAAAATTAATTTTCAAACAATGTAACAACTTAAAATATATCGTTTAAATAATTTCAGGACAATCAACAAGTAAATTGAGAGTATCGGAATGGTGATCGTCTTCGTTTCCTTGTATTTAAAACGAGCTCAAAGAAGGTGATCGAGGGACGAAAAACTTGAGGAGAAGAAATTCGAGAACAGAAGTGATCGTTCGTCGCAATCTAATCGCTAATCTTGGATGCACTTGCAATGCAGTGATGCAGTTTGTCGACCTAGTAACCTACAGTTACCTATTTCACATTTAATTAAGTATAAAAGAATTATTAACATGTTTTTACTACAACGGGCTGGTGAAACTCGCGTGTACCATTGCATCGTTGCATCGAAATATTCGAGCGTTAATTATACAAATATTGATGTAACAAATTAATTTACAAAATGCTTTGTACGTTGTGAACAATAAATTTCTAATAATTCATTTAATTGACTATGCTGATGTTTACAGATAAACAACCCGTAGGTAATAAATATTCTAAACGATATTATTTAGAGTAAATATTAAACAGTTTGCGAAGATAAAGAAAAATACTGTAACATAACAGCAACGATAGGAAATTTCAATCTTACGTAGTATCAGTATTTTCGATAAAGGAAAAAGAAGAAAGTTTCGGGATATTTCAGTTCCGAAGAAAAGGTTATCTGCGGAAATGTATTTATCGAAATGACGTTATGAAAACATAACGGTGCACACGATATATTTAATTCTCATTTTCACAAAACGTAGATCTCTTTGATAAAAGTACAAAAGATTAACTTTCAAACAACATGTACTATTTACTATGCTTAATGTTCGAAGTATTTTTTTTGTGTGACAATACTTAAAAAAAAAAAAAAAAGAAAGAAAGAAAAGCTTGATAAGAAACAGTGAACAATGAGAAATGAAAGAGTATATAAAAGGCGCAAAATGTATATATGTCGTATGTATACAAAACTCATACATAATGTAAACGAAGAAGAAAAAGAAATGTTTGATGATTTAAAAAAAAAAAAAAAAAAAAAAGAAGAAGAAGCATTAACATTCATTACAATGTGCAGAAGCGGAAAAGTTAGAAATTGCATATTGTCTGAGATAAAAATGTAACGGCTGCGGATGTTGCCTATGCGATATTATTCTTAGATATTTATTTTACAAATTGCGTCTCAAATTACTTTTTCCTATGGCGTGTGTCCGTTAAAGAAAAACGAAAAGCTCTGTAATTAATGAGTTACGATTAGCACAGAGCAAACGTACACGTGCAAACATGGTCAATTAAATTTGACGATACAGAAATGATCTTGTTAGCATGAATACTGTGCGACAATTAATTCGATGTTAATTATTCGACGTTCGCGACTGCAGTTAATAAAATAATTTATAACGATCCTCGCTTATAATAATCCCTATTATTTTTATTGTAAAAAATTCCTAATTAAATATTTTACACCGACACACTTGCAATATTGCTCGTTTGTATATGTGAAAGGCTGATTGATTTCACGGAAAAATTAATTAAGCTTAATTGAAGAGCACATATTTAAGCAAACTTGAATTTAATTAGATTTAATCGCGATACGAATTTCACTTTTTTTCTTTTTTTAAGTAGTTCCTTTCTCAGTTGTTTATGCACCGCTTTCGTAATTTTACTTTTACAAATGTAATGATCGTTATCATGGTAAAAAATGATAATTTTTAATAATGAACAAAAATTATTACTAATTATTAATATTATGTATGTAGATATTTAATAACAAAAAATAACGTCGATGAGTAAATCGTTTTCGTTGTTGAATTTAATTAAAAACAAAATTCCATCTGAAAATTTTACTTTAAATAAAAAGATAGAATATTAGAAAAGATGTTGAGAGAAAAGGAACTAAATAAAAAAAAAGGTAAGAAAAAACTAAATACTGAATAGTGAAATTTAAATTGTACATGGAGATTCATATTTCTTTAAAAAAACTGCAAATTTTTCATACAAAATGATTTAAATGTATATCCACTTTTTTTTATGTACAATAAAGTTAACCATACTTTTCTGTATTGCCCACAAATATGCCAATTAATAAGTTAGTGAACTATAAACTTGGGTGAAACAAAGAATTTGCACATGCTACTTAGTTGAACAAATATAAATTATTTAGTTCTGATGTTAATATCTGTCACTGAAATATTAGAATTTAGAAAATTCATTGAGTAACTTGAAATATATTAAATAATACAATAAAGAAATTGTTTTTGTTAGTAAAAAGAAAATATAATTTTCATTAAAAATGGAATATGTGGGTGAATAAAAGAATGATTAATAATAACAAAATAACATACACTGTTGAAAATTTATTGTATCTTTTATTTTGCTTGTGAAATGAAATTGACATGCATTACAATGTTATTCTCTCATAACTGCAGAAATTGAAGGTATGAATTATTCTTGCTCAAATTTATATACTTTCTAAATTAAAAATACCGGATAATACAAAACCTCACATTTAAAGAAAACTTCAAATACTCTAGTAATTATGTTACATGACAAAATTCATTCCATTCACACTTTTGTTCAATTAAAAAAGGAATATTTAATTCATGCAAACAAATTCATAACTTGAATGATTACTTATTTATAATATTCAATTCTTCATTCAATATTAAAAAAAAATATATTTCATATTATTGTTTCAGATTGTTGGCAATGGAAGTTAAGGATAAATATAAATATCTTGCATATTTCACATGCACATGCTTTCCATTCAATTTTACTATCAAATATCGTCTACTACAATTACGATTTATAACAAATAAAAAAACAACAAAAACTAATTTTTATTATTATTGTTAAAGTGACAAGAACAAATATGTATAGCTTTGTACATGTTTTTTATTACTGTGAAAACAGGAATCATATTGTATTAAACACTGCAAGAAACCAAAAGAAAATGATAATTAAACAACTGAAAAGTTTACATAAATTAATAATGAAAAACTACTCTAAATGCTAGCTGTACGATTTATTATTAAAATTTTATTTTAAATCATTCAAATTATGCTTTGATAATAAAAAATGTTTAAAATGACTAATTTCTTTTAACACACAGGATATAATTATTTGTGTTTATGTATGTACACATTAATGTGTACCTATAGAGATTTAAATATTGTGATGCAAAGTTGTTTGTATTTGTTGAAGAATATTAATATTTATTTTACAGAAGATTAAATCAATTATTTGGGAACAATTAATGGAATGTAGTACTTATAGCTAACATGAAAAATACCACATAGACTGTTGGTAACCGTTAATAGTATTAGTCACTCTCAAACTTAATCATACAATATACTACTCATTAAATACACATTTATTACCTTAATAATCTTAACATGTAATCTTAGTGATAAACAGAAATAGAAGAGAATTAAGGTTATCATACTTTAATCTTCTTTAATACTATCTAAAGGACGTTTAATTCTTATATTGACAATTAGGTATGAAATTGTAAAGGTAAAACAAACACTGTGCAAAATAAATAATTCAAAAGGAAGCAACACTGAGAAATTATTAAAGATATATTATGCAATAAATTTAGTGCTGTCACTTTTGTTATTAAAGCGGATTCTAGAATAACAGTAATACATTATAATGTACAGGTTTCAATATAAAAAATGTATAATTCTATTTCAATCATGCTATAAATGCAAAATATGTAGATAAACATATTAATATAAATAATTAATCTATAATATAATTGATTTGAAACTTAGTTTAACAACGAATACATCTCCTTCAACAATGTACTTTTTCTATGTTTCTAATGTTTAATAATAATTCAATTAATCTAGAAACGTTATCACATCTTGACACTTTCTTCCTTTGTTGAAAGAAATAATTATTCAATGTTAAAATAAATTCGATTCTGCAAGATTTCTAAATTTCCCTCGTTTGAAAGAAAACTGTCCTTGAGTACAGTCAAATGTTATGTTTTTGAATGTAAAACACGTTTCCAGGTATTGTTTCGATTTTAATTTGGAAGTCAGGATGTAATAATAATAATAATAACACTTCTCTTATCGGCATAGTAATTTACGTCGATTTATTGAATATCTAGAAATACATTAATTCGAACAATTTCAATTTGTAAAATTTGTCCACTTCGAAACTGATCGACGACAAACAGTGGGCAAGGAGAGAGGGGGAGAGAAAGAGAGCGAGAAGGAAAAGAAGAGAAACCAAGAGAGAGAGAGAGAAGGAGAAAGAAAAGTAACTGTTCAAACATCGCAGCTGTCATTGCCATTGCGCCTTCTCTACGCAGATGCATTTTTTCCATGAATTTAAAAAAAAATCACCCCCTGCGTGGCAGGGATCCACAGAAAACCACGTACGACGGGCGAATATTTTAACGAAATGTTAGGACACGATCGAAAATAGAAGTGATCGAGAGAAAGTCGAATAGAGACCATGACCGATCAGCTGATTCCTTTGTTTAGGTCGCTGACACACGCGAAACGGAACCCTGCCATTTTCAATCGATATTACAGCCCCGTCAACGATTCGTCCATATCGAGTAAGGATCAAATCCTATTGGCCGGGATCGTTCCTCGATCCTTCACTCGAAGAACTTTAAAAATCTTCCGCGAGAATTCACTGGGTGGCAAAGAAATCGTTGGGAAAGATCGAGACTGGTCAAACGTACCTTTGTAATGAACACGAAGATTGTTTTGGGAAAGGCCGATGTAATTGTACTTGTCCTTGGGGTTCCACGAGCGTGGCAGCGGCGTTTCCTCTTCGTTTACCATCGGATAAAGCATCTTTATACGATCGGTCCGGCTTCCCCCGGAATACGGCTGAGAAGGGTGCATAATACAAAGTTCCTTGCTGGTGGCGGCCATCTTTCTCCTGGGCAGCCCCACTACTTTCGCCAGTGGACTGTGCTTAACTGACTGCGCAACGGTCCTGCGCAACTCAGCTTTACCTTCTGTCTATGAGTTGTGTAATATATAGATAGTATACTCGCTTGTAAAATATTCTAAATAACGGTGGCTGGGAAACACCATCGCCATCTACTTCTAAGAACTTAGAAAATAATTTCCCATATGTTATTCTAATTTAATTTATAGTTAATAAGAATTTCCTAAAAAGAAACAGAGATTTAGAAAAAATTTACGATCTAATTGAATAGTGAATATTGCAAAAATATAAATTAGAAGCTATGTAGTACTTTTTAATGTTTTGTTATTTCGTAATAGCGTTTAATTTTTCGTCGTTTCTCGGCACAAAGAATAGTTTTTAAATAAATTATAATAAACAACTCCGTTTATATGTACAGCATAGTTAGAATATACACAAAAATAGTTTTATTTATCATAATACAATGTTTGCCTTTTTGGAAATTTTGCATTATTTTGCAATGTACCAAAACAGCTTAAAGATACAAGCACAATGTATATAAAGAAAAAAATTAATTATAATTGTACGTAATAAAAAAATATAATGTTACAAAATAAACGTATGTCAGATACTGAAAATTACGTCACAAGATTTGACAATGAAAATAATTTTACTTACAAGGCGGCCATGCAAAATGATTAAATTTGTTGCGTGAAACACTTTTGATAAAACATTTAAATATGTATAAAATATTGAAAATAAATGTACGCGTAAAAACTGTAGGCAATTATTATGTATCTACGATGCCTTGTTGGATATTACAAAAGTAAAGAAACGCGAAAAAGTAAGAATTGTTACATTTATTTTTTTTTTTAATAAAATAACAAGAGTCAAATCACGATGCAAAATAAAAATTTTCCTACTTTTGGCATTGAACTTTTTTAACATAATTTTAGATAAATATAACTTAAATTGTTTATGTAGCGTCATATATAATTTAATTCTCAAATTTTTTAGTACGATCTATAATATGAATGAAATTTGTGTTTTAATGCACATTTACTCTGTATGTAGAATCCTTGTAAAACAAAAGCATTATACTGCAGTGTGTAGAATATTTTTAAAATATCATATATTCTAAAAAAAATGAAACGAAATATTTATATTCATGACGTGATGTAACACGCTTATGTTAAGTAACAAAAATAATTTAAAGGAAGGTCATTTTATTCCTCTTGAAACCATTAATAAGCTTGTTTAAAGTTAAGAGAAATTGTTGTTTCATTATTACCGTACAATTCGAACAACGGCAAAATAGATAAAAGTTAAATAGCACTTGCCATTACAATCTGACATTTAACTAGGGAAAACTGCTTCGAACGGATTGGATCTATGTGTGTAGCTATATATATGTATACATATAATATATATATATATATATATATATATATATATATATATATGCATGCATATGCCGGCTTTGTTGAACTATAGCATGCTGCAACAGTAGTACATCGTTTGTTCCTGTTCTGAAGATTTTTACAAATTCTGTATCTTCAGTTTGTAAAAAGTTTATTTATTCGAAATGTCGAATATATTTCAAAGGAGATTACAAGCTCTCAACTACATAGAATGGGACAAAGTTAATGTAAATGGTTCGTATAGTATACTTATCTCGATAAAAAATTGTAACATACAGACATTAGTACTAATAAAACTAATTTAAGGTTTTTCAAAATTTGTCAAACAGCACATTTTTTCGAGAGATTTATTTTCTTCAAATACGATAAATATGATATGTTTATGTATTTAATATATAACAAGTTCATTGATAGTTCAGTATTTTATTTCGATAGGTTATAATAACTAAATAAAAAAATTTACATAGATTATAGTTGCATAGATTGTGTATCTTTCTAAGAAAATATTATTTTTGCTTTAATAGAAGATTTTGGTTATTACAATGCATAAAAGTATAACTTTCTTTCTTCAAATTATTTATTGAAAATGAATAAACTTGAACATGCAGTTACTAATTTTTGTACAAGTTGAAAATATAAAAAGAAAATGTATATAATACGTAATTATTTATTTCATATGTCTAATAAATCAATTATATTAGCTTTTGTATTAATTAATGAGTACTTTAATTTTCTTTAACTTTACATAATTAATTCTACTTTATTATATTATTAAAGAATGTGCAATTCATTACCAAAATTTCACAGACCCACAGCATTTTCGTAAAGTAGCACTTTGGTTAGAAGATCAAAAGATACGTCAATATGATATAAAAGACAGACAATCGTTGCGTGATTTAAAGAGTGACAATTGGCCCCAAAGTTTTGCTAAATACTGCAAGGATCTGAAATGTCCTGTTTCTGGTAACATTATGGATCAATTTTTGTGGATAATAGGACATGCAATTTGGTTGGAAGCTGAAAATAATGGTAAGTAGTTCTTAAAATTAAGTTTTAATATATAATTTTGAAGAATTATGTTCAAATCTACTTTCTAATAATGTATATATACATATATTTTTATTATCTATGTAATAAGATTTTGTGAAATTATAATGTATTTTGGGTTTTATATTTGAATGAAAAATAAATAAGCAGTCTAACTAAAATGCATAAATTAAGTACACTTTAGCTAAGAATTCAATGTAAAAATAAATAATAAATTGTATTTTAGTTAACAAATATTCTCAAAATGTGAAAGAAATCAAATTAAAAAAAAAACAAGAAGCATCAGTGCCCTGCTTTAAATCCAAGAATCCACTCGATAATTTAGACTGTGAGTATACACAAATATATACATTTTAATTATAATTTAAGTAAATAATTAAATGAGTTAATTAAATTTCTATCAATATAATTAAATTAATTAAAATTATACTTAAAATATAAATATTTTGTATTAAACTTCGAAAAATAAGTTTTAAACATTTGCATCTATATACTTTATACAGTGATGAGCAAAACTGAACACATTTTATACATTTGTGGAAATATATTGATATATTTCAAAATTATAACATTATAATACAAATTATTAGACAATACATGAAAACCAGTTGTATATACAGTTTATTAAGGTCACTTAATGGTTCTTTACGTTTCTTATAATGTTCATTATCACAAATACGTTGTACTCGGTTTTGCACCAAATATTTATTCAGTCTTTAATATTTGGTCCAGAGACCTTTTGCTTTCAATACTAAATGTATCTGTTGAGGCATACTTTGAATTAGTCTTTCACAGTAATCTGGACTGATTTTATCCCATTCTTCCTGAACTCGAATCCAAAGATTATCAGTTGATGTTGGCATCGTGTGGTATTCACAGTGTAATTTTTTTTTTAAATGAGCCCACAAATTCTCAATCGGATTCAGGTCCGGGCTTTGTGCCGGCCAATCTAATAATTTAAAATTTTGGTTATTCAGCCAATTTTGTACTGATTGTGCCATATGCTTCGGATCCCGATCCTGCTGGAACATTACTTCATCCTGTGGGTATGGCATATTTTCTGTCGTTTCCGGTAAATGAGTTTGTAAAATCGACATGTAACTATACTGGTTCATATTAGCAATAATTCGCTGTATGGGACCTGTTCCATAGGACGTCATACATCCCCACATCATGATAGAGCCGCCACCATGTTTTAATGTCTCTTTGACATAATGTCGTTTAAGGCTTTTACCTTTCCTTTTCCAATACCATGCTCTGCCATCTGCTGATATGCGATTAATTTTTGTTTCATCAGACCAAATAACGCGTCTCCACTGATCAACAGTCCAATTTTTATACTGTTTTGCAAATGCTAAACGTGCTTTTACATTCTTTTTAGATAACATGGGTTTTTGTTTTTTTTCATTACATATGTAATTCTGGCGTTTTAATTCTCTCATTGCTGTCCATTTGCTAATTGACTTTCCTATCCTATCATTTAATAAATTTGCGGCCATTGATGCACTCGAAGCTTCACCAACAATCATAATAATCTTCCCAAAAATATCTTCCTTCGTGTGGTGTTAGTAATTTTGGCCGCCCTCCCGATGATGGTGGTATATTGGCACAATACTTTTTTTTTATTTTCTGTATTACAGACTGACTTATATTGTACTCCTTTGCAATTTTTCTGGTAGAAAGACCAGAATTTAATTTTAAAATTATATTGTTCTTGATTTCTTTTGATATTGGTTTCATGTTTGAAAGAAAATTAAAGAATACTTTATCTCAATACTTTTTTTTAAACAACACAAAAAATATTCTTAATACTTTTTTAAACAACAAAAAGTAACACTATTTATCAGCAACTTTTGCAATGTTGAACGTTTAAATATTCGAAAACGACTAAGTTCGGAAACGGTGCAAAACTGAATACAACCGATTTGTTCCTTCCAAGGAGATACAAAGTAAAAACAAACATTACAAGGCCTTGAAAGATGGAATACATTGTTGATTTTTATGTACCAACCCACTGGTTGCTATACAATGTTGTGTATCTGAACTAGTGTATACTCTTAAAAAATATATGAAGTGTGTTCAGTTTTGCTCATCACTGTATTTTGTCTCTGTATCTAGCATTACTAATAATAAAAAGTACATTTCATATTGTTAAATTTCAAAATTGCTAAAGTATACACATATATTTTTATCAATATGTTGTTAAAATTTGTATTTTTCTTTATATAAACATAATAAACCATACTAATTGTTGTTTTGTAACCATTAGTCGACAGTAATCCATTTAAAAATGGAACTCACTCTGTGGCAAAGCTACTTCGAATTCCAAAGCATCCAAATCATTTGATCACACTGAAAGCCTGCAGTAAATTGGTACAAAGGAGATTAAACAACGAAGCTCTGCAAAATCCAAATTCTAAAATTATTCGAGGAAAACCGTATCCCGTGATGAACATTCATCCTGGTTTCGAATTCAAAAAGCCTGCAGTAGAGAATGCAGCTAAGGTCCTTGCTCTTCTGTACATTCAAGACATTAGAAACCTTCAAACGAAAATTAACGAGGTGATTGTTCGTGTCCAGAGTATTACAGCTAATCCCAAGACGGACACCAAGATAGGAAGCGTCGGAAGAATGTAAATTATCAATGTAAATAAATTATACTAAAAAGGAAACTTAGATCTTCTGTTGTAATACTTTACAATGCATGTTAAGTATGGCAATACTCTCACGTATTTGATAAGTTCGAATAAGTATGTACTGTTATTTATTATTTACGAAATTGTTTAAAATTTGTAATTGTAATAAAGAGATTTATATTTCGTTTAGTATTTTCATTTCGTTTTATGAAATATATTATGTGATATGTACATTTGTCAATCTTCAATAGTAAACAAAAATTGGGTGAATGTTTTAATAATAAATTTTCTATGCGATTGTTTATTATCTAATTTAAAGAAAGACGTTGGAGAAAAATGTTATTAACACGTTAAGCACGGAGCTGATTATGCTGTGCTTTCCGTTCAGATGCCGATCATTTATCGAGTGTTGGATTATAGAGTACAGAGAGATCTAACCACGGTCCGACGCCGTCCAAACGAAAAATTCACTGTCAGTACCCAGGAACTGACACTGCCTAAGCGGAAAGTTTACTGTCAGTCTGTAGGGACTGACACCGCGCTTAACGTGTCAAACAATAAGGGATTATTAACTATCAATTTATTATTATCGACAATAATACCCTATTTATGATGTGGAAACCTGTCGATACGAGCGTCAACCTAATGTACCACGCATGATTCATACGGTACACGTCTAAAGTCTATCGAACATTTCGAAGTTACGTTTAAAATACAATAGAATATCGATGTTTAATAATCAGATTAAAATAAGTATCCAAAAAATAAGAAACAGTAGGTTGTATATGTATTTAATAAATATACAAATTTATTTTTAATTTGTGTAAATAAAGTTTTCATTGCATTGCATTGTTTTTTGTAAAAATACAGAAATTGCATCCATGATCAAATATAAAGAATCAAATACAATACACCTGATTATCGTTAAATTAATTAAGCAGATTAAAATACGAATTTTTGAATAAACACGATTCATCAGGTTTCTTGTGTCTCACAAACTGGTTCTCTTATTTAACGATCCGAATTCATAAATTGCAATGAAAATTGAGCTCCGTATATTAAGGCACTCTTCTTTGAGACTGCCTTTTAATACATTTTAGAATCGCGCTTGTTCGACTAATTCACTATTAGATTGTAACAATCTCTTTACAATTGTAAATATTGCGTAATACGTGAAATATTCTAATTAATTTTATACGTATACTACACATTTGTACAAAAAGTATAACTTAGTTTATGTATACATTATATTCCGCTTCAAATATGTACACCCAGTTTTTCAGATATAAAATGCACAAATAATTACTGAAAGAAACTTTAATTTTGTCATTTTTCAAAACAACAAAAATATTATTTATCATCTTAAATGCCTGAAGTAATCTAAAAAAACAGTGTGTATATATTTACATTGGATATACTGCATACTTAATAATTTTTATATTATAAATATAATTTTAATAGTGTTTACATTTAAAATTGTTTATTTCGTTAAATGACTACAGAAAGTTCAGAGAAGGCATTTACGAAACAAGAGAAGTAGATAAAATTTGTATTGTACATATTAAAATCGTATAAAAATGCAAAGCTGAGAGTATGGATATGTCAATTGTATCGTAAGATATTAACTTTAATATCAAGTATGCTAAACTGTGAAATCCGTAAGACACTTTTGAGAATCAAAACAACACGTATGAGAAAAGCTAGAGAGTAAAATTTGTATACAATAAAATTCATTTTGCGTAACATTAAAGTAAGCTATTTACCAATGTAATGTAAAACAAAAAAAATTTTATTTTTTCTAGCACACATCAGTTTCCGAGTATTAATTATTAAAATTAGAGTAAAAGTAATTTACACTGCCTTATACTTAGAGGCTTAATTGAATAAGATAAAAATGATTAGAATATTGTAATATTATCACAAAAATTTACAAATAATTTTAAAAGTACGAACACAGTGTAAAATCATTTTTAAATGAAGTTTCTTAGTGGAAATACATATATCCAACTTTGTACATTTAAAATTGCAGTTTTACTCGTAAAATAAAAAATTTTATGTATACAATGGATTATGTTGATTATCGAACTATCTTTATGCGAGAAGCAAGAGATATTTGTTTCCTATTAATGTTGAATATTTCATTTAGAGGTTTAAATTCTCATTTTTCTTAATATTCATTTCACATACATCATACCTATTATACAGTTTCCGTGTAATGCCTTCTATTCAGTTGGTCTTTACAAAATACTTGTTTTTTTTTTTTAAATTAATAAGATCAACGTTAAATTTAAAATAACATTTTGCTTTAAATGTTCTTAAAATTATTTAACAGATAGAGCATTTTATTCGTAAGAAAGTTATTTATCTCTTTCTTTCTACATAATCAGCATGATGTATGTTAATGTGATTCAAATTTTAATCAGTAAATGTAGTTTAAAGAATCTTTAAAAGTAGGTAATGAATGTTAAATCCTTTCTTTAGATAGTTGAAATAGAAAGTTAAAGTTATGTGAAAACTTCTGAATTTTCACATATTAATGGAACATCGTTAAATTGTACTTCATCATAAACAGATCATATTCTATGAAAGATATAACAATTTCTCTACAATTTGTGCGGTTGAAGAATGTATTTTAAAGCGATTGCAGAAATTTATATATATATGGAATGAAAAGGTTTAAGATAGTCTACATCTATCTCTATTTCCAGAAGGTACAGTTTCGAGTGTTCTCCGCCTAGCCGTATCTTCTTCTTGCATGGAAGCTTGAAGAGCCCTAGCAAGAGCTTCATCTTCACTTATACTACCCTGATAATTTTTTAAGATTTCACCATTTCTTCTATTTATCTTCATATTATTTTGTAGAGCTTCCAATCTTTTTCTTCGAGTAGCCTCTTCTTGGCCCATGCATGTATGGTCTGTTGGATGTCTATGTTTTAAGCAGAAATTCTTTCCACAATCAGAACAACGAACTTGAACAATTTCTTTGATCTTGCAACCTTTGGAGGAGCACCTGGAATATACAGAATTATCAATGTATTTAATTATAATTTTCAGGAAGTTATAGACCTAAGATTCTGAATACCAAAGGGTCCAGCAGGTTAAGGGGGTCACAAGTGCCCTCCAACCGATTTGATAGCGCGATACACCATTCGATAGCTTACCCGATATCTTATTCGATAGAAAACATGTGACACCAAGTTTCAACCCTCAAACTCGACCGTGGGGGTAGTTACAGGGTAAATTCTAATTATCAGTTTTTGGACTATTTTCCCTATTTAATGATACGCAAAACTTCTGAAAAAAATCTGACATATTACACACATGAAGGCACATCTTAGGGAATTTTTTCCGACTTTTTCGTTGTAAATCCTAGCTGTAAAAAACAAAAACGCAAAAAAATGCGGATATCTTTTGAAAAAAAAAAAAAATAGCGCTTTTTTTATATTTTTTTAATAGCAGCGTATTAGCATGATCATCATCCTCAATTTTGTTCATATTTTTTAGATTGGTGCGCCGTTGTCAAAAAAATTAAAAACCGATATTTTTAAGGTATTTCGCGTGAAAAAGTAACTTCTACTTCGAATTTTTACATTTTCTGCATACAGTGTGTATATCGTGCAACCTCGAACATTGTTACATTCGAAGAAACAGTATACAAATTGAAGAAATTGAATTAATTCAATAAGAGCAATCTATGTTCAATATATGTCAAAAAATTGAACTTCTTTTCAACGGCGTCGTTGGTGGAGTGGTTAAGCGTTCTGACTGTCGAATCGCTGCACGTTTTTTAGCCGTGAGTTCGAGCCCTGCCCCATACTCATTTCTTTTTTTTTTATGTTATTTTTTTCTTTAATATCCTTTAATATCCGCATTGTTTGCGTTTTTTATTTTTTACAGCTAGGATTTGCAATGAAAAAATCAGAAAAAATTCCCTAAGATGTGCCTTCATGTGTGCAATATATTAGATTTTTTTTCAGAAGTTTTGCGTATCATTATATAGGGAAAATAGTCCAAAAACTGATAATTAGAATTTACCCTGTAACTACCCCCATGGTCGAGTTTGAGGGTTGAAACTTGGTGTCACATGTTTTCTTTTGGTAAGCTATCGAATGGTGTATCGCACTATCAAATTGGTTGGAGGGCACTTGTGACCCCCTTAACCTGCTGGACCCTTTGCAAAGAATATCTACAAAACATTAACACATACTGTGGCTTTTCTTCGAATTTTTTATTTTTGCAACAAATCGAAAATTGAAGTAACTACTGGAAAATCTGACTTAAAAATGTGATTTTTATACAAATGAACAGTTGTGAAGTTATCATCTTTTGAACAAAATATATTTGAGAAAATAATATTTTACCTATTAGAGAAAATTTTCCGATTAGGTTTCTTCAAATCTGATTGACACTCATTGTCAATATGTTGTCCAACTGCAATATCTGGAGGATCTCCGCGTTTTATAGGCACTGGAGCATTACAAAGAGGACACACAGGAACTTGAATATCTTTTTTATAAGCACTGGGACAGTTATGTGTGGTATATGATATATGTTCATTGCAAAATATCGCTGAACATGCATCACACTTAAGTGGTAAAAAGTCCAACCGATTGCAGCTATTCTCAGAACAGTGCTCCCCCAAGTTTGGAAATTCCATCTTTAATGAGAAGACTCTGAAATAAGAATTGTAGCAGACCTTGTATTATTGTTATAAAAATTTCTCTTTTTTGAACAATTACATTTTAAATGATTTCACACATTTACAGAATCAAACATTGAAAAATGCAATAATGATGTTAATAAGATGGTTATTACTAAATAACTCATAATATGAGTAGTAAGTTATTTAATTCAGGACTATTGATAAATGTATCAAAATTCCTAAGTTGATTTTTTGTTTTATTTATTTATTTTTTTGTTTAATTTTTTCCTACTTTTATTAGTTATATTTTCTCTTCATTTATATTGATACAAGAAATGTAATTATTTTGCATGTACAAAATAGAAACATTTGCAAAGGGAATAAAAAAGAAAAATAAATTAAATGAAGTTGAAGTTTTAAAAATAATAAATGGCTTGAATTTTTCCAATAGATGTGGAATGTGAAAATTTTGATAATACAAGTTTATAAAAAAATGACAAAATGTTTAAAAGTATATTCTGTCATAATATTAACAGTTCATGAACTTACTAAGGATATTGTTAGAAAGTAGAATGTTTATTCAAAGTTTCTAAGTACATTATTATGCCAAGTTACTAAAGTGTAAAATATTTGGAAATGTGCATTTTCAGTGTATTACTTAGATTAAAAGTAATTTTAATAATTCCATTGCAAAATTAAATAATTAAAATTTTGTTTCTCAAAGTAACTTGTGATTATTACTTGTTTTTATGTTAAATTTTTTATACATATTGACAATAAAGAAAGACAATAAAGAAAAGATCTTACAATGGAGGTGATAATGAAACAATAGCAATTATTTCTTGCAATGAAAGTGAAATATGTTAAATGTTGCTAGTATAAATTTAAAATGTAAAATTAAATTTTTTAAGATCATTATATGTAGTAAAGAAATATTACAACAAATATATAACGATATATAATATTGTGAAATTTGCAATTAGGCAAATCATGCACTGTGTAACTTCAAATTGTGAATCATAACCTAACCTTTCGCTTCGTAGAATACGAATAATAAAAGTTACACTTTTTCAAAATGTTTTTGTTTTGTTCGGTTCTAGAAAACGTCAGATAGAATTATAAGTAACATTAAAATAATGTTAAAAATTTTCTCCGAAATGAATTTACGTACGATGATAACTGAAAATCATAACCTCTAACACGTCCCCTAATAAATAACAGAAAAAGTTGACAAAGAACTATAAATGTCAATGGAAAAACTAGGTTGAATGAAATATGCAATGATGTACATAATAAATGCAATATAACATAGCAGTACATAAATGCTATACTTTAAGTTATGTGGAAGTAAAGCTGTTTCAATTTCTTTCGTGTATCAAAATGAATATTACACTTTTAACGTGTATCATAGTAAAACAAATACCACCATGAAATAATTCGATTTTGTATTGTACTTAGAAATCTTCAAAATTTATTAAACAGAAAACTTACACTTTAACAGTAGAACCTTTGTTTTAAATATAAAATCTAAAGCGCATAACTTTCTTCAGAGGAACTCAAATGACTGACTTTACAGATCTGACAGTAATATAAACCCACGCAGACTTAAAATATGGACGGATTAACGTGTCATCTAAAGAATAACGCAATTTAAGCATGACGTTGCTTTCAAGTAAATCGAAAGTGGCGACTCTACTCGTAAAGATTAGACACTATAATATAGGAAGAAAAGTTACAATGAAAAATTTAAAATCATTTAAACTGCAAATGAGGTCACACTTTTTTTTCTCTTTGTTTCTTATATAGTTTCTGATTTTATTTAATCTGTGAATACATTTGTTTACTAAATTGTTTGGATAATGTTATTTTATGTAACTTCACGAGTAATGAATATAAATCTTGTATATGGTAATATTACACAGTGACTGTCGTTAATATTCGGACACCTTTGAAAACAGAATAACTTTTATAAAATTGGACCAAATGAATCGAATTCTTGTGAGAAGTTAAAAGGATTAGTTTACTGAATGACGTATAAAAATATTTTTAGAAAAATTTCGAAATTCCGAAATTCCAAAATTCTAAAAATCTCACAATTCGAAATTTTCTAATAAATTTGGAAAAATTAACATATAAAAATATTTTTGGGAAAATTCCAATTGGTCAGAATTATAAAGAAAATAGTAATGGTAGCTTTTTATAACTTTTTTATCTGAGCCTGTAATGAAAATTTAAAAATACATTTTGTAGACTTATGTCAATTATACAAATGCTGAAAATTTCATTGAAATCGGTTAACGTTATTATGAGCTACAAACAATTAAAGGTAGCGTAAATCGAAGTTTTCCACGGCTTTCGGCTTAATACTGCAATAAATCGAAAGATTCTTACATCTTTCAATAGCTGCTGCTTGTTCCTACATTAATCGATTTCGATGAAGTTTTCCCCATATACAACTAACATAAATCTACAAAATATATTTTTTAAATTTTCATTAAAGCCGGAGAAAGCGACTTTCACTATTTTCTTTACGATTCTGATCAGCTGCAATTTTTTTTAAATTGTTTATACATATCATCTAGTAAACTAAGCTTTCTAACCACTCAAAAAGACTCAAGTCGTTTTATTCAATTTTAAAAAAGTTATTTTGTTTTAAAGGGTATCCGAATATTAATGGAAGTCACTGTATACAGTACGGACAGAAATCCTAAAATGAATTCCCACAATTTTTAATTTGTGATGATAATAAAAATTACACTAACCAAAAGATTTTTACATCAGAAAGTTTATGATTACAGATTAAAGCCGTTTCAAGCGCATAGATTTATCGGAATTATGAAAACTGAATTTTGGCGCGTCTTTGAAAACCGTTATTCCGTTCCCACGTTCCACATGTTTGAAATGAATGGAATACGGGGCGCGCTCTCGGCGATTTACAATCATAAACTTGAGTTTGCTTTGTACTTATCACTGGAGCATGGTTTTATTATGATTTTTGAGCACCAGGTGGCCGCGTTTTTGTTGTCCGTTTGTCGAACAGTACAGGTCTCAGCGCCATTACATCGATAAATGTCATTGTATTCGCGTCCGGCGTAAGTGGTTTTCCTAGGCAACGAATAAATTCAAAATATAAGATTGGCCGATATGTCGAGTAAGCGGAAAAATCCAGCGAGTAAGAAGGGCCGTGCGAAATATAAAAAGGTCGAATATGACGAAGAGGACATCTCCAGCGAACATGATTCGGATGTTGATGACGCCGAGACCGGCTCGAATGCCGACGGTGAGGACGCTCCCGAAGATGATCTTAGTGATGTCTCCAGTATTCCGGAATTGCCGCCACCTGAGGTGAAATTATTTTCGTCCTTTTCACGTACTTATTTATCCCAGGTAAATGGTATCTTGAAGTCTGAAAGGATGAGGAAAACGACGTTGGTATTTACGATGCTGACGGGCCTCGGAGTCATGCATGCCCTACGCTGGTGAAAAAAAAGAGTCATTTCGGAACAGAGAGAGGAGTGTGCACCGTTGTTCACATTATTAATATTTTTCTAATCGCAAAATAACATTATGAAGTTCGTGCACACTTTTATTAAGTTTTTGTGCGTAATTTCTTAATTATGTTAGATGTTCTAATTGTTTGTCATTTGGATTTAAATTTACATTTTGCTTATACAATGAAATATTAACCGAATAGTATAAAAGAAACATACATTCAGTGAATATTTTTAAATCCAGTTTAAGTTCTTTCACTTTGATTATAGAGAAATTAGACTTTTGGTGAGACTTATCGAACAATTTTTCATCTTGTATTCAATGCTTTACCTATATGATTCTATTACAGGGTGGGTGGGGAAAGTCTGGAACATTACTTATGTGTGGGCTCACAAACTGGGATATGGCAGGTCGTAAAGCTCCGCCAAAAGGAGTGAAAACAACTAATATAGGGCGTAGTTTGTGGACTCCTCATACTTTCAAAAATTTAAATGGAGCTAGGGTCAGATTAGTTGCTTCTGGTCCAGCTGCTTCTCATAGTATTATTGTTACAGAGGATAATAGGTGCTTATCCTTTGGTAGAAATGATAAAGGTAAATGAATGAAAGGTAAACAAAACTTATCTTATGATTATGTATTTCAATGTAAGTAAATGTAATTTAAACAAGTACAAAATATTTAAGGTTTGTTAAGCCGTATCATTTCTATTGGTACTGGATTAACGAATATATTTATTTTAGTATTAATCTCATGGAGATACATTTCGTTAGTTGTATGCATATTTTAAACATTAGAAATCCTTAATGTTTTGTAGGTCAGCTAGGTGTTGGTGATACGAAACGTCGGGATGAACCCACTGAAATCACAGCATTGAAAGGACATACTGTCATAGGAGCATCCTGTGGTCGCAATCATACTTTATTCTTAACAAGTCGCGGCATCGTTTTTGCTGCCGGGGACAATAAATTAGGTCAATGCGGTGTTGGAAAGTCTGACATCTGCATTTCCTCTGCCACTAAAGTGAAATATTCTGGTCCACCTATTGTAAAAGTAGGATGTGGAGCAGAGTTTTCAATGATTCTGGACATTAAGGGTGGTTTACATTCATTTGGAAGTCCGGAATACGGAGCTTTAGGTCATAACACCGATGGAAAATATTTTATAACAAACACCAAAATGGCGTTTCATTTTGAGAAAGTGCCTAAGAGAATTGTTTTATATGTTGAAAGAGCAAAGGATAGCCATGTCACACCATTAGATTGCGTTGAGATTACAGATTTCAGCTGTGGACATTATCATACCGTCGCAATCGATAGTAAAAACCGTGCATTTTCATGGGGATTCGGAGGTATCGGCCGTTTAGGTCATAATGAGCAACGAGACGAATTAGTGCCTCGTTTAATTAAGTACTTGGAACCACCTAATCGTGGTGTTAGGGCTGTACATTGTGGCAGTTCGTATAGCATTGTCATTAATGTTCATGGATCAGCCTTAATGTTTGGACAAACGAAACGTACTGGAGAAGCAAATATGTATCCGAAACCGATTCAAGATTTGTCCGGCTGGGAAATTAGATGCGTTGGGTGTTCACAAACTAGCGTAGTAGTTGCGGCTGATGATTCGGTTATTGCTTGGGGTGCTAGCCCTACTTTTGGTGAATTGGTAAATAATTGTATAATCAATAAATATATTAATCGACTTTTGTAAGACTTTTGAACTAAATTCCTCTTCTTCAATTAATAATTACAGGGTTTTGGTGAAATGCGTAAATCCTCGACAACCCCGAAAGAAGTAAAAGCACTGGAAGGTTTGTACATTACTGCTGTTACCTGTGGTCTCTCACATACACTTATGATTTGTCGGGATGAATCTGAGGAAGAGAAAGCTAAAATTAACAAACTTCAAGTATATTCAGTTTAAATCGTATGATTTTTAATTTGAATTACAAGGAAATAAATGCTATCGAATTACCACGCTGGCGCGCTCAGAGATTTTTCGGTATTAATTGCAAATAAAAGAGATCGAACTGTAAACGTAAAATACGTAATCGCTTTTGATTAAATAAGTTAGTTTAACGACTTTGAAGAAAAGATTGAAAGATCTGTGAATGGTTATTAATAGACTGCGAAAAACGTCCATACAAAATATAGACTTAACTATTACTCTCTACTTTGTACTTCCAATTTTACTTAATGTACGAAGAAAAGTTTATCATAATAGGGAACCCCATTCTGTTAGTAGCTCAGGATATAGACCAAACAAATAGATGCAAAAATATATTTTGATACGTTGCTATTTTATTGAAGTACTCTCTATGTCTTTAACAAGAATGAAAATAGTTGATATGTATGAAGAAGAGTGCTAGAAAACTGGAAAGAACATTTTTAATGGAATTTAACAAGTACTGCTTTTAATTATTATTTTTCCTTTTTAATCTATTTTATGCAAATAGTCTATATCATTGATTCATTACAGTAGTACCTGAATCATTAAATCTGCAGAAATCATTCTTATATTCTATGTACAGGGACATTTTTAGAAATGATTATACAAAGGAAAGCTGGAACATATGCTTTAAATGGTTAATGTTTTTATAACAAACACATAGGGAATATCAATGCAAGTGTTTTATGAACTCATTTATTTCTGTATTTAAAGTTACGATACTCTTTTTTATGTAGCTATGAATATGAACAATGCTCTCTGAATATCAGCATTGTTTATCATATTTTTTAAACTAGGGATTATTTCATAGTTACACTTAATAAAGAAAGTTTCAGTAAAAAAAAAAAAAAAAGAAAAAAAGAAAACATACATTGTTAATTATTGTACTATATAGGATGAGTAAAGAATTCTTACAACAAATTTAAATGTTTATAGTTTGGAGATCATATGCTACTAAAACTCATGTATACGCATTACAATTAAGGCTATCCACATCTCAGTAGTGAATATAATCGAAATTTTATATGTAATTTTATTTTAGAACTACTGATAATGTAACATGAATATTCATGAAATTCACGATAACGTCATATGTTCTAAAAGGACTGTAATTAGAATCACTGCCACAATGTAGTCGGAGTCTTTTTACATTGGGATAAAATGAATTTAATATTTGTTCATTCCATTTTGTTCCATGTAATATTTCTGTGGAATAACCACATACTATTTCAGTAAATGTGGAACAAATGTACAAGGCAAATTACAGAATAAACGAATTTTTTAAATAATTTTTATTAAAAAGTGTTCTGAATATCGTCTTTTAATGCTCGTGCTCATTATTAGCAGGCTCCAAACGTGGGAGCGTTGAATGATCATCACTCTTATCTGATACGTTGATTTTACACGAACTACATATATGAGGAAATTCACAACTTTCAAATTTTCTTAACGGTCTTATTATACATTTCCAACATCGTTCTTTAATACGACGCAATTCTTGACGATCTTTACAATAACAGCAGGGAATATTTTCCATGGCTGTTTTATTTAAATTCTCAATTTCTTCCTCTTCTTCTAAACGTTTCTTCACCTATTTAAAAATATTCATACTGTTTGTATTATCTTATAAAAGTTGTATTGATTATTTTTGAAAAAAAAAATAAAATAACTATTTTTCAAGTATTAAGAATTATTGTGAACAATGCTAACGACAAATTTGCGATCCATTGATATAGTAGCTAATGCAATCAATTGTTGAAGATTATCCTTTTTAGTTTGATGGACATTATCACGTGCCCAATGTAATAATTGGTATGCCATAAAATGTATTGGTTCTGTTGGTTTGTACTCTAGAGTTCTAGCTATTACCCATGCCAATGGTATCATGACATTTTGCCTATGGTTATATGAAATTTAAGAATAAGAGTGGAGCACTCTGGGAATAAAAATAGGATACCCTGTATATTCAACTTTTGGTTTTTACATTAAACGAGGGAATAGTGATTATTTACCGTAAATAATCATTTCGTTCTGCAATCATTTCATCTTCTGTTTTATTCTTTGCTAACTGATAACATTGACAAGAACATAGTTGCAAGTCATTTAATGTATCAGTAAAACTAGAACCACTTTTAGAACTATCCACTTTACAGGTATTTTCTATTACTTTTGAACTGCTGCTGCCTGCTTCTAATATAGTTAAACTGCATTCACATATTACTTCCTAAATGTGACAGGAATTTAAAGAACTGTAATAAATAATATAAGAAAATTGTTTATTCGCTGTTTATATTCAGACACCTGTATATTTGGGATTTTCTCTTCCATTTCATTAAGTCCTAAGTCGACTAACATTTGTTCAGTTTCTTCATCAATTCCATAATATTCTACTAATCTTATAATATTTTCTTCTATATCAATGTGTCTTAAAAATTCAATTATTTTAGATGATGCGAAATTAACAGGAGACTTCCAGTTTAAAATTCCAGAAACATCGATACCGCTTAAAATTAAATGTCGAAGAATACTTGGACTTTGAAGCATTACTCCGTGTACAATGATGTTCCAACATTCTATTTCACTTAAACCTGTAGGTCTTAGATTTAAAATTAATTCATTGCTAAATTTACTTGACCACATTTCCTTGAATTCCAGAATATATGGTTCTACATTAAAATCTTTAAAATAAAGAAGCTCACAATAGCTGAGACTGATAAGACCAAGTTTCATTACTTTTATAATGTTATATATGGACATGCCTAAAAAGTTACATTAAATTAATTCAGTTTTTGCCTGTTTTCATTTATGTTATGAATAGAGATACCTTTCTTTTGCAATTTTTTCAAAACAAAAGTACTGTACAATCCACTGTAAATAGTAATCCATAATCGTTTATCATTTATAACATTATGAGAAATATTTTCTAGTGCATTTGCTTGAATATGAGTGCATTGCTTGAGCCTGTCTGTAAGTAAATTCAATAATTTCTCTTTGCTCCAAGTTCCATATATTTGAAGTCCTTTTTTAGTAAGGATGACATTTAATTTAGTTTCTTTTAATACTTCTTTTGACAATGAACTTGATGATGATGATGAACTCGTTAATGAACATGTCGAACATGATTCAGCAGTACTTTTTCTGCAAATGTGGAATTACTTTTGAATAAAATGTAGAGAGTGCCATTTAAAATTGAATAAAATTACTTAAAAGTTAATTGTAATATCACCACTTATTTACTTTTGGCTACATGAATATTTATCAGCTGTTTTATTATTTCTATCGTTTGACATAAATTGCGTCATGTTGCAGAGCCACTCGTAAAAATTAAATTTTTTAAATATAAATTTAATGGTTATATTAATCAAATATTTCAACAGGCATTTGTTTGTATTAAAAGTAACGACATTGATTATTCAAATGTTTCAATAAATATAGATAATTTAATTGTATTAAAAAAGAAAATATTCAATTACAGAAATCTATTTTATTTATTAGTACAATAAGTATCTTTATTGAATAATTAATGCTTATTGAATATATTGTTACAGTATATTACGTTTATATATGTAACGATATGCATTGCATTTATTTATTGTGCATGTTAGTATTAAAATTAAATCGAAAATGCATTTTCCATAGGAGTTAAAAATACATGTTTGCTTGTGACATTATTGAAGTTCTATTAATATTTATTAATCATTAAATTACGTATGCATCCTATATTTACATGAATATAAATTTTTGTATTACAAATACCTATACAAAATTTAACTATTTAACAAAAAAATTAGAAGTTACAAGCAAACTCATATATATCTGTGATACATGTACAAAACATTTCTTTTTATAACATACACAAAGTAATAATGTGCTGTATTATTGATTCATCTTTGCTGACAAAGTTCTCACACTTTGATACTTGATTTTTGAATAAACTTTTTAGACCTTATTGAGTATGGCTTTCTTGCAATTATCACCAAACAAGAATGTTATATTACAATGAATTAGTTCAAACTGCAATAGCAATTTGAATGTGGTTCTAGTGGTTGAGAATCAGATGTTAGATGTAATACTCTTTGACCCCTATGTCTTGCTCCTCCCATACTGCCGTTACCATACGATTTCAACAGAGTATATCGATCCCAAAGACCCGGTGTTTGTATTATCTACAAGTAACACAATTTATAGTATTTGAGAATTTTTAAAATGAGAAGTAAAGTATACCTTTTGCACAAGTTCTTCGAAACAACATTTTATTCCATCTGCTGTTTTTGCACTACTTTCAATATATAAAGTCTGATGCCTTCTAGCAAATTGTAGGCCTTCTTCGGTGCTCACTTCTCTGTTCGGTAAATCTATCTTATTACCCACTATCATTTTAACAATATCTGTCTTATTGCAATATGTATTCAATTCACTGAGCCACGTTTCTAATTTCACAAAAGTAACTCTATCAGTGACATCATATACTAATATAGCACCTTGACCATCTCTGTAGTAACTAGGAGTTAAGGTACGGAAACGTTCTTGTCCTGCTGTATCCTGTAATAATTTTCCATTGAATTATAATAGCAATTTGCTTAGTTGTTTCATTTATATGTAAGTTTTCACCTAACTAATGTGCTATAAGATATTATAAAATTTTGTATAACTATAACAAAGTAAAACAACTAACCCAAATTGCAAGTTTCACTGTATTACCATCAATTGTAACTTGTTTAGTTCTGTAATCCATGCCAACAGTGCTTTGCATGTTCTCGTGGAATTCATCCTCTGTAAATCTGAGGATTATGCTAACAACAAAGACAATAGTTCAAGTGTAACAATCCAAATCCTATCATAAATAAATAATATTTTTTGTACAAGTACCTTGACTTTCCAACATTCGATTCTCCTATCATTAATAACTTTAATACAGTTATCACATCTTGATCTGCATCCATTGTTAATATTATAGTATCACAGCACTCAATGTAAATATTTAATAATTCCTTGTGGTGTTGTCACTATTACAAGTTAAACAAAAAATGTCATAACAATTCGTAATTGCAATTCAAATCATTTACAATGTATCAATTTCCATTACTCTTTTCAATAATTCAATATTATCAAATTTTTATTCAAATTAGAATGTACCTAACTCCTTTACCACTATGACTTGAAAAAAGAAGTATGTTAATTGCGGAAGTATTGTACTTTAATACAATACAAATATTGTTAAGAAGTTTAGATGTACTTACATAGTCACAATACACTTCGAATTAATTACAATGATAAAGATCAAATTACAGGAAAAAAGATAAATCTCAGGAAACTTTATTTACAAAACACTAGGAAATGTTTATGTATATATATATAAGGTTACAAATTAATGTTAGCATTATTAATGTTTTAGATACTTTCAAATATCATTGACAAAGGCTTACCGTACATACGTCACTCGAGTCTAATGAATAATATCATTCTTTTTGCATCGTAAAAAGGCAAAAATGACAATACTGTTATCGTAATACGAATTAGACGGTAGGATAGGAAACGTTAAAACAATTTATAATAGTTGTTACAAAACAATGTAGATGTCGTTTGTATTTGTTTCTGATAAATATTGCATTACAAAATGTTTGCGGTGAAGTACAAATTCGCTTTTCCGTTGAACGTTTAAAGAGGAAAACGAGGCTACTGGCGAGAAATTTCTAAAACAAAACGAACACAAGCGAAACTATTTGTACGTCGAAAATTGAAATAAGAAGATCCGTCTAAAAATATCCTCTGGCATTTGTCAAGTTTCGTATCACTTATCTACACGCGAATATTGTACGAAATACATGTTCATATTAAGATGCCGAATTATCATAAAGATATAACATGACAAATTGTTATTGAAATAAACTGAAAATTCCGGAGAATTGTTTAGAAGTTTTCCAAGTGTCAGAACAACTCTACATGCCCAAATGGGAAAAGATATGGCCGTCAACATTCCTAACCTCAATAACGCGTTACGTATGTTATCGTATACTAAAAGATAACAGTATTATCAAAGATGTCAACCATCAAACATCGTCAATTCGTACAAACAGTGGTTAAAGATACTTCCTGCACGATGTAAAGCATTCAAACAATTAATCGATATCCGTTTCACTTCCTAAGTTCGGGAAGTATGGTAACGGAGAGAAAAAAGAGAGAGTTGTAACGCATCGAATATGTCATCGGTGAGTGTAATTCGGTCGCAAATTCACGTGGCAAGTACTCACCGACGTGGGAGCACTAAAAAAGACGAGTGTGCGAGCGCATCTTCGGTATGCTCGAAATCTAGAATAAAGTAAGTTTTCGTTCGCTATAGTGGCAGAATGTTAAACGAACAGAAGAAAAAAGATGGCCGCCGATAGGCTGCCATGAAGGGGCTGCGTCGCTCATGCTCGTGGAAATGGGACGTTGCGACATCGAAGTGTCACCGTCGTGCTCGTGAAGTGTCACAAAGTGTTCACGAAGTGACGTGAAGTGTTTTGTGTTGCACGGACCGTAGATTGATTCTCCGGGATGGCATCCGACGGGTAAGAAAGAAATTTTTCCGATTCTAGGGAAATGGAAATACGGCACGATATAGCAGGCTATGTTTCGCGGATCGATAGTGAATTTTTTTCCCAGTGATCCGTCCCAGTTTTCTTTGGGAGAGAGGCTCGTCGGATTCTTCAAACACAATCGTGTTTGTCTCTTTGCTTTTCCTTAGTTTATCGTTCGGACTGGGTGGGTCTTGTTTGCTAAATTCTTTTTCCATTTACATTTCGCACGCATTATCGTAGTTACGTCCATCCTTTTCCTCTCCGCCTTTCGTTACTTTCGTTTTTTGTTCTTCCCCCTTGTATACAACTATGTGCGAATGGATTTCTGCTGCCTATTTCAGTCAATTAAACGGATAGCATGACATCAGACAGTTACTTGTATTGCAGCCAGCATTCCTATCAATTTATGGTTATGGGGGGTGGGGGTGGACACCCTTTTATTACGTAGAAACTTTACACGATTTTAAAATGTTCCTCTTTCCTCGTTTACAATTTTCGAATATTTTCCTCTCGACAACCGTCATTTTCCGCGAGTCTTGCCGCTTATCGGCGAATTTATTATCTACGGAAAAAAGCGACAGATAAAGGGACTTCGTCGTGGCCCGTTTTCGCCGCAGATTTGGTAGAATGCTATCGATTAATTATTTATAACTTATAGTTTAAACTTGCCTCGATTTTATCTTTCGTTTTGTAGAAATTCATTCAACCGACTGTCATCTGAAATTTTTAAACGTTTCTCATCCGATACGCTCGATTTAATCTGTGCATTAAACATCTTGCTGTATACCTTCTTCTCTTTTTTTTTTCTTACTGTGCCACACTATTTTTAGAATTTTTAATTATAGCAATAAAAGGAGTAACAAATTTATCATCGTGCGCACTCTATATGCTTTAATGATTTAACGCGTGTACAAGTTATTGTAACGGGTTTAAATATCGTTGTTCTTTAGTAGTTTTAAAAAATGTTAATACATTTAAGTGGTGTGCAATGGACTTTCCTTTCCGGAATAAATTTTTAATAAAAATTTATTCGACATATCAATAACTAATTAAAAATACCTTTTCATATTGAATTATTTCAATGATATTTTTGTTTAAACTAATAGTACAAATGTGTGAAATAAAAAAAACTAAAAGAGTATGTGTAATTGCAGTAGAATGGAATGGGTGGAGATTATAGAACCTCGTACCAAGGAGCATATGTATGCTAATCTTACAACTGGAGAATGTGTATGGGATCCTCCACCTGGTGTACCAGTGTAAGATATACATATACACTTTTCAGTCTGAAAATAAATACTTTACAATACAATTAAAGAAAATATTTTATTATCATCAGAAAGTTGTAGTTTTCTTTTGAATGAATATAGAAAGAATAATAGTATTTTAACTTTCTCACTAAGAGAGATAATTATTTGTTTAAGATTAGGTTGTCTCTCTGATCTAATTAGCTTGGTGAAAGTTATCGTCGTATAAGGTTTTCCTTTTATGATATAGGAAGCATTTATAATTGACAAGATTTCTATTTGACACATGTTCTGAATTTAAATGTTCCTTGTAACCTAGTTTTTTGCAGTAATTAAAATAATTATAAGGATCTCCTATTAAATTCAATAATTAGATACTTGGATATATAGTTTAGTGTAATATTTTCAATTATAGGAAGAAGACAGATAATAATCAATGGTGGGAATTATTTGATCAAAATACTTCAAGATTTTACTATTATAATGCAACATCCCAGAAAACTGTGTGGCACCGTCCAAGTGATTGTGACATCATACCTTTAGCAAAGCTTCAGGTGAGTGATTCACTGTGTTTGATAACAAATATCTAATTTAGAAGGGTGGTGACACAGCATTCCATATATTTGTAACAGAGTGCTAAAAATTTAGGTGGGTCACAGAAATACGTGAAAGTCCCAGATAATGATAAAGTCTGTTAGCTTTATGTATGTTTACCCACTGGATGTAGTATTTGACTTATTTAAGATATAAATTCTATTATGTGCAGACAGTGATTTATAAGAATTTCTATACCATCATACATCAATGTAGCCACTCTGCAGAATGTTGAAGATATAAGTGTGTGTAAGCTGTCTGCTCTCCTTACAGCTATAAATAGACGTTTGTAGCTAGGAGAAAAAACTCTGGTTTACATTATACCATACCACTAGCATGAAAATCTTTCAAGAAACCTCTCGTATTTTATTTACATATGACATATTCTATAAAATTTTAATTAGTTCAAATAACACACATTTCAGGGCTGAGAAATTTCAAATTTTTACTTCTGTTGTATGCTCATGTTTCCTTTAATCAATAGAGAATACTTAAGGATACTTTTTCGTTTATAGTGTTTTTTTTCTTCATATTATTAGTATTGAAACTTATTAAAAAAAATAAATGCAAAAATTTATTCATCGCGTATATTTTAGACATTAAAGCAGAATACCGAACCAGCAAGTAACAGTGGGAATGATACACATAAATTAACCGAGCCAAGAAAGAAAGAATCTGTATCAACACAGACACAAACTCCCTCTGTTAGTCGATTAGCAAGGTTTAATCATCAAGAAAGTTCCAATTTATCTTCTTCGTTGGTAAGTCTCTATTCCCGAGACTTTGTTCGTGGAATAACGGATAAGCATTACAGTAACACTTTTATTATAGCAAAGTGGTAGTATAAATAAAACAAGAACACCCAGTGTTGGTGTGGACCTTCAAACATCTCCTCCTTCACCATCTCCATCTTCAAGACGGCATCACCATCATCATCATCACAATAACAGACATCATAGGCATCATGAAGTGCCCACAGCACGTCGTCAACATAATCATTCTCAGGATTCCGGACGCTCTAGTGATAGTTCTGTCTCTCACAGCCGTACATCTTTGGAATCGACTGGTTATCGATTATTGGACTCTCCGCACCGACACCATCATCGTTCCGTTGTTCAACCGCCGGCAAGTCAAGCACAATCTTCGCCCAGACAACACAGCGGTACGTTGGAAACTAGGGGACACAAGAGTGGCACTCTGGAAAGCGTGAAGAATCAGAAGTCGGTACCGCTGGGCGAGCCACCGCCGTTAGGTTTGTCGCTCTCAACTAGTACTCCCCTTTTTAAGAAGAAGACATTTGTTGACTCGCAACGCGAGGGTAGGGCAGGAAATTTAGAATTGGAAAAGAATAAAAATGGTAAGAATGTGAGTTAAATTTCACAAAGAAATTAGTTTCGATGGTATTTTTGTTTTAAACGAAACGCGGGACGAGCAAAGAATTAATACAATTTGCATCTTTTTTGTATGCTTTTAGGTAGAGAAAGTAGTAGAGGTTCGTATGGTCCTGAACCAAGTACTTCACCATATCGTGATTCATTGATGGAGTCTCGAATATTTAGACAAGAGATGCCTCCGTACCGTCCGCCAGAAGTTCAATTGAGTCATAGTTATAAATCGCAGGGTGAAAAGTATGGCTCCCTGGTGGAAAGTAGTAACCGTTATCATAGAGATAGGGAAAGAGAAATTCATCATAGGGAGAGAGTAAATAGTTTAGATAAAACAAACACTTCAGCCTTTTATCCAAGTTCCATGCATCCACGTAATATGAATAAGCAAGATAATACTGGTAGTATAGGAAGAAGGCATCACGGATGTTCGGTGTCGCTTTCGGAAGCGAATGTTAGAGATATGTACGGTGCGATGCTAGCCGAAAGAAATGAACCGTCTAAGAGCCTGGTAAGGGGGGCAGGCGTTTTGAGTAACGCGTCGAAGCAAAGAAGTCTTGAAGTTGCAGAACGAGAAAGAGAACGGGAGCGCGATAGAGAAAAAGAGTATAGAAGAAACACGGCGTGCAATAATTCCTTGGATTGTAAGTACATTTTTTATCTCTCAAAATTGAATTCACATAATCGTTAACTTTTCTTCTAAGTATTTTAATTTAATCTATGTTTTTTTACCATTTTTAAGGTGTGCCGCAGGCACTGGCACGCAGCTACAGTTTTGTACAGCAACAAAAGCAACAGCAAAAATTACAGCAATTGCATCAACAGCAACAACAAGCAAGAAGAAGAGACAGAGATGATGATTCTATGCACGAGCGTTATCTTATCAGTCAAAGTCCCGAGCAACCTAGACAAAGGCTTAGTAGTAACACTAGCAGTAGCAATAGCAGTAATAGTAGCAGTAATAGTGCTGTAGGTGAAGAAACAGAAGGACTGACGGAAGGTGATGATAGTAAAAAGAAGAGAAGCAACGGTAATCCGAGTCCGCCTCCATCTCCGTTTTACGGAAATCTGTTATCTGACGCCGATCACTTGTTGCCACTTCAGCATTATATTCTTCAGCAGGCGAAACTCTCAGGTATGTCTTTGATAATCTTTCTAGTATAAAATTAATGAATATATATGTATAAAAGTAATGAATCATTTCTTTTCTTAATTTCATAGGTTGTTACAAGTTCGGAGATCCTTTGTTAGTAGAAGAAGGTGATGATTCTTTGGACGAAGAGGGTGGAAGAGGCGAAGGTATTGGTGGAAGAGCTGACGATGATTCTGACGATCAATTTGCAGATGACGAAGCAGCGAGCAATCAAGGTGATTCTTCCAGTCAAGAATACCTTGAGGATCACTATGCAGGTCGGTCATTGTTTATATTAATATATCATTATAAGGTGTATAGCTTTTCTCTCAGAAACGAATATTCTATACGCTTCAATTATTGTAGATTTGGGTAATTACGACACCGCAGGATTAGCGACTTACTATAATACTGCGGACACATTGACGAGGCCACAAGTACGTCCGCCATCGCCACCGCATATTCCCTCGCAGGCAGAAACACGAGAAACCGTGATAGCGGTTACGAGACAACCACCAATTCTACCGTCTACCACAATAAGTTCTATTCCTAGTGTTGGCAGCGGTGTCGACAACACCGACGTTGATGAAGCGAGACGAGACGACGGCGCAGGCGGTGGTGATATCGAGAAATACGCACAAGACAATCTCAATTTAAATTGCGGACGACCGAAAGGGCTGAGATTATTGTTCCGGAAGAAGTTCAGCGTCCGAGACATTCTTAGCTGGTCGAAAGATCCGATACCACAGCCTATGTTGGTGGTTGTGGATGGTGAAAAGTTACTGAAACGGGAGGCCTGTAATCTGTTTAGGTTGGTGCAAGTGTATATGGGTGATCGGAAAACTAACGTAGGAATGACATTAGACAGTGTAGCTATGGACATTGTGAATACAGCATATTCAAAGCCACCGTTACGGGATGAATTATATGTCCAGATTTGTAGACAAACAACAGAGAATCCACGGAAAGAAAGTTTACGCAGAGGCTGGGAGTTGATGGCTGTCTGTTTAGCATTCGTGCCGCCTAGTGCTACATTCGAGCCTTATCTCGAAGGTTATATGAATAGGCATCGTGATCCCAATTTTCAGTTCTCGGAAGTGGCCAAATGGCCAATTCATGTGCAAGTTAGTCATTACGCAACCGTCGCCTGCCGCCGTTTACAACGAATTGGGGCACATGGTAAGCGGCAACCACGCAAGGCTACCATGGAAGATATTGATCAAGCGAGAGTACGTGACTTTCTTTTTCATTGTTCAACCTCGTTCTTCTCGAAGAATAAAAAGAAAAAAAGAAAAAAATTCAACGGCTTTTTTTATTTTGTTGTAGCTTCAAATTTTCCGAGCGTCTATGTTTGGAGCGACGCTCTCCGAAGTGATGGCTTTGCAAAGAGATAGATTTCCAAATCGAGAGTTACCATGGATACAAACTACATTAACGCGCCAGGTATTGGCGCGGGGCGGTATCTTGACGGAGGGTATTTTCAGGGTGTCCGCGGACGCGGACGAAGTCAGTGCTTTAAAGGCGTGCTTGGATAAGTTCGAGGATAGTACAATTTTGGCAGCTCCGCAAGATGCTCATGCACCTGCTTCTTTATTGAAACTATGGGTTCGAGAGCTTTATGAACCGCTGATACCTGATTCATTCTACACGGAATGTGTGTCGATGAGGCACGACGATGCTGAAGCTTCTGCAGCCAATGTTGCCGCGCTTGTAGACCGACTACCTGACTTGAATCGTCGCGTTCTATGTCATTTAATACGTTTCCTTCAGGTACGTGTTTTCACTCAATCAGAGGGGTTTCTAACTTCAACTGAGTTTCGCTTGGTAACTGTACAGTGCAAATAAACAAAATGCTACTATATGAAATCATAGTATACTAATAAACATAAATGAAAATTAAAACAGCCAATTTTATTTAAGAATAATAAGACACGCCATTTTTATCAAGTTGTCAGTAAAGTTTTGAGTCGATCAAATTATATTATTATTAATTGGAATTATAATATTGGTATCGTTGTAACTAAACTCTATAAATATCGTTTTGCTCATTTTGTGCTGTTGTACACTTACTAGAGGGCAGCTTTTATTGAAATTTATGATTTCATTGCAGTGACCTACATTTCTTTAGTTCGTATCTCTTCGATTACAACTCCTCGTAACGTACGAAATATTTGTTACAGATTTTCGCCAGACCTGAAGTTGTTGCCCGTACTAAAATGGATGCAAACAATTTAGCAATGGTGATGGCACCAAATATACTGCGGTGTACCTCACAAGATCCCCGTGTGATCTTAGAAAATGCACGAAAAGAAATGGCTTTTGTTCGTACTCTTATCGAGTCATTAGAAACTGCTTGGGTCGATGATCTTCACTGACCATTCTATTGCGCGCTAGAAGAAAGAACGCTCTAGACTACTATGCCAAATGAATCAGCTGTATATTCACATGTATTGTTAGTTATTTCACTGTTCTCTATTATCTTTCACTTTCTTGTTTCTTTCTTTCTTTCTTTTTTTATCATTATCACACGATGCCCCATAGACTCTCATGGATGTTCGTAATGGTAATTTAGAGTGCTAAAGTCTTACCAAGCTAATCACCAATCCTGCTCCTAGTTTCCTATTTATTATTTATATGCAGATTATATGTTATACAGATAGAGATTATTAGATTATATTATGTATATCGCTATATATTCATATTATATATTTTACCAACCCTTGTTACCGCGTTGAACAAACGCGGACGGCTTTTTTACTCGATCATTGTTAAATCTCGTGTAAGATAAAAAAAAAAATCATGTGTTACCGTGTATAGCTGCACTCCGCGATGATCTTTTTGTATAAGCGACGAATTGACGTGTACAACGTTTATCGAGGAGTAAACATTGCAAAAGATTAGCAAGCTGTACAAATGTGTTTCTTTTCCTGTAGCCTCTGGAAACTTACCTCTATAAAAAAAAATAAAAAAAAAACAGAAAAGAAAAGTTAGACCGGATTAGAGTGTTATCATTGATGCATCGCGTTTATCAACTACAACGCTGTCATTACTATGGCATAACAAGTTTATATTTTACATTGAGGTATTTATAAAAATTGTTTCTCTTTTATATTTAAGACACTTTAACAATACGCAGTACAAGATATTCATATCATTTATAACTGCCTTTCTTCTCGGCTTTGTACAATCTCCAATATCGAAAGTTACCAGTAAATTATATATTTAAACGTAATATTTAAATTATATATATATATAAAAAGAAAAAGAAAGCGAGAGAAATATCACAAACGATTGTCGCTATATATTATGTCGCAACGGATGATGTTCTTTTTTTTTGTTTCCTTTATGTAAATATTGTATAAAAGTGTACGCGGGGGTACAGTTCACATTTAAAACCAAAAGTTTGTTGCGTTCAGCAAGTTCTCGCCAGAAATTGTTAATAATCATTCAAAAAAAAATTACCTGCTTTTTATACTAATACTATACATTATCTAACTACACCTATCCAATTTTTATATACAAGATGTACAAAATAATTGATGGTATTAATACTACTGGCAGACACGCGCCGATTACGAAATATATATTACATACTTCCGCTCGAGTTCGTTCACTTACGTCGCAACGTGTATCTTTAGGGATAAAAGAAATGTGAAATCCTTTCGGAGACACAGTGACTCGTCAGAGACATTTTGTTTGTAAAGCGATTTCGTTTGTACGAATAGTAAGTTAAAAACAAAACAAAAAAAATCAAATTCTTTGTGATATGTGAAAACAATTCCACCGACATTTCCCTTTTCGGAAGATAAGTATTGCTGTTTAAGATTTTTTTTTTTTTTACTTGTGTAAGTCGTGCACTGTTTTCCTTTCGGTTGCTATTACATACATGGAATTATAATTGTTTCTTCTTTTTTCTTTCTTAAATAAACTTTTTGTCAAAACAAATTTTGTCTCACTTCTTCAACACGAGGATATGATTTGTCGAACACAATTGAAATTGAAGCATCATGAAACGAAGATTCAGTTAATAAGACCTTTCACGATCTTCACCGTTCATGTTGCAAGTTCTAATCGTTAAAAGTTCAGTCAAAATTTGACTTTAATTGTTATACTTTCCACAGGAACGAGAACCTCGAAGTACTATCACGCTGTAATCATGTTAAATAAGTTGAAGATACTGTCAGCAATTGTCGATGAAAGAGGCTGTCGAACCACTAGCAATTTCTGCGTAATCTTGCCTGCTTGCCGAGCAAAGCTTACTGGTGAAGTCTGTCTCCCTTTTTCTGCACACACAACAAGGTAAGCAAAAGTTTATTAAACAAAATTCCTTACCCACGAAGATATACGTACTGTTAAGCGATCTAATTTTTAATCAACATGTTAACCATTGCTGTTGTAAAAAAAGATAAACAAGCGAATAGAACTACGTAAACATTTTTTTAAATGGAGAAGAGTACAGTAGACTTCTGTATAACGCGAGTTCTTAAAACGTGAATTCCTATAACGCGCCAAAGATATTGAGATTACTGTTTTCATATAACACGATTCTTTGTACAACGCGCCAAATAATAAAACACAGGAATTACCTATATTTAAAAGTTAAATCTGCTTTAGTTGAGAATTACATTGTTTTCTTAACACGTTCCATGCTGGACCGATTTTCGACGACTTTCAGGCCATGTGAGTTGCGTTCCACGTTATCATGGTTAATAGTTTTGCTTCTAACATATGTCTTGCAATATTTATAATAGTGGAAAAATCATAGTTGGCAAGAAAAATGTGTGGAGTTTAGGATGCGTTACAGAACAAATCTGTAAATTTAATTTTAGCGAAAATAATAAAATTTAATTTAATTTTATCACGCGAGTTGCATGGTTCTAACAGGTTCATACTTCTATAGCGTTCTATAATGATATTGTAATTAATTTTAAATGAAATATTTTGTTATATGTTACACACTTTTTTTGTTTACAATTACAAAAATATGTTTCGATAAACTTAGCTAAAACGTAAACGTAAATGCAATTTATAAGAACGATTATCACATAATGTTACAATTTTTTACCGATTGTGTACCATACTTTTTAATATTATTTTCATAACAAATTTTACAGCGTTTTCTTATCGAACTTAAAGAAAATCCAAAGAAATGATCGTCACACCGCGTCAACGACTCACGATATGATAAATGTTGTTATTTAAATGTCGATGCACCATTTTACAATAGATCTTTTAACAAATTTCCGTTTCACGGCGAAAATTTCACATGGCCTAAACGAAAGATTCTATGTGTGAAAGGTCCTATGTTGAACGTGTTAGAGAACATAATTCATAAATTTGTGTAATTACATTTCGATTAAATTTCAACGAAATAAAAGATTTTTTCCATACATCAATAATATCTTTTTTTAATCAACTGCGTAAGTGTGCTATTTATTTTTAAAATATTGTCCTGTTCGATAAAACATAGAAAATAAAAGTTTTCGTAGCAATAATCATTTCGAAAATGTTACCTTAGATCATATGCGTTATGCGAGGAAAATTCTCGTATAGCACGATTTCCTATAACGCGGATTCGTACAGCACGTAACATATTAATCCCTTGCCGTACGAATTTTTAGTTACTACGTATGTTAGTCTCGAATATTCACTGTCCTGATACAATTTTAACCGTTTGAGTGCCACGGACCTTTGAAAAATTCAGTCGAAGGATGCCAAGCGGCGCGATCGCGCTTCTTTCGTTGTTTCTTTCCTTTACTCGTTTACGTTACTTTGAATTTTTAATAAATGAAAAAATTCTTTTTAACAACAGCTTGAAACTTACGAAAGCATGGATTTTAATTTAGTTGAACATCCATAAATGGTAACAGTAAAAACACGCATTGACAAAGTTCAGAAGTGTAGTTAGTTCGATTCTACAGACCTATTAGCTGGCACTTTTGGGCACTGAACAGGAGAAGTGCGATCGCGCCGCTTGGCACTCAAACGGTTAAATAAGGAAAGTCGAGATATTATATATCAATTTTTAGATAAAAGTACTCTGTCTCGAATTCAAATTAAAGTTGGAACAAAAATACAAATTTGATAGACGTATAGATACTTTTTTTGTCACACCTTGATCATAATCTACATCACGAGTGAGATTCGTTATTATACGGCAAGGGGTTAACACGCGTGATACGGGAGTCTACTGTATGTAACGTTACGACTTAAAATTTAGTAAATGTATAATCTAGTACTGTTACAGCAATATAATTACCGGAAGCAAGCAAAAAACTATGTACATTTATATAGATCCTATTTTAAATCTTGTATATTAATGTATAAATAATATTGTGATTAATAGTAATTTATGCTTAATTTAATTCTAGTATTTACTAAATAGCAATACTTAAGAACTTAATAATAAACTTTATTAATGTTGTTTCAACACGTTCACGACGGCGCTGTAATTCATGTGCAGCGTTATCGGATGGCTTTATTCTGGTACTTTTATCAGACAGCACTACCAGTTTGATATCTCTTATTTTAATAATAAGTTGATAAAGATCGATTTGAACTACTGAATAGTGGGTTGAAAATTATTTTATTATGTACTCTCTTTGATACTGTAGTGCATATTTATGCATCTAAGATATACTAATAAAATAAAATTAATTATCTCAGCGGAATTTTATAAAGTGTCGATACGAACTACAGTTACTCCCACTCGTATTTGTACACCATACGGACATTTAGCATAATTAAAAAAAACAAAAAAAACAGCGCTTTTCTTAGCAATATTTTTTTATTTATGTTCACCAGAATTCATTATTACACCAGCTTACATCTATTTACAAAGCAGTTTTATTTTTCTTTACCTAGAAATACAATAAATAGGAAAAGAATGTCACTATCCATAAAAACTATCTCTCAGCTGTATTCGTACAGCCAACAAAAAATAATATGCATTTTAGAGAATGTTTATACTATATCGGGGATTTCCTATATATTGTGTACGAAATAAAGAACAATCGGCTATTCTTTTGTCTGAACAAAATAGTAATCGATAGCATTCAGTATATTAATAGGCAGAATGAGTAGAAAAGGCAGAGAAATATCAATTGAGTTAAGAAAACTGGTTATAAGTCTTCATGAAAATGGAAAAAGTTTACAACAAATTAGTGATACTGTTAAAAGAAACTGGTCTACTATTCAGTACCTTATAAAAAGATATGAAACTAAAAATAGAGTAGAAAACAAAATTCAAAATCTTAATAGAAAATCACTATCGTGACGAACGAAGAATTTTAAAAGAGATGAAAGTAAATTCTAAAATTAGTGCCCTGAAAATTGTATTAAAGCGAAAAAATCAAATAGGGAAAAGAGTTAGTAATAAAAAAGTTCGTTGTGTTGTAAGAAAATATGAATATAATGAAAGAATTGCTAGAAAGAAGTTATACATTAATGAATCAAATAGAAGAAAACGTTTACAATTTGCAAATGTGGGGATTGGAAGGTTATAAGACCAAACATCATAGGTGTGAATATATATATATATATATATATATATATATATATATAGTTTTACTTTTCATCATTTAGAAATACAATAAATAGAAAAAGAATGTCACTATCCATAAAAACCATCTCTCAACCGTTTTTGTACATAAAGGAAAAAAACATATTTCGACTAGTGAAAGTAATAAAACTCGATGAATTAATCTGTGATTAATATATATATATATATATATATATATATATATATATAGATTTTTAAAATTTAGAATAGTTTTATTTATTATTTCGGAAATATTTTTTTTATTTCTTTTTTTTGAAATATATATATATTAATCACAGATTAATTCATCGAGTTTTATTACTTTCACTAGTCGAAATATGTTTTTTTCCTTTATGTACAAAAACGGCTGAGAGATGGTTTTTATGGATAGTGACATTATTTTTTTATTTATTGTATTTCTAAATGATGAAAAGTAAAACTGCCTTGTAAATAAATGTAAGATAGCGTAATAATGAATTGTGTTGAACATAAATAAAAAAGATCTCCAAGAAAAGTGTTTTTTCTTTTTTAATTTATGCTAAATGTCCGTATGGTGTGCGAATACGAGTGGAAGTAACTATATACTCAGTCACACGATGTTGTATGGTTACCCATATATTGTTAGTTTTAAAACAAGTCGTTCGAAACAGAAATAATTATTTCCATTTCCTTCAAAATCACCGCAACAGCGTTATTAGGCTCGGTAGTAAATTTTTATTTTTACCGTGCCTCTGTTGTCCTGTAGTGGCTTTTATTATTTTGTAAATTTTCGTTTGTAAGGAATATTTAATTTTGTATATACATACGTACTAATAATCCGAGAATATTTCAATTTTTGTAGAAATTTAATCCATTAAAGAATGGATCTTGCGAATATAGACGATTGGTCAGATAAATTTATAATAATATCTCATCTTCGTTTATTTAAAAGCCTTTTATTACCAAAAAGACCGATGTACATTGATTAACATCGTTTGAACCACCGGTGGTACAAGCTGCCCGATGGGACAGCCATGTTTGTACCACCGGTGGTACGTGCCGGCGTGAACGTGTTAAGAAGAACAAAGAATAGCGTGTAATGCCATAATAAACATGTTAATAGGACTCCTATTGTATTGCACATTTTTTGTAAATAATCAACACTGTTGTATGTTACAATGTTTTTATCGGATTATATTTAAAAATATAGTGTGATTAAAGAAGTGTATTCTATTTAAAAAGGTGGAACAACTGTGCATTATTATACCTTTAAAAAACAAACTGATCGGACATTATACATTTCTTATTGTTCTGATCTGCAAGTCTATAAACTAAACTTTAAACTGTTACTTTTATATCAATCAACACTTTACCGACCGTCTCATTCAATTCAATACTGGCTCGGTTTTTGCTATCGCGATTATTTTTACAGCTCTAAAAATTTTCAATCGCAACTCACGAGAGGGCTTACTATATCGTTAATTTTCTCTTATTATAGGGTAATTAACTAATTTGTTGCGCTGGCAGTAAGAAACCGATTAATAAGCTCTTAAGCAAGAAACACTGGCAGCAAAAAGCTGATTAATAGGCTTCCAGTCGATAAAGTGTTAAAATATTCATTTAAAACATCCTTTACTCCAGATTACTTTATTTTGGGAATTATTGGGTAACAAGTCACACATTTAATATATTTAATGGTTTATGCTACAAAGGGCAGCTGTTTTGAAAAATTTGTCATATCTTTGAACAAAGTAACAAAAGAGTGGATGTGTAAATAGTTATAAATGGTGGTATATGTGATTCCAAAGAATTACTTTTTAAATTATAACATTGTCCAACAAATTTTCTTCTTCAGAAATATCTGTAATATCCATTGGCTGATTCCTGTAGAGTTTCCCGCCCTAAAATCTAATGCAGAAGCAGAATATTCTCAATCTGTTCGAATTCAAAATCAATTCCGACACATTTTCCGATTCTGATACTGTGTAGCAAATTTGTGCTAGATAAAGAACTTTTCGTAGAAATGCAAAAATATTGTGTAGAAGGAACGCATATCGACTTTTAGATTTAATATTGCTTTGAAGGTTTTTGAGTCGCCATTGCCGATATAATTGAAACACCGCACTCCGTACTTCTCCTCCGACGCCGAAAAACATTTCTTGTAATGCATCCACCTCCATTTTACCTGCACTGCCCGTATGATTCAATGTACACTCATCCTTGTGTTCTTCAAACCATTGTACTCTTCGCTATCTTTATTTTTCCAACGAACACAGGCTTTGCAAACACTGCTTTTCACAACGATATCTATAACTTCTCCATTGTAATATGCGATTAACGTTATCACTCTGTATTGTAAGAGCATTGAATGAAGGCATGGGCTTGGTTTATGGCACATCGAGTAGAAATCCAGACCTGCTATAAACTCGGTCCCGACATTTGGCGCCCACGCGACATAGCTAAGGCCAAGCGGCCAGAAGAAGCCTCGGGAAAGGGCCCTGTGAGGTTTTCTCGGGGTGTTAGGTTAGGTTAGGTTAGCTAAGGTCAAGCGGCCAGAAGAAGCCTCGGGAAAGGGCCCTATGAGGTTTTCCCGGGGTGTTAGGTTAGGTTAGCTAAGGCCAAGCGGCCAGAAGAAGCCTCGGGAAAGGGCCCTGTAAGGTTTTCCCGGGGTGTTAGGTTAGGTTAGCTAAGGCCAAGCGGCCAGAAGAAGCCTCGGGAAAGGCCCCTGTGAGGTTTTCCCGGGGTGTAGGAGAGAGGCTCCCAAATAAAGGGATGGGCAAGAAGGCCCGAGGAGAATTATTGAAAAGGTTTTTGGAAAGCGTAGTCGCGAGAGAAGGCAAGAGAAGTTATTTTTAAATAAAACCTTACAGTATAAAGAATTAAAGCCCCGCTTTTTCCAAGAGCCACCCCCTGGCACTTTAGAAATGCTTTAGAAACACTTAGAAACGTGTGCGTGCCAAACATTATTATACCTTTGAGAACATTCAAAGGCGAAAAGATTCGGTAGAAAGCGCGCTTCGAACCGTTCGGGAGCGCTCGAAACACGCCGACGTTCGGCGCTGATTTTGAACTGTTCCAGTGCTTATTCATACTTGAGGTCTTAGAAACATGTTATTTGTATAGAATACTATCGATTTAAGCAGTAAAAAAGTCGATTTTTTTTTCTTTTGCCTCTGAACCCCTTTACCCTCTTAAAGCTTTGACGGTCATTTATGTACAACCATTGAGAACCACGAAATTTAATGACTGTATACACCAGTATATTCAAGACACTCTCCTCTATCTTTTAAAACTAAACTGAATTTCTCAGCGTTTCGAGTTTTTACGTAATACTTCATTCTTCCCTAAAATCATGTTTTTACAAAAAACCTGTATTTTTCAAAAAACTGGGGGTGATAGAGCAATTCTACTTCCGGATTCGTGTTTGGGACGGGAAATTCCATAAGGATCGCCCGATGGATACTGCAGACTTTTTTGAAAGTCAAAATTTGTTGGACAGTGTAATCACATAAAACGTACATTTTACGAAAAAAACATTAAGGTTAACTTACCCTCTGCCTGGGAGCTCCATAACGTCTACGGTGACGCTGTTTACGTAGAGACGATCGTTGCACCAAAAGAAACATAGCGATCTTGGTTGCAATACGTCCATATCATAAGTCCATGAAAGTTCAACACGTCTGACTTTTCCAATTTCTCCGGTTGCCCCGGCTGGATGAGCGACGACCATCCGTACTGTCGATCCGTGTTCCAATTTCATGTAACCGCTGCAATCGCGTGCGAAAGATACAGTAAAATTGATCTTTTCGAAAGTGTAACTTTCTGGCGACAAGCATTCACGGATCTTCCAAAATGAATCGTACGAGGCAAATTATCAAAGCTAAAGGTCTAACTACATAATATTAAAATTTATCATATGTCAGTTTTCGTATTTTAACCACTTGCGCTGGCAGCTAATTCACAGTTGCCTGTGCCAGAACGCGACACTGTAACTCGCCGTGATTTACTTGAAACCGGAAGACTCGGTAGAGTCTGTGCGAATCTGAAAATTATTAATTATTAAACTTTCGAGGATAATTTGGCAAATTCTGTGACTGAAAATGGAACATTTACTTTTTGGCTGAAATCTGGCGAAAGTGTTAACAAGTTTGCGTTTGGATAAATATAAACAGTTTATATTGGTACTTATTTATAATTTATATGGGTATATAAATACTTTTGCTGTTCACTGTATATCGTATTTCGAGATTTTTCGATTTAACGATCGTTTGTTGATCGCGTCTACAAATTTCTATCCATTGTAAATTGGTATTTGTTTCTTTTTTTTTTTTTTAATTTATCATGATTTTAGTATTGTAGATTGTCGGATTCATTTCTTTACAAGGAAGATAATATCCCGTGAACGAAATGACGGGGAATTCATGTTGTCGAAGCTATGGAGGTGGATGAAAGTTACCTAGGAGTGAGATCGACGTCCCGAATGATGCCGTTTTCCGCATGAAGAGTAACTTTCATGAAACCTTGGACCCAGCTTTCCGCAGTCGGCGGTCGAGCAAGATTAATAGTAATCCTGTAGTGTCTCCCTGTGAAATCGTTGAAATGCACGAGTAAAACTTACGGACAAACGTTGAATTGATTATTAACATTGTCAAATAAGAAATGAAAAAAGAGTGTACAAAATGAATATGTTTCTAATTTTCAACAAAATTATAATTATGATAGAAATTTAAAATATTTCAGTTGCATTTCTTTTTGTACGTAGAGATATTAAGAGAGCTTTCTATAATTAATACAATTAATCACTTTTTGCAAGGATACGTTTAAAAAATTACTTTCTACTTATTACTGCTCTAGAAATATTTTTGTGGAACTACCTGATAAATTTTATTAGAATTTTTTATTCTTTTCTTTAAATTCTAATCTAATTTATCAGTTAAAATTTTATTTAAAATTTGTTATTTTTTAAGAAACACGTTTACCAATCTGTCGGTAATTATTTAAAAATCCTCGGTAAAAGTAATCAATATAAATAAATTATTAGAAATGTAGCAAAATTTTTTTAAAAAGAAAAGAAATTCTCGGAAATGTCTCAATGAGAGTATCTCTAATGGGTTTTTATTGCTCGAAACACTTCCAGCCTGGATCATGTCAATTTATTTCAAGCGTAGGAGTAGCGCAATTATTTATTATTATAAATTGCAACAGACTGCTTTCACCCCGTTATCGTTGCGAGGAAAATTGCCACGTGTCTCGTAGCTGATTTAACTCTGCCCCACATAAGCATCGATTAGAAACTTGCAGCGGTAATATCGCCGATCAATCAAGATTCAGACAGAAACGTCTGAACAATATTTAAATTTCTGTCGTCTATTTATGTAGACTGAATAACAACATATTAAGCGAAATAGGCATTATTCCCTTCCTTCTTCTAAGTAAAAATTAAAATTAGTTTCATCATAGCTATTCTTTCACAAATTTTTTGTAATATTTATTTCAATTTTTTAACAATCCCTTCATTTCTTGATGCTAAATTTTAACAAACAGAAGAAATTAAAAATATGCAAGTTTTAATCACTCAAATTTAGAAATTAATTACTGCTTATTAAATTTATTTAACCTTCAACAAGGTTATTCTAACTTAAAAGATTTATTGAACACTCTTCATTTTTCAAGCTAAATTATACATTTGATTTACTCTGAACTATTGTTATAGCATCTTAAAATTTTAACAGTGTGACGAATGAACCAACAGTTCTAAATAAATCATCTTATTCTAGTCTCTTTAAGAGGGAAGAAAACTAGACCAAAGAAGAGATGCAATAGTGAAGCTACAATGTAACAAGGACAGAGAGAAGATAAATCACTAGGTGTAAGATCGTATTTTACAAAGATAATCAATATAGGATAATTAGTATAATATAAGTTAAGATTAGCAGGATAAGATAGCAGTAAAATATTGTAAATAGAAAAGATGTAGCTGCAAGTCATCCTAAGCCGAAAGGCAAGGACTACAATAAATAAATAAATAATAATAATAAAATAATCTAGTCTTTTTAAGAAGAAAAAAGGAATATACTGAAATTACTTATGAAACCGCTTGATTCTAAGAATTAACTGTTGCGTCTCTTTACGCTGTTATCCCCTTATAGCAGGCCTGCTAAGAGTTTTTTGTGGCCCACCAAGATATGTAAAGAGAACAATCTGAAACGACATTACGAAACAAAACATAGCGAATTTGGCTGCAAGCTTTTCAAGGAAGAACGCAAAATAGTTAGCGGCTCTCCGCTAACCTTCGCTTTCACAAAGTGGCCTCCGAGCCAAAACAATTTCCTACTCCTGCCTTATGGAATATCATGGAGTTGTAAAGTTCGTGTTCACTTGCTAGTGCCGGTTTCGTAGACGCTGGTTATCGGATAATTAAATCCTTCAACCTCGTTCGGTGTGATGTTATATGTATCGCGGCGCTCAATAAACCTGTAAAAACGAAAAAACCAGGAATTGTTTTAATACTTACTGCAATACGGATCCTCTTTGCCAGTGGTGAAGAAAAATTTCGAACCCAGCAAAGACAGAACATCTTTCCCAATCGCTTGTCTTTTGACCAGAGCCGGGCTGGTATCAGCGTGATATCCCATGACACCACAGCTGAGGCTGTTGTTGCTCTTGCACGAAAAGCACTCGCCTTTTAAGAAGCTTGCATAACTGGAGCACTCGTGAGCCACGTATTGGCACTTGGAGTTGATGCTCTCGATGAACAGCTTTATGGCACGCACGTGATTGCAGGCGACCAGTACTCGTGACGCTTCTTCCAGACCCTCCTTTATGAGCGTCAAGGGTAAAGAAGGTGTAGTTTCACTCAGATCTGTACAACCTGGCTGTTCCTTGCCATTGTTCGGGTAGAAATCCAAGTGGCCGCAAGGCTGGCTCATTCCATATCCTGGAAGTCCTTATCGTGTACTAAGTTAGTTTAGAATGACGATTCAACTAATTGTAGAGTAGAGATGAAGAATAGTCTGAGGTCCATTAGAAACAGGGTGTTATCTCATTAGCATATTTTCTCCTTTGACGAGTGAAGAAATAAACAAATTAGTCTAATGTTATTATTGATTTAGTTTTATCTCTTTTAATGCTGTATGAATGATGTTTGCTATACCGTGATTGAGATCAACTGTCTGCTTAACCCATTCGAGACAGATTACATACCGTGTGAGCGATGAGTTTGAACTTCAGATATCAGTTAGTAGAGAAAAAGTAGCCGTAAAATTTGTATCGGTTTCATGTTAGACAATAAAATGAGTAACCCACAGCCAGAATCGTCGGGAGTACAAAAAATAAGCAGCGATGATGAAAGTAAAGATTTCTCGACTCAAAGAAAGAGAAAAAAGAGTCGAGAATGTTTGAGAGAATGTTTCAAGGATTATCATAAACGAAAAGGATAAGTTTCTTTGGAGGGAAATTTTATGAGTACTTCATCACCTCTGTAACATTTTTTAAAAATTTATTCATGGATTATCTTCGAATTTTTCAACCTAAAATAATGATTTCACGTGTATTTACTATTTTTGAAATCAATTTTCTTCCACTTTAATTGTATATTTTCTTTTTATTATGCATCCCACACACGGTGCTCTACCATCTTATTTGTACGAAAAGCGTAATTTTTCAACGTTCAAATATTTTTCCTGTTGAAAATGTTTAACTCGAACAAAATTTTTTCGCTTCTGAAGATCGTCTTCAAAATAATTCTTCGCTTCGAATGGGTTAAAACTAGCCATGCAAGTCATCCAATACCATACAGTTTAATCAGTTTTTGTTTTAATTAAATTGTTTCTTTAGCCAGCTGTAGTGAGTAGGAATTATTTATTTATAGCTTTATCTTTTTAGCAGGTAAAATGTTTGAAAAACAAAAGGACAGTGAAACATTTAAGTACTCTAACATAGTTTGACAATAGAAATCTCTTTATTTCACCTGCTTCTTCCTTTCAATTATGTGTCTTAAAAAGTTCAGTAAATATGTTTAGTCTCTTTAATATAAATATTAGGTGAATATTAGACAAGCACTTAAGTTACTAGGTCCAATGACAGATCTTTCAAGCGTAAAATTTAAAGTAGTCCGAAAGCTTAATGATATTTCAGATGTGTATTGGATTTTACAAATAGAGGGGTGTTTTCTAAATTTACGTGCTTTTCTATTACCTAGGAAAAAGATGCTTTTGCCATCTGTGTGAATGACATCGACCAATTTAGCATCGGTGTAGTCAAGCCTTAGATGACTAGGCATTCCTTGGAAATAAGGCTCTGCAGGGTCCAATCCTGTAATTCGGCCAATGTTCCCACCCAACTTTTCGCCTGCATACCCAGCAGTATGAGCCCCCAAGCTGTGTCCAATCAGGTGCACTTCATTGGGGTCCAATCCATAATTTGTCTGCATTTCAACAAACAGTATTTTAATTTTTTAAAGTTTTTATTTTATTAGCTGAAGTATTGCTTAATTATATAATCAATTATGATAAAATAATAGAGAACTGAAACTACTTATACAATATTATAGGTTATAGGTGCATTATACATATGTGACCATATCAATGATTATTAACTCATAGATGAATTACAAAGTAACTGGAATAATTCTGAATTAGTTTCTATAGATATGTATCTATTAAAATTTGTCTATTTTATTGTATACAAAGATAAAGTAAAGGTTAGATAAAAGAATAAGATGTGAGGGAGAATTCTCTCTGTAATCCATTGTTCATAAATCCTTCCATAAATCAAGCTATGAATTAAATAATATATTCACTATACCAGAAACAAAGTGAAAAGTGGACTGTCTATTTTATATTATAGATTTATGTAACATACTTTCAGTTTTCTTCATCATTCTAGTCAAGAATTTGACATTTCTTCACCTTCAGGTTTTCAGATATTTGTACCACCTAAAAATGAACCTAAGTGATCTAAAAGTCTGTTTGAAAATTGGATTATAAATCAGTGTTTATAAGCTTTTTGAACAGTTTCTCAACAACCTCTCAAATGCTGTAAAAGCTGCTTAGCCTCTTTGCTTGGAAATTTACTTTACCTGTAAGTGTTTAATGAGATTAGCTATCTCAAGGCCCACCAATCTTGTATTGGCTGTTGCTTGAGTGTATAGTGGCAGACTTCCTCCAGCCCAGTCAACTACGATGACATTGTAGTTGTCATGTTTCAGTAATTCATTTCTCATTTCCTGAAGCAACGATTGGAAAAGTACCAGTTAGAAATACGATGAAACATATGACAAAAGATTTAAGGTACACCCATCCCTCTATTTACGCAGTACTTTTTATACGCGATCTTGTTTTCAGATAGATTCAGTTTTCCATAAATTTTTGTTGAATTTATTACATACCAGAGAGTTGCAAATTCTTACTTGAACGTACTAATTAGATAGCTCTGATCTTTATTGTTTTTGTTTTTAACCCTTTGTCCTACTGATCGACTTTGAGCCAATGAAAAAGAGATCGGTCGATTACTTTGAATTACAGTACAGATTCTGACACTGAATAACACTTATTTTGGTATTTTAAAATATCATTTTTTTTTTTTATTAACCTATACGATTTAAATGTTTTTTTTTTCATAGAAACAGACCCGATGAGATTTCTATCCGCGTAAAAAAAATTAACGCGGAATGACGAATCCGTCTAAACAATGGGATGAGTGTATAATAAAATTTTAAGAACAATAAAAGTAAATTTCCATTTATCATTTTTTTTCTTTTTAATCTGAATTCTTCAAGAGAAACTTCAACTACATAATAAGTGTATTTTGTCATACTTCGTAATTACCTCAGGTGTAGCTAAATACATTTACACAACTAACGACATAACAACTGTACTTTTTCATACGTCGTAATTACCTGAGGTGTAACTAAATACATTTCAACTATGCTGTAATATTACTTCTTCATCGAGCTCAAGTAATTTACAGCCTATGAATAATGCAATAACTGTTACAATCCAATAATTGAGGGATAAACATATAGAAAATGATACCAGAATATCGTTGACTTACTTTGACCCAATTGCTAAGTGGAGTGTCTATGAAACCGTGTATAATGAACTTCGTTTTCCTCTTTGGATTGAAGTAGGACCTCTTAATTGACTTATTTTTAGCAACTATTAACGCTTGACCCTATAACAAAAAGCAAAAACAAAAATAAATAAATAAAATAAAAAAAACTTTCTAACTTTTTGCTTAACCTTCTTCTATTCTTATCTTCAAAAGTGATAAACTAAAAATTTCTCAAAAGAGATCGTAGCGGAATACGGTTTATGCTCGCTGCTGGCAAAATAAACTTGCAGATTTTTAAAAATTTCGTCTTCGACATTTTAGGATTGGCGAAAGCTAAAAAACTTTAATTGTTTCGATTAGTTTAGAACGTCTGAGGGGCTGATGGTCATACAACACCTTTTGAATGTACTCTGTCATAAACTGTGACCGGCTTTCATACTTTTCTAAGGTAAAAACAAGCACGTGGTGACTAACTCACGTGTTTAACCCTTATGTGGACAACCAAAATATTTATGCTTGTTGAACAACCAGAGTATTTTGGAATCTCAAGCGTTCTGTTCCCATATATCAGATATACAGGGATAATTTCAGTTTCACACTTTTCCGTAACTCTCAATTTTATTTTTCTGTAGTATCTCAAATAGATACTCGTTTTTCTATCATACTCTATAATTTCTCTTGGAAACGGAACGACGATGTAATGTAAATTAATTAGCGCGTGACAATTACAGTGCTGTTACTCTTGCCAGAAGGCCATGCTAATTATAACAGTAGAATGTGTGTCATGGTGCAAATAATTAAAACCTATTTCTGCTATGTGCATTCGATTTATCGTAGTATCGATAAATAATGTTAATATTTATAGTAAAAATGATTACAACTATTTATCACCTTCGTTAAATTTTGTCTTATTTTATCGCGTTAATATGATTAACAAAAAAAAAAAAAAAAAAGAAACATATTGAACTGTTTGCTCACAGTGTTATACGATCTAGCAAATTTCTCTTAACTCTTGTGTTTTATTAATCAGGAAAGAAATATAATCAATGCATGAATGTGTTTTCACATTTGCTTAATTAATAATAGAGATTCTTAAAGGCAACAATAAATCGATCGGGAGATAAATCACTTCTTTCTTACGAGTTTGTTATTAATTATGAATCGCGTAAATCACGATATAGAATTAGCATAAATGAACGTGACTTGAACCGTCACAATTCACGTATCGAGTTCCGTTCCTCGATTATTCATGCAGCGTTAATTAAAACGTTGATTTATCGCAATTGAACATTCAACAAACGATGCTCGATGAATAAATTTCACGAAACGTTTCCAGATTTCCTTTAACCGTTATTATTGAAACGTCCGCTTGCTGGATAATAAGGCTAATAATCTCATAAATCTTTTGTGTATCTTCCTGGTCTTTTCATGCTTGTACAAGGGTCTTCCAATAAGAGCGATAGAACTTTGAATTGAAATTAAACGAAAAATAGGGAAGATAATCTAGTTTTCGCTATTTCATTTTAAAATGCATTCAATGGCATTATACATGAAATACAATATTATATACAATAGCATATAAATTACTATCACGATTACGTTTGGTGAAGCGAATACGACAAACCCAATTTTTGATTCCTCTGGCACATAAATCGGGTCGAATCTCATCGATATGACGAGTAATGTTTGCTTTGAGATCGTTAACAGTTTATAGGTTGTTGGAATAATGGCCACAGAAAAAAAGTCTAACGGCGTCAGGTCGTAAAATCTTGATGACCAGTTGACAGTCGCATTTCTCCATATAATTCTATCAACGATAGAATTCTATCAACGTTAGAAACTTTGATCTTGACAAAGCGATAGGTGTAGCAGAAATATGGTATCATTATTTTGGTAAAACCACATTTCAGACAAATCAAATCCATCGAATTCACGCGAAAGGAAAGATGAAATCATCGATGCTCACCAGTAACAATTACAGTCGCACCTTCTTCATTTAAAAAAAAATAAGAGCCAATGACTGCAGCAGTAGAAAAACCACAGCAAACAGTAATTTTCTTTGGGTACAATGATCGCTCGACTATTGATCGAGGATTAGCATCTCGTAAAATTTGGCAACTGTGTTTACTGACAGCCATTCATCGAAACGTGAGCTTCATCACTGAAGATGATTTTTGTGATGAAATAAATTGTGATGTCGTATTCACTCCACCAAACGCAATCGTGGTGGTCATTTATATGATATTGTATTTCATGTATAATGTCATCGAATGCATTTTAAAACAAATCAGCGAATACTAGATTATCTTTCGTTCCTTTCGTTTCATTTCAATTTAATGTTCTATCGCTCTTATTGGAAGATGCTATATAATGCATTTAAAGAAAAAAATTTTTTTTGGTAAAAGTTACAATTTTGATTTTTAAAGATTTATGGAGATACCGATCTGTGGATACTAATTATAGTATTATTGCTATAGGAATTTAAATATTTAAAGGGACGATGAGTAGACTGCGGAATTTGATCGAAATTCGTATTTTTGAAAATATTGCAAGAAAAGTAGTATTGTTATATGTAACAAACCATCTTTCAATTTATATTATTCATTTATTTAACACGCAGTTCTTCGCTAATTTTCCTGCAAATCTTTATAACAGTTTTAGTCATGTATTTAATTGAAATTCGTTCGATTGATAACGTGTTAAAATAAATTCACCATACGTGTAATTATAATAAAAGAACAAAATATTTATTTCATTCTAATGTGTTCAAGTTTCCGTTGAATTTGCGGAAAATTTCTCTTGAAATTAACGAATGAAATACGGGATCACTTAAAAATTGAATAAAATTCTCGTTTTCCAACTTTTCATATTTATTTTGTATATGATAACTAGGTTGCGGAATTTTATGCGAATTCATATTTTTCAAAATACAGTAAAAAGTTATTTTGCCTACCTTGTGTTATAAAAATCACTATAATTTATATATTTTTTATATATTTTCATATTACGTGCAGTTCTGTGTAATTTCGCACCTTCAAATTGCATGTAAATGCATGAAAGTCCACAGTCTAATGATGACATTTCGATTCATTCGTACTTAAATACATGTTGTAATTCAACATCTGTTTAAAACAATTATTTTTCCAAAGTTTGAGTTCTCTTTTGACATTCTGTATGGAAATTTGTTGTGACATTAAATTAATAATAAATTCATCTACTCACTTCGGTGGGATTGTCCTTCGTATACAATATAAATCTCGTGTTTATCACTTCTCGTGGCAATGGGAACACATTTAGTGGTCTGTGGATGAGGTGGTACCAGCTCCTGGTTATGTTCAAGCACCCTAGCTCGTCGTAGCAACGTGTTTCGTTCTCGACTGGTAAATTGTAAATTTCATAGTAATTATAACATAAAAATCATCGAGTAAAATTCAATTAGAACGATATCAAAATATATTTACATGCTACTCGAAATTTAAACCGTTTACAAATTGATAATTGACAACAGTAAAAAAAAAAAACAAATAACAAAATAGATAAGTGATCAATAGTAAAAAAAATAATTTAATCTCTATTTATGTAGTGATTTCTGAGATTTATGCAATGAGAATGCGTGATCGTTCAGTTTCTATTGTAATATTTTCGATACTTTGAATTTTCCTTTTTTAATCTTTAAAAATGATTTTTACGTATTCGTTTAATCGTGGATTTAATATTTTTGTTTTTTATTGTCGATTATTGCTTTCGAATAATTGTTAAGCACGTGAGGTAGGTATTATTTATAAAGTATACTATTCGTTAAAATAAAAACACACGTTCATCCGTAAAAATTGTAACCACGCGCTGCGACTAAAGTAAATTATATCATTAAAATTAGTGTAAGTGTTAATTGTAATCTTTTCTTGCATCAAATACCAAATATTCAACAGCTATTAATTCACCGCTTGAAGCGCATTATAAATATAATTTGAAACCACAGCAAATTATAAAACGTGCGCGCTGAACATATATTAATGTCTTTACCATGAAAATACATTTTTCTTCGTACCTTTTGTATTACTTTTTGATCATAGAAAATTTGGTGCAAATGGCTTTTAGAATCGCTAGATAATAATACTGTCGCAATCATTATCACGATTAATCTAACAGATTTTCGACGTACACTGTCGCTCAAAAGTATCCGGACACTTACGAAATATGTAATAGCAATGCATAAATGTTACGTAGATATCTAAGGTAGTAACTGAAATCAGTCTTCATTACTTTCGTATGGGATGAGTGATGTTTCAAATGCAAAACTACTTATTTGGAAACTTACTGATATTATAATAAAATTGTGAGTTCAATAAAAGTGCGAGTTTCATCGGTGTATCCACTGTGATTATGTTACGTTAGGTCAAGTAAATGTTACTTAAACATTTAAAGTAGTAACTGAAATTGATTTTTATTACTTTCCTATGGGATGAGTAATGTTTTAAATGAAAAATTACTTATTTGGAAATTTACTGATACTATAATAAAATTAAGTGCGAGTTTCATCTCTAAAGTAGTAACCAAAGTCGATCTTTATTCCTTATTTATGGAATAAGTGATGTATTAAATAAAAAATTACTTATTTGGAAACTTACTGATACTATAATAAAATGAAGTGCGAGTTTCATTTCCAAAGTAGTAACCGAAGCCGATCTTTATTATTTTCTTATAGAATAAGTGATGTTTTAAATGAAAAATTATTTATTTGGAAACTTACTGATACTATAATAATTAAGTACGAGTTTCATGAGCGAATCCACTGTGATTATGTTATGTGAAGTACTAATACTAGGCTGAGATTAGGCACAGCTTGCACTAATCGCGATAATCTTTCTATAAATTTTCTTATTGTTTCTATGATGAACTTGCACTATATTTTTTAGAGAAGAAAGAAGTGTCTGGATATTTTTGAGCGATAGTCTACATTTGTAAGCAAAGGATTTCACTTCATCGTTAAGACATTCAACGGCACGTTCTCTTAAACGATATTTCATTATGGCAATTTGTATATTTATACACTTGTCCTCCGATTTACACGGAAGATCGGTCCTCAGAATAGCGTGTAAGTGGAAATCGTGGCTTTTTGTACGAAAAATCGTGTAAATCGATAAAAAAGAAGACGAAATGCACTTGATTCAGTCAGTTATTTAATTAAATTCATATATTTCAACGTAAAACAAAAATAAAATAAGTTCAATATTAAATGAATTTTGACCTTTTTTTTATAACCATAAAGCTTTTCCTTTTAAGGATTATTTGCATGGCTTTTTTATCATTGTTTCTCCAATATTGTGTGAAAAAATGGGAAATTCTCCCTTTTCAGGTTTAATGCCAGTATTAACAAACGGATAGAATCAAAAACGACTAATAAATTTTTATTCTTAACAGTTCTTCTTTTTGAAAATCCGTTGTTTTGTAAAGCGTGTAAAAAAAGTACATGTAAATCGGGAGATATGTACATAGGTGTATTGTTTCTTTCTTTTACAAGATAAAAACTGTGGCCTGTGTTGAACATTCTTCGTTTTCAGAAATCTAGACGTTTTGACTACCAACTTCGTTCAAGCATTAAATCTCCGAGTGTTTTACAAAAATCATTCCTTACTATTATTTTACCGGAAATCGATGCAACATAAGCGATAAATTCAATATTTTTACGTTTCTTCGTTTAAATCGTTCTCACATATAGCACTTAATCATTTTCAGCTCTTTTTTCTTTTTTTTTTTTCGTTAGTTTTATAATGTTAAAAAATACGAACATCGTCGAAGGATCGTACCATGATTGTGATGAAGGCGAACCTGTTCTTTTCGTGAAGAAGAGAAAGAAAGAAAAGGGAAGAAAACTTACCCCAGAACTTTGGAAGAGTGTAAGTAGTCAAACGGTCTAGCAATCCGTTAAAAAATAGGCATCTAACAGAAGTAGCGTCAAATAATAGTTGCTTGGAAAATAAGAATCTTGGAGAATAATTACATGGCAGCCAAGGTATGTTGACCTCGATTCGATCGCTACGAGCCCACTGCCAAGGGTCCAGGATTCCGGCGGAGCAGATAACAGGAGCCAATGCGACGAGTAGCAGGATCGATGCTCCTTCGCCCTCGGTGACTCCTTGCTTCTTCCTCCTCATCCTGTAACAAAAAGTAAGGGAAATCGTTTAATCCCCAAGGATTTGTATCCACGGCTCGTTACATCAGGAGTCTACAAAATACTTTGTACACGCGGAAAAGTGTACATTGGAGAAACTAGGAGGAACGTGACCACACGGCTCAAAGAACACGAGAGGTGCACCAAATTGGGTTATATACAATCAGCAATAGCAGAACACCAACTAACAACGGGACGTAAGATTTATTTCGATAAAATTAAGGTCTTAGCTAAATGCAAAAGTTATTTCCCCCGTAAATATACAGAAACTTTGGAAATAATGAAACACCCTACAATTGAAGGAACAACCAAGTCTTTTTTTGTATGTGAGATATACCGGCTGCGAATAAAAAATTTACATTTTTTTTTTGAATATACAGTGAAAGCCAAAAATGAGTATCCGCTCAATCAACAGCGAGGCAAGAGTTTTATGACTCTTCATACCTACCTCGCCGCGCGTACATCCTCGAGTCGAACGAAAAAGTATATTTTCTCGGTTGCTTATGAACTAGGTGCACTACAGATGGAAAATGCCTGTCTATTAGACGAAAGGGTAAATATTCAACGTTTCTTCTTCCTTCATCCATTTCTTTCCTATTTTGTGGATATTTTTGTTTAAGATAACAATTTCAGAACGTGTTGTCGCGAGCGTAGATGATGTCCTTGTGGGGGTGTTCGGTAACGTCACTCCACTTGGATGCACGCACTTCACTATTGCCCGCCAAATTAATCTTGGACAACTATTTCGAATGAATGATAGAACAGGATGTATCTAGTGTTCTACCGTCGAATACTCGTACGCTGGATTCGACGAAATGTGGAATCCGTCTCGAGAACGCGCGACGATGAGGATAATCGAAGGAAGAATCTAGGGTTGTCTCGAACGATCGACGATGAAAAGATTAAAGAAGCGATACGTTAGAAATCCCGAACGATGGATTCTAACGATCGAACGTGTCTCGATAGACTGTTACCGAACGAATATTTGTCATGATTTGACTGCCAACGAACGACTTGACAGTCACAATTGACTTCGAATGAATGAATCTAACGAACGAATGTATTGTCAACGAATGACCAACTTCGAATGACTCTAACGAACGAATGAATTCGAAAGACTTCGCACGAGTAAGTCTGACGAACGAACGATTTCTTCAACAGCTCGCCCGATCGCTGCTAAAGAGGGTGACACGCTAATTGGTAGCAACCGAAATGTTAATTAACAATCAGCATGTCTAACAGATATCGCGAACACTCTTCCAGTGCGCCCTTAGCGCTTTTTTTCTGGAAAAGTGGGGCGATACAACGGTTCTTTACATGATGAGAATCCGTTGTCGAAATGACCGTTAGGAAATCGTTCGTTTTATAACACGTCTTCGGCTAATGAGAACGAAAATTAACTTTACGCGACCGTTTTGTAGAGAAAACGAATTTCTCTCGGCGAGAAATAGACAACAATGCGAACAATACATGAATTCGTTGTCTCAAAAAATAGCCTTTCTTCGCGATCGTGTCATAAACCGTGCTAAACAAAAGATTGACCGGCTTTGTGTTCCTTCAGACGGAACAGAACGCACATGTGCGTTACATAGCTCACATCGAAAATCTTCAATGCGTTCATAACAGTCAAAGGGTTAAAAATAATAGCGAAATTTACGAAGCGCTCGCTGCTACCAGTGCTTGTTATAACCGGATAAATAATTCGATTTTACTTGCTTGTTTATTATCGTTAATATATAAACTAAAAATAACGTGGTGACCCATCGGTGGGTTACGCAGTTTGTTCAAGTTATATCTTTCTTTTTTTTTGTTATTCTTGCCGCAGTGACGTAACAGCGTATTATTTTGCCATTTTCGACGAAAAGAAGGTGGCAAAATTTCTACCTCTCCTTCTTTCGTATTTGTGCGTCATGTTTCTCTCGTTAGATAGTTTAGTGAAAAGTGACAATATTTACATGTTCTTTCATCATAATGTAGAACCGATTTGGCATAATTTACTCACAAGGTAACATCACGAAGTGATAGTCATTCATACTGATGAAATTTCGTGAGCGAAACTGAGAACGAGCATTGAAGAATGAACAATTTGCAAAAATACACGATGATTTCGCAAAACGTAAGCGGAATTGTTGAGATATGATCAAACGGATGTCCTGATCTAACGGTGATAGTTTCAAGGTTTTACATAATCACATCCATTACCGTAAAATATAAGAAGTTTCGAGCGGATGATTAGCATTTAGCGTGTGATTGATACTAAGATTTGTTTTTTTATTCTCCGTTTCTTCTCTGTTCGAGAAAATTCAGCCGCTGACGCGTTAACGTATGTATTATATATATTTGTTAACAATTGAATATTAATTTTCACGTCTCTCTTCGAAGATGTCGTTCGAGAAATTACTATAGACTTCGAAAATTCGTTAATTTTCTAATATATTTTTTTTAATTAATTGAAAATTAGTTAATACACTATAATATGATATTCATCTTTTGGAAACTGATCGATATATTCACATTATTTTTAGCAGATATTGTTAGATTGTTACTAATAACAATGCGTCAGCTGGTAAGCAAAAATGAATTGTTTTATGAATGACAAATTACTGCTTGTCAGAATAATAGAACGGACCAGATGTCATGGGGTCTATAGGCCTGTAACTGTTTATACCTAAGGCCCTGGAAAATAAACCGACGTTTTTCAGGTCTCTTTTTCTTAAGTGAGCAGCAGACTTTCTGCGCGCCTTTACGGGTTTTGACTCTCACTTGTTTTACAATATTCAAATCGTTAAGACGTCCTTCCACGCTGCTAAATAAAGTTCCTTTAAAAGAATCACATTCTCTCACTTTTGTTTATAACCCATTTCGAATAGATGTAAGCATTGAAATCTTTTTTTTTTTTTTATTATTTATGTATCCTGGAGATATTATGTAATTGGAGATCTACGTCGAAGCTCGATCTCGCGGTTGTCGAAAATCTCTCAATTGCAACAATACTGCTCTCTTATCATTTGGAAGTAACGAAATCTAGGATAAACAGATTGTTGCCTTTCATTTGTCACTCGAATTGTCACATGAAACGCTGTGGCGACTGAGAGTCGCCTCTCGAGCGCAGAGGTAAAACTTAGTGAAATTATTACATTTTTACTCTATACTACATTCAATTAACGAAATATTCGTATCTGTAATTCTTAAGTTTTCGAAAAATAAAAATCTTAAGTCATGCACAAATAGTACAGACGAAAGATAGATCATTTCCCCTATTTCTGTAAGAATTATCCCTGACAATCGTAGTTTTAAGTAGAAAGTGGCATCGCGTGTCAGACGCCGGATACACGTCGCACTTCTTGATTTCAATAACTAGTCAAACGTTATGTAAACGTGTTTTTGTCACGGATTTGTAAAGTTCAACGTTACGCTTCCCGCAAGAAAAAAGACAACTGAAGGTTTGTTAAGCACAATAACAGATAAGAAAAGGATTAAGTTTGTTAAGCATAACAGATGTTGACAAAACAAGAAACTCCTTGAAAAATCATAAAAGGTAGCTTTTCTTCAATTTTTTCTACAATTTGAAGAATTTTCTACAATTTGAGGCTGTTTGGAGGTTTTTAAAAGGGAGATGACCATCTTTGAATTTGATTCTTAAGCGATTCTAAAATATTATTATATTATTCTAATTCAAGTGTCACAATTGAAAAAATCCAAGAAAGAAATAATTCTACAATGTAAAAAACGCGATTTAAATTAAGATTCTTTTTCTATGCGATTTTTTTTACATTGCACCTCCATGAAAATTTCGAATTTCTTTGAACCTAAGGTTTTCTTCTTCACCGTTTCACTTAAACTTTAATTAACGAAGCTTCTCTCTCTCTCTCTCTCTCTCTCTCTCTCTCTCTCTCTCTCTCTGTCCCTCTCTCGAATGAGAAGTTTTCCCTTTTTCTCATTTTACCAAATATTGATTCCGTTCGATGTGAAATTTGTAATTTTTTTTTTTTTGAAGAAAATAAGAAAAAGATATTACACCAAGGAAATGTTTTCTAGAAGGCGTGAAAATTCGAGAATTTCCTTGGAGTTTATTTAAACCATTGCTAATCCATTAATTAGTACGAAACGCGTGAAAATCTATCGAAGAGAAAGAGAGAAAGAGAGAAAGAGAGTTTATAAACCGAAAATGAACACAGAACAATTACCTTCACGTTCAGGAGATTAAACTGTAACTAAATTTAGTTGAATTATCGATGGAACCTGTTACTGCACGAATTCACAACACACAGAGAATCAAATCGCTACTAAATGATCGAATGGACGGCAGAACCGGATAAGATGCCTACTATAAATTTGGTGGGAATGAATGATGGCCTTCATGGACTGGAAAACCTTGATCAGGTGTTCAATTAGTACTTCAAATATTCAGGGTCATGGATATTGAACTTCAACCGAATCATGTTTCGATACCTGCGGGCCATTTTCAAATTGTAAGGTTAATCCTGGACAGATGACAAAACGAAAGAAGTCTCATTAATTTCAATTAATTTCAGATAACTTCTCGTGTGTTCGCCTGTTTGTGATATAATAACTTCTTAAGTGCCTTTATGATTACCGATGGAACATCTATAAGGCGGTATTTTTGTTTTTTTTAAGTGGAAGTATACTGTACAAAAATGGTTATTATATGTACTTGCAATTAGAATCTTTTTGGAATTTTATTGTGCATTACAGAATTAAAACTAGAAAAGATGAGTTCATAGTAAATTATATTTGTCATGATTCTTCTAACAATAATTTAAGTTACACAGATTAAGAGTTCCTTAATTATCAACACTTAAGCGTCACGCCGATTTCGGTCGACTTTTCATTGAGCGGTTTGGTTTCCAAAAATTTTGCAGTGAGTGCTATGATAAATTTAACAAACAATTGTAACTAAATAACGCTTGCAGAGGAAAGCCGTGTTTTTGTTTAAACTGTATTTAAACGTTCCTGCGGATCAACGATAAACTTTTCATTTAGGCGGCGTTAATTTTCGAAAAATGAACAGCTTCAAATTTAGGAAATAATTCCTTATTATTCACTAATGGGTTCCGTTAAAACTGTTTAAACAAAGATACGGCTTTCCTCTGTAGGTATTATAAAGTTACCACTTTCTTCGTTAAATCTATCGTAACATTTTTTGCAAAACTTTTGAAACTGAACCGTTGAACGAAGAGTCGACCGAAATCAGCAGTTAAATAACACTTTCAATTTAATAAAATTCTTTCTACCAGTGCTACTTATGAACAACATAATTCCACCATTCCATAATTCCATCTCAACAACGAAAAGTCAATTGAAATAAATGTGGCGTTTAACGTGATAATTAAAACCCATTAATTAATGATAAAGTATTATTCTCTTTTGATGTTGACGATCCTCAAGTACCAACGCTACTTAAATGAAAAATGTAACACCGATCCACAGGGACCGGCGTGACGCTTGAAAGCAGGGTAAAGTAGCCGAATATGGGATCCATTTCTTTAAACAAGCACAATTCACGATTTAAAATATTTTTATTAAAATACGATACATGTTTTAACCCATTCGAGACGACGATTTTTTTCGAACACGGTCCCCAGGAGCGAAACTTATTATCTTAAGCCTGCGCTGCATGCGTATTCATAGTATTTTATGTACATGTAAGAAAGACTTCAGATAATTTTTAGATTTTTTGGTACACAGTAAAACCAATATCAAATTTTGTTTTCCTGTACTTTACAGGTTTCATTAGTTCAAGAAAAATCTTATTTCGACGACTAGTTTACTCAGAATAACTGATAATTGCACATTACTGTTATTGCACACACGGTGTGCAATCGGTCTCGAATGGGTTAAGTGTAAGATGTGTACATTTTTGCAACATATTAGAAATTAGAACAAAACAGATAAAGTTCCATCGCAATAAAATAAAAATGAAAAGTATGCAAAACCATGATTTGAAAAACTGGTCGCCTAATATGAGACCCAGGTTTCATCTTGTCGAAACTTATTTTTTCTGTCTTTTTTCACACATTCGGCATATAAAATGAATTTCCTGAGTCCCGGTAATATTTTATACACTGAACCCATTGTTCACCATGTAAATCTGAAGAATAAAGTCCTGTGCATAATTTTCATATGCTTGCTCAAGACACTACGTTGTTTTCTACGCCGCATTCGGATAATGTAACTGAACTACGGTTCGTTCTGAAACAAAGGATTGTCAAAGACTTCTCCGTAACGGAGATAAGCTGGGTTCTCATATTAGGATACTTTATCCTAATACTGCTGACTGATAACGAGGATACTCGTGTTTGTATACTATAATATGATATAAAAAGGTATCCCTCTTTTTGATCAATTGTGCCTGGAGGGAGGGGGGGAGGGGAGAGAGATTGCACTTTATTTAGTCTTTTCAGCTATTAATATACAAATAACTATTGTTATATTACAATCTTGTAATCGTGTGTATAACATAATCTTTTAAAATTTTCTTATATTTATTTAATCTATCACACTGCTTTACCTCTTCAGATAAATCATTATACATTTTAGTACCTTGATAAAAAACACTCCTCTGCGCTTCACACGTTTTCTGCAATTGTACAACTATGTTACCTTTCTGTCTGGTCTCCCTCTGATTATTTTCTCCTACTAAATCTAGCCTATTTCTCAATATATTTGGTAGGTAGCCTCTTAATATCTTGAATATAAATATACATGTATTATAATATATTCTCTGTCTTATTGACATATATTGCAAAGCTTGTAGCATATGCTCAACCCTGGTATTTCTTTATACTGCAAAATCATTTGCATAGCTCTGTTCTTCGCCACTTGTAATTTACTAATCTAAGTCTCGCGCATCCCTATCATCACTGTTGCACAATATTCAAAATGTGGTGCAATAATAGCCTTGTACACTATTTGTCTACTATATGGTGTTAAATAGTGACCAATTCTATTCAAAGAGCTAGTTTTCTTACCTATCTTTTTTAATATATAATTGCAATGTTCAGCAAAAGTAAGCCTACTATCAATCATTATACCTAAATATTTTATCACTTCCACTCGTTCTAACACTTCACCTTTCATATATACTATTTTTATCTGCCCTCTTACTTGCTTTCTACTACTCCTGACTATCATATACTTGGTTTTCTCTACATTTAACTTTAATTTATTTAAGTTTATCCAGTTTTCTATTCTATAAAATACATTATTCATCTTTTTATTAATTTCCTCGCTAGATTTTCCTGTTACATAAATCATAGTATCATCAGCAAACAATTTCACATTACTTCCTATTGGACATACTTTAGTTATATCATTAATATACAATACAAAAAGTAACGGCCCTAAAATCGACCCCTGCGGAACACCATGGTTTACTGTCATTAATTTGGAATACTGGCTATTACAAAATCTAACTTTCGGTGTTCCGTTCTTTAGATATGACTCTAATCAATTCCATACTCTATCCCTTACCCCAGTCTTGCACAATTTTTTGTAATAATCTCTTTCTATCAACAGTTTCAAATGCTTTTTTTTAAATCCATAAATATGACCCCTACTATTTTTCTTTCAGCAATTTCTAATTCCCATTCATCTATTATTTCTTCTATTGCTGTTTCACATGAATATGATTTTCTAAATCCAGATTGATGCTCCGTCAACACTTCATTTGCCTCTAAATATTTTTCTAGTTGGTCTTCGACCACCAATTCTAATATCTTCTCATATACTGGCAGAACATTAATTGGCTTATAATCGCTGACTGTTGTAGGGTTTTTTAATTTTTGGAATTGGAACTATCGTGGATGTCACTAACAAACTTCTCTATATTCATCTTTTTATATGCTCTTTTTCTAACTTTTTTTTAACAATTTTCATCTTGTTAGAGAGAGAGAGAGAGGGGGGGGGGAGAGAGAGCGCGCAAAAGAAGAGGCGAAGAGAGAGAGAGAGAGATTACTCCTATTTGGAACATTTTTAATGCATCATGCAACATTTTTTTCTTTTTTCCGAATTATCACCACGTTTATCGTTAGAGAATACAGAGAAATCGGCGCTATAAAAGTGCATTAGCGCTTTCTACCGCTTTGCGGTGTGGTGTTTGTTATTATCCAAGCGGCAGTGAAGCGAATTCCGCGTTGTGTACGAGCAGAAAAATGCGGAACAAAGGGGAGCGCGGGATAAAAAGTAACGGTAGCTTGGGAACCTGTATTACGATGAATAAGGTCGGTGTTCGCGTGGAATGTCGCTTGATAACCAGTTCCTCTGCATTTCTCGTTGGCAGCTGCGCGAACAAGTCGATCGAATCATCGACGATATATTGACGAGACTGTATTGACTTTATGTCACATCGAAAACACGCTACGGTAAATTGTTGGGTGTACGAACAAATTGATCAAATCTTAACAGCCCCTCGCATAAGAATGTTTAATAGCGGGCAAATATATTATTTCGAATGTAATTTTTGAATTATTTAAAGATCCATGACTAAAATGTTCAATATAGTATAATATCGAAGAATATTCTCTGAAATATTAATTTCATCGCTTAACCAATGTTTATGTTGATCATTAATTTAACGAACGATTAAAAAGTTTTTGTACTAAATATTCCACATTGAAAATTTTCAATAGTGAAACATTAAGAAACTTACTGTTAAATCAAAATTTTGTAATAATTGTAAAGATAGAAATTTTGATTGATCAGCGAATAAAATATTCTTTATCAAAGATCTGACAATTTTATCTCTTGATATTCTTTATTTCATTTAATCATATTCAAATCAATCAACTAATTAGACACACTTTATCAAGTAGGTAAAAACAGAGTATTCAAATCTATCATTAATCTCATAAAAAAACAATTTTTTCAACTATTCAAATGTAATCCTTTTAAATATTCAAGCGTATAATATTCAACAGTGATAGACAATTCTTCAATTTATTAAATATTTCAAAATACAGTATTTAATAATCATTGATTATCTTGTATAATATTCAGCGGTGATCGATCTCTTTCCCTCCATCGAACATCTTCCATTAAATCTCAAAGATATACAGCTTCTCGTAAAAAAATTAGGGACACGTGTAATTTTTAACGTTATTTATGCTTTTAGTAAAATTTAAAGGTCTGAACGAAGTTTACCTTACAAATTTTATTAATTATTAATATACAAGGTGCGCCGTTAGAATCCGGATAAAAGAAGTTTTATGCAAAAAGTTGTTTATTTAAGTCAATATACAAAAATACAGTAAAATGCTGTTATATCTCATTTAAAGGGTCCTTGCTGAGAACTTTGATTCTATATAGCCAACTTGTGCCTTTATAATCTGCTCTAGTCTTGTCCTAAAGCGCGAGCACGCTGACTTCAATTGGTCGCGTTTCATGGCTGTGAATTCTGCCTCGATAGCAGCTCACAGGGAGTTGAAGTTGGGGTGCCTGCACTTGTTAGTGTGTCTCTCGATTACGCCCCACAAGGAATAGTCCAGTGAGTTTAGGTCGGGACTGTTAGGAGGCCAGAAATCCTTCGACCAAAAGATGTCGACAAGTCTTACAAAAACATGTTGCAAGCCTTTTAAGCTTGGTGGCCTCGGAGAGTATCTGACGGACTTTCAGAACGTAGGAGGTATATTTAAGATCCTCTTGAGCGATTCGACGGACGATCGTTTCACTCACCCCCAAGACGGAGTCCAATTTCTGAAACGAGGTCCCCAGATCTTCCAAAATCATGTCTTGGACCCTTTGAATGATTTCTGGCGTCCTTGTTGATTTTTCCCTGATCTGTACTTTTCTCGCCGAAGAAGGAGAACCCTTCTCGAACCTCTCTGAGGCTGCATATCTTTTCGCAACATCGTATACCGTCGATCTTGGGTACCCAAAAAATTTTATATTTTCAACTGGCGTTCTCTCGGCGCGAAGGCTTTCTATAATCACCGCTCTTCTATTGTATTCCACGCTTGGCCTGATAAGCTCTGTCATTTTGAGGTTATAGAAGTCTTATTGACATATTTAACTAACATTAGCGCCAATTAACACCTACCTCTGAATTCTAATATGGTGGGAACTTCAAATTCAATTCTGTCCGGATTCTAACGGCGCACCCTGTATATTCCACAATTAGTGTATTTCGCAGAATGAGACACTGTCATAGAACCAAATCTTGCACTTGCATAAACAGAAAATGTAATTCTCATTAAATTTTCAGCTATTACAATGAACTTGTACTTTTTTGTTCTTGCAAATCGAAAATTTTGGGATTAACGTTGTTTACATACAAAATGGAAAAAATTCCTCTTACTTTCTAATTTAAAAAAAGATACTTTTCGAACGAAAAGGTGAACAATACGTTAATATATTATATAGTAATAATATTATTGTTACAACACATAATAATAATATTTCTGTTATTTGAATATTATATTTATACTATTATTATTATTACTATATTAATTAATATTATACAGTTATATAACACATTAATGCATTATCCACATTTTTATTCGAAAAGTACCGTTTTTTTAAATTATTTTGTTACTTTCTCCCGAAAACCATTTTATCATTTTTTCAAAAATTAACCTCACGCATTTTTCTGGATATTTGGCAAAATCATTCGAAAATAAAGGACATGATAAAACAGTACACACGGAGTAAAGCGGAAAGGATACATGCTGCGATCAAAGGGAAATAGAGAAACAGGAATTATTAACATTTTGACGTCTGCACGTGTTGTGGAAAATCTTTCGTCTGCCGTTGGTATTTCGGGTGACGTTTACATTATAATTATAATGCATCGTATTAAAACATGAAAATTTCAACGTCTTTTGCTTGATTCTGACACCCGATTTATACGAAATCCTGAAGATATGTATAAATAAATGTAAGCAGTTTTATTATAATATAAATATGTTTACGATACACTAACGTGGTGCCACCGGATGACATATGTGTGTGTGTGTGTGTGATACGAATGTGTATACTTCAACAGTAAATAAAAATTATCATTAAATTACGTTCAGGCCTTTGGACTTTACTAAAAACGCGAAGGATGTTTAATTTTTTGACTAGGAGCTGTAATATTTAGCGAACCTAACAAATTCCTATATATATATATTTACACAGTAAATCTAATGTCCAACGGTTTACATTTAATCTAATGAATCAACTATATCAGAGTATAAGTCATGTCCTTTTTCCCAGTAAAATAAAACTCTCAAAGGCAAGATAAATAAACACAACAGTCACAGCGTTGCATAATTTAGAGTAACGCGCCATGTTGCTTATGCAGGAGCGTGCAAAACTCGCTAAATGTCACGAGTACGCGAATGTTTACCCGGCTTTGTTACGTAAAATCCAGTTTAATTTTCATTGACCGGGGAACAATATTTCGAAAATGCGCGTTTACGGCTGGAAAGCGTGTCCCAACGATAGGGCGAAGAGTGAGGAGAAAGGGGAAGGCTCTCTTGGGTGCTGGATGGTCCGAAAGATTCTCAAAAACCGGTCGCTCGCATTTCACCGCGACTTCGAGTATTAAATAATTATTATTTCGAAAGTGAGAGTGTAACAGCGGCGCCAGCGTTCCCAGTGTCTCGCAACTGATGCGTCTTTCAAAAGATAAATACCCAATTTACTTGAAAATTGAAAGCAAAATTGAAAAAAAAAAAAGAAAACGTTTTCTTTTTTTTTTGCCTTTAACACTATGTTAACGGTTTGTTTTGCAATCGTTTCAGTGGTACAGTAGAACCTCCGTAACTCAATTCTGGAGGAAAGAGTTGAAGTTTTTGAGTTATGGAAATTTCGACTTATTTAAGTTTCCGAATAAGGAAGATTAACGAGAGGTAACGAATGAAAATTCGACTTCATTGAAGCTTTATACGCCACCGTCCATAAGTCACGAGATACCTACTAATTTCAGCTTTATGTTTAGATTAACACTGTTGAATACGCGTGATTATTTATAGATTACTTGCACCAAGTATAATTTTTTAATGTTAAAATATATTGAAAATGGTGCATACAAAGTTTTTAATTTTCTCGTTAACGTTTCGCGATGACGGTTCGAACTAATGTTGGCAGTTTTGCGATGAGTTTTTTTAAGTTCCCTCCTGGATTTCTTTCTAGGATCATTGCAAATGTGTCCACAAATCTTTTTCTTTCAACTAACATCGATCTCAAGGGGTTACAGCTTCTCTCTTTATTATTTATAGATGTAATAGTGTTAATTCGAGATGACTATCAGGATAATTTTCGATACGGCTGTATCTTCCGCCTATATGTTTCCGCTGTACGGATTCTTAAATCGTGAATACTCGAAATGCTACTTTACAGGCTTGTTTCGTTACGAAAGTACAGAATACTGTGATAAAAAATAAAATAGTTACGAAACAGAAGAAATTAGTTCCTGTGGAGATAATATATTCAACTAAAATTGTGTATCAATGTAAAATTTTAACAAGTGACTATAGTTACTAGTAGGACAAAGAGAACGTAGGATAATGACTATAGTGACTATAGTTATCAGCAGTATCGAAAGGGTTAATTAATTGAAAGCTCACAATTAGCAAACTATAGTTTTAACACCGATCAATAATTTTAATTGCAAAGAAATTATATTCTTTCAAGTGTAATTTAAATTTAACACGATACCACGGATAATCTTCAATTTTAATTAACTTAAAGCTTACAATTAGCAAACTACAGATCTAACACTGATCGATAGTTTGAATTGTAAAGAAATTATATTCCTTCAAGTGTCACTTAAATTTAACACGATTGCAAAGATAATCTTCAATCTTAATTAACTGAAAATTATTCAATCGCAGTTCTACTTTTATCTAAAGCTCAAATAATTTGAATTGTAACTTCGAGCGATAATATGTATGTGTGTATAAAAGTTTTGAGAATCAATTCAAAAGGAATAATAATCTTTCATATTACGATGTGTTCAATTGTCCTCTTTCCCTATTCAGAAAGCGGGTCAGAGTTTCTAATCTCTTCCTCACGTTTTAACACCACCTTCTATTTATTAATTTGCCTTTTACTTATTGAAGAAACTGTGACCCGTCCGTAGCAACAATTACTTTATGAAGGCCATTGAACACCGTTAGTCTCTTAGTTTCAATATTTTCGCCTTTATTTTATGGCTTAGAATTTCAATTTTCGTTTCTTTGTTCGAACATGGGTTGCCTGAGTCAGAGTGCATCATAAAGATTCTTGCCTGCTACGGTCGCGGGCGAGGCATGTGGAATTTCCGCGTACGTCACTCTAAGGTACTCTCTTTACCTGAGAGTGACCGTTAGCTGGAGGGAGGTCACTTTCCACCAAAATTATTCTTCCAATCATATTCATTTGACCGATTCTCTAGCCACTCCCGAGAAAATGCAATTCAACCAATCCACATGTCTCACCCCCGCTAACACACCTCGTTCAACTTGACTTTCGGGAGATTCCTCGAACGAGGAGTCAGTTGAAAAACAACCTTCACGATTACCACACACATACTACGAATAAACACGAACATCTCAATTATCATTCCTTACCGTCGGAAACGATCGTAAGGAAATTACTGTACGATACGCGGTGTCGAAACATCGAAGTGAAGACTTACGACCTTCACTAACGCGCCGTCTTTATTAAAGTGGATCGCGTTGCATCGCGACCATCGTGTGGAAAACATTTGGTCCTTCGAGCCGGATTTCTTCGAGCTAGTGTAAAAGTGTGATCAAGGCCTAAGCAGCGCAGAAATCAGCAAAGCACCAGCGACGCCCATTCCATCGACACTTGCACAGATCGAAGGCACGGAGTCTACGACAATCCAGATCATCCTCGCACCTGCCATCTCGTAGGAGGCTAGGAATTAGACACTGCAATATCCAACGACTTCACAACGACAAGGTAGGCTCGTTCTATTGAATCGTTAAGATCCTAGTTGATTCATTCCACTATGCCGAACACCACTGTTCCTTCCGGTTCATCCACGATCCAAGACAACGAAGTTAGTTCGTTACGGCGAAAACGCGGAGCCATTCAGGCACAGATAACATCGTTCAAAAAATTCTGCGAACGGTGTCAAGAAACCGGCAATCATGATAACTTCGAAGTAGAGGCTAGACTCAATGGACTTCGCGAACACTGGGCGCGATTCGACGAAATTCAATGCCATTTAGAAGACCGGGATGAATCCGAATACACACGTCGCGAGGAGATCGAAAACCAATATTACGCGATTGTAGCACGAGCAAACAGGCTCATACATCGCCAACACCCAACCGAATTAGTAGGAAATCGCTCAAGTTCATCACCAGCAACTACCATATCAGCACCGATTTCGATTAAATTACCTGAGCTACGACTCCCGAGTTTCGACGGGTCATTAGAGAACTGGACCTCTTTTCACGACACTTTCACTTCGGTTATCGATCAGAACGAACACCTAACAGCTGTTCAAAAACTGCAATATCTTCGATCGGCACTGACAGGAAAAGCAGCCGCATGTATTCAATCCCTTGCTACCACAGAAGCGAATTATGTCGACGCTCTTGACATTTTAAAGGAAAAGTTCAACTGCAAAAGAAAGATTTTATTGAGACATTGCGAGCAATTACAGAATCTTCCCAAGCTGATTGACGACTCGCCGGAAAGGCTAGGAAGCTTGGTAGACGCGGTAAACCAACACACGCGCGCCCTTAAAAATCTCGGGGAACCAATTTCTTCGTGGAATACCATCCTCGTCTCCATGATCCTTGCTAAAGTAACTTCAGACATCGCGTGGCAGTGGGAACTCACACTAAAAGATAATAACATGCCTCTGTATACCGATCTATTAACATTCCTCGAAAAACGGGCAAGCTGCGCACCTAGCATTACCGCAACCAGAATGCACGGCGGACGAACGAACGAACGATCGAACATTCGAACGGTACATATTAATGAACGAAACAGCGATCGAATACTTCGCGGACACGCCTTCGTAACACATAGGGGACAACAATGCCCAATCTGCAAGGAATCGCACTACACTAGACACTGCGAAACCTTTCTAGCACAACCAATACACGAGAGATTGAAACTCATACAGAGAGAGTCTTTATGTAGAAATTGCCTTCAAGGAGGACATACACTCCAAAATTGCTTCGGAGGTCGGTGTCGCACGTGTGGACAACAACACCACACTCTTCTCCACCAATTCGCGAATTCCCAGAATCACGTCATCGAATCTTCGTCACCTCAACCACATTTACCACCGAAAGAGCAGCTGACGGAAAACCGCGCTTGACAACGAAAGACTTCGATAGGGACATCTCAAAAGGCATTCGTCATCGACACCACGAACAACGAACTCTTAGTCACCGCGCAGGTCAACATTCTTCATCACAATAAGGAAATATTACGTTGTCGGACACTTCTCGACACATGTTCGACAAGGAATTTTATTTCCCAAAGGTTGGTGGAAAAGCTCAACCTACCGCGTAAAAAATGCCACGTCCCCATCGGAGCGGTCGGCTCACTTTCCACGATAGCAAGGCATTCTACCGTAGCAACGATTCGATCACACAACAATAGTTTCGAAAAAACACTAAACTTCTTGATTCTCCCAAATATCTCTACATTCATTCCTGACGAACCAATTGACCGCACAAATTTAAGAATACCTCGCAACATCAGGCTCGCCGATCCGGCCTTCCATCGACCAGCACCGGTAGATATGTTATTAGGCGCTGGTCCCACACTATCCACAATTTGCGTAGGACAGATCAATTTGACTCCATCACATGGTCCAGAATTGTACCTACAAAAAACCACACTAGGATGGGTCATTGGGGGGAGCGCGCCGGTCACACCACTCTCGCTGCATACCAAACCCCAAGTATCCACTGCCACGGAAGCGCCGCCTCCCTATAGTCCACAACATCGGAGAGATCGCTCTCACGGAAGCGCAGCCTCCTTACACACATCACACACACCGGTAAGCGACGATAATCTTCAAAACGACCTCGCGCGTTTTTGGGAAATAGAGGAAGGCCCTCAGACTCGTCATCTCAGCGATTCGGAAGCTGCATGTGAGGACCACTTCAACCGCCACACGTCACGTGATTCAAACGGGCGATACATCGTAGCCCTACCATTTAATAGCAAGGTGTCTCAGTTGGGAGAATCTAAACAACAGGCATTACGCCGATTTCTTTCATTGGAACGGAAATTACAACGCGACTTGAAACTTCAGCAGCAATACCAGGCAGTTATAGAGGAATATATGGACATGGGGCACATGTCTGAAGTTCAACCCACCGAGGGAACCACCGACGGTTATTATCTGCCACACCATGGCGTATTAAAAGCAAGCAGCGACACGACAAAGCTCCGGGTGGTGTTCGATGGGTCAGCACCCACCACCACGGGGATATCACTCAATGACACTCTTCATATCGGCCCTAAAATTCAGGATGATCTGTTACACATTTTATTACGCTTTCGAATTCATCGTTACGTCATCACTGGTGACATCGAAAAAATGTATCGGCAATTTATCGTTCGTCCAGAAGATCGAAAATATCAGCGGATTCTTTGGCGCGATCGCGAAGGGACGATTAAAACATTTCAACTAAACACAGTTACATTTGGTTTATCTGCCGCCCCGTATCTCGCAATCCGAAGTCTAACCCAACTGGCTCGAGATGAAGCGCACCGATTCCCGGTAGCGTCCGAAATTCTTCAACGGGATTTTTACGTTGACGATGCCCTCACCGGGACTGCAACGAAGAGAGAGGCACTCACGCTGCGAGAAGACATCACGCAGCTGCTCAAATCAGCTGGGCTCAACGTCCGACAGTGGGCGTCAAACGACCGCGATCTGCTTCAAGGATTATCAGAATTCGACGTCAACCGCAAACTACATCTCGGCGAATCCTCCACTTTAAAAACACTTGGAATTGTTTGGAACTCCGCAACAGATTCTATACACTATGCAGTAAAAATCACAACATCAACACCTCAGATCACCAAGCGTACCATTAGCTCCGAAATAGCAAGGATTTATGATCCACTAGGACTCCTCGGACCCGTTATTATCATTGCAAAAATTTTGCTACAACGGATCTGGATTCTGAAGGCCGATTGGGATGAATCCTTGCCAATGGAGATTCACACGCAATGGACCCAATATTACACGCAACTACCATTATTAAACAACGCGACATTCAACCGAAAAACTGTCATCAACGCAGCATCCAAGGTACAGCTGCACGGATTTTGTGATGCCAGCGAAAAGGCATACGGAGCCTGTGTTTATTTGCGATCCATCGACGCTTGCAGCAACGTCCAAGTGAATCTGTTGCTTTCGAAATCCAAGGTTGCTCCATTGAAAAAACATTCACTACCACGGTTGGAACTCTGTGGAGCACTTCTTCTTGCCACACTTATCACCACGGTACGAACGGCACTTCACATCGACATTAGTAATATCTTCCTCTGGTCCGATTCTACTATTGTCTTGCACTGGATAAACACGTCACCCCATGTCCTAAAAACTTTTGTCGCGAATCGCGTCGCGGAAATACAAAGGAAAATCGAAGATGCTCAGTGGCGCCATGTCGAAACATCCGAGAATCCAGCAGATTTAATCTCACGCGGTCAATCTCCGGAAGAATTCCTCCAGCCCTCCATCTGGCAACACGGACCGACGTGGCTCTCTAAAGAGGAGATTTACTGGCCTTCATGGACACTGACACCGATGGATGACATTCCAGAACAGAAGACAACGATTTGTTTATCGTCAACCTCAATCGATTATAGTATTCTGGAACGGTACTCGTCATGGGGAAAACTCATCCGAATCATCGCGTACTGCCTACGGTGGAAACATAGACACAGAAGCGGAGGATGTTTGACGGTTGCCGAGCGGAACTATGCCCACAACACAACGATCAAAATGCTGCAACATCAACATTTCGCGGAAGACATACGTCACTTATCGGATGACAAGAAACCAGAAGTTAACCGTAAACTGCGGAATTTGAATCCATTCATAGATAAAAACGGCATTTTGCGAGTCGGAGGTCGATTGAAACACTCGTTCATGCCATTTTCACAAAAACATCCAATTATCCTTCCAAAGGCCAACTTGACCATGAAAATAATTGAACACGAACATCGCACACAATTGCACGCTGGCGTCCAGACCACACTCTACGCGATTCGACGATGCTACTGGCCTATCGATGGGCGCAGCCAGGTGTGGAGCGTCTTAAAAAAATGCGTTCGTTGTTGTCGAGCGAATCCTCCTCCCGTTGAATACATCATGGGCAATCTTCCAAAAGCTAGAATCACCGAATCCCGTCCCTTCACACATGTTGGAGTCGATTACTGCGGCCCCTTTTATATCAAGGAAAAAAGACATCGTAACCGTAAGCAAATCAAGGTTTACGTTGCGGTGTTCATATGCCTTGCGGTAAAAGCGGTCCATCTGGAATTGGTCAGTGATCTCACGAGCGAAGCGTTTCTCGCTGCCCTTCGACGCTTCATCTCGCGACGAGGATTTTGCGCTCACATATACTCAGATAACGGCACCAACTTCACGGGAGCCAACAACGAATTGCGAGAGCTCCAGAAAATGCTAAGGACAGAAAACCATCAAGAGAGTCTAACTGAATTTCTTACTGAAAGATCCATCCAATGGCATTTCATTCCCCCCCAAACTCCTCATTTTGGAGGGCTTTGGGAGGCCGCAGTAAAATCATTTAAATACCACCTCAAACGCGTCGCGAACACCGTCACTTTTGCATTCGAGGATTTATATACTCTGATTACCGAAATAGAAGCGATCCTTAACTCCAGACCACTTACTCCCATCTCCGCGGATTCCAATGATCTTCTTGTCTTAACCCCAGGCCATTTCCTGATTGGCGATTCTTTAACGAGTCTACCTGAGTTTGATTTCAGAGAAGTTGCAACCAATCGCCTGTCGAACTGGCAGCACATTCAAAACCTCAAACAACACTTCTGGACTCGCTGGCATCGCGAGTATTTGAACGAACTGACCAGTCGCAGCAAATGGACCAGTGGCGGCCACAAAATCAAGGAAGGCTCAATAGTTCTGCTCAGAGAGGACAACGTGCCATCGATGCACTGGCCCCTCGGACGAGTTGTCCGAACGCATCCAGGGCCCGATGGCATTGTGCGGACCGTGACAATTAAAACTGCCACGAAGGAGCTCGACCGCAACGTGAAACGACTTGTACCTCTTCCCTACCAGCCCGAGGGAAGAGACACGACTTCACCAGCACCCATGGACCAACCAGCATCCATGGACCAACCAGCATCCAGGGACCAACCAGCATCCATGGACCAACCAGCATCTATGGACCAACCAGCATCCATGGACCAACCAGCATCCAGGGACCAACCAGCATCCACAGATCAACCAGCATCCACCGATGAACCAATACCTGAGGCTCTACCAACATTCACGGCCGCACCAGCGGCCAAGGACCAGCCGATAGCCAGACACAAAAAATAGCCATACACACACCGCGACACATATCCACTTACATCATATTCATTGATATTTTGATCGGTACCCTCTCAACGGGGGGAGGATGTTCAATTGTCCTCTTTCCCTATTCAGAAAGCGGGTCAGAGTTTCTAATCTCTTCCTCACGTTTTAACACCACCTTCTATTTATTAATTTGCCTTTTACTTATTGAAGAAACTGTGACCCGTCCGTAGCAACAATTACTTTATGAAGGCCATTGAACACCGTTAGTCTCTTAGTTTCAATATTTTCGCCTTTATTTTATGGCTTAGAATTTCAATTTTCGTTTCTTTGTTCGAACATGGGTTGCCTGAGTCAGAGTGCATCATAAAGATTCTTGCCTGCTACGGTCGCGGGCGAGGCATGTGGAATTTCCGCGTACGTCACTCTAAGGTACTCTCTTTACCTGAGAGTGACCGTTAGCTGGAGGGAGGTCACTTTCCACCAAAATTATTCTTCCAATCATATTCATTTGACCGATTCTCTAGCCACTCCCGAGAAAATGCAATTCAACCAATCCACATGTCTCACCCCCGCTAACACACCTCGTTCAACTTGACTTTCGGGAGATTCCTCGAACGAGGAGTCAGTTGAAAAACAACCTTCACGATTACCACACACATACTACGAATAAACACGAACATCTCAATTATCATTCCTTACCGTCGGAAACGATCGTAAGGAAATTACTGTACGATACGCGGTGTCGAAACATCGAAGTGAAGACTTACGACCTTCACTAACGCGCCGTCTTTATTAAAGTGGATCGCGTTGCATCGCGACCATCGTGTGGAAAACACGATGTGAAAAGTATCTTTAATTTTAACTATCGCAGATCATCCTGTAGTCGTATAATTACCTTCTTTGTTTCCATTCTAACTGGCGAATCAGCGTGAAATTCAATCACAGTTGCGATTTTAATCGGCTATAATTAACTTCTAGATTACCATAATTCTCGTTCTATCACTTTTCACTTGTTACATACATCCCCGTCCATAAGTCATGGGGCACCTTCTAATTTGAGCTATACAGTGTTTAAATTGACACTGTTAAACTCCCGTGTTATTAAATCAAGTGATTATTTATAGATTACTCGCACCGAGTATACTTTTGTAATGTTAAAATATATTGAAAATTGTGTATACAAAGTTTTTAATTTAATGTACGCTCCTTGTATCGCAATGATGGCTCGAACTAATTTTGCCAGTTTTGCAATGAATTTTTTCACAGTTTCTTCTTGGGTTTCTCTTTAGGACTACTGCAAATGTGTCCACAGATCTTTTTGCGACGTTGGACAGTGTTTGTGAATACTTCTGTCTAGTTCATCCCGCAATTTCTCAATGGTGTACAAATCTGGTGATTGAAGTGACCATTGTATTAATTTTAGTTTTCCATTTTGTTGCAACTGTTCCAGATAACTTTTACATATTTTAGCAGAGTACGTGGAACTATTGTCGCTCATAAACACAAAATTATTGCTAATAATTCTTTTTCCCGACGAGATATGTGATTTTATGATATTTGAATAAGGCTCCTTTCTCGTTATTGCGTCGAATTTTGTTAAATCTCCTATGGTATTTCCTCCGAAACATCCCCCAAAATCATAATAAACTGTTCTCCATGTTTTGCACTGAGCACAGCATACTCTGACAACAGTTTTTCACGCAAAAAACTGGTATCGCACCTCTAATTGTTATCAATAAAACGATTTATATCGAAATAAGTAACTAAATTTTTCATTTGAGCTTGATTTAACGTAGAATAGTTAGGTGTCCCATGACTTATGAATGGGGTTGTATGTGAGTTAGGTTCGTCGATCTATAGATACTCAAAGAAAGACAAATGCAACCTTCAGATGCATATGTAATGTACACACAGAAACATAAAGAAAAGATACATTTTAAATAAAAAATAAATGACAGTTTGCGTTTTATCTGAGCTATTGTGCGTTATTAAAAGCATCTAAATATGAAAGAAATAATTCGATTTTTTTAATATTTTGTTTTACAGAGGTTTTTACAACGCAGCAGAAGGGAGTGAACAAAATTCCATCTAAATATGAAAGAAATAATTCGATTTTTTTAATATTTTGTTTTACAGAGGTTTTTACAACGCAGCAGAAGGGAGTGAACAAAATTCCAGTTTTACAGAGGTTTTCAAATTATATAGGGTCAACTTAATTTAACCTTTATACACATGTATCATATGCTACATAGTAGACGAAATCAAACCCACATTGATTTAGTTTGTTCATAAATCTCTACATTAGTTTCAATAAATTTCTACGTTAGAAACTATTGTAAAAATTTCACAAATTTGATTTCACAAATTAAGATCAGAGAAGATTTTTTTATACGTCAAACGCAATCTATAAAACAAAATTTATTTTTTTGCTTATCTTACTACAATTTTAAAGACTTTCTGTACTACTCTCTTTCAATTTCGAGAATATTTCATTGGGTTTCTGTTCCACATTTACCGCAATTTATTTTCCGTTTCCATCAGGCAACGTTCCAGTAAATTTATCGCTAGGTTTGCACTTTTATGCTCTTCCCTAATAAACCAAACGGGAACAGATACGGTTTATCTTTATTTCTTAGTGGACAAGAGTCGATCGGTAGAAATTTATAGAACGAATTCAGCGTTCGTCTGTTGAGTAGCATTAATGATTCAATAACTCGTCTTTAAAGCTTTCTAATTACGTTTCTCGTCGCATACTTGGCCGGATATTACCGCGGAAAGTTAACAGACTTCCATTAAACGAACTTCATACGCGTTTCTCAATATGGTGGAAGTTGTCTTGCACGACCTGATTTTCAGGGAAAAATCCAATCGAAGAAAATCTCGGTGAAAACCTCTCTAACAGTCCTACTTGTAACGTTTGCGAGATCTTCTAGAACAAGTCGATGGTATCTCATGTATTTTACTCTGCTTTTTCTCAATGTGATTTGCTGTTATTTGACGTTTAATTGGATTTGAAGTATTCTTATTCTCATTAAAGATCTCCGTTTTAGGTTAGCGTTCTTTTTCAGTTTTTGTGAAAATTTCTGTTATTTTTAAGAAAATATGATAGCTGTATTCTATAAGAAATCAATTAAACATTTCTAATTTTCAAATATTTATGGCACGCTATCAATTCATATATTTCTCTTTCATTACTTTGTTTTTCTTTTTAGTATACATTAGTCTGCGTAGAAATATTTATTGTTTAATAGTCACTGCAAAATCACGTAACATAAACGGGTATACACACGTTTGCTGGTATGCTGTACTAAATCTGATGAAAAAATGTAACCTGAATTATACTTTATTACTAAAAATTGAACAACAGTTCATTTTACTTGTATGTTTAAAACTTTTTTAAGAACTTATAAATTTGTTCAATTTTTAAATGTTAAAACGACTATCTAGAATCACATGGTATAATATTTTCACTACGAATAATACAATCAATCAAAAAGGATTACGTTAGGATTAGAATGTACTTATACTATACTATACTATAAATTTCAACAAAGGAACGAAGTAAATGAATAATATTTAATTTATTCCATTTAGACATGTAATATACCTTATTGGTATAATGAAAAATGATTTACATTCGTTTGTTAACAATTAAACCAAAGGAAGAGAGAAATAATATGACAGAAATTCAGCAGAATGTTTACAAACTTATTATATAGAAAATGCATTCAAATTATTTTTTCCAAAATAAAATATATTTATAATGATTTCTTTCTAATTGTTAAAAAATGAACGTGAATTGTTTCTACTTCATTAATAAATGTTACGTTTCTAAATAAAATAACGTAAAATATGATTCACTTACTGCGTTCTCTTTTGGAAGATATACTGAAATTATACTTATGAATTATATTTCATATACTACTAATAGCAAAAGTTACGCTTTTAAATAAAATAACGTAAATATTATTCATTTACTACGTTATGTTCTACTGAAATTATACTTATAAATTCTGATATGTACTATTAATGGTAAATGTTACGTTTCTAAATAAAACAACGTAACATATTATTTATTTACTACGTTCTCCTAGAAAACGTTATACTGAAATTATACTTTTATTTTATATGAACTTTATACTTATAAATTAGATTTGATATACTACTAATAGTAAATGTTACGTTTCTAAATAAAATAACGTAAAATATTATTCATTTACTACGTTCTCTTGGAAGACGTTATACCGAAAATATACTATTAATTTATATACATACTTTACATATATAAATTATATTATATGTACTACTAATAGTAAATGTTACATTATGTTTCTAAGTATAATAACGTAAATATTAATTATTTATTACGTTCTCTTGAAAGATGTTATACTGAGATTATACTTATAAATTGCAAGAAAGTAATCTAGTATACGGAGATCCTTTTTTAACTGACTGCAACAGCTGTTCTGATACTTATGTATGGACGACAATGTAGTATTACATCTACGATCGTAAAATTGTCCGAAATCGTCTGAACGACAATGTTCTTGTATCAGTGGAAATATGAGAACCACTGAGGTGCCTACATATCTGCTCAGACACGTCGAGAGGAACACGATTGTGGCCTAGATTCGACGTCCTTCCCTCCGGCAATGCTGTACCACTTCCTGCACATGCCTCTCTCTTCTCTTCTCTTACGAATCGGCACATTTGCTTCTTTTTTTTCCTTCCCTCCTTTCTTTGCTTCCTCACCGGGCTTTTCTCTTTCTTGTTTCCGTTGTTAGAGCGAGGAACGCGTCAGCGCGGGAAGAAAGTCGTCTAAACGGCGAAAGTAGACGCGACGTAGAGCAAATACGTGTCTCTGATTATGAAGGAGGATCGTTTTGTTATTAACACGTTAAGTGTCACGTCGGTTGACTCTTTTTCGGAAACAAATTCGGTCGACTCATCATTCGACGGTTCAGTTTTGAAAATTTTGCAAAAAGAGTGTTACAATACATTTAACGAAGAAAGTGGTAACTTTATAACGCCTGCAAAGGAAAGCCGTATCTTTGTTTGAACTGGTTTAATGAAACCCATTAAGGAATGATAAGGAATTACTTTCTAAAGGGTTTTAGCAGACTAACGGGGTCAAAAGTGCCTTTCAACCAATTTGGTTGTGTAATAGACCATTCGATAGCTTACTAAAAGAAAATATTTGACATCAAGTTTCAACTCTCTAGCTCGATCGGGGGCATAGTTACAGGGTAAATTCGGATCATCAGTTTTTGAACTATTTTTCCTATTTAGTGATATGTAAAAATTCTGAAAAACAATCTGGCATATTGTATATACGAAGGCACAGGTTAGGGAATTTTTTCTGATTTTTTCGTTGCAAATCCTAGTTGTAAAAAATAAAAAGCGCAAAACAATGCCGATATCTTTTCAAATATAAACATAGCTATTTTTATATTTTTTTAATAGCAGTATATTAACATGACTATCGTCCTCAAATTTTCGCAGATTTTTCGGAAGAGTGCGTCACAGTTAAAAAAATTAAGGATCGATATTTTTAAGGTATTTCGCGCAGGAAAGTAACTTCTATTTCGAATTTTTACATTTTCTTTATATAGTGCGTGTATTATGTGTGTCAATGTGTGTGATTTTAATAATTATTTACACAGATGAGTAAAAATAATAGGAAATCTATGGATATTAGGCAGTTAATACTTAGAGACAGTGAAAATGGATTAACACTTAAAGAACCTTTAAACAGATATGAAAGGAAGCAAATAAAGTAACAAGAGTAAGATTTAATGTAGAGTAGTTTAGAAAATTTAGAATGTGATAATTAGACTGTGAGTTTTTTTTTTGCATTTACAGAAAATTTGAAAGTGTAAAATCGCACATGATGCACGTAATCGGCTTTTCGCTGCCGACGCAACAAATTAGTTAACCCTCGCCCAGTCAATGCTGGGTCACTTTTGACCCATATTTTAATTACCCTATAACAAACCACAGTGAACGATATAGTTAAAGCCCTCTCGCGAATTTTGATTTAAAATTTTTCGAACTGTAAGAATAAGCGCGATAGCAAAAATGAAGCCAGTATTGAACAGATTGGTAATAGGTCGGTAAAGTGTTAAGAAGAAAAAAAGGAGAATTGCAAATTGTGACGAGTGAAAAATGTTCTATATTGTAATTATGTTAGAAACTTTGCTTCAACATGAAGCTCTAGGTAACTGCACGTTTGCACATGTGGGGGAGTGTTTTTCATAGCGATTACCTATGGTTTTTGCGATAATTTCGATACTTTTTTAATATAACTGCTATCGACGATATAACAGAATTATAATTTTGCTGTAATTACAGCGACAAAGTTGCGATAAAGATCATTTTCTTGTAATTAGCGCGAAGAACTCGAGAAAATTACGATTTTCCTCTGACGTGGAGAACAGGAGATCCTCTTTTATTCTATAATTATCAAGGAACAGTCATGTTCTTTTCTCGACTACGACGTTGTAGATGAGGAAACGATCATTCTACCGATAACTAATAATTAAGAAAAATCTGATTTTTTGCAGTTGCTACGAAAGATTCGAAAAAAATATGTATTTTTTGTAATTATACTAATGTAAACGTGAGAATCGTTTAAAATTTCTATAAATGGTATTATGCGAAATTTTCTCTAAGTATAATTACTGCTACAAAATTAGAAATTTCTTCATTCGAAGGGGGAAAAAATGGAAGAAATCGATTTTAATTGATAGTCGGTGCGAGCTAATGCAGAAAATTACTATTTTTGCCTTCGAGCAATAGATAAAATCGCAAAATCACTCTAATTATTACAAACGAGTTTGGAAGACTATTTCCGGAACATTACTAATTTCGTGCATTGAAGCAATTAAAAAGATTCATTAACGCTTAATGTGAAAAAAATAAGAGAAAATTGCTATTGTTCTCTGTAATCCTCAATTTACTGTAATTATTGGGAAGAAGTGAGAAAATTGCATTTTCGAAAGGACGTGATTACTGACGATTTATATGATTGAAGATGAAATTGTAGTGTTTTTCTCCATTTATTGTTAAGACAATTATACAATATTATACAATAATGGCCTTTGTAACATCGTGTTATACACAACACCTAGAATAACGTAATATTCACGCACAACTGATTCCTTTTATACCTTCTTTCATGCCCAATTTTATGACCAAATCGTAAATTTAATACTTTTAAAACAGGCACGATTTAGGAAACCGGTTGCTTAAATCTTACCTTTTACATAATGCCAAACAAAGGCACATAAAAAATTAATCTGTCCTTGGAAAAAGTTATAACATCCAATATTAACTTGTAAACAAATCAATGTCAAACAGAAAATGTAACATGAAATATCTCAAGTGATACGCTTTCGTTAATTTTCCCCTGAAAAATTTAGTTAACAACGTAGAGTAATATTTTCTGATACGAAGCTTCGTTTTGTGTTATAAAAGTCATTCTAACCTAAGGTAATCGCGTAAGTAACAAGAAACTAACACTAGAACTGTCGACAATTGATGTACACCTGTTTCTACCAGACCAGTCCAAATGCAATGAAAATAATCCTTTATTCACATTTTTATTTAATTTTTACATTGTTAAAAAATATATACATAATATACATATTTATACTAGTTGGAAATACACTTTTTTCATATCTAAAAACGGTAAATTTATTATTAGCGAAGATAGTTCTTCCAAATAGTAAAGGTAGAAACCTTTTTGTATATACATTTCCCGCAAACATATTTCTCGAATTTATTGCAAATATTGGTTTCATTATTTCTGCAATGTTTAATACAACATCATCTACATTTATCCGAATTTTGTGTCGTATTTGCCGATATTCTATCTAACCGTCGTTTTTGTGATCCTCATCCAGGCATTTGTAGCAACGAGGTTCAAAATATTATAAATAAATATTATCACGATTGTAAAACAAATCTTACTTAGATACTGCACCAGTCGAAATGACTGGTTGCAGTTGTAAGTATACTATACAGTGACTCTTATTAATATTCGGACATATTATTCCGTAATATTACATATTTAAAACAGAATAATTTTTCAAAAGTTAAACTAAAAGAATTGAACTTTTGCAAGAAGTTAAGATTAGTTTATTAAATGACCTGTAAAAACATTGTTTTAAACAAACGGTCAAATTAACCAATTAAAATGAAACAACGTAATCATAACTTCGACGTTGGTTTTCCAAGCCAGAATATTGTGTCATTTTGTCATCAACTGTAATTTTCTGCAATAAAGTTGTGCCGTAAATCTTTAAAATTCGACGTGAAAATATTTCCTAAGGATAGCAGGCTCGAATCGGGGCAAAATTGCTCGATCACCGGCGGCCATATTGTCGGTGTGCATTTTACTTTATTGTCGCTCGTAAATGAAACAATCGACTTGGTGGTTCCTTGAGCAGTGAAGGCTTTATCGCGAAAGTGGCACGGTTTTTTATTCGCCACGCCAGCCCAACCGATAATTTTCGTTTCTTTGTTGTTTCTTTTTTCTTTTTTTTCGTTTTCTATGGACGAATTTCCATGAACCGTGTTCTGACGGTACCTAACACGAATTAATTCGAGCCGGGCACCTGGCATAGCGTTACCGTGACTAATTGTATAGGAAATACGGAAGTACCGGAAGTGCTGTGTTTCTGCGTCTTCGCTAGTGCTCGAAATCCGCCAAGTCTTTGTGAAACTGTTTATTTATTATTGAGATATCAGGTTCAATAGCACTTGGGTATAAGAATGCGATTTCATTGCGTTCTCTTTGTTGAAATTGAGGTTTCTTTTATGTACATATATTCTGTTATCGTTTCTTCTTCCTTTCTTTTCCTTCTCGCGGATAACGGAAGTGAACGTATGTACATAACACTGCGAGTGAAAAATCAATGCCACTTTTGGTCGCATTTAAGAAAGCGGAGTTGTTAAGCTGTTATTTTCTGAATTGATTTTTTCCCGCTTAATAGCAAACGGTGAAAAGAGCATTGTTTTACTTCCTGCGTTTATGAAATGGGCTTAGGTAATGCAATCGCTGGGTTCACTGAACGGAATACAGATTTTAAGAAATATGGATAAGCTTACAGAGGAAGTAGATTTTCTGTCGATTCAGATTAACCCCTTGCCGTGTGACTTTTTAGTCGCTACGTATGTTAATCTCGGATGTTTACTATTCTAATACAGTGTTAAAGAAAAAAAAGTTAAGATATTATATACAGTCTTTATTTGGAAATCGTCAGTCTGAAGTTGAAATTGAAGTTAGAGCAAAAGTACAAATTTGATAGTGTGATTCGCCATTATACGGTAGTAAGTGTAGAGTATGTGTACACCCATCTCTCTATTCGTGCAGTACTTTCTTTACGCGAGTTCCTTTTTATGCAGCAAATTATTCCTCAGAAAATATATTTTTCTATAATCTTCAACTGAATTTATCGCATATCAGAAAGACCCAAATTCTTATTTAAACGTACTATTAACTCTGACCTTTATGGGTTTCGTTTGTGATGAGAATGCATAAAATTGATCGTGCAAGTAATAATAAGTTTGCTTTTCCTTCTTCTTTCTCTAAATAATCGTTACTTTTTCTTTCGGTTAACCTATACGAAATAAATATTTTTATAGCTTATACAGGTTTTTTTGCCAATGTTTTTTTTTTTTAGTACTAATAGATTCTATTTGCGCGATGTTTATGTACATAAAAAAAATTCACATGGAATGGATAATCTGTGTAAATGGAGGCATAGATGTATACGAATTTATTTTTGTGGGATTAATGAACACTTGAAAATTGGATACAAAGTAATGTTTCGTTAATAAGCTAGAATCTATGTATGAGCTAACTTGAGTCTTGATTCATAGTAGGTGCTTCACCCTATTGAGAATCACATACAATTATTGAGAAACTATGGTTTATGAACAAATTCGCATTTATAACCATTCTTTTTCATGAACAATCTGCAATTAATAATATCGAAGAGTAGAAGAGCGATTGATATTCCACGGTGGTGTAATTTCACGCTGTGTCTTGCGCATGAATCAGTGTTTACTATATATACTTGAAAAGTAGTGAAAGTGGCCATTGTACACGCAATGGATTCCTCGGTTTCTTTTGGCCGAGGTAAACAAACGGTTGCAATTAAGTCCAAGTTCGATCATTGTTCTGGAACGATGTTTAACGCTTAACGGTTATTAAACAGTTTATTCGCTTCCTTAAAGATTATTTTGTGTAAGATATCTAACAAATTGATTCTAACGAATAACGTTAAGAAAAATTTTTCAGTATCTATGAAATAATTTTCTCTAATTGGAGCAAACACATTTCTTTTTTTCCCTTCTTAGCAAGTAATAAATAAACATAATCAATAACAGTTTTATGATTAAAGGTTTTTTAATTCTTTTCGTTATTCCTTTATTTATTTCATACTTGCTTCTTTGCATGAAAATCTGTACCAGTACATGTTATAATTTTTTCAGAATTTTGTTCGAATTTCTTGACTATCTTTTGAATGACCGTGTGTGAAAAAGTAGTTTGCTAATTTAGTATAATTCAATATAAATACAATCGATCAATTTTATAAATATACGCATACAAATCACTATACAGAACACTAGTTAACCTTTTAACCTTTTACATCTCTCAAACAGGAGTTAAAGTTCTCTAGCATATGATTAAAACTCAGCGAAAAATAAATAATATAAATAATTAATATAATACTATATTATACATAATACAATACTATAAATAACATATACTATAAATAATACTATAAATAACTTATATAATAGTAATAAATAAATAATTTTGTTGCTTTTAGTAAATGTAAATATGATGTATTTTATGCTTAATATAACTATAACAGTACAACCAAAAAATTAGTAGTTATTAGTAAACAAACTATTGCTGCTTTAAGTATCATTGAATTAACGACGAGATAACTCGTCATCCCAAGTCAACAGTTTAAATCTCGTTAAAATATTTTCAACAATAGTATTTCACAACACCCATAACAATTGTCTTTCAAATTCTTAATCATTTCTCATATATATTAGAATTTTTGTTCACTATAAATATTGGAATGTTGTACCATGATACGTAGTGCATAATATTTTTAATCGATCTCTAGAAGTATGGCGTTACGGAGTTACTATGTCGATCACCTTTGATACACGTTCTGCACGTGACTCCGACGTTACATTATTTCGAGTAAAAATGGAAAAGTTCGGGTCGTGTAACGGTGAAATTTATTCGACGGCCTACGAATTTATGGCCGCGCCCATTACGTAACCACGCGACGCGAAGACACAAAGGAAAGAAAACGAAAGGAGGTGGGGGAGAAAGGCGCGATTACGTTAGCCGTAAATAAAAATCGAAAGCATTTCTCCGCCCATTGGACAGTGGATTAGGTCATGAAGATGACTGGATGATTCTTCGTGCGTTTCTCTTTTCTTTGATAGAGTTACGATTTCTTTTTGTTTCCTTTCCGTTTGATAAAGAACGATCTTAGCTGAAAATTATACCCGATTTTAAATCCTCTGGTGAACGTTCGACAGAACTAAGCATGACTGTTTCAACGCAATTTTGTTATGACTTAGAACTAACCTTTAGGTGCGGAGTACTTTGAAGTCAAACTTTGTATGTGAACGGAATTCTTTTTCGCGTACAGGCAGTATTGATTGACGTGTGATTAAGTTACTGTTTTCATCCTTCATTCGCGTTAAATTGAATTGTACATTCTTCTTTTCCTCAATGCGTATCATTTGTTTGAAAAAAGTAAGAAGAAGTTTTAAAAATTCTACAACTTAAAAATAAGTTATAACGAATCTGAATATTCAAACTTAGAAAAGACATATATGTATCCATAGCACTCAAAGGGTTAAATAGAAAACTACGTGAATTGTTTTAAACGCCCAGTGATAAAAGCAAATAAATTTAGCTTTAGAAAAAAACAAATTGTGACGTGACAACGTTCAAAGAGATTTTTCGGTTCCCAAGAATCGATCATCGAAATATTTGTGGGCTGTTATATGTTGACGGAGGATAGAAGGCGGAGGAATGATAGAGAGGATATCGTAGGAAAAGGAAAGGTTGCGGGCGTTTCCGTCCCCTGGGGCCTCCTGTGGACTCGTCAGTAAGGCATTCTAGGAGACCCGTGCCTTAGACGCGTAGGACTGAAGGAGTTAGGTTGGAAGGTGTATATATACAAACAGGACCTCTCGGGAGCGCTAGCGAGAATGGTCTCCTGTGTCACTGTCCCTCTAGCGGTGGTAGATAGAAGGGTCGCCACATATTTCAGAAAATATGAAATTTTAGATTCAGATTTAACAATTTATGCAATTTCAGGTTTAAATCAATACTCGACTGTTTTCAGTCAAGTGGTAACTAACCTTTTCTCTTTACTCTGCCATTCATCCTTCATCCCCCTATTATATTCATCATTTCACTGCGTTGTCATTTTATTCCCGACGATCTACACTTCATTTTAGTACCCATGCAATCAATCATTCCATTGAAATCCCTATCCAAGAGGGTATTTATTACGTTTAGGCGACAGCTTTTAATATGTTGGACGTTTGCCGTGTCTCAAGTTCACGTGCACCAACCTGACACACTAATGACAGTCTGCCACATTCCTTCGCGTCTATTAGAGTGATCTTGCACCGGGCAGGAAGAGAGTGAGAGCGACAGCGCCGCCATGCGGCCAGACAGGAAGCGGGGAGGCAGGACCTAACCTCGACTTTCCCGACAATTTCACGTCCGCTTAATCAGCGATCGCTGGACGTGCATCACGGTATAGTACCGTCGAATTTAACCCATTCGAGACGGGGAATTATTTTGAAGATCTTCGGAAGCGAAACAATTTTTCTTTCGTTTACGTTCAACATTTTTAACGGGACAAATTGCAAAACATTTTTTGTACAAATAAGATGGTAACATATCGTTTGTGTAATTGGCTCTTTGGAATATTTTTATTACACCATGTGTGTAATGCGTAATAGAAAAAGATATAATTAAAGTGAAAGAAAGTTTATATAATTGTGAAACTATGACTGAGTACTTAAATATTTTGCTATCCTTCTTTTATTTTTCAAATATTTTACCTACTTAAAAGAAAAAGTTATAAATAAACGATTCCTACTCACTACAGCTGGTTAAAGAAACAAAACTTGATTAAAACAAAGGTTTATTAAACTATATGGTATTGTATGACTTGCATGGCTAGTTTTAACCGATTCAAGAGGAAGAATTATTTTGAAGACGATCTTCAGAAGCGAAAAAATTTTGTTCGAGTTAAACATTTTTAACGGGAAAAATGTTTGTGCGCTGAAAAATTAACGTTACGCTTTCGTACAAATAAGATGGTAGAGCACCGAGTGTGTGATGCATAATAAAGGAAAAGATATAATTAAAGTGCAAGAAAATTTATTTCAAAAATAGTAAACAAACGTAAAATCATTATTTTAGGTTGAAAAATTCGAAGACAATCCATGAATAAATTTTTAAAAAATGTTGAAACATTCTCTCAAACATTCTCGACTCTTTTTTCTCTTTCTTTGAGTCGAGAAATCTTGACTTTCATTATCGTTGCTTATTTTTTGTACTCCCGACGATTCTGGCTGTGGGTTACTCATTTTAGGGGCTAACATGAAACCGATACAAATTTTACGGCTACTTTTTCTCTACTAACTGATATCTGAAATTCAAACTCATCGCTCACACGGTGTGTAATTTGTCTCGAATGGGTTAAGCAGACGGTTGATTCCAATTATGGTACAGCAAACATAATTCATACAGCATTAAAAGAGATAAAATTAAATCAATAATAATAATATTAGATTAATTTGTTTATTTATTCATTCGTCAAATGAAACAATCTGCTAATGAGATAACACCCTGTTTCTAATGGATCTCAGATTATATCTCTTCTTCAACTCTACTCTACAATTATGTTCCTCGTGTCGTCATTCTAAACTTAGTACATGATAAGGACTTCCAGGATATGGAATGAGCCAGCCTTGCGGCCACTTATATTTCTGCCCAAAAAATGTTCAAAAAAGTTAAAAAATTCATTGCACACACGGTGTGTAATCTGTCTCGAATGGGTTAACGTCTTCCACGGACGAGAAATAACAGGGCTTGCAACCTGTATGAAGCCGTGGCCTTCCACAAGATTAATCGATCGCAACGATTATCCTGTAAATGTCAAGGTGACTGTCAGTGCCTTTTCTTTCCATCGGATGGTGATTCCTGGCAATGACTGTTTGTTCGAGGAGACTGGCCTTTACGGCGCAGCAAGGTAAATCACGCAAAAAAAAGATCGGTAGATTTATCGGTTTATTGTGTGACTTGAAAGGTGGAGGTGGACAAAGTCACCTGATGTGGGGAAAGTTGTTAGGATTTCTTAGTAACGGTTTATAGCACGATCGTACGGAAAGACTGTTTTTGAGTTTAGGATTTCATCTATTATTTGCATGCTTTAACGTACATCCGAGCGAAGACCGGTAGAATTGGTTTATTAGAGTTTTAGTGGTCAGGGTACCACATACGTCATTGCATAGTCTATTTCTATTCCTTCTTGCTCCCATCCTTTGCACTTTCTATAATTTCTCACGCTTACCACAGGGTCTGGCCTGAGTCTGGTTAGTGTCCGCTTTTAGGCCCTTACGAACCTCTTCATTTTCCCTCTTTTTCTATGTTCCTTTTCCGCTATGTCTTTCGCTCTGCGAAATTTTTCACAACTTCTAAACTTTCTCGATTTTCCCTCTTCCTCTCTATGATTGCCTCTCTTTTTATATCTTTTTCCCTTTTCTGAGGAGGGACTTCAAGAGGAGAATTGAGGAGGCTAGCCAGGAAGTTACAAACTGAGACACCACGGACACGCGTCGCTAACCTGTCCGTACGCGAACCGTTGTATGGTAAAATAAATTATTGTGAAGGAATCGTATTAACAGAGGCGTTTATATTACTCTAGCTTTCCTGACCACAGAGTTTTTAACGGTTCGTGCCTCTCGCGCTTAATAGATTAAGAACATGCTACAGACCTTGAGTTTCTGAAGAGTATATTTCTATGCAACGGTCCGCTAATTGATGAGTCACCCGGAGAAATTTCCCAAATTATTATAAACATTTGTTAATTTATTCCAAATTATTATAAACATCCAGGGCACACTGGAAGGAGTTGGTGAGAAAATTAAGCACGCTGATTGGTGATAAATATTACAAAACATTGACTAATCAGCATGAACCTATCCCAACGTATCTCAGGCGAGGACGAGCCCTAAGACGACAGCTAGAATAGATAGAACAGTCAGAGAGAATAGATACAAGAGACAGAATAGAATCAACAGTCAAAGAGAAAAGTTCACCGAGAACACATCTTTAGAACAGTCCAGTAGTCAAGTGATCAACAAGTTTGCACAATCGACCCTCCTATAACGCGGTTAATTCGTTTCGTGTTGTATCGATATCGTGTTAACGGAAACTTGAAGCTAAGACGTGTTATATTGAAATTGGTTAGCGTGTAACGTCGAAACTGTGCTAGCGAAACGCAGATGACATAGAAATTAAGGAAATGGGTTTCGTGTCATATCGAGGTCGGGTACGTTCTTTGTTATAGCGGAAAAAAACGTTCTATAGCATATATCTCCATGCAAAAAAGAGCACATATTTCTTACAAAGTTTTTAATGATATTAAGACTGAAGATATAATACATCAAAATCAAAATAAACGCAAAATAGAATTAAAAAAGAATTCAAATTTTAGTATCTAAAACTAAACCAGACAAATTCCTGCAATAACAAAAACAAATGAAAAATAAAATTAACGAAAATTCAAAATGTATGTAAAACTTAATACAAATTCCTGCAATAACAAAAACATAAGAAATTAATTTGTATCATCACTATCGTTTAAAACCACTGTCGGTCTAACTCGTTTTCTGATAATAGGCGGAAAGTCCTCGTCAGATGTTCTATCTTCATTATTAAGTCTGATTGAAAAACACTGTGCTACGTACTATGCATGGTGAATTTCCTGTTTATTTGACATTTAAACGAGGAATTACCTTCCAGTGGTTCACGTAATTACGCGATGTTTAACCGAAATGTGTTTTTAAGAATTTATGAATTTTTGACTAGTAGATGGAGCTGGTTTTTTTTTAAAGAATTTTATACCGCTGACACACTATGGCCAAAATTTTAATTTTAATTTCGGAAATTGAGAAAATCGCTGAAATTTAGAATTTTGTCCTTCGTCTTTGACTTAAACTTAGACAAAAGCGAGATATGTATTTAATCGAAACAGCGTGACGGAAAAATTAATGTTATATGTGAATGTCGTGTTGTAGGAAGAGCTGTCGCAATCTTTGCATCGTATTATATGGAAACCGTATTATCCGCGTTGACTGTAACAGTTCCCAATTCATACATTGGGTAGTCTTTCGTTGTATTTTTAAAGGCACGCCACGTGCAAACGCTATAAAGCTCGAAAGTTTCTGTAAGCTATGGCGAGCATTAACAAAAGTTGTTGAGCGGAAAATGTATAATATATATGGTGTTTTTGGAATAAAGGATGCTTGGAAAATGATCGAAAGGTTTGAATGTTAAGTTTTCCTATTGAAGAACAGTTGACAGCAAATTTTCTATATTTGAAGTGTGATATATTGGACTTACGCGTGTGTGCGTGTAATATTTTTAATTGACCGAAGAGACTCGCTAATCTTAATTAATGGATGCGTTTAAACGCAGACCTGGCGCTTTCACTTCTCTTATAACCGTTATATATGCTTTATAATTGCTGTAGCGTCGTTTTGTGAACGTCCTCTTCAAACGTGACCGTTGCGCCTTGTCTTTCAACAATTTCGGGGAAATTCTCGCAAAACGTTTGTCACCGAGGACAAACTGTCAATGATCTTGCGTAATCGTGTTTAGGGAAAGACGAGAATTATGTAAATATTATTTGTCAAGTTTGAAGATTTCTCGAAAAGGAGACTCGGTTAAAGTTCGCACGGGCATCGTGATGGAAAGTGGAGAAAGACGAATCTTGTTGGCATTACAATAATACAATGGCATACCTACTTTGGTAAATTGTTTTGTCGGGTGAATTGAGAGAAAGTTTCTTTTTTTTTTTTTTTCTTAATTAAAGATATCGAACGTGTAAACATTAGGGTTTAAAAATTGTAAATTTCGAAACTGATTTATTATATTTTCAAGCTGTTGTTAAAATTTTGTAAACTAGAAATATTATGACTAAACTGTTGCGATATTCTAAATTATATTATGATTAAACTGTTGATAACTGGTGTTGATTTTATGTTGACAAAATGAAAACTTCAAAATCTGTTAAAAGTTTCAGAATTTTATTCTGTGGATAATTGAATTTGAAAGATTTTTACAATTGCAATAGCTTCAATAATGCACTTTATAGATTTGTTCTTAAGGAGCTCTAAAAACTGATTATATTATGTAGATATCTAAAGGAAAGGAAAATGTTGGAAAATGTAGGAGGTGGATGAACTTCTTATGAATTAATTACAAATGAATACTTACAATTCTACAGTTTTCTAGTTAGAAGTACATTTATTATCTTAAGAGAATCAGAATATTCATAAATTTTGTACAATCAAATAAAGCAATGCATATTTTAAGTTTATTATTCATTTATATATCATTAAAGACACAATTTCCTTAAATTGCAATAGATCATGCATTTAATTCTTTCAGGAAAATTCCTGGATTAAAAATTAATCTTACTACAAACGTTTTAAATAAAACACTTGCTAGATAAATTTTTCTAAGTGTATTTACATTTATGGAGATAATAAAAAATATAATATGTAAACTGAATGATAAAATTATTTCACTACAATAAAAGTAACCTTACTACAAAAATTGACCAACCCAAATTGAAAAGTAACTTTACTACAAAACACTTTTAAATGAAATACTTGCTTGATGAATTTTTTCAACTGTATTTACATTTATGGAGATAATTAAAAGTATAATATTACTTAGTATCTACATTACATGACATATTTTTCTAACATATATTATTAAAATATATTGTAAATTAAATAATTGTAAATTGAGTTATAAAATTATCTCACTATATGATATTCACTAATACGTTCACAATTACACTTGTAACATTACTTGTCAACAAAGTGCATAGTATTCTGTCAGAGACATTTCAACCGAAAAAAAGAGCCATTAATCAGGTAATCTATAATCGAACACTCGCCGCATGGTTTTGTTGTGCATCGAGCAGCAGCCACTGTTATGTCCGGTATGTAGGTCAGTGTAAAGGCCGTGTGTTGGAAAGCTATCAATCCGATGGTGGTAAACGAAACGACACACGATATCGTAAACAAACCCGCATGAGAAATGTCCTCTAGTCTGTGTGTCCATGTGAACGTGCATATTGAAGTTGAATGATTACATAAACCGGTTGCTTTGAGTTGAAATTAAACGTTTCATTCTCACTGAGAAGCTAAATTGACTTTTTGCAAATATTCTAACCTTTACAATAATATATTTAGCATAATTTTTATTTCATACTGTATTCCTATATTATTAATATAACAGTTCGAGGAAGAGCGTAGAAATTAGAAACGACGCCTAACCTAACATAACATAACCTGTAAAACGTAACGGAATAATCTTGATAAAATCGAAAATCCGATAAGATCGTCATCTAACCGTAAAAGAACCGGCGATTCATCATGAGAAATGTACGAAGTAAGTGTATAAAACTGAACGCGGTGTAACATAAATTTTTGAAAGTTGCACGAACGCTGTCCGATTTATCAGGAAACGCGTTCCCTGGACAATGAGGAGGTTTATCGTTGGGATGCATTTACCGTGGTGAAATTTACGCTGTAATAAAGTTGAATTCGCACAGCTGCGCGTGTCCTTTCCTCTTTCGTCGCTTTCTTTCTTTTCCCTGTGCCGAGAGGCTGTGGTTTCGATGGTTTCTTGCCAACATTACGCGCTCGTTGATACACTCGTGCGTCACAATGTGTAATCTCGTTACACAAGATGGTTCCAGCTTTTACAAAATCGTATACGGTAAGGTGAGCGTAATTAGAAAAAAAGAAGTTCAAGGTATTGCAAGTTCTAAAATTTACCGATGAGTAAATATTGTTTAAAAGTTTAAGTAAATTTTTTAACGGTGATTATATTCGCGAAAAAAAAATTGTTGGTATATTTATATTCATATACTTGACTTTGTTTCATTTTCAACGTGTTTTTGGCGGGAAATGCATTACTTCAGAATAAGATTCTAAGTTCACTGAAAAGTATTAAATCAACTTGTGAGAAATTCCCTTTCTTAATTAATAGGTGTTTTTATGATAATAACATTTTTATATTATTTTATCATTGATAGTATATTTATATTATTTTATCATTGATCCACGACAATTTTTCAGGGCAAAAAATTAACCCTTTTAAATTTCATTGCATGATCATCGTTTATTTTAAATATTCAAAAACGTTGAAAATTTGTTTTAGATTTAATTTGTATATTTATGTGAAATACTATAAAGTTTATTTTATGTGGGTGTTTCTGTTTTTATAGAAGTTTCTATTAAGGTTCTTTCATCGAGAACTAATATTACATACGATTATAATTTGTATTTATATTATTATATATTTTTAGCGATTGTAAGAATATTAGAAGGTACAACTTTTTAAAAAATTTTGAAAATTATTTGCTAGAGGAAGTTTATAATGTTTGTTGTTAAGAATTGCAGAATTATTCATGCTTTGAGGTAAATATTTTCTAGATTAAAATATATAGCCCTAAACGTGCCAAAATTATGAATAAAAGTTTCCAAGATATTCAAATGTGCAATTTAAAATATTTTAAATTTAAAAAATTGTTGCTGATAAAAAAAATGTTTAAATAATTCAATTGAAAAATTGTTAAATCCTTAATACTTTTAAAAAGTAGGAAAATTGAAAATTTTAAAATTCACTTATTTGAAGAACATAAAAATTGTATATTTTAAAAGGGTGTTGAAAATTCATAATGAAAAATAAAAAATGTGAAAAATCCAAATTCTGTAGAAACTTTTGAGGAGCAAAGATATATTTAAAAATCATAATTAACAAGAAAACTCACATTAACTAAATTTTATCTTAAATTTAATTCTTGTCGTCCATCTAAGAAAAAAATATTTAAATAATTAAATTGAAAAATAGTTAAATAATTAATACTTTTGAAAAGTAAGAAAATTGAAAATTTGAGAAGTATTTGAAGAACATAAAAATTTTATATTTTAAAAGGCGGATATTGAACGTTCATGATAAAAAAATAGAAACTGTGAAAAGTCCAAATTCTGTAGGGACTCTTGGGAATAAAAATATACTTAAAATTCAGAAGTAACCAAGAAAAATACACTTTAACTAAATTTTATTATAAATTGAAATTCTTGATGAAATTTTCCACACGACAAAAATTGAGAAATGATACACTTTAAGATTGTTCAATTCTACAAAGAACTTTAACATTGAGAAAAATTTAAGCCAAGTCGGTTTATTGAAAGGTGTTTTCCATCTTTGACTGTCTTTTTTACGAATAATTGTATATTGCTCTACCAGCACACCTTTTTCAATATTTCTCTTTCTTCTTCTCTATATGTATAGTATGGTTTGATCACTTTCTAGTTCAAAGGATCATCGAGATACGACGCATGTATACACAGGTCGATCTTTTGACGTTGTGAAAAATGTCCTTTCAACACAACTCGTCTCTATTTAGACGCGATTGATATTCATTGGTCACGAGACGGCAATTTACTTTCCTTTTTCTTTGATTCGAATCACCGGTGAAAAAATTTTATTTTAACTTGAAGCAATGATTGATGCGTTATTTTTTTACTTTTTGTGTGAATATTTAAAAAATTAAAAGAATATCACAGTTTTAAAAAATTTATTTCTTTGAAGTTTGATTTTGACTTATTTAAATATTGCCCACGCGTTAAGAATATTTTCAGGCAATGGTTTCACGTGCAGTGCTATTTTTCTTTTCAACTTTTTTTTTTTCAAGATGTTTCATCAAAATACGGGTTCAGGTTGTATTTTAAATTGTAGAATTTTGTTGAGTGTGATATCTGATTTCATATAAATTCACGAAAAGTTATTGACTTAATTAATTGCAAAACATATTCTTTTTGCGAAATAATAGCGTGTCACAACAAATTATATTGCAATGCATCTTAACTTATTGAAATTCTGCACGAAGAATGTTGTCACAAATCAATCAAATACTTTGCATCAACTTAAAGGGGACTTGTACTAAAGATTGTGCAATTTTATCAACCTTGGAATATTAATGTATGATAATTTCCCATAAGAAATATATGTTCTTTTTAGAACATTCTTGGTACGCAAGATATGCTATCGAGAAAATAACAGAAAGCGAGATTAACATAAATTCCGGTACGTTTGGCAATTTGCCATTCCAAATGAGTAAACAAAATTAATTTTAGCAATATTCTTATTTCCTTAAAGTAAATTTATGCGAGTGGCATTGATCGTAAATAAATGTTAAATTATGCGTGCATTTATTGAAACAAGTACCTACATAATTGTAATAACAAAATAAACGTCACAACACAAATTATTCTTGAATTATTTCTTAACAAACGTTTGAAGAAATTATCAATGAAAGAATTCATTTACAAATATAAGTTGCTTAAAAGATGTGACTTAAAAAGGAGAAAAAATTAAATGGTGGTATACTAAATATTTAAGTTTGTTGCACAAGTATAAAATATACATGATTTCTCCTTTTCTTTAATAATTTCTAACAATTTGGAGAGAAAATTAGTCAGTTTCAATTATAGACTGTTACTCTGCCTTTCAAGACATTTAAATATCCTTATAAAATGAATCGATGATTAAACAATATAGTCATAACGATTAATCAAGGCAGTCGTAATTACACACACAGTTTCCCAAAATACAATTTAACTAAAATGAATGGTATATTATTTAACATAATTATAGACTTACAATCGCTGAAAGAATTAATCAATATAGTCGCAATTCAGTATACATTTTCCCTAAATATAAAGAAAATTGCATTCGGAAAATTTAATCAAAATTAACAATAAATTATTTAAAATAACAATTACTTTCTTACTGCCAAAAAAATTTGTATTAAAATTTTCTTTGATAATTGAGTAGAATCGCCTAATTCATAAGAGACACTCTTTCTTTCAAGATATTTAAATATTCCTACAAAATGAAATGTTAAAGGAATTAATTAATATAAGTCAGAATTCAATAACACATTTTCCCAAAATATAAAGATTTTTTCTTTTTTTCAAGAAAATGTATATTAAAATTTTTCTTGGCAATCGAGTAGAATAGCCTAATTCATAATGAAACGCGTTTCCATCCGCCACAATATGGCGGATAGCGGAAGTCACGCGCTGCAGGATGCAGACACGGACGTGGATGCGAAAGCGAGCGTTGCACGAGGAGTTTCTACTCCGAGCGTTGCACGAGGAGTTTCTAGTACGTAATGACTCGTCCACGCTAGAACATCCGACGTCTCGATTCCCTGTATTTTTCTCCGTTTCAAACGAGCTGGTGTATATATCGAGTATATACGCTGACAGCGTGTTTCCCCCTCGCGTCTGATATTCCTAGCTCATGATCTCAACGTTTCTCTCACGTTTCACGCGAATTCATCTATGGGAAACCAAGGGATCTCGCTTTTTCCATATTTGGTGAAATATCGAGGGAACTGGTCGATCGATCGATGTTCGTATTTTTTCGTTGGAAAATTAAAGAATGATTATTTTAGTTTTTTCTTTTCTTGAAGGGAAATTGAAGATATTGAATACATGTTTGTACTTTTGTTTCTTGTTGTTTAAATTTATAATGTGTTTTTAATTGATATTTATGATAGAAAGTTTATAATAGCAAGTATGTAGTACAGTATCAGTAGAGTTTAGTGTGATTTATATAGTACAGATATAATGTAGCATTTGTATGTGTAATTTAACGTAATTTATGAATATTACAGTATAATATTATTATAACAACGTGCAATTAATATAATGTATTTGAAAATAGTATAGTATAATACTATATTACAGCAAAATATTACATTATGATATACTATAGCAAACTGTTACAGTATAATATTTTTATAGCAGCGTGCAATTAGCATAATGTACTTGAAAATAGTATAAATATCAAAATAATATAACATACTTGAATGTACATAAATATAGTATAGTACCATGTAACTATAATACTATTATAGCAGCGTGTAATTAGTATAATCTACTTGAAAATAGTACAGTATAATATTACTATAACAATGTGTAATTAGTATAATGTACTTGAAAAAAGTATCAGTATCAAAATAGTACAATATACTTGAATGTACATAAATATAGTACAATGCAGTACAGTTTAATGTATAGTATGAATATAATGTATAGTACTGTGCAAATATATGTAGTATCGGGGCCCTCCATACCCATCATAAGTAGTAACAATAACAATGTAGAAAAGAAGAGGGCCCCTTGGCTATGGAGGTAGAGTCCCAGCTTGCCGTGCCGGAGGTCGCGGGTTCGATTACCGCTTGGTCCCTCGTCTTTTTCCTCTGTTACTACATGTGTGTAGTATAGTTTTATGTTCACTATAAGGATGATATATTACAGTGTAAGGGTAGTGTATAATAATGTTCAAGTATAATAAACATACAGTGTAGTAACTATAACACAATGTATTCTATAGTACAATGTAGGTATATTGTGTAATTTAATATATAGTATAAGTATAGTGTCATTTACTGTATGTGTATTACAAGTATATATTGTATAGTAGAAGAGTAAAATTTCAGTATAATATAGTGCAGAATATGTACAGTGGCGGACGTATACTTATGAACATAGTTATTTTCAACCGTTTGGTACATTTTATAATCAAACGAACGTAGATCATGTATTTATATTGAAATTATAAATAGTACAATTTATATTCTATGGATCACATATAATATATTTTACTAGAAATTAATAGCAAGTACAACATAATAAAATAATAACATTTCTTGTCAGAAATTTCAGCGACATATGTACTTATGAACATAACTTTCGAACAAGATTTTCTTGGCCTTTTTATCATTGTTAAAGATCTAAATAATATTAAATGTTATTAATCCCTTGCCTTACGATTTCTTAGGCATTGTGTATGTTAACCTCAGCTATTCACTGTTCCAAAGTACATTTATATGAAAAAATGTCAGAATATTATAAATGATTTGTATTTGGCGATCCTCGGTCTTAAATTTCAGTTGAGATTTGTGCAAAAGTACAAATTTGATAGACATATCATTTTTCTTTTCCCACATCATGATCATAATCTACACTACGAGTGTGACTCGTCATTGTAAGGCAAGGGGTTAATTTAATATCTTATAGCTCTCCCATTATTTTTTATAACTTCAGCACAACGTCTTGGTATTGAATTAATTAAACGACTACATCTATCGACTGGAATAGATTTCCACGCTTCTTCGATTGTTTAAAAAAAATGCTGGATATTTGTTGGTTTCTGACGTTTTATTTCGCGATCAACATCAATCCATAGCACCTCTATTGGATTGAAATCTAGGGTATAATTTTTTTTTGCTAAAAATTTCACTATACGTGACGTGTGTTTCGGATCGTTATCCACTTGGTAAATCCAATCGTTAGGCATTTTGTCTCTAGCAAAAAGAAATAGGACATTTTCTACGATGTCTAAATAAATGAAGCATAATTCCTGTAATGCGATATATCGGTCTAGTACCATTTATGCTCATACTACTCCAAACTAGTGCTGATCCGCCTCCACCTTTGATGTTTGGTTTTATACAATTGTTATTATATTCTTCGCCAGCTTTGCGTCTCACATAGCATTTTCCATCAGAACCAAATCAATTAAACTTGCTTTCGTCAGTGAATACAACTTTGGACTATTTTTTTTTTTGTCCATGCAATATGAGTTTTTGCGAATTCAAGTCTTTTCGGAAATTAGAGGTTTTTTCGGGCTATTCTCCCCATCAAGTTACACTCGTTTAAGCGACGTTGAACTGTTCTTACATTTATTGTTTGTTTCAAATACGGAGATATTTCATTATGAGTATCTACACCAGTTTTAAAACTATCAGCTTTAGAAGTTCGATGAATCACGCAGACAGTATGAACGTCCGTTTTACATTGTTTTTATTTCCGAGGAACATTAACTGTTGTTTTATTCACTTCTATATGCTTTATAGCAGCATAACAAGCTCCAGCAGTTATCCCCAATTCATTAGCAATACTTCGGTATGTTAGACCATGCTTTCGATGCAGCTGTTGTTGAGGTGTAATATTTTTCCCTTTGTTCATAATTAAAATAATAAAAATTGACTCTAACTAATATTATTTTACTACACAGAACACCCAGGGTTGTTCATTGCACAAAGAAAACTGAATGTCGAGTTTACATTGTAAGAAAGTCGTTCAGTTCGTATGTTCATAAGTATGTGTCCGCTACTATGTCATAAATAAACATTACAAACACCAATATTTCGAGTTATTAACTTCGGCGAATCAAAAATATTCAGAAAAGCATTACATAAATTATACTTTAAAAGTACTAAATGAAAATTATTAAATCTAATATGATCTGTATAATAAAGTTCTTGAAAGTTTCACTAACGCTATGTTCATAATATGGTACATATAGTAGTATAGTATATTTCATAATATAGTGTAATTCATAATTGCAGTTCTATTTCGACAGTTTAATAATTAAAATTCATCGTAAGAATAATATACTAATATTTTTAATATTTTCCACTTGTGTTTGTGATAATAATACATCAGATCGATGATTCAAAATTTACGTACGTATGTTAACTATAAAGAACTTGTATCGAGGAGTGAAAAATGACGGAATTCGTAGAACAGCTTATTTATGCTTCGAATATTTCTCTTCTGGTTATGAAGAAATATATTCTATAAAAAGTAACCATGTGACCATTTATCTGATTTCTCTTATTTCATAAATAGTAAATGCTTTTCTCGTGTTGTAACCTTTTGTCTAGATTTCTCTTATTTCATAAGTGGCAGATTTTCCATTAGAGATTCTGTATATTGTTTTCCTATGTTTCTTTAAGTGTAACGACGGGTAATTTATTTATCTTTAGTACAACAATAATTAATTCATGTGATACTTACTCCTAGTATAATTTCATAAAAAAATATTCTTCCACTTCGATGCAATTTCTTTCATGCTTAATTTTGAACTTTTTATTATATTTCGTCTTGTTTAAGATGAAATATGAAACTATTAATGTTTTCGTTTCATTTTATTAATTTAAAAAAATAATTGTATATTAATTATTAAATTTTGTACATTAATCTTTTTCTGAAATTAAATATTCAACTTTGTATGTTAATCTTTTCTTAACGTGTTTCATACACGCGCTGTATTTTTGAAATTGAAGAAGACTCTTGAAACTTATTCACGTGAACGTAAAGTAATAATAAAACGAGTCGTAAATAAAAAAAAAATTAAAAAAGAAAATCTTTTACCGATTCCTGCCAGACCGTTGCATTTTTTGCATTTTGAGATATGAGACAACTGTGAAAAAATTCCCGTGAAAAATATTGTAACCTTTCGAAGAAACCTGTTTAAGAGTTGTCCGGTGCGAACTTTTGCACGTATACGCTTTCAGTTTTCTTTGTTTAGGTATCGGAAAACAAAATAATATCCAACAGTTCAATAAATTACATTCTTTCTTTAACAAGTATCATTAATATAATGTCGACAAGCTATTTTTATTATACTATACAAATTTTGGACATAACAATTTTGTTATGACTGTTTCTAAAACAAGAGAAATGAAAACTGGTTTTGCATGGTACCAGGAACTTCGTTTTAGTCCTCTAAAATGGAAAAGGAACATTTTTATTACGAACCTGTTATTTATTACATAATTAGCTGTAATGTATTATGTAATTATGCAGTACAGTATATGTAATACATTAAATAAGCAATAAAACTGAAGATAATTACTAATTAATAAAAAAAAAAGTTAAACTACATACTTACTACATATTTATTTGTATATTATACAACATGATATTGGAAAAAGTGCAATTACAAAGAATTTATAATTAAACATATTAAATGCTTTAGTTGAACTATTTACAAATGAAACGTAAAAGAATCTATTCCGAGTTTCTGTTGTATTTATTTTAAAGAGGTAAATTAGACTGAATTAAAATTATTCTGATAAATTAAGATAACGATAGATAACAAGGACAAATTTCTTAGTTTCTCAGAATAATTTGAATAGAGAGAAGGGATGTAATTTCTTAGGATCAAATACGTTAGTTATTTTAGTCTAGATGACAAATCATCTGACAAATTAGAAGCTCAGTTGCTTGATATTCTGTTCAACTAAAATAACTAACGTATTTGATTTCAAGAAATTACAGTTCTTTTCTCTATTATTTATATCTATAATAGTTTTAATTCGAAATGACTATAAAAATAATTTTCGATTTTAATTAATTGAAAGTTTACAATTAGCAAACTACAGTTCTAACACTGATCAATAGTTTGAAATGTAAAGAAATTATATTGCTTTAAGTGTCATTTAAATTTAACACGATTGCAAGGATAATCTTCGATCTTAATTAACTGAAAATTATTCAATCGCAGTTCTACTTTTATCTAAAGCTCAAATAATTTGAATTGTAACTTCGAGCGATAATATGTCTGCGCGTATAAAAGTTTTGAGAATCAATTCAAAAGGAATAATAATCTTTCGCATTATGACGTGAAAATTATCTCCAATTTTAACTATCGCAAATCATCCTGTAGTCGTATAATTACCTTCTTTGTTTCCATTATAACTGGCGAATCAGCGTGAAATTCAATCACAGTTGTGATTTTAATCGGCTATAATTAACTTCTAGATTACCATAATTCTCGTTCTATCACTTTTTACTTGTTACATACATACATCCCCGTCCATAAGTCATGGGGCACCTTCTAATTTGAGTTTTACAGTGTTTAAATTAACACTGTTAAACTCCCATGTTATTAAATCAAGTGATTATTTACAGATTACTCGCACCGAGTATACTTTTGTAATGTTAAAATATATTGAAAATTGCGCATACAAAGTTTTTAATTTAATGTACGCTCCTTGTATCGCAATGACGGCTCGAACTAATTTTGCCAGTTTTGCAATGAATTTTTTTACAGTTTCTTCTTGGGTTTCTCTCTAGGACTACTGCAAATGTGTCCACAGATCTTTTTGCGACGTTGGACAGTGTTCGTGAATACTTCTGTCTAGTTCATCCCGCAATTTCTCAATGGTGTACAAATCTGGTGATTGAAGTGACCATTGTATTAATTTTAGTTTTCCATTTTGTTGCAACTGTTCCAGATAACTTTTACATATTTTAGCAGAGTACGTGGAACTATTGTCGCTCATAAACACAAAATTATTGCCAATAATTCTTTTTCCCGACGAGATATGTGATTTTATGATATTTGAATAAGGCTCCTTTCTTGTTATTGCGTCGAGTTTTGTGAAATTTCCCACAGTATTTCCTTCAAAACATTCCAGAATTATAATAAACTGTTCTTTATGTTTTACAGCGGGCACAGCATACTCTGACAGCAGTTTTCCGTGCAGAAAACTGGTATTGCACCTCGTTGTACATATTTCAGTTTCTTTGTGTATTAATTATAATAAAATACCAGCCATATCAATAAAAATATATTGCTTAAATATAATTGCTATCAATAGAACGGTTGATATAGATATGAATGAGTAACTAAATCTTTCATTTAAACTTAATTTATGTGTTTATGTGTATTTATTTATTTCGGTTTCCAAACAGGAGTTCACAATAGCGACAAACCGAACTGACTATAAAGTTGATTACTAAGCGTAGAAATTAATTTTTTTCGACTTTTGAATACAATCAAAATTTAATTTAAAATGAACGAGAACAGATCGATCATAGAAATAATTTCCAATATTGTTAGTGACCTTTTGCCATTTTTCTGCCGGATTGCGAACACCATCGCAAATATTGCTATTTGAATGGCTGTAATTGAAAGAATTAGAATTTATTTCTACACCTTTAACATTATAATTTTATTCAACTGTAAACCTAATTGCTTTCTATTTAAGAGTGTTTCTAATTATTCTCAACGAATTAGTAAACTCATTGCTTGTTATTACTTCGTTTCTCGTCTGTTAAATATCAGGAAATATATTATTTGTACTTTAATCGACGAAAAGTTCGGCTTCCGTATTTAAGTAGATAAGACCAATAAACACTTCTCGTTTTATATGACTAGAAAGCTTGTTTCTTATTCCAATTTCTCAGAAGTTTCGATTATCTCTCGATTTGAGCTAACGAAAAATTTCAAAGGATTTTTAATCACGATTATTATAATATCTAGTTGTATTCACTTTTTAGTCCGACTGTAAGTTAGATTGGTTTTGCGATTTTGACCAATCAAAAGCGTAATAACGCGTTATTCTGATTTAAAAAGCCTTTGCTACTTTCAATTCCAATCGATTAAGTACCTCATTTCCATGCAAATTGGCCAGATGTCTCTTCCGGTTCCAAGCGACCGCAAGCAGTTGATAACCTAACTACTTTGAAATCTAATTATGAGTGTCTGCAAACCTAATTGCTTCGGATTTCTCATTTAACAAAAAAAAAAAAAAGAAATCATTTATTCCTTTTCTATTAACACTTTATGCTTCTTAAAAATCAGATAAAACATCAGAATCGTGGTTGCAATAATTGCGATAAAAAATATTTAAATTTGTTGAAATGTTAAAATGTTTTAAACTAAAATAGTTAAATGATCAATTATGTGATCCGATAAATCTGATATCAGCAATTTTCATTTTTCACTTTTTAAACGTTCGCAATTTGTGTTGCAATCAGAATTTGCAATCAAAATGACTGTTACGTTAAAAAATCAATTATTTTGTTGCATTATTATAATGATATGAAATATTTATTATAATTTAAATGATATGAAATAGTAAAAAGTGTTTGAAAATCTTTCAATTCTTCTTTTCAATAATATTGCGTTTGTCTTCTGAAATATTTGAAAAGCTTCTTTTCTAAATACTGGAGTAGTCTGTTACTTTCTTTTCTTATCAATGATTTGTGTTTGTATTTTAAAGTAGTTAGAACCTTTCAGTCTAGAACAATCTGCTACTTTCTTTTTTTTATCAATGATTTGAATTTGTGTTTTCAAATAGTTAGAACCTTTTAGTCTAAATATTGAGAACTAATTGCAGCGTGTTTTGATGTGTTCAGAATCTTTTCTAAGAAAATCATGTCCTTTTGCTTAGTTTTCAATTCGACAGTGTTAATCAAAATAATTTTACCATGCTGCGATAAACTGAATAAAATCATTTAAAATAACAGAAGAAGAAAAAAAAAATGTGATTGCAAAATTCAAATTACTTAATTTGGTAAAAAATGAAAAGTCAAGGAAAAATACAATAATTAAAAATTTCTCAACTCGCGAACTGTAATTGGAATAATTCTACTGTAATAAATAAATGATATAAAATTATTCGCGAAAGAAATGTTTGAGAAATTTTACAAAGCTTGTGATCATTAAAATTATAATTTTACTACTTTGCTGTGTAATTTCTCAACGAATATCCAATAATTAATAACTTTTCAACTATTAGAAATGGTTGAACTAATTTCATCGTACATTATTGTATAATAAAGAAAATAAAATCACTCGAAATTCAAGCCAACAATTAAATCTTAACTTAAATATTGAAGTGCGATAATTAGAAGCTTTTAAACATTCAGTTTTCTCAGCTCGCATGGAATCGCCTTTCATCGGCCACCTTCGAGAGGTGTGTGGTGTACAGCATGGGAAAAAAGTGGACGAACTCGAAAGTTTCGAATGGTAGAGGTAAAAACGTGCATTCCATTCTAATCTTGCGGTAAAACTTGGCTAATCCAAGTATTTATCGGGAATCTTCTCAAAATGCAAGTTGCTCACGGCATAATTACCCGTTTATGAATACTTTACTCTTCGCTTCCTTTATCGAGATTGGAATACAATTTAACGATAATCGAAAGGCTGCACAGGAGAACAGGTTCGCACTCCATTTAAGGTAAGTCAGAAACTGTCTATCTTACCGAACGTTAAATTCACCCAACTTTTATGTACATATCTTACCCTCAGGAATCTTCCTAAGAATTTTCTACGAATTCTTCTCCTTTCTATCCTCTTTATGCATATTTATGTGTTAATAGCTTAGAATTCAAAGCATTATTTTTTCAAAGATTTCTAAATAAATACTTTTCTTTTCCCTCAGGAATTTTTCGTAAAAATTTCTACAAATTCTTTTCCTTTTTATATTTTGTATACATATTTATGTATTACATTTTGAAAATATTGTTTAGATTATTATTCGTAAGAATTTTCTACAAATTCTTTTCTTTTCTGTTCTTTTTGTTATATTTATTTAATGAAATTTGAAAGTATTGTTTAAAATTGAAAATATTTTTCAAAGATTACTTATTTTGTTTGCTTTTTTTTTTTCTTTTCTCTCAGGAACTTCCGTAAGAATTTTCTACAAATTCTTTTCCTTTCTATATTTTTTGTAAATGTTTATATGTTAAAATTTCCAAATATTGTTTAGAATTAAAAACATCATTTCTCAAAGATTATTGATTTATTTTTTCGCTTTGTTTTTTCCTTAGGGAACCTTCGTAAAAATTTTCTACAAATTCTTTTTCTTCGTATATTTTTTATGCACATTTGTATGTTAAATTTTTGAAATATTATTTAGAATTAAAAAAATCATTTTTTCAAAGATTATTTACTTTTTTGCTTTCCTTTTTTGACTCTCGGAATCCTTCGTAAAAATTTTCTACACTTTATTTTCCTTTCTATATTCTTTATGCATATTTATACATTAAAATTTGAAAATATTGGTTACAACTAAAAGCATCATTTTTCAAAGATTACTTATTCTTTTTTTCTCTTTTCTTCAGATTATTGAATACAAAAAAGTTTGAATAGAAAAACCATGCATCGATTCTTTTGTTCTACCTGTATGGAACATCTGGTTAAAATTCAGTTTAAAAATCTTTACGGTTTTTCAGAGATTTCAATTTTTTAATTTTGGGAATTCTTAGCTACAGATAGCGCACTCTAAAAGTACATCAAACAGCTAATTTAATTGCTGGTTATTTACTTTTAATTTTATTAGGTTTATTCATAAAAAATATTTTCCATAATGGAGATGAATTTTTACATATTAAGAAGAACAACATCCTGTCTGAGAAATAACGTGTACTTCCAAATCGGACCAAAAAATAAGATCGACAAATAATGGAACTGCCGAGTAACTCTGTTTTGCTCATCGACGAAGAACGATTGTAAAACAAAAAATATGTTAATATTAAACCGTGAACCATTTTCCATCTGATAAAAAAGATCACCTAATGGACGAACCCGTTAGCTCCGTCAATATTGCGGAAATGTGAAGTGTAATTCGAAGATCGTTGTTCTTAAGAGGCATCAAAGGTATATACGAAATAGATGCAACTCACGTAATCGCGAAGAAACATTCTTCATAGTTCTATTTCGATTCCACCAGTCACTCTTTCCTTATTTCCTACTTGTTTTTTTTTAACTCTTATTTGCTTACTTCGTTAATTTTTTTTCTTTTAATTCAATTCATGCGACTAGATTTGTTAGTTTCGATTGAATTTTCAGTATTTTACAGAGAAGAGATTTATTTGAAACTTCTAAACAAATAGAACGAATTTCTAAGTGTCAATATTATTCTCTCTTTTTTCTTTGTAATGGTTTTATTTAGTTTAATTGGTTTATGTAATAATAACTGATAAATAGATACTGATAAAGTACAATGCTAGTTGATGTTGTATAATGATTGCTTGAAGATAGATTTTATTTAGAATGGAGCAAGTAGAACCTCGATTGATTAGCATTTTGTCAGTCTATAATTTTCAGAAGGTTAATTAGAAGTACTTTATTTAATTAGAGTTAATTAACTAAAAATAATGATAAAATAATAAAAATTGATTATTTATGTGCTTGTAGTGGTGAAATTTTTCGAACATTAAATTGTTGGGACTTTAATATTGATAATGATAATTATACGCACAGATATTTGTGTACTTGATAAAAATTTGAAAATACTCGATTTAAAAAAATGTTTATTATTTTATTCGTGCATATGGTCGAAATTGTTTACAACTTTACATCGAGTAACTAAACCTAATACTATAAACCTAACTATTTTTTTAAATTTCAGATGGATGTTGAAAGAATGAACGATCCCAAATTCAGATAAATCGTCATTTACCATTTCTCAAATCTAAATTTTCGAAAATTCTAAATTGAAATTCAAATAATTAAAAAAATGGTTGAATTTAAAAAAAAAAACATTGAATTAGATTCCACATTTAAATTCTTTAATTATTAACAAAATTGACGTTAAAATTTATACCAAATTTTCAAAAATTCTAAATCGAAATTGAAATAAGTAACAAATGGTTGAATTTTGAAGGAAGAACAACACAATTAGATTCCACATTTAAGTCCATTAGTTGTTAACAAAATCAACTTTACAGTTTATTCCAAATTTCTTTAAATTTCACTTAAGTATCCAAAAGGTAAATAATTAAAGATTCAGATAAATCGTCTAACATTTTTTAAATCTAAATTTACCAACATTTCAAATCGAAATCCAAATAATTAACAAATGGTTGAAGAAAAAATAACACTGAACCAGATTCCACATTGAAATCCTTCAATTATTAACAAAATCAACATTAAAATTTATTTCAACTTTTTTTCGAATTCCTCTTAAAATATCTAAAGATTAAATAATTAAAAATTCAGATAAATTGTCGTTTAACATTTTTCAAATTTAAATCTCCAAAAATTCAATATTGAAATAGTTAACACATGGTTGAATCTTAAAGGAAGAACAATATTGAACCAGATTCCACATTTAAATCCTTCAATTATTAATAAAATCAACATTAAAATTTAATTCAACTTTCTTGAAATTCCACTTAAAATATTGAAAGAATAAACAATTAAACATTCAGATAAACGTTATTTAACATTTTTGAAATCTAAATTTTCTAAAAATTTTAACTCGATTTTCAAATAATTGACAGTCATTAAAGAAGGAATAACAGTGAACTATAGTATAAAATATATACCGTATTACATATATTATAAAGTATATATAAACGTTTCAGTATTATTACCTATCAAATTGTCGCGAAAACTTTCTAAAATGTTCAAGTACCGAAATAATTGAAAAATTCGAACAATCAACAAAATTTCTGGTGTAAGAAACAATTATATACAATCGCGAGAGAGTACGGATAAGTTTTTTTAAATTTCCCATGAGAACTTACGCGGAAAGTTGACCAAACATAATTTCGATAATATAAAACGTCGAGACGAAGAGTCTAGAATCGAGACTGTATGCACGCCTACGTGGACGCAGGCATGTCTCTGGAGAAAGTAAGTACGAAATACTTGCTTCTAAGCCTGCCTCTTAGAGGCCTCTACTCTTTCTTTCTTGTACACTTCGAAAAATTCCCCGTGAATTTTCTGCAAATTCTTCGTTTTCCGCGCAACCGGTTCTTCTCTTCCCCACTTTTTCTTATAAATTAGAATTAATTAATTGCAATAATTGTTATGAAACGTTTTTCCACGTAATACATTACCATCAAAGCTACTTTAATAAATCCTACAGTCGTAATTAAATTCTACTTTTCATGAATATTAATTCCTCTCTCGGTTACAATCAGATAGACACGCATTTTTCGAAGAATAAATTACGCGAGTTTTAATCGTGAGTTGAGATACAGATCGGTGTTTCTCAACATATTTCACTGAAACAATAGTCAAACGAATTCTGAAAAATTGTAATGTGAATAGATACTTCAAATGGAAAAAGGAACGTAGGTAAAACTGTTTCCAATTTTGGTTTTCCTCGATGAATGTAAATTTTACATTACACTTTGTGTATTATAAAATACAATGTCATCCAAATGTGACGCCTAAATATTAGCACTATGTAATGTTTACAAGTTATGTTTTTTTAAATAACATAAGCCGTGCTGTTTTAGTAGAAGCTAGTACAATTTTAATCATGTACAGGTATATATTGGGGAAACGAATTTACATTATTCAAACTTATTATGAAAATGGGCTATTATTTTCAAGGGAAATTTTGTTTAGCGATGAAGCTCATTTCATAATGGAAGGATTCGTTAATAAGCAAAACTGTCGTATCTGAGGTGATGAAAATTCTCGAGTTACTCAAGAAAAATCTTCACACCTACAAAAAGTCACTGTTTGGAGTGTATTTCGGGGAATTGGAATCATTGAACTATTTTGCTTCGAAGATGATGCTGGAAATGCTGTTATTGTGTATGCTGAACGATACAAATCAATGTTGAGCGACTTTTCATGGTTAGAACTGAATCATATCGATGTGTCTGGTGTCTACCTTTAACCATACGATGCAACGTGTCACATAATTCGAGAAAATATTCAGTTTTTGCGATCGAAATTTCGTCAACGTGTAATATCGCGAAATGCAGATTTCAATCGATCTCCAAGATCATTCGATTTTTTCTATGAGGTTTTTTGAAAAGTCGAGTCTATGTTAACAAGTCAGAAACATTTAACGATCTAAAGAACAACATTCGATTTGCAATTCGTGAAATAACTCCAGCAACATGTCGAAAAGTCATTGAAAATTTCGATAATAGAGTTGATGCCTGCAAATGTAGTCTTGGTGTACATTTGATTGATATTTCTTTCCAGATATAATTGTAATGGATTATACTTTTAACTAAAACTCACAACGTGGAAAAATTCCAAATAGTTTGTGTTTTATTAAAAAGAAACATATAGGCGTGTTTTTTGGTTGAACCTATACTATACTATTTTCAAATACGTTATACTAATTGCACGTTGTTATAATATTATTCTTATACTGTAACACTCATAGATTACGTTAAGTTACACATACAGCTGCTACATTATACCTGTACTATATAAATCACACTAAACTGTTCTGATGCTATACTATATACTTGCTATCCGCGAAAGAATACCAAATAGTTTGTATTTTGTTAAAAAGAAACATGTAGGCGTGTTTTCTAGAGTTTTCTGGGACGTTACTCATTACTATTAGAGTATAATATTACTATATCAGCGTGCAATTAGTATGATGTATGTACTTGAAAATAGTGTGATATATTACACTATAAACGTAATTTAATACTGCTCAAGTATAACATATAGTAGCGGCCAGTAATATTCTGTTCTATGTATAATTGTAATGGATCATAACTTCAACAGAAGAAGAAACAACTTGAAAAGATTCCAAATAGTTTGTGTTTTATTAAAAAGAACTATATAGGTGTGTTTTATTCGATGACCCTGTATAAATCGAAAGTTAGGGTTGCAACATCGATCATTTCTCGTTGGCAATGGTGATTTGTTTGACTGTATCGGTGATGCGACAATGATTGCAGCGTTACTTTCTAATTGCCTCCCCGAAATATTTAAATTGCTTCACGTTGAGGAACAGCAATTTGGATCACGCTATTTCAATGGTATTTTTATTTTTTTACAAGAAAAAAAGAAAGGAAGAAGCGTGAAATGTGTTACGCAAATTGTAGCGTAGCATTGGAAATCGCGAATTATGAATTGAGAGCATCGTTTCGTGAGGATCGTATATGTCCTCGTTATTTGTCAATTTTAGCGATATCAAGAGTACCGTGAGGATCTAGAAAGAAAATTATTCAATTCAAAGAAGCAAGGAGAGAAATGAAACGAATTTTCCCGAAGCTATGCACATCTTTTTTTTTTTTTTAACTATTCTGGCTTTTTATAAATTGTCGTTATCCAGTTGAAATAATTCTTCTGTTTTCAACTGTTTGAATAATTATTGAATAAATAATTATTTAAATAGATTATTAATATAAAAAATAGATAATGAACTTTTACAATTCGATTTTCCGAAGCTATGCACATCTTTTTTTTATTTTAACTATTCTGGCTTTTTATAAATTGTCGTTATCCAGTTGAAATAATTCTTCTGTTTTCAACTGTTTGAATAATTATTGAATAAATAGATAATTAATATAAAATATAGATAATGAACTTTTACAATTTGATTTTCCCTTATTTATAGGGAGAAAAATGTTTGAATACAAGTTTATATTTTACTGGAAAGAGTAAGAATTAATGCTTAGTTATTGTAAAACAATTGGCTGGTAATAGTGTGATAGTAAAATAACGTAATGCAATAATATCACAATAAATAAATAAAATGAAACTTATGAAACATGGAGCTTTAGTTCTTAATTTCCCAGTCACATGGAGTCATAGAGAGTTAAAAATTATTGTGTTGTATAAATCTGTTTAACACATTCTCGATTAGAACATTTTAAGCGAACTTTTCGTACAGCTCAAACACTATTTTCGTTTCCCTTCTTTTTATTTTCCTTTTCTTCATTTTATATGTAAATTTTGATCTTTTTCATTTTAATTGCTGCACTTTGATGGATCTAATGTGATACAAATGAAATTTTTATTATGAATACACAACTTCCACTTCTCTATTTTCCTTGTCTCTAGAACAACTAATTTATGGTTTACTTTTTTTATTGTTTTATACGAGGGGAGATCTTTCGTTATAAAAATTAATTCCTCATTTTGATAAGTTATTTCTTTTTCTTTTACCCATTTACAATTAGACTAATTACATCTATGATAAAAAAAAAGAACTCATTTGTAGCGAAGGAAAGAAAAAGAAAAAATCGCTGTCGCTCAGAAGCCAAAGTGATTAACACGTTAAGCGCCACATTGATTTCGGTCGACTTCTCGTTTAGCCGTTCAGTTTCGAAAGTTTTGCAAAGAGTGTTACGATAAATTTAACGAAGAAAGTTGTAACTTTATAACGCCTACAGAGGAAAGTTGTATCTTTGCTTAAACTGTTTTAACGAATCCCATTAATGAAAGATAAGGAATTATTTTATAAACTTTAGGCGGTTAATCTTCGACAACCAATGCCTCCTAAAGGAAAAGTCTAGCAGTGTTAACTCCACTTTTGCAATGTTTTCGAATTCTAAAAACCAGAACACACATACTACCTGTTTAACATTTTCCAAAAAGAAAAAACAGACTAGTAAATTCTGCCTCACTTTGGTTTCTAAACGGCTCATAGATTAGGTTAGGGTAAAAAAAAGTTAGGAAAAAATCATAAGTTAAGATTAAAATAATTTATGAAAAAGCAGAGGGAAAGCAAAATCGAATTTACAAGTAATTCAGACAAACACAAATAGATAAATGTTTAGCGTAATAATGGAACACTTTTATTTTTCAATTTTATCAACGAAATTGGTTATTATCAGAATTATTGTATTTAAGAGATAAATCAAAAGCATTATATGATCATTTCCTTGAGATTCTATTTGCATTATTTCTGGTAAAATTAAAAAAAAAATGTAGTGGAACGAAATTACAATAACTTTTACTTTCAACATTTTCTAATTATCTCTCGATCCTCCCGTATAGTAAGTTCCAATTACAAATGTATTTTATATAACAACTTCTGCTTTCGAACTTCGCTCTATTTCAGTTTCGCTTTCAACGAAAGGAAATAATCATTTTCCCTTTCTTTCACAGCGTTCTTTACAATTTCCCTTGAAAAGTTTCCGCTTATTTCAACTTCTCTTACTTTCAATTCCTTGTATACTTTTTAACTTCCCTCAAAATGAAAGAAAATCGTTAAATATTGAATAAACTATGAAAAATTTGTTAATGATATTTTTACCATAATTTTTTCTTATAAAAATTTCCTAGAATTAAAACAAGATATAGGAAAAATATCTATCTTGAAGTATAATGCAATAAAATAACATAGTTATATCTTTATATAATTAATAAATCATTTTGTATTACACAAATGTTAATTTTAAATGATGTATCATAAAAAAAAAAAAGAATTAGTTATGACATTTGTAGATAGAAACTGTGTTAATTCGATACGTTAAAGAATGTATTAAATGCCTTATTAGCATATCGCATATGTATCAATCGTTCGATATAACACAGATCGGCCTAATTTCACGGAATAACAGTATGCAATCACATAATTGGTGAAATTACTGAAATCGAATTAACATGTTTATCAAGGAACATTAGTATGTTAATTTGATGCAGCGAATAACGATGCATCGACAGCTTCTTAGCAGACATCGCTGCACGAAGTTGATATCATTCACGATAAGAAAATCCACTCGTTACATACAAATTGAACACTTTTTTTTTTTTATTAAATGGAGGAACTTGATTTAACACGGTGACGAAGAATTTGTTAACACTTGACTTACCAGAAGCTTATTGATCGGATTTTTGTTGCCGCCAATTATCGAACACGTTAACGATTCGTTTGTTATTTTTTTATTCATTTTTCTTCTTTGAAAAAATGTACGCGTAATGTTTGCGTAATGAGTTCAGCCACGAGTGATATGTGAAGTGTGAACTTTGGCAGATCTAATTTTGTTCGCGAAAATACTAATTTTCTGTAAAATTAAAAAAAAAATGTACTTGAGTGCCAAGCCTTGATTGCGTTTTTCCTGCTCAGTGCTCAAAAGTGCCAGTTAGTCATCTTGTAGAAACCTTGTAGGTTCTATTAAATTAATATCTGTGCTTTCGTAAGCTTCGAACTGTTGCTAAAAGAATTCTATCATTTATCAAAAATGAGAAGTAACGTAAACGAAAAAATAAAAGAGAAGACAAAAGAAACGCTATCGCGCCGCTTGGTATTCTTCGACTGAATTTTTGCAAAGTTGAGTGGTACTTAAATGGTTAATAAAGGCAGATACTTCTCGAACACGTACAATTTCGTTTCTTTCATCAAAAATCTTAACGTTACATTCACGGAAATTAATTTCACGAGCAAAGTTGCAGAAACTGCAGAAGAACGTTTGCAGAAAATACATATAGAAAATTGAATGTGTTTGTGAAAGAAAATTCTCCGAATAAACGTGATGTCTGTTGATATTGTATAATTTTAATTGTTTGCAAATTAAATAAAACAAGTTTTTGTCTTTTACTTTTTAAAACATGTGTTTTCTTATACAAGATATGTCCGTGAATCTAGTGTTAATTCGTTTCATCGATCTGAAACATTCACACTTCGATGCATATTAGTGGAAGAGTACGAGTTTTAATCAAAAGGTAACGAGAATTTTTGAATTGCGCATGCTGTATTTTGTCAATCAAGTTGATTTTTTTTTTGTACATTTCTAATACTGTTAGCAATGTGCATGTCTATTTTCAGCCAGCTGCGATCCTCAGTTTATGTTTGACGAACGAATAAGCAAAACGTACTTCAGTCTGTTCGTGCGACGAAATAACGAATCGGAAGGTTTGTCTGAAATTTTGCATTAAAAATGAAATTAAGTGCAACGAAGCATTTAGAATGTTAAATCAGGCTTTTGGCAATCATACTATGTGACAAGCACGAATGTAGAAGTGGTACAAACGCTTTCAGGAAGGTCGAGAAGATATCAAAGATGACGCGAGGTCTGCGCGTCATAGCAGATCGATTAGTGCCGAAAATGTGGAAAAAGTTAAAAAAATTCTGCTTGCTAATCGCAGAATTATCATTAAAGAGGTTGCTGCAGTCTTTTCTTCGCAATTTGCGTGAAGTTACCCGGAGAAAACGAGTCGAAATGTGGAGAGACCAATTTTGCATCATGACCGCTTTACTCATTCAGCAGTTCTCGAATAGCAAGGTTCTTGTGATGGCGTAACTATCCTATTCTCCAGACCTGGCTGTCTGTGACTTTTTGCTATTTTCCAAACTCAAAGAGACAACGTTTTTCAATAATAGATGAGATAGAACAGATGAGATAAAGGAAATCGCAGGTCGAGCTCAAGGTGATACTCGAAGAAGCATTCCAGCAGTGCTTCTCAAACTGAAAACTGCGATGGCACAAGTGTATAGTATTACAGGTAGACTACTTTGAAGAGGACTGGATAAACGTTGAAGATTGAACAAACACTTTTCGAGAAAATTAAAAATTCTCGTTTACTTTTTTATCACATCTCGTACACTTGCCTCGAGATTTTCTCTTGGTCCAGTCTCTTTCACTCGCTCTCTCGAAAAAAAAGAAACAACAGAAAACGCTTCGCCAACCTGTGAATACTATACTATAACCATTTAAAGGCGCATTTTGGCCGTGTGCCATGAATTCGAATAATCGGCCTCGAATGAAAATGACAATCGTGATACGCGTGACGAAGATGTTCGACGCTGGATAATCGCACTTTTTCATCCGATCGTCAGCGTCAGCTTGATCTACTTCGATGTTACAGTTATCAGGGTCATCTGGTAACGAGCTTGACGCATAGAAATGCAATTCGCGATTTCTTCACATTAGTTACTGGCAGAGAGTTCGAACGTATCGTTGCGTGACGAAAAATCCGTTTGCTTCCGTTTACATTCTTCGTGTTCAACGGGGTTACTTGTTCACTTCCAGTAAAAAAGAAAAGAGAAAAAACAGATATCGATTTCTTTAGTCTTCTTAATTACCGTATGGTGCAATCGTACCAACGATCGTCGTATATCTATGCGATATACCATTTTAATTCATTAGGTGGCGTACTAATGTTGAGAAATTGATGAATTTCGAATTTTTGAAATTTTGATTGAAATTTGAAATTTCTGCAAAATTGATGAAATTTGACAAATGAGTTCTAATGCTATGTTTTAGTCAAGAATGTACAAGTTATGTATGAGATAACAAATATATATTTTTTAGAAACTTGCTTCAGTATATATTCTTTTAGATTGTAAAATTCTCTGTTGTCGTACGTAATTGCTAGATTTTTATGCATTTATAAGAAGTTTAAAGGCGCAGAATTGTATAGAATACATGTAATATGAAAAAATGTACAAAATGTCCAAATTATTGTGTTTTTATAACATCTGTTAGTTAAAAATAACTTTCTAACGAAGTTATAACTTTTTTACTATATTCTCAAAAATATGAATTTGCATTAAAAATCCGCAGTTTTTTAATTATTCTTCTTTTCACAATTTTAAAAGATATGTATATAAAATTAGGTGTAAGATATAAACTTTATGTTTAATATTTTGGTGAAATATATTCAAAGTAGCCAAATTACAGTGCTTTTGATAACATCTGTTGGTTAAAATAACTTTCTGACGAAATTCTAACTTTATTACTATTTTCTCAAAAATATGAATTTTTGTATTGATTATTCTTCGTTTCACAATTTCATAAGATATATATGTAAAATTAGATGTAATATATAAACTTTATGTTAAATATTTAGGTGTAATATATAATTTATTAAAGTTTATGGTTCAGTATATAAATTTTTTAAATATATATATTCAACGGCGAAATTCAATGTTAAAGAAATGATTAAAATGCATATTTATTATATATACAGTAAAGTTAGTATCCAAATAGATTTTGTGTGTGTCGTAAAGTTTCTAAGACTGAGCTTTTATATAAAATTTGCATAGTACACTTATGCTGATAAATAGGTAAGGTGAATTTTTTCAACTGTGACAATTCGACACGTATTGAATGGATAAGAAGATGAAAATTTCTTATTTTTAGGCAGGTATGTAATTGATATAAATCTACGAAACATATTCTTTAAATTTGTATTACAGGCTTAAATAAGAAAATTGAAAAAGTAATTTGTATCATTTTCGTCGCAATTCCGAGCAATTGTAAATTTTTCAAAAATTGTTTTACACATCATTTAGTATATTAATTTTTCTAACTTCTCAAAAAAAAAAAACTCACGTCGTTTGGTTCAATTTTAAAACAGTTATTCTGTTTAAAAGGATGTCCAAATATTAATGAGAGTGGCCATTATGTGCCATTAGTGCAATAACGTGGGCCACTGATGGGTCACGCTTTCAGAATGAAATGTCACGTAAAATTGGCTCGGTACTTAGTGTTCTAATGAATACTAGCGATATCTAATGGTAATATGAAGTAAATAAGCAAGGAGATATATAAACATAAGATTTCCAGATTACGTCCCATTTTGTGCTAGTTACAAATACTGAAAAGGATCAGGTTCTCTTTATGTAACTTTTGATCAATTTACTTTACCTGACTAGCTGTAATTTAGTAATGCAATTTTATTCTGTTATTTCTGAATTTTGTTTTTGAAGTTGGATTATTGCACAATAGTTTACCTTCGCTTTATAAATATAGTATATTTATTATAAATTTTAAATTAATATTTTTAAATAAACCAATCATGTTTTTCAAGTCTACCAAAAAAAAAAAAAAAACATATTGTGATTTATACTAATAAATATTATATTATAACTACATTATAAATGTTAAATTAATATTTAAAAATAAATAGATTGTGTTCCTTGTCTCCATAAAAAAAAGTGTTATGATTTATTTTAATAAATATGAATATATTATTAAAGTTAAATCGATATTCAAAAACAAATCGATCATGTTTTCTAAGTCTCCCAAAAAATATTGTGATTTATTCTAATAAATATTATGTTATGAATATATCATAAAAGTTAAATTGATATTTAAAAATAAATCAATTGTGTTTCTTGAGTCTACCAAAAACGATGTTATGATCTATTTTAATAAATATTATGAGCATATAAAAGTTAATTCGATATTCAAAAATAAATCGATCATGTTTCTTAAGCATGCCAAAAAAGATGTGATTTATACTAATAAAGAGGAGTGATTTCGTTGTTTCTGTAATAAAGTACAAATTAAAAACATGAATCAGTACATGAAACGTGAAACTTCCGGAGAAGTGATAAAAAAAAATAAATTTTCAAAATATTTATTAAATAAAAATTATTTGTTTCTTATTTTCAATGTTTTTGCTTATAATTTTGATACTTTGATGCTTCGAAGAAGAAATTTAAATGAAACGATCATAAAATTTAGTAAGAAATGAATTACGAATTTCGTGTACATTTTATTTTCTATCAGAAATGAGTTTCATTTACTTATTTATATAATAACTTAGTGCAAAAGCAAAATGCAAGTACATAATCGGTTAAATTATTTTCACAGATATTTATACGAATGTTTCGATCAATGTATTTATCAATATTTCTTGCTCAATGTTATTTCATTCTTAAGATGACCACAATAATGTTGACGACATCACTGTTTATGTTTTCACGTCTGAATCACTGCTATTATCGGCAATCATATTGTTTCTTGTTTGAGAATATTCTTGTTTCTTGTTGAACGTCTAATCATCAACTTGCATAAGTTGATAAATTGATCGTAAAATAGAATTGAATTCTATGTTAGTTTTGATAAGCATTAGGTGTAGAAATAAATTCTTTCGGATTAAATTCACATAATTAGCAGAGCCATTCGAATCGAAATATTTGCAACGATATTCGCAAAATTGTCAGAAAAATGGCAAGAGGTCATCAGGAAATAATTAAGATGACTGATTTAAGAAGTTTTTTTTAAATAAAACTGATTATACTCAAAAGTCAGAAATAATTAATTTCTATACCTAATATGTATATAAATATATGAAAAGGAAAATTTTTTATTGACATTCTTCATATAAAATTATTTAAATTCTAAATAATATGAAACTCTTAAAGTTGAAAATAAGTAAGTTTAGATAAAATATATAGAAATCTCTAAAATTAATAAAATATTTTCAATAAATATTAGAAAAATTAATATTATAAATCTTATTTTAGCTATAAACCTCCCCAATAAAATTAAAAGTAAATGACCAGCAATTAAATTAGCTGTTAATCGAATAACTAAAATAAATGGCCGAATTAAGTTTCTAATAAATTCAATTAAAACCCAATTAAAAAGATTTTTCGTAAGAATTAGAAAGATTTTTTGTAAATAATTCGCCATTTTCTATTTTTGTTCATATACCTCAGCATACATTTTATTTAAAATTATTTTACGATATTACTTTCGATTATCAAATTAAACAATGCTGTTACTTCAAACTTGAAGAAATAATTACATTTTCTTTTAAAGTGAAAAATTAAAAATTCGAAGCATAAAGCTTCTTAGGATTCAAGATACTTTTAAAGTCACATTTAGGAGGGAAAGGTATTTACAGAAAAAGGGATTCATCGCCCAGTTTCAGGTTTCTAATAAGGTATTCGCAAATTGATCTATTCGAGTGTCGAAATAATTTCATAAATTATGAAAAACTAATACATTTGCGATTATTTGAATGTTTAATTACGTATAATTTTGGAATATTAAAATGTATGAAAGTGAAAATTTTCGGAATTACAAATTCTAGCATATTAAAAAGCACTGAAATTAAAAAAAAATCAGAAAATATTTGGACATTTGAAATATCCAATTATTCGAGATTGAAAGTTCAGAAAATATTATAATATTGAAAACACTGAAAATTTCAGGAATGTTGAATATAATATCAAAATTTTTGAAGATTTCATATTTCAAAATATTTCGAATTCCATATTCTAAATGTAAAATACATAAAATATTCGAGATAAAGTATATTAAAGCACTCGAGTGTCTCAAATGAAGTATTAAAAATTTCGAAATACTAAAATCTTTGAGAATTGAATGTATATATTTCAAATATATGAATATATTCTTATTATAGTTCAGTCACTCTTAATAAAAACTTTAATGGGCAATTTTAGTAACTAAAATAAAACGAAAATCAAGAACAAAAGTTAAAATATTAATCGTGTAAAAAAATATAACATATTAAATAATATTATCTAAAATACATTTAAAAAATTAATATTAACTGTATTTCTATACTTGCAGTATCTAAGAGTAATGTTTGCTTGAATTAAAAAAAAAAAAAAAAAACAAAAAGGAAAAAGAAGAAAAAGAAAAATTTCATTTCTATCTGAGAAATTCGACATTTCACATTATACGACCTAAATGATGTTATTGTAAAGTCATCTGAAGAATTGTATAAAAAAATCTGTTAGAATTCTATGAAGTCATCTATTAGAATTTTATAAAAATCAATATTCTGATCATCGAACATTTATCGTCAAAGAACGTTGCTTTCACCGCAAACCAGCTATAAGCGAATAGATTATAGATTAATGCTCCTTCGTCCTCTAAACCATCCATTATATCCTTCATTCACCGCGAAGAGTTAAAGCGGAAGTAGCTCCACCACCTCTATCTCGATCCTCGATCTCGCAATTTCGCGGCCATGACACTGACACTGTTGACTCTGCCATTTCATGCTAGCAATGAAAGATTTAAACCGCTATTGTATTCCTATCGAGTGAATATATCCTAGGATGAAAAACAAAAAGGACTTTTGTGTGTGACTATAATTCACGTATACTAAGTGAAATATATTTTGTACAAGGAAAATACTTGTACAATAAGTGACAATAATAATCACATCAACCAAACACTTTTGCAATTAATATTGTTGATTATGCGAAATTTTCACAGATGACTATAGAAGCTCATGTCGATAGATGACTATAGTTATTAACGAATTGATTTAAAAAAAATTTAACAAGATTTTAAGAAAACAATTATTCAATTCTCGTCACATTCGAAGTTCGTGAAATTTATTTAACTTTTTGCATTAAACATAGAGACATTCATAAACATTTCGCAAAAGAAAATACTTGTAAAATAAATGACAATAATAATGAGATCAGTTAAACACTTTTACAATTAATATTATCGATTACGCGAAATTTTCAAGGATGACTATAATAGTGCAAGGTCAATAAATGACTATAGTTATTAACGAATTGGTTTAAAAAGAATTTAACAAGATTTTAAGAAAACAATTATTCAATTCTCGTCAGTTTCGAAGTTCGTGAAATTTAATTAAACCAGAGATATTAATAATATGGATCATAACAGTATTCAAATTTTATTCATGTCGAAATAAAGCAAATTAATAAAATAAATAAAAATAAATAAGTTCACAAACGTGTATAATTTGTTTTTCTTTCCGGAACGAAATTTCTGATTTTCAAAAGTTTCATTGCAAAAAAGTGTTGAGGTTGATATATCGATTGTACAAAAAAATACTCGGAGCACAAAGGGTTAGTATCTTGTCTAGCTGTACTGTTTGATCCTTAAAAGAAAAATCGCAGATTACTCGTTCCTGATACGTATCAGAAATATTACTATACACAATAATGAAACGAAAAAGAAAATGTTAACACTTGCATGGAAAATTTATACATAGGTGTATTTTCCTTTTTTTTTTCAAGGCTGTGTTCGCAAATAGAGACACTTCGAAGACAAAATTGCTTTTTTAAAAATAGTTACTTCCACAGAAGTTCATTTTCTCGAAGCTTCTGTATGAAGCTTTTAAGCTGGGAAGACGAGTTAACTCGTCCGTTTCACAAATACTTAAAATATAGTAGTTTATTTATTGAGAAATTGTTCATCCTTAATTGTACTGTCTCACTTATATTAAATCTAAAATGTAACAGATTTTTATTTGCAAAATTTGAAATCAATTAATTAATTATTATTTATTTCTCATTTTTTTTTTTATTAAAGAAATTCATTATTTAGAGATAGTAAAAGTGAATTCAATTAACAGGTGAAATATCTTCAATAGAATTATAGCAGAGGCTCCCTTATGTAAATGTTCTAAAGTTCGCAATATCTCCTAATTCATTCGAACATAATATCTCCGAAATTTAACGAACGCCTTCTTCAGTTTCAAATATATATTTATTTTAGTAGTGTTTATATACAATCTATACTTTCCTTTATTCGATCGAGTGAATTCTGATCAAAACAATTTGCGACGAAACTAATAACGTTCTGCGTGAACAATAATACCTCAACGGAAGCGTGTAGTTCTTCTATCGAAAGTGGTTACGAAGATGATGGCTTTTCACACGGCAAAGTATTCGTGGCATTCGATGAAAGACTTAGATGGTTTTAAGTACAAAAGGAACGTAACTTTGTGCAGTTATTTATGGTTGAAAAAGATTATGCAATTTAGACACCAAAAATATTCGGAATTTATAATTAACACTAGGTTTACGGGCTTTTTTTAAGTAAACGAAAAAACAGATTTATCCTTCAAGAAATCGATCTATTTTCGTGTTATTGCATTAATAAAAGTGAGGAACAGCTGCTGGATAAATAATAGCAATTGTTTCTGTAATTTTACTGGTAAAATTTCCGTAAACCTAGTGTTAAGGTAAGTTCAGAAGAGACTCTACTCTTCAGAAGTCACTCTGCTGTAATTCATTTTTTTTTTATATTTTCGTTGATTTTCCATACGAGAAATTTGAAACTGTTTCTGTTTCTCTTAATACACGAGTGTGTTATTCGAATAAAATAAATAAATCGTTTTAATCAGTATGAAATTAAACTCGTTCCTGGCTCTCAATCAAAAAGTGAACCCTGAATTTATCTTATTCGAAGAAACTATCGATAGATCTTAACCTCTGCAAGGACTTTGGCACATATGTGTTTAGCTTTCCCTAAAATCAAGTATTCGTGATGGAAAAAATATGAAAGTATAACGGAATATAACTATACATTATATAACCTCCTACGAATGAAGACAGTTTAATTGCTATCTATTTAAAATAAATAAAGTATAATTGGGTAAGAAGTTAGATCAGTGTTTCCTGACTTAAGGAAGGAAAAAGTCGTCCTTGAAGAAGTTAATCTTGCTTAGAAAAAATTAAATTTCATATCAGAAATGTAGTTGTGTATTATTTCGTTTAGTGGAGACCGGAATTGCTGAAAATCAATTGAAATTCACAAGCCCACAAAAACACTAAAGAACACTAAAATTGTCAAAATACATTCACGTAATACTCGTAATTTCGCGCGTAATTCCAGAAACGATCATGTAATGTATACGCAAATTACTCTACTCACATTCTCGAAGTCTGTCTATCATGTCACGGCCTCACGTGTCCATCGATCTCATAGTTGTTCACGATGATCCTTGTGTCAACCACGAGACGTTCGATTCTCGAAGTAAACAGCCCTTACATCACAGTCACCGGGATGGTAGCTTCTGTTTTTCGTGTGGAATCGACGTATGTAGACGATCGCGGATCAAAACAGCCGAGTGATCGTAGAACAGTGAAAATGATGCGACACGGTGAGAGGCCGACGCTCGACTGAACTCTCCCAAGCGAGCTCGATCGTTCCGAAATCTCTCGTCCACCACCTGAACAGTGACTGTTCTTCCATGGTGAAGAGAGAGAGAGAAAGAGAGAGAGAGACAGAAAAAGAGAAGGGGAGGAGGACAGGTGGGATATTTTCCTCGACCTTGCTTGGAATTTCATTTCGAGCAGACTGGGGTGCCATAGAGAACGGTGGGAGACTTCATGGTTCCATTGTAGATTGGAAATTTTCATGTGTGTTTTATACGCGGTGCCTAAGAGATGATGGCGAAATTTGAAAAAATTGCGATTTTAAATAAACGTGAGAGTAAATCATTTTTGTAGTGATTTCGATGGAAAACACCATGGTTGCATTATATTTTGGAAATTTTCACATGTGTTTTATACGATATGTTAAAGATATGGTGGTGAAATCCGAAAACATTGTGAATTTAAATAAAGGTGAGTGTAAATAATTTTTATAGCAATTTCTCGATGGAAAACACCATGGTTGCATTATATTTTGGAAATTTTCACATGTGTTTTATACGAGATGTTAAAGATATCGTGGTGAAATTCGAACAAATTGCGAATTCAAATAAACGTGTGAATATGAGTAGGAATAATTTTTATAGCGATTTCGGTGGAAGACACACTTGCTATATAATTTTTATAGCAATTTTGATAGCAGCATCTCTTTTACACTATGTAATCGATCATTTGCAAAGTGCAGTTAAGGGTCCTCAGGGAAAATGGTGATAGTCTGTGTACTACAGAAAGAACAAAAATATCTCTCTTTCGGAGTGATATAAAACAAATAAGTTGAACATACGAAATAACATTTTATTTCTTTTTTGTTTTTTAAACGAAGTTTCATTTCTGAAGCAAATCGACGTTTTGAAGATTCCGCACGCGTGCACGGTTCGCTTAACGTTTCTACGAGCGTTTTCCGAAGTGTTTCCTGTTTTCAAATGGTCGATTACAAGGATGATCTTCTCGTTGAACTATTCCGTACTTGTACTCTAGTCGTGGTAAACAAAGGGTTTGACGTAAAGTAAAAAATCCGTAAGTGAATGTAAATGATCTACAGGTAGGTAAATCTACGAGTAGAAAAGCCATTTGTGTCAAGACTGACGATCATGGTGACCAAGTTATTTTACAGTTATCATTGATCCAACCGGGATACTAGTTCCCAATTTTATTTCATTCTTTATCCTTCACTGTTCAAAGTAATAAATCTGAACAGTAGTATACAGAGATTTTCATTAATACTCGGACACCCTTTAAACCAGAATAATTTTTTTAAAATTGGACAAAACAACGTGTTTTTTTTTTTTTTTTTGAGAAATTAAAAGGACTAGTTTACTAGATGACGTGTGAAAAATTTTTGAGAAAATTGCTGTGAGCTGCAAACGGTTAAAAATAAGGAAAAACGAAGTTTCTCACGACTTCGATGCCTGTTGTTTGTTTTTACTCTATATTAATTAATTTTGGTCAAATTTTCAGTAGGTATAATAAAATAAATTTGACATAAATCTGTAAAATATATTCTTACAAATTTTTATTGCGTGAACAATTAAAAAAAGTTGCAAAAAACGATTTTTACAATTTTCTTCGCAATTCCAACCAATTCGAAGACTTTTTTTACGCTTGATCTAGCAAACTAATCTTTCTAACTTCTCAAGAAAAACTTAAGTCGGTTGGTTCAATTTTAAAAACATTATTCTATTTTAAATGGTGTTCAAATATTAACACATTGTTGACCGGTCACGAGTTAACTCGCGTTTGCACTCGTATTAGCTATTGCAATTCTCAAAACTCAAGATAATATAGGATATTGTAAAAGTTTTCTTCATTGTGTTGATTCGTGTTCACTTTAATATAAAAAAATTATTTTTCTTGATATTCATAGGTTTTTATCACAGTTACAATATTGCAAAAGTTTCACGTTCATATGGGATAGCTTCTGCGTAAAATTTTTGGTCAACAATGTGTTAATAGTTACTCTACCTATGTTCTTAAATTATCAGGTGTACCGATGAATAATACATTTTCTTCATTTTTTTTTTGTCAGATATAGCATTTACTTTTTATTTATTTATTTCCTTTTCTGTTTGTTAATTGACTTTTTAATTGTAACGTAGTTGTTCTTTAATTGCTTTCTTTGTGTTTGTGCTGGATTTTTTTAGTTGTTTAGTAATTTTTCCAATTCTTCACGATTTTTCAAGTATTCACGAAATTTTTGTTCATAATTTATTAAAATTAAGATCTTAAAGATACTTTGTTTGACTACGTTTAAACGAATATTTGCGTACGTTATACGATACGATGTTCTAACCAAGATTATTCTAATCTGCATGACTCTGCAGCAGTTTTTCAGTAGATATGTTGTTTTTCGATTCCCATCTTTGTTAGTACAATATTAATCAATTTTTTATGTTATCATCCATCAGGTTTTTTTCTAAATATAACTATAGATTATCGCTATCAAATGGCAATCAGGTGGCAATATATTTTGGATTTTGAATATATTTCTAACTTATTACAAAAGAAATTTATGGATTACTTATTGTTATAATCAATATTTCTTCATTTGAAATTATATTCACCCCTTTTTGGTTTTGTATTATTTTCGTTTGAGGATAGAATTCTTAATGATTAGATAGAGAAAACCGTAAGAGAATGTGTAGTCGCTAGCATGCATCAAATCTGAGTATTTAAAAAAAAATAACGTATTTCGATATTATTCAATTAATTATCAAACAAGGAAAGTTTCAGCGAGCTGTCGTTTAAAAGAAAATTGGATTGAAACCCTTTTTGAAAAATTAAAAAAAAACAGTTATTACAATTTTGTTGTTCAATTTTATTTCAATGTTTTTGAATCAATTATCAAACAAGGAAGGTTTCAGCGAGCTATCGTCTAAAAGAAAATTGGAATGAAATTTGTATTGACAAATTAGGAACACGGTTGTTATAATTTTGTTGTCCAATTTTATTTCAAAAGTTTTCAATTAATTATCAAACAAGGAAAGTTTCAGCATACTATCATCTAAAAGAAAATTGGATTAAAATCTATATTGAAAAATTATAAAAAGCTTATTATAATTTTGTTGTTCAATTTTTGACGTAGATTTTAAACAAGAAAAGTTACAGCGAGTTATCGTCCAAAACAAAATTTTATTGAACTCTGTATCGAAAAATAACGAAATGCTCCACCGTTTGCAACAACAATTCCTTTAAAGTTACAATATTTTTTGCACAGAAATTTTATAAGTAATTTTCAACTGGGTGCTCTATTATCGCAAAAAAAAAGGATGACATAGTTTTAATTTTAATATTAGATTTTTTAGACAATACTCGTTAATAAAATACAAAACTTAAAATAAATACTAAAATACTAAACTTAAAAATACTAAGATCTAACCTAACTTGGTTTTCTTGGGATTATACAATGTTTATAAATAATATTTTCCATTTGCACGTATTCAAGTGCACGTATTGTGCTTAAATTAAAATAATTCGCACGTTGCAATACTAACATCGTGTGAATTATTATTAAGGTGTACCGACTCCAGTTACATTACAAAAGTATGTCACATGTTCTCGAATATTCGGTGAGAATATTGACCACGTGCTGTATTTTCATAATACTACATGGACGTGATGTAAATATGGTCAAGTATTATGAAATTAATGGTCACCCATGCAGATTATTGTAATACAATAGTGTAATATCACTTTGAGCAATACTGCTTCGTGAATGTATCGATTCTTTCTAAATTGTAAATATTTTCTGAATATTTCTTATTCTTTATCCTTTTCTTCTATTTTTCTCTTCTTCTTTTTTTGTCTACTGAACATCAGCAACGATTAAGTGACAAGAGAGAAATTTTTTAATTTCTAACTTAACTTAACCACTTATCCATAAAGAATTCATCATTCTGTTACTTATCCACAAGTGATTTGTAACTCATACTTCTAGTAAATTGTCCAAGTATTAGTAAAAATAATTTTTTTATTTTAATTTAGTTAGTATAATGAAATGTTAGATTAAGTTAGCAAATTGAATTGTTAAATTATGTAATTGTAGTAAGCCAGTAGCATAAGTTAATTGATTCAATTAGTTGATGGAGTCATTACATGAAGTTATTAAATTGAATCAGCAGTTCAACTTAAAATACTGGATTAGTATAATGAGATCTTGGTGTAAGTTACCAAATTGAGCTGCTAAACTAAGTCATTGTATCAAGTCAGTAGTATAAGTTAATTGATTCAGTTAGTTGATGGAGTCATTTCATGAAGTTACTAAATTAAATCAGCAGCTCAACTTAAAATATTGAATTAGCATAATGAGACCTTGTTCTAAATTACCAAATTGTGTTCTTAACTAATCCATTGTATTAAGTCAGTAGTATAAGTTAATTGATTCAGTTAGTAGCTCGTGTCATTACATGAATTTACTAAATTGAATCAGCAGTTCAACTTAAAACATTGAATTAGCATAATGAGACCTTGCTCTAAATTACCAAGTTGTGTTCTTAACTAAGCCATTGTATTAAGTCAGTAGCATAAGTTAATTGATTTAGTTAGTAGCTCGATTCATTACATGAATTTGCTAAATCGAATCAGCAGTTCAACTTAAAATACTAAATTAATATAATGAGATCTTGCTGCAAGTTACCAAACTGAGTTGCTAAACTAAGCGATTGTATCAAGTCAGTAGTATAAGTTAATTGATTCAGTTAGTTGATGGAGTCATTACATGAAGTTACTAAATTGAATCAGCAGTTTAACTTAAAATACTGAATTAATATCATGAGACCTTGCTCTAAATTACCAAGTTGTGTTCTTAACTAAGCCATTGTATTAAGTCAGTAGCATAAGTTAATTGATTCAGTTAGTAGATCGAGTCATTAGATGAAGTTACTCAATTAAATCAACAACTCAACTTAAAACATTGAATTAGTATAATAAGAAGTTGTATTAAATAAGCAAATTGAGTTAAATCTGATCAAACGGTAACTTTCTTTGGGTACAATGATCGTTGGAATACTGATTGAGGATTTAGCATCTCCCCAAATTCGACAATTGTGTTCATTGACAAACTTATCCATTCAAAAGTAAGCTTCATCGCTGAAGATGATTTTTGTGGCGAAAATTAGGTTTAAGTCATTTATATGATATTGTATTTCATGTATAATGCCATCGAATATACTTTAAAATAAAGTAGCGAATACTAGATTATCTTCCGCGCTTTTCGTTTCATTTCACTTCAAAGTTCTATCGCTCTTATTGGAAGATCCTTTATATACTGATTATTTCAAAATACGAGGAAATAAATTTCCAATTCGTGTGTTCTGTTTTTTTATTTTGTACCATTTTCTTTTAGGGTGCTTTTGCTTTCCGTATTTCGTTTAATCGCTCAAATTACATTCGTTCGATTAGTAAACAAAATTCAGCAATTACTCGGGTTATTCAGTTCGCTGTTGAATTCGTTCGAAGGTAGTTGAACTAGGTTTACGGTGAATTTTCTTTTACACAAACCCGTGTAAACCAGAAATCGCGAAGAGACCATAATTGTACGAAAGAAAATCGCGCGTAGCGTTGCGAGACTTTCTCCCGCCAGGGATCACGTAATAAGTCCGAAATATTATCCGTGCGCATATGCTCGAGTTATGTCACCCCTGCAATTTCTTCTCCTCTTTCCACTTTTTTTTTCCTTTTCTCTTTCTCTCTCTCTTTCTCTTTTCACGTTCGAAAGTAAACTGTTACGTTTCTGTAAAGGACAACGTGCACGTTGACGCGTGTGCCGCTTATGAATACTCGATGTGACTTTCGAGGAAACGAGCGATGTGAGATAACCGGTGTTTTTAAAGTATTTAACCAATGAAAGATAAGATTATTTGCTCAGATAGCTTGCACTTTGATGATATTCAAACAAAAGAAACAAAAAAGAAATAATAATAATACTTTAAATAGAAGACGAAATTTTGAATTTTTGGTGAATACAATTTTTCTATCAGTCCTTCGCACGTGAAATGATAGATTCGTCCAAGTCGGAAAACCGAGCTACGGAATTTTGTATAAATAGAGTGAGTGTAAAAATCAAGAGGTGACACTAAAAAGAATATTCAAACAATCTTCAACGAAACTAAACATACACTCTATGAGACAAAAGGGACTCTAAGAAATATCGCACCAGCGACAACCAAGCGTTCAAGGAAGCTGGACATACTATTTGTTCAAACCGACGACGCAACAAGAACAATAAGCATGTTTTCTTATTCATTAAGTAAAAACTTGTAAATATCTAATTTGATTTAATATATAAAAAATAAAACTATATATTTGTTTTACGTATAAAGGCTGTTTTTAAATATAATTATTTTTCAACTTACAATGAGTTTATAATGGAATAGGTTTAATACTGTGTTTTTTTCTGTTTTATATTGTTCATTTATTTCACCGTAATGATACTAACCAGTAATTAATTCCACACTGACCGTTTTTTATTTATACTGAACATTCGCTATTTATTTACTGACCATTTTTTTATTTACATACTGACCGTTTAGTATTCTTATACTGACCCTTTTAGTAATAAAATACTCACCGAAAGTTGATTTAAATACTGATCATTTTAATTTGTTGCCATTATTTATTTGCATTAGCTTGCAATCATGCCTAGAGCTTATACAAAGAGTAGCAGAAAGAGGATTCTGATTTCCTAGATTCTGATTTTCATAAAGCTTTAGCAGATATTGTCTCAAGTGCAGGCTAGTAAGAGATATAAAACAAGTAGGGGAACTATTCAAAATCATTTGAAAGGTTTATGTACCAAGTGTATGCGGCATCTAGCTTTTAAACTCTGATAAAGAAACTATTCTAAAAAACAATGCTAACGGTAGTAACACATCTAAATAAGTAAATAAAAGTATAGATCGCAATAGCTAATTATTTTGTGCCTTTAATTACGCCAATAAGCTGATTAATTTAAAAATATATTAATTGTCTGAATAAATAAAAGAATATAAGAGAGAGTGTGTTGATCATAAAAACAAAACAAATTCAAGTGTCGATGTAACTTGAAGTTAGTAAAACTTTAGGTGTTAATGCTATTTATATGATGTTACAATTTTACACCGGTTACGGAGTAACAGTGGCAGTTAATTAACATGTCATCACAGAAAGAAAAGGACAAAAGTTTTATGTATTTTCATACTTGTAGTACAATTACAAAAGATACAATGTTATAATAGGATACTTAAAACAAATGTAAAAATGTCAATTTTTATATTATATAGCAAAATGTTATAAAAACCTGCCAATGTTCTCCCAGTTTATGGTATTTCATTCAGCTTTGATAATTTGTAATAACCACGCTGCGGATTTTTATGCAAATTCACGTATCTTTAACCGTTTGAGTGCCAAGCGGCGCGATGGCGCTTCTCCTGTTCAGTGCCTAAAAATGTCAGCTATAGTCGAACTAACTGCATGTTCAGAGTTTGTCAATGCGTGTCTTTATTGTTACCGTTTATCGACTGTACCACTCAATTGAAATCTTTGTATTTACAAGCTTCAGAGCTGTTGTTGAGGAGCACTTTTTTATTTATCAACCTGCAGATGTGACAAAAATGAGAAAAGAAAGGAAAAACGAAAGAAGCGCGATCGCGCCGCTTGGCATTCTTCGGCCGAATGTTTGCAAAGCTCCGTGGCACTCAAACGGTTAAGAATATAATAAATAGATTTTATTCAGCTTCGATAATTTGTAATAACCACGCAGCGGATTTTGATGCAAATTCATGTATCTTTAATAATGCAGTAAGAAAGGTATAGTCAAATATATAAATTTAATAATATAGTAAAAACAAAAATACAGTTACCTTGGAAAGTAAGTTGACACAGCTGAAAAATCAACTTTTAGTATTTGAAGAAAAGAAAAAGTATCATGTACGTATTGAAAATCTTGGTACACTCGATTTAGATACGTAATCTGAAATTATGTGCGGAAAAAATGTTGAAAACGTTGTTATAGATTGTACACAAATATATGTTTATTTATAACAGGAAAATAAGTTGACAACACTGAATAATGCATCCAATATTACAAAAAATTAAAAGTAGATACATTTTAATATGCTGTGTGATATCCTTTATTACGAATAACGGTTTGAAGTCTTTTCGGAATTGAATTAATAAGTTTATTAATAATGTTACTGTCTATTTCTAGCCAAGTTTCTTGTAATGCTTCTTTTAAAGAATTTTTATTATTTCTCGATCTTTCCGGAATATTACGATCAAGGTGATCCCATATGTGTTCAATGGAATTTAGATCTGGGCTCTGGGGTGGTCATGACAACAATTCAATTCCATTTTCTACGAAATAATTCTTTGCTGCTCTTGAAGTGTGTTTTGGATCATTGTACTGTTGCAGGATAAATGGTTTTTCAAGTTCAAGTTTCTTTGTAAATTTTCTCGCAAAATATTAACATATCCTTGTCCTGTCAATGTACCCTCGATAAAATGCAAATTGCCAACCCCAAAAGCCGAGAAACAACCCCATATCATGATAGACCCGCCACCATATTTCACAGTAGGCACAATTAAATTCCGTTTAAATTGTTCACCGGACTTTCTCCAAACATATTTGCATCTACGTTGTGACTGAAGTTCAAATTTGGATTCATCGGTGAATAACACCCTTTTCCAGAAATCTAGTGGACGCTTACCAAATTATTTTGCAAATGACAATCGTTTAAGAGCATTGACTTTGGTAATATGAGGTCTTTTTCTTGCTACCCGTCCATACATATTGGCATCGTGGATCCGTTTGAGAATCTGAGTTTGTTCAATAGGCAGATTCAACTCCTGTTTCAATCTTCGTACAGACATAAACAGTTCCGCAACAACTTTCCTCCGAGTAAGACGATCTTGTTGTTCAGTAGTTTTCCGTGGCCTTTCTGATCGTACCCTATTTTCTGCACTACCAGAATTTTTTATGCATAGTACTACTTTTCTGGCAGCTTCTGCACTAATATCATAATCTGAAGAAATTGCCGTTAGAGTATCTTTAAATTCGTCCCGGTGCGACAGTTACACTAACTTCTCACGAATTGTGCAGCCAATGCAAATCAACAAAGATTATTTCGAATACGATCAAATAAATATTGTCGAATAAATTGAATAAAATCACATTTTATTTCATTTTTCCGCTAAAGCTTTCTTAAATAAAATAATAAGGAAGAAGATCTGCCTAATTTGTATAGGATGCAACAGAGAGAACAAATTTTCTTCTACAACAGAAGAAAATTCAGATTTCTAAGCAACAAGAGAATCCCGTTTACCGTAACTTCGTTTCTTTACCGACTTGTCATATTTAACGTTCTTCAGTTTGCGCTTCAAACAGAGAGAAAAAGAAGAAAAAAAGCACGCGTGATTAGAATACGACGAGCCGAGGAAGGACGATGATTTCTTCGAGCGGAAAAAACGCGACATTTCCGAATGGAATAAGCGTTTTCCGCAGCCTGTCTTTGTCTTGGATTGGAATAATAGCAGCGGTTTCGCTGGCTTTACCAATAGCGCAGCTCACGCTTCCTTTCACTGTCATTATACGAGCGTGTTTCTTTCACCTTGGCGGCCGCTTTCATGTGTCGCGAGTAAATCACCGTTTGAAGATCACCATCCCTATGATTTGCAAACATAACCTAACCTGTGTCTCAACCTAACCTGAGACTTTTGCTTTAATGTTTTGTTACACATTTATTGTACATACGTGTACATACAGAGTCAAAAATGAGTATATACCCCATACATATGAGATTGTACACTATATGTTAGGGCCTTGTTCGGTAACTCTCTTCAAGGGCCCGTTAAAATTTGCACGTGACGTGCCGACTAATGATTGTACTGAATTGCAAGTGGACTGTATATTTCTAAGTTGAAACTCCGGATAATATTTGTGTAAGGAAAATCAGGATAACGGTAATAAGCGGTTGAATAAGAAATAAACGTGGGCGGTTAAAAAGAGTGAAAGCTTGTATTTTGAACTATACTTCGCGAGCGTTGATACAATTCTGTCTTTCCTGAAAAATCCTAGTCAAGGGAACCTCCTTGACAATATGGCTTTTCTTAGCCTTGAGGCAGAACAATCCCTAGGAGGGGGAAACGCAGTAAAAGACTGTACATGGCCCACTCAAGCCTTCGCTTTTTGGACTTTTCTAACATTTGCTTGGTGCAGCTCGTATACAATGTTATAGTCGGGGCCAAGATATAGCGAGGTCGTAAAATCGGTCAGAAGTCAAAGTAAACATGTTTTAGCTGCCGAAACATGGAAATTGACAGAAATACGAGCAGTTAAGGGCTTGAAACCATGATCAGGACCGTACGAAGAATTTTTGTATCCAGCGTCAATGTATCTTGTATGATATATCAAAGAAAAAATTCTTAATCACATTACACATTTTTCTTTCTTGTTTTCTAATTTATTGAGTTCCAATAGATGTTCACAGTTTGAAAGTCGAACTGATTCTAATATATTTTCTAAAAACTGCGTACAGCTAGAACAAATTAGGGGTTTTCCGTCTGGGGGAAGCCGCTTTTAGAGGTACGAGTACAGGTAAAGGTTTTATTGAGGTCTTTAATATTTTAAATACCAAATCATATGCTACCATTCATTTATTGTTAGAACCCTCAAGCAGACTGCAACGCACGGCCTTAAGTGTCGCAGCATCAATAGGTGCCGTTTCTTAAGGGCTTAATTTACGACCTCGCTATATCTTGGCCCCGACTATACTATGTTTCGTGTTTGACGATTCAAAGGTATCTACTAGAGTCTCCGTAGTCCCGGTGACGCGGTGACTCCGCAAAAACGACAAAAAAGCTGATGGGCCCTTCCAAAATACATTCCTTGACAATCAGTTTTGATCCAGTGCATTTGTACCTCCTTCCAGTTCGTCCTTAGTGCGCTGACTTAGGGAGGGGTACACAATGACCGGAAAGGGTGTTGGGTGGACGGCTTCCTGGAATCCTGTGGAACCTCCGGGGGGCCTGGACTTTTCGTCATCCTCAAGTAGCCCATAACTGAGAATGCGAAGCCACTTTTACTTTAGCACTTTGGAGATTCCAGGATTTATGACAGCCAGGGCCCTAGAGCTGATTGCAGGCAACGCAGTAGTCAAATTGTATTTAAAATAAAAGAATGTTAATGTTATATGATATAGTCACTGTGAATCTTTCTATCACTAATTATAGAAGATATCAACATATTTAGTATAATTATTGCACCAATGGTAAAATCAAATTGTATTTAAAATAAAAGAATGCTAATATTGTATAATACAGTCATTTTCTATCACTAAAGTACAGAGGGTATTAAATTATCGAAGTATTAGGATATTAAATTATAAAGTACAGAGGATATTTAATTATCAAAGTATTAGGATATTAAATTATAAAGTACAGAGGACATTAAATTATCAAAGTATTAGGATATTAAATTATAAAGTACAGAGGATATTAAATTATCAAAGTATTTAGTAGAATAATGCCACAAATGGTAAAATCAAATTGTATTTTAAATAAAAAAATGTTAATATTGCATAATATAGTCACTGTGAATCGTTTCTATCACTAAAGAATAAAGGATATTAAATTATCAAAGTATTTAGTATAATAATGCCACAAATGGTAAAATCAAATTGTATTTTAAATAAAAGAATGTTAATATTGTATGATATAGTCATTGTCCATCTTTTTATCACTAATTATAGCAGATATTAAGATATCAAAGTATTTAATATAATTATGGCATATATGGTAAAATCAAATTTTATCTAAAATAAAAGAATGTTAATATCGTATAATGTAGTCATTGTCCATCTTTTTGTCACTAGTAATAGAATACAGAATTAGCTAAAAAATTGAATTTCTTTGGTGAAATGAATTTGCATATTAATATAATTACTTTATTTTTAGTAACGAAACGCTGAAATCACGTTAATTTACTTCGCAGAAGTAATTTTATTGTTTCGATTATAATTCTAAATAGTTTTACCATGTAGAATTTTCTTTTTCGAACTATAAAAACATAAAGATTTTGATTTTATACCAAGCGTAATTTTCCATTGTAACAAAATTTCGTTGAATTTGAAAGCGAAGCGGTGCTAATAGAAAGTGAATTCGACCGGAGGAACGAAAGAAAGCGAAAGGGTAAGAATTGTGCAAAGAAAAAAATATTCAGCAGCCGAGACTAAAGAATCATTATACATTTAGTACATTAGCGGAGTACTATAATTTAAGAGATCCTATTTGTATACCTCGTTTATCGATCCCAAATAGCCTCGCTTTCCAACATAAGTTCTCGCTCACAATATAAATCTTTCGTCATCATTATGCTTTCATTATCTTGATTTATTACGCTTGGAAAAGAATGATCACACAGTATTAAAAAAAAACAAAAAAAAACAATGATATATTTATTTCTCAAAATAAACGTAGTCGAACAATGAACAACGAGCAAATGGTAGGAAAAGAAGAAAAGGAATGGCTCGTTTGCAAATTGAAGAATGCAGAGGAAAGAAAACAGCAACGTTGAAAAGTTGAAAAGTTGAAAGACTAAAAACAAAAATCAGACACTTTGTAAATAAGCTTTCGAAACGAGAATATTTTCGAAGCACTGGTTAAGTAGTTATTGAACAATTACTCGACTGTGTATTGTCAAATAATTTTTCTCGGTTTGTTGTTTCTGTTTCACAACTTTAATCACATCTTTACGGTTCCTTTCGCTGTGCCTTTCAGTTGCAACAATTAATTCAATACATATTTCAGTCGAACTGGAAATTATATCTTCGTAACGATACAAAAATAGAGATTTAAATTAACAATTATTTAATTCTACGATCATTCTTATGGGACTAATCGACGCTTAAATAAATTCGAGATTTTGGTTTTTGCTGTTTTTTCTTTTCGTTTTTTTTATTAACCGTTTGAGTTCCAGGATTTTTGGAACAATCCTGTCGAAAAGAACCAAGCTTGTACGGTTAAAATAAGTGAAAAAATATTATATAAACGTCCGATACACCTTAGTTTTCGAGATATGGGTGATTAATACTCGCACGTGGTAATTTTACAATATTAATATAATAATATTATTTATTCATTCATACAATAAGATTAAGACACTATCTAGGACACTATCATGTAGACAAAATTCCACTTAAAAAGATATATAATCCCCCATAGTTACCAAAATCAACCCTCACTTCCATAAACTAATCATGCAAACAGGTTTTTGAAAGTTTTATCCTGCATGGCGCATGACTCATAACAAAATAAAATACAAGAAAAACTAACACCTTAAAATTCCAGGTCGCAAGTGGGTTATAAGGCAGACTTAACCAACCCCAGACACCTCACTACAACCACTCAAGAGAAATAAAAAAAAAGTTGAGACACATGTTTATATGACAGTTTTTGCTCGTTTAAGTATTTGGATTTACCTTCTGAAATATTGACATGCATTTATGAAACACCCTGTATAAGGTAGCGCTTGTCTTATTTTATGTGTGCAGAGTAAAAATAGTATTCGACACGTTGAAATTAACCCATTTGCTTTATTAGCGTATATATACGCGGAATTTTGGCGATTATCATCCATATTGTAAGTGAATAGGACAATTTTGCTTTTTCTTTCTTTTTATTACGGAGCACTGAATTTTTTATCACGAAATAATCAGTTTATGATATGCATACATGGTGTACATATTTTCTAAGCACCAAAAGAGTCAAAAATATATGAGAGTAATATGAACTTCTTTTTTTATTTTCACCTTTCAAAAATCACTGAAATATTAAAGTTGTAGTACTTTTTTAATAAAAAAAAAAAGGATTTGTGATAAGGGCATATTTTTAATTCTTTAATTCTTTGCACGATGCAAATGGGTTAAGAATATTTTTAATTTATAACATATTGCCGTATGGAATATATCAATATTGTTGTATATCAGTGCTGTTACTTAACAACGTGGAACTCAAACGGTTAACGTGTTACGCGAATGTTCTTTCGATAATTTTTTTGATATAAATTTTCACGCTGAAGTGTCCTTTTTCATGAAGGCTTTTATGAGGGTTTTCACGTTCGCATCAGGAGTCTCGCAGTTGAGTGTCGTTAAAATCTTCGGCTCGTTGGCGATTAGTGTCTTCGTTGCGTCAGGGCACACGGTTATGCTAAATCGAACAGAAAATATTGAGAAATTATTATAAAAGACGTGTACAAAAGTTGGTCAAAAGATGAATGCTAAATTAGGCGAGATATTTTTGTGGATTCGTAATAATTATGTTCCATTTATTACGAATCCTGTGAGAAAGTCGATTGAATTTTTGATGGATTAATGTGAACGCTTAATAATTAATTGTAACTAATTTGCTTAGAGATTAGGAATAATATAATTCATTTTAATGAAAAGACTATACTTTTTCATCAAGTATCTGGTAATTTATAGTTTCGTATTCTATTATAAATTGTTCATAAGAAAAAAAAGAAAAATATACTCGTATAATGTTTATATTATTATATTATGTTAATATTCAATCGTATCGCTTGAAAATTATTTTATATATTTTCTACGTTTCTATTTAATTATAATAAAATGTTTAAAAGTGCTCGATCACAACCTCGAACACAAAATAACTTCTCAGGTTCATTAAATTATTCGATTGGTAATTAGTAATCAAGTGATGGTGTAAACTATCCTTCCTGGAATTCCTTATTTGGACTTCTATCGTGAACGAATACGTTATAAAAAAATAGCGACTGGTCAATAAAGCTCATTAAACGTGAGAGGAGCAAAAATTTTGTAATTGAAGTTGTACCTTCCAAGAGGAAGAAAGGTCGTCATACCAAGCAGGAGAATTAACATAACATCAAAACAAAAAAATCTTATAATTTCGACAAAAATAAAGATTTTGGCCTTAAATTTTATTTACAATATATGTAAGTGATATTACACAGATAAGGCTATAGACTTAACAATTTGATAATTTTCTGAAAACAACAAAAATTCTTTTTCATCTAAACAAACTTCAAAAATATGAATTTAATTTTAGCATCGTTCATATCAGCGCAAAAAGTGATACAAAATCACTTAATTTCAAAATTTTACTTCAAGAAACAACCAATTAGTTAACTTTTTACTGAATGTCCTTCCTTAACACATTTGCTACCAGAATCTGAGACCAAAATCTTGTACCACAGCCTAGGATGTTTTCTGTTATAATATGATTCAAATTTGTATGGACTCAGATTTTTTTTTATAACATATTTATAACATTCCAAGTTAGCAAAATAAGCAATTTTACAAAACGACGCATATATGCGACGCTAGGCTATAGATGAGAATTTTATTTTGTATATCGAATGTGTAAATATACATCAACTACACAAAGTGATAAAGAACATACGCCGTATATATACGACGCTAAGCTTACAAGGGAAGGGCCCAAGGTGTGACGCGAGTTTTTCGATGAGCCTTTGCACAGTGATAGAGCATGAAAAACTGAAGCGAATGATACCCGGTTTTGGGGGCCGATGAGTTATAGTTTACGAGATATTCAACATTAAAGTTATTATTGTTCCTTACTTACTGAAGTATGAGTAGGTTTGTCAACAGCGAATGCAGCGTGGTTGGTAAAGTGTCTGCGTAGTAACTTTTTTGTCGCGAGTTCGAGTCCCATTGAAACACTTTTACACTACTATTTTTTTTTGCACTTTCTTTTATAAATACATTCGTTAAATATGATTTATTTATAACTAATGTTCGGATATATTTTTTAAAATAAACAATTTAATTTCCACTTTGAATGTACGATGTGCATGAACTTGGATGATAGTTTTCGAAAAAGCAGTGGAAACATAAAAATTTTAAGCACCATGTACATCGAATGAATGCTTTAGATTCACAACTGCAGAATTGTTTATTTAATTCTACTGGGAATGCCGCTTGATTTACGTTAATAAAATGTAGTCGATTGTCTAATAGCCGTGATGCGTACCAAGCATATCTAGAATAGAGATAAATATATTGAAATTCATTATAGAAACAAGTAAACATATTTACGTGAAGAAATATATAGTTACATTTACCTTATCATGTCACTATAAATTGGTGCTTGTAACTGATTATGTACCAAGGACTGAATTTTAATTATATTATTTCTTGAAGTTAAATCACGGCACTGATTATTTGAAGTCCAACAATTTTGTATTTTTCGAATATAATTTTTCACTTGACGGTAAAAATAGACATCACAGGGTTGGCATATAGGTGTACATTTAGGTGGAATTACTTTCAAGGTGCATGTAGGTAAATCATTACTATCTTTAAATTTCCTATCGTACAGTTCTTGTTTCGTTTGTCCACCCCATGAGTCCAGTCTATATAAAAATGGTTCCTCCCTCACATATGGCAAAATTACTGTGTCCAAATATTGTTCGTATGTATTCGATTGTAGTTTGCCAGATTTTGTGCAAGTTATTATTGTGTTTTTAAACTTATTCATCATTTGTTGAACTTGTTCTTCGATTTGTGGACCAAAAGCTCCATTTGCTTCTTGCAAACAAATAAAAACTTTTGGAAGCAACTTTCCGGACAGGGTGAGTGCATATTGTATAGTATATGAATGTGTTGTTTTTGATAAATGTTGTACACTTGCTTCGGTTGTCTTCTCTCCTTGAAATGAAAGGGTTCTTGCAGTTGTTATTTCGTATTGTACTCCACTTTGATCTGTATTGATTACTAAATCGGGGTCGAAGTTGTAAATTATTTGCCGGGTTTGGTTCTGAAACAATTCTGCAGTTTGTTGCAATTCATTGATATTATTGATTTCTTTTTTCGTTACGTATTTTGTAATTCGACGCTGTCGAATTTTGTGTCGAATTTTAAAATTTTTTGCCCAGTGTTGAGACGCCGAAAATTGAAAGTCAGAACCATATTGGAAAGCGGCTGCTAATGCCCACAATTGCAGAGATCTTGTATCAATTATTAATCGTTTTTCCTTCCTTGCTTCCCAAAATCTATCGTATACATATCTATCAATTTCTTGCAATTTATCTGTGGTAGATCCACCTCTCTCAATTTGCATTTTCCATCTAGAAAGTTGCTGTCTTGATTTTAAAAATTTGCTTCCCTTTTTTTGTAATGATTTAATACTCCACTTTGGATAGAGCCGAGCAAGAGAAACCACTTTTGCTTTAACTGATAGTGGAACATGAACATCTTTTTTAGTATCGGTGTTGTCACTGGAACTTGATGCCGATGAATCTGTTTTTTCAGTATCTTCCATTGGTTCAGGGGAATTACTACGCTCCACTTTTTCCGTATCTTCGAATTCGATTTCTTCGTCATTTATAAAGTTGTGAGTGGAAATAATTTCCAAAATTTTCGTGGCAAACATTTTTCCCATTAATCTTGACCGCATTGTGATATTTCCGTTGTGTTTATCAAGCGATGTTATTATCTGCTGTGTTGTTAACAAATTAACGCAGTGTATTAAAGCACCTGTAATTTCTAACTTTGATTCTTCCGTTGCAGTTGGCAGTAAAGAATCAAAAACATTTTCTGCCGATGTATGAGTATCATCATCGGAAGATAATAAATCCACAGATTCCCACTCCATTACCGCAACTTATTTTTAAACTTCTTTTTTCTAACAGTTTGTTAATAACACCACTTTTCACTTTACACTTTCCAACACTTTTTACACAGAACTGTTCGCTTTGAATGCTTTGAAAAAACTGACTTTCCATCTGTACATGCATATTGTAAGAAAATACGTCGCTTGAGAGCATCTGGAAAACATCGGTTGTCATCACCTCCGGAGGTAGGACTCGTAGGATCCTTTGGAAGGGAAAGTATAGCTGGTATTCGCACATTTTTACATGGTGCTTAAAATTTTTGTTTCCACTGCTTTTTCGAAAACTATCATCCAAGTTCATGCACATCGTACATTCAAAGTGGAAATTAAATTGCTTATTTTAAAAAATATATCCGAACATTAGTTATAAATAAATCATATTTAACAAATGTATTTATAAAAGAAAGTGCAAAAAAAAATAGTAGTGTAAAAGTGTTTCAATGGGACTCGAACTCGCGACGAAAAAGTTACTACGCAGACACTTTACCAACCACGCTGCATTCGCTGTTGACAAACCTACTCATACTTCAGTAGGTAAGAAACAATAATAACTTTAATGTTGAATATCTCGTAAACTATAACTCATCGGCCCCCAAAACCGGGTATCATTCGCTTCAGTTTTTCATGCTCTATCACTGTGCAAAGGCTCATCGAAAAACTCGCGTCACACCTTGGGCCCTTCCCTTGTTAGATACAAGAATCCAAACGCCGCATATATACGGCGCTGGTAATAAACGTGTTAAGTGACACAAATTCGACAATTTCAGGTTATCAGGCTCTTTTTAAACTTTTCACAATGCTCTTCCCTGTAATGTCATCTATTTGAATAACATCTCATATGTACTCGTTCGAAGTTTCCAAATCTACTTGAAATTCTTTTATCATCGAGATCACGTCGAAGTTATCCCAACGTTGTATACATACCCATGAGAGGCCTCTAAACTGTCGACTCGCAACGAGTCGATGTAGACGCGAGGCGTGTGTAAAAGCCTCCACGTGAGCGGATTGAAAACCGAGGCTTGGTATTTCCACAAAATTTCGACTGCTTCCGGCTTGCCCACTACGTCACCTGCTAATACCACTGTATACGTACTACCTGGTTCATAGTACTTTGAATAAAGGCTAAGGGGCATTCCCTCTGTCTGGTTGTTATCCTCACCCAACACTTTGATCACGAACGTGCCGACCTCACCGCCATGATCCAGGCTCTCGTTCGTTTTCGAGATGTTAATTGTCACCTTGTAGTGTCCCTCTGGAGAATAAAATTAATTATGATAAAACGAAGAAAAAGAGAAAGAAATTGTTTTGTATGAATGAAGTTGACGATTCGATTAATAGTGCTGGTTCGATTAACGATTTAGGGAAAACGAATTTGTAAAATTTATATTCTCTTCTGTATTTCTTTTTTTGCATCTTTTTCTGTACTTTTTGGTGATTTCGATGCATGGAGAATTTGGAGTTATTTATTTTGACGGTGAAAGTGATTTATGGAATAGACAACTAGGTTTATCGTAGTTGAGTACGGATAAAATTCAGGTAGAATTATTCAAAATCGAAAATCACTATGATAATTCGATATTTATCAAATCATTAACTGAATCAGTTTACCATGTAAAGAGGTAAGTGTAATATTACATTTACCTTAATTTCAACAATTGTTCTTCTATTAATTAAAAGATAAAAGTACTTAAATAAACGATTGGTAAACAAGAATTAGTGCAACTAAATTCTACTGTGGTTTATTCTGTGATTATTTGATAACATTTTTAATTCTTTGATGCTTTTTGAAAAAGGCAAGCAATTATGTTTATACATACAAACACGTACAATCAACTGTCGATTACACAATTTCGTAAATGTAGTTATTCTTCCAATATAAATAAGTTAGAAATTATGATTAAGTGTTATAGGTGGTTTTATTTGAAATTTAAATGAATTATACAAAATAATGGTATTAACACCTTAACCTATGATTTCTTTTCCTGACTATACATCTAAGCATTAGCTACTTGTTTTAGTACCATTTTACATATGAAACGCTAACGCATTATAGATTAATTACAATTGACAATTCTTGGTTTTATAAATTAAAAGGAAAGGTAGAATTAAAATTAATGTTTGTTGCTACTATAACTGTTTTTGTCGAATCTCAGGGGAATCTGTGTTATAAAGAGTTAAAACAATTAGCAAGGGAACTCCGCGAATCGTAACTCACGAATTTGAATGAAACTTTGTGAGTTTATAGAGTAATCCAAGACAAGAATAAAGGTATGCTTTATATGTGCCTAATCGCTCTTTAAGAATGTCAAAATGAACTTCAAAGTCAAATAGGCACTCTCATTTTAAAAAGGTTAATGTTATAGTGAACGCTATAAACCTAAATCTTTTTTTCATGAAGAAAGACTTTTTTTTAAATTTTCTTAATGTAAGTTTATAACGCTGAGCTGTATTACAGAGCTATAGAGCTACTTAAATTGTTTTTTCAAGAAGAAAGACCTTTTCTTAAATTTTCTTAATGTGAGTTTATAGCGCTGAGCTGTATTATCACAGCTATGGAACTATCTTAAATTGTTTTTTCAAGAAGAAAGACCTTTTCTTAAATTTTCTTAATGTGAGTTTATAGCGCTCATTGTACCATTAAACTTTAATCTAAAGCATTTTTTTCTATCTCTTGTACTTTAACAGATATACGCGAAAAAAGTGGGAGTATCGATTTGATTTTGAAGGTAGTTTTCACGTCCTTAAAGGGCGATTAGGCAGGAATATAGTAAATATACCGTTATTCTTGTCTAAACCCACAAAGTTTCATTAAAATTTGTGAGTTACGGTTCGCAGTGTTCCCTTGTAGGTCAATTGTTGTGATTGAAAATAAATACAATTGTTGTATTTATTGTTGTAAATATTCTTACAATGAGAAAGATAAAAGAATTTCAAGCAATACTAACTGCAAAATGGTTTGCTCGACCCCGTTATCAAATAAACGGAAGCATGGTAATTTCCAGGTTGAGCATCCAGTCCGAACCTTGGACAATATTGGTTCACGCAATCGAAGCAGCCACCTTCTTGAAACTTATCCCACGAGGAGCAAGGAACCGCCAAAAATGGACACTTCGTGTTGATACTTTCCAAGAAATATTCGTAACTGCGGATATGATTGCAGCCGAGGAACCTTTTTATTCCTGAAATTAATCAGTTTCAATGGTTCAAATTGATCGTCTGAAAACGAAATTATATTTCTGTGTTATATTTTACGCGATATAGGATGCTGGAAATGCTGTTACTGTGAATGGTGAGCGATACCAATCAATGTTGAGTGACTTTTCATGGTCAGAATTGAATCTTATCGATGTGTCTGATGCTACGTGTCACATATGTATATCCTGAGAAAACATTCAGTTTTTGCGATTGAAATTTCGTCAACGTGTAATTTCACGAAATGTAAAATTTGAATTAGTCTCCAAGATCATGCGACTTAACACCAGTAGATTCTTTTCTATGGGGTCTTCTGAAAAGTCGAATTTATGCTAACCAGCCAGAAACAACAATCTAAAGAGCAATTCGTGAAATAACTTCAACAACATTCCAAAAAATCAGTGACAATTTCGATAATCGAATTGATATGTATACATTCGAATGTAAGACGGTTCAACGTGTCACACAATTCGAGAAAGCACTCAGTTTTCGCGATCGAAATTTCGTCAACGTATGATTTCGCGAAATGCAGATTCTAACCGCTCTCCAAAATTGTGCAGTTTAACATTGTTAGACGTTTTCTGTGAGATTTTTTGAAAAATAGAGTCTATTTTAATAAACCAGAAAGAAACAGCCATCTAAAGAACAACATTTGTGTTGCAATTTGTGAAATAACTGTAGCAACATGTCGACTAGTCGTTGAAAATTTCGATAATCAAATTGATGTCTACAGACGCAGTCGTGGTGCACATTTGAATAATATTCTATACCATGTGTAACTGTTATTGGTCATACTGTCAATAAAAGGAAGCAGCTTGAAAATTTCCCAAATAATTTGTGTTATATTAAAAAGAAACATGTAGGCATGCAAATTGGACGATTTTGCACAACTGTACTTTAATTTAGAATTCACATAGTAAGAATAGTAGTAGTAATACTTAATATAAAGCACAGTAAATATTAAAAGTACTATGCAAATCTAGAAAATATCATAAAGCATGAATTATTCCTATTAATTAATCTCAAAAATTTCAAGTGAAAATGATCTTGTAACCTCACGTGCAATGTTTACGAAGAGATTACAAGAAGTACATTTTCCAAGTTATGACAAATAGTAAATATTAAAGTACTATGCAAATCTAGAAAATATCATAAAGCATGAATTATTTCCATTAATTAATTTCAAAAATTTCAAGTGAAAATGATCTTGTAACCTTACGTGTAATGTTTAAAAAGACATTACAAGAAGTACATTTTCCAAGTTATGACAAATACTTGACTTACAATTACGAAACAAAAAAATAAAAAAAAAATATAAGAAATAGAAAGCTTACCATGAAAGAAGCTGCCTCGTTCCAAGGTGATGAAATTTAGAACACCCTCGTTGCAGCCAGGTTGATTGCGGCCGCCGTTTGGATAGAAATCGATATGCGCAACGGGTTGAGTGATACCGAGGCCGCCGCTGATAAAAGGATTGCCATCGGTGTGAATTGCCGTGACGAACGTGGCATCCGTTGGATCGAGACGAACCATCGTGGACGTGTTGCTGAAATGCGGTTCAGCAGGATCGAGGCCTTCGAACAGAGAAACCGAATGAAACGTGAGGAGTTTCGTTGAACGTTGCTGTAATCATACTTTCGTCGCTTTGGACATTCGTCCGTCTTCTGTGCAAGTGTTACACGTGATGTTTCACACGTGTTGCGTCGTACTTTTCCAATAAAACACAACGACGAATCGAAATACAAATTATTAAACTATTAAATAAAATACGAATTATTTGTTTATTCAGCAATATCTCCCGTCAGAAACTTACAAAAAATAACGATTCAGATGAAATACAGATTATTAATTTATTCAACAGCTGGCTATTATCTTTTTACAAACCTACAATTTTTCACTTCCATTTGTGAAAACTAGAAATGAAAGAAAATATTTTCTAGCAGTAGAGAATGATTCGATATAAATTTCACAGAGAAGCAAGAATGAATAATTATTGTATTAGGTATTGGAAAAATTTCGCGCGTATTTGTAATAGAACGTTCAAGTAATCTGAACTTTATTGACAAACAATTTTACTTAACAAAATTACCACTTATTTCTTTAACTTTCCCCTAATACTCTGAGCTGATACATTCCAGTAGTATAAAAGTCTTGAGTTATACTTGAAAAAATAAATTAATTGCTGTGTTGATCTTGGTATTGTTTTTAAATTGCTTATTTGCAAAAATGTTTGATATTGATAGAAATAAGTGTTGAGTTACAAGAGGATAAGTCTGGACTATAAGGAAGATATAGTAAAACTATATTTCCTTTATAATAATATCTATAGAAAAACTATAATATCCTTTCGATTTCCTTTATCTTTGACTAATCAGAGAAGCAATATCTGGCAGTACATTGTTGTAAAAAATAAATGCACTTTTCACGTTAATTAATGCTAGTTAAATATTTAAGAGTTTAGAATGAGCTTCAGTGACCCATTAAATAAATAAAATCTTCCACTAATGTCAACCTTGTGTATTAGATATTGCGAAATAGTACTGCAAGGAAATGATTTATCATTGACAGAGAAAACGTCACGAAACTTTTTCGGTACCTAAAATAAAGATAGTAATGTAACGTTACAACAATGCAATACAACAGTATAGCAATGAACAAATAAAATGATAAATGAACGTGTAATTTTCAAGTTACATTGCTGTGTATATGTGTACCTTAGTTATGGAGCTCTAAAATACTTCGAATTCGCTTCGAATATGTACACTCCCGTCCATAAATCATCGGACACTTGTGCTTCTTGAGCAAAATGATTATTAGCATGCAAATACAATTTGCTATTGCGAATTTATAATATATTTTGTTATTTTTATCTATTTTACAGTTACATCTGAATGCTAAGTTAAAAATGCACATGTATAACGACTTATACATGTAATAAATGTTAAGAAAAATAAGTATTTATTAAATACAGCTCGAATTCTATACGATGTTATTCTGTATACACATTTGGTTTACTTCGACAGTTAAAAATTAATTAAAGAACATATCTGTAGCTTCATTAAGTGTTTATAAACAATTTAAGAAGGGTTTTTTACTAAATAGAGACTAACATGGTGCTGAGAAATTGCATCATTCAATCTTCTTCATTTTTAGTTCGACAGTTCCTATAATCCCAATAAATACTTCTAGAAAAGAATTATTTATTTAAAAATGTTCAGTTACTGGTTACTGTTGCAAAAAAAGAGTGTACTGTTTGAGAAATTACGGTAAAAAGTAGAATTTCGAAGTCCGCATTCTAATTTTAGTAAGTGTCCGGTGACTTATGGACGGGACTGTAAGTATTCACTTCAAACATGATTCGAAAATTAATTTAATCAATTTTAATCTTAATTTTATTTTTTATTTTAAAGTATCTATATCACTTCAAAAGTCTTGATAGATTTCGAAGTACTAAAAGTTCGGATAGAACTTGAATGTTTCGTGATTAATTCAGTATCTTGCTGGCGTTCTAAATACCTTTGTCAAAGTAGTATTATTGATATTAAATATTAAAGATATTAAATACACAAATAAGAATTCAACTTATCAAAATTTTTGACACTTTTAAAATTTCTAAAATTTTTCGAGACCTATCGGTTGCTTTAAAGACTCAAGATTCAAAACTTATCGAGATTTTTTAAGGGTTTTCAGGGTTTTCACAGTTAAGTTCGGAGTGCTTCGAATTTTCACAGTAGTGAAAAACTTCGAATTGTTACAAACGCTTAAAATTCAAAACTTATCGAGATTTTTAAGTGTTTTAAGTGTAGAAATTAAGTTTGAAATGATTCGAATTTAACAGCAGTGAAAAACTTCGAATCGTTACAAACGTTTAAAATTCAAGATTTCTCAAAATTTCTTAAGGGTTTTAAGTGTAGAAATGAAGTTCGAAGTAATTCGAATTTCCACAGAAGTGAAAAATCTTAAAATGCCCATTTTGTTTGCCATTTCATCGTATGAATTGTTGCAAAGCGAAGCTACGAAATAAACTCGCTGCCTCGTAAACAAGAAAAATTTCCTCGTGGAAATCCTCTATGTAAGAAATTCTCTAGATTAGCAACAACTTTCATTCTATAACTTGGCCTTTTAATTTATTATCTCACCAGACCGAAAAATCACTTCCGCCTTTTGCGTAATATGGATGTAACACCGCGTACTATGAAAGTTACGACGCGACATGTGGTAATTCTTACGTGACGCTTCTATTGTGTAGACTGTTCAATCGACAATAAGGATTCGACCCTTCAATCTAGTCGAAGAAGTAATTCAGTATGTTACGTCATTTCGTATTTTTCAGTCATTTTTAAGGCATACTTTACTCACAAAAGTTACTAGACTCAAATTTCTTTGAGATTTCTTGACAGTTTCTATGGAAAACCTGTATTATAGTAATCGTGATCTTAACACTTTGCACTCGAGGACCTTTTCAAGTGTACTTCTCACTGGGTCGAATATATTTTTTGTATACAGCGATATCGTGTACTGAAGCGTGAAATATTAGGGGGACAGGAAAGTAATGCCGTTTTTTTACATTAAATTCGAAAAAACAAATTTTTAACAAGTTTTTATTTTTAATCAATGATGTAATCGCTCTCGTTATCGACAACCTTTTGTCATCTAGTGTGCAAATTTTCAATGCCAGAGCGATAAAAATCAATTGGTTTTTGAGCAAAATATCTGGAGATTGCATTTTGGATATCATTCAAATTTTCAAATTTTTTATCACTTAGAAAGTGTTGTACCGATCGGAATAAATGAAAATCCGATGGTGCAATGTGGGGCGAGTATGGTGGGTGAGGCGGTACTTCCAATCCCAATTCATTAATTTTTTTCAGATTTCGTTTTGCGTAGTGCGATCTTGCAAAATTCTACGTGATCTTTCTTATTCATTTCTGTAAGAAATGGTTTGATGGTGCTTAAAACTCGTTTTATGGATTTTTCTTTTTTCAAAATTCAGAATAATGTAGATTTGGGAAGTTCAATGACGTGAGCTGCTGATCTTATGGTGTCTCTTCTGCTAAGAGGAATATATCTAAGTTTTTCAAGTTTTTCTCCATAATCTTTGCATTTACGTCCACAGTTTTGTTTTTTCAAAGAATCAACATTAGCATAAGATTCACCTTGACAATTATTTTCGGAAGCACGTTTCCAAATTCTTGATACGGTCGTTCTGTTGCACTTAAATTGTTTTGCAGCTAAAGTAATTGCACCTTTCTGTCACTTTTTGTTTTTCTTTTGGTGCATCAAGAACTGGACAATCGCAACTCGATCTTTGCTTAGAAACTCTCTTTTTTCATCTTACTTTTACAATAGGTTTTGATATTCAACTGAAATAAAACAATTGATTTCGATCTGCGGACGAAATTAGAAAAATAGTTATAATTCGTAATAATTAGGTTAACCTAAAAATTGAAAGATGTGTCAAAACAAATGACAGATGTCATGAAACATTAATTTTGATTGAAGGCTTCGCAATTTTACACTACAACATAACTTACAGTTGCATTCGCCAATAATTCCCGTTTAAATATTCACTTGCTACTATTATTATGGGACAGAGGGAGTACTATTTAACACATATGACATAAATGTATAATAAATAATTTGTATAACTATTTAATAAACTAGGTTAAAATTATATGTTAAAATTTAAACTGTAAAGATTGACTCAAACGCAGTTTTGTCAATAAGTATGTCGTAATTACACCATGGAACACTAAGAGATTAAAGAAAAACTGCCAGTGGTAAGCGGTAATATCCACGCGAGAGACACCAGTGGCAAATAACAATAAATTAAAACTAAACTAACAATAACTTAACACTATCAAAGTGTTAATCTTTCCAGCACATTGATCATCCTACGGTTAATTTAATCCCTATGAAACAAAACATTCGCTCAGAAACAGTCCTCGAGGCAACCCTCTGTATCCCACAAATAACCTTTGTAAAATCCCCATAAACTCACCCCAATCCTCTTTCTCAGCCCCTCTATAGTTCCCCCTACAAACCATATTCTCACTGGAAGCTACTTCTTATCCCTTCGTGTTCCCTTAGTCCCTCTGTTTACTGAATCTTGTCTTCAGGCGTGTCTTTGAACATCAACAAACACCCTTCAACCCTAACGAGAGCAATCTATCCAGTAAATTTCATGCGGGACAAGCCAGTAGGAGTGTCCTCTAGCCACCCTAAATATCATCCACCTGATCCTGTTGTTTACCTGATGGTAAACGAACTCTCCCTTGTACATAGTGTCCTGGTAATTCCCGATGGGATCGATAGCTTACGTGACACTCTAGCCTGGTCAATCTGATTGAACTCACTTCACGATTGGCCTTCGGAGGGGTTAGAAAGATGGTTGGATTGATTGGAAATGGGAAAAGGTTCTCATCGAAGGTGGAGTTTCAGCAAATTGAATGGTTGATGCGTTTCGATGGTTGCGGAATCTTGCTGTTTCAACGTGAAGAGGATTAGAAGTGTATATATATATAGTAAATTACTGTATAATGTGCAATAATTATAGCAAAAGCATACCTTGTTGTCTGTGTGGATATCTAATTTAAGATAATCAAGTGTGTGTGTGTTTGTCTGTGGGAATCTGTTGGGCTACTATTAACTTATATTAATACTTTTAGCGTTTTAGCATTTAGTATTTTGGTATTTTGGTGTTTTAGTATTTTGAAATTTTAGTGCTTAACATTAGATATACTAATCGGTCAAAATGAATGGTTTAAACATTTGTTCATAAAATTTCGATTATAAATTAAATTTCAAATTTTGTTTGTAAGATAATGAAAATTCTGATTTATATGTATCCGACGATTATTCGAAATGATTGCATTTATTGATACTACTCTTGCTGATATATGTATGTGGTATGACCGGTAGGTATTTTAAGCGCTAATGTTTATAATTTTTCAGTTTACTTTGAATATTTTCCAATAATATTACAGAGTACTAATACAGCTTTACATATTCTCTAATGTCTTTCCGAGTAAGCCTCTATTCTTATAATTTTATGTCGTTTTGAGTGTTAGAATTTGATTTCGAATTTTTGGGTATTCCCTTGTTTTATGAGAAGTGAGGTGAAAGCAGCTTTCTGCCTTCATATCATCCTTTGTGTGCGTTTCGATTTTCTGCATGCAGCGTGTATACTGTGCAACACTAAACATTTTTACATTCGAAGAAACTGAAGAAGTTGAATAAACGACTATAGTAACCAGAATTCTTCTAAAAAATTAAAAATGACGCACGACTACATTATCAGCACTCTCCTAAAAAATTAGAAATAACGTGGAACTATATTACCAGCATTCTTCTAAAAAAATTAAAATGACGTACGATTAGGCTATCAACATTCTTCTAAAAAATGTATAATAACCTAGACTTACGTTATCAGTCTCGAATATATTAATTTCATTCACGTATATTTGTTTCAATTATTCCTAATTATTCTCAGAAATCAAGCAGTTAATCTCTTTTAATTATTTAGCATAAATTCCATCGTATTTTCGCTGAACTTCATTGTGTAACAGTTATTCACGGAACAAAATGGCCACCGTCAGCCACAGTTTTTCGGCCGTTCCTTTCTTCTTTAAACTGTTACCCTGATCATTTCTGATTCGATCGGCTATCTTCGTACGTCTCCGTTCGTTCTACACTGCTGGTGGGGCTAATTTTATTCGACTCGATTGATCGTTCCGCTAACACGCGTCAAAATAAGTGAAATGAGACAACAACCGTGATGTCAGACGCGCGACAGCGTAAACTTCGACGCTGCATATTTCAGTAGAAACGGCAGTTGCCGCGGTGATTTCGTAAACGATATCGATTCGAAAAGAATCTGTTTCGTACGATAATATTTATTTACTCTTGTCACCTTATCATTCGAGAGATTAAATAACTTTTTGACACGTTCGTTCGATTAGAGGAGATAGTCTAAATACGGGCTAGCATCTTTATCATCACACCTATATAGATGATTCTTAAGATAGAACACTTGAGTACATATGAATGTTTGCTTATATCATACGAAATCAAAATAAGCTGAATGAAAGTAATGTGTGTTGCAAATTATGCATTTAACACTAAACCAACCGACACTTCATATATATGCATTTTTACAAATGACCGCTTTAAAAAAAAATTTCTTAATATAGAGTGAAGATGAACAATTAAATAGTGAACGAAATATTTTCTTATATTTAAAAATGAATAATATTGGTGTCTTTTTAACGACTTGGGAAAGGTTATAACATATAAAAAATGAGAGACTGTGTTTCTCTTAGAAGACTTTAGACTTTATTACTCTTTCACGGCGTGGAAGGACGGCTCGACAGTTTCGTCTTTCTTTTTTTTCTCCTTTTGTTTATCAAACAAGTGAGAGCCAAAACCCGGAAGGGCCTTGGGTATAAACAGTTGCAGGCCTATCATTAGGAGAAGCAGTGTTTGTCATTCATAACACAATTCATTTTTACTTTCTAGCTAACGCATTGTTATTAGTAACAATCCAACAAATAATGTTTATTTTATTCTTGTTCACCATAGTTTTTACAAATTATAGGATTCCTGATTGCATATTTCCCACATACGTATTTTTCACATTTTAGAGTCTGAGTTGTTGTTAAATGAATCATAATTATTTTCCTCTGTATCATCTTCAGTGTCAGAAATTTCTTGGTCATCCTCAGAAACAATCTTCGTCAATATTATTTATGTTCTCTGACAACTTGATATTCTTCGAATGTCTTGACATTTTCAGGACGAATATTCAAATGATAAAATAAAAACTACAATATGATAATGTAGATCAAATTAAATAATAAAAAAACTGGATAAAAGGAATGGAAAAAAGATCAAATATAAAACTTATTACAAAGTAGCGTTAATTTGTTCACTTTTTTCAAAATGGCATTTATAGCACGTAATACATAAAATAATAGTAGAATAATCATAGAATTGAAATGCAGAATTGTAATAAACTGCCAAATATTCTTTTTATATCTTTCACGTTTCGATTCTCTCTGTCGAGTCACAAGATTTTACTAAACCTAGTGAGAAGACGGCTAGGCATACTTTCAAGCCATGATTTTCATTACATTGCAGATAACATAATAGAAGACAAAAATCGACTCATGCAAAAAATATAAATCATTCAAGCGGTTAAATGGCCGCTTGCGGTAAACAAAACAGGCTACAAATTGTTTTTAAAAAATAAACAATTTAGGAAGAAAGTGAATATTAAAAAATGCATCGTACGTATAATCTAAGAAGAGTCGCAAAGTTAAATGGCGATACAATAACGTCGTATGCGGGAACTTTTAAACGAAATTTTAAAAACGGTCATTTGACCGCGCGTGGTAGATTCCGTGTTAAAATAATAGGGAAAAATCTTCATTTTTAAAAATGTGTTTTAAATATGGGCGCACTTATAAAATAATCGAAATAAAAATCGCGATCATTAACATCAGACTATCTTTTAACCATTTGCATTGGAATGACATGCTATGCACGTTGTCACATGTGTAACAGATATCGCTCGGCTATCGATCAATCTTCTAGTGCAATAAAGGAATAAAGTAATAAAACAACATTTTACCTAAAACCCCTGAACAGCCAGTCACCGCATAGGCGAGAAATTATAAACACCATTTCATAACTAACAGAATAATTTATAACTAAAAGAGAACGGAAAACTTCTTTGAGTTTGTGATTTTTTGTTTTTTACAGAATCATTGTAGTTTAACTTTGTAGGAAAGACTCTGCAAAATTTTAAGTTCAAATTCATAAAATTTTCAAAGTTATAGACTTTTCAAGCAAGGTATATATTTGGCGGCAAATGATCGAGCGATAAAATATATTGATGATGGAGAAACAAAGATATTTAAAGCATTGCTCGAGGAAAAATCCATATGGTGACGATTTTATATTGAAGTAAAAAAAATGTGTAGGTCATATAGAAAAACGTATGGGATCGTGGCTAAGAAACATAAAGAAGACCAAGAAACTCGGAGGAAAAAATAAATTAACTGATAAATTAATTAAACAATTAACATTGTACTATGGTTTAGCTATTAGAAGATATTCAGATTCTATCGATGACATGTACGAAGCTATATGGGCAGCATATTATCATAAAATATCTTCAGATAAATATCCGAAACACATGTACTGTTCAATGGGGTCTGATAGTTGGTGTAAGTGGCGTAAAGCTGAAGCTGAGGATACTCTTAAAGAATTTAACCACGAGCCACCACTTTATGAAGACGTTGCAAAAAAAGTAAAATCAATTTATGAAGATTTATCTTCAAAAGAATGGTGTTTGAGTGGTGAAACTCAAAATAACAATGAGAGTTTCAATTCGACGCTCCCAAACACCTTCATTATGGATTGAAAACAATTGAGATTTCAGCATTTATAGCAGCAGGAATTTTTAATGAAGGCTGTTTTGCAATTTTAAAAATCATGGATGACATTGGTATCGTTATTGGAGATCAATGTAAAAGTTTCGTTAGAGATCAATGGCGATTACAAAGATCGGCGAGACGAAACCTTGAAGCAACAGAAAATGCTCGTACAAAGGCTAGAATGGCAAATTTAGAAAAAAATCAATTCGACGAGCAAGAGGAAGGAATAATATACGGACCTGGAATACCTGATTAGTTGTAAGTACCTGATATTTGTTCAGTAACTGCACTACAAACTTCAAACGCGTTTTTCTCGAAACAACTTTTTCGTAGCTGGTTGACGTGATTTAAAAAAAAAGTATTAGATCGACCAACTTGAAATTTTAACTGTACATAACTAACCGAATAATTTATAACTAAAAGAGAATGGAAAACTTCTCTCTCCACCAACTCACAAACCACATCTATAACTGAACACTTACACCAACCACAAAACATAATTTCATATACACTCTTCCACCAATAGAAAAATCGTACGAATTATTGGGAGTATAAATAAGTTTCCGTCGTTTTTTTTCTAAAGTTTGAGGTTTTATTACAAAATAATGGTTACATATAAATTATTCAAAGTAATTGCCATCGCTACGTACGACTTTTGCCCATCTTTCAGGCAGCATACGAATACCGCGGCGGAAAAACTTCTTTTCTTGCGAAGAAATCCACGAATCGACCCAATTTTTAGTGTCCTCATAGGAAGTTGAATGCTGAAACAACAGCCCATGAGTCATTGCTCGGAACAAGTAATAATCAAATAAAGCGCTGTCTGAAGAGTACGGCGGGTGGAGTAGGACTTCCTATTTCAGTATTTCCAAACAATTTTTAACTGGTCTCGCATGAGGTCCAGCATTGTCATGCTGAATAATCACCTTGCCATGCCTTTTGGCATATTGCGGTCGTTTATTCTTCAGTGCTCGGCTCAAATGTATTAATTGGAGTCAGTAGCATTCCCCCGTAATGGTTTCGTTGGATTCTTCTACATCTTCACCCAGAATTGCCTGCATTTCCTCATTTTCGAATAATTTTGATCTGCTACTGCATTCCTTATCTTCAACGTCCAAATCACCGTTATTGAATCGTCGAAACCGTTCACGACACCATGATTCACTCATACAGGCTTCACCATATGCTTCTATAAGCATTCGATACGCCTCAGCCACAGATTTCTTCGAATTGAAGCAGAAAAGTAAAGGTTCTCGCAAATGACGCTTATTTGGTTCAAAAACTGACATTTTTACACAAATAAAAATAAATGATGCCTACACAAAATCACTATTTTGATGTGGTGGTGTCTTTAACAGATGCGTAAGTTTGCTGTGTGATGTCTTTGATCTGACATTTACTCATACCATTCATTCCTGGAGTCATCTTTTGTGAAAACTGACGGAAACTTATTTGTACTCCCGATAAGAAAGAGGACAGCATTTCCAGCATCATGTCAGATATACACCGATTTACGAACAGCCAACATACACACTCGCGCACGGTGGTCATCGGTAATCGGAGTGCTTCAAATGTTTATAATTGTAAAAGTTGAATGAACATTGACAGTTGATGAATTTTGAACATCATCGCTGATTAGAAAATATTGTTCGGGAACACCGAGTGGTGCCATAGGTTTACGACAAAGGCCTATTTTTGACAAAGACCTAGCAAGAAGATTTACAAGGCCTTGCTGGTACGTTAAAACCGGAAGGTCATGGTACTCGAGGGTTCTAACTTTGCGATGGTCAATAGAGAACAACGGGTTATCAACCATGTGGTAGCCACTCGGTAAAAACTGTCACTCTTTGCGCGGGGGAAAGATTGCGTGGGAAAGGTTCACGCAGGAAAAAAGAACCGCCAATTTTAGGAAAAAGAAGATTCGGTCCTTTCGTTTCGCGCCCGTCTTTTTTGTCCCCACCTTAAAACAACTTTCCTGCAGTTGGTGGAAAGGGAAATCATGGTGGAAAAGTTCTGTCCATCAGCTCAGGGAAAAAGGAGAAATCAACAAGACTCCAAGGGACAAACGTCGAGAAGATCGCGATCTGACTGTCGGACGCGATATTGTAAACGTAGCTATTTAGTTAATGTATCAGAAGGAACCATCCCTTAATAGACACGCGTCAAAAAGAAATAGAGTCTACTCAATCAGAGTACTCGATCGGATTAAGGTCTCTGGCGTTCCGACACGAATTGTAAAGTTAGAATAATGCTTGGTGGTGTTGCTCTAACGGTTTCCCGGTATTTTTAGCGCGGCCGTCCTAAAACTGTGGGAAAAGATGGACAAAGGAATATAACAGACAATGAGAAGAAGGGGAATTATTATTTTTTTTATAAGTAAGAATGATGCATTTATCATTCCGAGTAATATCGCCGAGGTAATTTCACGAAAGAGCTAATCTCACGGATATTAAATAACTCGAGTGTGTCAAAGTGTTAAAATACCGTCGAGCATTCAATGAATATCGCGAAAATCCTCCTTTATGGTATCTATGTTTGTTTATCGATGTTTAAACAGGCAAGATTCTGATAGCACGGTCACTTTCCAACAAATTACGAGGGCAATCCCAAAAGTAAGGTCTCCTATTTTTTTAGAAATACAAAGAAATGTTTATTTTCAATAATGTTTACATAATTTTAAACCTTGAACATTTATCTATTTTTCGACATAATCGCCATTTCTGTCGATACATTTTTGTAGGCGCTGCAGCAATTTTTGTATGCCCATGTTATATCAGCTCGCCGCCATGTCGTTTAGGAAGCGTAGTACCTCATCTTTCATCTCGTCGTCGTTGCTGAATCGCATTTCGGCCAAACGTTCTTTCAGCTTAGGAAATAAGTGGTAGTCACTGGGTGCCATGGACAATCGAATCCAAAAAGCTGTCTTTTTTGTCTGCATAGTGGCGAAGAAATTCGCGGGAAGATTCAACTCATTGCCGTTGGTGGTCTTCCGGGAGTATTCGCGGGACCCATCTTGCACACACCTTTCGATATTGCAACTTTTCCGTCAAAATCCTGTGAATGGTGCTTCGGGAAACCTCGGGAACCAAAATGCAGAGATCATCCAGAGTGATCCGCCGATTTTCACGCATGGTTTGCTCAACCTTCGCGACTGTCCCGTCGGAAATTGACGGTCTGCCGCTTCTTTCTTCGTCGTGAACTTCAGTTTGACCAGCTGCAAACTCCCTACACCACTTGCGGACGTTCTTGATATCCATGCACGACTCGCCATACACTTCTTTCAATTGCCGGTGAATCTCAATAGCTTTCACTCGTTTTGCGTTTAAAAACCGAATAACTGCGCGAACTTCGCACTTGGCGGTAGCGACAAACGGGAGCTCCATTACAAACGGCTGCCAAGTGAACAATGAGTGTCCCAGCGATGTGTGCACAGACTTTTTTGGGAGTGGAGGAAGTAATAAACACAACAATGTTTCCACTATCTGCACGAACAGTTTCGCGGCGTCCTCAGCGCTTTGGAGACCTTACTTTTGGGATTACCCTCGTATGTACCTCCACCATCACCTTGCATCGGGTTAATAAAATCTATCATGTACATTCCAAAAATAAAAAAAAAGAACGTATCGTAAAATATCCCCAATACTAGTGAAGTATCGAGCATGACATTTTTCTTACGGCATCGGCTTTCAAGGTCCGCACAAACCGGCAGACACGAACAAATACTTTGAAATAAAATGTGCACTATACAACAATTAAACATTTTTATCAGAAGATCCAAAATGAGAAATTAATTTTTATCAAATCTTCTATCTGCCAGTGTATTGTATTACAGTATTTCAAACATAGGTACAGCTGATCAATACAATCTGGACAGTATGTGGTAACATTTTTACTGCGATTTTTAGCAATCTTTGTTCCAAAACTTACAAAATCTTCTTGGTAACATTTCTTCTTTGCAAAACTTTCGCACCGAGCATATCACGAAGTGTGAAACATATCGCATAAAGGTTTGGCAATTAAGTATGAGCATTGCGCGACCCGAACAACTGTGTCTAAAATTTTATTGAAAAAGTGAGTTCAAATGTTAGCTTGCTGCGAATTGCTTTGAACGGATTTGTCACTCGTGTGCACCAATTAATTGCCAGCGCAAATGGTTAATAACTTGTAAGGATTGCTTAGGTTTCCTATAGATTCAGCAAGTGTTCTAACAGTTATAAATGGAAGTGTACGCGTGAAAGAAATTGTGAAGATACTAGCAGGTTATCAACTCACCAGTGATTCTTCCAAGATGATGCCCATACTTCTGCCTCAACGTGTAACCAACGTAGCCGCAAGTGTGTGCACCAAGGCTGTGACCTATACAATGAATCTTCGCTGGATCTATCCCTCCAAACTTAATTAGTTGATACGTTAAACGAGCTGTCATGGCGCCAACTAATCTTGTGTTTGCCACGGCTTGAGTGTACGGTGGACCTGCTCCACCAATCCAATTTACGATCACCACGTTACAATCTTCCCTTGCCAACAATTCCTGCTTTGTTCTCTGCAAAGAGACATTTTTTGTTTCTAAATTACGTTTCTTGATTATAGGGTCAGAGATTTGAGACTTTCGCGAGCTGGGATCATAGAGTTCTCACTGTTGAGGATTTCGGGTGTAAACTATCTCTAGTAGCACAAAATATTGAATACATATTTGTCCAATATTAAAAAGAGATCGAATCTCTTTAAATATACATACTGTAACACAGTGTAACATAGCAAAACTATAGACTCTAAGTATAGATCTAAGTATACGCCTAAGCTAGCGAGTGCGACCGTAAGCTCTGAAATACGAACAGTGATAAAAAATGATACGCGTTACTCGGTCAACGCTTGCTGGTTTGACTTTGTCATCCAAAACGGTATGAAAAGCGCTGTAATCGACAAGAAAACTAGTCGATATCGGTAAATCAACTAAACGAAATTTGCTTTCAGGGTCACATTGCGCTTTGGGATTTTTTTTCCATTTGATACCGATCTAACGACAACATCCTCAAAACCAGGATTGCTTCTGGAGCCAACCCTGCGTACTGGAACAATTTCTGTAAGATCGGAAAATTATAATGTAGAACATCAACTGGACTATTTACTCTGATTCGTTCAGTCTTAGCTGTTTTTGGGTGACGGTTTGTTGAACCACTACACCCTGTACAGCTCTCCGTTGACGATACGCTACAATACAATGTTTATTCTAGATTCAGAGGGAAATACTTTTTTTCGAATATTTATAAAATATTTATTTTATGTCACGGGAAAGTATTTGTTTCGTAATATAAAATAAATATTAATTTAGTATTGGAAACGAAATATTTTTTTCTAAGTGAAAAATAAATATTCATTTAGTATTAGAAAAGAAATATTTCTTTTCGAATGTACAAAAAATATTTGATTTATATTAAATATGAAATATTTGTTTGCGCTCTTTTTTCAATATATCCATTGAAATATTGGTTGAAAAATATGGATTGCGAATCATTGCGTGACGAAATAATTGATAATCGACCATTTGCGTTGTTCAGCATTTATGTAATTAATTAGTTGTTATTTTATTATTAGTTATTAATTTTTGTCAGTTACTAAAAACGCTGTATGTTTCTAAATTTATGTATAATAGAAGTATTTAGTAAAATATGTTTGTATTTTCTTTCTTTTATTGATAATGTGCTAGGCTTCCTTAGAAAAAAGGATTTTCACTTTTAGTTAAAACATTATTTTTCTAATAAAATTTCATCTCTACCGATTAGTTATATAATATTGATAATAAATTGTACGATATATTATATAATTGTATAATAAAAGATAATACTCGTAATAACAAATCTATTATACATGGCTCATTGAGAAAATAAGTTATCCAATAATTGATAATTCCAAGTTCGAATCCAATCGGCACCAATAAAAATTTCTGTGGTCGAAAAATTGTTTAACTCTTTGGGGCACGGTGGGATTAAAAGTGTCCCACCTTTTTGATGCACCGTAATGCATGGTGGGACATTTTTAGTCCCATCTCGAAATATTGCAATAACTGCATGCGTATAGGTTTCTATTTCGTCTTATTTACGTAAAGCAGTTGGTAATAAAATTTCTGTGCAACATGGGTCTATTTTATTACCTGAAATCCTGTGCCGCAAAGAGTTAAGAGAATATAGTAGTACAATAAGGCACAAGAAAGTTAGTTGTAATTCTCATAGACAACGCGTGCAATTTTGAACGTTTTAATTTATACTTAACTTTGTAGCGCGATGAAAAAACAAATGTATATATATATATTGTATGTTCTTGTAAATAGTAGACATGGCGAAACTTCTTCGCTGCCGAGTATCACAGGTAGAGTCATAAAAAACCCCACGCTCGACTCTAGACAGAGACTGAAACGGTATAAATAACGGCCGAGGAGGTTCCAAAAAATCAGTCTTTGGCGAGTGAGGAGACCCGTCGGAACTGCCGGACTTGTACAGACCAGGCATTCTGATAATTTTCCAAGCGAAACCAAAACCTTTCGGTCGAGCAGCCGGACCTTCGCGGACCAGGCTCTCCATTCAGAATTCCTACCCCTCGAGCAACCGGATCTTCGCGGACCAGGCTCTCGATCCTGACTTTCCGGTGACCTCTCCTGAACAAGGTGTCCACCACCCGCAAGGCTCTAGCCTTACGATCGCCAGGAACTCCGATAATTTTTGGAGAGTAACCGTTCTGGAGGAGAAGATCCCCCTCCCTCAGTCCCTGTCTACCTCGACGCGGGATTATAAATAGTGCGTGAACGTGCAAAACGTTATAAGTGGAATTACCCATTGTGCGTGAAAGTGCGAACGTTACAACTTCTTTTTTGTAGATTTGAAGTATTTATTCAATATCATTTAAATATTCAACCCATATTTTTCAAATATTATTTTCACATTTTTTTAACATCTACCTTACATTGTTTAAATATCTATTTTATATTCTACGAATATTTAGTTTATATTTTCTAAATATTTATTTTACATTTCTTGTGCATATGTACAATGTTCAGATCCAATATCTTTTCATGTTAAAAAGTGTGACATAAAAAAATATTTTTTCAATATTAGAAAAAAATATTTAACCAACGTTTTGTGCTATTAGGTTAGGTCCTTATGTGTACCGTTCGCGTATCGTTTATTTACCGAAGATTTCATGGAAACAGTGGTTTACGTCAAATTAATCACGCAAACCTATTTGGAGAGTTATCAATTAAGTTTTTTCCTTCTAATATACGATATAACTTAAAACTGAACATATTTAAAGATAAATATATTAGATTGTCCGAAAAGTTCGCATCGATTTTCGGTAGGTAACGTATTTGAATACGTTAGATTCTAAAAAAATTCGATGAATACACGAAATTTGCATATATTCTGAAAGGTTATTTTTTTACGTCTATTTTGAAAGTATATTCGTTATCAGTATTAGTTTCTTCTTGGAGTTATACTGTATTGAAGATGGAAAGGAATAGGATACACTTCCGATATCTAACATTTTCCTTTTACTGAAAAGGAAAGCATACTGATAAAGCAAATAGTTTGCAAAATTTAAAGGTCAAAGTACGATATTAACACATTGTCCACCGGCTAACTATCGGCAGCTGAGAAAACCTGGGTGCTGGTAGTCACATTGCTTATTTATGGGGAATGGACACTCGAAAAAAGTATATTAAAAATTTTATACATTTTCACGAAAGAATATATAGTATGTTTTTGTTGAATATTCGTCAGATACGTTTCAATAAAAATCGAACATCCGTGAAAGTCAATAAGGTGGAAATCCCGCAATAATACGGGACCGGCATAGAATGTGTTAAGGGAAATAGAAAAACAAAGTTTTTGGCAATATGGAATCTTCAAATTACTGTAAAGACGACGAAACATTGTCAAACTAGACGAATTCGACTTACTAATCGAGTTCGACTTACTTTTTCGCGAATAATTCTCCTAACTGCTGCGCAATGATATTTTTCTCATATTTTCATTTTACAAATGTTATTAGATTTCATAAATGTGGACTTATTAATTCTTTTCTTTTTCTCGCATTCGAGATAAACAATTTTCTGTTTATCTTATATTTTCTGTTTTGCTAACTTCTGTTTTGAAGTTAGCAAAACAGAAATGCAAACACTAGTTTTGCTATATGAGGTACAGCGTGTTACTGTATTAATTTATCAATTTAAAAATAAGTTAATAAATTAAAATTATAAAATAACATTAATAATATTCTAATACTAATATACTAATTTTACATTATTTATATATAAATAATAATATAAATAATATAAAAATTAAAAAATAAATTAATTTAAATAGTGTTTTCTTTTTTTGTAGGTATTAATAACAATCAACTACATAGAAGAATTTTGAGAAAAAAAGTGAACTATGTCGAAATCACGTACCAAGACCCATGAGTTACCACCGTTGTCGAGAAATCCGTGGATAATGAGATAGAGATTCTTCTTCTTCTTCAGTGGCGCTTCGCGAATAGTCTCTAACTTGTCGATTTTTAACTCCGGCGGTTTCCACGACGGAACGTCGTGATTGTAGAAAATGTAACGTGGATTTATACTATCTGGACGAGCTGGAAATGTGGACACCGGTCTGTTCTCTCCGGACCATGGTGAACCGATGTAGAAACAACCATAAGGCTCGAAACATCGCCACATGTACCATTCTGTTGAACGAATAAAGAATGAAATATATTGCAACGTAAGGGTTACAATTTGCACAAAGTAAATCTTTATTTGTTAACAATTTAATATAATATGAACGCCTGTCGTGCGTTCGTTAGAAACCTGAGAACTTTTCCTTTTATTTCTTCTCCTTCTTATATTCAGAAAGCGGGTTAGAGTTTCTAATCTCTTCCTCACGTTTTTAATACCACCTTCTATTTCTTAATTTGCCTTTTACTTATTGAAGAAACTGTGACCCGTCCGTAGCAACAATAACTTTATGAAAGCCATTGAAAACCGTTAGTCTCTTAGTTTCAATATTTTCGCCTTTATTTTATGGCTTAGAATTTCAATTTTCGTTTCTTTGTTCGAACATGGATTGCCTGAGTCAGAGTGCATCATAAAAATTCTTGCCTGCTACGGTCGCGGGCGAGGCATGTGGAATTTCCGCGTACGTCACTCTAAGGTACTCTCTTTACCTGAGAGTGACCGTTAGCTGGAGAGAGGTCACTTTCCACCAAAATTATTCATCCAATCATATTCATTCGACCGATTCTCTAGCCACTCCCGAGAAAATGCAATTCAACCAATCCACATGTCTCAACCCTGCTAACACACCTCGTTCAACTTTACTTTCGGGAGATTCCTCGAACGAGGAGTCAGTTCAAAAACAACCTTTTCACGACAACGACACACATATACTAAGACTAAAAACTAACATCTCAATTATCATTCCTTACCGCCGGAAACGATCGTAAGGAAATTACTGTACGATACGCGGTGTCGAAACATCGAAGTGAAGACTTACGACCTTCACTAACGCGCCGTCTTTATTAAAGTGGATCGCGTTGCATCGCGAATTTGTGTAAAAAACATATATTATTTATTAGACGCAGTGCTCTTTCGAGTGTATTTGGGTGCGTCACACCGTTGACGGATGATTAAACGACACTTGCTACTTCTGAGTGTTGTAAATACTCGTTGAAGTAGTTTCTCGAATTGTACAATAGTGGACTGTATTTTTGATTGATTGGAGTAACACACATTGTACAAAAATGTATATTTAAGTATAAAGAATGTTTGAAGTGTATGTATATTCTTGAATGTTGTATCTTTGTCAATGAATATATCTTGTATGCTACTTGTACTATTGTGTTACTAATGTGTACTGCTGTGTTACTGATTTACTTAATGTTTAATCTTAGTCTTAACGTTCAATGTTCAATTGAACGTCTCTGTATGCTGTTTCAGAAACTATGTGTGTCGTGATTCGTTTACGAATTGTGTAGGAGGTGGTTGAAGAGTGTCGATTGGTGTTTCTATGTTTTCGGAAGGAGTAGGTAAATTGTTAAACAATCTATTTGTTATATTGAAGTGAAAGTATGGATAAATCTGAGGTATGTTTAGAGCATGTGGTGTCCGATTGTGTGAGTCTTCGACTTCGACTTTTTGGCATAATCATAAAATCATTCAGTATTTCGTGTCTTTACTATCTGAAAGATCGTTCACGATTAAACAGAGTGGAGCTTATCTCCGTCAAACCTACTTCTACTGATTTTTTAAGAAGCTCCTAGAAGCTTCACCTTTGCTACTTTTCTGGCAGTGGAGTGGAAAACTTGGATTTTCCTTAAACACTCCTGTTAGTCACCATGTGTTTGTTTTTACGTTAGAAAGTTTGGTAGCGGGCCACGGTTTATGATAGCGGTATTTCGAGAGGCGCTGTATGTTCGTCAACCCCTCATACGTTGTAAATTAATTTCGACAATTAAGGTTTTTAACTTACAGCAGTCGTAAAATGTCGAAGATGAAACCTCCGACATCTGCAAGCTTAGTTTTACTAGCGGTGTTCATATACTGTGCTCCGCTATAATATAATAATGTCACTTGTGTAACAGACGTCACTCGGGTACGCAACCCAACAATAAAACAATATTTTACCTAACACTCATGAGCAGCCGATCACCCCATGGGCGAGAAATTATAAACACCATCTCGTCACCAACAGAAGAATTTATAACTGAAAGAAAACGGAAAACTTCTCTCTCCACCAACTCACAAACCACACCCATAACTAAACACCAACCACGGAAACATACGTCCAACTCCATATACGCTCTTCCACTAATAGAAAAATAGTACGAATTAATAAAAAAAACAGCCTTTTCCAGCAACACGTCAGATACACACCGATTTCCAAACAGTCAACATAGATACTCGCGTACACTCATACTTTGTCATAATATACCGCAATTTATAATTAGTAGAATTCTTAGTGTGCATTATTTCTCCAAATTTCCGTGTACTACCTAAGTCTCGTATCCTGAGTAAATTCCCTAAGTGGTTTGACGCGAAAGAGAGGCAACGATTCGGTTCGTGACGGTCATATCGTGAATAGTAACAAACGTAATAATACAACAATGCGAGAAATGTAGCAATAAGCAATTAAAATTGAAATGTATAAAATATCGTAGATAAATGGACGTGCAACTTTCGAATCACACTGAGTAATAGAAAGTTAAAGTAGCATAATTGTAGAATATTCTATTTACATTTATTTTATGTAGATATTTACAATTGCAGACAAAAGTTAAGAAACCAATCAATTTTACATATTTTAGTCATTTATCGTTAATATGACGGAAACTAATTATATTACTTGCAATATAAAAAATATAAGTATAGTATAATATAATAAAATATAATATGAAGTATAAAATAATATATAAAATATAATTATATTCATTGTGCTACTTGTACTATAAGAAAGGTATGACTTTGTAGATTAGTTAGTGATGGAAATTATTTAAAATATACGATACAGTGGTAATATTCTGTGTTTTATGATAGAAACAGACTATTTTTCTATAGACACAGGTTCAGAAACCATGCATCTTTTATAACCTATCTAGAATAACGTTTTGAATAAATTTTCAAGCTGCTATTTTGCTGTTTCTTTCTTTTTTTCATATTTATTAAATTTATTATTATACTGTATATTTATATTTTACTAAATTTATTATTATATATTTATAATATTAAACATTATTCAGCATTAGTAAACGCGATTCCTTTTTAATCATTTCATCGGAAAAAATTCCTGTGCCCTACCTAAGCTCGTATCCCGAGTAAATTCCTTAAGTAGTTTGACTCAAAAGAGGAGCAACGATTCCGTTCGTGACTAATAATAATAATATCGTGACTTAAATAATAATAGTGAAACGCATAATGTTTCGATGAAGAATAGGATTAACACTTTGCGGTTTATCATTTTTAAACGACAATGCATGCAAATCCGAAATATAAACTCTAAGCCAAAATGCAGCCTGTAGAAAGAGAATCAGGCATTCTTAGAATCCAAATCTTATTTCCCTTATTAAGTTTTATAAATACTTGATTATGAGTATCTTAACGCGCTTTTCTTTCTCTGCTGTCAGTATTTTACTAAGGCCGACATAGCATCTAATTCATGTAAAAATTTATTTGTGCATTCATAGTTTTTACGTACACAGAGTGTTTTCGAACTGATGGTATAAGCGGCAAAAGGTGACTCTATATGCTTTTGAAACTGAATATTTCGATAACCATCTTTTTTAATATAATATATTTTTAATGTATAACAATTACGTGTTATGGTTTTCCCTTTTTTGACGAAAGTGAGGAAAATTGTATGTCACAGCGCTTATCTTCCTTTAAGATCAGGACTGAATGCGTTTTTGGACAAATTTACGCCGAAATTCTAGTTGTTGATATGAATCGAAATGATTTTCTCGATACACATTCTGTGAATGGGACTATTAAAATTCGAGAAATCATCGTATATCACTAGAAGGAATGAAATTTGACCTAAGAATATTTATGAATTGCTATTTACAAGAATAACCAAATTCTTTTCTTCCTGGTACTGTTTCGTTAATTACTGAGGAATTGTTATTGTAAAATTGATATTGAAAGGTATCGTAAACATTTGATGAAAAATTTGATAGATAAATAGCAGAGGAAAAATAATTTTTGAAAATATTTTCTGAAAAAGTTGTCGAGGAAAGAACCATTGCACCTGATGATTAGAAAGATAATATTCTATGTACATTTGTAACGAAATGTGAATTTCTGCCGTCAAATATTTGTAATAAAATTGATAGGAACATTAAGAATTAAAATGACACGTGAGATTACGAAACAGTTCATTTTACAGAATCTCTGTCTCACCCATTGAACTGTCCACGAAATGTTTCCAGATCAACGAAGAAATAACTTTACGAATTAAAAATTTTCGATAAAACACGAAACAAGAAGAACAAAAAAGAAAGAAAAAAAACAGCATAATCAATTCAAATACAAACATACAAATATTTATTATATTAAATAAGTATTTTGTGTTAATTTTATGTCATTTTATATTATTTTATATTTAGATATCATTACTAAACATTTTCTTCCGGAAAAATAACTTTACATTGGATATCCTTTCTTGTTAAACTATCTTAAGAAAATAAATTTGTAGAAAAATGTGAGTTGCAAAAGGGTGAATTTGAATTACGAAAAGGTAAATTTGATCTATGAAAGGGTGAATAACATCTGCAAAAGAGTTAATTTGATTTGCAAAAGGGTGAATATGATCTGCAAAAGGATTAATTTGGAATACGGAACCTGTAAAAAGATCTAATCCGACAGCTTAGATAATTTATAGTGGAATAAAATTTGACAAATTTTTCTATTAGAAAAAACAAAGAAAAGGAAGATCACACATCTATTTGAAGATATTTTCAATTCATAACTGCATTTGATAATTTAATTATTAATTAAATTTCATCAATTCGATCCATCGTTCGATCAACATCATCGTTAATAATTAATAAAATTCAACGAATTTCCATTATTTACTTATTAATTAAATTTCATCAATCTCATCGTGATTAATTAATTAAATTTCCTCAATTTAATCATTGCACAATATTTGCTGATCGTTAACATTTTCCAGCCGGTATTAAGCTATAAATAATGGAAAATCTACTTACTTGTTTCGCATTTACGTTCAGCCAAATCGATAATCGGTATCAGAAATTAGAAACATGGCCGTGATTATTCTAAACGCGTGTATCTAGTCAGCTCGAGACGCGGCTAGTATCATTATTTACAATAGATCGACAATTTTAACAAACGAATTGCCATGCTAGCCAAGGGTTATCTCGTGTGTTAACATTTTATCTCTGCACGATGCACTCTATCAGTTCCTCGAAGGCTTCGCTACTGTTTTGTCTTCGAACTGGATTAACGATTAGGGTACAATCATGGCTGCACGCACGTGACTTCCGATTCGATGCACGTTCTTGAGATGTTACAAATAAATTGTATATACAGAAAATTGTCGAATAAATTGAATAAATTGTTAACTATTTTATAATAAATTGATAACAGATAATCATATAGAAATCTTTTTAATTACGAAGACAAATTTTTACCGGTAGTGTCAATGAGAGAACAGTTTTTTCTTTCACTGTTAATGTTCGAATATCTTCGTTCTAATATTTATTTATTTACTTTTTTTATTAAATGGACGGTTAAGTAATTAAATTACCCAATTAAAAATACTAAACAAATTTTTAAGAAAAAGAAGCTTTGGTAATATCAAGGTCCATGTTAGAGAATTATTTACTATTGAAACATAAAAATTTTGATATTATTTGTAATATGATATTATTTATATTTTGATATTAATCTTAATGTCAGATTTGGAGAATTTTTTGGAAATGCTTATCATATAAAGTTACTCATCGATGTTTCTTCTGTCTGTCACAATTTCTTTTTCTTAATTTTGTATGGAAAATGATGAACATATTTGAAGGAACTTTGAAATTACATGAATTTAAAATTGCACCTCTGTGTAGATTATAATTATATTAAAATAAGGGAATACAAGTACATAGTTAGGTACTTGCAATGTGTTTCAAATATCAGATGTTTTCAGATATTTTAAAGTAATTATTCCATGCTTAAATATGATAATACAATCTGTAACTTGTATATTAGATGTCGACAAATTGTAATTTTCCATTTTTGCCTTAGTTTATATAAGAAGTATCTGCAAAACTTTCAAATTTCGCACTTTGAATAATTTTAATAATCTACTTTCGTTATATATTAAATTTCAACTTCTGTAATCTGTATATTCAATGTTAAGAAATTGTTAATTTTCCATTTCTGCCTCAGTTTATATAAGAAGTATCTGCAAAACTTTCAAATTTCGCACTTTGAATAATTTTAATAATCCACTCTCGTTATATATTAAATTTCAACTTCTGTAATCTGTATATTCAATGTTAAGAAATTGTTAATTTTCCATTTCTGCCTCAGTTTATCTAAGAAGTTTCTGCAAAACTTTTAAATTTCGCACTTTGAATAATTTTAATAATCTACTTTCGTTATATATTAAATTTCAACTTCTGTAATCTGTATATTTAATGTTAAGAAATTGTTAATTTTCCATTTCTGCCTCAGTTTATATAAGAAGTTTCTGCAAAACTTTTAAATTTTTCAATTCGAATAATAAACTTTTTAATAATCCACATTCCTTTGTGTGTTAAACTTTAATTTTTGTTAGCTGTATATTAAATGTCAATAAATTGGTAATTTTCCATTTTTGTCTGAATTTATCTAAGAGTTTGTACAAAACATTCAAATTTCACAATCTGAATAACAAATTCTAGTTTCACTTCACCACCTTAAAAGACTGATTTCCTCTCATAAAAAAAAAAATGAAGGGAAATATTCTGTCTATAAAGAACGATTCGACAAATTCTTCCATAAAGGACAATTTAAAATATAACAAATTATACAGTAAGTTACGAGTAATATTGTAACATTTCCCCTTTCTCTTCGTATTGCTAATAACTATTTGCAAAAATATAGTAAAGAAAATTATTTCACATATTGAGCATTATGAAAAGCACTCTAATTTGAATATTTTGTATATTTTTTCATATTATGTACATTCTCTGCAATTTTACACCTTTAAATTTCCTACAAATGCGTAAAAATACCCAGTCTACTAATAACTAATATAAATTGCAAATGCCACACTATTGTATTTAAACAATTTCAAACCAAATCATAATAAAATCAAAATTATTCATTCATTTAGCAATATCTCAATTTCCCTGCATTCAGTATGATTCTCATTGCTTGCAATACTCGTATGTCAAAGAATTTTCAAATTTTCATAGCAGAAACTTGACCTCTGTGTGATTTTTAGTTCATTTAACAAATTTTCTTTTATCATCTGAATTTACTCAAAATGTAAAATAATTCACGTAGCAGGAATTGCAATTCTGGGAAATAAGAAAATATCGCACAATACTTGATCAGATGAATATTGGATGATGTTAATTTTTAGGCAAAAAATCGCAAACAAGTATCTAAGTGTAATTTCACGAATTATTACAGTGCACAATGTATAAATTTTTTTCCCAAAAATCCAGTTTTGTTTTTGCTAATCAATTCACGCAAAGTTTCTTATGACGTCCAAGTACTATTGTTTATCAACTGTTTGCCGAGTTTGATAGGAATTTTTTCGTGTATCACAACAAGGTTAATCGAAGAAATTATTTACTTGAAATAACAGAAGAAAAAAAGAAGAAGGAAAAAGGAAGAAGAAAGAATGAAGGAAAATATTTATTAATTCGTAGGAACAAATATTTTCCGTTCAGGTTGCACCACACACGATTGTACTGTAGACTTCATCATGTTTGAAGAATAATCTTCGAACGTATAAGCAAATGTAAAATTATAAACGGAGTAGATAAAGTTAATGTTGGGAATCGTTAATACGACGATAGATCGTTCTTTTATTGAGCGTTTCTGTCCCGTATGAGTAATTGTATCGTGTTCTGGATGTCTATTGACGTAAAAGGTCCAGAGAAATCTCGTGCCGGGACATATTTAATGGGAGAGAAGATAATACCCGAGAAATATCTACTCTTCACGAGAATAACGTTTATCATTCGCCAACGAACTCACGATCTTCGCTATGTTATAAAGTGTCACTTCTTTCTCCTTTTTTCTTCTCGTTTTTCTTTTTTTTTTTTATGAGAACAAAATTGACACACTTCGAGCATGTTTTGAGGAAAGCAAACATGAGTGTGTTACTCTTCGGTATTTACTTTGAACGGAGTCTCGTTTTCAGACAGAGTTTAATCGTGAAAATCGTCCACTTTAACTTCTCAAATCATGTTCGTGAATTTTAAGCCAGTATGATCAGTGGAATTTTCTTCTTTCTTTCCTAAATGAACATTCAGAACATTAGGATAATCAAAGAAAAATTGTTCTGGTTTTAAGGAGCTTTTTTCTTTTAAATATTGATTTCCAAATGAAAATTTAGAAAGCTAGGAAAATCAAAGAAAAATTTGTCTCGTTTCTAAGAGTTAAATTAATCTATACATCTAAATTTTAAGTAATTAAACTCAATGGAATTTCTTTTTTTTTTTTAGATATTGACTTCTAAATGAAAGTTCAGAAAATTAGGAAAGTCAAACAAAATTGCTCTGGTTTTAAAGGGTTAAACTTAATGAAATTTTTTTGTTTTTGTCAATATTGACTTCCAAATGAAAGTCCAGAAAGTTAGGGAGATCAAAGAAAAATTTCTCAGCTTCTAAGGAGTTAAATTAAACTGTATATCAGAATTTTAAGTAACTGAACTGAGTGCAACTATCTTGTTTTTTTTTTAAACATTGATTTTCAAATGAAAAATCATAAAATTAGTTAAACTCAGTGAAACTACTTTTTTTAAATACTGACTTCTAAATGAAAGTCCAGAAAGCTAGGAAAATCAACGAAAAAGTGCTCTGGTTTCAAAAAGTGATATCTGTGTATCAATTTCTTAACTAGCTAAATTTTCTTTTGAATATTGATGTCCAAATGAAAGTTCAGAAAGTCAACAATGTCAAAGAAAAATTACTCTAATTTCAAATGGTTAAACTTAGTGAATCTTTCTTTTTTCTAGATATTAACTTCTACATGAGAACCCATAAAATTAGCAAAATCAAAGAAGAAGAGGGTTAAATTAATCTGTGCATCAAATTTTAAATAATTAAACTCAGTGGAACTCTTTTTAATTATTGACTTCCAAATGAAAGTCCAGAAAGTTAGGGAGATCAAAGAAAAATTTCTCAGCTTCTAAGGAGTTAAATTAATCTGTGCATCAAATTTTAAATAATTAAACTCAGTGGAACTCTTTTTAACTATTGACTTCCAAATAAAACTTCAGAAAATTAGCAAAATCAAAGAAAACATTGCTCAGCTTTCAAAGGATTAGATTAATCTGTAAATCAAAATTCTAACTAACTAAACTCAATGGACCTGTTTTTTTCTTCGAAATATGATCTTCCAAATAAAAGTCCAAAAACTAGAAAAATCATATCAACGAAAAATTGCTCTAGTTTCAAAGGATGAAAGAATTATGTCAATATTTTAAGTAATTCAGTAAAATATTTCTTTATAGTCACTCCTAAATTAGAATAAAAAAAAAAATTGCTCAGGTTTCAAACTGTTGCAAATGAAGCTTCGCCAGAAAGAAAGTAAAAAAAAAAAGGAAATTGCAATGTACTTACGATCCTCGAAATCAAATTGATTCTCCTCTTCCTCTGGCGACAATGTGGTAGTCGTCACGTTACTCTTCTCCACATTATTATTTAAAGCCTGAGAATCCGTTTTCTCAGGTAGCGTCGCTATCATGTTCGCGGTGTACGCGAGAATCAGCATCGTCTCGTTTATAAACATTTTGTACAATCTTTTCTTTAATTTTTCGTGATTACTCAGAATTTCACGACGAATAAAGCACAATACGAACGATCAGTTTGAACATTTCGTACTCAGTAAACATCTTCAAAGAAAATCTCTTCCTCTTCTTTCTTCATGGTTCTTCTCTCTTCAAGATTTTAATATGACAACGCAACAATTCACTTGAATATCTTTTCTAAATTATCATTAGAAAGTATAATTATAATTTTATTAATATTAAAACATGTCCGCGAAAGAAAGCACACGAAATTTTCGTTCAATGTACACAAATTTCACAAGATTTTTAAAGAAAAACACACGAACTTCTATTTTTCTTTTTTTTTTTTATCAAAAAATCACTTTTTGATGAAAACCTTTTTGCCAAAGTTAAAAGAAACGTTCCTCGCAGTCTTGAAGCCTCGATTCTAACGTTAAGTCACTAGAAAGCGTCGTTGTTCGAAAAAATCGATTGACGTAAATGGCGATAGCTCAATGACGGATCGTTCGTTATAAAATAATAGCTGTCTGGCTGAGTTTTTAACAGACACGACCTTGATCTTCTTGGAACTACTTGCTTCAAACGAGTTCACTGATGTCACAGGTTGTTTTTCTACGATTTTCCATGCTACTTTGTTTCACAGCGTCGAGTTCCCAACGACTTTAAGATGACATCTTCTGAAATATGTTCCTTATAATAGATAGAAATTCTATTTACTATACATCGTGCGATAGAAAAACACTAAGTTAACAAAATGGTCGGTTTTTATTTTATAGCGAGAATGTAATGTCTTTGCTACTTTGATGATCTAACTAATTTTTACGTAAATCTATTGAAAAAATTAGTTTTTTCAGTTTGATTACAGCTTCCAATATATACAATCAAATTTTCAATTAGATGAATAAAAATATTTTTCTACGTGGTAAGATAAACGCACTAGAGTGTCATGAAGTTTAATTTTTATTTCATTTGCATACTGATCAAAGACACTAATAATAAGTGAATAGAATATATAAAAATTGTAAAAATTAATTTATGTATAAATATTATGAAATTATCTTTATCTATAAATATACAAAAATTACTTCTTTACATGCTGATAATGAAATTAATATAGAAAACCGTATGAGGTTTGATAAAAAAGAAAAGAAAAATAGATTCTGGAATTAACTTTATATAATATTTTTTACACTTTTGAAGACATTCCTTGTAGACATTTTTGCTTTCAGATTAGTCTGTAAAACCGTTCAAAAATCGTGCATTCTTATAATGTACACTTCTTCGGTGTTGGAAACAGAAAAGTCGCGTAAAATGTAGGAAATAAAGATGACTGATTTTCGGTAGAAATAGAAATTACACTCTATTTCAATAAGTGTTTATTAAAAAAAAAATCGTGAAAGTGTTTTGTAAAAAGTAATTTGAGTTACGAGAAGTCGCGGTAAATCTCTAAATGAATGACTTTTCGACATAAATTCAACGTCAATTAAATCATCAATGACAACCACATTAGATTTAAATTATACTCCAATAAATGTCCATTAAAAAAATCGCGGAGATGAAATAAATCGAGTTAGGAGAAATCGCGGTGATTCTCGAAAGGAATGATTTTTTACTAGAAATTTAACATTAATGAAATTATCAAATGATAATCACATCATACTGTTCCTTCAATTTTTCATTTTCACTTACTGGATATTAAGTGACACATTTTCTCCGGAATTTGTCGCATTTTTCCATCAAACCTCGTATTTACAAACATAACGAACTATAAATAAATAATAATAAAAATACGAATTACTAACTTTTGGGAATCACAGTGAAGTTTCCTTCTTTCTTTTTTTTCTTTATTTTTAAAGAAAACACTGAGTAGTTTCTGCGTTAAAGTCTTTTAACGAAACTTTACCTTTCTTAGTTAAAAAAAAAAAAAAATCACAACGTCCACGAAATTGTACACCGATGGATAAGAATTTAGGTTGAGTTTCCGCGGGAATGTGTGTTCGGGGATTCAAAGTCACGGACAGTGACGAGAGCTGAGAAACGTAGTAGACGAGTTCACCGATCGAGCAAGCAACGTGCACTAATCACTGAAAAATGTGTACAGCTTCGCTTTATCGTAGCCCCACTCCACTGTCTCGTCGCTCTGCTTTTCTTGACCGGCGACAAAGTCGAGTTGAATGCGGAGAGCTTCCTCACGGAACCGGACGGACCACTCTAGACCCTCTGGAGCGGAGGTTAAGTTTCCTCTTTCAACTCGCCGACATGTATTTCTTTTCTTTCTTTTACCCCTTTTTTCTGAAATATTCCTAACGATTTGTTGCACGAGGGAGTTTTGTGAAATCGCAAAAGGTGATTGCAAATTTTGCAAACTACTTCTTGGACCTGTTTGCAAATTAATAAAATATTTGAGGAATATTTTAAACAATTTGCTGAAAATATAACATTGGAATAATATTCATAAATGTAACGTAGAAAATTTTGAAATAATTTGAAGAGTTTGTTGAAAATAAATCTGGGAACAATATTGATAATATAACACTAGAAAGTATTTGGAATACTTTATAAAATTAACGAGATAAAAATATTCGGAGTATTTTGTGAAATTAATGAAATGATGGGCGATTTGATTATTTGAGCAATATTTTGAGTAGGTTGTTGGAAATACAATATTGTAATATAATATTCATAATTTAACACTGGAGGTATTTCTATACTTAAATGTAAAATTAACGATTTGGTGGTCGACTTGATTATTCGAGGAATATTTTAAACAATTTGTTGAAAATATAACATTGGAATAATATTAATAATGTAACGTAGAAAATTTTGAAATGATTGAATTTTTAGTATCAATATTGATAATATGATACTAAAAAGTATTTTCAATACTTTATCAAATGAATGAAGTAGTAGATGATTTGATTATTTAAGAAATATTTTAAACAGTCTGTTGGAAATAATTTGGAAACGTAATATTACAATAACATTTATTATATGATATTGAAAATTTTTGAATGTATAAATACAAAATGAAATTGTTCGAAAATGAATAGATAATTTGCAAAATTTTCAAATAAATATGTTTCGTAATGTAACATTGAAATAATATTTATAATACAATACTGGAAATTTGGAAATAGTTGAATACAAATAAAAGTGTCTGAAATTCGATACAGCTGGTATAATTATTACATTAACAGTTTAATGGAAGTTTTCTGAAACCTTTAGCTACAATACTGAAAATTATTAAGAATCTTCAAATAGAAATAAACTTAATTTTACATAATAAAAATATATAACGGAATAATCGTATTTCCATCTTCATCGATTTAATCGAACAAATTTTATAATTTACGAATATTTCTCTGTTTCTTAAAGTTACGTCAAAGATTTATTTTTTCCAATAATACAAACTTAAGTAACATATTGTGTTATCGAGAAAAATTAATTTTCAACTAAAATTATGTAAGAAGAATGCAGAATTTTTTCATTATTCGTCTTTCAACTTTCATTAATTTCACGATTTGTTCTTCGTAAATTACTTCCTTCATCGAATGACACAAACAAATGCCAACACTTCAACTTTACTTAATATTATTTAATAATAATACGTTTAAGGAACAAAATGAAAAAGGAATTGGTAAAACATTCGAAGTTTCTTGGAAGTTTACTAGTGAAAAATATTTCAAGGGCTCTTTTGAAACGTCCAGGTGTCTGGTAACCCCTTAACTGGTTCACGGAATCCAGACAAACAACTCTTTCTTCGACGTGAAACGTTCTGGAACAAACGATCTCCACTGAACTGTTTACTGTCCTAATTCACGACTAATTAAGACTGATCAAAGACGGTCAGACGCGTCTATCAATTTATGTTGGTTTATTGCTTGCACAGCTTGTTGACGTGAAAGAAATTTCGAAAAGGATTGCGACAGATTGGGTAAATTATTGCAATCCATAGGTATTACGTTAATCCCTTAACGCACAGATTTTTTGAAAAATCAATTTTTTTTCATGTAAAAAACACACTTTAGAACATTGTCTTGGCAAAGAATACAAAATTAATCAAAATTTTTATTTTAATTTTGGATTTTGATCCACATTGCAGAAAAGAGCCGAATATTGCAATGTTATAGCTTACAATTCTATGTAAATGATAAATATCGATAAAACGATTTTTTTTCTTAGCTTTCACATTGTTATTTTCAATTCTCGATTATATTCGAGTGTGAAAAATTATAGCAGCATGAAATACAACGCCGCTCGAATTATCTCGAATGCACAAGTTAAGGGGTTAAGAAATAGAGACAAACTTGTCAAAATCGTATCCGTATTCTACGAAAATTATTTTAAGAACGTTATAAAATGGAATCATATAATTTACACATATTTTTGCGAAATTATATGTATATTTAAATATTATAGAATGCTGTTTCATACGGCTTATTGCTCAACATAATAACAATTCAATACATTGCATTATATTCGAAATAAATACCTACAGAAGGACACTCTTTTAAACAGAATAACTTTTTTTAAATTCGACCAAACTAATTGAGATTTTTTAAAAATTTAGGATTAGTTTACTAGACAATATGTACAAATATTGTTTGGAAAAGATTCTAGTTGGTTGGAATTACGAAGAAAATAATAAAGGTCATTTTTGACAACTTTCATTATCTGAGACTGTAAAGAAAATTGAAAAAATACATTTTGTAGATTTATGTCAGTTGTATATACATGCTGAAAACTTAATCGAAATCGATTCATGTTGCTATGAGCTGCAAACGATTGAAAATGGTGAAGATCGAAGTCTTTCGTGGCTTTTGGCTTACAATTTCGATGAATCTAAAGATTTTTGCGTCTTTCAATTGTCGCTTGTTTCTACATCGACTGATTTCAATTTTCACCATGCATACAACCGACACAAATCTACAAAACATGTCTTTTAAATTTTCATTACAGACTCGGATAAAAAAAATTGTAACAAGTGACTTGTACTATTTTCTTTGCAACTTTTTCAAAATCTTTTGTGCACATCATCTAGTCTAATCCTCAATTTGGTCTAATCTAAAAAAAAAAGACTCTTATGTCAATTTGTCCAATTTTGAAAAAGTTTTTCTGATTTAAAGCGTGTCCGAATATTAACGGACGTCACTATATGTGTATTCAGTATCACTTCAAAATAAAAAACATTTTCGTTCAATTAGTTAGTTCAACAAATCAGTTTTCTTACGATTTCCCAAAAATGAAGCTCTGTGGAATCTTTCTTTTTCACAAATCCAAAAAATTCATGACGGAAGAATGGAATCTTGCGAACTTTGAGTCACTTGATGATACAAACTACTTCTTGTATGTAGAGTGAGCGCAATGAAGGTATTTTGAAATCTAAAAGGCTCTGGAAGAAGGTGACACCCAAAGAAGGTGAAAACAAATATGAAAGGAAATTAAGAAAGGATGATAACAATTACGCAGCAAGAACAATAATCATTAATACTATGAGCAAAGCACAAAAATTCAGATTGTTCGACCGTACCGAGGACTCGAACAATGGAGCGCTACCATATATCACAAATAATATTTTCCGTAACCTGGTCTCTCTCCTCGCCATCAGCAAATTGTTTTATTATCTTAGAAAGTCGAAGACCCTATATCTGGACACCACATGCACTACACTCATAAACCACCTTCCGACCTCAGTATTTTCCCATCCCCTAATATAACAATTTTAGCAACAATTTTCCCACTCCAACTCCACCAGACAAACCCTACCACACGTCCAAAACACCAATCAACCGACACTCCCACCACTTCTCACACATTTCACGCCACCAATCACTGTACACACCGAGTTTATAAAAACAAAAGCACACACAGCGAAAACAGAAGAATCACCAACTTTGAGACATCACACAAAATAAAAAGTAACAGTCACCATCGATCAGCCAGTATTTGTCTATCGTGTCAAAAATATATCTTTTTTTTCACCTTCCACAAATCTCATCTACAAAATTAATCAGCGTCGCGAAGTTCGCAAGCACGAATACAGATATTCTAAGGAAAATTAAAAAGACATATCCTCTGAAATCTAGCAAACAGATTCATTATTTAAATCTAACATTATTGTAAATATAACGATGATCATATACAAGTGTTTATATATAAAGTTAAATTACGTCACATGCCATAATGCAATGTCAACAAATTTACTTGTATATAATTCCGTGAGAGGAATTGATTGTAAATACAGTGGAACCTCGATACAACGGCATGTAAGCGATCGTAAACTGCACGTGACTGCACACATTATGACCGAAAGTGAAACAGCAAATGAAGTGTTGATAAAAAAAAGTGAAAATGAAAGCGAAGATAGCGAAGAGGAGGAATCAATACTCTCAGAAATAAAATGATCAATGGTCAGATCTCATCTTGCCGATGTAGTATCATTTATCGATGATTCGGCAGATAGCGAAATGCAATTATATTACACGCACTTTCGCAATTTTCGAGAGTCAATAATTAAGAAATAACAAACTTCAAAAATCCAAACAAAAATTGATACATTTTTCAAACCAGTGTCACCGAAACCAGGAAGTTCAAACATTGATGACACTCCTGAACGGGTGTATAGTGACATATCATCTGAAGACGAATAAAGTGCAATTTTAAAGTATAATTAGAATGTAAACTTTCGTTTATATGTATTTCTATTTGATTGTTAATAAACAGCTTATTCAGAAAATTTATTTTTATACAACGGATACCCCTTCGCTCGCATTGGTCCGTTATATCGAGGTTCCACTGTACTTCAAATCAATATAAAAAATTGTCTAAGAACAAGAGTGCAGATAAATTAGAGGAACATTTGAAGTTGTTTTAACTGATATCGATTTGCTCTATTATTAATGGAGAAGAATGCAGATTATTAATAATAAACAAAATACAAGTAAAACGTTGACAAAAATTAATAATAATGCAATATGTGTATGTTTAATTAATACTGAATAGACAGTGTTAATATTGATAATAATAGTGAATCTCCTTTCTGCCTGAGGAAAGCAATTATCCGCCTTCCACGAAACAATCATCAATCTCGTCAAATTACACTAAACAAAAAAACAAAAAAAAGATAAATAAAATCTATTCTTAGCCATTCAAGAAAGATCACAGAGAGAAGCCATAGAGAAAGGTAGTAGTAGCTCCATTGAAACCTTCTGAATGAACCTGGGCGAACGATCGATAAACGCGTGCCTCGAGGAGTGTCCTCGATCAATAGTTGTCACGATGGGGGTTCCTTTTGGCATAGTTGCCCTGGTAAATCGAAACCAATGCACTTAACATCCCCCATTCGCGTTCAACCCCCTGCAGAAACGTCCTCCTGTGGTATTATACAATCCTAATCGCGAACACCCCTGAGATGTCTCTCGTGTTTGCTCGAGGGATGTTGCGAAACCACCCTAAACGTCATCAACAAACTCCTGAACATTTCTGGCTACTGGATAAGCGAATCGTAAGAGGGTTGCATCGTGATTGCCCTGAAACTTGTGAATGACACTTCTGTCAGGGCTGTCAAAATGTCAGAGATGTCCTTTATACAGGGTTGAATCGTTAGGGGATGAAAAGATCCGGTATAGTGATTGTTGAAATGATTCCTTTTGACTGTTAGGGGATGTAGAAGAGGTTGTAGGATAGGCTGAAGGAATATTTTTGGATTTAACAAGCGAATCGTTTATTTAATAGAAAATTTTATAGTAATTTTCATTAGTGCTTATTAAATGATAATTAATTAATTTTATTGATGAAAATTATTGGCGTGAATCGTTACTTATTGCAATTTGATATTACGTTGAGATAAAAGTCGGTCGTAATTTTCTTCGAAATTAATTTATAAAATAAAAATTAAGGAAACGCATCGAACAAGTATTAACAAAATGTAAATAAATTATAGGGAATTGAATTTCTGATTTTCGGGGAAGTTTCTCCACTTTTTGAAAAATATTCATTCTAGCCGAGTCTTAAACTATTTTTATTTTTCTTTGTTTTTCTCTTTTTTGTTTGTTTGTTTGTTTGTTTGTTGTATTTGAAGTTTGATGTACAGTTTGTGTTGTGTGCGGTATGGTATATGTGTACTGTTTGTTGTAGGTGCGCTTTAAAATAAATTTCATGGTTCCTTGATAGGTTTATGTACAAATAGCGGAATTTGTTAAATTGTTCCGTATTTTTGTTTGACTATAGATGTAAATGATGTTTCTATTGTCAGAATCAATTGATTTACCATTTATTTGATTGTATTTTTCGTAGAGTAAATTGTACATTTGTAACGTAACAATTATTTATTTTTCAGTTTTTCCGGTTGATTTAAGGGTTAATTTTCATATGAATGTTTATAAATAATATATTTCACACATAGCTGTAAACTTTTACGACTGTAAATCATATATAGGTGCAAATATAATAGATATTTCGTAAATTACAATATTTATATCACACCAATGAAGTATTATTTATTGTACAATTAATACAACAAATAGCAAAATCAAACTGAACAAGATTTTCCACTATTCGCTAAAAAATTTACTACTTTTTACGTGTAAAATTACGACGAAAATATCATAGTAGCGAATTATAACGAAAAAGAAAAGAAACACATTTTTCATATAGTTAATATTATTTAATAAATAAAATAATCTTCTACCCTTATTAATACCTACATAAAACCGATGAAAAATTAAATACATCTGATCAGTCAAGTTAAAGATACTTTTTTTACTTGAAATAAACATTTCTCGAGAATTGCACTGTTTTCTTCGTCGTATTTTCGGCGAAATAAAAAATTTATGCATACGAAGTTCTAGGCTAAGGAAGACGCGCGTGTATGTACGTGTGTAGGTTCGCGTAAACATGGCTGTCAGCTGGTTCCGAGACGAAGGGGCCTTCAGGACCCTTGGAATACTCCTTCTAATCCCTGTTATCCTGTTACATTGCCCTATCGGATCCCCATTCATTTACGCAAGTATTCGTAATAGGGTATCCCTGTAGTACTTGCATAGAACTTAGAAGTTAAATTGCAAGAAAATAAAGAAAAGTTCGAACATTCAACAAATTATTGACATTTTTCAAATGATTTTCATATTCTTTCAAATGACGAAAAAAATGAAATTAATACTTTTATGGTATATTAAAGAATGGGAAAATTATTTGCACGAAGAAGAAGCAAATTGTGATTTCATTTTGTTTATTTTTAACACTTCAGATATTTTTCGTTTATGAAATAAATTAATTAATTGCTGTTTCTAATGAAACGAAGAAGTGCTTTTGTGTTTTTTAATAATATTAAAGAGAAAATGAAATTGATACACTGTTCCGTCAGTTTTATGGTATATCAAAGAATGGGAAAATTATTTGCACAAAAAAGAAGCAAATTGTGATTTCATTTCGTTTATTTTTAACGTTTCAGGTATTTTTCATTTATGAAATAAATTGATTAAGTGCTGTTTCTAAGGAAACGAGCAAGTGCTTTCGTATTTATGGTATATTAAAAAATGGGAAAATCATTTGCACGAAGAAGAAGCAAATTGTAATTTTATTTTAGTTATTTGTCACTATTTAGATATTTTCCATTTATGAATAAGTGAATTAAGTGCTGTTTCTAATGAAACGAAGAAGTGCTTTCGTGTTTTTAAATAATATTAAAGAGAAAATGAAATTAATATACTATTCAGTCACTTGTATGGTATACTAAAGAATGGGAAAATTATTTGCACAAAGAAGAAGCAAATTGTGATTTTATTTTGTTTATTTTTGACTGATCAGATATTTTTCGTTTATGAAATAAATAAATTCTAATAAAACGGAGAAGAGCTTTTGTGTTTTTTAATAATATTAAAAGTTTCAACAGTGTTTTGTACAATATTTGTTGAATGAAAAGCAAAAGTAGAGGAAAGAGATATATCGTTAAAAATAAATGCAAATTAAAGCTTATTTTTGAATGGAAAAGTAAGAATGTAAATATGGAAACAAAAGGTAGAATATTAATAAAAATTTAAAAAACAAAAATTGAAATAATGTAAATTTTTATAATTTCGTTAAATCACCATTTGCAAGGTTTAATTATTTTTCTTTCTTCTCTAGTGTCTTAGGATTTCGCGAACAAGCAGTATTATTTTTCTTTTTTTTTTTAGTTATTTTATTATTATCCGTTACTTCAACGATGTGCAAATATTTGTTGCATTGAATGTTCTTATTTATTGTAAAAATGGCACTGAGAAATGCAAACTAAAATCCATAATTGCAATAGAAACTAAAATAAAAAATATCTATAATATTAATAGAATACTAACATTTGAGAAATCAGTTTAAAGAATAATATGCTAATATTTTTAATTCTATATGTGAAAATATTTGTTTGTCATTTCTTTCGTGAAGCGAACGGTTTCGTCGAAATAACGAAAAACAGCATAATCAGGTAAATACTATTGATACGTCGTAACGCATTAACTTAATACTATTAAGTAAGATGACCCGTTCGTAAATTCTAGGAACTTTAATCTTACAATATAACTTTCTTCAATTGGACTCTTTTATCAATTTTTGTAACGTTACAATCTCGAAGAAAAAAGAAACGCCATCACAGTGGGAAGTTATTTAGATAACGCCTCGACCTACGACTTTTATCCCGACATTTCGGTTACTGATACTGTCACGAATACGCGACATTATCACTCATGTCATAAATTATACTTCGGTTATTTTTACAGATTCTATGTATTTCATTCTGACTAATTGAATTAGGAAAAATGTCAATTTATCACTCTTTAAACGTTTAATACTAGAACTATCAAGCTTGTAATTTTCTATTTTTAGTTTTGTTTATTTATTTTTCTGATTTATTAGCGTAATCGTCTTTCGAACATTCCAAGAAAAAGCATACTTAAAGCAAAATGGAAAGGATGTAAATTATGATTAATACTGTGTTTAACGCTACAACTATCAATCTTGTAATTTTATATTTTTAATTTTGTTTATTTATTTTTTTAATTTATTAGCGTAATCGTCTTCCAAACATTCGAAGAAAAAGCATATTTAAAGCAAAATGGAAAGGATATAAATTATGATTAATACTATATTTAACACTAAAACTTTGAAGCTTGCAATTTTCTATTTTTAGTTTTGTTTATTTGTTTTTCTATTTTATTAGCGTAATCGTCTCCCAAATTCCAAGAAAAATCATACTTAGAACATACTGCGAAGGATGTAAATTATGATTAATACATTTATAATATTTCTATAATTAATATGTTAACTGGATTCATTTATCGAGCAAACATTAGATCTCTGCAGTTTATAATTAAAAATTAGTAAAAATAATACATACTTTCATTATTTTGCTTTTCAGTAATATGAATACGATGTATTTTATACTTAATAGAAGCGTACCAGTATAATTAAAATTGACTATGAGTAATTCTTCGGTAAATAAATTATTATGTTTTATGTATTATTGAATCAACAAGTTATCTCGTCGTCATCAGTTAACACGTTAAAAATGATAATTATTCTTAAACTTTCGATCGGTAATGTAGCTATATCAAAACTTAAACAAATCACTCAATTAATAGTAGAACTATCAAGTCCGTCAAAATGACGGGTTTCATATATTTTCCAATAAAATTAACATCCTGTTGACATAATTGTAAGAATTGATGACTTCTAATAATTAGAAAAGAAAATGTTCTAATTTTTAATTATCTACCTAAAGTGTACCTAAATATATCAAGACTCGTAAAAATGGCGGGTCAATAAAATGAGTTTTAGACTAATAAATAAACATCGATATTGCTTCATTCTTTTACACAAACATTTAGCGTTATTTATCTCAAGAATTTTAATATTTATTTGTTATTGAAAAGTTTCTACACAACAATGGAAATGTAGCTTAATAATTTGACTGCCACGCCGAAATCACGTTTCGCTCAGGACGCCACGGGAGTATTTTTATTATTCAAAGCATATAATGGCTTTTAAATTTTTTTTAATGGGGCACTTTTTAGTTCAAAGTATCTTCTATTTATCGGTTATATTCAAAATGCACTAACTGTCAATTTTCATTCAATTTTTACTATTGTAAAAAGTTCAAGCGCTCTGGTCACCAATGACCACCGTGGAAAAACCGTGGAAAAACCGTGGCCTGTCATATATGACCAACGTGTCAGTCAAAGTGTTAATAGACTACACTTTAAGAAATTCAGAAGAAACGTTTGATACAGATAAACTCTGTCAAATTGGATTGTGCAACAAAAACAAAGCGAATTCAACTTGCCTTGAATGCAAAAGTTATATTTGTGGAAAATGTACATTCCAAGTAAGTTCTAACTGCAAAAACTGTGCGTCGAAGGAGAATTATAAAGAATAATTCTTTTAATAACAAACACTTCAACTGGAAAATTCAATTTATATAATTTATAGTTAAAAATGAATTATTTGATACATTGAATGTTTCTATTTTTATAAAATTACACGTGAAAGCACAATTAGGTTACATTCAACATTGGTTAACATTTGGAACGTCCTTTATATACACTGATGGAAATATGGACACTTCGTTAAAAAGTTTCCCTTAATAAATAATTACTCATGATTCATATAAAGTATTCTACCTTCTGCCCAATTACCAAATAATAACTCACTAATATTTTATTTTCTTATGGTGTACATGAATTTATTCCTAGAAAAAAAGATTTTCAAAATAGTTGGTTTCTTTATTATCACCTTTTTTTCATAGCTATGAATTTATTTAACATATTTGCATAGTAGCAATTAGAATATTTTCATTAGTTATTTTTAATTCCTGTGGAGAATTTGAACAACGTGCAATCATGATACACAGCTGTTTAGGACTAACGTCTTCTGTAATAAATTCAATTATAGCATCTTCTGATATTTTAGAAATTGATAGTTTATTAGTTACTTCTAATTCCCGTGGAGAATTTGAACAAACTAGTAGCAATTAGAATATTATAGTATCAAATCATTTATTATCGTTCGTACTGGATGGTAAAAATAGAATGTGATAGGTTAAATTCAAATAAGACAGATTTATTTTTAAGAAATTATTGTTTAATACGATATTTGTTAAATATTTAATTATTTTTGAAAATAATATTTTTCAACTGGTAAATTATTTTTCAAAATGCTGTATTGTTTACCTCCACAAATTTCATTCTTCTTTTATGTCGAAATAATATTTATCTACTTTTTAAAAATAATGTTCTATCACTTTTTCAAGTATTTTAATTTCAATCAAATTATCTGAAATTGCAAAAATTGAAATGTACTATATTGTTTGTAATTCTACAATTATTCCGTATACTATCGATCTCTCCTCCAGGATGTAAAGGTATCTCCCTTAAGTTGAACTTAAACCTTCCTTCGTTTCATGCAGTCCTGTTCCCAATACCGACACGTGTCCGTCTGGTGTCATGAAGTGGCTCGTTTCCACTCATTGAACTCAGATATATATCTCTTTCGAATTTAAACATAAATCTTTCTAATAATCTGCTAATGATAATAAAATATTATTCAACGTGCAAACATTTTTATTTATATTTTTTTGTTTTTTATATTATAGTTTAATGAATAATTGAGCCGTTTATTTTGAAAGTGGCCTAAGTCCATTTACATATCTTCAAATCGAGATATTTAAGGGTTTGCGTTTCAATGAATTTAAAAATATACGTATAAGATACTAATGAGTCATACTGCTTAAGTGTATCTAAGGATGTTAAATTTATAGTTCCTATTAAAATAGTGGCAATTATTAAGTGAATAATATGCGTTTTCTTATCAAGGATGGAGTTAGGCTACTTTCAAAATAAACGGCTCAATTGTGTTTTTATAAATTGTGAATTTTTTTGTGAAATTATGATTATAAATCTTTCCAATAATCTACTAACGGTAATAAAATATTATGGATCACGCAAAGATTTTTATTTGTATTTTTATTGTATTGTTTATATTTATAATTTGGCGAAATAATTATTTTTTCATAAATTGAGAATTTTTCTGTGAAATTATGATTATAAATCTTTCCAATAATCTACTAACGGTAATAAAATATTATGGATCACGCAAAGATTTTTATTTGTATTTTTATTGTTTTGTTTATATTTATAATTTAGCGTAATATTTATTTTTTTCATAAATTGAGAATTTTTCTGTGAAATTATGATTATAAATCTTTCCAATAATCTACTAACGGTAATAAAATATTATGGATCACGCAAAGATTTTTATTTGCATTTTTATTGTTTTTCTATATGTATAATTTGGCGCAATAATTTTTTTTCTCATACATTTTGAATTTTTCTGTGAAATTATGATTATAAATCTTTCCAATAATCTACTAACGGTAATAAAATATTATGGATCACGCAAAGATTTTTATTTGTATTTTTATTGTTTTTTTTTTATATTTATAATTTGGCGAAATAATTATTTTTCTCATACATTTTGAATTTTTCTGTGAAATCGTTATTATTGTTTGGCAGCGTTTTACAGGAAGTTGATGTGGAAGAATTTTTATATAATTTTGATACAAATTGCTATTTTAAAAGTTTTGAAATGTTAATGTCGAAAATAAATATCGAGGATAAGTTACAACGATGGTCAATTATAAAATCAGTTTGCATAGCTTTTGTATTATTGAAGAATACAAAGATTCAGAATGAAATGAAAATCGAATTGTATACTTAACCATCTTGGATATTTTGCAGAATTTCTTAATGCAACAAAGCTGGGGAATACAATGTTTGAACCCTCTTTTCGCATAGTTTTCACTTTAACACGTTCAACGCCCACCGTAAATCAGGATCGTTCCCTGGAAAGCCCAAATTCTTATTTTACCTATTCATTTCCAGTACAATTGGAATCGTTTTAAATACTTCTTTTCTGATTTTCAATTTTGTATATCTTTGCATCTTTGCTTTTTTCTTAACGAAACAACGATTCCTTGGAAAGATAGATTAGATTTAAACAATATATTTAAAATAAAGTACACAGGTGTGAAATAATAAAGTTACCAAAGTTATGTTCAATTGAAGGCTGTACTTTGTCCATAAAAGTATCAAATGAAAAAAATGTTAAATTAGATCCTGAAAATTAGCGTTGCATTTACTTGTTGAGATTTTTCTCGTAAATGCACACATTATAAAAAATTGAAATATCAAAGTTTATGGAACTTTTAATCAAGAAATAAGGTTGCATATACTTAAAATATTAGTCCTAGTAATATGCAAAGAGATTCAACCGACGAAAATATTTATATTTATTGAAAGTATATAAATGATCGTGTTATTGATGAGAACTGTTGCAAATTTCTCGTAAAATTCTGCTTAATTCGACGAAGCAAAGCGTCGTCCACTTATGGGTGACGAGCTCTCTATGGAAACATAACTGTCACCCAGATTTGGATGACGTAGCGATCAACGTGTTAAAGATATTTTTCGATTCGTTAAACGTGTACTTATTCATTTGTTATAAACTGGAAATAAACTATCTTAGATCAAATGTATTCTATGCTAGCATTAACGTCATAAACATCCAACATTAACATTTCGAGGTAGGTTAACGGGTGTTTTTAAAAAATTACATATCATTCATCATGGTAAATACTTGATAAACACAAAGGTCACTAAATAACATACTAATATTCAAGAACTAGCTGCTGGAACAAATATTACCTAATTTCAATTTATAGACAAGTATGATGCATAATTATTTAATTACTCACCTCGATATAAAAGCAAGATAGTTTTACTAAAATTATTTATACTATGCACTCCAAAAGTTTTACCAAAAGATTCCATATAGATATTGCCCTTTTTTGTTTGTAATAATCTAATCGGTAGAAATCTCACTTGAAAGGAACCAATATCGTTCAATTAATTTTCTCAGGGTGTCACCAATTAAATTCAGATGAAAAATCACGGTTTGCATTTATCAAAATTGTTATCATCCTAATTTCATACCTTACGCATTCTAAATTTGATTGCAAAAATTGTAAATAACATCTTGTTACTGGCAATTTGCTAGTATAATAATGATAATAATAATATTCACTCGTATAATAACAGAACAACAATAATAATAATAATAACGAACAATGTGCCCATACAACGATGATAATGATGATGGTGATGATAATAATAATAATAAATAACAACAACACCAATAAAAATACGTTTACTCGTACAATCATAATAATAAAAGACTTTCTTATACAACGATAATAAGAATAATGTAGCGTAATAAATAACAACAGCAACAACAATAGATTTACTCGTGCAATGGTAAGCAAAATAATAATGATAATAATAATAATAATGTAAAATAACATATAACACGAATAACAACAATAGATTTATTCATACAATAATAATAACAGATTTGCTCTTATAAGGATGATAATAATAATAATAATGTAAATTAACAAACAACAACAACCACAGATTTACTCATACAATAATAAAAAAAAAATAATACTACTAATAATAAAAAATTTGTCCGTGCAACGATGGTAATGATGTTAATAATAATAACAGCGATAATAACAATAAATTTATTCGTACAACAATATTAACGATGACAGTAATAATAACAACAATCATAACAGATTTGCCCTTATAAGGATGATGATAATAATAATAATAATAATATAAAACAACAAACAACAACAACCATAGATTTGTTCATAGAATAATAATAAGAATGATAATAACAAATTTGCCCTTATAAGGATGATAATAATAATAATGTAAAATAACAAACAACAACAACCACAGATTTACTCATACAATAATAAAAAAATAATAATAATACTACTAATAATAAAAGATTTGTCCGTGCAACGATGGTAATGATGTTAATAATAATAACAACAATAATAACAATAAATGTATTCGTACAATAATATTAACGATGATGAACAAATTACAACAACAGCCAAGGATTTATTCATACCATAATAATAAAAATAATAATAATAAATTTGCCCTTATAAGAATGATAATAATAATAATAATAATAATAATGTAAAATAACAAACAACAACAACAACTATAGATTTACTTATACAATAATAAAAAAAAATAATACTATCAATAATAAAAGATTTGTCCGTAGAATGATGATAATATTAATAATAATAACAACGATAATAACAATAAATTTATTCGTACAATAATATTAACGATGATGACAATAATAACAACAATAGATCGACTTGAACAATGACAATAATAATCATAATAATAATAAATTTATGCAACGAGCTACTGTGCCGCTGTACCAGCGCCATATTTTGGGCACCGGCCATTGCTTCGTGGCCCTTACGATAAGGATCACGTGGAGGTGACCATCGCCAGGGACCCTAAAACGCTTGTCGCCGTCTTCTAACATCCTGTGAATACGGCCCTTTGTGAAACGTCCCCAGAGGGTTAAATAGTTCCGTGTAATTTTACGACAATTAGCGGCAAGCGCCCTTTATCGAAATTGTCAACCCGATACCAAAGGGAAGTCGACTGGTGACACTGATTAGGAGAGCATGCGACGATATCGGTGTCCCTGCAAGAGCAAGGGAATTCCGTATTTGTTCAAGTTATATCTAGGAACATTTTCTAAATGTATATGTCATACTCGAAGAATAAATTCAAAATTTTGTTGGTTTTTTTCTTTCCATTTTCTTAATAGTAATCCTTAACGTGTAAATATTGGCCAACGTTGGATTCTGGGTTCGAATAAACCGCGAAAATAAATTTTTCCGATTGTGTTTGTCTTTTTTTTTTCGTAAATTGTTCATTTTTGTATTTCGACGTATTTGAGTTTGCACATCTCTTGTATTTTTACAGAGTTTGTGTTTCAGCGTACTTTATATTTCCGTTTTGTTGAATTTTGCACAGGTCTCGATATGATTTACACTTGAACGTGTGTTTATGTATTTTCAAATTTCACTTGCAGCCATTCTATCGAAATAGAGTAATAAAAAATTGAATGTTGCAAAATTGCAAATATTTCCATGGAGTTGTGCGCATTGTCGTCCTTTCCCTAAATTATCGTTGCTTCGTTATAGCGTTTCAGTGACTGAATACAAAAATATAAATCGAATTTTTGAAAATTTCGTATTTTCAGGTATATATCTTTGATATTTCGCAACTGAATATCTTCATCTTTCCAAAATAAAAATTAGCAAAAAATTCTCTGAAATGTTGTGAAAAATTGCCAAAATTCATTCGTAAGAAAAAATGAAATTTCAGATTTATTCTATAAATAAAATGAAATATTAGAAAAAAAGAGAGGATCGAAGTAGGAGTACAATTCTTTCAAATTCTGCGACGTTCTTCATTCTTTATATTTCTTTTTCCTCTCTGAACCTCTGTGTCTGTCCCTTTCCTTTCCACGCAGGGGGTTGTCGTGAATTTAATCCTTTTGGAGGATTCTCAAAGGGCCGACACGAGATACAACCAATCCTTTCCTTATGGTTTCCTAGTAAAAGTGCGTAGGCGTATGCCCTTTAGGGACCAACAATACTCCTTCCGCCATAAAAGGGCTCCATTATCCTTCGAAGGCATCCCATTCAATTTTCGCCCAACTCTCGCCACCATTTTATACACCCCTGGTCGTAAACTTTGTATTTAACTCAGCAAAACGTATTTGTATATACATGCTTTACGACTACTACTGACATCATCGAGCATTAATTCAATTTCAATTGAAGCAAGAAATAAACGCGATATTCAGTTCTTTTGTTTAATAACAATTCAACATAGTTTATTTGTATGGTACAAAAGAGAAGTTATTTTATGGGAAAAAAATTGAAATTTTTTCTTTCCTATTTCTTTAGAATTTTTTTTCTTTCCTCTTCGAACATAAAACCGTGTAGAAATGATTGTATCGTTCAGAAATCACGAGTGTTTGTATAATTTTATTATCAAAGTGTTATACTGTAAATATGATTTTTTTCGATATAACCAATGTTAACGATTTAAGTATTTTTGCTGATAATGTCTATTTATATCGATTGTGAATATTTGTTTCTTTTTCTTTCTTTTTTTACTATTATCTAAGCCGCAGATTTTTATGCAAATTCGCATTTTCGAGAAAATAGTGAAAATGACGGAATTCAGGTGAAAAGTTATTTCAGTGTATCAAATATTATATAAAGCACTATGACTTGCATATTTTATCAATTTCTTCATTTTTATAGATAAACATTCATAGTATGTCGATGAGAAAAGTATCAGAGAGGAAAAATATTCGTGGGAATTCATCGATTGCAGAATGTACAATGTTTCAAGAATAATTTCACAATGGAAAAGGAAGGATAATGGCGAGCCAACTTCATTTCCATCGAAGAGGACAATTTAATCGCTTAATTAGCAGCGCAGAGGGATGGTGGGGCTTCGATCCGGTTGGAATTTTTTTTCCACCGACTTCCGGAAGCTTTCACCAGGAAACCATGAGCTGATGGCAATCACTTGACAACGGGATGGCTCACGCGCATTAACATATCATCTTCCATGATCAATAATCCCTTTGCGTGCACGTGCAACCAGATGAAACCTATTAAAATCGTGAATTAAAAGAAAATTATAATAACCGTTTAATGTTTTACGATTTCCACAATTTTCACAATTTATAGAAAATAGAGATACAAATGGTTCCAAAAATAACTTTATCAATAATAACTTTTTCTTTCGAAACAGATACGAAAAAAAAGAATAAAAACTGTCGTAACACGAATTTCTTGATATCATGACACGCTTTCAAGATAAAATTAATGTACCTGAGAGTTTAACGTAGGTATATATGTGAAATACTATAGTTCTCGAGATACTTTCAAAAAATGTCTCACTGTCACTAAAATACATTTTCTTTTATTTAGTGAAATACAATTACAATTTTTCAAATTCTTAATTTTCGTACTCGAGTTACTAATACGTAACTACTACTGAACGATGATATGCTTATTCGTACAAATCAGTTTCTGTTATGACAACAATATCGAAAGGATGTTTACGTTTACAACACAGTCATAAAGCGTTTGAGCATTTTCTTCGATAAAGACACTTTTAAAAATATCTCGAGGACTAATAATTTGTTTGCGATGGTACCTCAATAAGTTTTTACGTAAAATGAAAATGTAACAAAAAGTATGCACTTTCATTTAAATAAATGACACAACTTTCAATTGCATATGCACTGTTGCACTTAAAAAGATGTACTTGCTCCTCGAGCCATTATCTTTCTCCTTTGGTATTTTCTTCGTAAATGAATTAAAAACGGAGTTACGACCTGAAACAATTGTGTGGACTACTCTCTATATAATATCGAATTCCATAGTTTTTCTAATTGTATTATGCATGTTCTAGCAACTTTAGTAAATTGTAATTATCATTGTTGAATAATTAGTAAGTACTTTTTGTTTAGAGAAGTTAAATCGACAGCGAGGTATTTTTACGCACTTGAGTATGATGGTTTCAAATGTCTCTACGCCCTATTTGTTTATCATTAGGACCTTTAAGTAATCAAAAGAATTCTTTTGTCCACGTTCTCGAGATTTGTATACATTTCTTTAAGTGTTTGGCGTTTGGTAGAGATAAATATGCAATTAAAGCGATGCAAGCGCTTTCTTTGCATCAGTTCGAGTTTAGCTGGGCATTCGGTAACAGTTATGATGAGAGGGAAAGAATTAACGGTAGAAAAGCGTTCTTCTATTTTAACTTTGAAGGAAGAAGGATATTTAAACCGGCAAATTACAGCCAAACTTAATGTTTCAAAATCTGTACTGCTTTATACGATTAAAAACTTTATGAACGGAGACACATGCAGCTGTAAGCAACGGATACGTCCCAGGAAAACTACAGAAGCCGAAGATCGCTACATCAAAACATTTAGCAAAAGAAATAAACGTATGACAGCGCCAGAAATTACATATGAATGAAATCAGAGTAGAGAAGATCCTATGGGAGTAACAATCGTAAAAAGGCGATTATCGGAAGGCGCGCTACAAGGTTGTGTAGCAATTAAAAAACCATTTTTAAAACCTCCGAATAAAGCGAAACGGCTTCAGTGGGCAAACGAACGTGCAAGTTAAAAAATATCTGATTGGGAAAAAGTGTTGTAAATTGACAAGTCAAAGTTTGAATTGTTTCGAAATAAACGTCGTGCTTTTATACGACGAAAACCAAATAAAAGGTTACAGTCACAGTGTGTTATACTAACTGTGAAACATGGAGGAGGTTCTGTAATAATTTGGGGATGTTTCAAGGCAAATAAAGTGGGCAGTATAGTGAAAATAAATGAAACAGTTTGTTATCTACTATATTTATTCTTCGATCTATTGAATTTTAATCGTAATTTGTTGAAACGAAACGAAATGTAGTACGATATCAAGTACGATCGATATCTTATGACGTAGATAAACAGTTTAAAGCTCCACTGTTCAAAGCAATTTATCAAAAATTACCGAAACATGTATAACAAAGTTAGAAAAACAATGAAACTCGATATTCCGCTGGAAGAATGCAATTTCAAGCGTCGAAAGTGTGCGGCAATTTTCGCGTATCCCTGGAATGATTAATTTCTTTTCGAGGGGCGCTATGTCCGTGAATACATTACGAGAATGAACGAATGTGGTGGAAATGGTAATGAGATTTTTTTTCTGACAGTTTGGAATATCCTGGAATCAGGGAACCATGGATACGTCGAAGTCTACGTAGGAATATACAATTCCTGGCGCTTTCAACGTGAAGAGGAAACGGGCTTGGCCCACCATTGGCCTAAGGGCACGTAAAATGTGCCGTAAAATCCGTTTGACTGGTGGGGAAAGCAAGACAAATCGCTTGGATGTCATTGGTACTAGGAAATCATGAATTCGTGGAGTTTTGTTGCTTCTGGGGAGGATGCCGCGTGTAAACACCCATGGATATTTTATTTTTTTTATATATAATTCTTACTATGGCTATCAGTGGGTTTTTTCAGACCCAGAAATTAATTGTTTTTTCAATTCATTCTTTTCCTCTATTTCCTGTAAAGTTTCTGATATTTCTTAAACACTTCAAAACTGATTATATTTCATTAGTATTTTTAAAACAGTATTTTCTTCTGCCAAAAAGCCTGTTAACCTGGCTCGTCCCTAGTTTTGGGGAATTTCCCAGTTTTTCTAACGATCGCGAATATCCACGCTCGCTTTTTGCTAGGGTTTCGCGTGACTACTCAGATTGCCCTTAATCGTTGTCCTTTTCGGCCGTCTAGTGGATCCTATTTTCTTACAGTAGGTTAGGTTGCGCCTACTGGGACACTGCCTAGAATAAAAGAATGAGACTGGAAGAAGCGCGCGAGAGACAGTAAGAAGAGTCAATGGGAATAGCGAGTTAGAATAGTGAGCGAGATTTCTGAGTCTAGATTTGTAAGCCGCAAGTTAAATAGTTATTGATTAATTTGTAACTGATTCAATATACACATATCTGTATTTTAAAATTAATCAAAGTATCGAGCGTAGAGAACGAGGATTTGAACGATGCGAGAGATCGCGCGCGAATGGAAAAGCCGTGATTAAACGAACGAGTGATGAGAGAGAGAGAGAGAGAGGGAGAGAGAGAGAGGGAGAGGATGAGAGGGAGACGGGGGGTGGCAGAGAGAGTGGGAGTAGGAAGAGAGTGGGAGAGGGAGAGAGAGAGAGAGAGAGAATCTAGAAAACAAAAAAGGGAGTGATAACAATACCGATAGCGAAATGTATGGAGCGTGAAGAATCCAGAGCATTTTCTTTTAAGCGTTTAAGCGTGAAAGATCACCACACAAGTAAAAAAAACCCCCATCCTATTCACACAAACCCAAACTTTACACTATTTTATAAAATTCCATACTTAACACATTGTACGCCGGCCTCGCGAAAACGCGGGTTTCGAAGTCTATCGCTTGAGTGCCGGCTCAAGTAGTCAAGTACTCAAAATGTATCGAATGATTGTGTGGAACAAATACCTACGTCTGCATTAGTTCCTACACCTCGCACATCAAAATATGATCACCCTCAGAGACTTTTGGGTGATATAAAGAAGCATAACGTTACTCGAATTATTGGATCTGGGAACAAAAACCGATATGTACGACGTCCATGCAAACTTTGCTCTGCTAGCAAAAAACGAAGCGAGAGTAGCTTTATGTGTACTCTATGCCTAGTACCTTTACATCTTGGAAAATGTTTTGAAAAATACCATACATCCGTTAAATATTAATATTATTCTTTCCGTTTATATTATATATATGTAATAATTAATCATGAAATAAAACAGGTGTATTTTTTCATAATTATAAATTAAAATTTTTTATTTTGCTTCTATTTTTTGTTATCGTTAAATTGTATATGGTGAATATGCAAAGAAAATTTAGTGTTTTACGAAAATGTATAAAATTTTAAATATTTTCTTCACCTACTCATTGGTCGTAAACAAGCCAATCATGCTGGCGCCCAGGCTTTAAATGTCTGAGATGCTACCGGCGTACAATGTGTTAAGCTTTTATACGTATAAACTATTCTACATTTCATATTTCAGCTTTTGAGAGCAAAATGACAAAACATATTTGTCAGAATAAAATCATTGAAACTGCAGAGTTCATTGTTAATTTATATTTAGAGCTTGATATTTGCCGATTTTACTTAAGTAGATACTTTTATACCTACGAAAAAAAATTCGGGTTACAGAGGGTTAAACAATGTTGAAGCTTACAGGGGAATTTTGTACGAGTATATGCATTCATGGGTGTATGTTGTATTTTTGTATAAGTATATGTAGAGGTTTATGCATTTAAAATAAATCGATGTATGATAATATAATATATGAACGTATACAGAAATATAATTGCATGTGCAAAAGATTTGTGATGTATAATAATTATATTGAAAATATCCCGTAATAATGGAACCTTTGTTGTTCAGACATTATGATTACAAATTTTAAAAAATATATGAAAATATAACGTATAAACTGTAACAGTATATGCAAAAGAAATGTGGGATATGTAACAATGCAATCATAATAGAACCTTTATTATTTAGACATTATAACTAGCAATCAATGATTTGTAATTAAATTACAATGAATTACAAGCATTTTTTTATATTTGTTGTAGCTATTAGATGGTGTTTATCGATTCAAAATAATATGATCAATTCAAGTTAATTTATAATTAGGATGGAAACGGCAAACATGTGATAAACGTGTGTATATGAGATATGCAAAACAAATTGCTACGTGCCTTGTAAATGTAAAACGTTCTTTGTAGTTCCGAGTTAACTGCAGAGTGATGTTCAACATACAAATTCGTCTATTTTGAATGCCAACAATAACTGGAAACGATTTTCTTAGAGGATTTTGCAAGCGTCATTTTGTGATTTCTCGTATTTTCCTCGTGAAAGGAACCAAAGATCTGAGTTTCTGTAGTTAAAGTTTCCAATAGAAATAGAACACGTTGACGGGACAAAGAATCATTGTCTAGAGATAAACAATAGCCGCAAGTCACGTATTTAGTCATCTTTGACTATATTCCATTGCAAATCGTAACCTGCTTTCATTTGGTATATATGTATAATAATATAGTACTTGTTTCTTTAACGAAACTGGCTCTAGAATTTTTAATTTCCTAAAAAGAAATGATTACAAATCCGAAAATTTTGGAATAAATTAGAATATGAGATTGAAGTGTTACTCTCTTTCAGATGAAACAATTAAAAAAGAATCGCGTTTACTAATACTGAATAATATTTAATATTATAAATATATAATAATAAATTTAGTAAAATATAAATATACAGAATAATAATAAATTTAATAAATATGAAAAAAAGAAAGAAACAGCAAAATAGCAGCTTGAAAATTTATTCAAAACGTTATTTTAAATAGGTTATAAAAGATGCATGATTTCTGAACCTGTGTCCATAGGAAAATAGTCTGTTTCTATCATAAAACATAGAATATTACCACTGTATCGTATATTTTAAATAATTTCCATCACTAACTAATCTACAAAGTCATACCTTTCTTATAGTACAAGTAGCACAATGAATATAATTATATTTTATATATTATTTTATACTTCATATTATATTTTATTATATTATACTATACTTATATTTTTTATATTGCAAGTAATATAATTAATTTCCGTCATATTAACGATAAATTACTAAAATATGTAAACTTGATTGGTTTCTTAACTTTTGTCTGCAATTGTAAATATCAACATAAAATAAATGTAAATAGAATATTCTACAATTATGCTACTTTAACTTCCTATTACTCTGTGTGATTCGAAAGTTGCACGTCCATTTATCTATGATATTTTATACATTTCAATTTTAATTGTTTATTGCTACATTTCTCGCATTGTTGTATTATTACGTTTGTTACGATTCATGATATGGCCGTCACGAACCGGATCGTTGCCTTTCTTTCGCGTCAAACCACTTAGGGAATTTCCTCGAGATACGAGACTTAGGTAGTACACGGGAATTTGGAGAAATAATGCACACTAAGAATTCTACTAATTATAAATTGCGGTATATTATGACAAAGTATAAGTGTACGCGAGTATCTATGTTGACTGTTTAGAAATCGGCGTGTATCTGGAGTGTTGCTGGGAAAGGCTGTTTTTTTATTAATTCGTACTATTTTTCTATTGGTGGAAGAGTGTATGTGAAGTTGGACGTATGTTTCCGTGGTTGGTGCAGGTGTTTAGTTATGGGTATGGTTTGCGAGTTGGTGGAGAGAGAAGTTTTCCATTCTCTTTTAGTTATAAATTATTCGGTTAGTTATGTACAGTTAAAATTTCAAGTTGGTCGACCTAATACTTTTTTTTAAATCACGTCAACCAGCTACGAAAAAGTTGTTTCGAGAAAAACGCGTTTGAAGTTTGTAGTGCAGTTACTGAACAAATATCAGGTACTTACAACTAATCAGGTATTCCAGGTCCGTATATTATTCCTTCCTCTTGCACGTTGAATTGATTTTTTTCTAAATTTGCCATTCTAGCCTTTGTACGAGCATTTTCTGTTGCTTCAAGGTTTCGTCTCGCCAATCTTTGTAATCGCCATTGATCTCTAACGAAACTTTTACATTGATCTCCAATAACGATACCAATGTCATCCATGATTTTTAAAATTGCAAAACAGCCTTCATTAAAAATTCCTGCTGCTATAAATGCTGAAATCTCAATTGTTTTCAATCCATAATGAAGGTGTTTGGGAGCGTCGAATTGAAACTCTCATTGTTATTTTGAGTTTCATCACTCAAACACCATTCTTTTGAAGATAAATCTTCATAAATTGATTTTACTTTTTTTGCAACGTCTTCATAAAGTGGTGGCTCGTGGTTAAATTCTTTAAGAGTATCCTCAGCTTCAGCTTTACGCCACTTACACCAACTATCAGACCCCATTGGACAGTACATGTGTTTCGGATATTTATCTGAAGATATTTTATGATAATATGCTGCCCATATAGCTTCGTACATGTCATCGATAGAATCTGAATATCTTCTAATAGTTAAACCATAGTACAATGTTAATTGTTTAATTAATTTATCAGTTAATTTATTTTTTCCTCCGAGTTTCTTGGTCTTCTTTATGTTTCTTAGCCACGATCCCATACGTTTTTCTATATGACCTACACATTTTTTTTACTTCAATATAAAATCGTCACCATATGGATTTTTTCTCGAGCAATGCTTTAAATATCTTTGTTTCTCCATCACCAATATATTTTATCGCTCGACCATTTGCCGCCAAATATATACCTTGCTTGAAACGTCTATAACTTTGAAAATTTTATTAATTTGAACTTAAAATTTTGCAGAGTCTTTCCTACAAAGTTAAACTACAATGATTCTGTAAAAAAACAAAAAACCGATTTTTTTGACCAAAAAAAAAAAAAGAAATTTCCTCCTTAAAACATCAAATGAGCCAATCAACGCGAGGCGAACCATTTCTTTGTAACAAGAAAATTTTCGTCCTATCCGTGCTGGTACAGTAGGTAATTCCTGTGTTTGATCATTTGCCGCATTGTACGAAGAATCGCGTTGTAAGAGCTCGCGTTATACAGAAGTCTACTGCATTTCCTTTACCAGAAATCTTCCATTTACATTTCTCATTAGTTCGTTCATTTCATACTATCACCACCAAATCTCTAAAAATGTCTCCAATCTCTACAAAAAAAAAAAAAAAAGAAAATAAAAGAACAAACGTGAAGCGATAAAGCATTTTCTTGCCACCAATCTGCCGGGTTATTTCATGATCTTCTGTTATCCAAGAACGCTTAATCCTCCTCCATTTTACTGGCGCATTCCTCAGTTCGGCGCGTCACTCATGAACACCAGGATCACAGGCGCCGAGAGAGAGGTCGACGAATGATATAACATACCCTCGTAAATTACGCTCACTCGGTCGCACGGACAGAGACGAGTAGACACGAGCAAGAACAAGGAAACATGACACATGAGAATTGTTCAGTTTAAGGTTTATTAAACGATCAAGAGATGCTTTCTGATCTCCTGAAAACGAGCGACGTTCACCAACATCGACGGACACCGGGTCTTATAGTTCCATACACGCTTGTGGACACCTGTATCACCCGTGTGCACGCATATCCCCGCGATTCTACCTGTCGTGGCTTGTTTGATGGTTTTGTTTTTATAGTGGGAGCACACGCACCATTAGGATAACATGAGAACGCGTCAAGTTGCTGTCCTGGATCATCGACACGAACCCTTTTTCTCTCGCTCCTCCTGTAAACACGTGAGTACTGTTCAATTTGTCCCGGCTAAAGAAAGATAAATCGCGCAGATGTCAACGGTACTAGGGCGACATGATCGTGTTAGAGCTTCTCTGAGTCGCCTTTTAATTCCTACACGTTGAAACGTTTACCACGTTGTCCCTTGTTGGTATCCTGTATACAATGGTGGGAATAATTGTAGGTTCAAGAGACATTTTGATAGGTTTAACCCTTTGACAGTTACGAGCAGAGCGTTAAAAGCATTTCAAGACGAAAATATTTGTATAATGAAACGAAAAGATAAGAAAGATGTAACAATTTGGTCAACTATACATAATTCAAAAATTACAACAGTGTAATGAAAATAATAAAACAAAACTGATATTAAAGGCTGTATGTGATTATGATTTTACGATGGGAGGGGTTGATGAAGCTGACCAAAATATAAGTTGATACGCTACAATAGAAGAAAGAGGAAAACAATATTACTAGAAAATTTTTACACACCTCCTGGACCAGAAAGGAATGCGTTTATATCCTATAAAAAGGAAGGCGGAATGATAAAGAATTTACAATTTCGGCTTGAAATAATAGATGCATTGATTTCAAGATATATTTCATAAGAGACCGATCGTACTACATTTCGTTTCGTTTCAACAAATTACGATTAAAATTCAATAGATTAAAGAATAAATATAGCAGATAACAAACTGTTCCATCTATTTTCACTATACTGCCCACTTTCTTTGCCTTGAAACATCCCCAAATTATTACAGAACCTCCTCCATGTTTCACAGTTAGTATAACACACTGTGACTGTAACCTTTTATTTGGTTGTCGTCGTATAAAAGCACGACGTTTATTTCGGAACAATTCAAACTTTGACTTGTCAATTTACAACACTTTTTCCCAATCAGATATTTTTTAACTTGCACGTTCGTTTGCCCACTGAAGCCGTTTCGCTTTATTCGGAGGTTTTAAAAATGGTGTTTTAATTGCTACACAACCTTGTAGCGCGCCTTCCGATAATCGCCTTTTTACGATTGTTACTCCCATAGGATCTTCTCTATTCTGATTTCATTCATATGTAATTTCTGGCGCTGTCATACGTCTATTTCTTTTGCTAAATGTTTTGATGTAGCGGTCTTCGGCTTCTGTAGTTTTCCTGGGACGTATCCGTTGCTTACAGCTGCATGTGTCTCCGTTCATAAAGTTTTTAATCGTATAAAGCAGTACAGATTTTGAAACATTAAGTTTGGCTGTAATTTGCCGGTTTAAATATCCTTCTTCCTTCAAAGTTAAAATAGAAGAACGCTTTTCTACCGTTAATTCTTTCCCTCTCATCATAACTGTTACCGAATGCCCAGCTAAACTCGAACTGATGCAAAGAAAGCGCTTGCATCGCTTTAATTGCATATTTATCTCTACCAAACGCCAAACACTTAAAGAAATGTATACAAATCTCGAGAACGTGGACAAAAGAATTCTTTTGATTACTTAAAGGTCCTAATGATAAACAAATAGGGCGTAGAGACACTTGAAACCATCATACTCAAGTGTGTAAAAATACCTCGCTGTCGATTCAACTTCTCTAAACAAAAAGTACTTACTAATTATTCAACAATGATAATTAGAATTTACTAAAATTGCTAGAACATGTATAATACAATTAGGAATATATAGATAATACAATTGTTTCAGGTTGTAAAATATTAAGAAATTTATTACCGTTTTCTTTAAATGGTGTCTCAAACTATGGATTTTCAAGTTCCGTTTCTGACACTTAATAATATTAACGACACATATTAATTACCAAGAGTATTGCTAATAATATATGTCATAAACTCTACGAATTTTCCAAACAACCCGATATATTTAACTTAGAAATATTTCAACAAGTATAATTTACAACTGCTGATGTGTGTGTCGAATGTTTAGACGAATGTGTCTATCGAATGTTTCGAATGTCGAATTTCGAATCTGATGTGTAATGTCTAATATCTAATGTATAATGTCGAATCTTTGAAGTATCGCATCTCTTTTACTAAGGTAACGCATGGCCTCACAGAAATTTGATGGCATAATAAACACTAATGCAATTTGGTTGGGATGTTTTACCCCACTCACCCTACTCGTCGAACTTGGCGCCATCTAATTTTTATTTATTTCAAACATTGCAAAATTCTGTTGATGGAAAATCGTTCAAAAACATAGTAGTAAATGTACATATGTCTGAATTTTTTAATGAAAAAAACACAACAATTTTACGAAAAAGAAATATTTAAGTTACCACACAGATGGAAAAAGTTCGTACAACAAAATGATACATATCTCATTGACTAGGTAAATCATGCGTATTTATCATCTTAAGTATAAATCCCAGAGCCAAAATACAACCTGTAGAAAAAGATTCAGGCATTCAAAGAATCGAAATCTAACATTCTTTAATTTACCCTTCGTGCTTCGAGTATTTATCAACTTTAACACATTTTTGCAATGGAACTTTAGAAAATCGAAAATTTCTTTTTGAGTAGAAAAAAATTATACTCGTTCGTGAATTTATTCACTTTTATTTGTTTCAATGTAAATGGAATTTGAATTGAGTTCCGGTGAGTATTATGAATGTCTCTGCAGTAGCGCCAGCGGAGTGCAAAGGGATAAATTTAATAAACACTTGAGTATGAGCATCTATGGCGTCCATTTTTCTTTCTTTCTTTTTTTTAATGAACCCAGCGCAACATCTTAATACATGTAGAAATTTATCTGAGCGTACATAGTTTTTACGTATATAAGGATTTTATATTTTTATGTACACGATGTCTAAAACATCCCAATATTATTGTGTCACCTGTATCATAAAATGCTGCAGTATAAAATGTACTAACTTGGTAAAATAGATTTTCTATATGTAATAAAATTGTTAGTTTTTGTAACATATATATTAGACAAGTGTTTACTTTTGGCAAAATGCACCGATATCCCTCATTTAGAGCGACGTTTGTCCTACAGGCAGTTCCTTCTGAAAATGGTTAAAATAACAAAATTTTAGATTATCGAAAAAATGCGAACGGACTTTTTACACAACCTAATAGATTTTGATTTTTTTAATTCAACGATCCTCACAATCTCGGATTCATTTAATTTCTTTCGACAAAATGTCGACACTTGATTGTAGATGTGAGACTTGCTAATTGCTTTGATAAATCACATATTACCGGAATATGTCAACAGAAAGTTTAAGTGTGCTATCATTTCGTCTCTAGAATTGTGAAGAAACGTGAACGGACTTTTCAGTGAATCTATGTTCGAGAGCATTATAAATTTAAAATCTAAATATAGAATTATTGTAATTCCGTAAATATTATAATTATTCTACTAATATTTTTTCATTTGAGTCACCGTTGTATACCATAAAAAACTTAGCATAAATTGAAATTGACTACATCAACCTTTGCTCCTATACACACATACATAAGACGTTCACTTTCCTTATTCCACGCGAGGATTGACATAGTATCCTGCTACAATCGTCGCCGAATCAATCACCACCGATGATGACAGTCAAAAGACCGTTAAGTATCAGGCTTTCATGGACAAGGAGTAATTTGCAGAAACCGGGTGCAAGGAGTGAATAATCACGGTGGAGTTTACACATTCGGAAGGAAAGAGAGACGCAAACTCTTGAAACCTCACTTTTTATACCTAACCAACGAAGAAGGAAACACGAAACGTTGAAGAAGAACTAAACAGAAACGATACTCTTCTTTCATCGTGAAACTGAAGGATCAACTGAAAGGTTGGGTTATTTAATTCTCCGTGTCCGTATCTTCCTATCCAACTATCCAATCACATCCGTACGGAAGCTTGGTGTCTTTGATACGAGCCAAGAAAGCTGAGGACAATGGAGCGCCTCCTCTGCGTGCCAGGGTAATATGAGCTGTAGAAATAGCGGGTTCGATGGCCAAACGAAATCACCAAGCCGCGACAAATTCGTTGAGAACAAAAGAATGCTGGGGTGTCGTAACAGGGCACCATGTTTGCCGGCTGCTCGTCAACCATCGATCCGTCACTATTCGACGTCCTCGCCGCCATAAAACATCCCCTCCGTCATCCCTTTTCCCTTTGAGTATTCTCTCCTTTTGTTCAACTCCGAATCTCCGTTTATTTGTACCCTAAGAAACTCTATATGTATATACAGGGTGTTTCATTTAATACTAGAACTACGAACTCTGTCAAAATGATGGATTTCAGATATGTTTCTTTAAAATTCTGTAGAATTAGATATAAAAATGTTTTTTATTACAAGACTACATATATCATTACAACTCTACAATTCGACTTCCGAATCAGCACTGTATAGTCAGTGCCACGATATAGTGAGGTAAAATCGGTCATGCGTCAAAGTAAACATGTTTTAAGTACCGGGACACCAAAATTGACAGAAATACGAGCAGATAAGGATTTGAAATCATGATCAGGACCGTACGAAGAATTCTTGTACCCAACGTCAATGCAGCTTGTATAATGCATGAAAGAAAAACTTCATACGTAACAATTACGTTACATGTAAAGGTTTAACCGAGGTTTTTGACATCTTAATACATTGACTATCGCGCGTATTTTTCGCAAGCTACGTTTAGATAGTTGACATTGATAGAATATAAGATTTTTCAATATACACTGTGTCTAATGATGTTCGAGATATTAAGTAAAATATTTTTACTACTCTCAACTTGAAGGATGATTTTCACTGTTTCACTGTAGCCTATTTTACAGTATATAAAGTACTATTTTTGAGAACAAAGTTTCATCGATATCGGTGATTATCATTTAGAATTGTTTACTTGTTAATAACATTCTTACATTTAAACATCTATCAAACGTGCAAGTAACTTCGAGTAATAAAATAATAACTATTTATAAAGTAAAATAGCCTTAAAATGTAAAATGTGCTTACAGTTTAATTAAAATGTTAATTTAAAAAATCGCATTCACAATACTTGTAAGTAATGCAAGTAACTTGAAATCATAAAATAATAATTATCTAACGTTTCATATCACTTGCACAAATGAAAGTGACGTGTTTAATAAAATGTTAGAATGAAGTAGAAGTATGTTGAAGCATAAATAGAATTTTTTTTTAAAGTGTACTAACGCTCACTTACCAGGAAGATAGTACGCCATTTGATATTGTCCTCTATCATCATTTACAAAAAAATTATAGCCCGTATAGGGCAATTTTCATCCTTTGACTGTGAACGATTGCCGATCAAAAGTTTGTTAAATTTATTTTTGCAAACTACTAACATATCAAAATTTTATCAGTTGAAATAATAAAATCATAATTATCTAATATATGATATCACTTACACAAATGAAAATACTTTGGTTAATAAAATGGTTGGTAAAATGTTGAAATAAAGTAAAAGTAGGTCAAAACAGCACCGCATTCTTTTTTCTTGTTTGTACTAGAAAATTCACAAATATATTAAATATATCCATTCTTTTCGTGATATGGGGAAATTTTCCCGAGCGGTTGGCAAAGTATTAACCTTTAGTGTTCTACCTGTTTCTCTACCATTGCTTACCAACAACTCCGGCAGATTTTTATAACGGAGCGTCTGACATATACGAATTCTTATTTTAATTGGAAAAAAATTACACGTGCTTGTGAATGTATTTTTTTTTATTTTATAAATATAATTGTTTTTCTTGTAAATAAAACATAAATTTTAAATTTTGTAATTCACCACTGTGTGATATTTTTGGAAGCAATCCCTCATGTGCATTTTGGGTTTACCTGGGCAAGAATTCGGTTGTAAAAACTTAAATCTGTTCAAAGCGAAGGTTTAGCCGATACGGCTTACAAATTTACAGTTATTTCGGAAACCCTCTCATCTGGCCACCATAGGCGGCAGTCTACCAACCGAGTAGATGAACCATGACTCGATCCTACAATATAACAAATTGTTAACTAACAATCTCCCTACCTTCTCGACACGACAGTCATCCCTGGAATATTCAAAAACCCAATCAACACACTTCAACCACCTCCACTACATATTTAAACAACGAATAGAAACACACACCAAGTTGATAAAACAGCATGCACAGACACTTCAGAATCATTATTACAATCGTTAACATACAGTCATTTTTACACATTATTATACACATTCGACACATACATCAATATTGTAACATATCTTGTTGAACTAGTTTTAATATAAATATATATCGTTGTTCAATATTGTGTGTAATCGATCCAAAGATTAATGCAGTCCACTATATATATATATATCCCATCCTTCGAAAGGCTTCACTGGACTTTGCAAAATTATCAGTTCGAAGTCCGTGTCATTTTATCGTCGCAAAATTCACCGTCGACACGCTGTGACGCAACCAAACAGCAAATGTCACAGTAATCGCTTGTTTGACACCTGCTATCCTTTTCTTTCCGTTTAGAACATACAACGCAGTCCCTCTTTATACCTTTCCTCGTTATGTAAAATTTTCCGTTTAATCTAGCTTCAGAAATTGACATAGAAGTTCTCGTTCTTTCCTGATGAAAATCTCCTACCGAGTTGATCGATTAAAATTTGTCTCCGAGCCATCCCGGACGTTACCTACCAGCAACTCAGCGCCACTTTGTCGCGAAAACGTGCACTTACGAACCGTCGTATTATATAGTATAGCTTTGGAACCAAGTAAGGTATTATAACGATATTTGATTTATATGAATTTGTAGACATCGAGGAACATATATTTGCAAAAAAACAAAATCAACATTTTATTTCTTATAATTTTGTACAGTATGATAAATTTTGAAGCATTCCCCAATATGCATTGCAGGATGATTAGTGCACGTTTCACGATAATAAGTCGTTTGATCTCCTTCACTTGGTATTTTCCTGTCAGAACAAACAATACAGTCCCATTTTCTTTTTCCCACATTGGGAATATGTAGTTTACTATTCAGTCTATTGTCTGGCGAAGATGTGGATGGACGTGCTCTTGGTTCATTTTTTTTTATATATCTTATCATATATCTTTTATATATATAATTGTACCATATTTTGATTTAATTTCTTCTGCCATTTCAACAGAAAACTTCAGGGAAACAAGCATTTCTGAAAAAGTTGCGCTGGAATAAGTTGATTCCCCATAATCACTATTAAACTTTGATATCCCCTCAAAGGGGACATCCGAGTGATATGCTAGAATTACGATGTTCCCTCAGAGGGGACAACGGAGTGCAAAGGGTTAATTTACGACCTCGCTATATCGTGGTCCCGACTATACATTCGCTGGGTTTATGGGAGTCACAGTACTCGTACGTCGTGCGTAAGTACAAAAGCAAGCCAGAATTAACGTCGGCGAACAGTCGTAACAGGGGAAGCAAATGCCGATTGACCTCCTCGTGTCTCTGTACGCCGGATAGAGTTTCTATGAATGTTCCGTCGCCGCCCACAACCCTTTCTCGTTCCTCGCCGTGTCCGTCTCCCACGATTTCCGGCGAAACGCGCGGCTAACGATCAGCCTCGACGTTCGAATCTCGCGATGAAGAGGGAACCACGCGGAAGGAACAGACTCGAGATTCTTCGCCATTATGGCATCCTGATCGCTGTCACCGCATTCCTTTTATGCGGACTCGCTCGAGCGAAACGACGGAATCAGAATCTTACGGTGAAACCCTAGGCTCTGTTACAAGTAAATCAATAAACTTACGATGCGTATCATAAATACAAGTAGACTCCCGTATAACACGGTTTAACCACTTGTTGTACGAATTTTTAGTTACTACATATGTTAGTCTCGAATGTTCGCTGTCCCAATACAATTTTAAATAAAAAAAGTCGAGATGTTATATTTGAAGTTTTAGTTAAAAGTCCTCTCTCTTGAATTGAAACTCAAGTTAGAACAAAAATATAAAGATAGACGTATAAATACTTCTTTTGTCATACCTTGACCATAATGTATTAGATTGTCCCAAAAGTTCTTTTCGTTATATTCATACACTGTTCTGCCTGACAACGTTTCGAGTAAACATGCAGTCCAATCTGTTTAAAATTGAACTTATGGTTATTAGTTGTCTTTTAAACAGTATGTTTATTTTTTGATAAAGTATCTGTTGGATTTTTCTGTGCTATTTTGAAAGATGGAAAATCAGGAAATGCATTTGTAACATGTGAGATTGTGTTGATTTATAAAAGGCAATAGTGCTCGGAATATTGCAAATTAAATTTACGCCGCCTATTCGAATCGTACTGTAACTGTTCAAACGGTTCATAACCGATGCAGAAAGTTTAGAATTTAGAAATTTAGAAATTTTAAACGAAATCACAATATTCCTTGAATAATATTTTGCTAGAAAAACCTTTGTATTTATTTTGCTAGAAAAAAATTTTGGAAAAATTGCATCATCAATTTTCCGAAGAGAAGGAGAAGAATGAAAAATCAGAATTCTATAGAACTACACGATAAATAAACGATTCTACACCTCATGTCTAACAATAAAACGAAAGGGACTGTTTTTTATATTAATAACTACAATGAACTGTTTAATTATTCCTCACACACACTTCGCACTCGCTTTACTCTCGTTCCATATTTTTTCTTCTTCACTCGTCTCACTCACGCTTCTCTCTCTCTCTACACTCGCTTGTTTCTTCCTCACTCCTCATTCGCGCTGTTGTCACATTCGCATCGACATCCACGCCATCATTCATACTATAAGACCACATCCACAAACCTAATACATCACGAGTGAGACTCGTTATTATACGGCAAGAGTTAATATGTTACGCGCTATATAAATCCGTGTTATGGGGAAATCATGCTGCACGGAAATTTTTCTCTCATAAAGCGTATGATCTAAAGCAGGGGTTGCCAAACTGTGGAGCATTGGATGATTAAAAGTGGCACATTACATCTTTTATTGGTGTCTTTTTAACGACTTGGAAAAGGTTATAACAAAAAAAAAATGAGAGACTGTGTTTCTCTTAGCAGACTTTAGACTTTATTATTCTTTCACGGCGGGGAAGGACGGCTCGACAGTTTCGTCTTTTTTTTTTCTTTCCCCTTTTGTTTATCAAACAAGTGAGAGCCAAAACCCGGAAGGGCCTTGGGTATAAACAGTTGCAGGCCTATCATTAAGAGAAGCAGTGTTTGTCATTCATAACACAATTCATTTTTGCTTTCTAGCTGACGCATTGTTATTAGTAACAATCCAACATCTTTGCGCCTATCTGTATTTTTATATTGTGAGTTTTAATCATAGTGTCGAATCTATACTCTTTGAATGTCGTGTCTATGGACGATGCAAGCGAATGATGTTACATGGAAGAGAGAGACAACATCTATCTTATCCTTATCTCGGTTTTTCTACTCTTAACCATAAACGTAAGAAAGTATAAAAAGTGCTCGATTTATATGGCGCATCTAAACTCGTCTGTGAAAATAGTATGCAAAAGATTGGCCACCTCTGATCTAAAGTAACATTTTTCAAACGATTATTGCTATGTCAATTTTTATTTTCTATGTTTTATCAAATAGGAGAGTATTTTAAAGGCAACAAATTAAATGTATCAGTATTTAAATCAACTTTCGCATAGTATTTTATTACCAAAGAAGGTCAGTATAAAAATACTAAATGTTCAGTATGTAAATAAAAAAATGGTCAGTACATAATTTATTTGAATACTGAGAATTTAGTATAAATACTGATCAAAGCATACTGACCAAATTATTTAAATACTGATCCTTCGTATTTAAATACTGACACTTAATATTTAAATACTGACAAAAAGGGATTAAAATACTGACCAGTAAAATACAAGCCTATTTTAAAGATAAATGGCACATATAGGGTGATTCTCGCAACTATGATAGGACGGGCTATAATCTTTCGTAAATGATGATAGAGGACAATATCGAATGGCGTACTATCTTCCTGGTAAGTGAGCGTTAGTACACTTTAAAAAAAAATTCTATTTATGCTTCAACATACTTCTACTTCATTCTAACATTTTATTAAACACGTCACTTTCATTTGTGCAAGTGATATGGAACGTTAGATAATTATTATTTTATGATTTCAAGTTACTTGCATTACTTACAAGTATTGTGAATGCGATTTTTTAAATTAACATTTTAATTAAACTGTAAGCACATTTTACATTTTAAGGCTATTTTACTTTATAGATAGTTATTATTTTATTACTCGAAGTTACTTGCACGTTTGATAGATGTTTCAATGTAAGAATGTTATTAACAAGTAAACAATTCTAAATGATAATCACCGATATCGATGAAACTTTGTTCTCAAAAATAGTACTTTATATACTGTAAAATAGGCTACAGTGAAACAGTGAAAATCATCCTTCAAGTTGAGAGTAGTAAAAATATTTTACTTAATATCTCGAACATCATTAGACACAGTGTATATTGAAAAATCTTATATTCTTTCAATGTCAACTATCTAAACGTAGCTCGCGAAAAATACGCGGATGTTTCAAAATTTATCATACTGTATAAAATTATAAGAAATAAAATGTTGATTTTGTTTTTTGCAAATATATGTTCCTCGAGGTCTACAAATTCATATAAATCAAATATCATTATAATACCTTACTTGGTTCCAAAGCTATATTATATAATATGACGGTTTGTAAGTGCACGTTTTCGCGACAAAGTGGCGCCGAGTTGCTAATAGGTAACATCCGGGATGACTCGAAGTGCAAAGGGTTAACCCTTTGACCTATGATTTCTTTTGCTGATTATCCATTTATGCATCAGCTATTTACTATTTTCCTACCATTTTACGCAAGAAACGTTAATGTATTACAAATTAATCACAATTGGCTATCCTCGGTGTTATAAATTATAAGAGAAATTAGAATTAAAATTAATATTCATTACTAATATAATTATTTTTCTTAAATCTCTAACTAGAATCTGTGCCACGAGTCTAACTCGTTGTTATAGGGCAAGAGGTTAATATTATTGACTTAATTTATTATATCTCTTAGGCGTCCGCCATTCCTTACTTAATTTGTGAATTATACTTGGTGCGTTATTTTCATACAACTTTATCGAATGAAGCATTCTGAAATATTACATGCAATATTTGATTTCGTGAAGTGAAACTTGTAGTCAAATCCAAGTTCAAATATTTTTACGCTTCATTTAAAATTTCTTGTGTTTTTTTTTTGTTTCATTTCTAAGCAGTGTAAATTTAATTTCTCGAGAATGTGAAACTTTATATATTTGTTTATTTTGTGGATTACAAATTGTTTTTACGCAACGAAAGATTAAAGGGAAGAACGGAAACATTTTCCGTCATTGTCTCTCCCTGAAATACAGAAAGGAGCGGCGTTTCAACCACCTGTCGACCTATGCAACCCTAGGAATTTCCTTGATTTCTCTTTGTTCGCTAGAATATCGTTATAACCTCATTATTCACACTAATTGACATCCTTTGACGCTGATTGTAGCTAGCTTCTCTAAAGGAGATTATCTATTCTAAAAAGTGTAATGAGGTACTAAAATTGCTTTTACAGAGAATAAATTCTGTACAAAGTGGAAAAACAATATTTTAAGAGAATGAATTGACTAAACATTATAGAAGTAAATTGAAATTTATACTTTTTTCTATCATACAAAATTGAACTTGAAGAAAGTTATCGGTAGACTATGGACTTTCATGCAAATTCATATTTTTGAGAATATACTAAAAAGAGGATAACTTAGAAATAAAAAAAGAATTAATTAATGGCTAAAATATTTCGATACTTATTGAAAATTATATTAATAACATTTATTCAAAATTATAAAGAAAATTCAAGTTATCAGTTGATTCAATTAATTCAATATTATCCGTAACGGTATATAAATTATGATTAAATCGGGAATTTTTATGCAAATTCATATTTTTGAGAATACCGTTAAAAAGAAGAGGTAGAACTTTTAACTAGAAAATGATTTCATCTATCAGATATAAAATACATACGCTGTAATTTGGACAGCTTTGCGCCTTTAAATTTTCTATAAATGCATAAAAATTCGCTGTTTAGTTATCAATTTTTACACAGTAAAAGAAAACTACAAAAACTTACAAATAATAATACAAAAATTACAAAAATTTACAAATAATTTTGTATTTACACTGCACATTATTGCTATAAAGCCACTCTGAAATTTCTTAATTTCTAATAATACAGTTTGCAGGAAATTGAAGTAAATACATGATATACAAGAAAATGTTGGAAAACTCAATTTCCAAAGCTGCGTTTAAAAACTATATTATTAATGTTACATTTTGAATATATATTATATATCTTTCTATCAATTTATATTACGATATATCGTTTAAAAATTGGTAATTTTAGGGTGATTCTATAGCTATGATACACAGTGTATAATATAAAAAAAATTTACAAAATACAATACACAAAAATTTCTGAACTCAGATTGCAGAAGTTGATATACGTTTTCTTCTATTTTAAACAATTTGAACATTTGACGTAACTTAACAATAGTTGTTAACTAATAAGGGAATCATTCTTTTTTTCACTGTTTTCTATTCCATTATAAAGAATCGCTAACCCTTTGCATGCCGATAAGTTTTTTATATGTTCGATCATTAACTTTAGCAGACTTCTGCAATGAAACTTTGAAAATCAAAAGTTTCTCTTCGAAAACAAAAAAATGATACCTGTTTATTTTCATTTATTGAAGTGAAGAACAAAGGGTGAAACTTTTTGGATACACGATGTACAATTATCCAATCGCCTGAATAAAAATCGCTAATATCATTAAATCGTTAATTATCTATAAAGAGCAATTTTTTATTCTCAACACAGGTAAAAATCGATACATTTCTTAACGATGAAATGTCGCTATTAATTTTTAAAGGAATATATTAATTAACGATTCTAATATGAGCAATGTTTCATTTATCAAAAGAATTCTAACTTCTAATTGGAATCTTTTCATAAAATCCGCGAGAACTGTGTAAAATCTCTTAAAACAGATTCAATATCCTACTAAAGAAACAAACACAGTTAACAGGATGATAAACAGAACGAGAGAAAAAAGGAAGAGAAAAAAAGAGTAGCAACGAGCACAATCGCTGAGGACATTGATAAATTTGCATACATTTCCCTCCCTAATTATCATTGATCTCCACAAACACACACACACACACACATCAAAGTACCTCACAATGTCACACACATCGACCAAGAGAAAAGAAAGGAAAAAAAGGAAAAAAAAGCGAAAAAAGAGCCAGTTTGATTTTTTTCGTCAGCAGGACTTTATAGGCGGATTGTGGTCGTTCGGTGATCAGGTAGAATCCCTCGTGGGGTTTCCAATCAATCGGTGGCTTCCGGTGTTATCAGAGCAGCATGAGAGTCCCGGGAAAACCGAACTTTCCTATCGTTCCGCGGCGAGAAAAACGGTGCGTGTCGCCGATGCGTCGCTCCTGATAAACAGCGACGTGTCCAAGACTTTTACGAGGCTTCGAAAGAAAATTCGCGGCTAAGGAAATATCCCCTCGTTCTAGTTGATCAATCGTCCAACGGATACCGCAAGCTTTTTCACATATGAGAACGTCCATCGCGACAGCGACGGCTTCGTCTGAAGGAAAGGGTTAGTCGTTCAAGTGCTTCGAGTCACACATCGCGACAGGGCAGGCATACTGCGACAGGAGGTGTCCTAATATTCGTACGGTCGTTCACCCCAAAAACCTTTCGAGCGGACGCGTGCACTGGACTAACATACGGTGATGTAATCGGGAAAACTTCGATTCACCTGGTAAACTTCCTGTTCATTTTTCCAAATGGAATAAACGAATCTCTTCGTACTTTAAAGGAGTAATTACTTGCTTCATTCTAGAAGATGCGAACGAGTTTTCTATGTCTAGTGCGTGATTCGACATCTCGAAAGCGATATCTATTATTCCGAGAACATTTATCGTTGTTATAATTGTATAATAAAAAGTATAGACTGCTGTATAACGCGAATTAGTACAGAGAAAGTTCCTATAACGCGTTAACTGTCTAAAACTAGCAACAGTTAAGACGAAGGTATTTCTACCAAAACCAATCAAAATGACTGCTCTTTAAAGAATACGTAATAATAGAATATTTTTATATTTATTGATTTATTAGTTTTTTAGAAAAGGAACTTCACGTTATGTAGTACATCTTTGGTATTATTAACCTGTCTGCGACCATGATTCCTAAATAGGGGTTGACACATTTCATGACTTACACATCGATAAGAACAATAAATATAATAAAGAATATATTAGCTTTGGTAACAAAAATATTAAAATACATATTTCCATTTCGAAGTGAAGTTATTCTTATAGTATAAATTATTAAGTATGAAAAGTTATAATTTGTCACTATTATGAACACACTGTCTTTACACACACACATAATAACATTATATAGCGTAATCATATATTGCTCTACATTTATTATATAATACGATTATATTACTATTATTATTATCAGTATTGTTATCATTATAATTATTAGTAATAACTATTATTTATAAATATAACTATTCCGAATACTTACAATTATTCATTGCAAATCTAAACGCGGAAATGTCGAGTAATAATCACAGATAGGAAGAGTCGAAATTGGAAGAAAACTCAAGAAGCGACGCTCGACTTCAGATTCCTTCTTCTCTGACCGTTGATTAACCAGAATCAAGCAAGCAAAAGCAGTATAAAAACTCTCTACCCACACAAAGTTCACAGTTTTTCATAATCGATACAGTCGTAAAAACACTCAATTTGTTCAACTTAAACATTTGATAAAGACAACCTCAACCATTCTGCAGGGATTTTTAGTGAATAGGGATTGTTAGAAAAGTCCAAAAAGTGAAGGCTCGAGTGGGCCATGGGCAGTCTTGCTGCATTTCCCCTTTCTAGAGATGGTTTTGCCTCAAGGCTAAGAAAGGCCATATTGTCAAGGGGGTCCTCTTGATTAGGATTTTCAGGAAGAACAGACTTGTATCAGCATTCGCGAAGTATAGTTCAAAATACAAGCTTTCACTCTTTTTAACCGTCCACGTTTATTTCTTATTCAACCGCTTATTACCGTTATCCTGATTTTCCTTACAGGATACTTTTAAAAAGGTACAAGAGTGTTTAATAGTATAAAAATAAAATAAAAGTACAATAAACTCGTTCGCTCTCTAAACTCACTTTTTAACTTCTTACACGACTTTTCACTCTCACTTGTCTCACGACGCTCTGCCCTGATCTTAATTTCTGAAAATCGATCTTCTCACGCATACACTCATTCATATCGATAACACATACACGCACTCTTCAGGACCTCTAATTTCTCGAATGTGCGAGGCAGTGATCCTACAATATTCTGGAATTAAACGTATTCTTATAATCCGAGACAAAAGTGATTTCAATCGTTACGGCTCGTTCCGTAGCAGTCACATTTCTTACAAACGTAGTTTTCATTCAGAGTGCATTTTCCGCTTAGATATTTTTTACAGGTATTACAAATGGTGATAGTCCTATTATTATTACAGTACCCTATTTGACACGATTTGCATGAATGAAGTGAGCTTTTTGAAGTACTTTGGATATTAACATCTCGTGATTCCATTCCATGGTTTTACATTTTCAGCGGCAGATTGATCTGTTAGTTGAAACCTAAAATCTTTTCCGGAAATCTTTTCAACTGTTGTTTAACACTAGGTTTACGGGCTTTCCTTGAGTATACGAGAAATCGAATTTTTCCTTCAAGAAATCGATTTATTAAAGACAACTTAATTGTATATTGTTAACTTATTTACAAATTCAGATATATTTTCGTATCATTCCATTAATAAAAGTGAGGAAAAGTTGCTGGAAAATAATAGCATTTGTTTCTGTAATTTCGCTCGTGAAATCCCAAATTTGTCAAATTGACGTGTCCCGTGAACCTAGTGTTAATTATATAAGATCCAAGCATTTATGCTAGCTAAATCTAAAATGTTAACCTTTAGCGCTTCGTTGGTTCCGCTGCGGAGATATTCGTTATTTGTTCTGTAACTTCGTTGTCTCAGCTGCGGGGACATTTTGTTTTTAATATGGTTATGCTCAAGATGCTTTGTCATCGTTGGCATTGGCAATCGTTATCTGTAGATAAAACGTGCTATGTCAATAATATTGGAGTAAAATTATTTTATGACCCTTTTATGGCAAAAACAACATTGAAGAAACCAAAGTTATGTGGAAAAAGAACTATGGCATACAAAAAGGGAAATACAATGCTCTTAGCTTGAAGGGATAAGAGAATAGTACCATTTTTGAGCAACTGGAATAATGCTGGAATGTCAACTACTGAAAGATTTAAAGATTATGTACCTGTGAACTACGGATACATAAAGTCGATGCGTGTTGTTGATCATTATGCCTCGAATTATTGCTTTTTGAGGAAATCGCTGAAGTGGTGGCAGAAAAATAGTGGAAATAAGAGCTATAATTTACATATAAATTACAAAAATACATATTTATTTCAAATAGTTTAACAAATAAAAAGAATACTGACGTTGCAGAAGACAATGGTAAATTGTATAATTTTATAAATAAAGTCTGTCAGTACAAGAGAAAAAATATTGGAAATAAAAGCTAGTAGTTACATATAAATTGCACAAATACATATTTATTTCAAATAGCTTAACAAAAAAACAAAGATCATGACGTTTCAGAAGACAAAGGTAAATTTTATTCGATGTCACTATCGCTACTGTAATTCAAAACAATCACCCTTCTCTTTTTAACACGTTCCGTGCCACTTTCCGTTTAAGCCATTTGAAATTTTCGCCGTGAAACAGACATTTAAAAAAAAATCTATTGTATAATGGTATATTGACATTTAAATAACAGGTACAGTGCAATTATCATATCATGGGTCGTTGATGCGGTGTGACGATCATTTCGTTGGATCTTCTTTAAATTTGATCAGAAAACGCTGTAAAATTTGTTATGAAAATAATATTAAAAAATTCGGTACACTGTCGATAATAAATGATACTATAAAAATTGTAACATTATGTGATAATCGTTCTTATAAATTGCATTTACGTTTACCATGTTTTAGCTAAGTTTATCGAAACATATCTTTGTAATTGTAAAAAAAAGACTGTGTAACATATAACAACATATTTCATTTAAAATTAATTACAATATCATTAGAGAACGCTATGCAAGCATATATAGAAGCATGCGACTCGCGTGATAGAATAAATTTTCAACTATCTGTTTGCTACAGTAATTCGTTAAAATCAAATTTATCGATTTGTTTTGTAATGTACCTTAAACTCTACACATTTTTCTTGGCAATTATGATTTTTGCACTATTATAAATATTGCAAGACATACGTCAGAAGCAAAACTATTAATCATGATAACGCATGCGACCTACATGGCCTGAAGTCATCAAAAATCGGTCCGGCACGGAATGTGTTAATTGGCTTTAAAAGTCATTGTATACACTTGTTACTTTTGAAACTTCTAAGAAAATACACTTTCTGCCCGTGTAAATTAAGATCGCGTATAAAAACTACCGCGTAAACTGTGTTATAGTTTACCCGTGTAAATGGAGGGACGGGTGTAGACAACTTCTGCACATTCTCGTTAGACAGAAACGCTCCTTACCAAGCTACCAGGCGCAAAAAGCTTACCGCAATCATCGGCTGTCAAAACTGTCTGCCCATTAACGCATCAGATCGATGGCATCATAACTTGACTAAGTAACAGGCTAGAATAGACACGTAGGAGCTCGGTGTTACCTTCAGAAACTTGGTATTTAATCTGGTCACTTCGAGTCTCCTCCCTACTCTTCTCTAGGGAACTAACGAAACAATCCAAACGAACGTACTAAAATAAACTAAGCGAGTAAAAGGGTCGAGTTCCGATCGTTCCGATAATCGGAAGGGCTATCGGCAGTCTATTGGTTTGATCCCCTGATCCCAGGCTAACAGAAGTATACTAGCAGTCGTACGAAATTCTCGCGCGTTCCTAAAGACCACCTCTTCTCTACACACGGAACACACACAAACGTTTCATTGGCGCGTTTTCGAAAGCGTACTCTCGCGATTCGTCGTTGTCGGTGAATCAGACAATAGAAGTGGGAAGAAGCGTTTCCATGGTGCAGGTAAATCTAGGACAACCCTGTCTGTGATAGGAATAATTTAATCCGTCTGAGGGAAAGGGTTGAATAAAATATATTCACATATTCGAACCAGGAGAGAATAACAAGCGTGGAGGTATTAAAGAGTGAGAGAAAGTGAGAGAGAGATGAATTGAAAGGTGTTTCAGGAGTATTCCTCGCCCTTAGGGATTCATGTTACTCTGATTATTCGTCCCGTTCTTTGGAAACTGCCGTTTCTATCGAGGATCCTCCTTTTGGGAGCAGAGGACGACGGCTAAGGGTAGAGGAAATGAAGACAGAGGGAAAATTAATAGTGGGTGAATGATGTTCGAGGGCTGGGTGGAAGGGATTCGGGTTGGTTGCTTTGGAGAGAAAGGGTTCACCTAGTCGGGATTCCACCCACGCTTTTTTCACAGGATAACATCTTCGCGAGGAACCCAGCGACGATTCCCTGCGTATCAAAGGCCTAGGATAGGGTTAGCGATGCGATTATGGAGGAAACAATTAAGACTTGTTTGAACAATTTTTATTTAATATTAAGTGTATGCACATATCTGTTCATAAGTCATGGGACACAATTCGAGCTTTACGTATAACCAATTGCACTCGAGAAGCTACTATCAATCGCCGTTTTGTTTGATACAGGCAATTCATTTGAACGATATTAATTCTTTTTCGGTTTAAACAGATATTCTTTTTTTTTTACATTTTAAATGTTTAGTTGAAATTATTCTTTCATACATTAAATGTGTCTTTAATGCATAAAAACATCGATCCAAACGATGGAACCAGCAACAGTGAAAGTAAGTTTGATTTTTAGTTGTTTAGAGGCCAAATTAATAATGGAAATGGAGATTCGAATTAAAGTTAGACCAAATGATGTGAGTTTTTTTTTTTTTGAGCAGTTAGAAGGATTAGTTTACTGGATGATGTGTAAAGGAAGTTTTGAAAAACTGACCATTTTGAACAAAAGTATAGAGAAAATAATAAAGATCGCTTTTTACAATTTTAACATCAACAAATCACGGAATACGTAATTCGAGCTTTACGCTTATCCCCTTGCACGCGAGAGGCAACCATTATATAGTATAATACTTATTATTTAATAAATGAACATTACTTATGTCACTAGAAAATAGCATCAAGATTATAGGACAAAGTAACGAAACCATGAGGAAAACTAAATCTGAAAGATATTTATGCAAAATTCGCAAAAATAGTCGAAGGGTGTAAATTTCCTAGGACCAAAACCAAATCTATACTCCAACCCCGAATCGAAGTATAATACCTTAATACTTTAATTATTTAATATTATTTAATAAACAAACATTGCATATATCGCTCGAGAGTAAAATCAGGATCATAGAATGTCACGAAGCCACGGAAAAAATTAAATTTGAAAGATATTTATACAAACCTCGCAAAAATGAACAAAAGGTGTAAATCTTCTAGAATTAAAATCAAATCTATATTCCAACCCCCAATCGAAGTATAATATTTATTATTTAATAAATAAACATTACTTATATCACTTGAGAGTAACATCAAAGTTATACGACAGCGTAACGTACCCATGAGGAAAACTAAATTTGAAAGATATTTATGCAAAACTCACAAAAATAGACAAAGGGCATAAATCTAGGACTAAGACCAAATCTGAACTATAACCCTGAATCAAAAGGTTTTTAGCTTTCTTATCCAATCCAGGAGAGACCTCCTGTATCCTGATAACTTCCTGAACTGTGTCACCTGCGGTGTAATTAATATTCATATATACCCCTCGCGAATATATGATATCGCGTAACCTCGTCTCGTTACAAAGTAACACGACGGAGATAAGCACGTGTACAGTTCTCCTTCGCCATTTTCATATCACATCTCAACGATCGTGAAACGCCTTTAGGTACGAACGCGAAGTGAATGGATAACAGGCGAAGCAGGTGAATGGGATTTTAAGAGGACCAACCACCGGTTTCTCTTTACCAGTTTCAAATCGTTTTCATGTCCAACGTCAGGCCACCTCTATCAGGATAACATAAGGAACAAGCTGATTATTGGATGACATACAAAAGTGTTAGGAGAACATAAATTCGTGTCACATAGTTTTAACCACATTGCTAATCATGATCGAGATTATTAACGATGGTAATAACGAAAGTTTGGTCCAAACCACGATTCTGGACAATACAAGAGTAAACAAGGTGATCAGGGAAGAATGGAATACGAGGAGATCGTTGTGCAAGGGGAATTGGGGTGCTACACCCTTGGGGCTGGGCACCAGCCAGGTTCATTCTCCGCCAGGAGGCGGTTCAGAGGATTAATGGATTGCCTCGTTGTGCATCTGCAGCTGGGGAGGGTGGGATCTGGATCATTGTACGATTATTGGTTCTGAAAGGAGTGAATGGTTCCCCTTTGTAGGGGAGAGTTGCACACGTATGTATGCAGTCACTCTTATTAATATTCGGATACCCTTTAAAGTAGAATAACTTTTTTTAAATTGGACCAAATGACGTGTCTTTCTTTTCTTTTTTTTTCTTTTTTTGAGAAGTTAGAAGGATTAGCTTACTAGGTGGTGGGTAAAAGAAATATTGAAAGAATGACAATTTTGATCAGAACTACAGAATTTATGATTATCAGTTCTTTAAATTATTAATCTATTAGCCATCACTGTCGTATTTTCTATGAGTTAATGTTATAGAACCATAAACAGTGACTCTTATTAATATTCGGATACCCTTTGTAGTAGAATAACTTTTCTTAAATTGAACCAAATGACGTGTCTTTCTTTTCTTTTTTTTTCTTTTTTAAGGAGTTAGGATTAGCTTATTAGGTGGTACGTAAAGGAAGTTTTGAAAGAATGAAAATTTTAGTCAGAACCACAGAGAAAATAATAAAGGTTGCTTTTTACAATCTTTTTTTTTTATCTGAGCCTGTAATGAAAATTTAAAAAATACTCAGCAGTCTTTGCAGAAGAACTTCATAATCTATCAGAAAATCTTCTGCATGATTATCAGTTCCTTAAATCATTAACCTATCAGCTATCACTGTCGTATTTTCTACGAGTTAATATTATAGGCCCATAAACAGTAACTCTTATTAATATTTGGCCACTCTTTGAAATAGAATAATTTTTTTAAAATTAAACCAAACAACATAAGTCTTTTTTTCTTGAGCAGTTAGAAGAATTAGTTTATTAGATGATGTGTAAAGGAAGTTTTTAAAAGATTATACAATTTTGATCAGAACTACAGAGAAAATAATAAAGATCGGATTATGGTAAAGAAAAATATTTCACAGGATTTCATTTTCAGGAAATCGTAAGAAAACTGATTTGTAGTATCAATTAATCAAAACGAAATATTCTGAATTACGGAGTTATCCTTCAGAATCATAGTAACAGTTTCTAATTGATAATTTTGAAATAACCCTAAAAAATTTAAATTAATAAAGAAAGTTCGATTTCACTAAAATATGAAATCTTCATCTTCTCATCTATTAATGCCTAATTTCCGCAATCGAAATAATTTATCCTACCTATTTACTAAAGCAAAGTATAATACAGAAATATTGCTTGAAGTCTTACAAACATTGAAAAACACAAAATCTATATAAATAATGACCTTACTGGATGCATCATAAATAAGCATTTTAATTATTTTCTGAACATTGAATTTCGCCTTCAATTCACAAGCAACATGCTCGCAACTCTTAATATATAAACACTGGTGAAGTATTCATTAAGCTGTCACGTATTAATCTCGATGAATTATTCCAGCAACGAAGTAAAAAAGAAAGAAAAACTTAATAGAATATTGGAAACATAAAATAACGTTCCATATAAATGATAATAGAACATTAGAAAGTTTCCACTGTATGTTTCCTTTCATTCCGCAAAACAGTAATCACTTCCTCAATCCTAGCCTAACATTGAACCTCTCATTTCCTCCGTTTACATAACTTCCTTAAACGAACTCTCTAAAATCACTAGATCCATTCTCTCATTCATATATTCCTCCAATGAATTAAAACCTGTTCTACTAATCACTGGAATAATTATACCTGCGTTACATTCAGGTTTTTCACAATTGCGTGACGCAAAACAGAAATTAATCTCTGCAGTTGTTATTTCACGTTACAGTGGATTCGTGATTGTGGTTGTGTAACAAGTCTGCATTTCGCGATGCGTTATCGTCTGATAAAGCAGATGCACTAGTATTCTTGCACTACCAAATCCTTTAGAAAATCTTTAAACTCTTCGACCTCTCGCGTTTTTCTCATTGATCTCGCGTTCTGTCACTGAAAGCCTTAAAAATCTGATTTTAAATCCATTCATCTGTTCATCTTTTGCTATTCACCTTATATTCGTTATATTTCTAGCCAAGGCAGACAGTGAGTAACATTTTTATGCTACCAAATCTCTCGGAAAATCTCTGAACTCTTCGACCTCTCGCGTTTTTCTCATTGATCTCGCGTTCTGTCGCTGAAAGCTTTAAAAATCTGATTTTACATCTATTTATCTGCTCATCTTTTGCTGTTCGCCTTAGATTCGTTATATCTCCAAGGGAAGGCAGAGAGTGAGGCGTTTAGGGTTAAGAAGGTGCACCTACACAAACGTCCTCTGGGCGTACATCAGCGACGCCACGCAGATATACACCTAACGTCTGGGCGTTTCCGTCTTGGAGCGGCCTTCTGTCCAGAAGCAACGGCTTCTCTCCCCGTGCTACTCGACGCCTCGACCTGTTCAGCTTGGCTGTCAGCACCCGGTGGACGGCGAGAACGCGAGGGAATTCGATCTTTCGCCGTATGACGATCGGCACGATTTCCACCGGGTGCTCACTCGGTCGCCACGAGGTCGCGATTCCGCACCGCCTCTTCATGTCATGGTTCCGCCCCGCGAGTTTGACGGCCTGCCCTCCGCGGGAGCCGCCCCCGCTCTTCGAACAGGAACACAGAAACAAGAAGGAACTGACCCAGGGAAAGACGACAGAAGCGCGAAACCTCGATGAACTTGGCCTTGGCGCCTCCAGCGGATATACGGGGGCGTGAGGCAAGCGCGCGGCCTCGACCTCCTCGTGGCTGGTCAATAGTTTACCAACCGCGTATGAGAACTAGATAGAAACGCGGAATTTCGATTATTCTAATATTGTTTGACATTGAAAAATAGAGAGGAAAATGTTTAATTGATTGTATAGAGTCTTCTAATAAGAGCGATAGAACTTTGAATTGAAACAAAACGAAAAGTACAGAAGATAATTTAGTACTCGCTAGTTTGTTTTAAAGTACATTCAATGGCATTATACATGAAATATAATATCATGTAAATGACCATTAACAGTGCACTTGGTGGAGTGAACACGACAAATCCAATTTTCGAAGACTCTGGCACACAAATCACTGTACCAGGTTTACGAGACACGTAAATTTGACGCATTTGGGATTTCTCGGACGAAATTACAGAAACAAATTGCTATTATTTATTGGCAACTTCTCACTTTTATTATCGGAATGATATGACAATCTACCCGAATTTATAAGTTAATAATATACAATTAAGTTGTCTCTAACAAATCGATTTCTGGAAGGAAAAATTTAGTTCCTCGTTCACTCAAAAAAAAGGCTGTAAACCTAGTGTTAAAATAAAGTAGTGAATTCTTTGGGTGGCAGGATTCTCGAAAGTGTTGGGATTCATATTAGAAATAATAAATAATATAATAATAATAACAATAATATTGCAATAATAAATTTATTACTATTTTTATTTTTGTTTTTATTTTATTATTAATATTATTATATAATTATATATGTAACAGTTATTAGATAATATATTGATATATAACATATTATATATATTAATATAGATTAATATATTATTATTATTATATAATAATAATATTATAATATATTACTCCCGACACTATAGGGAATCTCAAGATTTTCGAGAACTCGTCTCGAACCCGGAAAAAATAAGTGTTATTATATAACAATAATATAATATTCATTGGTATTATTAATAATAATAATATAATATTCATATTATTAGTGCTTGCACTCTTTGTTATGATTTATGAAATGTACGATGTTAATAACACGGATAACAGGATTCGTGCGATTTGATATAGACAAAATGATTGCGTAAAGTACATTGTGTATGCTACATTTCATCCAAATTTTATACTATTAAATGAAATAAATAAAAATAAGCAAGTGAATAAATTTTATAATGCAGTTTTCACAAAACGCGTAAAAAGTCGAGAAATTCAAACCGCTGTCGTGTTCATTAAACCTTTCGTTACGGCAGAATTTAGTAGAAAGGTAGATGTTTAATTTTCAGCCGTAAAATTCGTTAAATTGTCTTTGAAAGTTTAAAAATTAATAGTTTTCAAATTTGTGAAAATGCAAAACTTGTTTCGTTAAATTGAAATGGAAGTGCGGAAAGAATAAAATTCTACAGTTGAATTTTCTACTGTTCCCTTCATTTTTATTGTTTACCAAAAATTATTATTGTTATAACTTTTTAATAAACTTTTAAAAGATCTGTGTTCGTATAATATTATTTCTTTTTGTTTTGATCCATAAAATATGCCGACAACGTTTGGTTATTGAACCTGGAACACTCTGTGTATGCAAATACTTAATGGTACAATTATATATTGCAATGGAAAAATATTTTTCAATCAACCTTATTTAATTAATAACAATATATACACTGCCGTTCATAGAAGCATGGACACTTCGTTAGAAAGGTTTTTCTTGATGAATAATTACTCGCGATTTATATAAAATGTATTTATATTCTAATCCCTCTACCCACTTACCAAATAATAAATCATTATCTTATTTTGTTAAGATCTGCAAAAAATTTATTTGTAAAAAAGTTTCTTCTGTGCTCAACTTGCGTTCAAATCAAATTGAAAGAGAATTAATCATTGCTATTAGCTGGAGGTCGCTTTTTCTTCGCTGTGTATTTTCTTGAGATATTTTTTTTATTTAACATTTTCCTTTTGACGAAAAATAGAATTTTTTAAATTGAAAAAATGTTTTAAAAGCTTTTCGTTTGTTTCTGTTTGAATATTATTTAATTATTTATGCATAATTCGTTAACGTTATGTGTATATAATGGAAAACTGATCGGAAATTATATCATTTTGTGTTATGAATTTTCTGTGTTCTTTCCAAAGAAAATTTCTGAAGGAGATTTCTCTCTGTTTATTTTACATTCGTGTCGAATCGAAAGAGAGTAGTTGATATCCTTGTTATTAGTTAGATATCGCTTCTTCTTCGTTAAAATTTAAACGTAGTCTTTAAATTTTTGTTACAAGTTCAAATAACAAAGTCATAAAAAGCGGCCACTACCATTTTCTTTGTAATTTCGACCGATTACAATTTTTACAAATTTCTTGTACACAGCATCTACTAAACTATCCTTTTAACTTAAAATTTGAACGTAGTTTTTAAATTTCCATTACAAACTTAGATAAAAACGTTGTAAAAGAACGACCGTTACTATTTTCTTCGTAATTTCGACCGACTGCAATTTTTCAAACTTTTTTTTGCACGTACCATCCAGTAAACTATCCTTATAACTTCTTAAAAGAAAAGAAAAAAACTCATATCCTTCGGTCCAATTTTAAAATAGTTATTCTGTATTAGAAGTTATTTATTAAGTGAATAATTTAAAAGAAAAATAACATTACAAGGAATAAAATAATAATATCAGTGGTAAAGAAGCGAAAAAAAAACAAAAACGAATCAGCTCGTTCATACACGACAGTAGTCACAAAACAAGGAGGAAAAGTATGGTTGCAATCATTACAAAAATTAAATGACTCTTCTCAGCGCCAACTACATTTAGACCGATCATGGGCAGAGCAATTCTTCATTCTGTTTTGAAGTGTGTGCAAAAATATTTGCACATTCTTGCACACTATTATTTCATTAATAAATGAAAGTGATTGTATATATGTTACGGTAAATGTGATTAATCCAGTGATTATATATAATTGTCGGTTATTATATATAATCACCACGAAATTTAGTAAATGTGATGAATTCTGGAATATTTATCAAATTAACCGGCAAGTTTATATAATTCGTAATGGTGAATGTGATAAATATCTTAACTGATTGAGCCAGTAGAATAGTTAGGTTAGATTAGCTTAGATATAACCTAACCTAATAACCTAGGTTAGGTTAGAATAGCAATATTTTATAATTTACAATTAAAAATTCAATAAATGGTTATTTTAAGTCACATGGATGTTGGTAAAGTTATAGACTTTTATCACATTTACCAAATTTAGTAATGATTATATATAATAACCGGCAATTATACATAATCACCGGATTGATCACATTTACCGCAACATGTATATATTTTTTTAAACAAAAGCACAGCGTTACCAACATCAACATGCGTTAACGTTAATATAATCTCTTTTCTCTGAAACAGTGTACAATATCAATAACCTGTCGAAGAAAAAAAAATTGTTCTACCACTACCAAAATCATCAACATCCCCAAAGCTAACCAATTGTCTCGCGATTGGCTTTTGAAGAGCCGTCGAAATCATCCCTTCAGGCCTGGTAGGCTGGCAATTCGACACTCTGGCATGCGTAAACACAGGCAACGTGAAAGCCAGGGAGGAGTAGAGAACGTCCTAATGAATCGCGCATGCCGCGTTGCGCAACAGTGTTCGTCTTTTCAGAGCAATCCCACTACACATCAATGGAGCAGAGTGGGTGTAAGAGCATGCGTGAGGGGTGAGAAATGAATGTGGTTTTCTGTTGCAATTTTTAACTATATACTTGTAATTCTGTGGCGTTTTTCATCGTTTCTCAACTTGTATCATCTATCTAAATTTTGTCTTTCCTGCCTGCAGTCAAAATCAGTTTCACTTTTTACTGTTATTCTGATCTTCCATTTTCTTGAATGAATTTCTTTGAAAATTTCTTGAAAATCAATTATTTGTGAAATTATTGAACAATCTAAAATTGAACTTATCTTCGCTGTTACTAATTGTAAGTCCGTCATTTGACTCGATTCTTGTAAGCACCAAAGACAGATAAATGTAGGAGATAATAATTTTAATTGAACACAACGCTGTATTATGAAGTGCATATGCGTGAACCATTTAAAATGTAAAGAGGAATGTTAGAAGAAGAAAAAAAAATCAGTTACCGTCCCTCCTTAATTGTCATTTGAGTAGTTATAGCGAATTAAGTGGCGACTGAGAGTAGTCTCGAGTGCAAAGGGTTAATACTTATACCTTTAATTACGTATTACCAAAATTGCTTGATATATAAGTACTACACTGTGGTCGGTGTGTGTTTGATTTATTTTGTACGAACTCTGTTTGCTATGTAGTGTATGAATTTAGAAAGTGTCGCAAAGTATTATTTATTCCTATTAATTAATTTCAAATATTTCAAGTGAAATATTGGAACCTCATGTGTTATTTTTATGAAGAAATTACAGAAAGTGTGTTTTCTAGGTTTAAGTCAGATACTTTATTTGTAACTATGAAACGGTCGCCTCTCGAGTGTAAAGGACTAATACCGAACATTAGCTATATTTGTAACAATTGGGAAGCTACTGGCCAAGGGAACACCCGAAAATTACAATTTTTTTTTAAACTTTATAGGTTTATAGAGTACATCGAGAGAAATATTAGGCAACCTCTTTTTTTTTTGGTCCTTTTTTCGGTTCTTCGAGGTGAAAACAGATATGAATGAAGATAAGTGTTATCCTGTATTTGCTGTATATCTTTAAAAATATATACAAAAAGGTGTTTAGAATAAAAGTTTGATGACTTTTTAATGCCCTATAGAACGATGATATTAAATTAATAAAAGTTTCACTCTCGTGAAAATGAGAGTTTTCAGAGGATTAATTTGACATAACGTTTCGATCGTTGCAGGAACCGCGTTAGGTCTCACTTGTAACATTCCACTTTCTTCAGGAAGAATCGCGCTAATTGTAAGTCTGCACTGTCAAACAGTGACAAACACGCTGATTGGTAATTGCAATTTTTCGTGGTGTTCTTTAGCAGCGAACGACTAAGCTGCTAAACAGTCAGTCGCTCGATAAGTCTTCAAGCAAATATATTGATAACCATCGATCATTTCGACACGATTCATTACTGTAAGCTTAGAAATTTTTGTTAAAAATTTCAAGACTACAAAGCAGGTATTGTATAGGGTTCAATGTTCAAGACTAGAAACTATTGAAAAAGTTATCCAAAATTAATTTGGCTGGCGATAAGTAGTTTACGAGTTTACATATGGAAATAGTGCATGCTACATACGATGATAACAAAAAAAAAGGCTTCAGAACTTATAGAATAGATATGTAACACTCGCCAAATGACGAAAGTATGTCGAAGAATTGATATTTTCAAAGTCATAAAGAATTTTTCATTTCGATTAGAGTGACTGACTTTTTCTCCATGAAAGCTATCGTTGCGTATGGAAATAATGAATTTAGTCTTTCATATTGAATGCTATATAATATAGAGTGATATGTACCATAAGATAGGATTAGATATCTAATTATCTCAGAGAAATGTTGGTTACACATTTTCATGATCGATAAACAGTTACACAGAGCTAATACAGAAAATTGTTTATAACTATAGTTATACTAATTTTTCCATGTTCTTTAGGACTTTCTTTTGTTTTGATCATTTTACGTGTACGTATCTATGGTGAGGATCATTATCGAGAATTTATAAGAGAACCATTATAGATGACTTTATGTGTATATATGTATAAACATTTTTCATATTAAATAAACATTTCATGTCATTTCATGTTGTTTTATATTTAAGTATTATTACACATGTGCAATACAATTTCTTTGTATCGGATATTTTCTTGTCAAAGTGGCTTAATCCTTAACTGGTATAATGGGGGTCACGAATGACCCTAAGGACACAAAGACCGTTACAAAACGTTCGTTGTGTAATTTTAAAAATTGTATTTCTACATCATTTTATGATCAAAGTTCAATTTTCCATGGATTTATTATTTTATACACTGTTTAAAAACAAAACATTCGTAGAGGTTTATCTGGAATGAGATTAACACATTTTTCTGCACTTTTTATTTAGGATCTGTCGCGACCACGATATACCAGTTACGTTTGAGGAAAGCATTACACCAGTTAACGATTAAGAAACCTAAAATTGACAGGAAAACTCGGTCTGCAAAAGGACGAATTTGACTCAACAAAAAGTTAAATTTAATCTGTGAAAGAGTGAATTTACTTTGCAGAAGGTTGAATAACAGTTGCAAAAGAGTTCATTTGGATTGCAAAAAGGTGAATACGATCTACAAAAGGATTACTTTGAAGTGTAATACCTGCAGTATCTTTCGCAACACAGACTCAGATGCAGGAAAAAATAAAGAAACAGTTGGAAGTCAGAACGTTTGGGGTCATCTTCAACAATCGTTGCGACGAATACAAAATGAAATTATACCTGTGCAACATCAGGTGACAACAAAAAACAGAGCAAATTCACAATTCACGAAATCACGTATACATCGTTTCATCAAAGCGGACATCAGAGTGCTGAAACAATACATACGATCCTCTTTCAAATCGAGAAGGATCACTTTTGATTCAAATGAGAAGCGAACACGTGGCGGCGTAGTTGCGCTTGCGCCTAGAATCTCTCTCTCCAGCGGGACATGCCGTTCCTGAAGGATCGTTCAGTGAAGAAAGGTGGAGAGGTCGGAGGATAACGTTCGCGTTGGTAGGGGACAGACGGTCGCACGAGGTTGGACGAAAGGGCCAGGCGCACGCCAGTCGAAAAAGGGTGCGACCTTCGGTGGCCGAGGCCAGCCCTCGGGGAGACCGCGCCCACGCATTTTCAGCAGGATCGCAGCATGACGATGGAGCTTATTTGGCCTTGGAGCCTCTCTGCCGCGGAGAACAACCTTCTAATCCCCTGTAAAGGGCCGGCAAGGGCCGATGTAATCCCTCCCCTCCCTTTGATTCTTCTTCTTGATACACAGGGCAGACAGAGATGAATTAGATCACTTTCTGTTTGATGGTAAAAAAAAAAAAAAAATAAAAGAAAAAAGAAAGACATGGAAAAAGTTAACTCTTTGAGGTCGTATTTTCTGTAAGCATGATAGTCTAACTGGTCGAAATTATTTTTAGTATTTTTAGGTAGTGTAGGACAGTTATTGGTTGAAGACAGTATAAATCTTGTTAACACGTTGAATGCTATAGAGGTCACCGTTGACTGGCGAAGCCAAGATTACTGGAAACCCATAATTCGAGTAAATTTGAGTATTTGTAACCGTTTGCACTCCGAGCCATCCCGGACGTTACCTACCAGCATCTTGGCGCCACTTTATCACGAAAACGTGCACTTACGAACCGTCACATTATATAATATAGCTTTGGAACCAAGTAAGGTATTATAATAATATTTGATTTATATGAATTTGTAGACATCGAGGAACATATATTTGCAAAAAAACAAAATCAACATTTTATTTCTTATAATTTTGTACAGTATGATAAATTTTGAAGCATTTTCCAATATGCATTGCAGGCTGATTAGTGCACGGTTCACAATAATAAGTCGTTTGACCTGTTTCACCTGGTATTTTCCTGTCAGAACAAACAATACAGTCCCATTTTATTTTTCCCACATTAGGTATATGTAGTTTACTATTCAGTCTATTGTCCGGCGAAGATGTGGATGGACGTGCTCTTGGTTCATTTTTTTTTTTATATATCTTAGTAATTGTACCATATTTTGATTTGATTTCTTCTGCCATTTCAACAGAAAACTTCAGATAAACATGCATTTCTGAAAAAGTTACGTTGGAATAAGTTGATTCCCCATAATCACTGTTAAACTTTGATATCCCCTCAAAGGGGACATCCGAGTGATATGCTAGAATTACGATGTCCTCTCAGAGGGGACAACGGAGTATGAAGGGTTAAATTTTCCAATATTATCAGTGTTACTACAATGGTGTGAAGATATTAATGCAACGATAGAATACGTAAAAATAGTTATATATATATATATGTAGGGATTTTCAGTAACTAGGGACGCCTTTTATAAGGATGCAAGAGTATTTAATGACCATAAAAAATAAAGAAGAAAAGAAATAAAATAAAATGAAAATACAGTTGATACGTTCGCTCTCTAAACTCACTCCGTTTTCTCACACGCCACGCTCGACTCTCACTCCACTCGCGCTTGTCCTCATACGCTCACTTGTCTCACGCATACACTCATTTACACCGATGATACACACACGCACGCCTCAGGACCTCTAATCCACGAGGCATTGACCCTACATATATATGTATATAATATATATATATAACATGTATGCTTGAATATTATAGGCTTATATTGCGACGTACCGTAAATTCATGTTGGCGCTACGAGCAAGCTAGGTAAAATTAGCGTGGCGTTCAACGTGTTAACACGTTGACTGTCATGCCGAAATCACATGATTTGCTCAGGATACTACGAAAGTATTTTTATTATTTTAAGCGTATAATGGCAAAATAATAATAAATATGGTTATATAAGACGACTTTCTTACCCATGGGACGTTTATCTTGCTGGTGGTCACGGGTTAGGTGCGTTCGATATCACATGACAACTATTTTGGAATATTTATTCACGTTATGGCTATTTACGATGCTTGTAAAATATATCCATCCGAAGAAAATTACGACATAAGATGCAAGGAAAGGAAGGGCCAGCATACCTGGTGCGAAAATTTTGCAAAGAATGTTGTCAAGAAGATTTTGCAAGTTTTGGAACAAAAATTGTTAAAAATCGGAGCAAAAAGATTATCACATACTGCCCAGATAGTATTGATCAGCTGCATCAATGTTTGAAATGCTTTAATACGATACACTGGCTGATAGAAGATTCGATAAAAATTAACCTTTCATTTTTTATCTTCTAATAACAATTTTTAATTGTTGTATAGTGCATATTTTATTTCAAAGTATTCTCTAATCTGCAATGATGTTCAAAATTCATCAACTGTCAATGTTCATTCAACTTTTACAATTATAAACATTTGAAACACTCCGGTCACCGATGATCATCGTGGCGTTGCAGGAGAAACAATCTACAGTCACATATGACCATCGTGGCGATCAGCGTGTTAATGTTAAAAAAATCCAAAAAACGAACGCTCGAGTAGCTTTTTTCTGCCGTGTTTCCCCTTCTTAACTCATCTGCATCCTCCAGCGGAATAATTCGCACATGACGACTGTCACTTATCACCAAACGTTAAAAAAGTCTGCAAACTTCTCGCGAATAATACGTAATAAAATTCAGAGGATTTACTATAAAATAAGGAGGATTTACTCCAGGTGGTTCTACAAAATTTCCAGCCAAATCATTGTTGCATACGTTTCATTTATTACATATAATAGCGCAATTCGTACTTCTTACGCCGAATTAACTTTGTGCGAATATTTTAAATAAATGGATTGTATAGGTTTTTAAGTTACTCGATGTACTGTTACGACTGGTCTACTATTTATTCAATATTCAAGGCTCACTATTTTACACGTATGTTCGCTCTATATATTTGACTGTTGGTCTGTTCTCTACTAGGTTTTGTGAGTCACTGACTATTTCTCTTCGCGAAAAGATCCTTCTACACTTCGAAGCAATGATGCATCGCGGAGATGAGATACTCGGATAGGTGCAAATCAATTTTTCGATTGTGGTAGGGAAGAGTAGCTGACACAATCTATTGGTTAAAATTATAATTGAGAAACTAGACAACAATTGCCACTCCCCAGACTATTCGTCACTCTCAGGTATCGAGCGTATCCTTGAGTGACACACGCGGAAATTTCGAGTGTCTCGAACAATGATCGTAGTAGATAATAATCTTAACACATTGTTGACCGGTAATTTTACGCAGAAGACTATTATTCCGTAATTGAATGTGGAAGTGAAGTAATCTAAATAAACGTCAGTAAACTTTATTTATACATAACGAACTGTAATGAAACTTTGAACATATTTTTTATATAACTTCTAATATTTTTATTATTATTTTATACGACTTCTAATATTTTTATTATTATTTTATATGACTTCTAATATTTTTATTATTATTTTATATGACTCCTAATATTTTATATTTTTTTTTGGTATGATAAACGGTATAGCAGTCACCTACGTGTAATTGTACACAACAGATTTTGCAAATATATCTTGTTTCGTTGCGCTTTTTGTAAAAACTAGAATTATGATAAAAACTTAAATATCAAGAAACGTATGATTTTTTTTATAATAAAGCAAACATGACTAAGCACGATGAACAAAGATTTTGCAATATTCTATATTACTCTGATAAAAAATTGAAATAGCTAATGCAAATGCGAACACGTGACCGGTCAACTATGTGTTAAGAAGCACTTCGACTCTGGTGACCATATAGATACGAAAAAGGTACCGTTAAAAAGGACGAAGTTTCTATCTTGAAAACGAGTCAATAAAGGGCAAAGCGAAAAAACTACGATTGCCGTGGTGTCATAAACTTATGGTCGTTCGAAATGGACTAACGGCTAAAGGCGAGATTGCACAAATATTAATAATTTCAGGGGTTGGACGGCAGGTATACACCTCGAGGACTAAACAACCTTTCTTACTACTACAGTAAATTTGCTAACGGAAAAAATTGTTCGTCCTTTGAGGTTCGCTATACGACAATTATCTAAAAAAAAAAAGAAATTAATTGTCATTTGAGTAGTGACTCAAATAACGACTCAGAGTCATCTTTCGAGTGCAAAGGGTTAATCTAACGTCGAATCTGATGTTGAACCTAATCCAGGAAGTGTGTATGCATGCTGTTTTATAAACTTTTTGTCTGTTTCTATTTGCTGTTTATGTAGTGGAGATGGTCGAAGTGTGTTGATTAGTGTTTTGCAGTGTTCTGGGGATGACTGACTTGTCGAGAGAGTACGGAAATTGTTATTTAAGCTATTTGTTATATTGCGAGTAGAATTATGGCTCTTTCTGGTCAGTCGGTAAGTTTGACGGTTCTGGTGGCCAGATGAAAGAATCTTTGAAATTCGGTGTTGTAATCCAATTTGCAGGCCGTGTCGCCTAATCCCTCGCTTCGATAATTTTTAGGCTTTTGCGACCGAACAAGCGTGCAAGTGGTTTATGCGACGCTAAATAAGTAATATAAAAGAAGAATGTAAATCTTTTAACAATTCATTTTTTTTTTGTTTACAATTATCATTGCATGTTGATAAAATGTTGATCCTTTTTAAAGCAGCGAAAGGAATGAAGTTTGATAGGTACGTTGAAATTCTAAAGTGAAAATCCTCTTATCTTATTTTTATTTTCGTTGTTATTCCACTTGGAGTATATTCGCTTTACTCTATGGTATGCACTCATTCTCCTACGCTTTTTCTTCGACAAGACACACCTACGCATTTTGAACAGGATCTCATCAGCTGTTGTAGGGTGAATATAAGATTCTCGAATCATGTTTTGATGGTTTCCGGAAACCACGGATGACATATTTTACACAACTATTATGACATAATAGGAAACTACAAGTACAATTATTTCAAGCATGAAACAATATAATATATAATAAAATAACGATATTATTTTTCATAAAGCAAGATTATTAAAATATTTTTAAAATAATATTATACTCTGTAAGTATGTTTGATAATGTGTTGCAATTATTATGTACATATTTCTTAACCCTTTGCACTCGAAACCTTTGTGCTGAAGTTGAATTTTTCTTAATTACTTTTTCGCATAATTCCTTATGTTTCACCTATGGTTTTGTCGATTAAAATTCGAAAAATCCAATGTTTCTGTTATAAGTTACAGCTACTTGCGACTCTATAGTTTTTGTCATCGTTTCTGAACTTTATTTTTGCTGATCTTTCCCCAGAATCTGAATTCTGCCTTTTCTGCGTGCTGTCAGAATCAATTTAATTTTCTTCTTGTTATTCCAATCTTCTGTTTTCTCGAACCAATTATTTAATTCAAATCTCTCATTTATGAAATTATTGATTTGGTCCTTAAATAATTTAAAATCGAACTTATCTTCACTGTTACTAACTCCGTCATTTGGCTCGATCTTTACAAGCATCCGAAATAAACTAACGTATGAAATAATAATTTTAATTAAACACAATGCTGTATTATGAAGTGCAATAGAGAAGACATCCGTCTTAAAAAAGAAACAGTTATTGTCGTCCCTGAATTGTTATTCAAGTTGCTGAATCGAATCAAATGGTGACTGAGTCACCTTTTGAGTGCAAAGGGTTAAACTATAATTGTGAAGCAGATATTGGACAATTTAATTTTCAAATGTAATATTAGCAATTAATTCTTTCCGATTTCTGAGTACAATGATAGTGACTTAAAAAGAGCAGAGATAGATCAATAATCGAAATAATTTCCATAATTGGCTATGGCTTTTACCATTTTTTTGCTAACTTGTGTAGACCATCGCAAGTGTTTCGATTTAAACAGCTGTACCAATTATGTGAACACAGTCGGAAAGAATTTATTTTAACATTTAATACCAATCCTCTTTTCTCTTTTATTGAAAGACTCTTCAGATTAAATATAATAAAATTTACGAAAACTCTACGATAAACAAAATATTGCAAAAATTCATTTCATTTCCAAAAATACAGTTGATAAAAAAAAAAAAAGAAAAAAGTGTCATACAAAATTTATATTCTAATAATTCTTTAAATTGCTGCAAAATACGATATTGTACAACTGGAAAACATTTATATAATTTTTTTCTGTAATTTAGAAAATATGAATAAATCAGTCGACAAGATTGAAATGATTCAAACACCATACAATTTTTTATTACATTCAAATGTACAGATCTAGACGAAATTACAGTAGAATAGTAATTGACGATATATGCATTATTTAAATTTCAAATAAAATAGATAGAAATCTCTTTTTTTTAGCATTATTATTTAGTGTCCATTTCTTTCTGCTAAAACCCTATAATTCTTTCCTGCTTACATCTATCACGGCGTTCAGATACCACGTAATCATAACTGACGGCTCGTAATGGCCGCTAGGGTGTTGCCATGGTGAAATTCTGCACTCCATGAAAATATGACGACTACGCCATAATCTTCAAACTCCTGAACATCCTGCTTTCCTATCTTACGATATATGAGAGATATGAACTTGCCTATCTTCAATGAAATAACCATAGAACAATAATGTATCATCCGAAAATCCTTATAACACACTTAAAAATTATCCCCAACAATATTCCATAAATTTAATCATTTTTCTTTACTACGTTCACTATGACACTCATATGATTTTCCACCATAATCTATGAATTGATAAAAAACGCATGCAAATACATAACGAGTGAAAATACACAATATTACCTTTAATCGCCAATTCTATGTACAGTCGGCCGCATAAGTGTTCGTCCACCTACCGCATTCAGTGTATGTATAGGTAAAAGTAGAAAAATATGTCAGAAAAGTTTGAAAAAAAAGTACAGCAATAAAGCTTTATTTGTACAAAATAAAATGACATTGCATGAGATTCATAATTGTTATACATAATGATAAAATTAAGCAAAGTATTATAATGTAGCGGAAAATTCGAACGCAAAAGTCTTCGTCCACGAATATTTATAGTAAATAAAACGCATAGTAACGAACTAAACTTTAAAAGAACTGAATGTACTTTGATCGACTGTGTTTTGTTAAGCGTTTGCAATTGGCAACAGTCGATCTCAGACATTCAGAAAGAAAATATCATAGTCGAAATAATAATGGATTATAAGAGACGTGAAATATCACTTCCTCAACGGGAATATGTCGTAAAATTTTGGAAGGAAGGAAAATCTCAAAGGGAAATTTCTAAACTAATGGATATTCCACAATCCACGATCCAGTACATATTAAAGAAATTTAAGGAAGACAAAATCATTGTAAATAAACCGCGATAAGGAAGACCGAAGCTGCTAACAAATCGCGAGGAAAGTCGCATACTTAGAGCTGTTAAACAAGATCCCCACATTTCAATACCTGAAATGCAGGAGAAGGTGCTGATTCCTTTAGGCAAAACTGTAAGTCGTGATACAATTCGGCGAGTACTTCACAGAGACAATTTGAATAGCCGTATTAGTCGTAAGAGGCCATTAATCACTGCTAAAAATGCTAAAAAGAGATTAGAGTTTGCCACAAAGTATGTTTCAAAATCAGAAGATTTTTGGAAGCGTGTCATATTCACCAACGAATCCAAATTTTGTATTTTTGATACACCTAGTAAAAAAGTTTGGAGGAAACCAAATACGGAATTTCAAAAAGAAAATTTAACACAAACCGTGAAACACGGGGGAGCATCGCTTATGGTATGGGGCTGTATGTCGGCAGCTGGGGTTGGTGATTACCACATTATAGAGGATACCATGGATCGTTGGATGTACTTAAATATATTAAAAGAACATTTACTTCGAAGTGCTGATAAATTTGGAATTAAAGATAATTTCATGTTCCAACAGGACAACGATCCAAAGCACAAAGCCGCGATCGTTAGAGAATGGATACTGTATAATACTCCACATTATTTAGAGACACCACCCCAGTCACCGGATATAAATCCTATAGAACATTTGTGGGCAGAAATAAAAAAGAATATTCGCAAATCACCGCCGAGAAATCGTAATGAACTAAAACAACGATTTATAGAGGAATGGGAAAAAATACCATCAGATTTTACGGAAAAATTAACAAAATCAATATCCAAACGTTTAAAAGCTATAATTTGCTCTAAAGGATATCATACTAGGTATTAAGAGTAGAAATAGTAATTTTATGTAACAATAATTTCATTAGTTCGTAAGTGGACGAAGACTTTTGCGTTCGAGTTTTCCGCTACATTATAATACTTTGCTTAATTTTATCATTATGTATAACAATTATGAATCTAATGCAATGTCATTTTATTTTGTACAAATAAAGCTTTATTGCTGTACTTTTTTTTCAAACTTTACTGACATATTTTTCTACTTTTACCTATACATACACTGAATGCGGTAGGTGGACGAACACTTATGCGGCCGACTGTATCAATGAAAATACATTAAATAACTTAACCCTTTACAGACGGAGCTGCTTGGAGAGCGAGTGTCGCTGTGGATGAAGGGTATTGGCATATTTTACCAAAAGTAAACACTTGTCTAATGTATGTGTTATAAAAGCTAATAATTTTATCACATATAGAAAATGTGTCTTGTCTGGTTAATACATTTTGTACTTCAGCATTTTATGATACTTTTTAAAGCACTCGCCTATATGTAAAATCGGTTTAACCGAACAGGTGTCACAATAAAAAAAAATATATATATATGTATAAAATTCTTATGTACATACGTAAAAACTATGAATGCACAGATAAATGTTTACACGAACTAAATGTGGTGACTTTACTAAAAGACCAACAGCAGAGAAAGAAAAACGCGCTAAAGTATTCATAATCAAGTGTTTATAAAACTTATTGAAGGGAAATTTTGAAAATGTCTAAATTTCTTTCTACAGGCTGTATTCTACCTCTGAGGTGTATATTATATTATGGACTCACATGCCTTATGTGGGTTTTATTTATTTATTTTTATATTAATAACTACAATGTACTGTTTAATTATTCCTCACATACACTTCACACTCGCTTTACTCTCGTTCCATATTTTTCCTTCTTCACTCGCCTCACTCACGCTTCTCCCTCTCTACACTCGCTTGTTTCTTCCCCACTCCTCATTCGCACTGTTGTCACATTCGCATGGACATCCACGCCATCATTCATACTATAAGACCAAATCCACACCTTATTGCTTAAAAACGATAAATAAGGATTGGTAGCTATATGTCGACACGTTGTCCGCAAAAGGGTTAAAATTAGGACTATTCGTAACTTTATGCTCGCTTGAAATGAACTCAATGGGACATAGATCTCGTTAATGTTATACCTGAGAACATTTCCTACTAGGATTGGTTAACCCATTGCCGCAACCGACGGCTATAGCCATTCTGTATATTTTCATTAATAAAAAAAGAAACATTATTAGTACGGACTGTACTAATGCATTTATTTGCTTATTCTTCAGTAATACATTGAACAAAAATGACTATAATCTTCGCGACGGTTATAACCGCCATTTGTTCTGAGTACAGAAAAAAAGTAATGATAAACAAACAAAAAAAAACTGCGTTTCTGGGCACGATTTTAAAACTAAAAGAGTGCGGCAGTGGGTTAACTATTTTTTGTTTTCAATATTGAAAAAATATTTTTTAAGCTACACTTTTTAATGTGAAAAACATATTAGATCCTAATATTGCACACATGTATAAGAAATGTAAGCTACATGCTTAGAAAATATAAACTAAATATTCATAGAATATGAAATAGATATTTAAAGAAATGTAAGGTAGATATTTAAAAAATGTGAAAATAATAAAAATAGTAAAAATATATATAAAACCTCTGACAGATCAATATCTCTGACAGAAATATTCTCGAATATAACTACCTATAATTTTGAACTTTTAACTTCGCATTCAAATATAACCGTAAAATAAATAAATATAACAAAATTCACAATAAACTCGCGACGAAAAATTGTATTTACGTTTTAATAATCATTTTGCTCCAAATGTGCAAGTGTCCGATGATTTATGGGCGGGAGTGTATATCTATGTGGAGATAAGCAATGGGGACTTTTGAATAATAAATAATAATTTTTTTGAAAATATTTTAAGAATTAGAAATAACTTTTTGAGAATTTTTTACACAAGGGAAATAGTCCTAATTTAAGGTTTTTCAACTTGTGGGTTGAGGAACCCCGTCTTGGGAATGCTAGGGTTAAGTATAATGGGGGTCACGATATAGGGAGGTCGTAAAATTGGTCAGGTGTGGGCAAAGTGAATTCTAAGAAATGCCGATATGGTTCACCGTTTAAAATGTTATTGTTGACAAAGTACGGACATAAGAACATAAAGAAATGTGTCAAAAAATGTTCGAATTGTAATGGTGAAACATTTGAACACTTAATGTAATAAAATACATTTGTAACCTAAAGTGTCGAACATCTCATAAAGTATTGCCTTTAAGATGACCCTACCCTAATACTTTTATACTAGTGAGATACTTATATGATTAGGATAGGTACTTTTTTTAAATATCTCTGTACAGTTCGTACACTAGCTGAAATATTAGCTTTTTAGGCAATTTGCTTTGCACTACACGTAGAATTTGATGTAACCTTTTATCTCTTTGCGACAATGCCTTTTTAGTTCTACCTAGTTCTACCTTTGTATAATTTACCGTAATTTTCACTATTTTTCAAGTATGAACGTACAATAAATTCACTTCTGTTTAATCTCCTCACAATCTCTCTGTTGGAATACCCTTCTTCTTTTAACACCTGAACTTTTTCCATTTCTGTACTGTTTAACTATTTTGCACGACCCATTATTACGTGAATGCAAAATAATCTCGTATTCGATACTGTAGTTGCTAAGTAAACAAGTTAAAACAGAAGAAACTCGGAAAACAGTACAGATATAATGAAGAAACGAACCGCGTTTATTCAAATGTCGTAAGAGTATTCTTACTTTTTCTTAAAATTGCGAATATGTTTACAATGAATAACTTCTCAAAATACATGTGCACACTTTCATTAAATAAGACTTATTATTCTTAAAAAATAAAATTTATTAATTTGAACTTCGTTAAACAAAAATACAGTGAAAATGATACTGCGTTTAATCAAGTGTCGCGGACTGTATATACATACAATGAATGAGTCGCTTTTTTTGAAAGTGGTATAAGTCCATTTTTGGAAAAAATTAGTTAATAGTAGTTTTAGTAGGTTATAGATATCCTCTTTTTATATTTATAATTATACAGTCAATGGTGTACAATATCCTCATAAATTAATGAAAAAAAGTTGAACTGTAAAATGTTATCGCAGGAATGTTTTTGTTGAAAGTGGAATAGGTCCATTCGTAATAATGATAATTGAAACAACTTTCTAATCGCATTAATTATTAATTACTACGACTTCAGTATGCACCGCCCTTAAAGTTTTTACAGTGGATAATGTCATAAACATTATAATATAACTGAAATTATTTCTTAATAAACTCGTTTAATCGTTTACTTACATGTCTTCATTTTAATTATTATTTTTTACATTAAAGAATACATTTCAGAAAAGCCAACTTCAATTAAACTATAAAGTTAAAATTGCTATTGTTTATATTTTTCATAATATGTTTTTATTGAAAGTGGTGTAAGTCCATTTGTAGCTAAATGATCGTTTATTTCCTTTAACATTTTTATTAATTATTATTGCATAATAAACTTGAACGAGTTTATATTAGGTTGTTCCAAAAGTTCTTTTCGTTATATTCACGCACTCCTTTGCCTGACAACGTTTCGAGTAAACATACAGTCAAATCTGTTTAAAATTGAACTTATGGTTATTAGTTGTCTTCTAAACAGTATGTTTATTTTTTGATAAAGTATCTCTTGGATTTTTCTGTGCTATTTTGAAAGATGGAAAATCAGGAAATGCATTTGTAACATGTGAGATTGTGTTGATTTATAAAAGGCAATAGTGCTCGGAATATTGCAAATTAAATTTACGCCGTCTATTGGGATCGTTGTAACTGTTCAAACGGTTCATAATCAATACAAAAAGTTTAGAATTGGAAATTTTAAATCAGATGAAAAAGTACCTCGAACAATATTTTGCTAGAAAAACCATAACGATTTTGGAAAAATCGCATCATAAGTCTTCCGAAGAGAAGGAGAAAAATGAAAAATCGAAATTTTATAAAATTACACCAAAAATAAACGATTCTACACCTCATGTCTAACAATAAAGCGAAAAGAACTTTTGGAACAACCTAATAGTTTTAAAAACATTACCCGAATTGATTAAATTGTTTGTCAATATTTTCAAGTTGATTCAAACCTTAAATATCTCAATGTATGAATAAATTGACTTATAGTACTTTCAAAAACAACGGCTCAAATATTACAAAAATAGGGAATAAGAAACTTGTTTATCTCACATTATTCACAATTTCGTAAGAAAAACAAATTTGGATTATTTAGAGATATTCAAGTGTGCAGCACTGTACTTCGTAAGTGCCTAAATACTTTTAAACAGTAGCGTATACGAATGACGTAGAGATCAACGTGTTGATAACATTGTAAATACTACAACTCTTCTCAAAGTTTGAAGAAGTGTGTCAGTTTCCTGGTAACACGTGCAATATATCTCTCCGATTCGCGCGTATTCTTCCCATGAGACCTCCTCACCCTCGATATTCCCCTGCTATACCGATGTAACGGAGTTGTTTACACTGCGCATGTAACATGGCATCAAATGCGCGTCTCTGTTCACGCCATGCTCTCAGTGATTGCTCACGCTTGCTTCTTCTCTTTCCTAGCAACTATTCCAAGTGATTTTCCTCGTTGTAATAACCGGTTACAAACCTGTACAATCATTCTACGATGTAACCTACAAATCGCTGTCACTGACACACGAGTATCTCTCTCTTTCTCTTGCTAGCTTTTCAATATTTTCAACCGATTTATTTCTATTTGTTAATATTATATTATATTATCCATGATTTTTTTAAACGTTACCGTAAGGACATCGTGCCGCTGTGTATTAAATTAGATTTAAGTTTCCGTTACATACGGTTCTCGACGTGTCGTTTAAAAGTTCAGTGATATCAGAATTGAAGAGAAAGTCGAATCGTTCTCGATACATCGCCAATCAGGAGCTCATATTCAGCAGCTATTGTCTCGCGTGTATCGTAGCCGGAGTGCGTTTAGTGTTGGTGTCTCACGGACGTGGAAAAGAAAGGGAGAAAAGGCAGCATCAAGAGCAAATCACGATACGCTTGGTAGCAGGCTCGCAGCATTCCGCAGCAAGAATTCGCTTCTGTCCCGAGGAGATACATGAATAAATAAACACATGTGACTTGGCCTAACCTCTAACCCCATCTGTTTCCCTTTTTTTCTTTTTTTCGACAATCTACTCTCGATAGTATCAGGAAGTTTGTATACTTGAACAATATCCGTCATCGGATCTTTTCATAAAATTCTTCTCACAATTCATTTATTATTTTAAAGACACACATGAACAGTGGTCTTAATTAGAAAAATTAATTTATTGTGTTACGTTGTTTTTCACTGTCGACATTTATTGGATACTATTTTTTCTTTTTATACGATTAAAGACGTGTTTGAAATGAGAGATCTGTTTCTCTCACGGACAAGCAGTATGGCTCTGTAGTCGTGACCCTCAAACCACCGAAAAAGTTCGGTGAGATATGAAAAAAATGAAAAGTGATATCCCTGTTAACAGGAGCCCATGGTCGCCATGGAGCTTTGTCCCGGAAACAGGTTGGTATTTGACTTTCTTTAAAACCTGGATTATCTCCTCCTGTGTGTTCACGCGTAAATATTTTCGCGATCGTGACCAATTATGTCAACAGATAGTAACATATCATTTCACACCGAAAAGTGTGTCCATAGCTAAAAACAAGAGTGAACTAACCAATCAAATACACAGAATAATTTATTACCGTAGTAATATTGGTCGATAAATTAATATGTAAGATACATTTCACTTTACAATATCACTGATAGAAAATACTAAAAAAAGAAAAAGAAAAAAAGAAATAAAATATAAATTGTATATACGCAGTTAGATCATTAAATTTCTCTTTGTTCTCGAATACAAGAAAGATAGCGTTTGAATATCCAGGATATCCACAAGCATGGGGGAGAAATTAAATCGTGTAAATCTTCAGAGGCTTTAAAGGACGATGAACATGTTCCGGTGTCATCGTAATAGCCACAATTAGATTCGCTCCATTGAGTTCTAAATGCGGAGACTCGATCACCAGGAACACAGAGAGATGTAGGAGGCCGTGAAGGATCCTTGAAGTGGAAGGAGGAACCACACAACGAGGAATCCTCCTGCAATTTCATCCTGCTATCCTGACCGCTGTCGCCGCCTTTCTTATTAATATGCTAATTTTACATGAGCACCGCATGAAATTATGAAGGGGACCGCTGGTTTCTATTCGTGTCGATTGCTTCGGACGTTTTCAATGTTGTCCAGGGTGTTTCAAGCTTACAGGCACGTGTAATCCGAAACACCTTCGACCAGGATAGCATGGGATCGCGTAACGTCGACTCATCCCCCAGGAAATCTTATTCCCTAACCTAAAATGTTATTTCAGTAACTATACCGGCGGACAAAGTTATAAGACATTCTGGAAATTAGTAGGATAAGGATTTAATATTACACTTATCTTAAACAACGTTACGTGTAAATTAAAATAATTTATTTTTAACTAACATTATTATAAATTAAAGGAATATTACAACAAATTTTTAGTTTAAACGAAAATAATGGAATTTGGACAAAATTGTAAGACGCTAACTTTATAAATAAAAATATATGTAATTAAACAAAATTATGAAATCTTTCTTGATATAAATAACGGGTGACAAGTTTAAACAAAAATACTGGAATTTAACTTGGACAAAATTGTAAGATGATAACGTTATAAATAAAAATATATGTAATTAAACAAAATTATGAAATCTTTCTTGATATAAATAACAGGTGAATCCTCTTTTGTTTTGAACCAACTCCATCATTCGATTCGGCAGACTTTTGTATAATTCTTTCATTGGGTCGTTCGGAAAGTTCGTAGCGAAATTTGGATAACATTAAAGTTTAGTGTATTTCTGAAAAATAAATATTTTATTCCGTAATAATGCATCATTTCCATCGATTATTTATCATCATCTATTAGGTAGTTCCATGATCTCTTTCTTAAAACGCTTTTGATTTTTTTCAGCGATAAATCATTCTAAGTCAGTATTTCCCAACCTTTTTTGCGCCATGCCCCACCTAAGCATTTCTAAATTTCATATGCCTCTTATGTAATATATACATAATTTTTAATATTCAAAAATTGAATTGTTTACTGAAGAAAATTAAATTGTCGGTTTTAAGAAGAAATCATCAGGAAATTATTAAGGAAACACAGTAAGTAAATTTTCAAGAGTCCGTTATCCATTTAACAAGTAAATTGCATCCTGGGTAACACTGCTCTAAGTAGTTTTTGCAAACCTCTAATGTACTAAACATTGTTCCATTAATACAAATTTTGCATGGACTGAAATAAGTGATAATCGGAGAGTACTATGCGTAAACATCTCAATCAGAGTCTAAATTTTTGTCAAGTTTTCATCGAAACGTGTGATCTAACGTTATCTTACTGGAAAACAACAGTTTCCCTATTGTTCAATTCTAACCGTTTTTTCTTTAACTTTTTCATACAATTAATTTAACTGAGAGTAACATTTATTCAAATTAAGAATTGCTTTGCTTCCTAGAAGTTCGTTGTAAAGTAATTCCCTTTCAGTCCCACCATATACTGATTGACACTTTCTTTAGGTGTGTTACGAATCGCGATATGATCGTCACGAACCGAAAGGTTGTCCCTCTTTTTGAGTCAATCCACTTAAGGAATTTACTCGGGATACGGGACTTAGGTAGTGCACGGGAACTTGAATGAATAAGACACGAAAGGAGTTTTGTTGTTATAAATTTGTAGTTTATTCTACGAGATACATATGTCTATGTATGAGTGAATATGTTTACTGTTCGAAAATCGGCGTGTTTCTGACGTGTTGCTGGAAGGGCTTGTTTTTTTATTAATTCGTACTATTTTTCTATCGGTGGAAGAATATGTGGAGGTGGATGTGTGTTTTCGTGGTTGGTGTAGGTGTTTAGCTATGGGTGTGGTTTGTGAGATGGTAGAGAGAGAAATTTTCCGTTTTCTTTGATTATAAATTATTCTGCTGGTCCTTGTAATTTTTGCCCATGCGGTGACCAGCTGCTCAGGGGTTTTAGGCTTTCCGGTGAAATATTGTTTTATTGCGGGTTGCGCTCGAGTACGAGGCTTTCTTTCATTGCGTTAGAAAGTTACCTGAGCGACGTCTGTTACGCATGTGACAGGTGTAATTCATCTTTTGGTGTAGCTAATTCTGATTCTCTTGTTATTTTCCAAGATCACTTTCTTACAACATTGTTGTATAAAATCCACTGTTTAACCCCTATAATTATTTGCTTCGAAAACGTATGCTTTTTATTACGCTTTAACAGAAAGTCGCATAATGGATCCGATCCATGTTTCTTCATGTTACGCGGCGTTCAGACATTGAAACGACTGGTGTATCCAAATTGTTTCAAATGTTCATATGTAGTACTGTTTGATATTTTCAATATCTCAGCAGTATTTCCGTAAGGTATCGTGGATTATTTCGAATTAACGTTTTTTATTTCATCGTTCTCAATAACGGATGGACGAGCGTAGAGCGCCTTAAAAAAAAAAAGTTACCGTTTTGAAACGTGAAAATTATTTCAAAACTGTACTATCCTTAACATCATTACCGTAATCTGCACATATCTTTTTTTTTTTTCGTCTCAAAAAAGCACGAAGCTTCTATAACTGAAGAGTGGCTACTATTCAAATGATCTAAAATAATGGAAGCATCCCCATAAAGTCCAGATATAAATTCAGTAGACCACTTATGGGCAGAATTAAAAACCAGTATACGAAAATATGAAATAAGTAATGTGGACCAACTCAAAGAAACATTAAACCTGGAATGAGAAAATATTAGTGACATTACAAATAAATTAGTTCAATCTATGCCAAATAGATTACTTGAAGTAATAAAACACAATGATTGCCAAACAAAGTACTAATCCATCGAATTTATCGAAATATGTTCTTTTCTTTATGTACGAATACGGCTGAGAGATGGTTTTTATGGATAGTGACATTCTTTTTTTATTTATTGCATTTCTAAGTAATTAATAAAAAACTGCTTTATAAATAGACGTAAAATAGTGCATTAATGATGAATTCTGCTGAACATAAGTAACAAATATCCTTAAGAATAGTTTTTTTTTTATGCTAAATATCCGTATGGTGTACGAATACGAGTACTAGTAACTGTAGCTAGAAAGAAGTGTCAAAAGGAGCTCTAGACGACTTCCAGAATGGTTAGATTGGAAAGGATCATTGTAGAGTAATCATCTTCAGCGATAGTATTAGCAATAGTAGTAAAAGCATCGAATCAGTATAATTCTAGTCCTATCAGTGTAATTATGCTCCATACTTGGGTGGTCCTTCGTAATCCTTTAGTCGGCACACCACATGTGAATACAAATCGTGCTCGAATTAGTTTGTGGACAGATAGGCTAAGGTATTATAAAAAAAAAAAATGCCTCCGTGAATACAATTCTCCACTGTTATTTATTTCACTATATAACAGTTCGCGTACGGACGGTTTCGTGGCGCGTGTCGCGGTGTCTTAGTCGTAACTTCCTTCTTCTAACCTCCTACTTCTCCTTTTTAAGTCCTTCGCCAGAAAAAGGGGAAAAGGTATAGAAGGAGAGGCAATCATAGAAAAGAAGAGAGAAAATCGAGAAGTAGGGGAAAGCGTAGAAGTCGTGGAAAATTTCGGAGAACGAAAGACATCGGAAAAGAGTTATAAAAAGTAGGGAAAGTGAAGAGGTTTACGAGCTTAAGGGTGGACACTAATCAGGCCCAGACCAGGCCTTGGAGCAAGAGTGGGAATTGTAGGAAATGCAAAGAATGGGAGTAAGAAGGAATAGAAATAGGATATGCAGTGGCGTATGCAGTACCATGACCGCCACAAGTTAAATTCGAATCGAGCTTAACACTAACAATGCAATTTTATTCCGTTATCTGAATTTTCTTTTTGAAGTAAGATTATCGTACAATATTCTATGTTCGTTTTCTGCATATAGTATATTTATTATAAAGGTTAAACCGACATTTGTAAATAAATCGATCATGTTTCTCGAGTTTTATTTTGATCATTTTGATTAATTTTTAGTTTTATTAGAGGCTAAGATAAGAGAAATTGTAAAAAGTGACATTTACTATTTTCTTCGAAATGCTAACCAATTACAATCTTTTTTTTTAAATCGTACACACAGAACGAACTTCGTCCAATCAACACATCAATCGATAAACTTTTCATCGATATTATTTAACACTTTACCAATCGATTGATTCTATCCAATACTGGCTCGGTTTTTACTATCAAGCTTATTTTTACAGCTTTAAAAATTTGCAATCAAAATTCGCGAGAGGATGTTACCACATCGTTCGCTTTCTCTTATTATAGGGTAATTAAGACATGAGTAAAAAATGATCTGGCATTGGCTGGGCAAGAGTTAATTAATTTGTCGAGTTGATAGTAAAAAGCCGATTAATAGGCTTCCGGTCGGTAAAGTGTTAATATAAAATCTTGCCTTCAATGTAAAGTATAACGATATACAATCTAAAAATGATTATGCAACTAGATAATTGTACTAATTAAACCATGCAAACAGGATATTAGACTCGCCGAGAGTCTAAACTGAATCAATAACACACAAGTGGTTTTGTATTCCCGCCGGAAGTCGAGTTTGTTGCTGAGGGCGATTCCACAAGGATTAGGAATGTATCAGTACGGGAGGCTATCACTGTCCATTTAAGGGTCCGTCCTTCGTTTCATATCCTAAGGGTAGAAGATTTGCCGCTTCAATGGCTTTGAAAGAAACAGAAACGACCAACTGATCAGGGGAACACGAGAAGACGTAGCATGTCACGAGAAACGTCTCTGTTCATCCTCCACGATCCTAAAGGATACGATCCTATAAAGTTGCCTTGTGTAAATAGATTTTGCAGCTGGTCTCTGTCATTCACGGCGGCCATTTGATACCAAACCAAGACTACACTGCACCAGGAAATCATGCGGGAAGCTTCTTTGCGACGAAAGATTCGAGGCTTGTTACGGGGAAACTCGATGGGAGCGAGCGCCTGACGAATGATATCCGTGGATACACGCTTTGACACGCACACGCACACAGAGTTTAAAGGTTTAAAGGTTTAAAGGAACTTAACGCTTCTATAGTGGCAGCAATTCTGATTTTATTCTGGCTATGTGTTGCTTTTATACATTTTGGTGGTTATACAGTTTTCGGGGGTAATTCGTAGGGGAAGGTGGTGGTGTTTCATCTTGGTTAGTCAGTCGAGGTAAGTGATGCACAAAGTAAATGTTTTCGACGGTTCGTTCTAGTGAATCATGGCTTTATCAGTAAGGGAGGTGTTTGTACGTTACACACCCCCCTTCTTAGTTTAAGTTTGGTCCTCCAAGCCTTACGCGCTTCTTAAATTTTTGTGACTTTGAAGGGTTAATATTCTATTTGTTTGGCTGATTAAATCGATGTTTTCTTCGCGTATGCATTGTAATGTCTCTATATTCGGATTGTCTTATGTTTGTTAATCGCTTACGAAGAACGGAAATGTCATAATTTAAGTTGTGGTCGAAAAATGTAAGGTTTTAGTCTATTTCCATGTATTTTTGCAGTACGCGTGTCGTCTATTTTAATGGTGTAAGTGGGAGGGGAAGTGTCTAGGATAAGGTATGGACCAAGCCACTCCGGTTCCAGTTTATTTTTTCTAACATTATCGTTATGTAGAAACACGTAGTCTCCGACATTGAACACAGGTTGAGTACGAATAATATTCTGATTCGTTCTGTGCTGAATTTTTTCCTTAGTTTTTACTAAATTATAACGCGCTTTGTTAACGTATGCGTTATGTTTTTGTCTCCAATGTTTAAATAATTCCTCTTGAGACAGTAGCGGCGTACTCGCTATGGTAGAGGGAAGATTTGCCTTGTGGCCAAAAGTTAATTCGAACGGAGTATATCCAGTCGATTCGTGCACCGCTGTGTTGAACCCCATGCAAACGAGTTGCAAATTTTCATCCCATTCGTTATTTTTGTCGCGCATGCATGTTCTTATAAGATTTAATATTGTACTGTGTGTCCGTTCTAGGCTACCGTTAGACTTAGGGTGGAAAGCTGTCGTTTTAACGTGTCTAATCTGAAATTCTGTCTCGAATTCTTGCATTAATTTACTGATAAAATTAGATCCTTGGTCCGTCAGTATGTGTTTTGGTGCTGAGAATATATAAATTTAGTGTTGTAGAAGTTCGTCTATAATTGTTGCGGTATCTATCGTTTTCAGAGGAATTAGTACAAGATATTTTGTTAAGACGTCTTGTATAGAAAGAATATATTTGTTGTCTCTGTTGGTGGGCGTCAGGGGTCCAAGTATGTCCATTGCAATTTTGTCGTTCGGTTCGTGTGGCGTGTCGGGTATAATCGCGGGTTCCTTGCTTCGAATTCTAATTAGTTTTTCTCGTTGATACAATTCGCAACCTTTTACGAATTCTACTACATCCTTTTCCATATTACGCCAAATGGCCTTTCCCTGCACCCGTTTCAAGGTTTTGGTTTCTCCAAAGTGCTGTGCAGCGTTGCTGTTATGGCACTCTTCGATTAATTTCAATCGCTCTTTTCTACTCAGTTCCATTTGATTTTCGGAAAATGTGAGTTCGAGCTGGTCCGAGTATCTATATCCTAAGTAACTAAGAATTTGTCGAAGTTCTAGGAGTTCTATTAATCTAAACGGTTCCATCAAATATACTTTCGAAACAGTATGACGTTGTTCTAGGGAGATTTGTAAAATTTTATCTAATTTCACTAGCCATTTCAAAGGGTCGTACGGGCCTAACATGTCTTTGTGTAATGGTTTCCAAACTTTGCCAACAGGATTAGGTCGAGTGGGTAAAATGTATGTCGGGTCAGGATTTTGTTTCCAGTTTTCGTATTCAGTCCAAAGTTGTGTCTGTTCCAGTTCGTCAATGTCAGCGCTTGGGTTTGAGTGGATATTTTCATTGTCTTCTTGCCTCGGTTGTGGGAGGAGAGGGTACACGCGGGACAAACCGTCTGCTGCTGTATTCTCTTTGCCTTTGGTATAGTCTATTTCGTAATCGTACTCTTCCATACGTAATCTCCAGCAGAGTAATCTGGAAGATGGGTCTTTTACACTAAACAACCATTTTAGTGCTTGATGGTCAGTTAGAATTTTAAACTTTTTTTCCTAGGAGATATTGTCGCAGGCGTTTGACGGCCCAAACAATTGCTAACAATTCCTTCTCAGTAGTAGTATAATTAATTTCTGCTTTGTTCAATGTTCGGCTGATATAGCAACACGGATGACCTTCTTGCGATAGGATCGCCCCAAGTCCAGTATCGGATGCGTCAGTCGTTAAGGTAAAAGGTTTGTTGAAGTCGGGATATCTAAGAATGGGTGATTCACAAAGTTTTCGTTTCAGTAGGTCAAAGGATTTCTGTTGGGCGTCTGTCCAGTGGAACGGTGTATTTTTTCCAGTCAATTCTGTTAAGGGTTTTGCAAGTTCAGCGAAATTTCGAATAAATTTTCTGTAGTAACCGGCGATACCTAAGAAGGATTTTACGTTCATCACGGATTTTGGTATTGGGAATTCTGATACAGATTTGATTTTTTCCGGGTTTGGTTTTACCCCGTCTGCGGTTATAACGTGTCCTAGATATTCGAGTTCTGGTCTTAGGAATTTACTTTTGTCTGGTTGGAGCTTGAGTCCTAATTCTCTGAGCCTTTGGAATACGGTTGCTAAATTTCTGTTGTGCTCTTCTATGGTCGTGCCGAATACAACAATGTCGTCGAAATAGGCGAAACAAATTTTACCTATGAGTCCTCGTAACGCGTTATCTATCATTCTTTGGAAGGTGACCGGAGCATTTTTCAGCCCGAATGACATCCTACGATATTGAAAATGTCCCTGAGGTGTGCTGAACGCGGTGTATTTTTTTGAATTTTCGTCCATGGCTATTTGGTGAAAACCGGAGCTGAGGTTTAAGGCGGAGAAAAATTTTGATTTACCTAGATGATCTAGAATTTCGTCTATCGGTGGTAGCGGGTATGCGTCTTGGTCTGTCTCTTGATTTAGTCGTCTAAAGTCGATGTTGCGTCGTCGGTTTGAGCAAGTGATATGCTCAGCTTCCCCTAACGCTTGGTTGTCGCTAGTGCGATATTTCGCAGAGTCCCTTTCGTCTTACAGAGTGTATGGTTTAGTTCTTTGAAGCTTGTTTTTATAATAATCCTTTTTAGCGTCAGCCCTGTATTTATATAAATCCTTGTAGTTCGTTTTCCCGATTTTGACGAATCAGAACCGTTCCTGCCCCTTGAACAGTCCTCCATGGCCAAGCGCAAGCCGCCACCCTGGAAATCCCTGGTTGGCAGGGTGGTGGAATGTCGTTGTGGCGGGGGAGTCAGATCCAAAGGGTGAGCGGTCCTAACGGGACTCTTGCTACGTGTGTTAGGGACTTTACGATACGTTAATTGCTATTGAGGGCGACCGGGTACCAGAAAGGCACATGGGCCGCAGAAACGCAAAGTTTCCGCGGTCATAAACTCTTTCTGGAACTCGACCTCGGCTTACAATGAAAGGAATTTAACTAAAGGTTAGAAAGTCAAGCATCCTCAAAAATAGCATAATGAATCGCCCGTATCATAAAGTCGTCCTACCGATTAGTTTTGCGTCGCAACAGTCGATAACCAGTCTCCATTTACGTTTTCCGGAATTGTCTAATTTTTTCGGTACTATCCATATTGGCGAATTGTAGGGTGAGTCTGATTCCTCTATTATTCTTTGATCCAACATTTGTTTGATTTGTCTGTCGATTTCGTTTTTGTGTACTTCAGGCGGTCTGTATGATTTTATGTTGATGGGTCGTTGTGTCTTTGGTTCGATCACGTGTTTAGTTAAATTGATGCAAGGTAAGTCTTCGTCTTCGAACACGAATATGTCGCTATAAGAAACTATTATTTTTTCTAAGCTAGGTTTTAATTCGGGGTCCACGTGGTGCAAATCTACATTCCCTTTTAATATTTCGATTCGTTCTGATAGAGTAGGGCTTAGATGGTTAATAGGATAAATGAGTGGTTCGTTAGTAGGGTTGTGAAACCGGAATAGGTGAGGGCGTTCGTTAATAGGGATTTTCGAGGTGTACGTTTCATTAGGTGGGATAAGGATTTCTGTTTCGTGTTTTATGGTACGTCCGTCTAATGTTAACGTGTCATTCGAGATAGTGTATTTATATTGTTCTAGGAAAGGAACTCCAATTATTCCGTCCTCTAGTAATGGAAAATTATCTGGTACTATGTGGAAAAAATGTTTCTTTCCGAAAAGTTCGAGTGGAATTTTAATTTTACTGGTATGTCTATCGTTTCCCATTAGAAAAGTCCGTTCTTCGTTTACAATTTCGCGATTTGGAATGCAGCTTAATTTTATTAAATTTAAACCTGCTCCTGTGTCGAGGAGGAATCGTCCAGCGGTTCGATCCCTGATCCGGATTCGCACGAATCGTAGTCTCCCGGGTCGTAGTCCGGCGTTGTTAATTCTAGGCAAGTTTCCGGTTCGCAGTAAACTTGGTTTATTCGCGGCGGCTGTTTTATTTGTGAAGCTAACCGAAAATTTTGACATTGATTCGCATAGTGTCCCATTTTTCCGCATCGGTTACATTTTATTTGCGGGCGTTGATTCGGGGAGTCGCGTACGTTCGCCCCGTTCGGTAATCGCGTCGATGGTCCCGTAATTATCTTATCGTTTCTCAAGATCGGTCTATCGTTTAAGCGTTTACCTTTCGATTCTCTTTCCCACATTTCGGCTTCTAAGGCGTAGCCCTGCGCCTCCGAAACATTATTGGGCTTGTTGGGATATACTAATATGCCGATTTCATGTCGCAAATTCCTAACATATTTTTTCGTGGCCTCTTTGTCCGCTATATGCAAGGCAATTTGTCTAGTCGTCGGTCGCGGGTATTCATTTTGGATCGTGTATCTGTATTCGTTCAGTTGCTGTCTAAAGCGAAGCGTGTAGTTCATTACGCTTTCCATTCTACTCTGCATGACGTTAAATAATTTCTCCCTAGCTGTGTCCGGTGACACGGTCGGAAATACATAAGTTCGCAACGCTTCGTACAATTCGTCGTAGCTACTTATCTGTAAGTGTCGAACGCTTCTTTCTGCTTGGTCGGTAATCTTTATTACGATGATCTTATCAAGCAGAATGTCGGGTTCGTAACAACGCGATTTAGCACGCTTGACTATACGTATGAAATCTTCGACTCCGGAGTCGTCTCGGCCTTTGAGTAGTTTTATCGTATCGAGCAAATCGTTCGCGCTTTTCTGTTGTTGTCTCTCGTACCTGGTTTCCGTATCGGCTGGATAGTTATCTCTATTGCTTTGGACGTCTTCTTCGTCGTTCCATCGGGGTGTGTTCGGGCGGAGCGGTCGGCGACGGTTCGAAGCGGTTTCCTCCTCGGGGTTTTCCTTTGGTTGGTGCCAACCGGAGATAGCGGTAGCGGCGTCTTCGTGGGTGGTGGTAGCGTCGTCGTCCGTAAGGATGGGCTTCAGTGTTTTGTAAACCGTTTGCATTTCCCGCATCCTCTGATCGTTCTCGTTTTTTAATACTCCGATGCTTTCTGTGATTTTTTCTTGTTGCATAGACAACATTTGTATGGAATGCGTGAGCGCTTTTATCGCGTCTTCGATAGAATTAGTCTTTGCCGTAGTGGTCATGGTTAGGGATTCCTCGTCGCTTATATCGAGGATGGGAAAAGGGTTTCGATAATTGAAGAAAGCCAGCGTTTCTCTTTCGCTTACCCTGGTTCCTTCAGGTTCCTTTGTACCAGCTGTGACGGCCTTCTGGACTTGTCCCTTGGTCTCCAACTGATTCCTTAGATTCGTTGTTTCCAAGTTTTCTGGTCGTCCTCTCGTGGTATCCTGGCAGGATCGCCAAAATGTTACGGGGAAACTCGATGGGAGCGAGCGCCTGACGAATGATATCTGTGGATACACGCGGTGACACGCACACACAGACAGAGTTTAAAGGTTTAAAGGTTTAAAGGAACTTGACGCTTCTATAGTGGCAGCAATTCTGATTTTATTCTGGCTATGTGTTGCTTTTATACATTTTGGTGGTTATACAGTTTTCGGGGGTAATTCGTAGGCGAAGGTGGTGGTGTTTCATCTTGGTTAGTCAGTCGGGGTAAGTGATGCACAAAGTAAATGTTTTCGTCGGTTCGTTCTGGTGAATTATGGCTTTATCAGTAAGGGAGGCGTTTGGACGTTACAAGATTTTGCAGCTGGTCTCTGTCATTCACGGCGGCCATTTGATACCGAACCAAGACTACACTGCACCAGGAAATCATGCGGGAAGCTTCTTTGCGACGAAAGATTCGAGGCTTGTTACACTGAAACTTGACGAGAGCGAACGCCTGACGAATGAGGTCTGTAGATACACCCGTACACACACACATGCACACACAGAGTTTTAGGGTTTAAATGAACTTCTGAGTTTCACGGTGGCAGCAATACTGACTTTATTTTTACTATTGGTTGTTTTTATGCATTCGGTACTTGTACATGGTTCGAATTTCTGGGGATGGTTAGTAGGAGAAAGTATTGATGTTTAGTCTTCGTTAGTCACGGGAAGATCTGGTCAGGGTGAGTGATGCATAGTATAAATATTTTGAACGGTTCCTTCGGGTTAGTCATGATCTTCTCAAGAAGAAAGGCGTTTGGACGTTACAGGCTTTCACGGCCTTGTGTCATACAATTGTTCTTGTTGAGGCTTTGGGGTAAATGCCGTGTCCTAATGGAATTACATTCTCGAAGTTTCGCCAGCATTGGAACTAGTTTCATCAGGGGTTCCGAAGGCGCACTGATACTGATGTGAGTAGTGCGTTGTACTACTTATATAGTGTACCTTCCTCGTATTCCGGTTCAGTGCGCACCAATATGAAGGGAGGAACCTTTTAATTGATCAGCTGAACAATAACAAAAAAAATTTCGCGATGGTACATTGCGTCTACACTAGTTTGCAGCGTCCAAACACTTCCAACCATATAAGGCTATGACTAACCCGGATGAACCATCGAAACATTTATACTATACATCGCTCACCCCGACTAGATCATCTCGTGACTAATCAGGATGAAACACCACCACTTTTCCTTATGAACCACCCCCAAAAATTAAAAACCACAGTCAGAATACAGCCAGAATTGCTGTCACCGCGAAAGTGTTAAGAACTTCATTTCAAACCTTAAATTCTGTGTGTGTGTGTGTGTGTGTGTGTGTGTGTGTGTGTTTCAACGGCTGTATGTACGGACCTCATTCGTTAGGCGCTCGCTCCCGTCGAGTTTCACCGTAACAAGTTGCAACTTTCACCTATGCAAGCATAACAATAGTAACAACAACAATAATAATAGCATACTTTTAGTTGAAATATGTTTTAATATCAAGCTCTCATAATAGGTATAATTAATAACCCTAGCAAGGTTTTAGAAGGTGTAAGGTTAACTTAAAGGAGTGTCCACGTAAGAAAGAGTGTCAAAAATGTATTTTCTTTTTCTGCTTGAACTACGTTTGTTTATATTATAAAGTAATATCAACTATTTAGAGTCTTATTAAAAAAGTAAAATATAAAAACTATAAAACTTAATATTAAAACTCAATGATCTTGATAAACGTGCTTATTTATTCTGAGTCTTCTAGAAAGAAAAAAAAGATAGAAAAATCTTTATTACAATTAAGACAAGCGTTCGCCTTTATGCTGTGTTTACCACGAACGTATTTGGAACAGTTTGAGCAAATAATTGTTGTTTTGACTAATTTTATCATATTTCTTTTTTGCAGCATTGATGACATCTTCCTCTGCTGTCTGCGTGCTTTGTCTGCTTTAGGCGACTTATTTTGGAAATACTTTTTCAAGAGTAGCTTCAATTGCATTTAGAGTGTGTTTTTGAAGACGAGTAATTCTTTTTGGTTGTTTTTCTATCAAATAGGTTATAAGCTGAAGCCCCAGCTGTTGCAGAAACAATCGCCTTCGAATTCATTTACTTTTATTCGTAAAAATAGTATAAGAATTGATTGCAATTATATCAATCAATGTGTAAAATATAGAAAGAGAGCAACGTTGAGTATCCGTCTTTATTGAATAAACACGAGCCATTTAGTCAATGTTGTGTATACCTCATTTTGTTTCATTATAAAACTCAATAATATCTGTTTTCTTTCAACCCGATGTTGAAACTTTCTTATCATTATAAAGTGTGGAAAGTAAAATTAGAGAATTTTGCACTCTAAAAGCAGAATGCATACCTTTATATGGTATGTGAAATAAAAGTGAGAATATAGTTGTTGGGTCTCTTCGACGTCTACAATAACGAACAATGCATCTACTATTAAGTATTTCAACTTTACAGTCTTTATATCGGTCTATAATTTAACAAGTAGTAACATATAAGTTAATAGTGGCCTCAGAAAATATAAAATTACATATTATAAGCTTAAGTAGCTGTACACGTAGTTCAAGATTGCATTTCATTACAGCTTAATGGTTATTTAATTTGTTACAACTATGCCTTGTGTGTCCACGTTGAATTTAAACTGTAATTTCAGAAATAAAAGACACGATATTTAATTTGTCTATTTCTAATTATTAAATAGAATATCTTTTTGACATAAAACTAAACCACAGGATTCCTATGCAAATTCTTAAAAAAAAAAAACAGTTAGTTTTAACTTCTGTGGACATTTTTTGACCCTCCCTTAAGCACCCGAGGGATAATATGCTGTTAATTAAAACATCACCCTCAGAAGTTTGCATATCGAGCTCTCATAATGAGCGCAGAGGCGGCCCTCGACTTTCGCACATAATTGGTTCCTTAAAGTATGTACGAATGTTGAATGTTCGAAAGTAGAGGGATGTAAAAGAAAAAACATCAAAAATTTTATTTATCAACATACATTGCATATTATTAGGATAGGAAGAAAATGTGTCTCACCTTGAATTCGAGTTGTATTAAAGAAGACTACGATAAATTGTTTCAAAATACCTATCAAGGCCGTTAAACAAAAAGGTATATAATTAAGGGGTAACCCCACTCTAGAGGTCGGAGGAAAAGGTGATTTTCGGGAATTTTTAAAGTAAAAACCATACAAGCTATAAGGTTAGGAGCAAAAAAGTTTTATTATAAATGTTTTTAAAAAGGTTCGTGAATTTTTTTAAACAATTTGGATCGAAAATGGTGGCTGTAGGTGCTGGCAAGCAACGACACCTTTTTTCAGAGAGCTGCATGGCCGGAAAGGTTTTTCATTAACGCATGGTCCTAAAACAAAAACAAAAAAATTTCCTAATATTATGTACCAAAATCTAGGGAACATCGTAGAGAAATTAAAAAATATTAATTATTGTTAATTTAGTGAAGATATGAAAGAAGTTTAAAAAAATGACGAAAAATTTAGCATTAAATTGTTAATAAAAGGATAAGTTGTTAATTAATCAAAAAACCCCTACGATGTTCGCTGAGTTGTCATTTTGATCCTCTCCACAAAATTTCAAGTCGATTAGTTAAAAACTTTTTGAGTTATGTTTAAATAAGTCAGTTCAAATAAAGTGATTACGAGAAAAACGCGTTTAAAGTTTTGATTACCATTCAGCATAAGAAATTTGTTATATACCTTTAATCAGCGATGCCTGCACCATACAATCGACCTTCTATATTAATATACTCCTCATCCTCTTCCTTCCGGCTGGATCTGAGGTTCAATCTGGCCATTTTTACAGCTTCATTCAATGATCGCTCCGAAAACTGTATGCGTCCGGCGTCGGCTTGAAGGCAGAAGTTATAACAATTTTCTCCTATAGACATGTCCAAGGCTCTCATTACTTGCATTATACTTGATAGTCCGTCATTGTATACATATTTATGGCAATGTCAAGTATATTTTTGTTACTGGATATGTTTTTCGGAGCCATGGACCACACCACTGAATTAAAACTTTCGTTGCTGTTTTGCGTGAAGCCACTGATACAGCGCGTCAGCAAATCGTCGCTGGTAAGTTTTTCATATACGGGTTTCAAAGCTGAGAATACTACTTTCGACATTGGAGATATGTGCTTATATTCATCTAATGTGCCAGTAGCCTTCGTCTTTTGCCAGGAGCACCAGGAGTCATCATCAGGTGGGCACTTGTCATGCTGCGAGTTTTCATCAGTTGATACATTGTGATACAACATTGTCCAAATAGCTTCTCGCATTTTTTCGACAGATACATGTTACCGACGGATGGCTAAACCGTAATAAATGAAGAACTCATCGATGAGTTTTCCTGTTAAGTCTCCTTTTCCTCCAAGACCCTTTGTTTATTTTTTTTAAATTCCGTAATCTCGAGCCCATGCGTTTTTGCATGTGATCCATGCATTCCTTTTTCTGTACGTTGATATCATCGTATGGCACAACAAATACATTACAATAGGTGACTATCGCGCACGTTTCCACGAGTTACAATAAACACACATGCAGCGCGCTGCAAGTGGGTGCAGTCCACTTAAAAAAAATTCATATTTCCGATTTTTCTCCCATTTAAAACTTTTTTCTCATATTCTACGCATAATAAAGCATCATAAGCAAAAAAAATTGATCTTTTTTTCAGAATTCTAGAGTGGCGTTACCGCTTAAGTTAACGAAGCCTGTTTAAATGCTTTCGGGTGTGTTTTTAAAAAAATTGAATTCTTAAAAATGTGCGAAATAGCTTATTGTGCGAAAGTAGAATGTACGAAAGTCGAGGGCCGCTTGTATATAGCAAGAATACCCTAACAGCTTTTGAATTTGCAGAGAAAACGTAATAGACAGTTATACATTCCTAATACCGGTAGAGCTATACGCATAAATATAAGAAAGTGTACATAGAGACATAGGAGCCGATGTTTTGCGAACAGGCTTCCGACTACTCACGAACTTCGAAACATTCGGCCTCACATGATCAAGAAAGCATGAAACCGAGGAGTCACGTGATACTTTATGACGAGAGTAACAGGAAATAAGTATGGGTTAGTTATGTTAATGCCGGTCGATGTTCATTAGATCCTCTAACCGTGGCTAAGTAGAATGAGTTACGAATGACGGAGAAAGCGGCTCTATTCGAAGACAAATTCGAGAATCGAACACAGAGGACAGAGAACGAATAAACAACCTTACGGGGATGTTAGAAGATAGTAGAAGGTTGAACGTATTTCTAGGCGTTCCTTGCAGGAAGGATATTGATTATATGCGGTTAGGTTAGGTTATATTTGAGTCACTGTGTGTTACTAAAAGAGAAAGTAAAATGAAAACGCTACTTAGCAATTTTTTATATTTCGTCTACTGCAATTTATTCCTATGTGTACATATTATATGTATATACGTTAATTTTTGAAAAATATTCATATATAAATATAGTTAAAGATATTTCCATTTTTATAGGTATTTTAGCTAGAATACTCTGGCGATAGTTGTGAATACTTTCTTTGCTATTTTTTTTTCTACACTTCATTTTTATTTTTGCTTAATGATATTCACAAAAAGTAAATTATTAAATGAATTCAAATTTGTATTTTGAATATTTTCATTGCAATTTATATTTTACTATGAGAAAATTTGTAAAAGTACTACATTTTCAACGTAAAATAAAAAGGTTGAAGTGGTTTGTATTTATTTAAAGAGAACGAAATAAGAAAATACTGTAAGAACCATCTTACGGTTTCAATCGTAGATATTTTACCGTTTAATTATTATCAATAGAGAGTAAAGAAATTTTAGATTTATTAAATGCCATTAACAATAATATTGTACTCTACAAATATTTTTTTCTAGAAATTATCAGTTTGTATTTAAATACGAATCTGTACAAATTAGGAACGTTCAAATACGTATTATAAATTAAATGAAAATGTTCAGAGTAGATGAATCATCTTATGGGATTTTGGTCTCATGTTCTGAAATACCGACAGTGTAAAAACAAATCGAAGGGTTTCTTATGCTCTTTATGATTCAGAGTGGTCAGTTCAGAAAAATTTATATAATTGAATTCGTTAAAGTTTGTGAAATAGAATAAGTAATTCCAAGACAGAAAATTGTATCGTATGTCATGTGCATATTTTTTTGCAGATTTCTATATGAAGTTTGATTTTGTACTTGAGAAATAATAGTTCACAATATAGAATAAAATATAGTTCATTAAATAAAATAAATAATTTGGGACAGAAAATTATATTGAGTGCCATGAGCTTATTTTATTACTGAAGTATCAAAATGGTAATTTGTATCGTTTTCCAAAAGAAAATTGTTTCTTAGAAAATTATAGTAAGTTAAGGATTACGTATTTCTGCAGTCTACGCTAATTCGGTATACTAAATTTTCAGTACTACAAGTATATTTTGTTATTGCTACTCGTTGGAATGATTCTTTTTTTTTTTTACTTAGCACTTTTGCACTTCCTTTACTTTCTTCAATCTCTGTCGCCTGTCGATACTGGTAACGTTTAACAGATAAATGGAAAGCTGTCTTAGAAAAATAAATATAGATCGACCCAATCACAATTGTCAAATATAATTGACTATTATTATGTTTGATTAATATTTCTACCGTCACTGTGTCTTACTTTATCCTAAACCGATAATGTTGAATGTGACACCAAAATGGTAAGAAGGTCATGTGACCTTCGGACTATGGGGACAGAAATTTACGTTATATATGTCTATCTTATACTTCGCATTTGTACTAACTTTAACTTATCAACTGGAGATAAATTTAATCCTTCATTAAAATAATTTTTTCCATATATTCGATTAAAAGTGTAATTATATAAATTTATAATTTAGACACATTAAAAACATTGTGCTTAAACTTATTTATACTTAATATGCAGCATATGTGAACGATAGTAATATAATTTGGTAAACATTAATTGCTTCTTTATTTGAATTTTAATATATTTTATCCTTCAGTATAATTTTATAAATAGATGAGGACAAATTAGAGGGAGCAGGTAAAGATGATATAAATCATTACAAGTTACTCAACTACCTTTGTTTAAGTCGATAACTGTGTTTCCAAAAAATCAATTCGATAAAAACACAACACTTGGCATTAATAACACCTTGAAAAGACAATATTCATTTTACTCAAAACATTGTGATTAGTTAAATTCCATCAATACCAATCAATCAACATATTTTCCAAATGCAAAGTTAAGAGACTACATATAAAAGTTTCGTACTGTACACAATTATAAATGATTTTCTCACATAAATGCAGACCATTGAAATATATACATTAAACTCTGTAAATACATCTGAGAAACAAATTCATAATCACTCGACCGTCGGAAACGTTTCAAACGTTTCGTTCGTCGAATTAGTATACGATAGGTACAACAGATGGCGGCAGTGTGTTCAACTGGACGCAGCAGAGTGTTCGTCTATCTCGTGAAATGCCACGGCCCAAAAGTGGCAGCGCGTGTCTCCTGTCGCTCGTGACGACGTTTCGGCGTGTGTGAGTCGTGTGTACGATCTGTGCTCTTCGAGATATCTCCCTTTTTCTTGCTGCTCGACCGGGCTGTCGTACGTCGAGGCTAGTTTTTGCCATCTGGCGTTAGATTCGCGTGAACGGAACCGCGTGTGTGTGCCCGCATGAGAGCTCGTAATCCGCATCGTTTCGAACGTTCACGTCGATTGAGGCGGTGACGGTGGCGAGTGCAGTAACATTCGGGTGCGGCGGCGACTATTCCGTGTGTTTCTCGATAGAGACAGTGGAAAGAGTGCGGCCCGTGGGACAGGTGAATCACCTGAGTAGTGTCAGGTGGAGAGAGAGATAGCACGATAGAGCCAGAGCGAGAGAGAGAGCCAGAGAGAGAAAGAGGCAACGAGTAGACACTGCGGACAGACGTCAGACGGAAAAGGTTACCTGACATACGACAGAGACACGCAACGTGTGCATTAAGTGCGCGAGAAAGAGATACGCGAGCGTAGACAGAGATCGGAACGTGTACACGCGAGAAACAACCGCGGTTTACGTCGCGCCGGGTGGAACGGTGATTTTTTCGCCGCCATATTTGTGCCGCCGTCACATGCAACCTGTTGTTTTCGCTGCGTCCTCGTGTCGTCGCTGAGATCGCTGCTGGATATACAGTCCGGCGACCGTGTGCGTACCGGGAAAGGTCAAACGCGGGAGTTCACTTAACCTAACATCGGTCCAGGGAGAACCGTCAACGTGGGGATCTGCCATCAGGATGAACGGGTGAGTTCATGCACATGAAAATTATCGACGAGGGCGTCGTGGGTTGTGTGTGCGTGCGTATAAAACGTGTGTACGTGATATATGTTTGCGTTGTGTCGTGCACGTTCGTCGAAGAAAGGGAAAGGAAAGGGTGTAGCTGAGTGGATGAGGAAAGAGAGAGCGAGAAAGAAAGAGAGAAAGAATCGATCTGTGCGTCATAAACAGAGAGGTAAACGATGTTGCGGACTATACTAGCGGGAGAGAGGGAGAGAGAAAAAGAGTGTGAGAGAGAGAGAGAGAGAGAGCGAGTGAGGGAGAGAATGAGAGATAGTATATGTTCAGTGAGAAAGAGTAAGAGGAATGCACGCGGCCAGCTCGAGCAGGCGCTCTTTCAAACTCCGCTTTTCTTTTTTCCTCTGTCTCTGGTATTGTACATACCCTTTTCTCTTTGCTTTCGTGCCCTCGCACACGTACGTAACACGTGCGCAACCAGACGTTACTGGCGGCTTTTCTGCTTCTGCGTGCCGGTGGCCACGTGACTCTGCCTCGTTAAACCAGTGTGTTGCGTCGCGTGGCTCTTGTCCTCTCTCTCTCTCTCTCTCTCACTCTCTCTCTCTCTCTCTCTCTCTCTCTTCTCTTCTCTTCTCTTCTCTTTCTCGCTCTCTTTCTCCTATTCGATCTCGTACGCACATATAACACACACATACGCGCTCTCGAGACGCTTTTCGATGATCATTATTTTGTCATCGCGCTCGCTGGCTTCTCCTTCCTTCTTGCTCGTGTGCATACCGAACGAGTCGATTAATTCTGGCTGACATACGCAACGTTTTCGGGAAATCTTAATGTATACGAGCCGTGTTTCCTCGTATATACAGGATGTTGCAAAATAAGTGTTGATGAAATAACGATGGTAATAACGGAGGAGTTATTGTTTTCATAGAGAGAATTCAAATGGAACGAGAAAGTGATTTACTTTTATTTTCTCTTTCACCGACGGTTTGGCAAAAGAGCGTTAGTATATCTAAATTTCGTTGGTACACCCACACATGTGCTATCTTTAATTCCTCCTCTTACAATTGTGACAATTGAAAGACTGAAAATTGTACGTAAGGATTACCTTGTACAAATATGTAAACATGATTTAGATTGACATTATGTCAGTCAGTTCTCTCAAAAGAAATAAACATACAAACGGTCACAGATATAATGATAGCGCACTCGAATTGTATTTACATTTACTTCAGTCTTTTGTAAACTTTCGGTAAGTTGCTGTTTCGTTAGATAAATTCCTGTAATGGGTCGTGATAAAATGTTGGATAAAAGTGATATTAATACAGTTCTAGCTGTGAATATTGACACTATGTCAATCTAAGTTAGGTTTACGTATTTGTACAAGGTGGTCCTTACGTCAATCTTATGTACCGGGTGTTTCATCATTGCATGCTCATGTGTTACTAACCTTACTTATCTTTGAAGTTGATTTAAATAGTTTTTATGCAAGAGTCTATGCTTTGGTATGCTTCTGCGGACTATACAGGGTGTTCAGAGATTTGCTAGCCAGCGTTTTACTCGTAAATGACTGGTATGAGAAAAAAATGAAAAAGGAAAAAGTGGTAGTGTTTTTTATAATCAACGTAACGAAATATATAAATTTTTCGTGTTTATACTATTTTTTTAGAAATGAAGGTAACCTTCAGTTTTTTAAATAGAATCGTATATATTTATTTATATCATATGAAAGCGCGTATCGAAACGAATTCAACGATGTACCATATCATGACCTTAAGACTCATTCAGAGTCAAAAACAAAAGAAATATTTCAAATATTTCGTATTACTGTACTTACCGGTATTTCTTATTGATATGTTTACATTTCGTGTTCAATATGGCTTCCATTACCTAGAAAGCACTTTTGGTGGTTTTATGTTATGATTAGGTTTGTGTTAGTATTTACTTCTATTACAAGGTGTGCAGAATTATTTGAGCATTATTTCACGGAGCGTTTGCTGATATTTAGTGCGATGTATCGTTATTCGAGAGAAGAGAAGATAGATATGGTGCGTATTTATTACGAGTGCGATGAAAATAAAAGACGTAGTAAATTAAAGTGCCAAGAAGAATTTCTAAATAGAGTGATACCAAATGAAAATCAATTTGTTTCGGTGGCAAAACGTTTAGGTGAAACGGGTGAACTTTTATTTTCAACAAGATGGTGCCCCACCTCATAATTGTAGAGCGGTGTCAAATTTCTTAAACAACATGTTTCCAAACAAATGGATTGGAACGTACAGACCTGTGAAATGGCCACCAAGGTCCCCAGATTTGTCACCTTTGGATTTTTTTTTATGGGGTACTGCCAAAAATATGATTTACGATACACCACCTTCAAATATCAACGATTTAAAGCAAAAAATAACAGACGCATGTGCATCAATACCTCAAACAACAATAGCAGAAGCCACCAAAAGTGTATTGTACAGGGTACAAAAGTGTATCCTAGCTAATGGAAGCCACATTGAACACGAAATGTAAACATATCAATAAGAAATACCGATAAGTACAGTAATACGAAATATTTGAAATATTTCTTTTGTTTTTGACTCTGAGTCGGTCTTAAGGTCATGATATGGTACATAGTTGAATTCGTTTCGATACGTGCTTTCATATGATATAAAACAATATATACCATTCTATTTAAAAAACTGAAGGTTACCTTCATTTCTAAAAAAATAGTGTGAACACGAAAAATTTATATACTTTGTTACGTTGATTATAAAAAACAGTACCACTTTTTCCTCTTTTATTTTTTTCTCATACCAGTCATTTACGAGAAAAACAGTGGCTAGTAAATCTCTGAACACCCTATATACATAATTCTATATTTCTATAATACTTTAGGTGTCTATATACTTTTTACCTCTTACTCTATAATTTTATGTAAGTTTGGAACATATTTTATGTAGTACAACTGAAGTGAAAAAATTGCAATATTTTTTCTTTGGACGGGGATACTCTTTTTTGTGTACAAGGTGTCTCAAAATATAAGTTGCAAGTTGAATAATGCTAATCTTTTAACGAATGTAAAATAAAAGTTTTCGAAATCGATTTTAAACGAAATTGAATTTATACGATAAAATGATCATTTTGAAAAAAAATTTCTGCTGGAATTTATATATATATTTTGAAACACATCTGTATTACGAAATCTATAAATAGTGTATTTACACACAGTTATTGACTTTGATATTTATAGAGCATCGTGATTTTAAATTTATCGTTTTATATATCGATAAATTTTTCTGCCATATTTCAAATGGCCATAGAACAACAAACTTCCACCGTGTTTTCCGAAAATTGCGCCGAGCTGACTTTCATTGCGTTCGATATTTTCGGTACATTACGCGAAACCGTTTTAAAGGTGGTCTTTATCTGAGATGTATACACAGAGTGTACACAAATATATATTTTTACATGTCCCGGTTAAATATCGTAAATTTTATTTTTGGTTTGTAATTTTAACAGCATACCTTTTAATATATATTATTGTTGAGCAGTATTCAAGTAATAGATGAAAAACAGAAAGAAATGTTCATTTTTTCAGTTATATTAAGCCTCTTTGGAAACTATATATAATCATTTATAACACAACTTTACAACTTCGTATGTTTGTACATTTAAAGATAAAAAACGAGGATTTTAGTACATATCATTTTTTATGATAGTACGTACCATACACTAATAGTAAACAAAATGGAGGAACTTTTGGTGTGTAATTAAGTTTTTTGCAACATTGTTTAACCGTTGTGTGAACAGTTGGATAGCCGGGTGCCCATTTCTGTATTTTCTTCAGAAATTTTTAATGTTCTTGACAAAATATCGGTTTCAGATCTCCATCCTTTGGACACTTTTATATCGATTAACATTCCGTGAAAAAAATTGATATAAAATATTTTCAATTACATATTACAGTAAATTAATCATTCTAATTTAAATTTTTTATTTTAATAAATAAGTCTCATTAACGATTTTGTATTCTATATAATTTCGTCCTAAAATTTCCATTCATAATTCGTCTAATTATAATTTCTCCTATATGGGTACCTTGATTCCCTGGTTGTCCAATAACGGTGAATATTTTAGTTGGCTATACAAGGGTTAACCTGTTAATTGCGGATGACGAGTTGACTCGTTGTTGGTTCAATAATACTTAGAACGCCGATAGTTTGTTACTTTAATTATTCATTACTCATTAATTACTGTAATTACTCATTTTTTATTGTATTGTTACAGTTGTATTAAATATATAATATTCACATTTGCATAAACCAGAATAACGCAATTACATCCAATGTTTGCTGATTTTTAATAAACGGTAAAGATTCAATTTTTGCTTCAGAGTACCAATTTAAAATGTTTAAATTGGTAATTAATTACTACTAGAATAATATCAATATTTGTATAAATATTAGATACATAATAAATATTAATATACAATAAATATAATATAATAGTAAATATTAAATCTGTACAAATATTTGTAGATTAAAATCTCTTCGAAATTTAAATATTTAATTAACGAACAATTTCACGATTAATTCCGTATTATTGTCGAGTTAGTCATTTTTACGTGTTTTAAATATATTTACAACAAATACCGAAAGTTTCAACAGTTTCTCTCTGATTTAAAATTGGAAATCTGAAAATCCGTCATTTCGATCGTCGAATATTTTTCTCACACTCTGTATACGGGTGAACGATCGCGTAACGTGCATGTGGCAACATCGCGCACGTTTGCATGGCTCGAACGGTTTTGATGGGGAGTTCAAATATTCAGGAGCTGTCGCGTTTCACGCGGGGTTAACTTTCCGGTCGGTATTTCGACGCACGCGGTAACTACTCCGCCGTTCCGTATCGAACAGGTGTGCTTTATCAACCCACGGTCATGTCAGAGCTGCGAATTCGATAACAGCGCACCATCTATCGGTGGTAGATAATTTTTTTTTCCACCTACTGTCCCGTCGTGTCGCTACGAGCAAGCATACGGATAGCAACCTGTACGATTTCTTTGTATGTAGATAATGTACTACATTTATATACGATTTCTGCTGAATATATTTAATTATATACGATACTGTATCTTTCGATTAAAAATTGAAAAATTACAACGTGGTTTACGGTAATTGGATAATCTGTAAAGTAACTGGTTAATGTATTGGATTGTTTGGAAAGTTTGTAGCGAAATTTGGATAACATTAAAACTTACAGTATTTCTGAAAAATAAATATTTTATTCCATTATATATCCATCATTTCCATCGATTATTTTTCATCTATTAGCTTTATAATCCCCTTCTTAAACTTCTGATTTTTTTTTTAACGATAAATTGCTCTAAGTAGTTTTTGCAAGCCTCTAATGTACTAAACATTGTTCCATTGAAAAAATTTTGTATGGGCTGAAATAAATAGTAATCGGAGAGTACTATGTCCCATGAGTAGGATGGGTTAGGTAAAAGATCTCAATCAGTCTAATAATTTTTATCAGGTTTTCATCGAAACATGTGATCTAGCGTTATCCTACTGGAAAACGACAGTTTCCCTATTGTTTAATTCTAACCGTTTTTTCTTTAATTTTTTCATACAATTCATTTAACTGAGGGTAAAATTTATTCAAATTAAGAATTGCTTTGTTTGCTAGAAGTTCGTTGTAAAGTAATTCCCTTCCAGTCCCACCATGTACTGATTCAAACTTTCTTCGGGTGCAATTCATCTTTTGGTGTAGCTAATACTGATTCTCTTGTTATTTTCCAAGATAGCTTTCTTACAACATTGTTATATAAATTCCACTATTTAACACCTCTAATTATTTGCTTCGAAAACGTATGCTTTTCATTACGCTTTAACAGAAAGTCGCATGAATCCGATCCATGAAATTTTTCTGTAAATCACACGGCGCTCACACATTAAAACAACTGATGTATCCAAATTATTTCAAATGTTCATATGTAGGACTGTTTCATATTTTCAATATCTCAGCAATGTCTCCGTAGGGTATCGTGGATTGTTTTGAATTAACGTTTTTTATTTCGTCGGATGGACGAATTTAAAAAACAAGTTACCGTTTTGAAATGTGAAAATCATTTCGTCTCAATTTTTTACCCTTATTATCAATAGTAGTAAAACGTTAAGTGCTGAGAAGTGTATTTTCCTGTTTTCCATTTTCTTTCTGTTCTTACACACACAAGATGTTAATAGATTTTATTGTAGTTTTCTTTACGTAATGTCTGAAACTATGAATTTTAAGATTATATTGACACAATGGCATTAATGACAAATGCTAATTACCGAGAGTATTACTAATACCATATGTCAAGAACGCTACGAACTTTCCAAACAACTCAATATCTAGATGTAGAAATTAATTATTTTCAATTTCTGGATATAATGAAAGTTTTATTAAAAAAAGAAAAAAAAATGGAAAGAGGTCAATCGTCGAAGTAATTTTCGAAATATTATTGTTGCTGGTCTTTCGCCATTTCTCTGATAGTTTTTGAAAATTATTGTGGATATTTCGATCTTAGTGAAAAGAATTGAAAGAATTCATTCCTACGGTTAATACATGCTAGTTTAACATCGTTAGATGAAGTTCGAATTTTATCTGAAACATGGAAAGATATACTTAACGAATATATATATATTCTTTTATTAAGTTAGTATAAGTTAGTATATTTATAGTATATTTTATATATTTTATATAAGTTAGTATATTTTGAATTTTACGCCAAAGTAGTACTGCGGTTAATTTACACATCTACTTTTGCTGTTTCAATACGTTACTATTACTGCTGGTAATTTGATCTTAAAAAGAATAGTTGAAGCTATGCACAAAGCTTACTCAAAGTTGCTCGTAAAGGTGATAATCGTGTAACTCAAAAAATCAGACAATTTTCAGTGTTTTATAAATACAAACTCGAGAGGTACATTAGTTTTATCATGTAAAACAGCATATTTCTAACTTTTTTAATTGCACATCTTGGAGTTGATCAGATTATATCGCTGCTTGGCATCGATAATGGCATACTTTGAAAAATACAAATTTTACACGGGAAGTATTTCGAAGTTTATATTTGTCTAATAATTGAATACTGATCATACTTATATGTAATATATTTCTAATAATGCAGTTAGAAATGTCCAGTCTTATGTACTTAAAATACTCTGGTCAATAGAGTTCATTTGTAACAAAAAAAAAAAAAAAAGAAAAGAAAGGAAAGATGAAGATTCACTTTTCTTGGATTATGCTATTAATGTCACACTACGTTATGATTAATAGACTGTTACTTTGACTGAATTACAGTGTTTTTTATAGTACGTGGTAGATGAAATAATTTTCTATCGAAATTCTACCCCCCTTTTTTTTTAACTATCTTAAAGTTTTAACTATCTAAACTAATCTCAAAGATACGAGAACTTCTATGAAACATCGCAGTCAAATGACTAGCGAGATGTGAATTTTAAATTGCTCTTCCGTAAAAGTTCCTTTTTCAATGTCAAGCAGCGATATATAAAAATTAGACTCGCTGCTCAAAATGGGTTAGCTTTAGTTTTAAGCTGTAGTTACTATATCAGTTCCATCGACTGTACATCGAAAGGAATCTTGAACGATTCAAAGCAAAGTGGTTCCATAATCGTCCAATAGGTCCGACAAATGTCTCGTACACCAAAACGACTCAACGAATACGTGCAAAAAGTGAACTGGTATGACCAGGAACAAGACGTTCTGGCATCGTGTTCCGCTACCTTCCCCATTTCCATTTTCATTTGATAATTACGTTGCTCCATAACTCTATCCTGCGACGTACGTCTATATTCGCCGTGAGGACGATCCCAGGGACGAAATTAGGTTTCGCCACTTCATCGGTCCACGAGATATGCAATAAGACCACAGGTCCCTTTGGTCGTCCACGGTGGAGCAGCGCCAGCCGGAGATTTATCGGCGAGCCGCGTGCAGCCGCTTAATAAGACGCTGTGATCGTACGATGCCAATAGATCTCGTCCTGACACATAGTGGTCTCGATCCTCGAACGATAATAGGACAATTAGGTGACATCCTCCTGACACGTTTCTAACACGAACTTACAACAAGCTGAATTAACACGTTCAGTGCTAAGTCAATTTCACGTGACTTTCCATTCAGGCCCCGTGAGCCATCGATGATCCATGCTATTGCATTCAGGATATTAGGTTATTTTTAGACAGCTCAGTATAGTTATCTAGTGAATTGAATTTATCGGAAACGTATGAACTGTGTCGTGTGGGCCACTGATGGCCCACGAGGCACCGATAGTACTGTGTATGAAATATTTCACTATAACGTGACCCACCGGCGGTGATCTACGTGGACTATCGTGACCACGCGTTCTCAGATTACTACGTGGCTCGTTAATGACCCACGCGACCCACTGATGTCGTGTGTACTTATCAATGGCCCACGCGTCACACTGATGACACATGTGTCTAATTGATGGTACACGCGCTCTTCTATAGCTCACGCGACTCACTGACGGCCCACGTGTTCTTCTATGACCCACATGGGTCACCTACGGTCCACACGATTTAGACATGACCCACGTGTCTACCGATAGTAGACGTGCTCACCGATGGTGTACTCATTTATCGACAGCTCATACGGTTCAGAGACGACCCATGTGTCACCGATGTTTAGTCCACATGCTTACCAATGACCCACGCGGAATTCAGTGTGTTAAGTGTATCATCTTTATGTTATATGGAAGATAAGGCGAGCTTAGGAGAAAGAAGGAGGAGAGATGTGAATTGTTAATAAAAATAGTACCAAGAACATTCGAAAATACGTTGGTCAGGTTTGGATGAAATTTAGTATTGTTATGTTAGTAGGATTTTCTGAATTTAACGTCATTTTATGATAAATGAATATTATAAAATTGTCTACCGCAAAGCTCTGTCTTGGAGAACACTATTTATAGAAATAACTTAATTATTACTATTTTACAGTTATTTTTTAATCAAATTTAACGAATTGTTGTGATTAAAAATACTCTTCTGAATGATAATAAAGTTTATTTCAAAACGTATATACTTCCTTAAAAAGAAAGAAAGAAAAGAGAAGGAAAAAGACTAGATAGTATTACGTTGAACTGAATTCATGGTAGATGCACGTGGTAAATTATAATACAAAAGAATAACGATGCTGTAAATGTGTTCGATAAGGATACTTTATCCAGTTTAATAATTGTAACATTAGAACTAATAGTTGATCAAATTATAAACAGGTTAATACCTATTATAAATATAAATACTTCTCTTGAAGTTAAATATCGACGTTTTGAAGGAGTTGAGGCAAGTGTCAGAAATAGGAAATTGGCTTTTGGATAAGACACTATTTACTTGAGCCATTAATTGGTGAAAGTATGTTATAAAAATGCACGTTACGGAATTCTATAATGAGATTGAAACTTTTTCAGTAGAACGAAATAAAATTAAGGATTCATTGAAAAAAAAAAAAGAAAAATGATACTATTGTTTCAATGAAACATAGTTCAACTGTGTTTCGTTAGTTGGAACATATATAATATCGGAAATTATTATGAAGTTTGTTATCATTTACCATAAGTATTATCTTCCGTGTTTCTAAAAAAAAAAAAAAAGAAATGTACTTTAATTCATCTCATTAAAACTTTCCAATGAGGTAGTAACACGCGATGAAATAGCGAAATAAAATTACTAAATTCATAAAGTGATGTTATTAACGTGACTCTCCGAGGATTAAATTCGAGCTGTACTCGAAGTGTAGGTACTCAATACGAAAACGATACGCGGAATCAAGGTAATTCGAGTGTATGAACTCGAGGTTTCGTGAATCTATCACGATTTCTCCGTTCAGTATCATTTAACGTCGATTTACACTATGGCGATCGTTGCCGAAAAGTTTGGCATAACTGTTGAAATTTCCAAATTCTAATTGAATTTTAACTAACTTCTCAGAAATAAGCAAAAGTAATTTTCTCTCTCGTTTTTTTGCAATTAATGACAATAACGAAGACTGGATATAGTGCATATCTGAATTTAAAGAAAAAAAAAAAGAAAAGAAAGTAAAGAAACTTAGGTTATTTCTGATCTTGTCGATTCATTTGAAAATAAAAAATTAGGTTTCTTTTGCTAAGTATATTTAATATTTTACTTCCTTTTCTATTCTATTTAGTAGTAATTATATTAAAAACCTTTGAAAATAGAAACTTATGTTGTTTTTGATCTCATCGATTCAATTGAAAATACAAAATTGGGTTTCTTTGACCAATTACATGTAACATTCTACTTCCCTTTCTGTTCTATTTAGTAGTAATTATATTAAAAACCTTTGAAAATAGAAACTTAGGTTATTTCTGATCTCATCGATTCAATCGAAAATACAACATTAGGTTTCTTTTGCCAATTATATGTAACATTCTATTTCCTTTTCTATTCTATTTAGTAGTAATTATATTAAAAACCTTTGAAAATAGAAACTTAGGTTATTTCTGATCTCGTCGATTCATTTGAAAATCAAAAATTAGGTTTCCTTTGCTAATTATATTTAATATTTTACTTCCTTTTCTATTCCATCTTGAAAATATGGAAAATTCTATTGCAGTATTTGAACAGAATATAAAAGAATGTAATATTTTATAATAGAATAAACGATTTATAGATTTTTCTAATGATTCATTATCTTGTTATTGATCGCAATGACCTAATAACAACAGTCAATTATATCATCTAGTTACAGTATACCGCAATACGGAGCGGTATCATTGTTTCATGATATTATGGATTTCATGGTATTATGGTACATATATAATACTATACAGTAGCAATTACGCATTTAAACTGATATTTAAATGATCAGTGCAGAGTATAGAACTTAATAATTTAGAAATAATGTACAGATTATGTATAACATTCCTAAAAGAACAAAAAAAAAAAAATGCACAACATAAAAAGTAATATTATTAAACTTTGAAAAAGACATAAAATAAAAATTTATCCTGGTTCTTAAAAAGTTATATTTTAATAATGTATTTCAACACTTTTGCACCTTAAGAAGTAGTTCATATTTTTAGTATTTAAGTACCGAATGTAATGTATTTTTAGTACATAATGTACCCGCTTTTGGTATTTATAATAGCACTTAATCGTTTCGGAACACTGTTCACAAAATTGTTCAAAAATCCTTCAGAAATTCCGTTCCATATATGTATGTTCACCACCTTCTCACAGTTCATGAACAGTATTAAGTGTATCTGGATACTTAGTCAACTATTGTTTCATATAAAACCATACATGTTAAATAATATTAATATCTGATGATTGAGAAGAACAATCTACAAATCGTTATTGGTGATCCAATTCATTGTTTTCTTCTTTTTATGCTTTGGATCGTTGTCCTACTAGAAAACGCTCTTGCTTTGAAGCATCGAAAATTCTTAAATTTAGTAACAATGTCATTTCCAAAATATGACAATAAGTTTCCACATCCATCTTTTTCTCGATATTAAATATCTTTCCAGCAGTATTGCCTTTGATGCAACCCCATGTCATAATATTACCTTCGTCAAACTTCACGGTTAGCAGACCATGATTATCGGTTAATTTTCCATATCCACTTACAACCATCTGATTCAAATCTGTTAATTTTGGCATTGTCAGACCATCCAATCCTTTTCCAGTCATCAATTGTCCAGTTAATATACTTTTCAGTGATCTGTAATCTCAGTTTCCTATATCTCGCGGTAAGAAACGGTTTTTTCACTTTAACGCATGCTACAAACCTTCCTGTTTTAAAACTCTACGAACAGTATGAGCACTCAGATTTACTCCAACACAATTTTTAAGGATTATCTGAGCTTGTACGGCAGTATCAGCTTCCCCAGTTCGTATCAATTGAACTAAACTTCGATAATCATGTATACTTAATTTTTTAGGGTGACCACCTAATGATTTTGTATAATTTAGTATTCCAACCTTTTTAGCAATCTGTCGTACGGATAAATCTTGTTGTAGTGAATGAACGACACTTTGTATCTTATCATGAGAAATTGGTTTCATGGTTTTTGTAGCCGCTGCACCGGAACAAGTTACAAATATATCGATGCTTTAGCTACGCTGCCCGTCAACTTAATGATGAGCAGCTGATTACAATATTTATTTGACGATAAGTTAAGGTAATCGTGTATCGAGCGGTTTATTAGATGATCTTGATTAACACCTGAATCGATGCGACTGGTCCAAATAGAAGTCGCTATTTAAGTTTTAGTTGATTGCGGTTTCGGAACGTCGTTTGAAAACTCGGTGTAAAAACACAGTTTAAACTCGATTGAAAGACCCGAAAGACTTGAACGACTTGAAAGAGTCGTAAGGCTTGAGATTGATTTAAAGATTTACTCTTGCACGAAGAGATACTCTAATATACTCTGTTATACTCTTGCACGAAGAGATACTCTCACGTCAGATTTTGAATATATTATTATTGTATAGGAAAAAGTTGCGTTAATTTATATATCTCGGAATGCCAAAGCGAGGTAATAATTGGTGGATAATTTTGTGGGGGAAAAGCTCTAAAACCAATGATTGGTTAGTTTGCATCTAAATCAATTTTTTAAAAGTTAAGAGAAAGGAAAGGCGTGGTCGTGCGCTGGTAGGAGAAATGATGGCAAACGTCAAAAACGGTTATAGGGCCTGATTTGATAAAGGTAAATTGTAACGAAGGTACACGATATTCCATTGTGTTGAAAATTAAGAGAAGTTTATGGTGAGGTGTTAACGGTCACGGAATGGGATTGCTCTAATCGAGCACAGCCTTATTGTGTCACTAAGCGTTAATTGAACTGATTTGTGACAAGGTTTTTAACATCTTTTACCGTTAAGCGGGTAAACAAAGTCCTCGGTAAATGAAAAAAGAAAGGCTTTAGCAATCAGGAGAAGCAGAAAAATTCTAAGGACCTGGGTTTTTTCTGTCGGATGGACGGAACAGTCTCACAAATTTTTTCCAACGCGAAAACACTTTATTTTGAGTGACAACACATGCATATGATATGGATTCAGTACACAGTTGACTTATATACTTGATAGACAGTTTCGAAATATAACAGAAAGAATAGCACAGAGCAAAATTGTTGCAATCGACGAGTAAACTCTGAGTGAAACAATGTTGCTTGTGATGTTACTACGCACTAGGATCACTTTCTAGATGTTCACACTCTACTCTTGTTAATGAAACAGTATTCCTTAACATCGAAACACCACTTCTTAAAATATTTTTATTTAAATCCAGACAAACAAATCATTGCAACAGTTTTGAGAGTCACTAATGTAAGGAAAATCAGGATAACGGTGGTGAGCGGTTGAATAAGAAATAAACGTTGGCGGTTAAACAGAGTGAAAGCTTGTATTTTGAACTATACTTCGTGAGTGCTGATACAATTCTGTCTTTCCTGAAAAATCCTAGTCAAGATGACCCTCTTGACAATATGGCCTTTCTTAGCCTTGAGGCAGAACCATCCCTAGGAGGGGGAAATGCAGCAAAAGACTGCACATGGCCCACTCAAGCCTTTGCTTTTTGGACTTTTTTAACACTAGTATATCCTGAATGAAAAATCACTTTATCGGTCGCAGCGTGTATTTATTTTTGTATGTGCGTCGCAGCGTCGGCAGTTTATTAGCGACGATTAAACGACGCGGAGGAACTTCACTGTTTGAAGTCCCAGTCGAATATGTATGAAGTGGACTGTATTTTGTATGTCAAATGATACGAGATGTATTTTTGTATTGTATGTTACAGTTGTATAGAATGTTGCGATTTGAATACTTGTGTCTTAAGCTACGAAGTGAATATTGGTGTGGTAAGCGACGAAGTGTCGAAGTGTCCTCTCGTCTCCGATCGTGACACCTCGAAGAAGGATTTAGTACGCTGATTGGTCCTCTTTGACTTTCCAATCAGCGCATTTTTGCCATTTCCTTAAATTTAAGTAACGCCCTTTAGCCAGCCCATCTCAGAGCGGGGGTGAGGGCACTGTCTAAGTATGGGGGGTTTCTCGAAGGTTCGATGGGTCACGGAAAATTCCTCCAGGTCGACTCCTAACGACAAGGACCGTTATACACATGTTTTAGCCGACCTTTCGGAAATACCGAGTTTATGACCTGGTCGGTTATTAAGACGAACGAAACGAAATTCTAAAGCCATTGTGTAAAAACTCAAAATGATTAAACTACCTTTACTAACGCGAAGGCACAAATTGCCGGTTATAGAAAAATAAAACTCTGAAACTATTAACGAAAAATAAACACGAAAATAAACTGTCTGTCACGTCCATGTCATAAACTAACCTTCGAGAATCTTTAATTACGGTGTTCCGTATCGGACGGAACAATTTTTTTTCTTCTTTTTCATCCTTTTTCCTAACTCGCTATGTGGCATTCAGTTGGTACCACTGGCGGTGTTATTGAAAGACATGACGTTTCTAACTTCATTGAACACGCGTAGGTAATGACGCCGCATCGTTGATAAATGCAGCGACCGAGTTGAATGCAGAACCGCATCATAGGCTCGCCGCCGCCTATCTTGCTTCTCTCGATATTGCGTTTCAATGGCCGTGACATCGATCGCCTCAAAGGGACGATTCTCGGAAATGACTAGATTCACGCGATCCGATTCTCTCTTGACGCGATTCCATGTCTTCGATAAGGGGGCCATTGTCGCCATTGGGGAACAACGTTGCAACTAGAAATCGTTCTAGTAAACTCGTGGCATGATGTAGTCTGGGCTTACGATATAGTCAGATCGTAAAATTGGTTTTGTGTTAAAGAGCCGAGTTGCTTATGATCCATCCTAAGATTTATTTGTCTATATATCAGAGGATTAATTTGTTTTAAAGCGTTAAGGGCCCTTTCCAGTTTAAAGTGCAATGAAAGAAAGGCTTTTAGACAATTTTTTGTTCAATGAAGGATAAAACAAATGTGCCTGAGCTTTTCTATATTTATTAAACAATATTTAATTATAAAATTTATACATATAAATTTGATGTACAGTCAATATTAATGATCATAAGCACATGCTAGAAAACGTTGATGGTACGAAACTCTTTGCTCCGCGAAAATCTTCTCGGCAAATTGAGCTGCAATAAAATAGCGAAGATCTTTTTAATTCATAGGATGTCCTTTATTGCACGAACTAAGGATATTAACAAAAAGTTATTACTAAAAAAATGGCGTCATATTGAATAGTAGAAATCATTTTGTTACGGAATTTTACGGTCTTACACTGTAAAAAAAAAAAAGACAGATATAGTAAAAATACATGCACCATAGTAGGGCATGCAGTAAGGGCAATAAATTGAAAGCTGTGTAAGAAATTTCAAACAGTCGAATAGTTAGTTCCAGAGTTATCCACACCATAATGGAGGAAAACTGCAATTCGAGAAAAACATGTTTGAAACTTGAAAATAAAGTTTTCATTATTGATTCAATGTTTATCTTCAATCAGCGATTCTTGGACCATACAAACATCCTTCGTTTCCTTGTTGAAGCTCCATTGATGCTGTTTCTTACATTGTTTAACTTGAATAACTTCGAACATACCTTACATATTGAAAAAACCTTTTGGAACATTATTCTAGACACTTAAAACTATCAATTTATTAAAGAAAAAAATCGATTTTTTCATCATTCTGAACTGAGAAGGATCCTTAAAGGAAATACTGATTCATATTTTCACGTTGCACGATTATAAGCGAATCTCTTTTCGATATAGATCCAGTATACACGTTTCACGATTCAGCCACGTTTCTTTCCTTCGAGTCCAGTTGGTATATGGACCTTTCAGGTGAAGCTGAACACTTGATTTTTGATTACACCAGGCCAGACAGAAAGGGTAAAGAGCGAGTGACAATAGGACCCCGAGAGGGAAGGGACGTTTTCACGGGATGAATGCTTGGTAATTGCTACTAGAGGGACCATCGTGCTTCGTGCCTAGGGAATACCTCGCGTCTCCTCGTCCTCTTCGTCACACCCTCACCCTCACCTACAAGTCTATCCTTTTCTAACCAGTAAAATTGGCCCTGAAGCTCCGGATGGGTGCATTACCAATGCATCGTTGCGCATCCGTCGATTGAACTTTTTGATGCAGCCTCCGAACCCCATCGTTCGAGCATTTATATCGATGAATACGATGCCGCGTGTGTCCCAACGTGCAGTGATTCGTGTCAATCGCGCTGCATTGATCCTTTTTTTCATTTTTTTTCTCTTTTTTCCCGTTTTTTTCTTCTTTTTTTATTCGATAGTCGTGAGTCGTTCTCTCATCGTTTTCACCTTTCGCGATGGACGATGACGGATCGACAATTTTTCGCGCAGGACAAGAGCGTTTCTTTTGTTCACTGACTGACGGAGGAACGAAGTGACGAAACCGTAGGGATTGGAACGGGGAGGAAAAGAGAGAGACATCGATCGTTTTAAGTGCTAGCTGGATGAAGGCGAAATGGACGAAGATAACAATACGCGTGAATCATGAATGACTTGTAGTAAGTCGTGTGAATAATAGAGAATGGTTAACGAAGATTTTTAGATCTAAGTGGAATCGATAATTATTGAGATTTTTCGACGATACCTTCAGATGGTTTCCTCGATTATTAAAAATCGTTTTTTAATAGGCGTCTCGTGTGTCAAAGAAATCGTTATTGTTATTATTGTTGCTTATGTGTGACGAAATATTGATTTATTGAGAAATTATTATTATTGATGTTTATGTGTGATCAAATATTAGTACTATTCTGTTATATAGAGTGGTTCGTTTATCTCTTACATTGAAATTATCTCTGCTGTTTTTGGCAGCAGGGTAAATTGAACCACTCAAAAATCAAAGAGACTAACTCCACTTCCAATTTTTTCAATTTTTCCAATTTTAATACAAAAACACATGATTCCTGCTTAATTTTTCGCAAGTAAAATAAATTTAATGAACTTTGTTTAATGAAGTTACTGTGGCTTACGAAAGGCTCAATTGTCTTTGGTGTAATTATTACGCTTGAGAAATTATTGTTGTTGTTATTATTATTGCTTCTGTGTGATGAAATATTGATATTGTTCTTAAGAGAAATTACAGATTTTGTTGTTACAATTAAGGGGAAAGTTCATATTGCAACAAGGATGATTATATGAACAAGTGAAGAATTACATAAATTAACAATTTAAAGATTTAAGAAATAAAAGAAATTAAAAATAAGAAAACAAAAGAAATAAAAGATATTATATTAAGATTAGTAATTTCTTCTAATGATACTGTTTGTATTGAGACATTTGAAGTTGGTGTACTATTTATAGAAGTGAAAAACTTAATTAAAATTTTGCAATAATTTTAGTAATGAAAAATGATGTGTTAATTTCAATATCTTTTCAATTAAACAGTTTTCATTTTCCAACTATAAAATGTATTTTATGGATATAAATATATAATTTCCTTTACGATATTCAATTTTTTCTCTTTCTTTTTTTTAATGCATACAACACTAAGATTAGCTTTCGATCTTTCAACAAATTATGATACTTTTTCGTTAATAGTTCATTTAAATATTTCATTAACAATGTTATCCTCTTTTTTTTTTGTTCAGAATTATTCGTAAAATTTCTAGTGTTATGCAATTAACAAGTTTCATAATGTTCTAAATATTGTCTAATCAATTCTCAATACTCTGTTTCGTTACTTCTCGTACAAGCTACCTCTTATTTTAAGTTTGATGATAGTATTGAAAATATTATGTTATATTTCTACAAACATTTCCGTTAAATTACGATATTTATATTAAAGTCCATTTCTGATATAGAAGTATCATATTTTCGATCATTATATTAATCGAATTTTAATCGACAATTCGGATGGCTACGTCCATACCCTATCTCAATGACTTAATTGTCGATTCTACGTAGCCCGCATACATGTTCAAATTTCCATTAAATTCCCTCAACCGAATCTTCATCAAACACCAAGAACGCGTATTCCGAAATTATCGAGTCGATTCGAAAATTGTGCATTTTTTGATTGTATAATTTAAACTAGATTAAACTATTCGTTACGCGCAGATAATAAGTAAATTCTGTTATACCCTCAAATATTTTTGTCCTTTTCGTTATCTGTATCCACAACTAGTCACCCACTTTCACTATTAGTCACACTGGATTCATCACCTTCCAACTCTCCTCTTAACTCTCCCACACAGTCATATCCCATAGTTCATTTTTCCAAACCCTTAACACATTGAGCGCCACACCGATTTTTAACCGTTTGAGTGCCAAGCAGCGCGATCGCGCTTCTCCTGTTCAATGCCCAAAAGTGCCAGCTAATAGGTCTGTAGAATCGAATTAACTACACTTCTGAACTTTGTCAATGCGTGTCTTTACTGTTACCATTTATGGATGTTCAACTAAATTAAAATCCATGCTTTCGTAAGTTTCGAGCTGTTGTTAAAAAGAATTTTTTCATTTTGTAAGGAATAATCAGGATAACGGTGGTGAGCGGTTAAATAACGAAATAAACGTGGGCGGTTAAACAGAGTGAAAGCTTGTATTTTTGAACTGTACTTCGCGAGTGCTGATACAATTCTCCCTTTCCTGAGAAAACCTAGTCAAGAGGACCCCCTTGACAATATGGCCTTCCTTAGCCTTGAGGCAGAACTATCCCTAGGAAGGGGAAACGCAGCAGAAGACTGCACATGGCCCACTCAAGCCTTCGCTTTTCGGACTTTTCTAACAATTTATTAAAAATTCAAAGTAACGTAAACAAGAAAAGGAAAGAAAAGACGAAAGAAGCGCGATCGCGCCGCTTGGCATTCTTCGACTGAATTTTTACAAAGGTCCGTGGCACTGAAATGGTTAAGGAAGTCCCCGCCAGACCACGCGCGCCGCTTAAAAGCGCTGGTATTATAGAGCCAATGTTTCTTATCGCAATAGAAGTTTACTTTTAGAATGAGATGCCTATAGACATTCATTCAATTAAGTAAATTTTAAATAAATTTTCCTTAATTAATAAATTTCCTTAAAACAGTGTAAATTTTTTGGTTCTATATCATGTTGTACGCTGTCAGCCACCGGTGGCTGACGTGACGCTCAACGTGTTAAATAGCCCTATTTTCCCATTCTCGAGTCAGTTTGTTCTACCACGCGCACGTCACATACCACATATTAATAAAGTTCTGTTTCTACGCAACGACGATCTCTAATTGATTAAAATTTAGTGTTACCCCATTATTTGCTCCGATATCCGAGGAATTCGAGCCAACCGGGCATCACAATTCGAATTATTCGTTACTCGCGAGTAGATTCGAGTTATTCGTCACTCACGAATAGGGAATAAGTTAGAATTATTCACCACTCGCGAATATTGAGTAGATTCTAATTATTCGTCACTAGCGAATATTGAGTAAATTCTAATTATTCGACATTAGCGAATAATAAAAAAACATTCGCATAATTCCTCACCTTGTGAATAGCGAATAAATTCGAATTATTCATCATTCGCGAATAATGAGTAGATTCGAGTTATTCATAAACATCGAATAAGTTGAATTTATTCCTAACTCGCGAATAGCGAATGAATTTTAATTATTCACCATTTGCGAATATTGAGTAAATTCGAATTATTCGTCACTTGCGAGTAGCGAATGAAACGAATAAAATCGAGTTGTGTTACTCGTGAATAGCGAATTATTTCTCAATCGCGAATAACGAGTAAATTCGAATTATTCACCACTCGTGAATAATGAGTAAATTCGAATTATTCGTCATTAGCGAATAACGAGTAAAGTGAGTAAATTTGCATTACTCATTCTGTGAATAGCGAATAAATTCGAACTATTCGTAATTTGTAAATAAATACCAAATAAAATCGAATTTATCCTTTATCTTTTCTTCGTTATTGAAAATTTTCCAGTAAAAGAAACTGAATAGGTACACTTCATATTGCTATGACTTTTATTTAACTTCGATTGAAGTATCACACTTCTTAAACATCTCATAAAAAATCTTGTGTGATAGGGAGATAAACGTTGCTCTTTTATCTCTGAAAATGCTTAAAAAGCAAATGATTTTCGAGTCGATTCGAGCATTTGATTCAATCTGAGTTTCAAAAGAGTTGACAAATTTTTTTTCTTTTTTTCCAATCAACTCAGTGTATGTATGCAGAGCGATTCAGCTACTGATTCGGAAAGAATAAACGTACCAGCAGCCTGTTGTTCCGAGATATTCACGTCGATTTTTGGCTACGATAAAATGGCAGCCACGAAAGCTTTTCGATCGCATCCGCCAGGCCGTAATCGAATCATCTCGATGATTCTGGCTCGAAGTTACGAGCGACATTTGTAACGCGTTTCGCGCGCCATCGAATCCCTGGCTAGATTGGAAAATTGTTCGCCAACTATTCAAACGAAGTGCACGCGTTTTATGAAACCCTGCGTTTTCGATCGAATGACGTTTTATTTGTTTTCAATGAAATCATCACCATTCTCGAGTCACTTTTAATTTCCTCGACCACTTTTTGAAAGCTCTGTGATAGTAGGAATCCTGATAATTTTCGCGATTAATATCTTTTGTTTTCTTTTTCTTTTTCTTTTTCTTTTTGGTCGTTCGATGAAATTTTTCGAGTAGTTTAGAAATTTGCAGAGGCTTCTGGAATTTTGGGCGGAAGATTTTTAGATGTTCAGTTTGGTCCACGAATTAGCTATTGTTGACAAACGTGCTTTAAATCATTTGTTATAATTAAGCATTGACAGACTGTGCTTTTGCCAGAATATCTTCGAATTTCTATGCAAGTTAACCTGTTAGCTACTGTTATTTATATAGTACTAGGACAATTAACGAATATGGAATAAATCTAATCGATTATTGTGAAATTTTTAAGATCATAGACAAATTTTGTATCTATTTATTTGTTCATTTTCATGGGTATAGATTTTGTTTGGTATATGAAATAATATAGATAAGGAGAAGAGAAACATATCGATGCATAGTTACAAATGAACAGAAAATAAAAGAGAAAAGGAAGTTCAACAAAACGAGAGAATTATTGAAGTTAAGAATAAAATAATTAAAGCGACGATAAAGTATGATTTAAATCAAGTACCATAATTAATATTCTAATCCTTTATCTATCCAACCAGTCGTTGCAGTTAGATCAATTTTCGTAATGAGCCTGTGTGAATAGGGTAATATTTTTCTCTAATTATTTAGAGGAGTATCTAATTGTCTTAGTATTTAAATCTGTAACAATACAACTTAAGTTAGTTTTTCTGGTACTAAATTAAAAATTTCAAGGTAATTATATACCTAGGTATGCACTTAGATTTAATTGGAAACACAACATACGAGTCAAGATAGATCAAATTCTTATCGAGAGGAAAAATATATACTGGCTAACTAGTAAAAAATTTAAATTAAGCATTGACAATAAACAATTAGTATATAAAACAATAATCAACTCGATCTGGACATATGACATCGAATTGAGGGGCATGACAGCTAAAAGCCACATAACCAAATTAGAAGCATTTCAATCCATTATACTTAGGACCGTAGTTAATGCACCCTGGTATGTGCGCAACGATGAAATTTGCAAGGATCTCAAGGTGAAACCCGTAACAAAAGAAATAGCAAGCCAGTGTGGAAGATACAAGGTAACACTAAATAATCATCCCAGTAATCTAGTCAAAAAGCTGTATTTAATATCCCTAGAAAACTGCACAGGAAACACCCCAATGATCTTCTGCCACAGCAAAATACACTGTAACTCTGTGTTGATGCTTTCTAATGAGAAATGCATCTGCGTGATATTTAACCACACAATAGGTAATAGTAATGTCCTTAATAGACAAATTGTAAAGCTTCTTGGAGGTATTAAAAAAATTTTTAATTAGGATTTCCATTTGATTTCACGTGTAAATGAAAAAGTCTATTAGATGTAGAAATAAATTCTTTCCGACTTTTGGACGTAATACAAATTTTAATTAGAAAGAAAAACAGATCATCGAAAGAATTTGCCAATTTAGCATAAATAAAAAAAAACTTTTCTTAGGGATATTTTTTTATGTACGTTTAGCAGAATTCGTTATTACTGTATCTTACATCTATTTACAAAGCAGTTTTATTTTTCATTGCTTAGAAAATATATATACATTTTTTAATATGCAAATTAGATGCTTTATTTTACATTTATTTATTTTAGTTATTTTATATTACTTATGTAATTTGCGTATCATTTTGCAAAATTAAATATATTACGAATAATACTATTTTACATCATTTAAAGAAACTAATATATTATTTTTTAGACAGCACAGTATGGATAGATTCTCGAAAGTAAGGATCACTTTATTTTAAGTAAATGGTAATTCCTCTTTCATCTCCATTATTTACTTTTCGTTTTTTGAGAAATTCTTCACTCGCTTTTCAAGAAGATCGTTTTATAGAAGGTATAATAAGATTTTCGGAATGGTCGTCCATTTTTGTCTGTTTGCACGAGCATTGTTCAACTAAAAGTAACAACAGGAACTACGAAACTGTAGAGATTCTTCTTCTTCACAAATATTACGCACGTAGGAAAAGTCCGTGAATATTTTCCTTGATTATTTTATACATTCCATGGAATCAGCGCGGTGTTTGCTCCGAAAATAATCTCGAGTTAATTCTTTGCTTCTGAGGATTAAGAGTATACCATCGTCTCTAACAGCACATTTCAATTGTGCTTTATTTAAATATGAAAATCCTGTCTTTGTAGTTATTTCAATTAAAGTTACAACACCGTACACATTTGTCTCTGCGAAAATTCTCACTTTGATCTTTGACATTCGCGAAATTAATTACTTAAATCTTTTAGTGGCGAGTCAAACTGATGCAGTTTGATAAGGTTTGAGAAAAAGGAATTTAATTTTAAACGATAATTAGGAAATTTAATAGGGAACGTGTTAAGAAATAAAGGAAAAATGAACGAATGATTAAAGTATTTCCATATTTGTTGCAATTTTTTTTGTAATTTATTTTCCAGTTGTACTTAAATATGATGTAAAAAGTTATACATGAAAAAAAGAATTTCAAAAATGTTTATTATTTTCTAGAAATAATATTACAATTATTTCATTACTTTTCATATTTATTTGTTAACCCTCGCATGGCGAATCATCTAATGGCGGAGACAGGGTCCATTTGGACCCATGTGAAAGAGATCTTACTTATATCATTGATAAGGAGCTCTCCAATTAAACATTTGTTTTATTTTATATATAAACATTTGTCGTTTAAAGCTATATTATTTAATTTTATTAGTTTAAATTTATATTATTTATAAAATATTTTTCAGAAATACTTATTTTATATATAAACTTCTGTTTTAAAAAAATACTATTATTATATAATGTTTCAAGGAAAAATAATGCATTTTTGGTGTATAGAAGCATTTTTGGTGCATTTATTAATTTTTATTACAATGCACACAAAAAGCACGTGTTTCGTATATTCTACGAACACTATAAACATGTTCCGAGTATTTGTTATATTTTTCTGGGTAGTTTGTAATGTCAATTATCTAAACTGAAACGACTATTGATATTCGAATATTCATAGTGACTTCCATTAATATTTGAACACCATTCAGAATAGAATAACTTTTTTAAAATTGAACCAAAGTGAGTTTTTTTGAGGAGTTGAAAGGATTAGTTTACTAGATAATGTGTACAAAAAATTTGGAAAAAACTGTAATTGTTTGGAATCGCAAAGAAAATTTGCTCTTCCAAATGCGAAAATGGTCGCTTTTTACAACTTTTTTACTTGAGTCTGTAATGAGAATTTAAAAAATTCGTGTTGTAGATTTATGTTAGTTATATACAGTGCCGTCGAGATAAATCCGGAATGTTTTCAGTGAAATTCTACAAACAAAATATAAACAAAGCAGATATGAACATAGCAGTTCGCTGTAAGGTGATTCAGTAAGAAACCACTGATTAGTCGACAAGTGACATTTGTTGAACCATGAATCGAGAATACGACCGAAGAGCAGCAGTAATCGAATCGCTTCGTGCCGGAAAATCGCTCTCGGAAAGAATTATGCAGTTTGGCTATAAAAAAAAAAAATAGTGTATGGTCTAGCTAAGAAATTCAAGGATTCTAAGAACCAAGGTGAGGTTCCAACAGGACTCTGCTCCACCTCACAAAGCAAGAAAGAGGCAGACCTCGCTTTACGTAAACCTTTGTCATCACCGGTACCCCGATTTATGGCCCCCTCTAGCCCTGACTGCAATGCTCTTGACTATTACATGTGGGGCATAGTCGAGGCAAAGGTAAATGCGAACCCACATAACACTAAAAATTCTCTAAAGGCCTCCATCATGAAAGTGATGACGAATATGAACAAATAGGAGGTCAAGAGAGCCTGCAATCAGTTCAGGTCCAAAGTTGAGAAGGTCGTAGCAACTGATGGAGCTAGATCGAGTAATTCCATTGTATATATCATATACTACTTTTGTACCAATTACAGTTATAATATATTGTTATTTTCCTTAACCCCTCAACTTGTGCGCTCGAGTTAATTCGAGCGCGCTAAACAGGCCAAACTGTGCACACTCGAGATAATTCGAGCGGCGTTGTATTTTATGCTGCTATAATCTGTCACACTCGAATATAATCGAGAATTGAAAACAACAATGTGAAAGCTAAGAAAAAAAAATCGTTTTATTGATATTTATCATTTACATAGGATTGTAAGCTATAACATTACAATATTCGGCTCTTTTCTGCAATGTGGATCAAAATCCAAAATTAAAATAAAAATTTTGATTAATTTTGTATTTTTTGTATTTTTTTTGCCAAGACAATGTTCTAAAGTGTGATTTTTACATAAAAAAAAAGATTTTTTTTTGGCCGGTTTTTTTAAAAAAATCTGTGCGTTAAGGGGTTAAACTTGAATCGTTTTTCTCTGTATAATAACTTTCTCGGATTTTTACTTCGACGGCATTGTACATGGTGAAAATTTCATCGAAATCGATTGATGCAGGAACAAGCGACAGGCAGTGAAAGGTGTGTAAGAATCTTTCGTGAAAGACTTCGATTTATACCATCTTTAACAGTTCGTAGTTCATAGCAACGTTCACCGATTTCTATGAAATTTTCAGCATGTGTATAATTCATATAGATCTACAAAATGTATTTCTTAAATTATATTCTCGGACAAAAAAGTTGTAAAAAGCGCCCGTTACTTTTTTTTCGTAATTCCAACCTATTGAAGTTTTTTCAAAAATGTTTCCACACGTCATTTAGTAAACCAATCCTAATTTCTCACGAGAATTCAATTGATTTGGTTCATCTTTAAAAGAGTTATTCTGTTTTAAAGAGTGTCCGAATATTAATGGGAGCATAAAGGGAACGATATACAAATATTCGATAATTGTGTATTGATTGTGTAAAAAGAGGAAAAATGTCGTGTTCAATCGCTCAAAACAATTGTTTTGCATATATGACTGTTTGTTTTGTTAAATTTACATCGTAATATTCAATTTGAAGTTGAAGATTAAATAGCAAGAAGCGAGTTATTTGTAAGGAACTAACAATCGTACCGTGGAAAATTATTGTTGTTCCTTAAGCTTGTAGAAATTTCATTTTAATGAGACACTCGTGTAAAGCATCAACAATATTTGCAGACACATTTGACGTACACGTGCTAAGGAGAAGCGGGAGAAACTTCACAAAGAGAATCTCGTTTTGTTCCCCTCATTGCATTCAGCTACCTTTAGACTAATTAGAGAGTTGCGTTACATTTCTGTAAGAAAATTCATGTACCATAAATAAGTGTAATATACAATGTAACTTGACGCGGTGTGTTGCATCATTAAAGAGAAATTGAGAGATTTATCGGGAGATTGGTGCAATGTAAACTGTTAATATAATAGTTAAGTGAAAGGAAAAGATACTTTTGAATGAATTGCTGAAGAAGTATTTTCCTTATCTTTTTTGTTTAATGTCCTTTATTTATGTATTCATTTATGCATTTTTATACATTTTTTAAATAGAAATTAAAGTTGAAGTCAAATTCTTATATTTCAATCATAATCAGTCTCGCGATTTAACATAAAAAAAAAAAAAAAAAGATTCGTGCTATTAAGAAATTTTGAAAACCATACAAATATTGTCAATTTTTGCTTATTTCAAAACGAAGCTAAATGTAATAAGATACATTCGAGAGATGATTTTTACAACTCGATCTATCTTTGGTAAAAGCTGTGTAATAGGATGGTGTATAGAATTTTATTACGGAAGTGATATAAGTGATCGTATGATAAAAATCACGATACGAGTGTATTTCATTACATTTAACTCTGATCTAAGAAAAATAAAAATTAGTGATATTTTCACGGTTTTCATATTTCCACGTTATTTCCTGTATGACACTATTTGCATATCGTTCAAGTAAAAAGTGGCATTTACATTCAGAAATTTAAATTGTTATTATATTAATTAAATCTTATATTCATTTTAGTTAACCTATTATTTAGAAAATTAATTAAATTAAATAGAAGAAAAACTAAATAACTAACAAATTAAATAGCGTATGATAAAATTATTAGGCGTTTTTTTAAAGCAAAATAAGTGTAATTTGATATACATAATTAATTTTTCTCAAATTCTATTATCATTTTATAGGAAAACATTTTTATTGGTTCAGTTTTACTTCTCGCTGTATATAGTTAAATTATACGAAAAAGATTGCAAGAGAACGAACGTATATGGTTCATATTGTATTGTACAAATGATCACAAAAATTTACTGGGACACATTAACCCATTTGTATCAAAGCGCGGAATATTCCGCGAGCCTTGACTGTCCTATATCACCGAGCGCGGAATATTCCGCAAGCTACGATTGTCGTTCATCGTCAAACGTTAAAAATTCTGCGAACTTCTCGTGAATAATATATAATAAAATTCGGCGCTTTTAGTGCATTATCAGCAACCAGAATTTTCTCTTTAATTTATTACTATACGTAATTTCTAAGCAAAGCTGAAGGTAAAAGACTGGTTGATGCGTGGTGATACGGACGAATTGGCCGTTGAACGTCTCTGATTCAAATGGGTTAATACATTAACAAGAAGCGTCTTGGAAGGAAAATCATCCGAGAAATGGGGGAATGTATCCGAATCCCGGATAGGACCAGGATGAGGACAAGTCAGAACGTTTCCGAATTTCAACATTTTCGGACTTTAACTGTCTCGAACATTTAGTTATTACAAAGAACATTTTCGGATTTTGTTATACTTAACGGACATATATATTTCACATTTTATCTATATTAAGAATTTACCCACACTAAAGAACATTATATAAACTGGATATTGTTACTGTCATTACATAAATAGTTAATATTGTTATTGTTTAAATATAAAAATTGTGCTTGTAAATAAAGACATTTATTTGCTCTATAATCAGCTCCACGAACCGTGTGGGAGCAACAATGCATCCTTTTTTTTCTCTTTTACTTTTATATGTTGAAACTGTCACTGTATCGTATAATATTGTGGTATATTTTGTATAATAGTACATGTAAAGAAAGGTACAAGTTACGTAGAGATTAGCGAGAGTTGATTGTCAATTATTCTAACATCAGTAGTTTCATGTGGTACAACCTGATACATTTATTCGAACATCGTAGCGCCATCTCAGAATGAACACGGGAATAATGAGGTTTTCGTTTCGTAGTTTAACGAGCTAAACTGGCGTCTCGACGCTAATAGACCATGGCACTGTGCCACGCCTGGCCGACGAAAAGATGCTACAAATTTTGGTGCATCGACACAGAACGATAATTCAACCGTGAACCGACTGGAACGCTGTTTTGACTAATATTATGACTGCGATTCGTACACGCGGAGCTGCCTTAATTACGGTTAATATATTATCTGTCTCACGGCAAGGCCACTGTGATCCTTTAACCATCTCGTACTTAATTTTTTACAGCTATAAATCAAATTTTCCACGCATCTCGCGATCTCAGAGAGAACGACGCGCGGTGCAGCTGTTGAACGAATAATTTTCTCGTGCTTTTCGGATAATACAGGTTGCTTCAAAAAATATGCAAACACGTGCGTGGAAAGTTTGTGTTTCACGTGTTGTTTGGTGTAACTTCGGTGATTTTTAACGAGTTTATCTACTCAAAACCACCATACCTGTTTTTTCTTTTGAAGATGGAATTAATAAATAATAGAATAAATGAAAAAGGATCATCCAAAATGATGATGTTCATCTTGAATATTAAAATTAACGTTTGAATTGTTTGTAACGAATTGTTGTAGTTAGTGTAAACAAAGACACGAATTAATTTGTGTACTTGATACAGTGTTTCACTTGAAAAAAGATTCCTAATTTCGTCGAATTCCTTCCGTTTGTATTTTTGAATTGATTTGCAAATTTTCTTGTGCTATATTCAAACCCGTCATTGTATTTGATATTCTGTATTGTATATAATCTGTTTTATTGCATTTGTTTTATTGCTCTCAATTTTCACACATATCCTTTGCAGTTCTTAATCTACGTCTTTTATCTTGGGCCCATTCTGTACCCAATCAGTGGTTTTTCGTAGTCACGCTTTCAGGAGCCAGCCGGGAAGAGAGAGTACACGTGCCCCCAATCTCTCGCTGACTTTCTGAGGTTTTCAACTGCTATGCCGAGGTTTATGGTACGTCAATTGCTATTGAGAAACTCGGTAATTGTTTTTTACGAAGTTTTAAAGATATTCTGAAACTATTTACACGAACTTTTTCTTAATTTCAAAAATAGACAGTGATAGACATCATGACAGTAGATGTCATCAACCTGACATCAGTCTCTCCAAACTGCCCTCGCAACCGTTGTAATCCCCTCCTTTAGCACAGTCCCCGGCAAGAAGCATATAGTATAAAGGAGAATTGTACGAAAACGCATATCGACGACACATACGCACTTTGTCCTAAAATAACGTGTTATAGATGACCGATTTGGACGGATGCTTTATGCCGCTCGTGTTTCTGAATGCGAAACTTCTTTTTCACCGAACCGGCTGCAGTAAGGACACTCGAAACGTATCGATATGCATTCATATGTGATACGTGCCGTCAGTGTGCTCTTTGTCGTGTATGTTTTCTCATAATTCGGACAAGGGAATCGAGTTTTTCTCGATTTTGTTTCGGGTTTTACTCGATGTTAGCTAGAATATACCCTAGATAACACTTGTTATAACGTTCAAAGCAGAAACGGAAGAGTTCTGTTAGCTTGACTATACCGGAAATAACAGTTGTGATAACATTGAAAACAGTAACGGAAGAGTTCTGTTAGCTTGACTATACCGGAAATAAGAGTTGTGGTACCATTGAAAAAAAGATGGAAAAGTTCTGTTAGCTTGACTATACCGGAGATAACAGTTGTGATAACATTGAAAACAGTAACGAAAGAGTTCTGTTAGCTTGACTATACCGGAAATAAGAGTTGTGGTAACATTGAAAAAAAGATGGAAAAGTTCTGTTAGCTTGACTATACCGGAAATAACACTTGTGGTAACACTGAAAAAAAAAGAATGGAAGAGTTCTGTTAGCTTGACTATACCGAAGATAACAGTTGCAATAACATTGAAAACAGTAACGGAAGAGTTCTGTTAGTTTGACTATACCGGAAATAACAGTTGTGGTAACATTGAAAACAGTAACGGAAGAGTTCTGTTAGCTCGACTATTCTGGAAATAACAGTTGTGATAACATTGAAAACAGTAACGAAAGAGTTTTATTAGCTTGGCTATACCGGAAATAACACTTGTGGTAACATTGAAAAAAAATGGAAGAGTTCTGTTAGCTTGACTGTACCGGAGATCACGAGATTTGAACTTTCAGGAGAGCTCGTTCGCTTTGAGTACCTTGCTTTCCCTTTCCCCTTTTTCACGCTTTCTCACCGTAGATTTGTTTAATGGAAACTGACCAAGGAGCAATCAGTAGCAGAACTAATATGCACGATGACGGAAGATTATTGGTGACGAACAAAGTTCTACGAGTACAGATGAATGAAACTTACTACTTTCACCGATGCGTTTGCTAGCTTCACAGGTCGTGGATCCGGCTCAAAGGACCAAAAAATGTGGCGTAACACGCGGTTCTTGACTTGGTTATACCTTGCGTCGCGAACTATTACCCATGAAATTAATGTTGAATAATTGATTCGAACGAAAAGTAAAACACTATGAACCAGTGTTCTACCGTCGAATTACCCGTACGTTAGACTGGACGAATGAATTGCATCACGAAAGTGATCGACGCTGTGAACCGTGCGGTATGCGGAAGAAATATTCGATATCGTCTTGAACAATCGACGATAGAACATACAACGTGTCGTTAAAATCCCGAACGATTTGATTCTAAACGGCGCGTGTTTCTCGAAATGATCGAGAGAAAAACTGTTTCTCCGAACGATGAGAAGACTGGCTTGGTTAGTTCCATTTGGAACGACTGTTCCGTTTGTGTGGCTGTGTAAGACTGTTGAACAAACATCTAGAAAAGGCTGTGTTCTCTTTAGCAGTTTGCCCAATCACTGTTGAAGAGGGTGACTCGCCGATTGGTTGCAACGAGAAATGTTAATTGCCAATCGACGTGTCTAATAGATATCTCGAACACCCTTCCAGTGCACCTTTAGCACTCTTTTCTCTGTAAAAAGTGGAGCAATACCTGCGTGGATGTGTCGAGAGTTTGGCGACGGTCTAAAATTTTCATCAGGTTTGTTTCAACGGTTCTTTGCATTGTTAGAATCCTTTGTCGAATTGACCCTTAAGAAACTTTCGTTTTATGACACGTCTTTGGCTATTGAGAACGAGAAAATTAACATTACTCGACCCTTTGTAAAGAAACTAATTTCTCTCGGTGAGAAATGCACGAGAAACTCAAACAATACGCGAACTTTGTTAATTCAAAAACTAGCCTTTCCTTGCGAGCATATCGTAAGCCATGTCAAACAAAAGATCATTCGGTTTTCTGTTTCTTCGGATGGAACATTGGTTCTTTTACTTTTTCTGAGCACTATGATCCTTGATTGACTTTTTTTATGTACGTACGGACTACCTTTGTATAAATAATTATCATAAATTATTGAATCCATCGTTCGGGATTTCTAACGTATCGCTTCTTTAATCTTTTCATCGTCAATCGTTCGGGACAATATTAGATTTTTCCTTCGATTATCCTCATCGTCGCGCGTTTTCGAGACGGATTCTACACTTTGTCGAATCCAGCGTACGGATATTCGACGGTAGAACATTCGTTTCATCGTGTTCTACCATTCGGTCGAAATAGTTGCCCAATATTAAATTGACGGGTAACAGTGTGGTGCGTGAGTGTTTGTTCAGTGGGACCACGTAGCCGACACCCCCACACAGACATCATCTACGCACGCGACGACACACTTAAATAAAATAAAAATACTCCAATGAATAAAATGAGTGATGTGGACCAATGTCCATTGGTTGTTCATGGACATACATTAGTGGTTCATGCTTTCGAGTTTTCAGAACCACAAATGCGACAATTCTGCTTATTGACAAAACCATGTATTCGTAGGACTGCTAATGAGTCACGATTCATGTGTGCGGATGTGATAAAAAATTTTGACGAAAGAATAATATCGAGTAAATGAAGTTTAGGTAAACACTTCCTCGATATTGTATTTCGTACTTAATTGTATAAGATCGTAACAACTGTATAAATATTGTAACAACCAGCGAGCGTCGATAACTTCCTATGTCAGATAGGAAGCGAGAGGGGCATATGTCTGTCCTTGTCGTCGTCCAAATAATCGCGGCGCGATGGAAAATTCTAGATCGGTCGAGATCGTGATCCGCGGCGACGCGTAGCAATACGGTTTGTTGATGAGCCTTAAGCCATTAGCAACGATCGAATATAAATATTGCTAGCGAATAGTTGTCCATGCTGTACTCTGAAGGGAGAGAACGAAAGTATCCATCGGTCGCCCTTTAGAGAGGAGAGTTCGAAGCCTAGCTTTCTCCTCAGCACAGGAGAGTACAGGGACTACACTTGGGTCACTCTTGGAATGGAGAGAACGGTTGGAAGATTCACCGGTCGCCTTCCAGAGGGTAAAGTACAGGAGGTCACCCAAACGCCTACTCATAATAATTACGATCAAACAATTCACCTACTGATTAGATTTGTAACGGGAAAGTATGGCTAATTAAAGCCCGACGCCCGAAAGCAAGGCATTTTAACGGAATCATTAATTGTATTCGCTTCAATTTGTACCATTTATCGTAACAGAAATAAAATCAATCCTGTATTTTTGTACTGAAGAATAAAAGAATCCTGTGTTTCCTTGAAAAAACTGTTCACGAAAAATGGAAACGCTACAACATGTTTTATTTACAAACTACTTCCGAAAGTTCTTGTTAAAAGATCCTTTGTTTAACATATACAAGATGCTCTAAGTATTGCCACGAAATTTAAACAAAATATATATATATATATATATATATATATATATATATATATATATATATATATATAAACGATATACATAGACAATTATACATGAACATATAATATACATAAACAATTTTATATATATAATTGTTTTTCATCATTTATCATGATTTAGTTCTAATAAATAATATTTAAAAGTTGTTATAGTTTCATTTAAGAAGTAAAATAAAATTAAGAAATTCTGATTTACAAAATTTATGAACACTTAAATATAGTTTTATTTAAAGTAATTTTTAATGTTCCTTTAAATGGGACTCCTTGGATATATTTATGCATATAGTAATGTATAGGCATTTACATAGCTGGAAGCTTTGTCCTCATGTTATTTACTATGTTTCACTGTATTTAAATAATACAATCCTCATGATATGTAATAGGAATTCGAGTAGCGTTTGAACTTTATGTTCAACAGAACTAAAATTGTAAATAGAACATTAAGTCATCTTCACCTCGTTCAGAGTCATTTTCATTTTGTGTTGAAGATGACATATTGATGGTGGTCACTTACTTGCTCCGCTGAGTTATGTTTATCTACCCTAGATGATTACACTTTTGATTAGTACATTTGCCAAACGTTCCTTATAATGAGGCCAATGAAACATTCTGTCATATCTGTAAAGTGATACTACAATGTAAATGATATCTCATCGAATTTTTAGTGTAACATTAAAAAGTAGTAAAAATTCAAATAACAGAAAATTCATCTTTATTTTTTATCTTATAAATTACATATTTAATAAATAAATAGATCTAAACGGTGCCATAAAATTATCTCAAAACTCGATTTACGTTTTGCTATAATTTAATAGTGAGATATCTCTTTAGTTTTTATAAATTTTCATTAATAAGAAATCTCTACGTTAAAATTAATTTAATGATCTAATTCCGGTAATTGATGATTACCTAACGTAATCTCACGTAATCTGACTTAACCTAAGTTAAAAGTAAATGAATAGAAAGTTCCAATCTTAAAGAAATGTTGATATTAAAATTAATTTAATGATCTAATTTAGTCAATAGATATCTGACGTAACCCTAACCTCTATCATAATCCAATTTAACCCACCAATTTAGGAAGAATTTGTACAGGTTTTGTAAGAAACTTTCGGAATTGAAGAAATTTTCATCAACATGAAATTCATGCGTTAAAGTTAATTCGACGATCTAATTGAATCGATTGACAATTAAAGAATGCAGATTAGTGTTAAATAATTCGTTTTAACTAAATTTAATAATCCACAAATTTTGTTAGAATTTTTATAAATTTCCCGTTCGATTTTCAGATTTGCACAAATTTTCACCAACAAGAAATTCTCGTATAAAAATTAATGAAATGAAATAAATAATTGAATCAATTAATATTGTCCTCAGTTAATTATAACTCTCTTCAGTACATTCTCTGAGCCATCTAACTTAAGGTGATCTACAAATAGGTAAAATTTGGGAATTTTTTTTGTTCATATATTACTAAACGAAAAATTTCAATTTTTTCGGAGAATACAAATGTAATTCTCAACTTTTCTCTTCTACCTTTAAAAAGTAAAAGTGTTAGAAAATAGAGAAGTTATTGCAAAGTTTCTTCTACTTCATCAGTTTCTGGCCGCGATCAAGAATATGGAAATAAAAAAGAAGTTTGAAATGAAAAATTCTGTTTGATTTATAAATAAAAATGTATCACGAATTTTTTGTTATCTTGGTTATTCAAGTTTTTTACAAACGTTCGAAGTTTATTTTTTGGTGAAAAGAGATTTGTCCTCTTCAAGTTGCAACCATTTCGATAATAATTAGAATTTTCGAAAAATCTTACGTTATATCGTATATAATACATTTTTATTTACAAATCGAAAAGAAGTTTGTATTTCAGGTGATCGTAGTAAGTAACCTATTGCTTTAGTGGAAAAGATCTCGCAATTATCAAATAATTTCTGCACTTTGTAACACTTTTACTTTCTCAAAAATTGAAGAAAAGAAGCTGATAGTTACTTTCATATGTGAAAATTAGTCTCAGAGGAGATTTCAGTATCCTCCAGAATATTCTCAGAGAAATTATCTTTCCATGTAATAGTCATTTATCTGTGAAAAAAATTCTAAAATTTTACCAATTTTCAGACTTTTCGGAACGTTTAACTGAACTGAATTTAATTAACTTATTTGAGCACAATTTCCACAAGTTTCATAAGAAAAAAAGGACACAATTACGTTCCAAAATGAAAAGTACCTATCACCGAATTCCAACATTTTCGTCTTTCATCAATTGTAAAATCTTTACAACTGGAAAATCGTTTGATTGCGCGATGTGATGCCTTTTTTCCCGTCCAGCCATTCGAACGCGGCGAATTTCGATTCTTTCGCGGCGAGCGGCAGATCAAACTTCACGCATCGTTAGGGCGATTGTATAGAATTTCTCGCGGAATGTGTAGTACAGCCCGCATATACCGTGATTCCGCGACCCATATCGTTTTAGCTATCGACGCGTGTGTTCTAACGTGTGCGTAACTTTGCACGAGAACGCGCCCTTATCGGCTTTTTATGCGCCACCTATCTGGGAACGTTCAGGAAACGCGTTCCGATATGACCTGATCGTTTAACATACACTCGCGTCATTTTCATCGTATATACCAGCTACCACTTGTTTTCTGAAGCATCGAGAAGTTGATTTTTATTCGTTGAAATTGCACTTCTTTAACTTAGAGTTTTCCAAACTTTTGTTTTCTATCATGCCCCAGCTTAACATTTTTAAGATTTTTAACGCTCCCTCTAGCATAAGCAGTCAGCCAAGTTTTGAAAAAGTATAATTTAAATAGGTAACAGATTCAAATAAAAAAGGAAGATAGGTTGAAATTGTTTTTATTTTAATTTTCTACAATTTGTATTAGGCTTGTTTCACATTTTTCGTAAACCGTTCGTCCTGTGAAAAAATTTCAGTTTGACACGTATTTGATGTATTCGACAATTTAAAAAATAAGAAAATAAAATCAATTTTACGCTGGAATGACGTGTCACGCATGTCGAGATGTGTTTGTTCAAAAATCGCTAACGACGTGTGTAACACGATAGTTAATTATCTTGGGAATAAGAAAGACCCGGTGTAGTTCTCAGTAAAAACTATTATTAATGTATATTTTATTGTTTTTTTTTTGTTATGTAATTAATCGAAGTGCAATATGTATACTGTCTTAAAATTATAGATCTAATAGTTATGATTAACAAAAAGATTAATCCAGTATTGAAATTTTCCTTTGATTAATGCGCGATTATACGATTAAAAGCGAGGTGTGCCAATACTTTTATTCCTGACTGTATGTACATATTTTAAAATTCAGATAAGCCGAATAATAAATCTACCTGATTTCAGTAAGTACAATCCATGTTTAAAAACAAAAACGATAGTGAACTTAGTGACATCATTTCGATAAATACAAAAGGAAAACGACAAACCAAAAGCGATAGCGAAATAAATGATAAAAAGAAAAAACTGAAAAAATCCTGGAAGAAGGTACAGAGTGTGTGCAAAACACAAGAGAAACGCAGTGAAACTATCTGAGAATGCAATGTTTTGTTGCATTACGTATTCCAGATTGTTTTGAAATACATCGTACGTTGTAAAATTATTCTTAAATAATATTAATATAATAAACATATTTGTGTAAAATATGTGTGTAGAAAATTCTTTGCGCGAGACTTTGCTGAATCTTCTCATTTCAAACAACTACTCAAATCGAATTGCAATGTAATGTTTGTGAATTCTTTACCAACATAAGTGATTAATGTTTAAAGGCTGAAGTTTTAGATCAAAGTTTGCATAGATTACTTTTCTCTTTATTAATCCTCTGTAACTCGATTTTTCCTCATTCATAAGAAGAAAAATGGTTGAGTATAATTTTACATTTTACTAAGAGGAGCAAGAATTAATACTTAATTATAGTAAAAGAATTGGCTAGTAACAATGCGATAGTACAACAATAATAAACAAATAAAATGAAATTTATGAAACGTAGGTATGTGATGTTAATTGGAAGTATTCTGGGTGCAGCGAAAAAAATTCTGAAAATTTTTTTATTAAGAGTAAAGAAATAAAGGTTACCCTAGTGTACATCCTGTATTACACCTTGTGTATTAAGAAACAAATCTTTAAAAAATGAGTTTCACTGCAGGTCATTGAATTTGCTTTGGAAACTGCTTTCATATAATATATGAAGAAAAAATTATAGATATCAATTCGAAAAACAAAAAAAATCTCAGTACCATCTCATTACATGAGAATCATTGCAAATTTACAGAAATCTATTCGTGTCATTGTATCGTGCATAAAGCTTTCGTTAGGATCACAAAATCGATAATGTATCGTTGACGATGGTGATTTTTTAATTATATCTGTGATAAATATCATTTTCTAATTGTTCACCAAAATGTTCAAGTTTCTTTACGTTGAGAAACGCTGCGTTAACCCTTTCGCTGTTACGAACGACATAGACTGTTGTTTCATAAGCGTTAGGACACCTATTATGTTCGTATAGAAAGTATTACATGATTTAAATTACATTTATTCGGCGAAGATAGTATCGTATAACGGTAAAAATGATACAGGGTGTTCTCGCTTATTAGTTTCAAGCGAATTTTCCCTGGTTAGATGATAGATTTGTTAGAAAAATAGAAGAGATCAAAGTTTCATTATTTTTTATGCACAATATAATGGCTTGAATAGATTTTTATAAATTTGTAATGACGGTGGCGCGAATTTTTTTTCTTTTCAAATTTTTAGTTTCAAGCGAATTTTCCTCGTAAATGGTAAATTTGTTAGAAAAATAGAAGAGAGCAAAGTTTCATTATTTTTCATGCACAATATAATGGCTTGAATAGATTTTTATAAATTTGTAATGACGGTAGAGCACATTTTTTTTTTCAAATTTTTAGTTTCAAGCGAATTTTCCTCGTAAATGGTAAATTTGTTAGAAAAATAGAAGAGAGCAAAGTTTCATTATTTTTCATGCACAATATAATGGCTTGAATAGATTTTTATAAATTTGTAATGACGGTAGAGCGAATTTTTTTTTTTTTCAAATTTTTAGTTTCAAGCGAATTTTCCTCGTAAATGGTAAATTTGTTAGAAAAATAGAAGAGATCAAAGTTTCATTATTTTTTATGCACAATATAATGGCTTGAATAGATCGTTATAACTTTTCACTGATTTTCGCATAATGACGATAACGTAACTTGTTCCTTTTGAATTAATAGTTATAATTTTCTTTTATATTATACGATACATTGTTTGTTTAGCATAATCAATAACCTAACCTTGGCATTGTATCCAAATAATCTTGTTTTTACGTTGATACCTTAAACGGTAACAGGTATTTTGAAGCTCTGTCGCATATAACTCGTTGCACTACGAGATTCCAGATTTAATTAACTTTTTCCTCATTATCTTAATAATTTTATAATGACTGTTTAAGTTTGCTCTTACATTCAGTAAGCTGTAAATACACTCTCATTCATAAGTATCGAGACATTTAAATCTGAAAACAGTGAGCACAAAATTATTAAAATCGTAAAAAAAGAAAGAGAACAATTCTAATCTAACACACGAAATTGTATGTTAGAAAATGAGTTCCATTATAGGTCGTTGAAATTGTTTCGGCAACTGCAATCGTATAATTTATAAAAAAAGAAATTACAGATATTAATATGAAAAAAATTCGCGGCACCGTCGTTGTAAATTTACAAAAAACTATTTAAGCTATTTTATTGTGCAAAAAAAAAAATCAAACTTTGCCCTCCTTTTGTCTAACAAATCTACATAAAAGAACAAAAATTACGGTTAACAATTTAAAAAAAAATTCGCAGTATCATTATTGGAAATTTATAAAAGTCTATTTAAGCCATTTTATTATGTACGAAAAATAACGAATCTTTGCCCTCTTCTGTTTTCGTAACTAATCTATATAAAAGAACAAAAATTACAGATATCAATTTGAAAAAAAAAAAATTTGCGGTACCATTATTGCAAATTTACAAAAGTCTATTTAAGCTATTTTACTATGCATGAAAAATAATCAAACTTTGCTCTCTTCTGTTTTTCTAACAAGTCTACCATTTACCAAGAAAATTCATTTGAAATTATTAACGAGAAAATCTTGATATATGACACTAATTTTTGCGGAGGAAATTCAATTTGAATCATATAATATTTTCTGTACGAATGTAATAAGTGTCTTAATATTTACGAATAACAGTGTATATAGATATAGTATATAGCATATCGTTTAAGTGCTCCGAATATTTGTCTTACTTATCGAGAATCAGCTTTCGTGCAAAAATGAACAGATATGTATTTAGTTTCTGGCTGCTCGCTTGTACAGTACTGTACCAAATTCAAATACGGGTGTAAGATAACAGTGAGGTATATTGCCCTTCTGCACCTGCGTTAAAGCCACAGTATACTATATTCAGGCTCCAGCTGCATTCACTCGAGCACCTGCTTCGACGTGATCCATATTATATTTAATAATAAACTTCCTGTCCTATGCTGATCCTATTTCTCCTCGCGACGTGTGCTATGAGACACTCTTAAACGAGCTGTTTTTTTTCTGCTAATTATGTTTCATTTTATTTTTGCAAACCAAGTTATTATGTATCATATTCCTTTCTTATTTTTTTTTTGTTTTGTTTTTGAGTAATAAAAAAAACATATTGTACATATTATATATACAGATTTTCAGTCTATTAATCAGTCAATTATTAAATCATCATTTATTATCTATGGAAGTAAGTTGAAGTAAAAATTAGAAATAGTAGAGATGAGATATATGTTGAGGTTCTTAGACACTTTTAAAAGAGCTATTTTTTTGTTTTTTGTTAACTATGAGTCTCATGTTTTTTGCAAACTAAAATTTTATGTTTCATATTTTCTTTTTCTTTTTTTAAAGTAACAAGAACAATATATCGTTGTATGTATTATACATGCAGATTATTAAATTGTTATTTATTATCTATCGAAGTAAGTTGCAGTAAAAATTAGAGGTAACAGAGGTGAGGTATAGGTTGAGGTTATTAAACACTTTTAAACGAGTTTTTCTTGCTAATTATGAATCTCACTTTTTTTGCAAATCAAAGTAATATGTGCCATATTTTTCTTTTTTAATTTTCTTTTTGAACCATACGAAGAATATATTATTGTGTATATTATATATGCAGAGTTTTAGTTAAAAATAATGGTTTATTAAATTGTCATTTATTTTCTATGGAAGTAAGTTGAAGTAAAAGTAGGAAATAGTAGAGATAAGGTATAGGGTCGAGGTTATACCTCGTCCGTGATAACAGCTTTGTAATGTAATTGGTATGGATTGAAATTACCAGTCGAGCAAGCAGGCAACTAGTCGTCCAACAGTAGAGCTGCAGCTCCAAGAAAATTTGCGAAAGTCTTGTTTCCTCTTATGATACTCGACTGTTCTTCACATGGTAATATAGGTTTCTGAAAAAAATTGACGAATTAAAAATTATTAACCCTCTATAATTCAAGTTTTTTGTGTTCATGAAAAAAACAAAAATTACAGTTGATTACAATGTTGCATCTTGGAAAGTGTTGAAAAACAACAATTAATGATTAATATAAAGAAATTGACCGACAGTAATGAAATAATAAAATGATGCAATAGTATAGCAATAAACAAATAAAACGTGATGTATAAAATATAGATAAATGAATATATAAGATACTGTAACAATTTATTGCAATATTCGTATATTCATTGTAACACTTTTTGAGGTTACTAGGAATACCTCAACAATCTCCTCGATTATCCAGATACGTACTATTGTTAAAGTGGAGTTTTATCAAGTGAAGAATAATAAATCATTAATTTCATTAAATAGATTAATTTTTTTGTGATAATTAAATTAGGTACATATTCTTCTAATCAGCGATTCATTTATATTTATATCTATTCTTTGTGATATGATGCTGTTATCTTATCAACATTTATAAAATTAATTCCAATATATTGTTTTATCGAGTATTTTAGATTTTAATATAGGATTATTTCATGCAATTTCACTTAATAGAATTGTTGCTTCAGTTAATATAAAAAATTCTATTCTTTTTAAAATAATTATTGTATTTTTATTAATTACCTAATCACTTATGTTATTATCAATATTTTGTAAAGATAATTTCTTATATTTTACATTATATGTTTAATAAATTTAATATTGAAAATACAACTAATTTACCATTACTTTTGAATATAAATATAAAATTAATTTATGTTTGTATAATTTTCATATATTCAAATTTATCTCCCTTTGCAGTATTTATTAAAATGTTGTTCTGTTTATATTGAGTGTCGTAAATAAAGGTAGAAAAAGAAAATGTAGAATAAGGTATTTTGATTGCTTGTTCAGTTTCTTAGATGTAAACTAGGTTTAAAAATACATAAAGATCAATTGTGTCAATCGTTGTCTGAAATCGTGGATCAAGAAATTATATTCTTTCGCAGTGAACGCGACGACAATTATGTTTCAACAAGTTTCAGGCTAACGTAGAAATTTCAAGGAAGTTTAAGCGCTGCATCAACTTGACTAAATGCATAGTGACGTAAAACTTTGTTCAACTACAGGAGCATAGTTTTGGAGATACAGAAGGCCAGGCTAGTGAAACTAGGCGGAGAAGTGATTCTCTGTTCAGAAATAAAGTTAGAAGCGTATAATAAAATACAATTTCATGAATGTTAAAACTTGTAGGATTTCAGATGGCGATTTTTCTTACTTTTTTCTTGTGTTTTTAATGTTTCATTTATCATATTTTCATTGATTAATTTGACCATCTGAAATAATTTCTATATTGTGCGCCTAATGAAAAATTATTATATACAAAAGTTCCATGGTTTCAAGAAGAGCAAATGATAGTTCATCAACTTTTCTTCTATATGGAAAGGTTTCGAAATTTTCAAGGTCCATTTTGTTTCTTTAAATGAAGTCATATGTTTTTTCGTCACAGATCGAAAAAATCTTAAATTTTAAGCAAAAAAAAATTATTAACTTATACTGGTCTTAAATCCAACGAATAACGAGATATTTTACGATAAGTTAAAATAAAATACAGAATTGAATAAAGAATTCAAAAAGTTTAAATACAGAAACATTAGGCTCACCTGCAGCTATTTAAATCGAACGCCTAATATTCTTTCTCGTATTCGGATAAATCATCAAATTTTGTGTAAAAAGGTATTATACAAAGTGGGATTTAAAAGATTATTAATTTAAAAATATCTTGGTAATTGTTCATTTTAAGTCCCACTTTGTATAATACCTTTTTACGCAAAATTTGATGATTTATCCGAATGGATGTTTTAGATATCGTATATGTAAAAGTATAAAATTCTTATATATGTAAAAACTATGAACGCACAGATAAATTTTTATACGAATTGGAACTTTTGTTCGCTTCAGTAAAAGACTGACGGCAGAGAAAGAAAATCGCGCTAAGGTAATCAAGTGTTTATAAAACTTAATAAGAAGATGTAAAATTTGGATTCTAGAAACGTCTGAATCTCTTTTTAGAGGCTTTATTTTGGATTTGGGTTTATATTATGGAGTGATGTGCCTTATTGCTTAAAAATGATACATACGCTGAACTAAAACAAGATAAAGATGAAATTCGGAGAATGATCAATTCAGTTTCCCTAAGATGTCAAGCTTGCGTTCGTAACGGGAGACGGCATTTTGAAATGAAAACATAAACTTCTTTTCAATATAATAAAGCGTTACAATTAATCGTTTGCAGACCTATGTTTATATAACATTCTTTTCTCATTTTTACTCGTAGAACATACTGGTGCAGTTTGATCGTTTAATCCGGGGACACCCTGTATAAGAAGTGCAAACGGAAGAGAAAAAAGGAAGTTCTCGAGTTCGTAACGAACACATGACACGCGCTCCCGTTTGTATTAATTTGTATTAACCCTTTGCGCTCGAAGCTTTTGCGCTGGAGTTGTATTTTTCTTAGTTTCTTTTCAGCATAATTACTTATGTTTCATCTATGGTTACGTCGATTCAAGTTCGAGAAATCCAATGGCTCTGTTATAATTTACAGCTACTTGCGATTCTGTAGTGTTTTTCATTGTTTCTGAACTTTATTCTTCTCGATCTTCTCTGAGAATCTGTAGTATCTATCTGAACTCTGTCTTTCCTGTGTGTTGTCAGAATTAGTTTCACTTTTTACTGTTATTCTAATCTTTCGTTTTCTCGAACCAATTATTTCATTCATATCTCTCATTTATGAAATCATTCATTTGGTCTTTAGATAATTTAAAATCGAACTTATCTTCACTGTTATTAATTCCGTCATTTGGTTCGATCTTTATAAACATCAAAGACAGACTAGTATATGAAATAATAATTTTAATTAAACACAATGCTGTGTTATCAAGTGCATATAAGTGAACCATTTAAATTATAAAGGGGAAATATATCTGTTTAACAAAGAACAGTTGTTAATCGCCTTTTAATTGTCATTCGAGTTGCTGTATCGGACCAAGATGGTGACTGAGAGTCACTTCTCGAGTGCAAAGGGTTAATTCGTTGGCAAGCAAAAACTTGCTTTATGCAAATTGTAACCTTTACGAACTGAACAACCCTGTAAGTAGATTTTCACGACTTACAACGAACGAAACGTTAGATTTCTTACGAGCAAAATGAGAAACAGAATCGAGAGGTACATTATCTAACACTATCCCGTCAGTACTGGTGTGCCTAGATCGCGAATAATGGGTGTGGAAATCGTGTTCGGCGTGACACCAACCCTCGAGATGGCCATAGAATTGCGATCGAACGTGAATAATGCAACTGAAAGGCCGGTCAGACGCGACTTCACGTCTCTGCAAATGGCCGACGCGCGGTGTTGGAATTTTATTAACGACCGCAACGTGCCAGTGGCCCGTGTTTGATGGCTTCCTGGCATCGATGCCGGTGCTGTACTAATTAAAACTGACACACGGTGTCCCATGACACGTGTATCCATGCTACTACGATGCACACGTTCTGTCTGCAGCTTCTGACTCAGCTCGATTCACTTCCCTCATTGTCAACCGTCCCCGCTCTTTCATGTTCCTCCATCAAGATTTCGCGCGTCGTTTAATTCCACATCCTTCGAGAAGTAACTGATTTAACTCCTGTCTTCTTCGGTATGTTGAAACATGTACGATACTCCACTCGCGACACGATTGAAAGTCGATACGAATGCGAAGAGTATTTTGGAATTTATGTGGGTGAACGATTAAGCAGCGTGGGTAAGTAATTAAAAAGCAAATATCTTTTATTTGAGGCTTAATCCGCGGGTTGATTGCGCTCACGTTTGTACGTAACGCGGGTGACAGTACACTTAGGAGAAATTTAATAGTGCTGCGACCCGCTGTAAATACGGAATAGTAAGAATTAGTTTTACGAGGTGAACGACAAGTTGCTAGTTTTGAGTGCCTTCTCCTTATGATACTTTTAGGGACTTAGGGACTTAGGGACTTTGAAGTGACACCACTCTGAGGCGTCAAAAAATGGGTAAAGCTTGGGAATTTTTTTTTTATAAGTAATTACTAAATGAAAAATGTAGTCTTTTTTAGAGAATATAAATGTAACTTTCAGCTTTATTTTGCGATTTTTTGAAAGTAAAATCGTACAAAATGGCGAAGTTATTCGCTATTTTAGGAACCCCTTCTGGTGGTTCATTGATTGTTGGCCGCACACAGTTGGTAAGAACTGGGTAGTCTGAAATATAAAAAATTTGATTTATAAACTAGAAACTATTATTTAAAATGTAGCGTATGATTTTTCGAAAATTTTAAGAATTGTATAAATGGCCAAAGTTTGAAGGAAAAATAATCATTTTTATCCCCTCCAAAAAAAAATCACTTTAAACGTTTATAAAACGTTATTAAAATATTAAATAATTGACATATAAACAAAATCGTACGCTACATTTTAAGTAATGATGTCTAGTTCATAAATCAATAAATTTTTTATATTTCAGACCACCCAGTTCTTGTCAACTGTGAACAATCAATGATCCATCAGAAGGGTTTCTGGAAATAGCGAATAACTTCGACATTTTATACGATTTTACTTTCAAAAAATTGCAAAATAAAGCTGAAAGTTACATTTGTATTCTCTAAAAAAGACTAGATTTTTCATTTAGTAATTACTTATAAACAAAAAATTCCCAAACTTTGCCCATTTTTTGACGCCTCAGGTGTCGTCCCCCCTTAATTAGATTTCCTTTTCAATCATCGTCGGGGCCAGAAGGCATTTTATGGCCACAGAAACTGTAAGTTTCTGCGGTCTACATGCTTTCTGATGCTCACTCGTAACCCCCTCAATAGTAATTGACGTGTCGTAAAGACACTTTTTTATAAGTCCCGTTAGGCACTCTTATCCCTTGGACCTGACATTTCCGTTACGACAGCGTGCCATCATCCTACCAAGTTGGAAAGTTCAGTGTGGGCATTATGTTTGTGAGCAAGGAGGATTGTTCAAGGGGGTAACAAGGTGCGAGTTCCAAAATTTGTTAATTTTAAATATAAACTACTGAGAATCATCAAATTATTTGTCATTAGTATCCTAAACTATAAATATAATTTAATAATCGATAATTTTATCGATTTCTAACTATTTTATAAAACGTAGGATTCTAAATATAAACTATTGGGAATTTATAATCAATTTATATTTAAAATACCCTAAAGTATACACAATTTAATTTTCAATAATTGAATAAAATTAATATTGATTGTTAATTATTTTATATACTTTAGGATACTGAATCTAAATGATAAGAAATCTTCCAAATTAGTTTACTGATAGTACCTTGAAGCATAAATAATTGAATTATCAATAATTTAATAAAACTAATATTGATAAATAATTACTTTATATATTTCAGAATCATAAACCTAAATTTAGGAATTTATAATTAATTTACATTTAAAGTATCCTAAAGTATGAACAAATTAAATTATCAATAATTTAATAAAATTAATATTGATTTGTGGGCTGTTATGTTGACGGAGGATAGAAGGCGGAGGAATGATAGAGAGGATCGTAGGAAAAGGAAAGGTTGCGTTTCGTCCTGGGCCTCCTAGTGGACTCGTCAGTAAGGCATTCTAGGAGACCCGTGCCTTAGACGCGGGGGACTGAAGGAGTTAGATTGGAGGGTGTATATATACAAACAGGACCTCTCGAGAGCGCTAGCGAGAATGGTCTCCTGTGTCTCTGTCCCTCTAGCGGTGGTAGGCAGAAGGGTCGCCACAGATTATTAATTGTTTTATATATTTTAGGATACTAAATCTAAATTTAGGAATTTATAATCAATTTATATTTAAAACATACTAAAGTATAAAAAATTTAATTATCAAACACTTACATAGTGGCGAGCAAAAGTGTATATACATACTGTTTGTTTTATAAAAATGAAGATAATACTACCAATTCTTGAACTGATCAACCGGGATTAGGTGATTGTAGTTACAAAGTGAATGTAAATAGCAATATGTAAGAATTTATTTTCATTTATGTTTTCAATATACAGAATATTTTACAAAAACAGAAACTTAACGCCATGTTTATAGTTTTGCACTTTAATATTGTTAATGTTGCGTTAAAAGAAAAATATTCAAAAATGTACTTTATTTTCTTTCATTTTCAAAACAGTGTAACATCAAGAAGAAACTACTAATTGTAATGAATAGTCATTTCAAAAGAAATATGAAAAATTAATTTTTCAGAATACACGCGAACTTTATGTATTCATCTAATTTTATTTGTTGTAATATATTCAAAACTACCTATCGAAAATCAGCACGTACTTTCCGGACAACTTAATACAAAGAAACTGTTATAAATATGAGTTAGAATGTTTGAAGGCACCGTGACTATTTCATGGTGAACGATCACAATCTCTCGTGATATACAGAGATCACTTTATTACGAGCCACTATAGTGTCCATAGTAAAATATTACTAATAATAAACAAAGTAAGATACAATAAAAGCTACGTACATATCTTTTTATCTGCTCGTAAGGAACGTATGTTCAAAATTCTGTTTCACTACCTCTCATGCTTTCCGACAGAAAAATGTAAATACATAAAGTTTGAAAATGTTAACTTTCACGAATTCACAAATAAACCATAAGACACATAATTAGTAATTTCTCAACTGAGATAAATAAAATCATTTAAAAAAAAAAGAAAAGAACGTGGAAAAATATGAAGTAAAAATTTTACAAGAATTTGTTTCTGATCACTCGATTTCGATATAAATTAGATATCATTTTGAAGAATGAATTACGGAGAATAAAGGTGTATTCTTTCTCTCTTTTTTTCTTTTTTCAAAGAAATATGTTATCCCGATCCTCCTTAAGTTTTCATCCACTTCACGGTTCAAAGATGGGTGAATCCCGGAAATCGTTCGGTCTCTCGCAGCTTTGGAGGCTTTCGAGTCGACGCCGACGTCCGCGTCGATATCGTCGATCCTAAAGGCACACAAAGGCCCACTAGAAGGCGATGCGCGAATGACAAATCGTTCGCAAATAATAAATCTGTCGATCTGCGGCTGATTCTTGCCCCTGCTACGGCAAGAATGGCCCAATGCTTCAGAATTCGCAGAGGGAATGATGGTTCGAGGGTCGTGTTTGAGCGAAATACGGCTGGTATTGAATTCTTCTGGCCAGGCTTCCTCTTCCTTTTCTCGAGCCTTGTGGAATTTCTTGCCAATCGATTCCGATCCTGCAATTTATTTCTGTCCACTTGCACACGCTTTTCTCTCTAGTTCTGATTTTTATTTTTTATTTTTTTTTGGCTAACCCCGTCAACCTTGCATAGACTTTTCGAATTTATTTCTCGTGTATCGATGGTGTTTTAACATGTTCACAACAACGTTGTAATTCCTATGCAGCGTCACTGTATTTGTACTTTTCTCCATCGAGCAGCGCTTCTTTTTTTAAATATTAGTGTTGACTCCCAGAATATTCGTGAAGCCGATTATAGAACAAATTAAATATCCTTATTTGCAAACAATTTTTATATTTAACACCTTCCGTGCCGGACCCATTTTTGGTGACTTTCCTTTCAGACTATGTGGATCGCATACATCCCACGTTATCGTGATTAATAGTTTTGCTTTTGACGTATGTCTTGCAATATTTATAATAGTGCAAAAATCATAATTGCCAAGAAAAATGTGTAGAGTTTAAGGTACATTACAGAACAAATCGATAAATTTAATTTTAACGATTTACTGTAGCAAACAGATAGTTGAAAACTTATTCTATCACGCGAGTCGCATGCTTCTATATATGCTTGCATAGCGTTCTCTAATGATATTGTAATTTATTTTAAATGAAATATGTTGTTATATGTTACACATTTTTTTTTACAATTACAAAGATATGTTTCGATAAACTTAGCTAAAACATGGTAAACGTAAATGCAATTTATAAGAACGATTATTACATAATGTTACAATTTTTATAGTATCATTTATTATCGACGGTGTACCGAAATTTTTAATATTATTTTCATAACAAATTTTACAGCGTTTTCTGATCAAATTTAAAGAAGATCCAACGAAATGATCGTCACACCGCATCAACGACCCATGATATGATAATTGCTCCTGTACCTGTTATTTAAATGTCAATATACCATTATACAATAGATCTTTTAAAAAATGTCCGTTTTACGTTGAAAATTTCAAATGGCCTAAACGGAAAGTTCTATGTGGGGAGTATGCGACCTATGTGGCACGGAACGTGTTAAACAATAATAATGTCCTCGATTTATGTGATAGCATTTATATTGTCCAACTTATACTATGTTGTTTAGCCTATGTATTATAAATTCTCAATATATCTAAATATCCGTATAAACTGTAAAGTACGTGCGAGTGAAAATTCAAAGGTTACGATGGTTCAGTCTACACTTAGTTTCATTAAACTTTTTTATAATGTTTTGAACCGCCGTTCTTGAAAATTTACATTTTGATTGATTTAACATTGATTGATTGAAGTATAAAACAAATGTCACGCGGTGGTCTAAGACTTTTGCACAGTATTGTATATATCCATTCAAGTGTATTAACCCTTTGACTACGAAGGGCGTATTCCACAAGAGCATGGACGCGATATCTGAGTGCAAATAAATCTTTTCTGTAAAAAAGGTTGTATAGGTCGAAAGTACATTTAAAGAACTAATACGCATTTGCTTAATAATGTTCCCAAACACCACCATTAGCGATTATTGCTTCACAACGTCTGGGCATACTTTCAACCAGCTTTGCAGCGTATGAGACAGGAAGAGATCTCCATATTTCTCGAATACGGCGAATTAGCGTCTTCAATTTTAAAATACGCTTTCCTCGGAGTTTGTATTTCATGAGAGACCAAACATTTTTGATTGGATTGGCATCGGGGGACTGAGATGGCCAATCCAACACGTTAACACCATTCGCTGTTTTCCATTCCGTACAAAGGCGGTTTCGGTGTTTGGGGTCGTTGTCCTCTTGAAGTATCCAATGGTCTCTGGTTCTTTTAAACCAATGTTTCACCGATACTAAGAGACCCCTTTGGTACAGTTTAAGCATCTTCTGGGCATTTAAATTATCCGTAAAGACGCACAAAGTTCCAAAACCCCGACTGTTGAAGCACCCCCAAACATGAACTTTTATTGGACGACTGGATTTCCATAGGCGGACCAGGCTCATTTTATAGGAGTCCAAGCCGAAAAAGATGACTCGTCGCTGAACACGACATTGTTCCAATCACGACGAACGTTTTCATGTGCCCACGCCAACCGTTTTTCGACGTGCTTAGTTGAAAGCAACGGTTTCGAAAGTGTACTACGCCATGCAACTTTATTTCCTTCCAACCGACGTTTAATTGTTACTATGCCTATTTTTATGCCCTTTTTTGCTAACATTGCTTGTGCTTTACGTAAGGAGTGTCGGATTTTTCGAAAAAAGCTGCAGAATTGCTTTATCATCCCTTTTTGTCGTAGCTCGCTCCGAACCTCGATCAAGGAGATCATCGACACAATTTGTCTCTTTATAACGTTGCACCCACATATTTACAAATTCGCGAGACTTGTGCAGATATTTTGCTGCATTTCTAACACTCATTTTTGGCCTTTTCGGGTGCTGGCACAAGAATACTGCTTCGAATCGTTTACCGTATACGGCACTCATCTCGAAATGACTTGAACTTCTCAGTGACAGAAATGATGCTAAGAGAATTGGGGCTATTGCGTATTAGAGGAGACATTGCATGTTTGGACTGGCACAATTTTTGCTGTATTGAGTATCAAATTTCGCAGATATCGCGTCCACGCTCTTGTGAAACAGACTGTATACGCGTTCACTGGTTTATCAATATATACGAAAAGTATATATCTAAATTTTTTTACTAAAACTGTTTTCTAATATAGAATTTATCGTTACATGTAACATAGCAATTGTAAACAGCTATATACAGCTATATAATAGCAATAAACAGCAATATTGGCAAGTCTTTCAATGTTTGCATGTCTTTACTAACATTGTTCAGTCTCAATTTCGCTGTTCTCGTAAAATCGCATCGTGAATGAAATCATATAAAATTTTTCCTTTTCTGCATACATAAGTGTTCATTTATTTCAATTAGTCATCAGTTTTATAATTTTGTTCATCTGTTATTTTTCAAAATAATATAGTGTACTCTAAAAGTGTTTAATCAGAAGAAAGGATAACAAGTAAATATGATAAGTAATAGTAGCAGCCAACCACGGAGACTGACATGCAAATGTCGCATTGTATACATATGTATATCGATGGGTCCTTGCGTCACAGTCAAAGGGTTAATTCAAGAGTATTATATTTTATTGTGATTGTTCAGTCCTATACATGTTTGTCTATCCAGAGGTGTCTTAACGAAAATTGGAGAAAAGTGGGAAAAATGTCCTTTTTTATAAAAAGGATCAGAAAAGTTTTGCGTGTTCCGTAGTCCTGTCGTTCACGTCCTGTGATACCATTGGTACGTAAAATACGTATAAGTAAAGGATTTTATATTATCTGTTCACACACGAAGCGTTTCCGTTCAATTTGGTTCAGACAAATATTCTTTTGTATTATTAAACACGCGTGTTTATATATACAATGGTTCGTGTTTACAATGGATCAATAGTGACAGATCGGTTCAAACGCGTTTCGTTTCAGACATATGACGACTGACATTCTCGAAAAGAATAATTGGACTGAAGCGATGCGTGACTGAAACAATCGAAACGCAACCGAACGGACGCTGTCGTATGATATGCGTTCAGTTCAGACAAAATCTTGCGACAGAACAGACGTGCGAGCAATTTGTTATAATGTCGAACGAAAAACTGATAGAGTTAGTGAGAAACTGTATTTTCTTATACAATCAAGAGGATAAAAATTATGACGATAATAATAAAAAGGATGCTGAGCCTTCTTTTTTTTTTTAACATTTTATGAACTTCAAACGTCCCCACTTAACCCAAAACGTCGTTTTCTTTTTTCATTCTCTTCTTCTCTCATCTAATAATAATCCTATGCAGCACAGATCTTTTAAAGATAAATGTGAAAACATTTTGGAACTGTTATACCTTCAAATATTTTCCTTCTTATTATCTGTATCGACAACTAGTCATCAACTTTTACCATTAGTCATACTGGACTCATCATCTTCCAACTCTCTTCTCAACACTCCTACACAGTCATATCCCAAAGTTCATCTCCCTAAAACATTTAAATAGCCGTATTTTCCCATCCTTGAGTTAGTTTCTGTTTTATCACGCGCTATTATATCTATGTTCAAAAAAGTTTTGTTTCTACGCAACGATGATCCTTAATTGTCTTAAAATTAGTGTTACCCTAAATCTACTCAAATTTCCGAGGAATTAGAGCCAACCGGACACAGAATGATGACCATTAACACTTTGATTGGCACGTTGGTCACGGTTTCTCCTGTGACGCCACGGTGGTCATTGGTGACCGGAGCGCTTGAACTTTTTACAATTGTAAAAATTGAATGAAAATTGACAGTTAGTGCATTTTGAATATTACCGATAAATAGAAGATACTTTGAAATAAAAAGTGCCCTATTGAACAATTAAAAATTTTTATTAGAATATTAATAAAAAATTTAAAAGCCATTGTATGCTTTGAGTAATAAAAATACTCTCGTGGCGTCCTGAGCTAAACATGTGATTTCGGCGTGGCAGTCAAAGGGTTAACGTTAGTAGCCTGTCGTTGTCGAACTAATGGTATAAATACTAACACTGCTTTTGTCTGAACCGAACTGGACGGAAAGGCTTCGTGTCTGGACAGATAATATTGTAAATCGATCTTAACGGTATATGTATAGTGTTAATACTTTGACTGCCGCTATTATGTTTGCATGATTTTGTTCAACCAGCGTTTTTCGGCTGGCTTTACATATTTGTGATTTTATTCGCATAACCAGATCAATGAACGACAAATTAATTCTCGTGTAAATAACGAGTAGTAAAATGCAAATTTAAAAATGAAAGATGATCAAGGACACGTTTACCCCATCTTTTTTTTTTTTAATTCGTTTGGCTTTTTGTCTTTCAACAGTTGCCTTCAAATTTGTGAAAATACTGGTGACAGGGTTTTTTGATTTTCACGTAACTAATGAATGGTAAAATGCGAATTTAAAAATCAAAGATGATCAAGAACATATTTACTCTATCTTCTTTCAAAGATGATCATGGACACATTTACTTCCATCTTGTACTGCCAACAGAAATAAAAGGGAAAAGACTTTCCTCAAAGGTAACATCGCCTGGAATCTGTGTCATAAATCCGGCTAATTAAACGTATAGATTGCAGATAGTTTAAAAATTTAGTATGTTCAAGTCATCCTATTGTTTTCCACGTCTTACAAGGGAAGTCCGCGAACGGTCCGGCTTCGATTTTGATGAAACTTTGTACACTTATGAAGCAGCCAAAAATAATCGACACGTATTTTTTTTAGCTGCGGTAACTCGAGTTTAAGGGGTGAAACCACCCCTTGAAGTTTTGGCTCGAAACGGCTATCTCGAAAACGGAAAGACATACGAAAAAATTGTTAATGGGCGAGGTGAATGGTTTCTTATGTACAATAACATGGTATTAAAAAATTTAACAAAATACAGTTTGTTTGTAACAAAAAATATTTATTAACTTAATTTTTCATTTTATTGAAATTTTCATAATGACAAAAAATGACGAGCATTTTATTCCAAATCCATTAGTATATAACATTTTAAAATTGCCTCTTACAGTTTTGCAGATTTTGATGATTTACATCTTGCGCGCACATCCACTATGGTAGTAGCCGTTCTAACTTTGATTTTAATGAAGCATTGTAGGCTTGCACTAAATTATACAGTAACAAGTAACAAGTAACAAGTAACAATGACAGTAACAAGTTTCTTAACAGCAATGAAAAGATTAATTGTTTTTATTATTCACCTATGACATCGTGGCAAAGGTAGAGCGATTTATAAATTATAAATACATACAGTGTGTATAGCAATTATTCTATGTAGTTTCGACAATAGTGGTACTCGTCGAAAAAATGTTTGAGACATAAAGATTTCTTACACCATGCGCATTTAATTATTGCCACGTCACCGCAAATATGGCATCTTGGTTCATTTTCAACATATGCTGAATATGCAGTAAAAATTTTAGCTCGATTGGTTAAGCCGTTTTTCCGAAATCACTTTCGCCAGGTGAGAAAATGTCGTTTCGAGAAAACCACGTTTAAAGTTTTTATACATGATCGTGCTAGAGCCAAACGCTCCTACTTTGAAGCGTTGTCTGACTCGACAAAGTGAAAATCGACTTTACCAGCGATTAGATATCAATTCTATGATGGAATAGAGTTGAAAAATGCAAAAAAAAAAATTTCAATTTTTTTGTCCCGTCATACTGTAATAGCCCCTTAAAAATCAATTAATCGTTCGACATTTCTCCTGATTAGTAACATGATGATAGTAAAATAATATCGCAGAATTTTGGGGTATGACCAATGTAGGAGAATTAAGAGGAGAGTTGAAAGGTGAAGAATCTGCAGTGTGAGTAATCGTGAAAGTTGGTTGACTATTTACAGATAAAGTTAAAACTAAGACTAAGTTAAAGAAAGTATCTGAAAGTATAACAGTATTACACGCGATCGAAAGAATTCATCGTTGAAAAATAATTCAGGTTATATCGTGGATCATAGGCAAGGTTCTCAAGCGTTTCCTCAGTTTGTTCAACCGTGTTCCGAAGCTCGATTCGATCGACGCGCCATGTCGCGCGGAATCGATCTCATTAATTTCCATCAACGACGACGACGAATCGAGGGCTCTCGTCGTGTTCGACGAAGAAAAGAAGTCGACCGATCCTTATGGATGGTAGGGAGTGGGTTGGAAAATTCAGCGACGCTTTCCCATTAGTCAGCCTGATGAGAAATCAGCCGAAGGAAATCAAAATCGGACCAAGAAGACGCTCCCTGCATCGAGATGCAGCGTCGCCCTCGAATTCGAACGTTTCCTGATTATTCGATCATCCTCCCTTTACCCTTTACTTCTGTGCGTGCATGAGAGAGAGAGAGAGAGAGAGAGAGATTTTATTTTTAACCGATGGTTTGTAAGAGATAGAAGTAAAATTTTCAGGCGAAGGTTGCTTCTTTTAATCAGATTTATTAAATGGTAAAAGTTTTATCAATTGTTTAAACAATTGGAAAATAGTTACGAAGTAAAATCGAAAGATAGGTGAATTTTCAGGAATTAATATTAACCCTTTAGAGTGAATTTGCAGCAACAACAAAAAATTATGTAACACATTTGCATACTCTCTGCGGATCTTTAAAGTTTCATGATTCTTTCAATTTTTGGTTTGGGAAATATTATCCATAAATAAAAATGCTAAGGCGAAGCGAATGATGCGTAATAAATTAGAGATAAAATAAGCGTGTCTGCGTGGTTCGAGAAAAGAGAGGACGAAAAATTAAAGAAAATCAGAAACGGTGCAGATTGAGAAAACTGCAGAATGTGATGGATCATCTGGCAGAAATAATTGATAAAGTTTTATGGATTGGTTATTTTTGAAAAGGGGAGCTTCTACATTTTTATTATTTTACAATTCTGTCGATTTGTTATTCATATTGGTGAATAAGTAGTTCTGATCATTAGTGGTAAACACGTGTAGTTGTTGCTCTTTGTTATATATTATTCATCGAAATTACGCAATCGTCCTGTTTATTCGCATTTCGAAACCAACCCCCGAACCACAATGCAATATCATAATTTTGGCAAACGGTCATTTTAAAGCTGAAAATGTCTACCTCAAATGAATGAGCGGTGAACGTTGATTGCCATTGATTTTGAGAATTAATCGCATTCGATTGTGTATTTAGTATTTTCAAAATTGTTTGAGAAGAATAGGGGAATGATTTTTATATATTTCTTTTTTTTTTTTGCAAAAATTTTGTTAACTTTTCGCAGCTAAATATTCGCTGATTTTTAGAAAATTCGTAGAATTTCAAAAGTTCGCGAGATATTTAAATTTTAGAACTTTATGAAATCCTTAAAATTCAAAAATATTTTCGGAGATCTGAAACTTCGTAAAATACTAGTAAAATACCCGAAATTACAGAGCTGCTGAAGATGTTTAAAATTGTACAACTTTATTAAAATTAAATTCGTTCATTTGCAATTTAATTAAAATATATTAATAATGATTAATTAAAAAGTAATGATAATTTACAGCTTTATAAAATTATTGAAATCACATTTACGATGCTTATTCGCATTCGTTCAAATGTAATTTAATCGAAAATACATTAATATTACAGTAATATTATAATAAAATGATTAAAATTACATTTACTGTTATTTATTACACCATTACTTACATTAACACCAACTTCTTAAAGTCCTAACAATTTTAATTTATGAAATTATTAAAATTGTGTTCACAATGATTATCTATCCAAATGTAATTTATTCATAATTACATTAATAATAAATAAACGGGTGTAATTTAATTTACGACTATATAATAAACCGAATGAAATTATTCTTTCAACCATTATTCACATTAACATCAACTCCTTAAAATTTTAACAATGTAACTTTACAAAATTGTTAAAATTACATTTATCATTGGTTCATTCAAATACTATTTGATGAAATTTAATATTACAAAACTTGATATTAATAAATGTATCAATAATTAATAAACCAACAATATAATAACTAACTATTGGAAATGGGTTGTTAAACAAAAGTGAAGACTGTGATTCTTTTAATAGAACTTTATTAACACTTTACCGACCGGTTCATGCGATTCAATAGTGGCGCGATTTTTGCTATCGCGCTTATTTTTACAGCTTTGAAAATTTTCAATCAAAACTCGTGAGAGAGCTTACTATATATCGTTCACTTTCTCTTATTATAGGGTAATTCATTAATTTGTGGCAATAAGAAACCGATTAATAAGCTCCCTAAGTTGATAAACGTTGACAACAAAAAGCCGATTAATAGGCTTCCGGTCGGTAAAGTGTTAAGCGGCGTGGAAGGACGTCTTAACGATTTGAATATTGTAAAACAAGTGAGAGTCAAAAAACTCGTAAGGGCGCGCAGAAAGTCCGCTGTCCACTTAAGAAAAAGAGACCTGGAAAACGTCGGTTTATTTTCCAGGGCCTTAGGTATAAACAGTTACAGGCCTATGGACCCCGTGACATCTGGTTCGTTCTATTATTCTAGCAAGCAGTGTTTGTCATTCATAACACAATTCATTTTTGCTTACTAGCTGACGGATTGTTATTAGTAACAATCCAACAGTAACAATGATTTGTATAATAGATTTATTAGATATTTGTTGCTCCTTGAGAGGAACACTGTGTATAATGGAGCTGAAATTTCGTAGGAATATCGTGTTATGTCCATTCTAACAGTAGCTTTACCCCTCGACCGGAAACGCTGGCAGGATTAACGGCTGGGAATGGACAGTTGCAGAGCAGCCATGAACACGCACAGGCTGCGAAGAGGTATCAACCCTCGATATCTCGCTATCCCAGTTCGTTTCATTTGCGATCACGCAACTGCTTCTGCGTAGAAACTATCGAGTTCTCGTTCGAAAGATTACCTCCTACATCCTTGTGCCAATATTTCTCTTTGTCGAGTGCCGTGAATTACAACGCGACTGTTAGATAATTGGAAAATAATAATTTCGATAAATACCGATTGTTCTTTTTTTTTCTTTTGTTTTTTCTCTCTTTATATTAGTTTACAGAAACACATCCCGATTAAAATCTTCAAGGACATTGACACTCCACTACAATTTGATTATATTATGATTATGAGATATTATGTATCAATTTTTATTTAAAAGTCCTCTAGTTTGAATTCAACCTAAAGTTAGAACAAAAGTATAAATTTGTAAGACGTATAAATGCTTCTTTTGTAACGCCTTGACCATAATCTACAACACGAGTGAGACTCGTTATTATACGGCAAGGGATTAAGTTGACACATTTACATTCCGCGAGCTGACAATATTATTTCGCAGTATTAACATGATTTCTTGATCTTCTGTGTCCTTTGACATGGTTTATATCATATGGCAGTAATGCCTCGGTATTCCAAGAAGTATCGAAGTGAAAACACTGCCGTACGTTCAAATAATAGTGAGTTTGTGAAATTACATCACAAATTTGACCAGTCGGAAAGCAAGTTGATGTGAACGAATTCCCATCTTCTAAATAAAAACTCGCAATTGAACGTACGTATAACTACTTAGTAATGTACATAATTGCTTGTGGAATGTTTTCTAGTTATTGTTACGAATTGTTTGCTTGCAGCACGCCGGAAATACGAGTTACACGCAACAGAAGGATTATTAATTTATAAAAAAAGGATAGAGGGTAAAACTTTGCAGCACCTTGCTATAGAGTTTGGAATATCAAGGGAAGGGAAACAAAAAATTTGTCAAAAAATGCACAATACTGGGAAAGCTGAAACTTCAGTTAGAACGGGTAGAAAAAGAAAAACGTCATTACGCCAGAATAGAGAGATTACTAAATTAGTCAAAAAAGAACCATTTATCAGTTTTAAATAGATAAAATTGAAACTCCCAATAGGCAGTTACATAATTGTTTTATGTGGGTCAATTCGTGAGTTGTATCAAGATTTTCGAGAATTTCGAACAGTTTCAACTGGCGTTAACTTGGTAGAATTTCTCATTTGGTTGTGCACACGGAAGAGTTCGAAACTTGTCCGTTGTAACGTGGTGTAAAACAAGCCAATTACACGCTGCACGCCCTTCCTGGGCTGGCCAGGTGAATTAAAAGCGGAAGTGGGACGAGTATGCAAACTAGATCGTCTCCTAGACTAATATCAGCCTCCCCGTTGTCGTGCATCGGAAGAAAATTCATCCGGTTTAAATAGAAGATATAGTCGATGAACGGAACAGCCACTGGACCAAGTAGCTTATCTCGACGCTGGATAAGCGATTAAAATGCTAATCTTTAGCTGAGCCCTGGCTCGCGTGCACGTGCACACTCTTACGACATTATTTGAAATTTTTTCTTATTCCCTTCTTTTTTTTTTTCTTTCTTTTTTGGTTGGTGTGTGCTAGGTAAGTCGAGAGAAGTTTGTTTGAGAATGCTGATGACGATTATGTTAGAAAGTCTAAAGAAATAAAACCTCGAGTGGGCTATGTGCCTTCTTTTGCCACGCTTCCCTCTCTTAACTTCTTGGGTACATTTGACGACTGACACTCGTCATGCACTTGTTTTGTCTAAGTTACAGATGGCGAGGTTAATTTCTTATTCAAATTTAGATAATATTCAGCATGTACATTCTTGTTCATGCAAGAGTAAATGGTATCAGTTGCAGCAGAGTCTCTTCCAGTGTTTCGATAAACCTTGTTTGTGATACACTGTCCCATAATGTCAGAAATAAGTAATATATTTTATGAAAGTGATAACGAAAGTTTTAATGAAAGAGGTGACTGAGAAATATGATGAAAAAGTCCTTAATGATTGTACTTAATGATTGTATAAAGTGAAAAATTAGGAAGAAAAGAAATGAAATTAGGAAGGAGACAGTGAAAACAATGCCAAGTACTACTGCAGTTACCCACTTGCTTTGAAAAATATCACATCCTTCAAAAATATCAGTAATTTGCTTTTTGTGATTCCTTGAATTTATTTATTTTCATTTTGTTTCTTTTATAAATTTATATTTGTTTTACAATTCTAATTACTATGGATATCATATCGCTCAAATAAATTAATTCTCGCGCAAAATCTACTGCCTTTATGTACTATTCCGTGCATCAGCAAATTAAATCTGTTCCAAACGCAAAAATTTTTCGTATAAATCGGTATCCAAAGAGTTAAAGAGGGTTCTGCCTCAAGGCTAAGGAAGGGGTCCTCTTGCCAAAGAGATCCTCTTGACTAGGATTTTTCAGGAAAGATAGAATAGTACAGTTGGGGCCAAGATATAGCGAGGTCGTAAATTAAGCCCTTAAGAAACAGCACCTATTGATGCTGCGGCACTTAGGGCCGTGCGTTGCACTCTGCTTGAGGGTTCTAACAATAAATGAATGGTAGCATATGATTTGGTGTTTTTAGAAAATATATTAGAATCAGTTCGACTTTCAAACTGTGAACATCTATTGGAACTCAATAAATTAGAAAACAAGAAAGAAAAATTGTAATGTGATTAAGAATTTTTTCTTTGATATATCATACAAGATACATTGACGCTGGATACAAAAACTCTTCGTACGGTCCTGACCATGGTTTCAAGCTCTTGTCTGCTCGTATTTCTGTCAATTTCCATATTTCGGCAGCTAAAACATGTTTACTTTGACTCCTGACCGATTTTACGACCTCGCTATATCTTGGCCCCGACTATACTAGCACTAGCTAAAAACAGTTGAAAATATAAGCTTTCACTCAATATAATCGTCCACGTTTATTTCTGAATCAACCGCTCATTACCGCTATCCAGATTTCCTTACACGATGCTGTGTTTGCCTCGAGTGGAAAGCAAGAAACGGTATCAGCACGTTGGATTGGCTAACACAATCCCCCGATGCAAATCTAATTGAAAATATATGATCTATCATGAACTATAAACTACGAGGAAAACGTATTTTAACACTAGTAGTTCTAGTTCGCCGTATTTGAAAAATACAGGGGTCTCTACGTACTTCATACGTCGAAAAGTTGATTGAAAGTATACCTAGAAGTTATCAAGCAATAATCGCTAATGATGGAGACTGAACACATTATTAATTATGCGCGTATTACTCTTTTGGATGCACTTTATATTTCTATTAAATTATTTACAGAATAAATTAATTTTCACAGAGATATCGCATCCACGCTCTTGCGACACAGACTGTCTGTTCACCACTGAACGAGTTTCGGGCGTACGAATTTCGAAATCATTCTACGAACCGTTGAATCACAATAAAAAAATTACATTTCACTTGTAAATCAACTGTCACAATACTCCATCGTTCTTCTTCCACAGTGTTCGTCTCTCAGTCAACGTGAAACTTGCTTTTTTCCCAAGAAAATCCATGCAGGACGGGGCCACGTGAAAACAGAAGAAGAAGGAAAAAAAGCTGCAAAGGAACCGCCTCCGTCTCGTGTTCTCTTTTTAATTCCCTCGCAAGAGAAGATTGGATATTTACATTACAAATTAAGAGACGTTCTTTCCGTTGGACTCGTTAAAATGGCCGCCACACGCTGATCACAGCTGGATTACGCGTTTACCAAAAGACATCTCTTCTCTTTCTTTCCTCGACGATTCCCATCTTCTAGTGGATTATTGCAATCTTGATGTTCTCTCTTTCCACTCGTCTTTTCAAGGATTTTAGGATTTCCATGCAAATGAGGTTTCATATTCTGTCGATTTCATTTCACTTCCAGAGACGGTTTTTAAAGTTTCCGTGTCGTTAATTTCACGCAGCAAGAAGATTTCTTCGGTTTGTTTTTTTCCTTCTTTCTTTCTTTCTTTTTTTTTTTCTTTCCTTTTGCGGAGAGATTCTCGGTTGGTAGTAAATCTCTCTTGGGAGAGAAATCGAAGGGAAATACCTGGATGTTACGAGGTTGACGGTAGTTGTAATCGATGTCGATTGTTCTTGAGCACAGTTTCCTTCGGTTTCGAGGGTAGCTTGGAAATGAGACACGATCTTTTTACCGTGTTTACGACATTTACGGTCTTTTTTCTCAACGAGCCCTTTTTCGATAGAATGGAATCAGTCTCCTGTGAATTCTACTGAACTTACACTAATAGAAATTATAAAAATAATAGTAATTGTTTGGTCGTAAAGCGATTTTTTGCTAGAACATGGCTTAGCTATTTAATTATTTTACAAGCGCCTTACTTGAAGTCCCATGCATTTGTACACAACATACGTCAGGCCCACAAGAAAAGGATCCTACCATAAATCATTTGCCGACCAAACAATATCACTATTTTTATAAATAATTTCTCACTCTTGCGTACCGTAGATCGACCACCAAAAGCATATTAGGTTGTGTAAAAGGCTCGACGGCGGCTTGCTCTTTTCAGTAATGTTATCTGATGATCTTGTTTATTTTGACTACAACTGACAAATGTATCTCATTCGGGACAGTCTAAAGATGCTTTGCATTCAGTATTTCGCAGTTCTGTTTCAGTATTATTCGAGTTATAAGTGTTTAAAGATGAGCGAATGGAATATTCATTTTCGGCATCTGATTCTTTTTTATTTTCGAAAGAAGAAGTGTCGAAGAAATAAGAAAAAAATAAAATATGTGATATGTATGGTGAGGATGTTATTAACAAACGTATCATCCAAAAGTGTGTTAAAAGAAATAGTGCAGACTTAAATGTGGAAGACAAACAATGAAGTCTTATATTGGAAAGAATGAATGGGTAGAGAAAAAAATAAATACACTTGAGGAAGATTAATGGCGAACGATTCGTCATTAAAAGTCATGAAATAAATATGCAAAAGTTCCTGCTGAATGTATCTGTTCTCGCGTTATTTTTCGTTTCCCTTCATTTTATTTCACGGGATGTTTCAATAAGCGTGATCATATGCTTCAGTTATCTCTAACTCTGATTATTCCAGGCTCAGTTTTCCCTCTTTCCGCTTGGTCATACTCATGTTTTATTTTATTATGCTAGCGATAATGTATTTTAATGTATACCGCATTTAGCGCGTGCTCGTTTTATAACGTATTCCAGGTAAAGTAAAACGCATCGGTGGTTTCACGCATAAAAACCTGTTAATCGGTGAAATTCGAGAGATTCGCCGATTGATGTTCCAATGTTTCCGTGATTTTTTCGAACAAAAAGGGAAAATAAAACAAAAAAAGTTCTCGTAATACAGGACGATGCAAAAGTTAAGAAAAAATAACGAAAATTCAGCAGAATTATATATTAAAAATACGAATTATAAAGAAAATGTAAAAAATTTTAATAGCAACATTGCACGGGACTGTACAAAAAGGATGACAACATTTTGCGATGATTGTCTTAATAAATCATCTTTATGTCTCCCTTGCTTCAATGAAACACATCGATACATGAAAATATGTACGAAATGAATAAATATTATTACTAATAATAATATTTATAAATAAATATTATTTACTGTATAATTTCTCACGTACACACTTTTGCATGGATTTTGTTTTGCTACTTTATTTTCTACTATTCTTGTATTTTTTCACTACCAAATTTTCATTACCACGCAAATTGTTTTTTAAACATTTAAAAATACCAAGAATAGATTTACAACACTGAAACAGAAAAAAGAAAATAGGCAAATTTCGCATATATATCAAACTTTATAGCATATACCGTTTCAGATACACATGACGTAGTAATGACACTTCGTCAAATGCAGCTTAGCAGGGAACAAAAATTCTGTGCAATTTGGGTTTTTTCCTTTAAAATCGTGTGCTTCAAAGAGTTAAGGGAATCGATGTAGTAGGATCAATGAAATCTTGATACACTGTCTACAAATATCTTAATATGTTTATTTTTTTGTACACGACAAGATACACGAACAATTATTCTGATCTTTTTTTCACCCTCGAACATAACAGTATCCTGTCATTATTTGTTTCTTTCGTTTAATTAAATCACATTCAGAAGATAACTCGTGGATATTGATTTTACGATAAATTGAACAATCAATCGATATGATGAATCGTTGCTATCCACGTTTCATCCTTAAACTTTTCATTTCGGGCAGACATCTTTATACATTGCTTCCAACTTCAGTTTGTCCTTTGAACTGAGTCCCTTTCGTTGGCCAATTCCAGATGCTTCTTTCTACGTAATACAAAATAGTCGAATGAATAAAATGATTTACGAGATTGTCTGTGTTATAGATAGACTGTGGATTTTTATGTAGTTTTAGGAAACGTGAAGATGAAAAATTACACAAAATGTCACGTAATGTGAATTATAATATACAAAATGTCCAAATTATAGCACCACATGCACTTTTTTAGTTTTTTCGCTTAGGCCACGCGATGTCGAAAACTATTGTTTTTTATTTTTGCATGACTTCAACGAAATATTACTAGAAATTCAACTAGAAAAGTGAAAAATACGATAACTACGATGGAAAACCACATCTTCGTCTGCAATGTTTTAATACAATTCATTAAAACAAGTTTTATACTGTACTGTATATTCCATTGATGTATAAATATTAATAAAAATAATACGAGAACAGAATTACTTTTTTGTAAATTTTAAACTTTCAAATTGTAATATTAGAATATTATTTACTAAATTGTATTGTATTGTTGGTCATCGGTCAGATGTAATCGTGAATGTAGCGCTTAACGTGTTCAATAATTTTCTAATCGAACTTCTTCCGTTTTTTTTTTTTTAATTTTTTAAACTATTCTCAGAAGTACCTTTTTCTTTTCATAAAAATCCGCAGCCTAATTATAGAATGTGTCGTGTAAGTATATAACTGGTGTGATACAAGCGGAAAAATGGTGTCGATTCTACATAGAAAATTAAATCGAAAATGTCGATGAAAATTTGTTCCTAGGAAACTCTGCTTCTGAGGAACGTGAATTGAAAGATTCACCGCAAACTGTTTATCCTGTTCGTATTTTTATACCGATAAAGAATGAGATTGTGTGACATTTCGCACAAAAATAGTCTACGCAGATGATAGTGTGTAAATCTACAGCTAGAATAAAGAATTGTACAGATTTTCAAAGAATCAAAGCGTCAAAATACCGTAAAATAAAAGATTCATTCGATGGCTAGATGAAATCATTGTTCATGTTCAAATAAACTAACAATCACTAATAAATTTAACTAACCAAAGAAAATCATCGTTCATCTACAAATAAACTAACAATTACTAATAAATTTGAAGTAGCCAGGTAAAATCATCGTTCATGTACAAATAAGTTAGCAATTGTTAATAAAGTTTGATTCACATCTAGTTAACCAGTTTGAGTGCCATGGATCTTCAAAAAAATTCAATCGAAGAATGCCAAGCAATGCATGGCGCTTCTTTCGTTCTCTTATATTTCCAATTTTTGATAGATAAACAGATATTTTTTTTAATAACAGCTCCGACATCTATAAAAGCATAGGTTACTATTTAGTAGAACCTCGATGAATGATAACAGTAAAGACACGCATTGACAAAATTCAAATATTAGTTTAACTTTATAAACGGATTAGGATAGAACTTTTAGACACTGAACTGGCGAACCGTCATCGCGCTGCCTGGCACTCAAACGGTTTAATAGACTAATGTATCATTCAATTCGTCATTTTTGAAATATATTGTTCGAACAATACTTAAACCTGTTAAAAGCAGTTGTTATTTTACACAGTTTTCATATAGTATTTGTTAAATATAGTAATTCCGACATGATTGTCTGAATCTATTGCGTGATTTAGCGACTATTTTGATCGCCTGAACTTTTCCCTTAATACAATTTTAATTCGCGTACTTTAGACCTATTTCGGTACGACGCTCTTGACTTTATTATTTTCCCTTTCTCGTTTCTGAATACTGTTACTAATAATGTTCTGATAATAATGCTTCGTCTTAATTTTCATACTTTATGCCGTCGGCCCTACTCCTAAAGATCGTTGGTCCTGTGCGGATGTTGAGTCGTTGGGTGGGAGATCGAAACTTCTAATGAAAATTAAGATTTTGGCCAACGCCTGTTACAGATTTTCCGCGTCTAGAGAGTGAGGGGGCTTGTTTACGTAACCTGTCACTGGGTTTACGGAAAAAACCCAGTATAACGGAACCGATTGTTCACGTGGACCTGACTCGAGTCAGTGCGAGTTTATGATACGTCAATTGCTATTGAGGTGCAGGAAGAAACTCCAAATCCTCCGCCTTTGTTAGGAATTTTGAAGTGTTCCCGACAATAAGGAAAAATTAACGAAGGAAACATTAAGACGCGTATTGAAAATCTTAATCTCAAAAATAGCGAAGAATCACGTCTGTATAGCAAACCTGGTCGAACTTAATTATCCTTAACAGAATCGCTGTTGTCTCACTTGAACCACCAGTTACAAGCTTATGATATTCGCGATACTTACTTTCGGTGTCATAGTCGGTTTGCTGTTCTTCGAGAACGCGTACAAACTGTAATGCATCACGCTCGTGTAATCGTAACTGTATCCAAAATCTGTGACAGTCTTGCTATCGTATTTGTTGAAGTTGTGCTCCTTGCCTGTACATAAATCATAGTCAATTATAAATGAACACACATTTTTGTTCCACATCTGTCGAATCGTTTCTCAATTCTAAGAGATTGGATATTAACCCTCTCGCTGTTTAATGAAATTGCGAAAATTGGTTTAAAAATGTTCCAAATTTTTTACTACTTAAATCAGACACAGTTGTCACTAAACGAGAAAAAGCTATGTTTCACCTGTATTTTGACATTACTTTTCGATATATTTTAGAAAATTGTGTCTCGTGTGGTAAATCTTGAAGTCAACATTGACTCTTTGCAATAGTATCGAGTGTCTTTCTTTACTCGTTTTCTTTCGATGTGTTTAAACAAAAAAAATGTAAAAACTACTACTATTGTTTTGGTTTATTAAATATCGTTACGATGAACTGGTGACACTATTTCCTCTTGGCGAGGCTCAAAATTATAGGTTTCCTTGCTGAGAATTGAACGATCTTTCTGCGAGATCCGATTTACAACTCCTCTTGCTGAAGTCTAGTAATTTACTGTGATGTCCTTTTGCTGAGCTGTTGTCTTGTTCAGATCGTCTTTTGATGAGACTTGATTTTCTACTACCTCTTGTTGAGATCTAGTTACTGTTCCTCTTTCCGAGGACTGACGATCAACTGATGCAAACTTTCGTAGTCTGTCTCCACGAAAGTCGCGTTCCTTGCCGAATCACCCTCATCGGTGATTTCCAGAATAGCTTTCCACTAGTCAGTTTTTCTCCGATGCATCGACACCCCTTTCTCATTGCGTCCTAAACGCGCTATTTTAGGGGAGGAATGAACAATGACTGAAAATCTGTTCTACGAAGGAATGTTAGAATCCTGTGGAATCTCCGCGAGGTTTGGACTTCGTCGCGTAAAATGGGCCACCGATTACGAAAATATCGAGGCCCACTTGTCTCTTGAACTCTTCGAGACTCTAGGATTTGTGGCATTCCAAGTCCCAGTGACCTAGTATCGCAGACAACGCGAAAAAGAACGCTATTGTCTATTGGAAATGAAATAGTTACTTGCCACAAGTAACCACTTGCGGTGCCATAAATTCAGATACACGACGCCCCAAATTTAGTATATTTCGGAGCCTAAACAGTACGGGTAAAACAGCGAGATGGTTAAGAATGAAAGAAGAAAAAGAATTGTAAAAATTACCTGACTGAATGTTTTCCCAATTGATCGTAACCCAATCGTCACGATCCGAAGCACTCTGTTGGTGATAAAAGCCTAACGCGTGCAGAAGCTCGTGGGCAATTGTACCATGACCTAGACAACCTGGATTCTGCAGATTCACCACCTGTCCGTTATTTATTTTGCCAACATAGGACCAGCAGCCAGTTTTTTGCGCTTCGATGTGAATGTAATCTTTGTCGGATTTCTGGTAAGGACGGAATCTTATACACGTATCTCTATGGTACTCCTCCATAGCACCTTTGATTGCTTCGATATCCTTGTCAGCTACAATCATACATAGGATAACGTCATCTAGATATCTTTCTGAGTTCTTGTGATGCAAAATAATATTAAAAGATAGTTTAGATTGTTCTAGAAGACGAATCAGAGGGAAACCATTTTTTGTCAATTTTGTCAGATAAATTTTAGCTGGTATTGATTATAATCGAAGTTTTCAATTGCTACCGACTGAAATAGCTAGATGAACAACTGTTTCTTCGATTTCAATTGTTTTCTTCGTTAGTATTCCTGATTCTTACGTTTTGTTTCGATTGCTACAATAATATTTGACATTGCAGTGCAAATTGTTGTAGTTCCACCTCTTTATCTTTTTCTCATTTTTAATTAAAAGAATGAATAGCAGAATTTTTCAAGTTATTTGAAAAAATCGTGATAATACACATTATTAAATAAAATATTTCAGCTGTACAGAGGAAATAAAGTATGATATTAAATGGAACTATAGAAATTTTGCATATCTTTTTACCAAAATTGCATATTTTTCAAATTAGTTGATTGAATAAAGACACATTTTAATTGAAACTTATTCAATTATCCTTGTAATCAATCTAATATCATGTTACTATCAAGACCATTATATTATTGTTTATTATTAATTAATAATATACTGTTACATTTGTATATTTTTTATTTTTTATAAATTATCCGATATTACGAAGAAACATAACTATGGAAATTTAAAAAAAATTTATAACAATAATTAGAGCATCTATCCTATAATTATTAACACCTTTGTATGTTGATTGGACATTTTTTACCCCCTTTTCCGTGAGCACTGTAAACTTCTAAAAAGTCCTAATATCTACCCTTTTTTTTCTTTTTCTTTTGTTTTTTGACCACTGTATAGGACCACTTATCGAGTAAATGAATCCGCATCAGAATTAACGTGATAGTTTACCAAAATCTTCTTTCTTAATGTAATAAGGCACAACTCCATTGGGCCAACGGTATTTCGTATTCACTAATCCATTCTGTGTACCAATCTCCTCATCGACATCAGTAAGCATTATATCTCCTTCGTGCAAGCCGCTCAGTTCCCAAACGTTTTGTTTGTCCGTTTCTTTCCAAGAACTTACACGATTCACTGCCAAAGAAAAAGAAATAATAATGTTTCAGTCAAAATTGTACATCTTCCTTTCCTTTCTTTCACATCTGGTTAGATTGGCAACTAAATTCGCGTCGTTACGTTTTGTGACTTCTTTTTTCCCCATAATAATAATCGTATAATTCTGAATTACTTAACGGTTCTGTTTTGTACTGTGCTGAACATTCAGCAACAAAATATAGTGTTTTTCTTTTCTTTTATTTTTCTTTTTAATATACTATATACTATTTTATTGAAAATATATAAAGTTTTCAACACTTTCGCGACGAGCGATAATCGACAAAGCGTTTAGCTGAACACCTTCACTGTATGTGTAACTTTTGAAAGCCTGTAGCTGAGTGCGACAAGATTCTGCTATTTATAGGTATGCTAACACTTTACCGACCGACTCATTCTATTCAGTACTGTCGCACTTATTCTTACAGCTCTGAAAATTTGCAATCAAAACTCGTGAGAGGGATTTATCGTTCACTTTCTCTTGTTATAGGGTAATTCGTTATTTTGTGGCAGTAAAAAAGTCGATTAATAAGCTCCTTACGTCGATAACCAATGGCAGAAAAAAGCCGATTAACCAGTTAAGTGTGTTTGACGACTATATCCGTCATGGAGATGTGGCAGAATTTTGTGTCATGACGACTATATCCGTCATGCGTAAAATTTTGTTACAATTTGATATTTAAATTGTAATTTTGGCGAAAACTAAATTATATTCGTAAATTTTAATATGTTTAAAATGTTTAGAAGTCAAGACGAAATGAAACGAGCAAATAAAAATTATAAATAATTTGAGTTGGATTCATAACTTCCTGAGAGCTAACTCGCAAGCAGTGCAGTAACACACACTGGTGCGCGCTTTGCAAAAAGATCGCCACAGTTAACTGGTTAATAGGCTTCCTATTGATACAATTATCTAATAACGCTAATAATGTTTTCGTTGCGTGATTTGTTGCCTCGCGTCTCTAATATCTGGAAACTGAATAATGTGATATGCGAAACAACGCCGATATGCGATCTGCGCTTGAGAAATAAAAAACGCCGATTCGCATTTCTCATTGACGATATGTCGATAAATGATTTCGTTCGAAAAGCAGAAAAAAAAAAATGTAAAGATCGCGTACTTAGTTGCCAATCGAATATGATTTACGTTCATGTACCTATGTTCTCATAGTTGTAGCTTTCGCTGAATTTTCCTCGATACCTCGGCGTCGGTGGGACAACTTCTTCCTCGACACTTGGTTCGATGGCTTTCGAATGGGCTCCGATCATCGCCATTGTTACGATCAGCAACGTGATTAACATTTCACCTTTCATCGAGCGGTTTATATTTCGACGAGAAATACGTTGCTTGATGTATATACTTTCTTCTTACAACCTGTGTTGACGATAAGTCGACTGTAACACTTATACGGCAAGATCATAAATTTATATATACGAACCGGGGTATCCCTTGTTCTTGTATATCTTATTATCAAACGGTTACGCAACAGTGTATTATCTTATCGTAACAAAATGCATCGTTCCCGATGTGCACAATCATTTCCGTCGATCTCGCAATCTTCTTTCCAATTAATCCTTTTCAAATCAATTAATCTTTATCATTGAGCATCGTTTGAAGTTCATGTTTGATACATTTTGATTGTTACGTACAATTGAACGATTTGAAAATTTTCTATTGAATATTTGCAATAGCTATCTTTGAATAAAGAGATGAAGTTGGGCAATCGTAGTTGATATCGCGCAGTGATACAAATGTTTACTATAACGTAGAAATAAAACAGTCTTATATACTAAGGATCTTTATTTGAAAGATATCAATGAAATATAATTAACCCTTTCGCTCTGAAGAACGTACGTGTACATTCTAGTTTATAAGTCATGGATCATTTTTTAATTGAAGCTGTACGTTTAACCCTTTGACTACGAAAGACGTATATACACGCTCTCACTGATTTATCAATATTATACGAAAGACGTATACACTCCCGTTCATAAGTATTAGGACAACTGAATGTGAAGCATACTGAAATCTACTGAAATTTAGAGAATTCTATTGTTTCGCTTCTGGAGCTCGTCTTCAAAGTAATTCTTCGTCTCGAACGTGTTAACAGGTTGAATTCCATGGAGATCACTGGTAACTGGCGAAGTTAGGATTATCAGAAACACGTAATTCGAGTAAATTTCAATATTTTTCATTACTACAGTAATGTAAATAAATTAATGTGACACAGAACATATAAAAATAGTTCTATTCATATATGTAACACAAATGCTTAAATATTATGCGCTCATATTGCTACGTGTGTCGTATTAAAACATTCCAAACGAGGAAAAGGTGAACCAGTACAGTCTTCACAATATGTCAAAAGTTAATATATCATGTGAAAGTATAATAGATGTTACAGGATTGTTGGGTACACTCGGCAAGAATGAACAAGTAAAATAACGACTGTAATAACGGACTTTTGCAAAAAAATGAAAAAATCATGCAGAAACAAAGAAATGCATTTCACCGATGACCCCTGGTAAGTTAAATCCGTTACACATGATTATGCACTTTAACTTATCTGTTAGCAAATAATATTTTAATATATTTGTAGTATCGAAACCTTCCCGTAGTAGTTTTTAAGTAGGTTTAAGTTGAGTGACACCGCATGGGTTAACGTATGAAAAGACTAACCAGCGAAGGCTGTAACGATAGTTTTCGCGAAAAACTAAGGTCGTGTTCAAGGCCTGCTTAACCCCTTGACATACAAATAAAATAGAATTTAATGCGTCCGAAAAATACTATTTAATTTGGTTCAACTAAACAGTTATGTGCAAGCTTAGAAACAGAACATTTTATTTTGAAATTTGCATTGCTATGTAACATTTAATCAGGATGATATATAATGTTAATGGAAAATAATTAAGTATTCCAACAGTATTTGTATCATTTTCATTCAAAATTTGGAATTTTGATTGTCCGCCGGAGACAGTTCTTGACGTCTCGGAGACGTCGAAGTCTACAATGGCACATGAAATAGATGACGTCTCTCAGACGTCATTGTATGTCAAGGGGTTAAGGAAATGGGGTGCGTGTTGGGAGTGATGGGCACTAGCGACGAAAACATGACCAAATACGGTCATGAAATGAATCAGAAAGTGCGTGAGAAGTGGGGAATAGGTCCTTTTTAAAAAGGAAAGCATTTGCCCGGGGAGGATGATCTAGGTTAAAGCGAGAGACGTAAGAACTGGATCGGTGTTGTTTAGATTATTGAGTCGTTTAGTCGTTTAGTTGTTTAATTGTTTAATTGTTTAATCGTGTAGTTATATTTTTAATTTCACTCGTTATCTTAATCATCAATTGTTTTATATATATATATATAACGTGTCAGAAAATGTTTGGAATGTAATGGTGAAACATTTGAACATCTATTGTAATAAAATACATTTGCGACCTAAAGTGTCGAATATCTCGTAAAGTATTGTCTTTAAGATGACCCTACCCTCATATTTTTATACGCAGAATAGTGAGAAGAATAAAAAAATGTTAAAAGAAAGTAAGGCTGCGTTAAAAAAAAAAAGGGGCAATTGCATCGGGAAGGTGCATCGGTGCATGTGCAACAAAAGTGGTGCAATAGGAATATAGTACTTAGTACGCCAATCAATATTGTCCCCTACCATTTTTCTCTATCATTTGCAAAAGAAATTATAGGCCGTTCCAGTTGCAAGAATCACTCTGTATACATATTTTGATCTAATAAATAATACCATTATTTGATGCTACATATGTAACGCATAATAACAAATTCATGTTGACGCTACGGGGAAGTTATGTAAAATTAGCGTGGCATTCGGGTTATCCAAGAGAAGTGTCTATTTTTGTTTATGAGTATTTGTAACATTAGAAAAACACATTTGCAAACACTAATTTCACATATCTAACACTACCTCAAAAATTCTCAGAATCTTAGAATTTCAGAGTTTCAGAATTTTGAACATTGTTCAAGATCATGTAAAAGTTAAGTTAGGTTAGGTGGGAACGGGATTGCGTGTTTATTCAAATAGCGTCCTTCAGTCTGGTGCACCTTGTATATCATTGTCTACCTGACAGTCGACATACTGTACATTGTTCTTTCATATTGTCTCGTAATAAGAAGAAGTTATCATGTTGTAATGTTATCTTAATTGATGAATAAGAAGATTCCCCCCCCCCCTTTTTTTTTTTTTTTTTTTTTTTTTTTAGGACATACAGTAAGACCCCGCTTAACGCTGCTCCGCTTAACGCTGTTTCAGTATTACGATCAGTATTGGGATCCCCCGAAATCGCACACAGTATTGGTACTTGTAGTATATGTGTGCAAATGAAACAGTCATACACCAACCAAAAGCGGTGCACTATGTAGCAACGGTGCACACTATGTATCTTCTTCAACGCTCTTTTGTTAGTCTGTCCAGAATAAAGGTTCCAACTGTTGCCTCGTTTAACGCTGTTTCGTTTAGCGCTGGAACTTATTGGAACGTATCTCCCGCGTTAAGTGGTGTCTTACTGTAATTAGAACGATCGATAATGGTTTTTCAATCTAGATACGACATGTGAAAGTCATTCGGAATGTGACGCGTTGCGTATCGAAGACAATTAGTGACAAACTTGTAATCGTGTTTGAAAATCTTTCAAAAGAGTGATCGAAACAAAGTTAGTAAATATCCTGTTCTAAATTTACGTGTAGCATAATCACTATGATAATGGAACCACGGGATATTTACAATCAACGCTGTTCAATTAATGATAAAATCGCATAAATTTGTGTATATTGCTAAAAGGAGTGTGTCATAAGGATCGTGGTAATATAATTTAACCCCTTGCGTATGTTTATTTGCTTCGTGTGATGCTGCTCTTGGGGAAGAAAATGCACTTGAACAGAAAACTTTTAAATACTAATTTAATCTGTTCTTCTCTTTTTTTTTTGTACAATACAATTTACTGAAGCAAACAGCACACAATCATTACTTCAAAATATAAGTGTTAATACTATAAATAATACATGATCAGATACAAATGATGATTTTAAAGCTATACTTCACGTATAAACAGTACTTTAATAGAAATTAGTCTTCTGAACGTTTCCAAATGTAATTTCGTCAGCGAGAAGGTAATAATCACCACGTTTAAAGATATATAGCGAAATATAAATAGAAAATTTTAGTTACGTGAAGAAATTCTTGCCTCAAATGACTATTTAACCCTTTCATTACTGTTGGCGCTTATAGGCGCTTTCGAGATTTTCTCGTACTTTTCTGTTACTGCTCTTCTATCGTAATTCAATCTTTAATTTTATCGTTCACGCGCTTATGTTTTAATTGCCGAAACAAATTTCAAATTTTGAAACCTTTGGAAACATTTAAACAAATTTTGCGTCTAGGAATTGAACATTTACCTTTCTCTATGCACGTTACGTGCTAAAATCTGCCGTAGCAAAAGGGTTAATAATAAAATACTCACAATTTAGGAAACTAATAGTTATTTTCACCGCAAACGTGCTTAATGCCTGATACATGGCCTAAAATTTGTCACCATGAGTCTCATTTTTGATATTCATGTTTGATCAGAAATTGTAATTACGAATCTGATCTGTGATATTTATATTAGCCCCAAAATTCTGTTCACGAGTCAGACTCGTCAAAATACGGCAATGAGGCAAATATTGGATGGTTCAAAGTTTGACAATCGGACAAAAAGCGGAGCTGGGTCACGTCTGACCCATCATAAGATTTCCTTGTCTCATCAGTGCATGAATTTTTATCAGGTTTTTATCTAAATAAAACTTTCTGAAACATACATTTTTTAACCAACTTTCTTCGATAAATATTAATGGCAGCATGTAGAATTTCTTGTCATTCTTATGCAAGTAATCACAGAAAATTTTCTGATCGCTAATTGCGTAATCAAAAAAGTCAAAAAAGACATCAATATTCCTACGAGACTTCCGTACCATCAGAAAATTAAAAGGGTGCCCTAAATATATTCCTTCAGTCTGGAGATTCGCGCATTTGATTCCTTTTTCCTGGTCCCTCAAATTTTTCCTAGGCTCCTCCAATTGGAGGCTTGTACGAGATGGAGATATCTACGACTTGGGTTGCGAAGAAAACATTTATAACAGGGTTGTACGTCTTTCAGAACAGTGGAGAAAAGCAGAGAGTTACTTTCAGCTAAGTGTCACTGAGTGTACCCGAAAATTTTAATAGAAAGAGTGAGTGAGTGAGAGAGAGAGAGAGAGAGAGGGGGGGGGGTGCGCTTTGGACATTATTAGAGCTTCCATATCAAGAGAAGTAAGAACAGCGAGGAAATTAAGAAAATGCCTTAAGTTTAGACGTGTAAAGACACCGCGGCTTGTCAGTTCGGAGGTCGCGAGCTCGATTCGCGCTTGATTCTTCAAGTTGTTCCTCGACTCTTACTCATGTAATATCCTATGTATCTTTTACGCGTGTAAATAATAGATCCGTGGATACATGTATAAACTGCATTTAGCAAAGGTATTTGATTTTGAGGCCGCAGCGAATGCGTTAAGCCTGAATTTTTACTCCGTTCCTTTTTAATCACCCCGTATACGTAACCTGATTTTGCTGACATAAATCTTGTATATATTCAGCGAACGTGATAGGTTGAAAAATAGAAGGTTACTGTATATTCTTAACTTATTTTTCCAGGTACATTCATCTCTTTTCGCGTTTGTATATGCTACCAGTTCAGGGACACCCTGTGTATATATTTTTCTTTTTAGTTAGTGGTCGCTTTGTCACGTAAATCGTGGCGAAAAATTCATGAACTACACCGCGACGTTTCTCTGACGACTTTTATCAGGATCGTATTTTGTATGTATACGTTCGTATTGTGGCCAGAACAACGGCGTGAACCGCCGACGATTATGTGACGCTTTCCAATACGGTTGCTACGCTTTTGCATATTTCATGCTGGACTCTGTTGTTCGCGCTCCTCCCCTCGCGCCATTAAAACTTTCCGCGATTACTACCGTCGAGTTGTTCGTCGGTTTTCTCCCGTTTCTTTCATCGTCGGTTTGCTTATGCTTTCTTTTCTTCCCAAGGAGGGCATTGTGTCGCTGGTGAATTTAATCGCGGATTGTCACAATCGACGCTGCAAAGGCGTACCTTGTCGGTTTATCTATTTCTTATTGTTTTATTTTTTCTTAGGAGTTCCGCTAAATTGTGGGAATACGATACAGTGAAAATATGATTCTTGTTCTTAGTTAGACAGTAGATTTAACCTTCATTCATCCCCCATTTTCTCATCTTATGTCCCTCGCTGTCAGTTTGACATAATGGTACAAAATTAATGAAACGTAAAGGCGAATAATTAATTTTGTAAATTCTTATGAATCGCTTCGGTAATTGAAATTTTTTTTCTCCAATGACTAATCTTCCAGAAAAAGTGAAAATACTAAGAAATAGGTAGATAAAAGTCTAAATTTTATAAATCGCTTCGATAATTGAAATTTTCACTCTCAAGTGACTGTAATTTTCCATGAAAAAGTGTGAAAACACTAAGAATTAAGTAGAAAAAAAGTCGAAATATTATAAATCGCTTCGATAATTGAAATTTTTCTCTCTTCAGTGACTAATCTTCCAGAAAAGCAAAAATACTAAGAATTAGGTAGATAAAAATCTAAATTTTATGAATCTCTTCAATAATTGAAATTTTTCTTCGGTAATTAATCTTTCTTCAAAACCGTATGTAAAGAAACACCTCGGGCGATCCGTCGCTGATACGTTTGATCCATCATTCACCATCATCGTTGGGCGAAATTTTTGGAAAAAATTCGAAGTACAAATCCCTTGGGGCAGAGAAAAAAAAAAACAAACAAAATAGAGCTAAAGGAACAAAACGAGGACCGTTTTAAAACTCCACTTAAGCCACGTTCATATACCACAGACTCTTGCAAATACTGCCGCAAAATCCGAATTGCGACCCAAGCGGAATTCGGATTAAGGAAAGAATAACGAGTAATAATCGTCGCACCGATTGGAAATTGTGTCGAACCGTTCGTTAGAGAGAAAAGAGTAGTAAGCCTCGATAAATCGCCGACGGACCGAAAATTTCCGTTCCGTTCGGCGAAAATCCCGTTTAGGACTTTTGCTGGCCGCGTACGCACCCATAAACTCCCGTGTTTTTCTATGCTAAGCTGTTTAATTCTAGAAACGTCGCTGGATTCCTCGCGAACTTCCGTTCCAAACGTATATGGAAACTAATGTTTCAGGGATTTTTCGTGATTTTCGATAGTTTCGGTCACCAATGACGAGAGAAATTTTTGTTCCACGCTAATACAGTATTCGTAAAAGTTTTCAGACTTCGCTTCTCCTTTGTTTGCCGAGATTTCATCGTTTGTTCTTTTATTTCAGTAATATCTCGTGTTTTTTGGTATTATTAGATTAATAGAAATTCGAGTTAGATTTTGAGTTAAGTCTGAATCTCATATGAAGTTTGAATTGCATTCGAAATTTATTTTCAATTGGAATTAACCCTTTGGGTACATTTGACGTATCAGAACGTCATGCATTTCTTTGGCCAATGTTGCACATGACGTTCTGATTTTTGTTTATTTGAGAGTAATTTGTACCAGTTGTAACAGAACAAATATTGCCGGTATTTTAGTGAACCTTGTTTGGGATACACAGCCTCATAATGGCAAAAATAGAGAATATATTTTATCAAAGTGGTAGCGACAGTTTTAACGAAAGTAGTGAATTTGATCAATCTGATGAAGAATTTTTTAATGATCTGTTAAGTGATAATGGTGAATTTCAAAGTGAAAGTGAACTAGAAAGTAATAATGATAGTGAATCTTCTCGTGAAGAATTAGATGAATAAAATTGGGAAGAAAAAGAAAACTCAGTTGATGTAAAATGGTTTTCTGAAATATCTGGAATCAATCCATTTATCATATAGGAGTATATATTATCAATAATACGAAATAAATGAATTCTTGCATGAAATCTACTGTTTTTACATGCTCAGAAAATTAAACGTGCTCCAAATGAAAAAAGGTTTCAAATAAATGTGTACCCAAAGGGTTAATCGTCTGCTGTGAAATTCGATTTGGTTTAACCCCTTAACAATCTAATAAAATTAAAGTTTTTAGCAAAAAAAAAAAATGTAATTCTTTTATATAGTCAAATGTTTCTATCCGATAAAAGGTGTAAAAGAATATATTTTCCGAAAATTTTTAACCAATTTTGACAGTAGTATCTTATTTCTTTCCTGATCCTTTTTTTATCAATCTGTTTCGAACAACACACTATGTCTTGTGCGTCATCCGAGTCTCACTCGATATAAACTGTTAAGAGATTGATAATTCGGTTTGAAATTGAAGTTGAAATTATAGCTATAGAGAAATTTTGGTTTGAATTTGTCAGTCTTGTAAAATACTGCTCAAAAGTATGTGGACACCTATTATTTTTATAGAATTTATGGTACATAATGTATATTATTATTCTTACATGACATTTTTTAATATTATAATAATCAATTCATATAAGCAAAATATTCCAATAATATTAAACTGAAGAATTTAGCTATACAACTTTCTGAGAAGACGATATGATTGTTATTCGTTATTATTCGTGAGATATGTAAGGATTCATTGGTAAAATATGTTTTCTAACTACACGAAATTTAATCAAACTTATTCAAGATTTCAACTTTAAACTATTTTTTTTAGATAGTTATAAGAATTAAGAAAGTGCCCACATACATACTTGCAGCAGTGTATGGTTTATTTCAAATTTCTACGTATAGTTTGGATTTGAATATTTGAATTTCGATATTTGTGAATGTTTGGGTTTGAACATTTATGTTGGAATGTTCAAGTACCAATACTTGAATTTGAACAGTTTTGTTCAAAGGTTTGAAGTTAGATGTTCAAATTAGAATACCTGAATTTCAATATTTGAAATTGAAATATTTGAAAATTACAAGTTTTCGATATAATTGCACCTTCTGACATCTTTATTGTTAAATTTCAATTAAATATATGAACTGGTTTCTGTATATCCACACACGGGCCAGTTTTATACTTCGAGGTAGGCTAACAAAAGTCAAATCAATCGGGAATGCAAAAGAAAAATTTCAAGCAATGTTAACAGCTAGGGTTAAACATAGCTCAGAAAAACGATAAAACTTTTCGAGTTAGCGGCAGACCTAACAGTAATAGTAGCTAGAAGTAAACGAAGAACTATTCTTTCCTCTATCTTCTCAAAGGATAATTCAACCACGAAACGAAACGCTCTTTTCTCCCTTTATTACATAATTTTACAGAGTGAAAAACTTGCTCTCTACGCTGGACAAGAAAAATGAAAAATACACATTCTCCGGAAATTTTGTTCCGCGTAAAGAGCGAAATAGGAAATTTCACGGAACGTTCGTTTCTTCCTCATAAATAGAGACTTTTTTGATCTGATTCGATGCAAATGAGCATCGAACGCAATTAATCGTTAAATCGTTCGGTTTTTTTTTTTACATCCGTAATTTTTCTTCCGCAATTTTCATCATCTTTCTTTCCGCTTCGCTTTTTATCTTTTCTTGTTATACTACGTATACACGCACACGTGTTTTTCCATTGACTTTTTCTCTACCCTCCAATTCCTCCACTTCTTTTGTTGGGAATTTTCAACGTTCAGCGGACGAGAACGCAGCGTTTCGCGACGGGGAATTAAAAATGCCGGGACAAAGGGAGGGCCCCGAGCGAGGATAAACTGAATTACAAAGGAATCTTACCTTCTCTCGTTGGTACGCTCGTTTGGAGAAACAACGAGCCTCCAGCGTTCGTTAGCCGCCACAGTTTGTCCGGCTGGTACGGTTAATCGAGACATCCTTCCAAGGTAAAGATGTTTCTGTAATCTTTCATCTACCGGTTTCAACGCGCCGAATCGGTGAGCTGATAAAATGTTTGCGCGATTAATAATCTTGCAAACTGTTTACGATTTCTGTTACATATTGCTTCGATAACATTTCTTTTTCTATCGTTCATCTGAGATCTTTATTCCACATTCTGAGTTCTACAGTTGATTATATCACATTTTATTACACTGTATTTCTCAGTCTGTGTTTCACATTCTAACACCTGTATCCTACATGACATATTTCAGATTCTAACACCTATATCCTCACATTCCATCTCATTCTTACATTCAACATTTCACGTTCTAACACACGCCTATATCCTATATTTTACGTTTCATCTCATTTTCGCATTCTGTTACACCCTTCTCCTGCATTTTATATTCCGCCTCAGTTTCACATTCCACATTCCATACTCGTCATTCTATATTCCTTCCCCCCAATTAATCGTTTAAGATACTAATTTATCTGTAGAAAATATTATTTTGTAGATAAATTAATAATACATTCCACTTTTCTAATTTCTCCAAATCACGAACTCTGCGCCCAACAGTCTTTCGATTACATTCCCCCAACAATCCCTAGTAACAATTAAACCACTGGAAATGTACAATTTCACCGGAAATCGAGTCGAAGTATCCGAAGGAAATAAAATTGTATATACGAAATAGAATAGTCCTCCTCGCAGTTAGGTCGTAATCCCGTGATCCTTTCCACGATTCCTGTGCAACCGTGGAAAAGGAGAGCGAAAATGAGAGAGAGAAAGAGAGAGAGAGAGAGAGAGAGAAGCTAGGAAATTCCCTCTTCCACGGGACAAACAGAATTAAAAGCGACCTGGTCGCTCGACGCTTGCGTTAAACGCGATTAAATATCAAAGCCAGTCGTCTCCGCAGCCCCTGACCAACATGCTTCCCTCACGCTCCATTATGCGGGGGTTAATTAGGACCATCCAATGGGTGGTGGGAGATGGTGGGGGGTTAACAGCGGTCACAGACAAACTATGGTCCTGCAAACAGGATTTTTCCTTGTCTAACAAACGACAAAAGAATGTCTGCCGCGGTGCTGCCTTATCGCGAATTAACGCAATTTTTCCGAACTTTCGCGACGAAAGGACACATCTTTTCCAGTATCGTTGATAATTAGAGATCCTTTCGTTAGGACTACTTACACGTTTTGTATTGGCTGTTTGGTTGCGTCACAGCGTTGACGGTGAAATTTGCGACGATAAGATGACTCGGACTTCGAACTGGTAATTTTGCAGTCCAGTGAAGCCTTTCGAAGGATGGGATATATATAATAGTGGACTGCATTAATCTTTGGATGGATCACACACAGTATTGAACAACGATACATATTTTCATTAGAACTAGTTCAACAATATTGATGTATGTGTCGAATGTGTATAATAATGTGTAAAAATGACTGTATGTTGACGATTGTAATAATGATTCTGCAGTGTCTGTGCATGCTGTTTTATCAACTTGGTGTGTGTTTCTATTCGCTGTTTAAATGTGTAGTGGAGGTGGTTGAAGTGTGTTGATTGGGTTTTTGAATATTCCGGAGATAACTGTCGTGTCGAGAAGATAGAGAGATTGTTGTTAACTATTTGTTATATTGTAGGGTCGAGTCATGGTTCATTTGGTCAGTCGGTAGGCTGCCGCTTCTGGTGGACAGATGAGAGGGTTTTCGAAATAAGTATAAATTTGCAAGCCGTGTCGCCTAAACCTTCGCTTTGAACAGATTTAGGTTTTTACAACTGAACATTGGCTGTAAAATAAATTCTCGTGTTTAGAATCAGGTACGAAGTGTTTTTCTCCTTCCTTTCTCCGTTAAATTATGGAAAAATCATCAACGAAGAAGAAAAAAGGAAATCGAAGAATTGGTAAATTTCTCGAAAAATCATTGTGGAGGATAAAAAACATATATTCACCTTTGAATCTCTGAATAAATTACTTTAGTGCAACAGTTTCAAAAGTGTTAATTGTTCTCAGAAAATCAAGTTTTGTAAAAAGAATAGAAAATTTTTCTTTTCTTTATCGAATCAGTTTTATTAATGAATCGAAATAATCGATATTTAATCAGTTATTTGGGGAGGAGTTAACTCGTCATTGATTTACGAATATTTGGAATAGAATAGTTTATTTATCCAGAGATATTTCATCTTTAACGCCTTTCTAGAACACTCGAAAGAATACATCCCATCTGATCTGATTAACTAAACTTAGCAACTGATATATAACATACATAACAGCTAACTCTTCAGTTATTTAATAACTCCAGGACTGTCGATAAATGTATCGAAATCTCCAAGTTGATGTTTATTTTATTCTTTTATTTTATTTTTTTTTAACTTTATTAGTTATATTTTCGTTTCATTTATTAGGTGTACGCAAAAGTTTTAGTCCTTTCCTTTCAATTTTTTTTATTTATATATACTACATGCATTACAAATTAATATTTGAAATATTTTCCCTCATTCTGTACGACTTTCCGCCGCTTATATGTCAAGTTTCCATCGCGATAAAATAGCATTGTCTTGGAGACAATGAAATCATCAAACTATTTCCTTATTTCTGCAAAATTTCGAAAGTGCTGTCGGACTAAAGAGTGCTTCATCGATCTGGATAAATAATAATCGCCGGTGTTAAATCTGAAGAGACTACACCACGTATGGAAAAACTTTTCAGCTCAAGTTAAAGACAATTTTCTGACTGATTCAAGCGACATACGGTCTAGTGATGTAGTATGGAACTCGTACCGAATGCAGTGTCTGTTTGTTATGAATCTATTGTTTCGTAAGGTTGTCGTCATCAATTGATTATAAACTTGGCGTTACAGATGGATCAATATCGACCAAACAATTGTACGAAAAAGCGGGAAGTTATATCGATTAAAAGTAATTATACATGAACATTTGAAGGAAAGATTGAAACTTTTGCATACACCTAATATATTGATACAAGAAATGTAATTGTTTTGTGTATGCAAAAAGAATAAAGAAAGAATCTTTAACTTCGTCGTTGGTTAGTCAAAGCTTGGAACACAATAGTTTACTTATTGAGAAATTATTCATTTCTAATTATACTGTTATGCCTGTATTAAATGTAAGATACATCCTATTCATATTTGCAAATATTACAATGAAGTAATTAGTTGTAATTTTTACTCATATTTCATTATAAACTAAAGAGATTCAATTACTGTTTGAAAGACGAACACATTTAACACGTTCATTGTACTGTTATACTTCATACTAAAATAAAAACTACGAAATATTCACATTTGCGATAACCAAAATCAACGAATTAATTCGTTACGATTGTTTTTTTTTTTTCATGATGAAATAGAGAATTCTATCTTCCGTTCGAGATGTGAATACAGTTAATAGATTAACCACTTGCACTGGAAATAATTTTTGTTTCAAAATCGCCAACCACGTGTTGTACACGTCGGTAGGCAGTTGTGATTGATTTGTAATCGATTGAAATCGTTTGTCGAACTACAGTTATTTATTGTACTTTTTAATGTTTATGTTTTATTTTGTAAGAAAGTAGTAATATCAAAAAGTTTTGTGAATTAGTTGCCAGCGCAAGTGGTTAATTAACCATTCATGAAGTATTTTAGCCGGTACAGAAGCAATCAGCTTTTCATCGTGATTTAATCAAGCTGATCAAATAGCTAAAGTATCTTCATATTTCAATCGAGAAACGATTAGTTAGTTCGATATTAGTCAGCATATTAATTATTAAATTACACTAGAGATGTTAATTATCTGGAATAATTTCGCTCTAAAGGCAATCAGATCCCCTGGTGTCAGTCAATTAACAATTAGCCTTAGAAATAATCATTCGATATCACTCAGTTACTCTAGAAGCAATCAGGCATCCAATTCAATATCTCAAGTCAGGTCAGTCAACATCCTAAGCACTTAGGCTTCCGTCACGTTGGTGAGTAGTTTAGTTCAATCTGCATAGTTCCAAGAGCTAGATAATCATCGCTTAATCAATTCATTGTTCAGCAAACCTGTTGAAGCTCTACGATGATCCTTTCTTTTCAACATTTCGACGAATGAGAAATATCCTTTCTTCAGCAGTAGATGTTCGATCATTTAATTATGACACTAAGCAATGATACACACATTTTTTGTATCATTTAGTTATTACAATTTCGATCCGTAAGTAACTCGCTATCCTTTTTTTGAAGTAGTGCGCAAAATCAGAGATATGTGAGACCGGAAAGCCATAAATTTACGATCGAATGAATCATTTAGTAGAACAGAATATGTCTATTGCTTTCTCGTTTTAGCATTAGCGATTCTGGTGCAAAAAGAACACTCACTCCACCAAACGCAATTGTGACGGTCATCTATTTGATATTGTATTTTGTGTATAATTGTATCAAACGTACTTTAAAATAAAGCAGTTAGTACTAGATTTTCTTCTGTACTTTTCGCTTCATTTCATTTCAAAATTCTATCGCTTTTATTGGAAGATCCTATATTTGAGAATTCGACAGTAGATTTTTTCGTAGACCTTTCTCAGCATCGTCAAGTTGGAACGAGTAGAGTTGTGGTGTCAATGTGAAACAATCATTTTCGACCAGCTCCCAATAATAAGATTATTATCAATCTAGGTTGTTGACACTGATATTTCACCGAAGACAAATCGTTGGTCCATTCGGTACGCCATATTGGTTCGCAAGTTTCGTGAAATTTTCGCCGCAGGATTATTAATTGACCTAATTTCAACGCTAGCTGGTCAGAAGAGCAGCTTTGGTATTCCGTGCCGCGATCGACGATCGTCATTTCGGCGATTTTCCACTGATCAAATCCCGGATTCGACCGCGAGCGGTTTTGTTTGCGCGCTTGGATTCGACGATCATAGAGACAGGTGGGTTGAGGGAACTGTGTCGCTGGGAGACAATCCGAGTCGTAATGGGTCCGTAAACATTTGCGTGCGAAGATCAAACGGCATACCGCGGCGATGTCGCTGCGGTGTGCCACACTGTCATCGAATTTGGACGCTAATGACGCTTCATAGACAGAGCTCTCTCTCTCTCTCTCTCTCTGTCTGTCTCTCTCTCTTTCTCTCTCTCCCTATTTCTCGTCGCTTACCAATCCAATTCCTCTATATTTTCTTCCATGATACTGATTTCTACTCTTCTTTCTGTGATTTTAGTGTATTCGGTTGTATCTTCTAGTATTGACACTGTCTTTCGTATTTTGGGATATTTTTCAACCCGTTCTTATATTTCACAGCATTTTAGGTATTGTGTAATATATTTATGGTATTTATATATTTTCAAACATTTTTTGGTACGTTTTATTAGGTATTGTCTAATATTTTTTACGTATTTTTCGGCGTTTTTTACTATTCTTAATATTCTCAGGTATCTTTTGGTATATTTTAGTATTTTTCAGTTTTTTACCTATTGTGCAATATTTTTATGGCACTTCCATCGTATTTTACAGCCTCCTCTGGTATTTTTATGTACTTTTCTGTAGTTTTTAGTATTTCTTTGGTATCCTGAGGTATTTTTTCGTACATTTTAGTATTCTGTAGGATTTTAGGTATTTTACAGTATTTGTATGGTATTTGCATCGTCGTTTATAGTATTCTCTGGTATTTCCATACAGTTTTTGGTACTTTTTGATATTTCTTTGGTATTCGTAGATATCTTTTGGTTCATTTTAGTATTTCGTAGCTTTTTATATATTGCGCAGTATTTTTATGGTACTTCCATCGTGTTTTACAGCGTTCTCTGGCGTATTCGTCTATTTTCCAGTATTTTTGAATATTTTTTGGCATTTTCAGATATCTTTTGGTACATTTGAGTGTTTTGTAGCATTTTAGATATTGTGTAATATTTTTATGGTATTTTCTAGTATTTTCAGATATGTTTGGTATATTTTATTAGGTATTATCTAATATTTTTCATATAATTTTCGGTAGTTTTTAGTATTTGTTTGATATTCTCAGTTATCTTTTGGTATATTTTATATATAGTATTTATAAATATAAATATTATAAATATTTTGTAGTATTTTAGCCATTGTGCAATATTTTTATGACATTTCCATCATGTTTTACAGTCTCCTCTGGTATTTTCATGTACTTTTCCGTAGTTTTTAGTATTTCTTTGGTATTCTGAGGTATTTTCTCATACATTTTGGTATTATGTAGCACTTTAGGTATTATGTAGAATTTTTATGACATTTATACCGTGTTTTACAATATTATTTGTTGTTTTCTCATATTTTTTCTGTATTTCTTAATATCCTTTAGTGTTTTATACTATTTTTGATGATTTACTGTTTTTGATTATTCCTGATATTTTTGATATATTTGTTAGAACTTACATTTTCTAGCTGTACGTACTGTTTCTTGCTATTTTCACAATTTTTCTGGCACTTTTTAATGCTTTTTAATATTTTCTTGTACTTTCAACTCTTCTCTTCCGCCTATTTTTATGTATTTCTTAGTGTTTCGTTTGATTTTTCATTATTTTATAGTGTTCCTTGGTATTGCAACATATTTTTCGGAACATTTTCGTACGTCTTATTATTTTGTAGTAGTTTACATATTACCGAATATTCTTATCGTATTTTTTTACATTGTACAGTATACGTATATTGTACACCAGAATATTGTGCTCGATACTTGCTGTTTTCCACTACTTACCAATATATTCAAAATATTAACAACTATTTTTTATACTTGCGTGTGTCCATACTAAGCTCACAAATTAATAGATTACTTCTAACCATGACTATCAAACTAAATGATTTCTTTTTTTTTTACGATCTTAAAATTCCGTAATGACAGCTTAGCTTTGCTTCACATTAAATAACTGTCTTATTACTTGCACTCACGTTCGTATGTACGAATGAGAATAAGTGGGACTTATCAATATCACAAATAGAAAAGCAAAAAAAGGTAAAAAAAAAAAGAAGAAAAAAATTTCTATACGTTCAGCTGAAAGCGAGATCCGACGACGCGATACGAATCCCATCACTGTGGAAAAGCCTTTCCAGCCGATCTGTCGGCTTATTTTCACCGGTTTGGAAGGGAAGACGACGACAGAAAGGAAGAAGAATCGCGGTTGACATTACGTACACACGTTTACTGAATTTTCACCGACAGCCACTGAAAATGCCGAAGTATCTGCGACGATAAATCCTTTCCAATGTCAGAAAGGAAAACGCAACGCGTTGATTCCTCCCCTTTTCAGTCGCCCTTTTAGAGTACCACAAATACATTCTTCAGACGTTCGATATTCGTTCGAATCTTCGCTGGAGTTCTTCTTTAACCTGTTAACTAGCAAGAGCGAGTTAACTCGTTATTTGGATTAATTAGTCCTTCCAATGTGTTGCCTAGTGTTCGACTTATTGTGTTTAACCGCTTCGTTCTCTTGGACGTGTAATGTCACGACGTCGTATCATTTCCGGAATTAATATTTTTTTGAATTGAAGCTCTTGATCTAATAATGAAGCACGCGAAATATGTCGTCTGTGGCATTGTACGAACGATATCGCGTCGCGAGATAACTCGTCTGTGACCTCATACAAACAGTATCGGCATCGGGATTTAACACGCCCAAGAGAACGAAGCGGTTAATAATTACGCGGCAGGAGAGCTGACGGGACTTAGGTGAAGTAACTAGACAGCGTGTCGTATAGTCGATTTTTATTCTACAATTTAGAGACGTTCTTTACGACAAGATTGCTCGAGAAAATCACTCTTTTTGATGAAAAACAGTTCGTAGGTTCGTGTTGCTCCCACAAAGTTCGTGGAGCTGAATATAGAGCAAATAAATATCCTTATTTGCAAGCACAGTTTTTTATATGAACAATAATAACAACATTGAACGATTTATGTGATAAAATAACGTCCAGTTTATAATGTTATTTAGTCCGTGTAAACAACTATTATAGAATTATCGCATATTTTCAATTCAAGATATTCAATTTTCACATTTTAAAGAAAGAGGTTTAATTTTTGCTTGAGAGGTAAAATTATAATATTCCATATTTGATCAATTTGAAGTATGTGATTATAAGGCGTGTTTAGCAAAGACACGAATGTGTTTAAAAAAGGAATTTTATTACTACTCTATACAATGCGACTTAATGATACTTTTGTTAACTGTGCTTACGCGACTTCCGCAGCAGACTGCCCCTCGTTGCTTCGCCGGGCCACCAGCTAGCTTCTCTAGGCCCGTTCGATGGAATTACTTTTTCCAATTGGCTAAACGGGAAATCCGTTTAAGCCAATTAGACATTTTTGTGGAAATTCCACCGCCCACTCTTTTACGCCCTTAGCGTGGTTTTCCGAGACTGGGGAAGCAACTTGGTGGGAGTGATATTTCCTGCGTAGATTCGGCAAAGCAGCTGGGTGCCCCGCAGGCCCAGCCGATACGTGCGACATGTAGGTTTACGAACCTCAATCGGCAGGCCCTTGAGGGACCCTCGGTTTAGGATTCCTACCAACGCTATTGAGATTGTCGAGAGAGTTTACGTAAGGGACGGGTAAATTTCCAACCTCCTTATTACCGATTGACAAACGACTTCTCAAAAATAGCTTCGCTGGCGTGAGAGTCCTAAACAGTGCTAGCTTGTTCTTCAGATTTCCAAGTGTTTTTCCTGCTAGCCGTCTGCCCGCCGAATGTTTATTACGCAGGTATATACATATGTAGCGTGCCGCTACAAATTTTATCTACAACTTCACTTATTTTCACTTATTTTTGCAATTTCACTTTTCCTGTTTTCAAAAAGAAATTCAATTTTTGCTTAAGAAGTAAAATTGAAGTGTTCCATATCACGTTATACCGACAGATGTTTCTACAACTTTGTTTATCGTTGCATATCCTCAATTCAGAGATTCAATTTTCATATTTAAAAAAAAGGATTCAATTTTTGCTTGAGTGAGATGTAAGGAAAATCAGGATAACAGTGGTAAGCGGTTAAATAAGAAAATAAACGTGGGCGGTTAAACAGAGTGAATGCTTGTATTTTGAACTATACTGTGCGAGTGCTGATACAATTCTGTTCTTCCTGAAAATCCTAGTCAAGAGGACCCCCTTGACAATATGGCCTTTCTTAGCCTTGAGGCAGAACTATCCCTAGGAAGGGGAAACGCAGCAGAAGACTGCACATGGCCCACTCAAGCCTTCGCTTTTTGGACTTTTCTAACAGAGATTTCAATCTTTGTTGGCTATTCAGCTGTATAGTGTAATACGGATTGAAGTTTTTAAGAGTCAGCTAAAACAATGTCGTTATCCGCGAAGAAACGAGTTCAGAGACCAAGACAGGATATCGACTCGCAACTGCGATGCAAAGAACGTTGAAATGAAACGTTGAAAAATTGAGGGAAGAAGAGACAGAGAGACAATGTGGTTTCGAGTCGGTATGGATGTGTCAAACGCAGCCAGGCAAAGGTAACTACTTCGAAGTTTCAATTTTGCGTTGGATTCACCACACGCATACCACAACCCGTACATGAAATGTCGCCGTAAGACGGATACCAGAGAGGCTAACGTCGTAAATTAAGGGGAAATTGTAAAAAAGAATGTATCGTATTTTGCGTTTAATTGAAACGCGGCAGAGCTTTTACAAAATGGTTATTATTAAATATTCCACCTCGTACAATTTTGAAGAGAAGAATCTAATTCTCAGCGTTTTTTTTTTTTTTTCATGGAAACTTTTTGTGTATTTTTGCATTGGAATTAATAATTTCGAAATTTTCATAAGTGATTTATTTTGAGGTAATGTAAGAAAATAAACGTTAATTAGTGAGTAGCTATGTAGATTGCTTTTACATTTGAAGTTTGGATACATTTGTATCTTTATAAAACAGAAGTTAGTTTTCAATTCTCTGTTGATGGGAACTTTTTGTGTATTTGTCTTGAAATTAATTTGAGGATTTTTAGAAATGATTCATATTCAGATAATATGAAGAATAGTAATTTATAAATCGATATTAAATATATGCACCTCCTTTCTGACAGAGATTTTTAATATATTCGCATTAGTAAAAGAAAAAAAAAAGAATTTTTATTGAAGCTATATTGAAATTATTTTGAGATTTTCATGAATAGCTAATTTTGAGAAAAAAACATTAATTAGTGGGAAATATGCACCTACTTCTTGAAAGAGATTTAAAATATGTTCACGTTAAAAAAAGAAAAGTAAACATTTAATTTAAGCTATATTGAAATTATTGTGAGATTTTCATAAATGTTTTATTTTGAGGAAAAATCATTAATTAGTGAATAATATGAAGATTACTTTTGTATTAAATAAATTTTGTATAAATTGCACATGCACAGTTGCACTTAAAAAAAAAAATATCTAAGGGCCTACAGATGTACTCTGTTCTTTAAGCCATTTATCTTTCTCTTTTCGTATTTTTTTTCGTAAATGCATTAATAACGGAGTTGTTACGTCTTGTATTTCGAACAAACGATATGTTCAAGAATGGTGGCGCTAAATTATCGCTGGTTCGCTGATGATATTTTGATGGATGGTGTGATACTGATTCACATAAAGAATGTCACACGTATTTTAACAATATATTTTAGAATAAATATTTACAATTGATGTCTTGGCGTGGTGTTGATTGTTGTTTAGTTATTTCAGTTTTTTATGCGATGTGTCTGTGAGATGATGTTTTGCGCCAATTAGAGCAGTGACTACGCTCTGTACAGTCCTCCAGGGCCCGCAAGCATACCGCCCATCCTAGAAGTCCCAAGTTGGCAGGGTGGTGGTATGTCGCGTTGGTGGGGTCATGGGGTCCAAGGGTAGCTGGCTTGTAATGTGACTTGAGCTGTCAGAGTGACACGAAAGGTTTTATGACATGTCAATGGTTATTGAATGGTCACTAGTGGGCACCAGGAAGGCATGTGGCCCGCAGAAACCACATGTTTCTACGTCCATAAAACGCTTCCTGGGTTTCGTCGTCAATTTAAAAAGAAATTTAATTAACGTAAAACTAGAAAAAAGGGCGCATTGAAAAATAACGTGAACAGGCGACCATGTCATAAACACAATTCTTAACAGGAGTTTTCGACCTGAAACAGTGGAGCACCCTGTATATGAAAGTTAGCCACTCCTGTTCTAGTGGACTCGTCAGTAATGCATCCTAGGAGACTTGTGCCTTAGACGCAGGAGACTAAGAGACTCAGATTAGAGCAAGTATACAGGAATAGGACGTTTCGCGTATGTTTGTGCCTCTGGTGGTGCAGTGCAGAAGGGTCGCCACATCCTGTTGTACAATTAATGGAACAACCAGTCAATATTCACTGGTTGACTAAACTTTTTTACGCACCGTGCCGCGGCAACGTATGCGTCGAATAACGTTTTATATTTTTTTCTCTCCTCTGACTTCCATCGAACATCAATTTCGTTTGATTGAAAAACAAAAAAAAAAGAGAGAGAGATACAAAGAAAAAAGATAGAAAAAAAAGGTACGTAACGAAATCACGGTTGTATGTTGAACATCTTACCGCAAGCTATTACTCTATGAAATAATAAACGATGCCATGTTGGTTGAAATTTCCGACTGGACCGCAATTTCTGTATTTGGCTTCGCAGTTTCGTTCCGCGGAACCACTGGGAAAAAATAATACGAGAGAGAAGAGCAAGGAAAAAAATAACAAATATTTTTTTTTTCTTTTCTTTTGTGTAATTCATAGGGAAAACAACGGTGTAAATTATTTACTCGAAAGGTTTCTTGATAGAACGAAATTATTATTTCATTGAATTGTATGTGTTTCGAATTAATAATTGCGCAATTTTAGATTTTCTGTATCTTGTAATTTATTGGGTTTTTGTGACGTTTAATTTACTCAATTTTTGTGAGGTTAGGTTGGTGGATATGAAATGAAAATTCAGATACATTGTGTTTCTTCCAAAAAAAAATGCATTTAATCAATGACAATTTCTATACAATTCTATATACTTTTCCCAACGATTGACTAATTTTGTTATTCCAAGTTTATTAATTTTGACTGCTTCACTTGTGGACGATTGTCAATAAAAAAAGAATACGTGTAAAATATTTCTTTGAGAACTACTAATATGTCAAGCATTAATATCGATGAAATTTTAACACTTAGGAATGTTCCCTTGTTAGTATAATATTCTTACATTTAAGCATATATGAAATGTGCAAGCAACTTGAAATAATAAAATAATAATCTAATATTTCATATCATTTACACAAATCAGAATAATATGTTTGACAAAATGTGAAATTAAGTAAAAATATGTTAAACAATCTACTATTTTTTTTTAAATGTGCTAACATTCGAAGCAAAAAGGGCCTAGCAGGGTAAGGGCAGTTTTTGTTGTTGTTTATTGAACAATCAATTTGAATCAATAAAAATTATTTAACTATGTTCCATTAGTCTGACTAACTGGAAAGTTTTACATACAGTAATTGTATAACAGAGCGTTATTTCTGACTCTTTTGGAGGTGGTTACTCAGTTTAATGAAATTTAACAATGTTTTTGATCATGCAGCGATTACACGATGATCGAATGTTCCCGACGGATATTTCCGCGACCTCTTCGAAATCAAAACCGTTCCGATACATTTTCTACTAGACGATGTCTTTTTAACAAATGTCTACAGAATCCCGTTACTGTGCAGCAAATTTACACTGGATAAAGAACTTTTTGTAGAAATGTGTGGCTGTTATGTTGGCGGAGGATAGAAAGCGGAGGAATGATAGAGAGGATCGGCGGAAAAGGAAAGGGTTGCGTTTCGTCCTGAGCCTCCTCCTAGTGGACTCGTCAGTAAGGCATTCTAGGAGACTCATGCCTTAGATGCGGGGGACTGAGAGAGTTAGGTTAGAAGGTATATATATATACAAACAGGACCTCTCGGGAGAGCTAGCGAGAATGGTCTCCTGTGTCGTCTGTCCCTCTAGCGGTGGTGGACAGAAGGGTCGCCACAAATGCAAAAGTATTACATAAAAGGTACGCACGTCGGCTGTTTTTTAGAATTCGATGATCATTTACAACCATTCAAAACCACAAATTTTAATAACCGTGTACATTAATATATTCAGGACACTCTCCTCTATTTTCTAAAGCTAAATTGAACTTCCTAGCGTTTCGTATTTTCTTGTAACACCTAATTTTGCTAATGTAATACCATATTTTTCGAAAATTGAGAACCATAAAGCAATTCTGCTTCCGGATTCGTGTCTGAGACGAAAAACTTTATGAAGAGCGTCCAATGGATATTGCGGATTTCTCTGGAGGTCAAAATTTGTTGGACAGCGTAACTTATGGCTAGGAGTGTAATTAAAAAAATATATTTGATAGTTGGCCAAACGGGGATTCTTGGCCACTTTTTGTAGATCGTCGTGCAAGATGTCTACAACGTGAACTAAAGAGTTTCAATCTGTACAGAAAGAAGTTCGATATTAATTTTACATTTTTCTTCCTCCTTTTTTTTTTCTTTTTGGACAAAGCTGGATGATGTTTCTCCCCGTTCCACGAGCCCTGACGGTGTATCGGCTACATTTTCGCTCATTAAAAAGTTCCTGCCAGAGGTGCACGGCTGTGGATCTTTTTGTTCGCGCTGCGTCCAGACGAGGTTCTCATTATTAAAAAGTATTACGGGTCAGGTTCTAGGGATGAAAGGAACCGGACGACTAGGAAAATAGAGGATCATCTCAGTGGCTAGTAGATGGCGCGGTTAATTTCGCAAAAAATTGCCTCGGATTTATTGTGGTAAGAACGGAAACTATGCTCACCTGACGAGTATTATTTAACACATTGATCGTCCAACGCTAATCGTGTGTGTTTCCTGAATGGCCTAAATTCTTACTTTGCTAGTTCGCTTCTTATACAAATAGAATTGTTTTAAATGTAATGTTTTTATTTTCAATTTTACAAATCTTTGCATCTTCGTTTCTTCTTGATGAAACAATGATTACTTGGAGCGGTAGGCTTGTATTCTGATAATATATGTCAAATAAACCACACAAGTATGGAATAACAGTTACTGAAGTTATATTCAACGAAAGGTTACAATTAGTCCATGAAAGTATCGAACGAGAAAACGTCAAATGGTACCGGAAATTAGCACTATATTTACATATTGAGAGTTATACTATATTTACGAAACTTTTGGTTAAGGAATGGTTATACAGTGGAACCTTGATATAACGGACCAATGCGGGCAAAGGGGTGTCCGATATAGCCGAATGTCCGTTATATAAAAATAAATTTTCTGAATAAGCTATTTATTAACAATCAAATAGAAATACATATAAACGAAAGTTTACATTCTAATTACATTTTAAAATTGCACTTTATTCGTCTTCAGATGATATGTCACTATACGCCCGTTGAGGAGAGTCATCAATGCTTGTTTTTGAACTTCCTGGTTTCGGTGACACTGGTTTGAAAAATATTGCTATTATTTTCCAGCAATTTTTACTGACTTACATTAATGGAATGATACAAAAATATTTCCAAATTTATCAGTCAACTAGCAGTACGTAATTATTTTATTTCGAAATTAAACAAATCGATGTTTTGAAGAAAAACGGCGCATATAATTTAAAAAAATCTATAGCTGAATACCGCAATGATCTGCTATTTAAATGTATGTGAATATGAAAAATATTGCAACTTGATATGATGCTTACAATTATGAAGTTTTAATTGATATCGATCTGTCCTGTCATTAACATGAGAAGAGTTCAGATTATTTAATAATAAACAAAAAGTAAAATCAAGACGTTGTCAGTGATAATTAATAATATAATATATATACCTTTAAGTAATATTGAATAAATAGCGTTAATATTTATTATATATAGTGAATCTCTTTCTCGCCTCGTTCATAATAATCATTTGTTTCTTGAAATTTGAGAGAAATTAAATATTACAAACGCAGTAATATTATTGTTATTGTAAACGCAGCATATTATTATTGACAATGTTATTGTTCACTCATATACATTGAGAATTCATATATTTATTAGACAAATATCATATAAACCTTACGGTTGAGCAACAACGTCGTTAATAATTTAAAAAGATATACAACAAAAGGTAATAAAGTCCTAGTTATTATATAAACTGCATAAAAAACGCCGAGAATGTTAGCAAATATATGGTAGAACAATGTTGTCAATACCAAGCTACAGATTTTGAAATGTAGAATTAAGTAACCGACATTCTTCTAAAAAATGCAAATAACGTAGGATTAAACTGCTGATATATATTGAAAAAAATTTCCAAAACATTATTATTTATTAGAAATAGTACTAGAATTATTTCATTAGGTTTCATATTAAATTGTTAACTCTTTGCACTCGAGAGGTGACCGTCAGTCACCACTTGGTTCGATATCGCAAATCAAATGATAATTAAGAGGCGATAATAACTGTTTTCCTTTTTATAAGCAGATATTTTCCATCTTCACATTGTGACTGATTGTATATGCAATTCAAAGTATAGCATTGTGTTTAATTAAACTTATTATCTTATATATCAGACTACCTTTTGTGCTTGCAAAGAATCGAGTTGAACGATGAAATTAGTAGCAGTGAAGATAAGTTCGATTTTAGATTATCTACAAGTCAAATCAGTAATATCATAAGTGAGAGATTTGAATTGAGTAATTGTAACAATAAAAAATGAAACTGATTCTAATAACACACAGGAGAAAGAGAGAGGATTTGGATAGGTGCTGCAGATTCTGAGGAACTGTTAAGAAGAATAAAATTCAGAAACGATGAAAAATACTGTAGAATCTGTAAGGGAATCATTATATCTTTCGAATTTTAATCGACCAAACCACAGATGAAACGCAAGTAATTATGCTAAATAGAAACTAAGAAAAATTCAACTTCGGCACAAAGGCTTCGAGTGCAAAGGGTTAATTCTCACAATTTATGCCTCCAGTATAAAAGGAACGATATATCACTGTTCGATACTAAAAGGGATAACCTGTCTCAGAAAGTTGTATCTCCAATAAACGTATTGGGTTGTCAGGTAAGTCTTAAACTTTTCTGAAGTCATGTGTTGTATCGCGTGATTTTCAATTGTTTCTTAACTAATTGCGTATAAGTGTTTGATGTCATTAGAAAGCTTACATTTTGAACATTTGTTTACTGTAATGATAAAAAATTCTTATATGAAAAATTGTAAGTTATTCAAGTTTCTATATGGACACGAATAAGGAACATTTGTGATATATACTGCTTTTTCTATTTCAAGAAACAAAATAGCTACGCAGGCTCGTGAAAAAATTTGTCTCGTTTATGGACAAGATGCTCTATCGATATCCACTGTAAAATTCTGGTTCTATTGCTTTAAAGATGGAAAGTTCGATGTCTATGATATTTCTCGGTCTGATCGGTCTATCAAGGTTAATACAGATCTTATTGCCATCAAAATTGAAGAGGATTGGCATAGTTCCTCGCGGGAAATCGTTAAGGAGCTAAATATTCATCATTCGACAGTGATAGATCGTTTAAATCAACTGGGAATGAAAAAGAAGCTTGATATCTGGGTACCCCACAAATTGACTGAAAAGAATTTCCATTTGCGATTCCCTCCTACACCGTAACAAAATTCACCCATTCCTCAAGTGTTTGACAACAGGTGATGAAAAGTAAATCGTGTACAACAATATTTGTCGTAAACTATCGTGGTCGAAAGAAGGGGAACCTTCACAAATGGTTGCAAAAGATGGGTTGCATCGTAAAAAAGTGATGTGGTGTGTCTGGTGGGATTATAAAGGAATTGTTTATTACGAGCTGCTTCCACCTGGTACAACGATCGATTCAGATCTTTATTGTTCACAATTAACACGATTAAAATGTGCAATCGAAGAATAGAGATCAGAATCAGTGAATAGAAAAGGTATCGTTTTTCACCATGACGATGCTGGTCGCATACATCTTTGACAACTCGACAAGTGTTGGACTTTGGATGGGAAGTCTTAATGCACCCACCTTATAGTCCGGATATAGTTCCATCAGATTATCATTTATTCCAGTCCTTATAAAATGTTTTAAATAGTCTTAATTTGCGTTCAAAATTGCGTACTGCAAAAATCACCTGGAGGAATTTTTTGTTTAAAAACATCAGAAATTCTACATGGATGGAATAATGGCACTACCCAATAGATGGCAGAAGATAATTGAACAGAATGATGTGTAGGGATTTGTTTGGCTTATCGGTATGAAGATAATTATCCCAACGTGCTATCGGTGTGGGTTATTAGTTTATTATATAATAATGGGTTTTTCCAATTCGCCGACTCTCAGTATCTCTCTCTCTCTCTCTCTCCTTCTCTTCCTCTCTGTCTCACCGTCTTTCTCGCTGTATCTCGCTATGTTTCTCACTACGTTTCTCACTATGTTTCTCACTATGTTTCTCACTATGTTTCTCACTATTCCGCACTGTGTCTCGCATCCTTTATATGTTAATTCTCACACACATTCACTTGCACACCTATTCTCGCGGTTATCGCACTTTACATTCTTTCTCTCTCACACGCACATTCTCTCTCTCTCTCACACTCACTTTCCGTGGTCGTTCACCTATTTCCCGTGTTTTTCGGCTCTATTTACGCTTAAGTCGCTGACACCGGTGAGCAACCTACCCGCGGATCAGCTGACACGTTTTTGTCAGGTTTTTGCCAACGGTTCCGGTTCCCACAGATGCATATTTGGTTTAACTGTAGTATCGCAAAGTGTTGAAATAAAGTCTATAATTCATATCTAAAAAAAAGGTTTCAGACTTATCCGACAAATACATAATTTCAATTAAATTTTAAATAACAATTGACAGCAATTGCAACAGAATATTCGCTGAAATTCAGTTCATCTCGTGCCAGGTTACATTCATAAATATCCGAATTCTCAGATTCATCTGTGAAACGCGGCATTTTCGAGGGAGAACAGGCAATAAACGGGCCCAAAGTAGCATTCTAACCAACGATGACTTCAATCGCGCTATTATTTGCGGTCCCGGAGAATTTTGAGTGTGTCGCTTCGTTTGCAAAGGTAACGCGTCTCGTAGCATCATTGATAGATACATACATGCACCTCGAATACGTTCGATTATTCGCTTATTGATGCGTGGAGGCAACGTTGATGGTGCACAGGTGGCTCATAAACGTTCGATTGAACATTTAGTTCCAGGTAGCGAGCGTGGATTCAATTCTGAACACTCGTTTTACCCTTCTCTATCTCTCGCTCTCTCATTCACTCTCTGTGTATTTGCTTTTCTTCGTCACGTTTCTGGCTGTGGTTATCGATGATGGTTCCTTTGCTCTTGATTCGTGTATCTCGTATTTGTGATCTTGCTGTGTAGATTATGGAACTTGGTAAACCGGAAAATTTCGATTTGCTTCTTTCAAGCTTTGCAAGTTTATGAGGAATGTCAATAGAAGTATCGGGCAGGTTTTGTTGTTTGCTACTTGATTTTTTTTTCTTTTTCTATTGAATATTTCATCCTTTTGCTACTGTTGGCGCCTTCGGGTGCTTTGGAAATTTGCTCATACTCTTCTGTTATCGCCCTTTCTGTCTTAATTTAATCCGTAATTTTATCTTTTACGTACTTTCATTTTAATTTGACAAAATGAACTTTACATTTTTAAACTTCTGAAAACAATCTGAGAAATTTTAGAATTGAATGTTTACCTTTTAACCACGCACGTTACTTGGTATAATCTGCCATAGCAAAAGAGGGTACAGATTTTCGAGTATATCAGCTCTAAAAGTAACTGATATTTATGAATGTTTTTTTCATATCATTCCTAATATTGTATTAAATTTTGCTCAGGATGGAAGATTGTATTGCTGTGTTGCAGGAAAAAGTTTCTGTTTATTAATCTAATTATTTTTGCACATTTTAGTAATGTTCTTGATAGATAATCGATAAGTTATCGACCGAATGGCAATCGATATTTGTAGATGTATGCGTGACATCATTCATAGAGTTCTTTTGTTTCTTTGTCAACTTTGTGACCCAGTCTTCGTCATACTACTTTCATTTGCGTTATTTTATGTATTAAGTTTTAATAAACTATTAAACACATAAATCGTGTGTTTATATCCACGAATAACCTGATAGTTTTTAACCCTGCAAACTCTTGATACTTTGGAAGTATCCTCTTGAAGCATCCAATTGTTGCTTTGTCACAACATCGTTTTATGGATGCTGGATAGTCAAATCGTTCACGAAGAAATACAATGTCCCAAAACCACGAGTGTTGAAGCAACCTCCAAAAATGTATATTTTTTTGTTTGTTATGTTGTTAATTATGTTTTACAGTTTTTTGAATTACTGGAATTAAATTAATCCAAAAAGAAGACTAATTAGTAAACATGACATCATTCCAATTACGATCAGTGTTATCATGAGCTTATAAAAGCTACGTCTTGTTTGGTATCGTTTGGAAACTACAGTTTGTAGAATTATCCAACTATGGAAATCTATGATTGATCGAAACCTTACAAATCTGTTGATTCGTTTAAGAGCACAATTTCTTTCGATTCTTTGTAGAAAGGTTTACAGCATCCTTATCTAACTTAACCCTTTGTACTCCGAGCCATCCTGAACGTTACCTACCAGCAACTCGAGCTGTCACTTTGTCGCGAAAACGTGCACTTACGAACCGTCATATTATATAATATAGCTTTGGAATCAAGTAAGGTATTATAATGATATTTGATTTATATGAATTTGTAGACATCGAGGAACATATATTTGCAAAAAAAAACAAAATCAACATATTTTTATTATAATTTTGTACAGTATGATAAATTTTTAAGCATTCCCCAATATGCATTGCAGGCTGATTAGTGCACGTTTCAGAATAATAAGTCGTTTGATCTCCTTCACCTGGTATTTTCCTGTCAGAACAAACAATACAGTCCCATTTTCTTTTTCCCACATTGGGAATATGCAGTTTACTATTCAGTCTATTTTCCGGCGAAGATGTGGATGGACGTGCTCTTGGTTCATTTTTTTTTTTTATATATCTTAGTAATTGTACCATATTTTGATTTGATTTCTTCTGCCATTTCAACAGAAAACTTCAGGGAATGTTCACTTCAGGTAATTCCCCATAATCACTAATAAACTTTGATGTCCCCTCTGAGGGGACATCCGAGTGATATGCTAGAATTACGATGTCCCCTCAGAGGGGACAACGGAGTGCAAAGGGTTAAGTTATTGCCGAACTGCAGATTTCTTTTCGAATCTGTATTTCTTCAGAGCACTGTAATTCGAATATTTTGAATAGGTCGTGCAATTTTGCAAATTTATATTTTTGAGAATATGGTAAAAAGATAGTGAAACTTGCATAGAAAATTATTTCAAAGCACTGTAATTTGGATATTCTGTGTATTTTTCCGTACTACGCGCATTCCGTGCAATTTTGCAAATCCGTATCTTTGAGAATATCGGTGAAAAGAAAATGGTAGAAAACTTTTCCTACATGCTTTTTTGAAAGCAAAGGTTTCAACATCGCACTTTGACATTACTTTCTTCTAATCGACGTCTTAGTGTCATTATACTATAAATTTATCCCCTTTTTCGCTAAAACTGCTTGTCTTTTACACAGAAAAAGGTTCAAGTTTGTCAAAAAAAGTCTTCAAGATCAGCTTTATCGTGTTTGACTGTTGTCACTCGAGTTGATCCTCGATTTGTAGAATCGTCGACACTTTTGGTAACTTTGTAACGTTGTATCCACTTGTTGACAAACACGAGAGACTTGTGCAAGTACTTTGCTGCACTTTTCGCAGATATTTTCGGTTCTTTTGGATGCAAACGTAAGAACACCGCCTGAAATCTTTCTACATACGCTGCACTTATCTTAAATACTTTTATATAATTCAGTGACTCGAACGAAACTAAGAGTTTCTGGACGAAAGCGTAACAGAAAAGACTGTGTGTGTTTATATTATCGCAACTTCTACAATTTTCAGAGATAACGTATTCACGTGTTACATGCTGTATCATTCAAGCCAAATTCATTCTACAAAAATTATAAAACAGCAATCGTGATTTTGTATTGTACAGAAAAATTAATAAAAGAAAAAAAAAGAGAAAAAAGAGGAAATTGAGTAACGAGAGATCTTCGAGAAACGAAAAGTACTTTTTCGAAGGAAAGAGAGAAGAAAAAAAAATCGTCTAAACTTTACTCTCGTTCGCATAATCTACAGCAATAATTCTGTAGTTAACACGTTGCCTGCCACGTGTACCGCTTCCGGTACACGCAGAATGATATCAACGATTGTTGATATCACTTTTATATGGTCTATAATGTTGTTTAGGATATTCTTTAATCCGTGTACCGATATCGGTGCACGCGGCGTGGTAATAGGTTGTTAATCAGTTCTTTTCGAATCAAGAAAAGATAATGGAAATCCAAGAAAGAGACGTCGTTGCATTTCTTGCTATAAAGAAAGTGTAAAAAATTGTAATGGTAACATTGCACGAGACACTACAAAAACGGTGACATTTTACGATGATTGTCCTAACAAATCATCTTTATGTCTCTCTTGCTTCAACGAAATACATCGATACATGAAAATATGAACGAAAACACTAAAAATAAATATTATTTACTGTATAATTTCTTACGTACACACTCTTGAATGGATTCTGTTTTGCAACTTTATTTTTCTATTATACTGGTATTTTTTCATTACCAAATAAATTTATCTGTTTGTTATATCACGCAAATTATTTTTTTTGAACATTTAAAAGTGCCAATGATAAATTTACAGCACTGAAACACAAAAAAAAATAGGCAAATTTCCTAAATATATTAACCCTTTGCATTTGAGAGGTGACTCTCAGTCACCACTTGGTCCGATACAGCAACTCGAATGACAATTAAAAGGGGATTAACAACTGTTCTTTGTTAAACAGATATATTTCCCCTTTATAATTTAAATGGTTCACTTATATGCACTTGATAACACAGCATTGTGTTTAATTAAAATTATTATTTCATATACTAGTCTGTCTTTGATGTTTATAAAGATGGAGCCAAATGACGGAATTAATAACAGTGAAGATAAGTTCGATTTTAAATTATCTAAAGATCAAATCAATGATTTCATAAATGAGAGATATGAATGAAATAATTGGTTCGAGAAAACGAAAGATTAGAATAACAGTAAAAAGTGAAACTAATTCTGACAACACACAGGAAAGACAAAGTTCAGATAGATACTACTCTTCTTCTCAGAGAAGATCAAGAAGAATAAAGTTCAGAAACAATGAAAAACACTACAGAATCGCAAGTAGTTATAAATTATAACAAAGCTATTGGATTTCTCGAACTTGAGTCGACGAAACCGTAGATGAAACATAAGTAATTATGCTGAAAAGAAACTAAGAAAAATACAACTCCAGCGCAAAAGGTTCGAGCGCAAAGGGTTAAACCTTGTAGCGTGTACTATTTTAGGTACACATGGTTAGGTTAGGTAATGACACCTTGTCAAATGCAGCTTGACAGGGAACGTGTTAATTGTAAAACGATTATAGAATAGAAATTCCGTCGTTGAGACGCAAAACGTTTAGTGAAATTTTTGCGTCTCGTTCGTTCGATTACACAAGGCTTTTCCAAGGAACATTGTATATCAACATTTGATATAAAATCATATAAACTGTCATAAAGAAATCCTAACAAAGAGTATCGTTAGAGGGCATTTTGCAAATTTTTATATCGTGTTGTATCAAAAACCGTGTCTATGTTCACTTTCTCCACGTGGCAATCTAAGCTCTCACGAGCCAAGAACACAAAGAGACACTGTAGCCATAATCGCCAACATTGGAATTAGCACTCGAAACGACTACATACACTAAGGGCCAATACATACGATTTCTGTGTGTATGAAACGCACACATAGCCTGGCATCAGCATGATCACGCATGTCCGTGATCAGTGAAGCCAAGTTAGAGCAGGATGATGCAGCAGCTACAGGTAAATGTAATTAGGGATTGATCGAATGGTAAGCACGGGCCTGCCTAATTGCCCGAGCCGATAGCTCTCTTCCGACAGCCGGATGCATGGAAACTGCTGCTGCTTCTATGCTTGCGAATGGTTACAATTTCTGAGTCTGTTTGGGCTGGTTTGTAAATTAGGTTATGATACCTGTGATTCGAACGCTGATATTTTCGAAGAATTTGTAGAAATGATAGATCATGGTCAAGTGATATTCTGATTGAGATTTCAGGTAAATAATTAAATTTTTTCCAATAATTATGCCCAATACGAAGAACGATTAACCTTCGTCGAAATAACTTCATCCAGTCGAATTCTTTTTCTTATATAATAGAGACTCGTTATTCGGTATTCAATCGATTATTGGGAAATGAAGATGTATATTGTTTCTCATTATACACAATTATTATAAGATGATAAGAATGATAAAATATAGTAATATTCAAATAAATGTGTAAATGAAATAGACCTCTGTTTCTGGATACATTAAATTGACGTCACATCATCATTAGTGATACTAAAGGTTAATAGTCATTTATATTTTTTGAGGAGGATTTGCTAAATGATAAATTATAGTGATGCAGTGGCTTGAATAGAAGTGACACCTAGCTGATTGAAGTTTGAGATAAAGATAGTCCGAATTTTTTCTCAGGATTATTCTTCGGAATTGAAGAAAATTGAGTACAGTATTAAAAATTAATTTTACTCAATTTAGAGTGTCACATATTGTTTTAAGGCGAATTTGTGAGGTAGTCGATTATAATTAAGAGCAGTATTGTAAAATAGCTTAGGTTAGAAGTTGTTTTCTAATTCTGAATTGGGGGAAAGGTAAGTTTGATTGAGCTAAAAATCAGAAATATTTCCGGATTCTATTCAAAATAAAAATGACCACAGAATTATCTTCAAAATGAAAAGAATCTAAAGTTTGCTCTCGAAATGAATGTATCAAGATTATCCTCGAAATGAAAAGGATTTCAGAATTGTACTCAAAATTAATAATATCTCAAGATTATCCTCAATATGAAAAAGATCTTGCAATTATTCCCTAAGCGAAAAATATCTCAGGATTGTTCTCAAAATTAATAGTAAGTCAAGATTGTTCTGAAAATAAAAGAGATCTCAAGATTGTTCTCAAAATGAAAGAGATCTCAAGATTGTCCTCAAAATGAAAAAAATCTCAGGATTGTCTCCAAAATTAATAATATCTCGAAATTGTCCCCAAATTGAAAAAGATCTTGCAATTATTCCCTAAGTAAAAAATATCTCAGGATTGTCCTCAAAATAAAAAAGATTTTAAGATTGTCCTCTAAGTGAAAAAAATCTCGGGAATGTCCTCAAAATTAATAATATCTTGAAATTATCCTCGAAATAAAGTAATTTTAAGCTTATACTCAAAATGAGAAATATATCAGAATTGTCTTTAAAATGAAACAAAATCTCAAGATTATTCTCAAAATAAAGACTATCTCAGAATTGTTCTTAAAATGAAAAATATCCAACAAAATAGTGGTAATAAAAAAATAAATTTCTTATTCTTCGTAACAGCAAGCACAGGTTGAGAAATATTCCATGTCAAAGATACATTTCGAGTCTCTGAAAGATAATATTGTAAAAATGGCTTCCCCTGTGCGATATACACACTTTTCGATTTACAAGTGTCTTTATGATCAACTTCTTTTCCTGTATTCGTTACAATTCATAACCTCCGCCGCGCGCTTTCATACCCACGATATCAACTTTACTCTCCGAAATGTAATTGGGTCACGTTAATTAAACATTGCTCGGATGCATCGGTGTTGATTACGAGATTCTATTGAACCTACCTTCTAGGAATTGCCTGATCCGCGGTGTTCGTCGAAATGTAATGTACACACAGGGAGAATAATAGTGAATTAGATACTAGATGAACGGAGCGTATGAAATAAATCGTTGGAAATATATCTCCAGAGCGAATAACTCATTAGAAATAAACTATCGTATAAAATAAATCACAGTACAATATTAAAAACGATGAAAAAATTCACATTCTTTATTCAAATGTAACAGTTCTTTAATTCTTCTAGTCCCGTATTTAGACTGCGAATTTTTATGCATATTTATATTTTTGCAAATATCATAAAAAAAAAAGAAAGAAAGAAAAGAGGAACTTAGGTAGAAAATGATTCCACTTACCAAGTATTATAAATATAACCACGATAGTTTCGAAGCTTTGTATATTTTGTTCATATTGTCGTGCATTTTGTGCAATTGTTTACCTTAAAATTTCCTATAAGAAGCGTAGTTTAATAATAGTGAATAATCTTACGAGGCGAAAAATTACTCGAAAATTCCTCACTGTTTATCGACTATTTAAAAACAGAAGACCATTAATCTTGCATCTCAACTATTATTTCCCTGTGCAAAAACGGCGCTAAAAAAAATATTGAATAATTATCAAATGACGGGTTTTCGATGTGTCTCATATTGGGAGTGCTTGTATACGATATGTTTTTAAATCATGTTTATTACACTCTATATCATTTTAAAGTATAGACATTATTCTATCATTTATAAGTTACGTCTTTGTTTTCCCCGTTCAGTTGTAAAAAAGAAAAGCAAATTCCTACTATAAGGTCCTCCAATAAGAGCGATAGAACTTTGAATTGAAATGAAATAAAAAATACGGAAGATAATCTAATACCTCATTGTTTTATCTTAAACTACATTCGATGACATTATACAGGAAATACAATATTATATAAATGACTCTGGCACGTAAATCAGATCGCATCTCACCGATAATATAAATAATGTTTGCTACGATGTTTGCACTTTGTGGGTTGTTCGAATGAACAAGAAACTTAACATTGCTCCAAAAGAAAAAAAATATAGTGGCGTCAAGTTGAAAGATCTTCGTGCCCAATTGACAGCCGCATTTCTCGATATAATCCTATCGTTGAACTTCGATCGCAATGAAGCGATAGCTACAGCAGAAGTGTAGCATGTGGCACCATCTTGTTGAAACCACATTTCAGACAAATCAAATCCATCAAAATCACGCGAAAGGAAAGATGAAATTATCGAAGGATAACGCTCGACAGTAACAGTTACAGTCGCATCTTCTTCATTAAAAAAAAAAGAAGATCAATGACTCCAGCAGTAGAAAAATCACACGAAACAGTAACTTTTGTTGACTACTGATTGAGGATTGGCATTTCTCAAAATTCGGCAATTGTGTTTATTGACAAAACCATCCATCCAAAAGTGAGCAGCGTTACTGAAAATAATTTTTGTGGCGAAAATTGGATTTGTCGTATTCACTTCACCAAATACAATCGTGGTAGTTATTTATATTATATTGTATTTCATATATAATTCCGCCGAATGTACTTTAAAATAAAGTAGCGAGTACTAGATTATCTGTCGTACTTTTCGTTTCATTTCATTTCAAAACTGTATCGCTCTTATTGGAAGACTTTTAAGGAATTTATCAACTTAAGGAATTTATCGAGAATTTCTAATATCGACTCCAATGGAATAAGAGGCTTTATAACACGTTAGAAAAAGTGATGGAAGTTATATTGACTAAATAAATTCAGTTTATTTAAAATTGCGGTACTTTAAGTACCATGTGCAAAATTCGCAATTTATTTGCAGGCAATCTAATAATATAATAAAAACACCTTTCAAAGATAGAGAAGAAAATAGTATGGCATTTGGAAGCACCGATAAATTGTATAGTTCTCACGTATTGTACAAATGATTATTGGCGAATTAAACGAGTTGAATTTAACGCCGACCCTCTCTAGTGCATTACGTCTTCAGTGATTGCATGGAGAAGTGACGAGTTTAGAAACACTTTGTACATTGGTAAACTGTAACGTAAAACAAATTAGACGTGCGATATCTGGGTTACTGTATCTTACGCAACCTGTTCATTTAATGAACACTGGAAGTGTATCATGCAATGCACTTAAATACACTTAAAGTCCTATTATAGTCCATGCCCTAGGAAACGTGGTGGCAGGATTCACACTGTAAACGGAGAATAAATTTCCACGTATCTCGATAGTACTGTTTCTTTTTTATGTGAATTATCAGATAGCCAGAAAAAAAGAATTTGTTCGAAAGGAAAAATTGCGCGAATGTTTTCGATCATACGATGTACAGTCCCAATCAAAAAGATAGCACACGTGTGCTATCTTTAATTTCTTAATGACGCATGTATAGTTTTGAGTTTGCAACCAATAATACTGTGAGATTACGAGCTCAGGATATGCGGATTACGGGAAATAAGACACAACATCACAATATTTTGTAAACAACGAGAAAAACCTGGTGAATACCAAAGGCGAAATAACAACACACTCTGCCTAAATGTTTACAAACTCTTCAATACTTTGTGAGCTATTATTCAGTAAGGTACAAGTGTACTGTGTTCTTCAGCTTTATAGTAATGGGACGCGTAAAGAAGTTGAATGAATCTGAAATAAAACAGATCCTCGAATTAAAACAACAAAATTTATCAATTTCGAAGATATCAAAAATATTGAAGAGAAACCGTAAAGTGATCTACAATTTATTAAAAGATGTTGAAAATTATGGGAAGAAGAAGAGTACTGGACGGCCATCATCGTTATCTGAGAGAGAGAAACGAGCTATTTTGCGTACGGCTTCAAACTCCCTGCTCACATCGAGGCGAATCATGGAAAAAACGAATATCAGTGCTAGTATTTCCAGTCTTCGCCGTGAATTGCAGTCTTGTACGAATATTAAACGATTAAAATTAAAGAAGAAACCTCCATTAACAACGAAACACAAAGAAGAACGGTTAATGTTTGCAAAACAGCGAGTCCACTGGCAGAAAAGGTGGTACAAAGTTATATTCTCCGATGAGAAAAAATTCCGATGAGACAATAACGAAAATCCGACGACAAATGAGCGGTGGTAGTGTAATGATTTGGGCAGCGATTGGGTATTTTGAAAAGACTGATATAAAATTTATCGACGGAAGAACAAACAGTGCGAAATATTTAAATTTAATAAAATATCAATTAAATAATCATGCAGAACGTATTTCTGAACCAGGATTTATTTTTCAACAAGATAATGTAAAACTCGTGCAATCTTACTTTAAGGACAACAATATATCTACTTTTCCATGGCCAGCTCGCTCTCCGGACATTAATATCATTGAAAATTGTTGGGGACAGCTTTCCCAAAGTGTGTATAAAAATGGAAAACAATATAATAATGTACATGAATTAAAAAACAGTATTGTAGAACATTGGAATAAGTTAAGCCAAAAATACATTTAAAATCTTTATAAATCATTACTTAAGCGTATGATAGAGATAATAGAAATAAAAGGGGGATGTACCCATTATTAAATTAGCAGCGTTTTGTATATACCTATTGTTAATTAAAATAAATGTTTGTTATTATAGCACATGTGCTATCATTTCGCTTTTGGTATTCACCAGGTTTTTCTCGTTGTTTACAAAATATTGTGATGTTGTGTCTTATTTCCCGTAGTCCGCATATCCTGAGCTCGTAATCTCACAGTATTATTGGTTGCAAACTCAAAAATATACATGCGTCATTAAGAAATTAAAGATAGCACACGTATGCTATCTTTTTGATTGGGACTGTATCTGTCAGTTCTGTTTCTTTTGTTCTTCATGAATTTTTCTCAAATAAGTTGTGAGTGATAATTTTAAAAAGTGCGGAGTAACTATGAAAAATTGAAGAAACAATTTTTTAATTTTACGCTAGATCGTACTTTGTTTCTTTCTGTTTTTAATAATTAAAGAATACAAAGATGTGTGAAACTTTTGTGTCAGTGTCTATTAAAGGAAATGGCAGAAAAAGAAATTTCATCTTAAACTAGCCTATGAAATTTTGATTAATTTAAAGAAAAACCTGGTTTATGCCAAACAATTTGAGTGCAATTGTGCCGAGAATTTTTCATATCTGTGATTTACCGATTTCTATGTAAATTTATATTTTTGAGAATATAGTAAAAAAAAAGGGAAAGAAACAAATAGAATTTTAGTGAAAAATTATTGCACCTACTAAGTATCATAAAAAGCACTATAATTTGGATATTTTTTCATATTACGTACATTCTGTGCAGTTGTTGCACCTTTAAATTTCATATCAACGCGTACAAATCCGCAGTCTACTAATAACTAGTAGAAAAATATCAAAATTCTTTCTGAATCTTCATAAGAGCCTCGAATCAGTTTTAGAAAAAAGAAAAAATAGTCTATATCTTTAAAAAGTACTCCAATCTTGAAAATTTCTCATTTACACCAATCAATGCCTTTAATTAACAGAAATATAGCAAAAATCCCAAATATTTCGAAAAGCCTAGAGTTAATATTATTAAGAGTACAAAAAATAGTTTCTAGCTCTAAAAACTGCTCTCCTTTTTCCCTCGAATCAACTTCTGTTTTTAATCGTCACAAAAGTCTAAAAAAAGTGTGAAAAGCTTTCATAAATCCTTCCAAAAGCTCTTCGAGTCTGCATTAAAAGTAAAACTCCTTTCTTTAAATATACAAAATGTGTCACAATCTCAATCCCAGATAAATATACAAATTTTTCATATTTTCTATATTAAAATTTTGAAAAAGAAAACATTTCCATTTGTATTAACCCCTTAACATACAGACACCTTAGAGACGTCATTTGTTTCGTATTGTCATTTTAAAGCTTGACATCTTCGAGACGCCAAGAATTACATACTGATTATTGTATTTACTTTTTTTTCTGTAAACTTCTGTATTTATTAGACCGTTTTGAAAGTTTCTATATTCTACAAGTCTGTTAAGTTATTTATTAATTTGTCACTTAATTATTATTCAATGTTAATGTTCTATTTTTCGTACAGTTTACATAACTTTAATTGGAACTATATTAAATGATATTTTTAGGACACACATGTAGAGTCTTATTTTGTCTGTATATCAAGAAGTTAATTATTATTATTTGTCAGATTGTGAACAGTGCGTCGATTGTTAGTATTATATATGTATGTAGCTTCTGGCACTTTTAGTTAAATGGAATATGATAGAATTGGCTGTTGTATCGCGAATTCGTCAAGCAACGGGTTGCATAAATATGATTATAAACAAACGATATTGGACGTTAGCGGCGGAACAACGTGGAATTCAAAAATTAATTTGTAGTTTTACATAGTTTTGCAACTTGTTTAGTACGCTCTGCAAGAGATTCCTATGACCGAGATGAAACGATATCGGGGAAAAGTTTTCTCAATAAAAGCTCGCGTTTTCTGATTAATCTCTCAAGGATTGTACGCAAACACGCTTAATAAAAAAAAAAAAAAAAAAAAGAAGAAGAAAAAATAAACTCAGGAAGATGAAAAGGGATTCAATTTTATTATAGATGGTATTAATTATGATGAATTCTGAAAGCTGTGCTTGATATGAAAATAATTAATAATTTAACACTCGATGTTGGAAATTCTGAAATATTTAAATATTTACAAAATATTTAATATCTGTAATTCCAAATTTTATAAATTGTGAAGTTTCGGAAAGTGCTGAAGTTAAGCAAGCTGAAAACATTGAAATGTTTGAAATTTGACATTTTGAAATATTTAGTTATTTGAAATTTAGAATTCTAAAATGTTAAAATATTGCTGAAAATTCTGTATATAAAACGACACATTTTGTAAATATTGAATTGTTTGCAAATAAAAGATTCTCGAACGTTTCAATGTTGCAAATAACAAATTTCCAGGCACTGAAATATTCTAAATAAAAAACATCAAGGCATTGAAATATTCACGAATTTCGTAAACGTTGTGATGTGAAATTTCCGATATTCTCCAAATACGCTCTACTTAAATAAAGGTTTTTTTAAACATTTATAGAGAGAATTTATATGAAAAGTAGGACATGTATTGGGTTGGCCAATAAGTAATGTCGGATTTTTCCATATGAAAGCGTCGCTGCTGTTTTTAAAACAAAAGACTATCCATAATCTACAAAACGTATATATTATCTAAAAGCTGAGATTTCAACGTGTAATTTAAAAAAAAATGTTCTTCGTGAATGGTTAAATTTTTTTAGTGTTTATTTTGATTTGAAGATGAGCGACGAGAAAGTTTATTTTCAGACAATAATGCTTTTCTATTTTCGCAAAGGAAAGAATGCGGTTCAAACGGCAAAAAAGGTTACTGATGTTCACGAAGAAGGTGTTGTTAATAAAGAATGGTACAAAGATGGTTCAAAAAGTTTCGGGATGGAGATTTTAGTCTCAACGATGAGAAACGTTCTGGCAGACCAATCAATATTGATAAAGATCAAATCTCCAGTCTAATTGAAAGTAATCCACGGTATACCACGCGTGAGATTGCTGAAATGTTAAGAATTTCGAAATCTAGCGTTGAAAATCATTTGCATCAACTTGGTATGGTATCGAGATATGACGTTTGAGTTTCACACGATTTAAGCGAAAGGAATTTAGTCAATCGAGTTTCAGCTTACGATTCTTTGCTAAAACGGAACATGAACGAACCATTCTTAAAACGTATTGTTACTGGGGACGAAAAATGGGTTGTGTAGAACAATGTCACGCGAAAACGACATTGGAATAAATTTGGATCAACACCATTAACCTCTCCCAAAGGCGGTTTGCATCCCAAGAAAGTTATGTTATCTGTATGATGGGACTGAAAGGGAATACTGTTTTATGAGTTGTTGCCACCTAATCAGAGCATTAATTCTGCGAAATACTCTTCACAATTGGAAAGACTTAAGGAAAACATTGAAGAAAAACGACTAGAACTTGCCAACCGAAGAGGAGTAATCTTCCATCAAGACAATGCGAGGCCACGCGTATCACTACAGACCCGACAAAAATGATCCCATTTGCATCAAAGCGCGGATTAAAAATTAGTGATATTTTCACGGTTTTCATATTTCCACGTTATTTCCTGTATGACACTATTTGCATATCGTTCAAGTAAAAAGTGGCATTTACATTCAGAAATTTAAATTGTTATTATATTAATTAAATCTTATATTCATTTTAGTTAACCTATTATTTAGAAAATTAATTAAATTAAATGGAAGAAAAACTAAAGAACTAACAAATTAAATAGCGTATGATAAAATTATTAGGCGTTTTGTTAAAGTAAAATAAGTGTAATTTAATATATATAATTAATTTTCCTCAAATTCTATTATCATTTTCTAGGAAAACATTTTTATTGGTTCAGTTTTACTTCTCGCTGTATATAGTTAAATTATACGAAAAAGATTGCAAGAGAACGAGCGTATATGGTTCATATTGTATTGTACAAGTGATCATAAAAATTTACTGGGACACATTAACCCATTTGTATCAAAGCGCGGAATATTCCGCGAGCCTTGACTGTCCTATATCACCGAGCGCGGAATATTCCGCAAGCTACGATTGTCGTTCATCGTCAAACGTTAAAAATTCTGCGAACTTCTCGTGAATAATATATAATAAAATTCGGCGCTTTTAGTGCATTATCAGCAACCAGATTTTTCTCTTCAATTTATTACTATACGCAATTTCTAAGCAAAGCTGAAGGTAAAACACTGGTTGATGCGCGGTGATACGGACCGATTGACCGTTGAACGTCTCTGATGTAAATGGGTTAAGGGAGCTGAATTGGGATGTTCTTATTCACCCACCATATTCTCCAGATTTAACACCGTCGGATTTTCACTTATTTCGCTCTCTACAAAATTCATTAAATGGAAAAAAATTTGTTTCTCTAGAGGCCTGCAAAATGCATATCTCAAGGTTTTTTGCTGAAAAGGATGGTGAATTCTGGAAGGATGGTATTATGAAGCTTCCAATAAGATGGCAAAAAGTGATAGATCAAAATGGTCAATACATTATTGAATAAAATTCTCTGTATCAAAAAGGAATTGCTTCTATTTTTTATCGAAACATCTGACATTACTTATTGGCCAACTCAATATGAATATTTTAAATTTTCGACGAAAAATTGCAAATATATTGAAAAATAAAGAATTAATTTTTAAGTTAGTTCTTTCATTTCCAAATTAATTCTTTATGGCTCCATGCGATTGGGAACATCAATAATATATCAATAATCATATTCCAAATTGGAACATCATGTGCAATAAAATTCTAAAACATGAACTTTAAAAATTTTTTTAAATTTAACTTCAATACATATAGAATTTAAAGTTTGAAATAATTGTATACCGTAAAATCACTAAAAATGAACATTCTCCCATTTTCCCCGTTATTTTTCAAGTATACATTTGTTAGTGTGATAAATTATGCTATCAGTCATGTTTCTCAGAAATATTTGCTTCCACACAACCATATTTAAACATTGTTATTATTTCAACATATGTAGAGTTTAAAATTTGAAATTATTATACAATTCTTTTAATGTGATATGCTATCAGTTATATTTCTCGAAAATATTTGTTTCCACGCAATTATATTTAAACATTATTTTTGAGATAGCCTATATATCACGTATGAAATGGAAGATTAAATAGTCAAAACTTATTGAAAAGCAATGAAAGCCGTAATATTCAGTTCTAAAATTTTCCTCGATTCTCAAGCTGTATTGCATTCAGAATTCGTGTTTCACGTTGATCGTCAATAGGCAGAGGTTCGCAACTGGCCACTGGATCCGTCGAAAGAGGTTTGTTTCGTCGAATTTCGTCGGACGTTATTGATTGCACGCAGAATTACACGGGGATTATTTGTAACGTTATATATAGTGGCCGATCGAGCGTTACTAATTGCAGGCACAAACAAACGCGCCTGGCATCGTTTGAAAGCCCGTAAATGGACGCTTTGCGTCGCGCCGACAATGTCCTCCCAAATGTAAGTTTATGACAGCTTTAGAGCCACTTACTCGCTCTTGTTTCGATTATTCTACAGAACGTTTCAAACTAGATGCACATGTTATATCGGAAGATGGTTATATCTTCTCTTTCAAAAGGAATTCAAATTTTTTTGTGATTTCTTGTAAATAGTATACTATGTATTTTTAGAAAATATCTTTGTATTGTAGAAAATGTTTTAAAATTGATGCATTACAACAGTCGAAAGACGGTTGTCTCCTTTTTTAAAAGAGATTCAAAATTGTTGCATGATTTCTTTCAAAAATCATCTTCTCTTTTGCAAAATTGTTGACTGATTATTTTTAAATAGTGCACCAAGCGTTTTTCGAAAATATCTTTGTATTGCAGAGAGTGCTTTAAAATCGATGCATTATAATAATCAAAAGACGGTTGTATCCTTCTTTTCCAAAAGAAATTCAAAATTGTTGGATGTTCCTCTTTCAAAAGTCGCTTCTTCTTTTTCAAAATTGTTTTTTTAATATTTTTGTGTATTGTAGAGAGTGTTTCAAAATTGATGGATTGTAATAGTAGATAGACTGTTATTTCTTCTTTTCTAAAAGAGATTCAAAATTGTTGCGTAATTTCTTTAAATAGTGTACCGAGTTTTTTTTTTAAACATCTTTATATTGTACAGGGCGTTTCAAAATTGATGCATTGTACGAGTCGTAAGGCAGTTGATTTCCTTTCCAAAACAGATTCAAAATTGTTGACTGTTTCTCATTTAAAAGTTGTTTCTTCTTCTTCAAAATTGTATGATTTTTTTTTACATACTTATCCCGGGTTTTTTGAAAATATCTTTGTATTGTACAGAGCGTTTCAAAGCAGATGTGTTATCGTTTTTAATAATATGCGGATTATCACATAGCTGATAATTTTTTAAATCACCAGATCGTCGTGATTTCTTTAACTTAGAAATATTTTTCAAAATTAAGTAAAACTTCATTGATTTAACACGTTCAATACGGAGAATAAATTAATAATTTATGCAGGCTTTTAAATAAATTAATAATTTAACCATCAAATAATAAATTTGCGACCATCGGATAGTACAAGTATACAAAATAAGAAAGATTGAAAAGATCTGTGTTATTAGAGATTGAAATTGTAACAATTCGTCCGCATCGAATATATTAATGTAATATTTATAACATATTTGCTAAGTTCAATTTAAATTAATATACGAAATTATTAGATAATTTCAAGAAGAGATGATTTTTCATATAATTTATTCCTTTATGAAAGTTTTCATCGTCTTTATCCCTTTAATTCGTACTTGAATATGACCTCACCATATGCATAGCAACACGCTACATACATTATTGATTATTTCGTCATATTAGAGATGTAACGAGCAGATATTAATAAAAAAGGAAGAAAAAAACTAACCGTGAAACAAGTTCTATAAAGCAGACATCTGTGTCAACAACATATGCTATAGTTTCATTTAAACAACAATAATTAGCGTTCGTATTTAAAAAAGAAACAGAAACAACTGCAGATGAAAGAAGATTGACTTACGAAAATTATTCACTCTTTTGTTAAACATAATTCAAGGGAAGCCCTGAAATTCTGTGGCGATGCTTTCGTTAGACATTTTATATAACAAAGTCATAAATACTTCCTATTTATTCAACATAAAATTGACGTATTCTGTTTAAACCTTCAAACGAACAGTCCAAAATATAAAAAATACTTTAAAATGTGAAAAATATAAAGATCAGCTTCGAAATATGAAAAATCTAAAGATCAGCTTCGAAATATAAAACGAAATATTTCTATTTAAATACTCGCAGAAAATTAACTACTTCTATATTACAAATTATACACAGTTATATTTGTAACCGTTAATAACTAAACTACAATTTTTTAATACTTTCTTTTCGCCTTATATCGACTTCTAGAATCGCCCTTTCGATTTTCTATCAACAATTGTCGAACATCCTGTATAATGGAAGATATCTCGGAAATATTAACATTTCTTCACAGTGAGAATACTGTAGAACTGACGAACAAACCATCACAACCAATCGTTTCGTATAATCCTTGATTTTCTTCTCTTTTAATAGTTTAAACCATTAACGCCCACTGTACTCAAAAAATTGGAAAAATTCTTAGACTGTTGCTGATATCTGCTAATAAAACTTTCACACTTTTGCACTTTTAATTGTTTTTTCACTTATTACTTTGTAATAATAAGTGTTTTTCATACACTTGAATAAAACCGTATTTTATGCCTTTAATGTAAGATCATTTTAATAAAATTTGTCAAACAGTAACATGAAAATCATTCCAGATTTCAGATGGGCGTTAATGAGTTAACATAAAAAACAATGTAACATCATTTCACTAATGAAGACAAAATATTCCTATTTTTATATGCTCATCGCTTAATGCAAAATCTTATTTATCTGAAAGTTGAATAGTACGATGATCCCCGATACCTTAAGTATCCAGAGTCGTATAACTTTTTTTTTATTTATTTATCCATATAACTGCAACAGACTTATAAAAAAAAAAATAAAAAAAAAAAAATCTATCAGCAGTTGTAATCAACGAACATTGAATACGAACACGTGAGAGGGAGACTCCCAATGGAGTTCCCTAAGCTCTGGTACTATTGATGTCTATGAGTTTTTTGCTAACTCGTTTGGTTTGGTTCTTTGGAGCCTTCTAACGCTGTTCTCTTTTTCGAGCAGTTCTTTTGCTAATTTGTTGGAGTGACGTTGTAGTCTACTATTATGAGCTTTGGCATATTGTTTCACATAATCACGTATGTGCTTCATATTTAGGTCATTATGTAGTGTTTCGTTGCGGATGTACCAAGGTGTGCAAGTTATTGTTCTGAGAATTTTGTTTTGAACACGTTGAATTATGTTAATGTTTGATTGCTTAGCACAGCCCCATAGCTGGATCCCATAGGTCCAGATTGGGATTAGGGTAGCTTTATACAGTAAAAGTTTATTAAATAAAGATAAGGGTGATCTGTAGTCAATAAGCTAATACATTTTGCGTAGTTTTAAGTCTATTTGTTTCCCTTTAGCTGTCAATTGTGGTTTCCAGGTTAGTTTTATGTCTAAGTGCATTCCCAAATATTTAACTTCGTTGGTTGTAGGTATGGTTTCGCCATTCATTGTAATTGGAACTTCTGGTACACGACGATATGTGAATACTATAGGTGCCGATTTACTTGCATTTATCTTTAATTTCCATTTTTGAGCCCATTTACTTATTTCACATAGATTTTCTTGTAAAAGTTTTGCTGCTGTGTTTGGATCTTCATGTATTGCCATAGCTGCTGTGTCGTCCGCGAATGTACCTGTTATTACGCCTTCATTCTGTGGAAGGTCGGCTGTATATATTTGATACAATATTGGACTTAAAACGCTCCCCTGAGGGACACTAGCTAGGATTTTTTGAATACTCCATTAGCTTTCATTGTATTTGACTCTGAAATAACGTTCTGACAAGTATGATTCAAAAAACTTGTAGAAACAATCCTTGGTAAGTTAACTTTAAGTTTGAGTAGTAGTCCCGGGTGCCATACTCGGTCGAATGCCTGGCTAACATCAATAAAAGCTGCCGTACAAACCTTTTTTTCTGCAAAACTTTTTTCTATAGCATCGACTATTCTATGTATTTGTTCCAGGGCTGAATGTTTCTTTCTAAAACCAAATTGGTGTACGGGAATGATATTTTTGTCGTTTATGATTGGTAATACCTCTTCAGAATTCCTCTTTCTAACAGTTTTGAGAGAATCAGCAATAAAGATATAGGCCTGTAAGAAACAGCCTCTTGTGGTGGTTTTCCGGGTTTGGGTATTACTATAATTTCTGCAAATTTCCATTGAATGGGAAAATACTGTAATCTAATAACTGCATTGAATATTTAGGTTATTGCGACTACAGCTTTATTGGGTAGTTCTTTAAGAAATTTGGCGGTTATACCATCATATCCTGGAGCTTTCTTATCATTTAGGAGGTTAATCTCGGCTTTGATTTCTGATGGAGAGAAGTGCCTAATGTTTTTACCTAACGATGTTGAACTCAAGCATTCTGTTATGATCGTAAAGTCTTCACGAGTAGTTGGGATATCATGAGGTACAAACGTGCGTGCTAGATGTCTTGCAAAAACTTCTCCTTTATCGTTATCTTCTTTTGCCCAGGATCCATCCTCTTTTCTAATTGCTGCATTGTGTTGTATAGGTTTCTTGAATTTTTTTGTTGCCTTCTATAATGAGTAATCGGTTCCCGAGTATGGGGAGAGATTTCGGATATATTGTTCTATATTATCATTTTTGAATTTGATAAATAGATTCTTTAGCTGCCTGGTCAGTCTATTCAGTAGATTCTTGTCACTTTGGTGTCTGCTGAGTTGCCATTTCCGTCTTGCAGCACGTTTTTCAAGGATTTTTTCTTTGACATATTTTGGGTATAAGATTTGGTCAGTGAACTTTTGTGCTTCTTGAGGCGTGGCAATGTATGCTGCGTGTTGCAGAAGTTCTGTTATGGCCTGCACCCCATGTTCTATGTCAGTGGATGTCTTCAAAGAGATAGCTAGATTTAAGTGCTCATTTAAATAAGATTTGAATAAATTCCAGTTCGTATATTTGTTATAAAAGAATTGCTTTTTGCTTTTGGTTAGTACTGTGGTTGCAACCGTTAGGATGATAGGAGAATGATCAGATGGTAAGTCATAATTTTCCTGTATGAGGGTATTTTGTGGAGTGATGCCTTTTGTTATAAATATGTCAAGAACATCAGGTAGTTTAGCTTTATCGGTAGGCCAGTATGTTGGCTTCCCTGAACTAATAATTTGATAACCATTAGTAACCAAAGCTTTCCGTAGTTCTCTACCCTTAGGATTAATTATTCTAGAACCCCACTGAGAGTGTTTTGCGTTAAAATCTCCCCTTGCAATAAATTTATCGCACAGTGTGTCTAAAAATTCTTTAAACTGGTCTTTATTTATCTGATGTCGAGGTGGGCAGTACACCGCGGCTATTATTAGAGAACCGGTAGATAGCTTTATTTTAATGGAAGTCGCTTGTAAATACGCCTCTTCATATTTTGCCATTTCATTATGCAGTATATTTTCCTTTATAATTATGGCACTACCGCCACGTGCTTTTCCACTGGGGTGTTCTGTGTGATAAACTTTGTACTTAAAAATATTAAAGTAATTTTTATTTGTAAAGTGAGTTTCTGAGATAAGCAGAATATCAATTTTTTGTACATTTAAGAACAGCTCGATTTCATGTTTGCGTTGGACCATTCCGTTGGCGTTCCAGAGTGCAATTCTAATTGTACTATCCATTTCGAGGTTGAGAGTTTTGAATAACAGTAGTGAGAAGATTTATTATCATGCTGTTTTGGCTCATTAATTGTTCCAGTATTTTTTCAAATTTATTTAGAAATTCAGATATTTCAGATTTTTTTTCTTGCTCAGGATGTATTTGTTGCGTTTTCTGTAAGTTGTTTTTCATAGCCTGCGAGTAGCTTAAATTTTCATACCTAGGTGAACGAATTGGATTTGTTGCATTACTTCCTGGATGTTTAGTCACGATATTCTTTCTTGTTTCTTGAAGTGTCTTGTAAACAGAACATATAATTTATAATTTGCCTTTATAATTTGCTGGATGAGGACCATTGCAGAGGAAACAGGTAGGTGATGTGTTTTTGCTTTTCTCGCACTCCTGCGTTGGATGATTACCAGCGCATTTGACACAATAATATGCCTTAGTGCAATATCTTCTCGTATGACCGTATTCTTGACAGCGAAGACACTGTGGAATTGTTTTTTTTTTTCGTGGGGTTTCTACCGTTATTTTTCTTCCTAAAAGGTGGGTTAGATCATAAATTTTGTTGTTCTTTTCGTTTGGTTCTTGATCAATAAAAAGCATAGGTAATTTTTCTTTAGATTTCCAGCTGCGTATGTTGCTTACGTTCCGAATTTCGAAGCCTTTCTTAACTAGTTCTTCTTTAATGTCTGTTATAGGTATAGTCGGATGCAAATTTTTTATTACAGCTCTTGTTTCATCCCATTCTTGTTTTATTTGATAAGTATGGAATTCTACTTTATTTAGTTTGAAGTAATGAACTAACGTTCTATAGGTATCAATACTACGAATATTTATTCTGATAGAGTTACTTGCTATTGTTTTGCACCAGTATTCTGAAGGACTGATTACGGTGTCGATATTTGCATTCATTAATGTATAGTTCGTTACATTTTGAACGAAAATTGGCGGCAGTTTCGGTTCTGTATTTTCGCTTTCGATTTCCGTATTGAGGGAAGCATATTTATTCGTATGGATAATAGGTTGGCTTTGTGTTTTTTGAGCAGATGCTATTCTTTGAATTTTTTTGGGGCTTTGCCATTCTATAATATTATTATTATTGTTATTATCATTATATTATATCAACGGTTACGAAATCATCCTCGAGAGGCATGATGATTTTTCTTTTTTTGACTGATTGAGTGGCTATGCACCCCGTGGAGGTGTAGCGTTGCAAATTTGAACCTTCGGCTGTGCTGGTTATTGTTAGAGAAATCAGGAATTAATATTCTTTATGTCAGATGACACTACTTGAATATGGCTCGACGACGTTAGTCCATTGTCTTTGTTTACTGTTTTCAAAGTGTATCATGTATCGTGTTGTGTGTCTATCGTTATATAAAATAAATTAATATATCACAAAAAGTGTTCCACATTGATCCACTACCTCCAACAGTTATGATTGGCAATAAATTGGTTAAGCCACCTAAAAACTTAATGCTATCACTTGACACTAACACTTAACACTTAACAATTTTCGAGATCGATGTAAATATAATACCGTTATGCGTCGATGTTTACCGTTCAACGGTAGCGGCTCGACTAATATAACTTTGAAAGTATAACCCATTCCTCGATTTACAAAGTACTATTTTTACACGGTTTTCAAAAATAGAAACTGATAAAAATACAAATTTATGCTGTGCACATATTTGTACAGTCATTTTTTTAGGACCATTCGTTTATTAACACTGATATTAAATTAAAAAAAAAAAAAGAAAGAATTCCCTCTTTTCTTTGTGCACAGTGTTGGAGAGACTGGATTGCGAAGAAACAGCGATAGAAAAATCACGGAAATAATCGTTAAAAGTCAAAGCTTTATTGTTAGAAAAAAAGAATGACAAAACTGATTTAATATTTAACTTATTTTACTTTTGTCTTACGTTGAAATATGCGAATTTAATTAAACAACCGATTAAATTATCTATAGTTTGGTTTCTCTTCAATTTACACGGCTTCTTGTACAAGAAGCCATAATTTCGATTTACACCGGTTTTCCGAGGAACCGATCTAAAATCGGGGATCGGTATACATTTCTAACGAGAAAAAATTGATCGAGCAATTCCGAAATTGTACAGGCAGAAATTGTGAATGAAAATCACTAACCAGAAATTCCAACGTCTTTGTTCGCAATCACTGGAAATTTTTGCACGATAGGCGTGTACTCGAGCATCGTTGGCCTAAGTCGAGGCTCCCCTAAGCGCCTTGTGGTCGCTTGGCAAAGGGGAAGGCTCAGGGCGCGTTATCGTAGGCTAACAGGCAGCCGTTCGCAAAGGGTTGATAGCGCTCCGCCATGCTGACTAATTAGAATTCCTTCTCAGCGATACGTAATCTTGCTAAGGAAATTAAGCGGACGGCTGGTCCGGTCGAAAAACCTGACGACGCTCGATTCGAATGCATTTAAACGAAAGGGTAAATTGTCTTTGTGCCGGTAGAATTGTCCAATTTCTAATTTGTCCGCGTATGCATTCCTGTTTATCGGTATTAGGACGCTTACTGAATGTCAGGCAAACCTAAACAGTCGTTACAAATCATTAAAAGGTTCCTTTTTTCTTTTTCTTTTTCTCTTTTTTTTTTTTTTTTTTAGTTTCAATATTAGTGAAAATAATCTAGATAATCATTATAAGGGGAGCACTTTGTACAATACAGCAGTTACTTATATTGTTCAGAATTTATGAAGCTTTACGGATTTTATATTAGATATATTATAATATATATTATATTATTAGAAAATTTTTGCATGATAGTATATTTTAGATTGTATTTTCATCGCGTGCAATACGAAAGATACAATTACGTTGATTTTACTACTAGTGTAATTGATGATGTTCATCAAAGTCAATTTCTTTCTACTTTCGCCTATCTCTTAAACGTATGCTTCTTCGTATTCTAAGCTATTGTACTTTCTATCTTCTACGATTATCTTCAATTTTTCATACTAAAAAGTTCCTCGCGTTAAATGTGTAGGTAAGTTGATAAGTGTGTGTATGTGCGTGTGTGTTCATCCTATAGTTTAAGAATCGTGAATTTTCGATATTTTTAGATATTCGAATATTCCAGTATTTTGAACATTAATTTTCTGAGTGTTGGAATGTTCGAAATTTTGATATTCCAGTCAGATGTTTCGAAAATTTGAACTTCAAATTTAGCTTTCTCAGAATTTGTTCGACACTTCAGATGTATGAGCACTTGAAAACTTTACGATTTCGAATACATCGATATTTTCGAAATTTCTGACTTTCGATATTTGAATATTACGAAGATTTTTCATTTCAGGGTACTTGAGTGTCTAATAATTCTTAATTTTAAATTAAATGCTTCAGAATCTTGATTTTCAATCATTTTCCTTTGAAACTTGCTAAATATTTAACTTAGGATACTGACTCAGCATTCGTAATGCCAGATGTTCAAATATTTCTCAGTTAATTTCAAAATTTAATGTGAAAATTAACCTTTTTTTTTTCATTGTTTTTGTTTGTCCCTGTTTTTTTTTTTTTTTTTTTTCTTTTAATTCGTATAACCATAATCGCAATACGTACAACGAAAACCAGTCTCATGGGAATTGCAATGGAACCGGTAGTGACGTATCATACACTCTTTCGACAGGAAGCTGCGGATGCAACGAGGACAGTAATACCAACCGCGCTGATTCACCGCCTGTCTACCTGCAAGCATGGATTCAACACGAACCCTCGAATTTTTCACGACACCTAACTTTCTTTCGTTCTTTTATTTGGAAGTGAGAAATCATCTCTCCCTTCCTCCTCAGATTATCGAAAATACTCGCATATTATACTAAGCAAGGTTGCTGCGTCAAAATAAATAATGGACAAACAACGATAAATTATTAACTTCGTTACGACTCGTTAAATTATATATACACATACACACACGTGGATAATTCTACCGATGCGTTTGCACACTTCACAGGTCATTAATCCAGCTCGAAGGACCAAAAAACGTTTCTCCGTTGCTGAAAACGGGGTTTGAACGCGTTTGTAGCGCAACGCGTGGTTCTCGATTTCGTTAAACCTCGCGACGCGAACTATTACTCGCGAAATTAATATTGGGTAATTGATTCGAACGAAAAGTAGAACACTATGAATGCATGTTCTACCGTCGAATTACCCGTATACTAGACTCGACGAATGAATTGCGTCACGAAAACGATCGACGCTGTGAACCGCGAGGCATGCAGAAGAAATATTCGATATCGTCTCGAACGATCGATGATAGAACATAGAACGTGTCGTTAAAATCCCGAACGATTGAGTTCTAAGCGACCTGTGTTTCTCCGAACGATGAGAAGATTGTCTTGGTTAGTCTACGAACGATTGTTCCTTTTCAGTGGTTGTGTAAAACTGTGTCGAACGAACGTCCGGAAAACACTGTCCTTCTTAGCCGTTTGCCCGATCGCTGTTGAAGAGGGTGACACGCCGATTGGTTGCAACGAGAAATGCTAATTGCCAATCGACGTGTCTAATAAATATCGCGAACACCCTTCCAGTGCATCCTTAGCGCTTTTTTCTCTGGAAAAAGTGGGGCGATACCTGCTTGGATGTGCCGAAAGTTTGGCAATGGTTTAGAATTTTCGTCAGGTTCGGTCCAACGGTTCTTTGCATTGTTAGAATCCTTTGTCGAATTGACCCTTAAGAAACTTTAATTTTGTGATACGTCTTCGGCTGTTGAGAAGGAGAAAATGAACTTTACACGACCGTTTGCAAAGAAACTAATTTCTCTCGGCGAGAAATGTGCGATAAACGCGAACAGTACGCGAATCTCATTAACTAAAAGCTCGTAAGTATATCGTAAACCGCGCTGAATAAAATATCGGCCTGTTTTCTGTTATTTCGGACGGAACACCCTTTGCGATTCTGTATCAAAGATCTTTGGAATATAACAAATTTCAAATTTTCTTCAAACATTGTACTACATTTATTTTTTGTAATTTAATGTAGATTGCATAAGTAGAACTGTAGAAATTTGTAGCTGTTATCTTCGTTAATAGTAGTAATTACGTAGATAATATATTTGTTAGATAATATTATTGTATTGGATATCTATAATTTATGTATCTCTTTAGGATTGTTAAAAACGTAAACATACTCGATTTTAATGATCGACGACGTTAAGGTTCTATGTTAAACAATATTTATATATATATTAATTGGATTTCTAATAAATTACTAAATTTGTAAAATATGGTTAATAAAAATTCCAGACAATTCTCACTCGTCTAATAACTCACTACCTCTCGAAGAAAACTACGTAATAACATAATTACACGAACTTAAACTGTTCCCTATAGTCGAAGTTTTATTCCATACGAAGGGGGATGCCTGAGAAAAGGGAATTCTCAATAAAAGTCGGCATGGGGACTGAGGATAGTTCTTTTTATCATTTTTTCATTCTCAAGAGGTGACATTTCAGGATTAAAGAAGAAGTCCAGAGAAACAGTCCAGAAAATAATAAAAAACTATTGTAATGTTACATTTAAACTGTAATTTTCCATACAAACACTGCGTTGAAGAAGTATTGTAGTCGTCGATTTGCTAGAAGAATGACAACGAACAAAAATATATTAACTTTTTAAGAAGTAATTTAGATTTCTTTTTATAGTAAAATATTTTACTAATTGATTGTAAAAAATTGTTTTTCTTTTACAACTTAGTCAATATCTAATTTTTGTGTTTCTATGGTCTGTAGTAAATTACTGTTTCTGTGTATTGCTTACTATTTAAACCAAAAAGGGGAGTAAATCAATAGTATTTCGCAATTAAATGTATATTTGTCGAGTATTTTTCATTTTAATTTGAACAGTTGCTCTTTCAGATAAAATTAGCTCACTTTTTACAAACGCCTTGAAATTAACAGTTCTTCGTCGTTCTAGCCAGTCGACGTTACGGTCAATCATCCAATTAATCGTAATAAACATGGTTCACAGAGAATAAATGGGGAAAAGAAAAGAATGATCTCGTTAAACAAAAGCGTACCTTTTTTTTTTCTAGGTTTACATGTCGGTTGTCTTTTTTTCCAGCCATCCTTCGAATTTAGAAACAGGATCGTGGCGCAGCAAATCAACATTTCTCTCCGTCACGCTGATCACCTCCGAAAACACTATACGCTCTCTTTCACGACCCTCTGTTACCCAGCTTTTCGTGTCTCTCTCTCTGTCTCTCTCTTTCTCTCTTTCCCTATCTATCTCTGTTTCTTGCAATCTTACTATAAACACGATTATGTTTGTAAACTCTATGAAACACTTATCTAACCGCTTAATCCTTAATTTTCAACCTCTTCTCGCCATTTTCTTCAGCCACTTCTTTAACCTCTCATATCTGTCGTATTTATGTGTACGTTTTTTCTAACTCTTCTCTTTTCTGTTTTACTTTACAGAGATACTCTGCACAGCGGGCAAAAGGTACGAGCCTCCCCCCCTACATTACTAAGTTTGTTTGTTCTTATTTTTTTCTATTTCTCTCTCTCTTTCTCTCTCTCTCTTTCTATTTCATTCTTGCTCTATATTTGTCTCTTCTTCTCTCCCACTTTTTCTCCCGTCTGTATAGGGCCTTCTAATAAGAATGATAGAACTTCGAGTTGAAATGAAACGAAAAGTGCGAAAGATAACCTTGTACTAATTATTTTATTTTAAAGCACATTCGATGGCATTATACGTGGAATACAATATTATATAAATGATTACCACGATTGCGTTTAGTGAAGTGAATATAACAAATCCAATTTTCAATGACTCTGGCACGTAAATCAGATCGTATCTCACCGATAATATAAATAATGTTTGCTACGAGATCATTAACACTTTGTTGATTGTTCGAATGAACAAGAAACTTAACATTGCCCCAAAAGAAAAAAATCTAGCGCATTTCTCGATATAATCCTATCGTTGAACTTTGATCTCGATAAAGCGATAGGTGCAGCAGAATTGTGGCATCTGGCACCATCTTGTCGAAACCACATCTCAGACAAGTCAAATCCATCCAATTCATGTCAAAGAAAATATGAAATCATGAAACGGTAACGCTCGCCAGCAACAGTTACAATCACACCTTCATTTTCATAAAAATAGGAGCCACCAATAGAAAAATCAGTAACTTTCTTCGTGTACAATGATCGCTTGACTACTGATCGAGGATCGGCATCTCCCCAAATTCGACAATTATGTTTATTGACAAAGCCATCCATTCAAAAGTGAGGTTCATCACTGAAGATCATTTTTGTGGCGAAAATTGGGTTTGTCGTATTCATTCCACCAAACGCAATCGTGGTGGTCATTTATCTGATATTATATTTCACGTATAATGTCATCGAATGTAATTTAAAATGAAGCAGCGAATACTGGATTATTTCCCGTACTTTTCATTTCATTTCAATTCAAAGTTCTATCGCTCTTATTGGATACTTATCTATATCTCTGTGACTATCTCTGTATCTATTTCTCCTTATCTATTCGTCCGTCTGTTTTCTCGTTCCTCTCACGTGTTCTCTGCCACTCTGTCGTTCATCTGTCTCTCTCTCCAATCGTCATTCTCCCTCCTAGAGCTGCTATATTTAAAGACTCGCCGCTAGATTAGAGAATCATGAATAAAACACTGCGAGGGGAGAGATTTTGAAAGGTGGATGCCAGAAAATGGCTTATTACGAATGGTTCTTATGTAAACCTATGTCTAGGCGAGGATTTCGAAAGGCATCGTTACGCTGATCTCTCGTCTGATGAGAAAATCTTCGAAATTTCGCTCGATTTATTTAATTAATCCCTTGCCTTACGATTTTTTTTTCTCCCTATGTATGCTAATCTGGATTATTCACTCTAACAATGCAGAATTAAGTAAAAAAAAAGGTCAGGATATTATGTATAATGTATATTTGATAATTGTAAGCCTTAAATTGAAATTGATGTTGAAGCAAGAATGGTAATTGAATAGACCGTTTATTTTGAAAGTAACGTAAGTCCATTTTTGTTGTTCTTTCGAGATATTTAAGGGCTTGCTTCGTGGTTGATTCGTAAATATCGATAAATTGTACTAAGTTTGACAATGTTTCTATGAATTTATTATATAAATGACTTCTATGTGAATTTAACTGAACCTATATAATCTAACTGGGTCGCAAATAGATTCACACCATTTTTAGAATTGTCCAACTGTAAAAATCGTTAAATTTCAGTTGTCTAAAATTCAACTGCACTTGAAATAAGTAATGTTTTGTTCTAATTTTGTTTATAAAAAAGGGATAAGAAGCAGAAAAGTGTTATTTATTCTCAATATTATTTATATTAATATTAATTACTACTGCTCCAATTATGAAACTATTAGACTAATAATTAAACTACGGAAAATGGACTTACACCACTTTCACAATCAATGGTTGTACAAAGTAATTTACTAACGAATTTTCACTTGATATGGATATTTGAAAGTATTAAGTGTGAATTGTTTATAAATAAAAATAGCACACAAATTATATGTATATAAATTATCTGATTTCTCAATTTTTTCCAAATACAGACTTACACCACTTTCAAAATAAACAGTGCATGTAATTCTTTTGTCACATTTTACCATGATTCGTCATTGTAAGGCAAGGGGTTAACACTTGATTAGGTGTCTGATGGATATATTCGTCATCCTTCGAGAAATTACGCTAATCTGAAGCTCAGTGGTGTTTCTGAAAATGTTTCATGAAATTAAAGTAAGTTTCATTGAATTTTTCTTTGATGATATTGACTCTTAAATTAGAGTTAAGAAACTTGGAAAAGTCAGAGAAAAATTGCTCGATTTCTCGAAAGGTGACTGATGACGATGATTCATCTGTGAAATAATTGTGATAATTGAGACAGGCGAGTGAAAGTAAGGATGTGAGTGGAAATAAACGCATGTAAGAGAATGAAGATGAATAAACTGATCTGTTGTCGTATGACTGATGAATAATAAATGAAAAAAAGGACAGATAGAAGAGAGGAGAGTATTATTTCAAGGGCTTTCGTGTTATATAAAGTTCTCTTTACTATATAATCATCGAAGGACATCGATCGATGTGTTCTTGTTACATTGGTGTCGTGCATAATCTAATAAATTGTGAATATTCAGTGATAATTGCATTGTTAAAATTAATTTTTTTGAATTTTGACAATTGTAAGAATAACAGAATGAAAGTTATAGCATTGAGTTTGTTGGTTCCCACTAGACTAACTAAAGTTTAATAAATGACATATGATGAAAAGATGTTTTTAATTGATACTTTAATTAATTTCAGATCAGTTATTTTTGTAATTAATTCTTGCAAGATGTAGTTTGAAACATGATCTGTAGATTGCAGACTATCATGCAAATTCATATTTTTAAGGATATAGAAAAAATAGAATAGAAATGTAAAATAGAAATTTAGCACCTTTAAATTTCCTATAAATCTATAAAAATCCACTGTCTAATGATTAGTATAATACACAAGAGTCCGTTTGAATTGCACATAAATGCAATAAAAGTATATTACTATAATAGTTGCGATTTTTACACGTTTAACCCTCTATTCATGGCCATTTATCTATGCAATCGCGAAATATCGAAGATTTTAACCGACATTTTCTTTATAGATTTTTGTAATTATGCTTTTCGAAATCCTTCTGTAGATACACAATGTGAAAGGAAGCTTCATGGTCAGATGGTTAAGAAAATTAGCCATTTTCTGTTGTTCTCTTCTGATATTTGAAAGGAAAGGGAAAATCGAAAAAGATCTCTGGAATATATAAAAGGTGTGCTCAAGGTAGGATTCTCGAGACAATGAATTAATGGCAGAAAAATTGGAATCGAAAAGATGTGAAAGGTTTGGATAATACTGTTCTTTTCAACGACGCTGGACTGCTTGAAATAATTATGATTGTAATAACGATATAGTATAATTACTGCAATGAAAACCTTGTGATATACAGTAATACAATTATTTAACGTTAATCTGTTAACTGGTGGAGACTAATTGATGCATTGAGACATATTTCAACAAACAATGGTTTATTTATTTTTCATTGTATTGTCAAAATTAAAAAAAGAAACGAAAAAGACTTAAGTGAAACATTTTAATAAAAATTCAGTTTGTATCCTCTTTGTTGATACCGTAACATGGTTGCAATGTTCTCTTAAGAAAATGAACAAATAAAAAAGAATAATGTTTTAAAATCGTCATTCTACTGTTTTCTTTTTATTCCCTAAAATTGCTTTCCCTAAAAATCGAGGGAGTTATATATATATATAACATTACTTCTTGATTTTGTCATTGAAGTAACAAAGTGGTTTGAAGGAAAGAATTAAAACAGAAACTTTCAACTTAACGCATTGTACGCTGGCTGAATGTCGACTGCTGAAAGCCTTAGTGTCAGTAATCACGCTGATTGTTTACGGAGAGTGGATACTCGAAAGAAAATATATTAAAAACTTTATACATTTTCACAAAATAGTATGTAGTATATTTTTCAGAAAAATTTTAGCGAATATTCACCATATGCGGTTTTAATAAAAATCAAACGTTCGTCAGAAGGTTGAAAATCTCACAATAATGCAGGGCTGTCGTACAATGTGTTAACTCTTTGCGTTTCGAAGATCTTGAATGATCGATCATCGACTTTAGCACACTCATTTGCAAAAGACCTTTTGAAAACAACTTTTTTTTGTTTTTTAAATGAAAAAATGGTACATGTTCATGAATTTATATATTTTTATTTATTTCGTTAATTAGTTTTATATTGGTGTTAAGTCTTTGCATTCCGAGAATCTTCTTGTACGATCGACAATCAATTTTAGCACACTAATTTGTAATAAAACTTTTGAAAACTACAATTTTTTTTTATACAAGAAAATGACAATTGTTCATGAATTTATATATTTTTATTCATTTTGTTAATTTACTTTATTTTAACGTAAATAAGATTTATACAGAGTTATGGTCTCCATGTTACAAATGTCGCCATAATGGGGCTTGTGGTGTGCAAAGGGTTAAAATACATGTCTTTCACCGATCTTGTTTTTTTTTTTTAAGGGCAGGAATTATAAGAACAGTACAGTTCCTGTTATTTATTTCAGAAACTTTAGTAGAAATTGGCGTGCCGTTTGTGAAATAATCGATTAATTTGCAGGTTAAAATACTCAACAGTTAACAGGTTAATAATCTTTTTTGAAAAAAAATTTCATTTTCACCTCGTTTTTCACGTACACTTTTCTGTTTTCCATGAATTATTTTGAGCAGTACATTTCGGGAGAAAAAGAAAAATAAGATTTCCTTTTCATTCGTTTTCGCCGGAACTTTCGCGGAAAAATTGTCTTTTTTCTTTTTTTTTTTCTTCACCCTCCATTGGCGTTGAGAGACTTCGTAAAAGTTGACGATACGAACCTGCACCCGAAAATGTCCCATCTGCCTTCCGGTCTGCCTCGATTTCACGTAAGTAGAGACATTTTTATTTATTTTCTTTATTTAAAAACGACGAAGTTTCGTAATTAATACTCGCGTAACTTTTCTCGCTCGATGTTCTTTTCATTTTTTCTGTTATTTTTGAAATTTTTCATTTGATTTGCCGCGAAGTTTTATTATTTGCGATCGATAACATTCCTGAGTAGCTTGTAATTTGTTCCACAGACTATTTATCCCGACAGTACTCGTTAGTATTGAACTGGTACATATAAAATTGCGTAAAACAATGTAGAAAAAGAATGCAATTAATGTGAAATAATTTCCACACGATTCTGTACACTTTTTGAAACGATTAACTGCTTTCGTTATACTAAATTTATAAAAATTATGAGCCAATGAATTAAGAAATTCTTTGGATGCTACTCTTACATTTTTGTGTTCATGTTGGAATAATTTCTTTATTAAAAAATTGTTCAAATGTTCGAAGAAATGGTAGTTTATTGGAAAGGAAGGTCTACTATGTACAACAAAATGTAGCAAAATTTCATATACTTTTCCATGGAATGTTTTCAATCATTTTTCTCAAAACGTTATCCTCAGCTGACTTATTTAACCTTTTTGACTAATTTTCGACTGAAAAGTTACCCATTTCAGAAGTCACCAACATTGAAGTGTCTTAACATTCAAATAACTTTCTACAAATGTAAAATTCATATTTTCAGCAATGTTACAGCAATTTTTTCAGCATAAGTTTAAACTTATATAACAAGAAGGTTACACAAATATCCCAATTCTTCATCACAAACAATTGTATTATGAACTCTTTTGGTATTCAATATACGTGCATTAGAGTAAATTCCTTCTTCTTCAATTCTTTTTTTCAAAATTTAATACATGATATTAGCCTGCTAATTTCAGCTGTTGAAAAAACATTTCATTTGCACCATCCTAATAATAATTAGGCAAGAACTTTTCGCGACTGGTAAGTTATACTCGGAAAGAATGCGTGTTTGTATAATCCAACATATTTGAACACAATCATGAAGTCACACGTATTTTCAGTGTTGTGATATGTGACGTCGTGGCGTAACACTAACAGGGGAACTTTGGTAATCCAAAAATTCCAATTGTTTTTGTTTTGCTTTTTTAATTTTGCAGGTTTGTAAGGAACTTCAGGAAAAGTATCGGGCAATTTAATAGGCCAAAACGGCTTAACACCAATTCCATCTCTAATTTCGCCTAAGTTCCGCTAAAAAAAGTGCACACAAGTACATAAATTCGCTGGTTGTCTGTTTTAAACGACCCGTTGAATAACCTAACTCGGACGAATAATTAATATACCAATTATTCATACGCGGAAGAGAGAATTTGCCGAACGTCCGATCCAATGTATGTGTGCCTGTGTATATGTGTACGCGCGTTTCCGTTTGCGCGTTTCACAAGGGAAATCCACGACTTACGCGAATATCCACCGACTTATGCTGCCGTGGCCCCTTTGAATGTCGCTTTTCCGCGCACAGTCCGATTAACAAACCATAAGCGAGACCTCGCATCGAGTTTTCACGAAGCAAACGGAATTACCCGGACCACTTCTGGTGTGAGTTAGTTTTGATACGTGATTTAGAGAAATCAGACGTTTTTTCCCGTTTGAACGTGTTTGTAGCGCAACGCGTGGTTCTCGATTTCGTTAAACCACGCGACGCGAACTATTACTCGCGAAATTAATATTGGGTAATTGATTCGAACGAAAAGTAGAACACTATGAACGCATGTTCTACCGTCGAATTATCCGTATATTAGACTCGACGAATGAATTGCGTCACGAAAACGATCGACGCTGTGAACCGCGAAGCATGCGGAAGAAATATTCGATATCGTCTCGAACGATCAACGATAGAACACAGAATGTGTCGTTAAAATCCCGAACGATTGGATTCTAAGCGACCTGTGTTTCTCCGAACAATGAGAAGATTGTCTTGGTTAGTCTACGAACGATTGTTCCTTTGCAGTGGTTGTGTAAGACTGTGTCGATGCAAACCTAGTTTTCTTTTGCACGTTTCACAAAAAAGAAAATGGTTTCTCTTCTTTCTTTTTTACTTTTCGGTGTAAGCAAACTGCACAATTCTTGTGTTTTCCTTCTAGATGTAAGAAAATAAAACGAGGCTTTCCATCTAAACGATCGTTTTCGTCACTTGTTCCAGGCCTTCCCGATTTCATATTTAGAACACAAATATCACCAATAAGTCCCAATAAAATGCTTTCTGGAAATCTTTCGTCGATCATAGGTTTTCTTCTTTCATTTTCAGTTGTTTCTTTATAAAAAAAATACACGCACTCACTAAAGAGATTTCAAATAAAAAAAATATTTCCTACATGACTTGAGTGTTCGACGTAAAAAAACAATACACCATCCATATATTTGTTATAATGTATGATTATTTCTTATTGTTAATTCTCTGTTAATTATCAATAAGATAATTAAATGTTAATTATCTCTTATTTCCTCTATACTATCGGAATGTCTTGTCCTTTTAAAGACATTGTGGAATATAGATCTCGATTTTATACTGAGCATAGATATTATTCTTTTGTCCCTCCACGTAAAAAATGGTATGATAAAATATAATGCATATTTAAACTGGCAATTTAAAAATCTCGAGTGTGACGCACTATAGGAGTTCCTGTGATAAACACTGATGTCGAGTCACACTCGACAAAGGAGTGCAAAGGGTTAAAACGATTCCAATTGTACTGGAAGTGAATTGGTAAAATAAGAATTTTAGCCTCGGAGGAAACGTACCTGATTTACGGTGGGTGATCAACGTGTTAAGGATCTTCGTTGCGTAGAAATAGAATTTTATTTGAAAGAAATCTAATACTATGTGGTGTGCACGTGTTAAAATATAAATTGACTCGAGGATGGGAAAATAGAGCTATTTAAAGGTTTACGAAGATGAACTTTGGGATATGACTGTGTAGGAGAGTTGAGAGGAGAGTTGGAAGATGAAGAGTCCAGTGTGACTAATGTTGAAAGTTGGTAACTAATTGTACATACAGGCAATACTAAGGCTGAGGAAGAAAATATTTAAGCGTATAATAGAACGAACGAGTAACAAATACAGGATCAAAAAATCGAAATCGAGTAACCTACGAATGAATAACGAGTAAAATGGTATCCGAATAAAAATTTCACGCCGTTCAACAGTATCTTCGGAGAAGAGAGTCTACCATTCATGATTTTCGTAATCGAAAATCGTTTTTCTTCTTTCTCTTGTCCAACCTGACTTTTGAAAAAGTCCACGAACATTCGTGGAAACTTCACGATTTATCATATCTATGTTCCAGTACAAACACACCTGAAGAATGTTCCCACTGGGAAAATATGATCACACGATTAATTAGGAGTTAGAGGAAGCCAGAGGATCCGGCTTGATTTGCATATGGTCACGCTAAGGATTCGCGTATGCACATTTTAGGCCCGTTCTGAATGTTTCATGAAGGTGTCCGGCTCCTTTTAATGCACGCCGCGTTCCTATGATCCTCACATCGCACTATACATAATGTGCATACATGAACGCCAGGGATCTAGTAAGTGTGGAGACCCTTATCGAGTGTGTCCTATCGTCAAACATGAGATGCGAGCTCGTGGCAAGTTTCGTCGTTGGATACGTTAAATATCTTGAAACCTGGCTGAATTTGGATCGAAGATTACGCTTAGAATGATACGACACGGATTCGTGAGCATTCTTTCAACATCGCAGATTTTTCTTCCTTATTTTGGTTTTCTTTTCTTTTTTCTTTTTGTAGTTGGTTCGTTGAATTCATACAATTAGTACAGCCATTCAAATCGAGATATTCGCGATGGTATATCTGCAAACTGGCAGAAAAATGGCGAAAACTCATCGACGACGATGGAAATTATTTCGACGATTGGTCTGTTTTCGTCCTTTTCAAATGAAACTTCGATTGTATCCAAAAATTAATTTCTACGCCAAATAAGTGAATTCGAGTGTGGAATTAATTGTAAAAGCAGTTAGAATGGAAAATTGAATTTGAAAGATTAACAAAATTTCGTTCTTTTTTAATTTCGATTTAGTAATATTCGAGAACTATAGTAGTATGTTGTAAGTATATAGTATATAGTGTTAGAATGGTAATAAATTCGAATTTCGCTTTTTTCAACTTCGAGTTCGTATGTGAAATAATTTTAGAGAATTCAAAGAATTCTTGTGAATTGGAAAATTGTTGAAGAGGAATGGTATAATTGAATATGAGTGTGCAATTAATTATACAACTATTTGGAATGATTTGTAAATTTGACTTTGGAACATTGTTATGTCAGTTTTTTTAAATGTCAATGCCACTCGTGTGATCATTCTGGAGGATTGACAGTGGCAAATGATCGTAAAAAAATGAAATAATTGAATTTAAATATAGAACCAATCGTACAAATGTTGCAAATGTTAAAAAGCAAATTTCAATTTTGAATATCGATAAAATTTCAGTTCTCCATTTCGATTTCACAGTAGAAATCATTTCTAAGAACCGGAAGTATTGAAAGGTTCCAGAGTAATGGAATAATTGAATTTACGTATAAAATGAATTGTACAAACGCCAAGACTGTTCGAATATTAATAATTATCATAGATTTGAAACAGATAAAACATAACTATATATAAAGTACTTAGAAAATTTTATTCTAACTTTTAGATAAGTAATAAAGTTGGTGTAACAGAAGGGCAATTGTATATGACTAAACCCAATAATTGTGTGTTTATGATATCTTAACACTTACAGAATTGTGCCTCGTAAAATTTTTGGGCGTCTGAATGGGTACAAATTTGGCACTTTTTATTTTTAACATCCTTCTTTATAATTCCCTCGGTAACATAGAACGTGCCGGTAAAGAGTTTAATCGAGTAAATAATCTAAATCTTGAAAGAATTCAGATCTGGTATATCTTCTGAATTTCTCGTATTCACAAAGGGAAACGCATTACAGAGAAATCCCTCTCTTTCTTCCCGCTTGGAACATGTGCCATTAGGTGAAAAAAAGCAACCCAGTTCCAGCTCTACACAATTATAATATCTTGCATTATTAAGTCCCTTCGTTCCACATCTTGGCCTGGCTCCCTTTTGTCGCGTGTTTGCCCGGGTAACGAGGCCGCATGTCCTCGAGACAAACAACGTCCGACGTTCGCGATATTTTCCCAAGTTTGCCGGGGCAATTGGACGCACGAAGGGCCTCGATAATTGCTTGCATCCTTCATTTGGAAAACGCCTACAGGAAAGTTGAACACTGTGATGATAAGATGAACATTGAACGTTTGGTATTGTAGGGAAATGGGGGTTAAGAGGTTTGCTCGTGTTTGAAACGTGACGAAGAATAAGTGTCAGCTCTGTGATGTTTTTCTGAAGGAAGTATGAAATGTATGGTACCGCGGGTTCTGTCTGTATTATTCGTACAACTTTAAGTAAGCTTTAGGAATTTTTATATGAAAAATCAATCAGTATTAACACTTTGACGGCCGCTGTTATCGACCGTGTGATTTCGTTCGAGAGTTTATCGGTTGACATGATTTGTGACATAGTTCACATAATCAGAAGAATAAAAGACAAATTTTTTTGCGAGTTTTGATGTTTTTAATAAATGTATGTATTATTATAGAAATTTTATAATATATTTTTGAGTAAAGTTTGGAAATATTTTCAAACTGCTGCGTTTAAGAAAGGTTCTTCTCAAAAATGGATCCCTCAAGATATTGGCTATTGTAGTTTGGGAACATAATAGTTTGGAATTTTCCAAAAATACCGTTTTCTTTTTCTTTATTTTTGTTGTTTTTTCATTTCTATTTTTTAAGTGAACGAAAACTAAACATCGCCAGTTTTTTAATCAAATGACTGTTCTTTTGTGATCAAATGTAAATTGAAAAATTATAGCAAACCAAGAACTCTTTTGTTCTATTTGCTTTTTCTTTGGTTTCATTCGATTTTTCACTTTCAAGTTTTCCTCCACGGTTAAACTTGTATAAAAATACTGGCGGTAAAAATACTTTTCCGTGATAAAAGCAGTTGTCAAAGTGTCAAGAAAGCTGGTATATACGATATATAATAGAAACGAGACTTAAGGTTCGTTTGAAACGAAATAAAAAACGAAGAATATTTTTGTCATTTGTTTCCTGAAAGAAGTATTTAATATACTATTGAACCTTAATTTTTGCTGATATGTTTCTTAAACTTTCAAGATTGTTTAAATATTTTTTTAAATAGAAATAAAATAGTTGTTAAAGAAGTCATAGAAGTGGAGAGAAAAGTATCATATTTTTTTCCGGACAAAAAAAACAATGTATTCATCTAAAATTTTTATGTATATATAATACTTATTTATTTTAAAGGAACGTTTACAAATTTTTACGTGAAAAATGATTCACTGTTAACGAAGTTCCAGCAACAAAATGACGATGCATAGAAAGAAATTACTGATGCACCAAAAATTGTTCTGAACTATCATCTATTTTTGCAAATAAAATTTGACAGATATTTTTCTAATTTTCATACATATGATGAAAAGACTGATTGGTAAAATATTTATTTGTAAATATCAAATTGGAAAGTCATATCAGCAAATACGTTCGTTCATTATATTAATAAAAATACGAGTTTCTTACCTTTAAAAAAAAAAAAAAAATTTGAAATGCTGAAATTTATTTGGTTAAAAATGAAAAATACAATAGAATCTTTATTCTCTGTACATATAAAATTGAATAACTGTTCCTATAAAATTTAATTCTAGTTATTTAAACTATTTTCAAAACTCACTGAATGCTTCGTGAATTTCACACGATCTAATTGTACCTAACAGAAAATATTAAATCGACGTTCTCATGAAATAAACAAATCCATTAACTTTACACCAAAGGTGTGTGCGCGCAGTTTTTTTTTTTCGTTCTGTTTTAATCAGAACCATGAATAATATTCTCGTTTTCGATAGAAAAGCACAGTAGAACGTTGTACAATAGGAAACGTTCGAATAATAGAGTTTTTTTTTACAGCAACAACTAACGTTCTGTAACAATACGAACTTCTTGATTGGCGGCGCCGGTACATCTGCCAGAGAGAGCTAACTCACTGGCCCAATTTAAAATACAAAAACTACAAGCCAGTTTGAAACAAGACGCTTTTACGTGAGTCAATATAAAATTCGCCACTTGTAAAAGCCTAAACGATAACAGAATGTTCGCTCGAATAGTTGGAACTTGTGGTTTTGGTAACGAATTTTGTTTTTTTTTTCCTTTTCTTTCGTTCTGTTTTTAACAATGGAGATATTCATTGATGTCGGTCCATGTAGTATTCTGCAAAACTACATGAAAATTTCGAACAAAAGCTTTTCTACGGGAAATAGAAAAAAAGAATCGATTTAACATCGAAACATTTAAATTTCAAAATTTCAAACTTAGTCTAAAAATGTCGAAAAAGAGGATTTCTTTTTAACTCCGTGTGACACATAATTTTAATTTTAATGTTCAGAGTAATTTTTGTTATTTTCAGTCACCCTTTTTTGCATTTATTAAATAATCGAGGAATCACTTTGCTGAAAAAATGTGACGACTTTTAGCCCACAAAATCGTCCAAACTTTACGGAAAAAAGTATATCCTGTACATTTTGTAACTCTAATTTTATTTGTATTATATTGTTGTAGTGTTACATGATTAATAATTAATTTTTTTGTAATAATTATTAATTCTTAGTTCTCTTGTTAAAATGTAACTGTCAATTGTACATTTTTTTCAATTGTAATTATTCTCTTGTCAATTGTAATTTTTCTTCTCGTGAACAAAAAAAGAAAAAGAAATATCAGTTTATAAAGGGTGAACTTAAATTATCTCGTTTGACTTTGTTCCTTTTTCTTCGTCGCGATTTTAACGCGATTAAAACAGATTTCTGAAAGTCAACACAGAGCACTCGTATGATAGAGACACATATCAGTTACATCATGGATGCTTAATATTCTTCAGTTGATACACGGTATACATTTACCAGAAAAACTCAGTGGAACATTCAAACATTGAATATTCAAAATTATTTGCATGATGAAGCTTTATACACAGATTCTACTATATCCGTTAATGTTCCCCGGTGTTATATATTTCTTATCTGAGAAAAATTCATCCACCGATTCACAATCGCTGAATCTAATTGAAACATTCTCCCAAGAGACAGCTTGAAATGTAACTGATAATGATAAAACAAAATGTTCAATCAGTGAACAGTAAAACAGTAAAGGTTCTAGCAGGATAAGCATGGGTAAACGACCCCCAGATCATTTTTCACTTTTTCTTGGCTGCTAAACAATGCCCTTTGCATGAAAAATCATTTCGCGAAATTTCACTTCGTTTAAGGGTGATATGACCCTAATCTGTTTTATTTATTTTCTCAGTTACTACTTAAGATATTTAAATGGAAAAAATATGTGAAAGAGTTACATTCCAGCTTTACTTGAGATATTTTTTCCATAATTATAAATCAATTATTAAGGATAGAAAAAATTAATATTTTGGGGGGTGGTTTTTGCAAACAATCCTTGGAGTGACCACCTTAAAAAAAGAAATTAAAAAGAATTTTCTGTTATCGCGTTACTGTGTGTAAAAGTTTCAAGTTGGTCAAACAGGCGGAATATAGTTAAATAATTTAAAGAATACTATGAATATATAGTTTTTTTTTTTTTTTCTATTGAAGAGAATGAGTACTTGTCGCAAGGCTGAATACGTGTTATTTAAACGCGACAAGGAAAGAACAATTGCGGCGTTCTAAGGACGTAACATACATAGATGGTAAATAAACTTTCTCTTTGACACAAAAGCTAAAAGCTAGAAGCTAATAAATATGATTAATACAAGATTAATGGTAAAATTGTTGCCTATAAATTGAAAAAATTCTTACATGTAAGAATGTTACTAACAAAAAACATTCCTAAATGATAATCATCGATGTTGATGAAACTTCGGTATATAGTAGTTCTCCAAAAATTATTTTACACGTATTTTTCTTTTTTTATCGGCAATCGCCCACAGCCAAGGAGCAAAAATCACCCTCAACGTTAAGAATGGCGAACGTAAATATTTCCAACATTATTAGAGACAGAAAAACGAAATATTTCGAAGTTTTTACTTTTCAGCGTCAAATTTGTAAGCGTCGCTCTTGAAAAATGCGCGATAATTGTAATATGTCAACTCGGATGAAAACGGATCCAGGCATAATCTCTCGTGAACCGTTGATCTTCCGTTAAATTTGCATTTGCGTCAAATATTCTCTCTCGTTTGAAAGAAAAAAAAAAGTAGAAGAGAAAGAGAGAATCAATGATGGCGTATTATAACGAAGCAATCGTTACGTTCCATCCACTATTGATAGATGTCAGCATCATCATCCTCTTAGAAGGCATCGACGGAGTATCTTATAGGCTAATGACTATTGTTGTGCATTGAAGGGAGCGATGATCATCATCCCCTGTGGGTAGGAACGTGACTCCGACAGGGCGACCTAAGCTGACCTAAATTATCTGGACCTGCACGAACATTCGACGTACGTCCGTTAAGCTTCTCGGATTTCCTGCCGGTCCGTTTCACTTGCCAGCCAGGAGAGGAGATCGGCTTTCGACGATCATGCGTTGGTTAGCCCGTCTTTAACCAACATGAGATCATACGCGCGAACGCATGGTAGCTCTCTTAGAACGATGCTATACTATTACTAGTACTACACCTACTACCACCTACCTACTACCAACACCGAGGCAGATAGACACACACACTGACAGGCAGACAACAGAAACAGACACACAAATAGACAGAAGCACAGATTCACAGATAAGGAGTCAAGACAGACAGATAAACAAATCTAACTAGCTGCCTATTACCAACTACCAGTTACCAACACATAGACAGATAGAGACATGCACAGACATACACACAGCAAGCACACAGGCAGCCACAGAAACAGACAGATAGCAAAGATAGCTGAAATGCAGACACACAGGCTCGCACACAAGTAGTCAAGCACAGACAGACAAACCTAATCAGCTGCCTACTACCAGCTACCTATTACCGACACACAAACAGATAGGCAGACAGACAGAGAAACATACAGCAGATACACAGGTACGGATAGAAACAAACAGACAAGTAGACAGAAACACAGATACACAAGCTCACACACAGGTAGTCAGGCAGACAGAAACGCAGGCAGACAGACAAACCTAATCAGTTACCTACTATGAACTACTTACTATCAACAAACTGCCAAACAGATACACAGGCAGGAAGACAGACGAACAGAAACATAGAAAAGCAAACAGGTACACAAGTAAGCATACAAACACGCAGACACACAGACAGGTACAGAAATAAGCATTCAAACTCGCAGACACATAGACAGGTATACAAATAAGCATACAAACACACAAACACATAGCTAGGTAGACAGATAAACATACAAACATACAGACAAGTACACAAATAAGCATACAAATACACAGGGACACAGATAGGTACACAAATAAACATACAAACACACAGACACAGACAGGTACACGGTTAGGTACATAAACCGACAAACAGATAGAAATACAGACAGACAGACAGACAGACGAACTTGACTAGCCAGCTACTAGCACTTACCTCCTGAACGGGTTAGATCAGTTTGGAAAAACTGTGGGAATAAGGATGTAAACAAATTAGTACAATTTGTGAGTGGAGCCTTAATTAGGCATGCGAAAAGACACTTATACCTAGAAATGAAATAAACGACGTAACTCACAAGCTACGTGCGATTTATGCCACAAGGTTCGAAAGTTTGTGAGACTTGAAGAATATTCGAACCACTACGCCATGTGTTAATTCTACATCGTTTTATACACTGTATCTCGTGATACGTCATATCACAATAAATACAGTAGTTATCTACAATACATAAACGAGTCGATTGATCTGTTATCTGATCAAAACTCCTTTCAGTCTTCTTGCAAATGAGAGAAACAAGAATTCCATTCTTCCTCAGGGAAAGTGTCTTTCAGTTCTCAAAAGCGGCTGGACAGTTTCTGATCTGCAAACATTGTCCAACGAGCGGTGGGGTCCAGCATCAAACGGTTAATTAACGATTCGAGGAGATTAATCGTGGCTCTCGTAGACTCGACACGCTACTCGAAATCGAGAGATGGAAGCTGAGAGAGAGGAAGAGAGAAAGCAGCGGAGGAGAGAGAGAGAGAGAGAGAGAGAAAAGGAGGGAAAAGGGAAGAACGGGTGTGGAGGGGTTGGAGAAGAGTTCATTGGAGCGACAGAGACGGAAGAAGTGAAGTGCATCGAACGATCGATAATCGGGAGAGGAAAAGGCTGGCCGCTTTGTCGCGTTGGCTCGTTATCGAGTACAGAGGCATGTCGAATATCGACTGGAATATCGACGGAATGTGTCAATGCGTCCTGATGAACCGCGACGACACGCGTCCACCGAGTTTCCACGGTTTTTCGCGGACCGAAATTCGATTGGCGTGATCAAACGAGCCTTGAAAAAGACTCGTCGAACGGATTTTTATCGTGTCGTAGATCTCACGACAATTGGAACATTTTATTTTTTTCTTTCTTTTAGTTCCGAAAAAATGATGAATTGTTTCAGATATAATAATAAGAAATTTTATGGTACTGTGCAGAGTGAGAGAGAGAGAATTGGTTTGTTCAGAAAATTGATTGAAACAATTCAACTGAATTATTCACCTCTCACACGGAAATTTAATCTTTCCAGTTTATAATTGAAAATGAGTCGAAATACCAACCTTTATTTCATTTTGCTTTTTGCGAATGTATGAATGTATTTTGTATTTAATACAAGCGTAACAGTAGAATTGAAAACAAAATTCAAAGCGTTGATTCGTCTTCCCCAAGTTAACAAGTTAATATTTCCCTATTTCTTGAATTTTGAAGTAGAGCTTAAAATCAAAGCGCTTACTTTCCTTTCTTTTCTTTCTTTCTTTCTTTTGTTTTTTTTTCTTCACAGTCAATTATAATAGTTAATTTATTTTAATTCTTATCCATGTTAATATGATATATTCTATGTTTAATGTAGATGATACTAGTTACTAAAATATTCAGGATCTTTGGATAGATAAATTATCGAATAACGATCACTTGAAAGGGAAAGATGTAACACATTTAGTTTTTAATCCAGGATACTTTCAATTTATTTAAAATGCTAATTAATTAAAATACTCAATGATATAATTAATTAAAATACTTCATTTGCGCAAATGTAACGCAAATAATGAATAATATAAGAATCATAAAATATATTATCAGTGATAATACACGTTGGTGTTCGTGACGTTGGACTTTCTGTTTGGAAAAAATAAAATATACACGTGTAATATTTCAAATTCACATACATTCAATTGCATCGTTTAAATATTGTTTATGCATATTTTGTGTGTTCTTAATTTAATATTATAAATATTGTGAACAAAGAACAGTGTGATAATTACTCGATCATGGTTTCCAAAAATATATTTCCATAGAGAAATCTATTTAAAGTGTGGCGATATTATTATAAGAAATATAGAACGATCGATTTTTATCGAAAAATGATGCATGATTAATTAGAAAATTTAGTAATATTTATATCAAATGCGTTCGATTATTTTCAATTCAGACACGATAATCCAAATTTAGAAATTTTATTGCAAACACCTGACGTTCCTTTGTTCTCCATTTTATTCGAACAAACATAAATGCACGAAAAATAGAAAAATTGCAGTATTCCACTAATACTGTTACAGAAACATTCGTAATACGAACCACACCTCCGTTCGTGTTAAAATAATGCAAATTAATGAATTAAATAGAAACAAATAAATGCATAAATGTATATAATTGTTTTTCCTTTCAAATCGAAATTTTCGATTCTCGAAAGTGTGTTGGAGTTGATAAATCGATCATATAAAAGAAAAAATACTCAGAGCGCTTTGATGATGCTTCGTCTTCTAGTGTATAATTTACACGTGACAAATGTTCGAATTTTTAAAAACAAAATTGAATATTCCAAAATTGTTTTAAAGATGTTTGTCCGAAGCATCGCGTAGAAGAGAAATCACGCGAAAGATGCCGCAACAACGAGAAATATAATAATCGCAGGCTCGCAGAGCGTATGGAAAATTCAGTATCGATTATCGGCGAGTATTATGCCGGCGAATTTGGTAAAGACACGCGATAATTGGTACACGTCAAACGCACACGTGGCACAAAGCGTATTTCTACCAACCGTTTGCGTTTGAAAAAATTGAAACCTGGCCTCTACGCTGAATTCGACAGAAAATTGATCCGTTATAGCAGAGGATTTCCAAAAGGGAGAACACGATGTACAAAGCACGTGAAAAATCGCAGTGCAAACGAATCGAAGGAAGAATTCGACGAAATTCTGAAATTATTTTTTCTTTTTATTTTATTTTCTTTCTTCGAGGTAAAAATAAGAAATATACTATACGTATACAATTTCTGCATATCGTCGGTATAATATGATACTTGTATTGGGTTGTTCGAAATGTTCCTAACGAAATTTGGCTAATATTAAAACTTTCGGTCAATTTTACCAGTTTTTCTTTCATTTTTTAATGATTGATTCAACTGGGAGCAATATTATACTGAATTAAGAGTTTCTTTACTTCTCGAAAGTTCGTAATAAATTATTGGATATATAGAAAATAATACAAGTTTATTATTCTAGTTTTTATGAAAAGAAATATTTATTTAATTTATATATATTTCAGAAAGACACGTCTCTACTTCTTTATATTAGGGCCACGCAACTTGGTCACCCCAAATCACTGTTAAACAAATTTTATAGAAAAGTTGTAGGGTTTGGAGGGATACATTATGCAATGCATACATGAATGTACATTTTTCTGTGCGTTAGAGGCGTTTAAGAGATTTCAATGACAACTTCGTTTTTTCAAATGAAATGATACATTCTTTATACCAAACTATCGAAGAGCGTTGAATTTTCAGTAAAAGTGTATTGACCGTAAACCTAATAGTTAACGAGTAATTTCACTTTGTTTCTTGTAAAATGGTTTGTGCGTGAATCCAGTTGGAGATTCAATACTAACAAAGATTTCTACAAGACCGCTGTGTTTTCGTGACAATATTTTAACGTTTTCTTTGCGGTTCCAACCAGTTGAAATTTTTTCAAATTTTTTTATTCATATTATCTAGTAAACTGACCCCTTTAACTCCTCAAAAAAGAAAACTCACGTCATTTGGTTCAGTTTAAAAAAATCTATACCGTTTTAAAGGGTGTACGAATACTATTAGGAGTCACTGTAACTGTAATTCTATGCTTTAGGAATTTAACAGCTGTACTCGTTAAATATCGAAGCTCGATGTAGAAGACGGTTTAAACAGCAGAAAAAACCTGGACGAAGGAAGGATAGAAGGACATTACAGAATGGTGAAACGGTCGGAAAGAATAGTTTATTTCTAGTTGCTTTCCAGCTGGTTACCCGAGTAAATCGGTATCCGTGTAATACCTGGCTTTCTACAGAGAACGCCCGGATATCCGATTATATCCGGCCATGCTGCTTTCTCAAGAGGTATTTGAAATTTAAATACGATTCCAACGTCTTCTGCCGTTCGATCCACCTTCTGGTACAGCTCTGGGTGCTGCTTGCACTTTCGAGCATTGTCAAGCGGTTTCTCCATATCCACGAGTTGAGCCCTCGAGAAATTGTGAATCTTATTGAAATTAGGTTGTTTCTTCTTCTACGTTGTTCTTCGTTTTCCTTCTTCTTCGATAGTATTTACTCTACGTTTGTAACTAACAAGGGAACTTTCGGTAACCTTGAAATTCTGATTTCTTTTTGGAATTTTGCAAGTTTGTAGATATGAAGAGAATATTCAGAGGTCGTTAACGAAGGTATGAAACAAATGAAATAACAAACGACCGTGATAACTGTCTCGCTCGACAAAAATGAACAAGTCAAATAATGACTGACTGCAAAAAAATTAAAAAATCGCGCAGGAACAAAGAAATGCCTTTCAGCATCGCGGAAGTAACTGGTGACCCTCAGTAAGTTAAATCCGTTATACATGATTATGAACTTTAGCTTATCCGTTGCAAATAATATTTCAACATGATGTTATAACGCGTAATAACAAATTCATGTTGGTGCAACTGGCATGCCACGTAAAATTAGCGTAGCATTCAACGTGTTAATTTCATATCACGGAGATATAGAAAAGCTCGTCGTGGAAGTTAATAGAAACAGTCAGAGCAATTTTACTGGAATCGCATTAAATTTACGACGACAGGAATCTCACCAGGCTTCCGATTCATGAATTTACCGTTACCGAGCGCTCGTAACTTCATAACACACGTGAAAAGGGGGCTTCTTTGCTAATACGCGAGCGTGAATAATTTTATAGCGATTTCGATGGGCTTCCCCGGCGGGAGTTCAATTGTCCCTCGTTTATTACAGGATGAAATCGATCTTCTGCAGAGAGTAATTGGTTACTTGCGCTGCCAATTAATTCACAAATGCGCGTGTCAAAACTTTTTGCCATTACTATTTTCTTACAAAATATATTGTTTAGTCACTCGCCAAAAGCTTTTACAACTTGAATGGGATACACTGCCACACCCACCATATTCTCCAGATTTGGCACCTTCGGATTATTATTTGTTCCGGTCACTGCAAAATTTTTTAGACGGTAAAACCTTTACCTCAAATGAGGAGGTCAAAAATCACCTGGATCAGTTTTTTGCCAGCAAAGTGAAAAAATTGTATGACCGTGGAATCATGCTACTGCCAGAAAGATGGCAAAAGGTATTGGACCAGAATGGCCAATATATAATTTAATAAAATATTTATTCATTATACGAAAATTGTTTTTCATTTTCATAAAAAAAAAAAAAACGAAATTACTTTCCGAACAACCCAATAGCATAAACATTAAAAAGTGCAATGTCCAATAAATAACTGTACTTCGACAAACAGTTTTAATCGATTACAAATCAATTATAATTCTCTATCGACGTGTACAACACGTCGTTGGAGACTTTGAAACAAAAACATCTTGACGTGTGTGGCACGTCTTTCCAGCGCAAGTGGTTAAGAAAATCTCAGAGAAGATTAGAGTTCTGTGTATGCTACAGACGAGAAAAGAGAAAAGAATAGACTGTTGACTTCTACATGATTCGTGAAATCGATTCTATATTGGGTCATTCGGAAAATTCCTAGCAAAGTTTGAGTAATATTAAACATCAGTACATTTATGAAAAATAAATATTTGATTCTATAATATATACATTATTTCCATCGATTACTTTTCGCCATCTATCAAGTAGCTTCATAATCCTTTTCTCAAGAAACTTTTGATTCTTTTCAATGATGAATTGATCTAATTAGCTTTTGCAAGCCCCTAATGTATTAAATATTTTTCCATTAAAGAAATTTTACGTGGCCCGAAACAAGTGATAATCAGAGAGTGCTATGTCCGATGAGTAGCATAGGTGGAGTAAATGGTTCCAATTAACGTCTAATAATTTTTGTCATGTCTTCATCGAAACGTGTGGTCTAGCCTTATCTTACTAGAAAACGATACATTTCCTTTTAATTAATTCTGACAGCTTTTCTTTCAGTTTTTCATATAATTTATCTAAATATTAATATTAATATTTATCCAAATTAAGAGTTTCCCTGTATGTAAATAAAAATTCAACCCAGTGTCTCGAGTATTTGGGATAGTTACAGGGTGAAATGTAATTTACAGTTTTAACCCCATTTCATCTGTTCTGTTAAACAGAAAATTCTGAAAAATGTCAGAGATATTCTACTCTACTGGTTACATATTTGTGATTTTTTCCGAATCGTTTACTGTAGAAACGAATTTTTAAAAACTGAAAATATATATAAATATTTTTTTTTACATTGAAATAACAAAATAACCAAGCTACACTTTTTACAGTTAAAGTATCTTATTATGGTTATTACATAATTTTCTCACTTTTTTTTTTAAGTTGGTCGACCGTATCATAAACTTAGGATGATCTGTTATCACCAACAATAACCAGTTGGCTTTAACTAAGAAAGCATTATTATTCGTACAGAAATGTTGGATGTACGAATGCACCGTGGTTCCGTTATCATTGTCACAGGCTTCTAATTGATACAAATGCGCGCACGGTGTAATTAGGCGCGTGTCTTCCTTACGAGGAACAAAACCTGAAGCTCTGACAGCCGTCTGTGCGTCGTCGCGTTTATTTCGCGCGAAATACACGCGACTACCTTCTTTCTTTTTCTCATTTTTTCTCCTCGTTTATTCCAATCCTTCGTCAACGGGGATTTCGTTTGTTTCAACGAATTTACACAAAGTTAAGACACTTAAAGTGTTCCGTACTCGCGTAGACACTTGGTACAAGTTTAACGTACTATACGAAATTCAGATAAACGAGATTTTGCATGGAACGGTGAGCGTGTAAATAAAAACGGAAAGGAGTTGTCGGAAATCGTTGAATTTGTGTCAGTAACTGCTTTCGTATACAGTGACTTCCATTAACACATTGCGTACGGCACTCTGCTCGCTGAACACGCTTCCAGGGCCTGCACATTTTTGGACTCATCAGCCTCCGTCTCCGAATCTTCACTTTGGCTTGAAATATTATACTTTTTATTCAGTCTTCTATGTTTAATAACATCACTTAATTCAAGAATGTCGCTATTATCACTGAGTGCATTTTCGTCTATAGTGTTATTTGGTGCATCCGATAAATCATCAAATAACAATTCACTTTGACTTTCATTTTCTTTACATCTATGCGTCATTTTGCTACTTTTTTAGAATTAGTGTCTATCTAATTGATTAGGCGTGAGTAAATTAAAAGTTCGAAATTTGAAAGGAAATTGTTCCATCCGATACGGAACACCGTAATTAAAGATTCTCGAAGGTTAGTTTATGACATGGACATGACAGACAGTTTATTTTCGTGTTTATTTTTCGTTAATAGTTTTAGAGTTTTATGTTTCTATAACCGGCAATTTGTGCCTTCGCGTTAGTAAAGGTAGTTTAATCATTTCGAGTTTTTTACACAATGGCTTTAGAATTTCGTTTCGTTCGTCTTAATAACCGACCAGGTCATAAACTCGGTATTTCCGAAAGGTCGGCTAAAACATGTGTATAACGGTCCTTGTCGTTAAGAGTCGACCTGGAGGAATTTTCCGTGACCCATCGAACCTTCGAGAAACCCCCCATACTTAGACAGTGCCTTCACCCCCGCTCTGAGAAGGGCTGGCTAAAGGGCGGTACTTAAATTTAAGGAAATGGCAAAAATGCGCTGATTGGAAAATCAAAGAGTACCAATCAGCGTACTCAATCCTTCTTCGAGGTGTCACGATCGGAGACGAGAGGACACTTCGGGACTTCGTCGCTTACCACACCAGTATTCACTTCGTAGCTTAAGACACAGTATTCAAATCGCAACATTCTATACAATTGTAACATACGATACGAAACTACATCTCGTATCATATGACATACAAAATACGGTCCACTTCATACATATTCGACTGGGACTTCAAACAGTGAAGTTCCTCCGCGTCGTTTAATCGTCGCTAATAAACTGCCGACGCTGCGACGCACATACAGAAGTCTTTGCTCACTTCACACGTCAACGTTAATGACGAGCGAATTGTTGTAGTATTGGATGACGGAAGGTAAAGAATGAACGTTGTCGCGAGTTTACATAACAAATAAACTTAACTTTATTTAAAAAACTGTTAAACGAGTAGTGTGTTTAAACTAACGAAATTACTGATCGTACCTTTGAAGGTATAATTGTTTTAAGTGTTTTGAAGAATCTGCCGTTTTAGGAAAAAACTCTTCCTTAAATCACCTAGGTGGAGGTGTAGAAATGGGGATGAATTACGCTGATTGGATAGTGGAAAGTAGGAATAGAAGGTGGTAGCTTTTTCTAATTGGTTGAGGCTATTAGAGTGAGACGTTTGCCAAGTAACCGCCTTCAAACTAACAGTTACTCTCAAATACCGCGAGTACCCACGAGTAACGTGTATCGGACTTTCCCAATGCCTTGACCGTAGCAGGTAATACTTTATTACGCTCTTTGACTTAGCCAAGGCAAACGAAATTAAGGTGACTAAATTAAAAATTCCTAATCCTAGCACAAAGGGGCAATTGTCACTATACAGTTAAGAAAGGGAGAAACACGTACAGTAGTTAAATAACGTTATTCTGCTATGGGTTCGTTGAGAATTTCTTAGAGTACTTAAAACTATTTACAGCGTAAAATTTCCGAACCGTCTTTATGAGGTGCAGCAACGCTGACCGATTCGTTTACAACTTGATGACGTTATATAATACATTTTGCAGTTATTTTTTATAATTAATTTTATACTGTAACACTAGTAAATTCATTTAAAAGCTATTTCTTCACAAACTGAAACGCTAGTTTACAAATAATAAAATGTTGTACAACGATAAAATGAATAAAATGCTTTATACAGTACGATACACAAATCGAGAAGATTCTTCTATTAACGACAATACTGACCGATTCTTTTTCATTCTTTTGGAATTCTCGTATGCATTTATTTCGCGATTCTTTTGTCATAAGCTACTGAAAGGCTTCGTTATCATAGCAACGTAAAAAACAGATCAAATGATGTACAATTCGTCGAGTCGTCGATACGCGCGTATAAGAAGACATTAAAACGAGATATTTCATCACAGTCGGTTTGCTAAATACGAGATATCTCGTGACCCGTACGCAATGAGTTAATGGGAGTCGCTGTATAGAGCTGCGGGTAAAAATTTCCGACTGACAGCGTTTCTCGTGTTTGATTCAATTTCATATATTTTTTTTGAATAGTAGAAAATTTAACGATTTGTAAGAATTACATCCATGCAAGTTTTTAAGAAATATATTTTTTATCTTATATTTTACTTGTACATATTTGAACAAAAGTTTCTGAATGATTGCAATACACGAAAGGTGTATTATTAAAATATATATTTATATATGTTTTCATCATCTTTCAAAGATATTTTTCATCACACATCGACTATGTTTTTCGTAAAGAAAAAGGTCATGAAAATGATCTAAAAACAGTTCTTAAATTGGGTTTGTTGTATACACTCCACCAAACGTAATCGTGATCGTCATTTACGTGATAGTGTGTTTCGTGTATAATGCCATCGAATGTACATTAAAATAAAGCAGCGAGTACTAGATTACCTTCTGTACTTTTCGTTTCATTTCAATTCAAAGTTCTATCGCTCTTATTGGAAGATCCTATGTAAATCCACATGAAATTCTTCCGGTACCTAGTAGTTATCTGAAAAATAAGGTTCTGATATCCAGACGGTGAGTGCCTTCAAATTTTCAAGTGATCGTAAAGTAGTTGACTAGCTGTGCTTCTACAAAAAAGCTTATCTTTTTACGGTCGAACACATTTTCAATATTTCACGTCCCAAAAAAAAATTCTAGAATTATTCCTCTTTTTCTCTTCTTTTCTCGAGACACTGCACATACTACTCGACGTAAGTTATTCATAGAGAATAAATCACGAGGAAGCTGGCTTTGATCTGAACCAGAATTCGAATTATGCAGGCCTCTTCGCGTTCATGTTCACAGGCACACCGTTGAAACCTAAGCAAAGCTAAACTGCATTAGTCGTACGGCGTAATGCAGGGAAATAGTAGCTATCAGAAATTCGGCAAGGACTTAGAAAGCCTAGGCACGTCCACGGGTAAGTCTGTATTAACGGGTTTCACCAGGTCACGGAGTTTCCTTTTATTCGTGCAGAAACGCAGTGCAGTATGTTCCTTTGTGCGGGTAAGAATAAAATTTCTGGGAGAATGATGGAATAATAACGAACATTGAGTTTTTTTTTTATATTTTTTCTTTTTCTTTTTCATTGTTTGAAAATGAAACTTCAGTTTCTTAGGGATTCTGCAGGACCTCTTTCAAGAAATGTGATCTCTGATATTCTCTCTAATATACTTGCTCATATTTAGGGAATGTTTGTAAATTTTTATGTTAGAAACGAATTAATGTTAAAGAAGATATAATTATGAGGATCAAATGGATGTTCCTTATATGCAGAGTGAAAAATGATTTTTTCTCTATGAAAAAATCCTTTGTGATTTTTTAAATGTTTTTTTAGGTAAGTACATTGACCTACCGTTTTCTCTAATAAATTCATTCATCTTTCTAGAGTATTTATACGTTTTTTACATGAAAAATAAATCATTGCCTAATTTATGGGCCTGTAACTTATGCTTTTGTCAATATTTTTCCCTGATAATATTATTCTTATATATTATATATCACTAACCACTGTATACTATCCATTAACCACCATGTATGATCTATCAACCACCATATGTGATCCACTAGCCACTGTCTATGCTCTGTTATCCACTATTTATTATTTGTTATCTATTATCTACTTTATATATTTATATATTTATATTAATAACAGATCATAGATAGAGAAATATATAAAAACAATAGATAAATCGGTTAAATTTTGTATATCAGTTCAGAAATAGATAAATCAAACAAAGATTTGCGTAGCAGTATAGATAAATTTTATATATAAAAATATATGAAACAACAAACTATCAATATAATACAATATTTTTTAACCTTTAATTTATTATTTGAAATAAAATTTGGCATGTTATGTTTTAAAGTGATATACTCTAAGATTGCGTGTAAAATTTCCAAACAATCGTTGAAGTACTTTTTACAATAGTGTGAGAAAATATTTCTCATTGGAAGAAAATGTTAACCCGGGTTTCACACTACAACACTAAAATCTCGAGGACTCAATATTAACAGTGTTAATAATAGTTTATTGTATACACACAGGTGGTTTAATTGACAAACAAACGAATATGTGTAATTCACCCGTGAATATATTTAGCAAATGCAAATTATACATCAACAAGTATATATTTGCCTTATCTATCAACTGTTTGCTCTATATCGAAAGCAAAAAATTATTTTTCCCGATCATTCTAACGCTATCTTTTCAATATCATACACTTGTTGATATTTTGTACTTTGCGAAACCTATTTTAAAGGTACAAGAAAATATCGAACACTTATTGGGGATATTTTTGACATGATAATCACGAAATTGACAAATTCCAAAATAATATATTTTGATAAATATATTATAAATATAAAAATAGTAAAGATATAAATATTTCCATAAGTATATTGTAAATATAACAATAGTAGAGATATAAATATTTCGATAAAGAACTTGTAAATACAAAAATGGCAAAGATATTATAAATATTTCGATTAAATTCTACAATATTCGACACTTATTCTTTTTATCATTATCGAAGGAGTAAAAAACGCCACCAAAGTTTGAGGTAATAAATATATTTATTTTGATATTACGAAAATTATTAGGAATGAAGGAATGCTGTACATAAACAAATTTTGTATTTTCATATTTTTTATTATTGCAGAATTATTAATTAAACATTTGTAATACATGTTACTGTTAATCCTTCTTGTAAAATACTTATCGATTTTTGCGTAAATCAGCGCCAAGGTGAAGAATAAAAATAAATTAATATTTTTCATAGAACAATTTGTAAGTTTTGAATAATCATATGATAAGTGTTCATCGTGGAGTGCTAATAGTATTATTTGTAACGAGGATAAATTATTACCGGACTCCAATTAATTTATAGAATTATCGTAAATTAATTCTACTATTTCCTCTTTAAATTAGTTCTGTTGAAAAGGAAACAAGATAAATAAAATTGGTACCTTGAACATCTATAAATAGTTTGTATCATTATCTTTAACACTCGTAAGCTTTCCTCCAGGAAAACGATGAAGAAAAAAAAGTGTTCCACGTACAAAATTCGACGTCTAACCGAGGGCAGGTTCTAACGAAGTCTTTATAGCCTTCGTGTCGCAACGGGGAGCGTTAATTAATACGTTAACGAAGAGGGTGCACCCTCTTTGAGCTTGTAAAACTCACATAAATATCCGCCATTCCTGACAGTTAGTTCTTCGAAAATCATCGCCCCCGTTGGTCGACGAGAGATGATTAAATTTTCTTGAAAAATCGCAAGGAATTCAATGGTATACATAGTGGAGATTATTTAATTTTCGATATTTAATCTGAGTATTTTAAAATGAATAAAAGATGATTAAAAAAAGAAAAATACACACGATTGTTGTAGTGAACAATAAAAAACAAAAAATCAATTCGACGAAATTTCTCGTAACGAGACAAAAGGGGGATTATAGAAAATATTTTCATTGTCATGAAACTGTGATTTTAATCTTTCGTTTTGCAAGTGAAAAATTTCTATAATAATCTTCCCCTTAGTAGTGTGCGTGTATGTCTCTATATAGGAATTCTCTTCTTTTTTTTCTTTCCTTGTTTTTTTAAGAAGCAAGTTTTAAAGAAATACTCGAATATGTACTAAATTCTTTGAAATTTTACACTGCCAGCGCTACTATTTGTGGTAAAAAAAAGAGGGATTAAAAACGAATTGTACAAGTTCAAACAAAACATACGCCACCGAATCGGGCAAAAACGTTTTGAATAAAAGAATTTTTTAAATGAAAACATGCGTGTTTTTTATTGCCGGATTTTAGTGAACCTTGTTCTAAATGCAGGTATCGTAAATTTCCGCGGACTTTAGTGGTAGATTCCAGTGAAAAAAAAAGAAGGAGAAACCGCAAACAAGAAAGAAGAAACCACAATACAAAAATGGCCGATTTAGATCATGCAAGATAAATTAACGCCAGTAAGAGAACTCTGTTTCTTTTATGAAAGGACAGAATGGAAAATATATTTCTAGAAAATTGTATAAAAGATCTCAGTTTTAAAAGTAGTACAATTAAAATAGAGACGGAGGCAAATAAGAAAAGCCGTGTGTCGACAGTGTGTCGACGCAGGGATATATGACGCCCCATATGCCACTGTCGACATTTATTGTTGATTGTGAGCAATATTGCGCCAAGCGCTGCTCTGCCGTACCTAGGCTACTGCCTATAACCAGCAGGTTGCCACTGTCGACAGTGTGTCGACGCGCTTTCGATACTAATCATTATAGTCATCCATCGTTGAACGCTCACTATCAACTAACGGCGACTATAGTTGCCAATAAAGATTTCACATTAATTCGAAACTTAAATTGAGTAGAGCATAGCCCAGTGGTTCCCAACCGGTGTTCCGCAAGCATTTCACAAGTGTTCCACAGATTTAGTCGCAAAACGGAAGTATCGGTAAATAACATAAGAAAATATTTTCCTTTTCTCGACCCAGACAAATATGACTTTGTTAGGAATCCATTTTTTTTTTTTCAAAAGAATTATATAATAATTGTGAATTTAATCTCCCAGGGGAAGAGGAGCTTATATCCTTATCATCTGACCACACCTTGAAAATTAAACACACTGAAAAACAAATCCTGATGAATTCTGGATATGCGTTCAACAAGAATATCCACTGATATAAAAAAAAGCCATAAAAATTTTACTGTTTTTCAACTTCATATTTATGTGAAGTAGGGTTGTCCACATTAACCAATATAAAATCTAAAAAAAGGGAAAGACTGATAAATTTAGAGGAAGAAATAAGGTGGCATTGTCTTGTATACGTCCAAACATAGAAAAAATATGTAAAAAAACATCAGGCACAAATTTTCCATTAAAGTTATTTAGGTTTTTTTTTTCTGTCTCAGAAACGGCGTTAATAATATAACTATAAGCAGTGATTTTGAATTATAACTGCCCAATTCTAATAAAATCACTGATGACAAACTTAAGTAATAAGACAAACACTCATATTAACTTAAGTAAGTTTCATATTAGCTAAAGAAAATTGCTCACAAAAGTGTTCCGCACCGTAGAAAAGGTTGGGAACCACTGGCATAGCCTCTTATCTCCTTGGTTACGAAATTTCAGCTGTTTTAGTGTAATATATACTTCAGTAGTTGTATTATTTAGCATGGCTTTCAGTACTAAAGTAATGCCAAGTTGGCACAATATTCTACACATACTTCGTTTCGATCTTCTGTGTTTATTTAAAAACAAAATCCTCTCAAGCTGACTACTAGACAGTTCTCCTTTTGATTTGTATTAGGGACAAGACTAATCGAAAAAGCGCGGTAAAAGAATGCGTCATTTGCTTTGAAAATAGTAGACGACGAGAAAATCACTGTTATTGTAAGATTTGCGATGTAGATTTATGTGTTTACCCTTGTTTTAACCCTTTTACACTCCAACCTTTGCTTTCAGAAAAGCATGTAGGAAAAGTTTTCTACCATTTTCTTTTCACCGATATTCTCAAAGATACGGATTTGCAAAATTGCACTGAATGCGCATAGTACAGAAAAATACACAGAATATCCGAATTACAGTGCTTTGAAACGATTTTCTATGCAAGTTTCACTTTCTTTTTACCATATTCTCAAAAATATAAATTTGCAAAATTGCACAACCTATTCAGAATATTCGAATTACAGTGCTCTGAAAAATACTGATTCGAATAGAAATCTGCAGTCCGGCAATAACTTAACCCTTTGCACTCCGTTGTCCCCTCTGAGGGAACATCAAAATTTATTAGTGATTATGGGGAATCAACTTATTCCAGCGAAACTTTTTGCGAAATGCATATTTCCCTGAAGTTTTCTGCTGAAATTGCACAAGAAATCAAATCAAAATATGGTACAATTACTAAGATATATAAAAAAAAAATGAACCAAGAGCACGTCCATCCACATCTTTGCCGGGCAATAGACTGAACAGTAAACTACATATGTATGTATTCCCAATGTAGGAGAAAGAAAACGGGACTGTATTGTTTGTTCTGACAGGAAAATACCAGGTGAAAGACGTCAAACTACTTATTATTGTGAAACGTGCATTAATTAGCCTGCAATACATATTGGGGAATGCTTCAAAACTTATACTGTACAAAATTATAAGCAATAAAATGTTGATTTTGATTTTTTGCAAATATATATTCCTCGATGTCTACAAATTCATATAAATCAAATATCATTATAATACCTTACTTGGTTCCAAAACTATATTATATAATATGACGGTTTGTAAGTGCACGTTTTCGCGACAAAGTGACGTCTGTATTATGCAAATGGTGCATAATATGAGTGGCGGTGTATTATGCTATCTTCTTGTGTAGATTATAATTAATTGATAATAATAATAATGATAATAATGAAGGTTGAATGCGTAATACTAAGGAGCTTGTACACACTCCACGAGATAGGGAACCATTTAAAAAGATACACAGTAAGTTTCAGAAAAGCGCTCGAGGAAAAACTTTTTCTCGAAAAAAGTTTCCGTCAGAGAGGTGTTACAGTAGAAATGAGTTATTTTTTTTCGTATCCTGTCACGCAGACTAAAAACTACATTTTTTTTCCTTATCCTTTTTTTGTGTTTTTTCTTTTTTCGTTTTCTCAAACCTTTCCTTCCTTTTCTCAGAGTATAGAGTCGTTCTCAGTTATGGACTTTGTAAATAAAAAAATAATTAAAATACAGTGTTCTTAATTTGCCTACCGACACGTGTAAATATACATTCATTATAAGATTATTGTTACAATCACCATAGATATTATAATCTTGCGACGGGGAATACAAAGTGTAATGAAATATGACAGTTGGTGGTAGGTAACGTCCGGGATGGCTCGGAGTGCAACGGATTCAAATTATCCATACATGATTATGCTATTGAATAATTTTATAAAATGTTATTACTATTGTAGTATCGTAGTTTAGAACGTAGACAGTGTACATTTGTAAAGACAGGTAGAGTGTCGTAAAACAGAAAGGGACTGACCAATACCAGATCCAAGGACTGGCGAGTATTTTTCCGAGCGATGCGTAGGCGAGGGTGATGAGTGTATGGTGATGGGAGTAGAGGGTGAATGAAGGTTTTTTTTTTTGTAAGAAGGGACAGTTGACGTTGTCTTTTGGAAAGTAAGGACCTGTACACTGCGAGCTACATCGGTGTCGAATTATTTATATTTTATTCAATAATTATTCTTATGTTTTTTAAAATAAACTATAATCACTATTCTCAATACTACACTATAAAACGTGTTGAAGTGTTATTTCCTTCCACTAATTCTTTACATTGCACGGTAAAGTTTAACTGCTGTACTCCTTATCAGGTGAATTGGCGTTTGCATCATAGTTGTTCTGTTCAGTGACAGCGTATTCGTGATTAAACTGTCTGTTCAACGGAAGCATAATGACCAAAAATGAAGTGTTGGATTATTTCTAACAACACCCTAAGGAAATAATCAAGTGAGGACAAAAATGTCTCTATATTATTTTTATACAAACGCACTAAGGTTTCCACTACGCGTGTCTAGTGTCCGTCTTCGAGTGACGCACTGCACAATGCGATACCATAATATAAACAGTCTAAGATATAAGGGGACCCCAACTTCCTCTTGGGTGCCCAAGCTGAGTTCTTCAGTAGATTCGACAGAATAAAGACGTTTCCTCTGACTCCGTAAATAAAACAGAATACTATAAAATCAAAGACTATTTTATTTTAATAACCCATTTCCAATATGAAGTCGTATCGGAAGGGTTAAGAAAGGCTTGGCAATGTGCCACAGTTTATGGCAATAGTGTGTTCTAGATGCGCTGTATGACTGTCAGCCCCTCACACGTTACAAAACTAACTCTGACAATTGAGATTTTCAACTTGCAGCAATCGTAAAATATCCAAGACGAAATCCTCGATAGCTACATAAGCGGCAACCGTAAACCGTGCTTTGCCACATTCTCCAGAAAAATCCTAGAAATCGATTTCCGTAAAAAGTTGAGCAACAGCAAAAAGGAGGAGGATAGAAATTTCGGGTCAACCAGCGAAATTAAGCATCGCGGCTTATTAAGCCCGTCGTCGATGTTTCGAGAGACATTGCGCGCGAGCGTACGCACGCCAGTAGCTCCTTCAGAGAGGCGATTTTCATTTTCCGCAACAGCGAGTCCGCCCTCTCGATCTCCCGCTCGACAAATAACCATGGCAGGGGTAATTTTGCGCCAAGATTGTTTGCGCGCCGCTAAAAGTGACGTTGAGAGAGACAACGAACGGCACGCGGCGGTGAAACACAACGGTGGAATTAGTCGTCGGGAGTTTTGTGAGCCGTGAGCTTATCTAACCGGTCTTCGACTTTCCTTTGTCCCATGATTTTACGCTCGCGAGAACGGCTAATCGCCGTCTCGCGAATTCTGTTGTGCCTTGTGAAAGGATTTCATCATTTATCACGGACGAATTGATTCGCGTGGAAAAGATTACTTGAGGCTACCAACGAAATAGAACTCTAACGCTGTAACGTTTGTTCTGAGAATATGTATAATGAAATTATCGATGTTTCAACCATTTGACTGCTAGAAGCGTGTACAGGATGAGTCACAAGAAGCAGAACACCTGAATATCTTTTTTGTATAATATTTAACCCTTTGGCTGCTACGAACGCATATATGTGTCTGCCTAAAGCCATCGAATTGGACTATGGACGCATATATACATGTACATTCAGCGATTGTTTCTGTCTTACACCTCTCATAAAAACAACAAACAGCAACTTTTAAGACAGACACTGTTAGGGCCTTGATCAATAGCTCTCTTCAAGGACCCGTTAAATTTTGCACGTGTTGTGCCGACTAATGAATGGACTGATGCAAAGTGGACTGTATGACTTTAATGTTGAAACTCTAGGCTTATTTTCGGAGATCAGCTTGTAGACAGTGTTACTGTGTTCCCTTTTCAAAGGTTCAAAAATATCTGTCGGAGTCTCCCTGGTCCCGGTGACGCGAAAACTCCACGAAACGACTAAAAAGCTGATTGGCCTTTCCAAAATTTGTTCTTTGTCAATCAGCTTTACTCCAGTGTATTTGTACTTCCTTCTAGTTCACCCTTAGCGCGCTGACTTAGAGAAGGGTACGCAATGACCGGAGAGAGTGTTGGGTGGACGGCTTCCTGGAATCTTGTGGAACCTCCGTGGAGCCTGGACTTCGTCATCCCCAAGTGATCCACAGTTGAGGATGCAAAGCCACTTTCACTTTAGCCCTTTGGAGATTCCAGGATTTATGACATTCAAGGTCCTAGAGCTGATTGTAGACAACGCAGTAAATGCTCTTTGTTTACTTCGAACAAAGTCATTACCTGCAACGCGTGACCACTCGACTGATGCCATAAACCCTGTTACAGGATGCATCTAACAGACACATATCTTTGTATTACATATCAATAAAAATAAAAGAATTCTGTTTATATTGAACACTTATTCTTTATTTCTTCGAATCATTTATTTCTTCGGACGACAGATGATTGTAATTGTTGCAGTAGCATATCGTAATATTTCACTTGCGGTGTATGTAATTTGTTATATTATCTTTTATTACTGTTATAAACCTTAAAAATGTCTAGTAGTTTTGAAGAACTTGTTCTAAGAGACGATGATGAAGTAGATGAAGAGAGTCGGATTCGAGTAGGGATTGCAACAATAAAGTTGGAAAATTAATATTTCTACATAAACAATATATTTCCGAAAGGAAATGAAAATGTTTCGTTTCAATTTGCCGTAGGTAAAGAATTAAAATAGTAATTTAATTGTACATTATATAATCGATCATGGCATGGCAAAGCTCACTCTACGCGAAAAAGTATTCCGTCCTTAGAGAGCGTTTAAGTTTCAAGTAACCCGCAGTCAAAGGGTTAAAGATATGAAATATGGATACGTCAGAATTAGAATGGTTTCGAAGGATGCACATCGCCATCATAATATTATTTTTTTTATACTATTTTTACAGTATTTTCAAGGTTACCAACGTTTTTTTAAATGGAACTGCTGGATACTTTCTTCTTTGTATAGAGGAAAGCTTTTATTAAAATAGAAAACAAATTATACTTGATAACACGTCTGGATTTGTCGAGAAACAAATTCACGTTAGTAGTAGCACGTACGCTAAACGACACAGTTATTATATTCACTTTTCTCATCTGTGAAAGTTCTATTATTGTGATCATTAAAGTTCATTGAAACTTATTTTATATTAAACGTACGTATTCTTTCAGATTTTATTAATTCTGGTATCAACAATTTGATATAATTTACGAATATAACACAATATTTGCTGAATTTCTTTTACATCATTCAATATATGGAAAAATATTAAATAATGTCAATTAGGTACCCCCGGACGCTTTTACGGCCTTAAAATTTTGAAAACGCTGCATTTTATTATTGTCATTCCTTATTAGTTCATATTTAAGGTGTTAGAAAATATGAATATTTCTATTTGTTTTAGCATACAATTTAAAAAATGTCAGAATTTAAGGCAGCAATGACTAACAGAGGTAGATGGAATGTAGTTCAAACGAAGCAGGCAGTTATGTATGTTTTGGATGACAAACTAACAGTAGAATGTGCTGCTGAAAAGTATAATGTATCATGCAGTACTTTGCATGATAAAATAAAAACTTCGAAGAGCGAAAATGAAACAACTTTCAAACCGAAGTTAGATAGATATGAAGATACTTTTAATGAAAAATTTGTCCATGAATTATATAATCGTATTAAGAAATTGGATGACCGCCTAATGCCATTAACTAAAATGGAATTTGGAACTGGCTAAAACTATATCTAAAAGTAAACAGGCCAAAATAAAGAAAAAAAAATGAAAAATCTGTTTAATACAGAAACAAGATGCATTCTTTGCGGGAATAACTTCCAAGAAGATTGGATAAGATATACCAAATGCAAAGATTGGGCACATGAACCTTCATATCCATATTATTATTGTGACGTTTGTAAAGCGAAAAATGAAATAAAGCAGCAATAAAAGTCTTATTCGGGGCTACTCGCCAATTTTCGAGAAAGCAGAAATAGAGTGTTTATTATATTTGTTAGCGACGATGTCTTTCCAAGGGTCGTCGAAGGCAATTAGCCCGACGCTATTTTGCTTTCGTACGATTTATGGCAGGGACTTAGTCTGTGTGTGGCCAGTGTGAATGAAAATATGCAGACATCCGGCGATGGCTAGTGACTCGAAGTTACGTAGCTATCGGGTGTCGTAGGTATGTTTGTTTAGAAGAATGCAAGAGAAAGTTTGGGTGTGGCAAGCAGCCCGACGTTGCGTTGCCTTAAGGGTGTGATTGTCGTTCCTAAAGGAGCTGGCCACGGAATGGGGAGGGCAAGGATGCCTTCTGATAAGAGAACTGTGAGAAACAGCACGGCACTTACCCCAGAACTTCGGAACAGAGTAAATCTAATAGAGTAATTGACCACCGCATCCTAGTTTACCATAGAAAACTGCTAACATATTGTTATGTTTTTTGTAAAATTATTTAAAATCTATGTTTTATTTACAATTATTATGAATTAAGAAGTTCTTAAGTTTGTATTATGAAATCAAATTTAGTTAAAATATACATTTTTGTATTTGATTTAGGAGTCTGGGGCTATCCGCCTTTCTCCTAATTGTAGCCGACATCTAAACGATTCAATCATGTAGCACAATATGATCTTCAATCTAGAAAAATGGAATGAACAAAATTCAACGTGTAAGGTTCATTTGCTTTATTTCTGTTACGCTAAGTGTTCAAAATTATCTCCTTGAGCTGCGATACATTGAAATCTATCGGAATGCACAATATAGTAATAGATCATACAGGATCCATTTCTCATCATTATTATTCGATGAAGAAATCATTCACTTTCGTTTCGTTTAAAGAGTGCAGAACAAACTTCGAATCGACGACTTTTCTACCCTTCGTTAAAGTTCATGGGAAATCCGTCTATCAAGCTTTCTCAATTTTCCAATTTCCTTCAGGTGATTAGATACAATTGTTTTACCTACATTCAGCTTTTGTACAAGTTCTCTCATAGTTGTACACGAATCATCCTTGACGTATGCTTACAGTATATCATTATCAATGTCAAAAGGCCGTTATCGACTTTTTCTTTGAAACTTTCATCATCACCACGAAATAGGTATATTGAACAGTACGTTCACTAGTTGTGCTTTCATTGAATACATGATTGATATTGTGGGCAGTTTCCGCAGCTTTATGTCCTATTTTAAATTCATATAAAAATATGGTACAAATTTGCTTCTTTTCCACTGTTACGTTTGTAGATCATACTCGGAACAAATGATGATAAGAAACAAAACACTAGTGTGCCGCGATGATTTTCTGGAGAATAAAACAATTTTTTAATCACCACATTAGTTAGAAATTTCTCTAAGCCGAATATTCCTCTAACTTTTTGCCAATATGTAATTTCTCTGAGTCGAAATTATACGCAAAACAAAAACATGTAATTACCATACATTGTATGTATACTCGAGCACTTTCTAATATAGAGCCAAATATAAAACTAATTTAATTATGTTCATCAATACAAGCTCAAATATCTCATCAATAAATTAGTTATTATGTTTAAATTAACTTTGATTAAATAGGCGTAAGTAAATACCAAACAACAAACTTTAAATTTAAAGAGGAAATTTTTTTACATGTAATCTATAACTATATATTTTTGTTCTTATCTTGGTGTACAATTCAAACTGCTTTATATAAATTTTAAATAAAAGTAAATATCTATATATATAAAGCTATTTTATTGTGTTTTTTATCTAATAAAAACATATACGTATTATTGCAATCTATGTATTTGCAAGCTTTTACTTGTGGTGTGCTGTGAAAGAAAAAGGTCGCGGAGCACTGGCTTATATGACAGAATGAGATCTGCGCGTTCAAATGGTATACTACGTAATAAACGTAAATTTAAAATATATAGTATAAGAATCCCTAAATGTGACATAGTAGAAACAACCTAATAGTTTGAGCCACGATACAGCAAGCAGTTTTTGCAGCTTTACGTCCTAATTTAAATTCATATAAAAATATGGTACGAATTTGCTTCTTTTCCACTGTTACATTTTTAGATCATACTCGGAACAAATAACGGTAAGAAACAAAAGTGTATCGCTTGTATGACAGAGCGACATCTACACGTTCAAATGATATATTACATAATAAACGTAAATTTAAAATATATAGTATAGAAAGCCCTAAATGTGACGTAATTGAAACAACCTAATAGTTTGAGCCACGATACAGCGAGGTCGTAAACTATATTTACTAGATTTAAATGAAATCGAATTCGATGGTAATACGAGATTTAATTGCATGGTTTTTGAATAAACAAAACGTACCCAAGCTATTCAGTCTCTCCGGTTTCGAATTTCAATTGCATTATATCGCGGCTCAGCCGGTGGTCTGACCTGTTACGCGCACACACCACTGACGCAAGCTGCTTGCGTCAATAATCATGCGATAATAGTATGATTATAGACCTGTACTGCGTGAGTTACTTGTTCGTAATAGGGGATCATTGCGTGGGAACTACTTTCCACTTGCTATCTCATTTTCTATATATATATCAATGTTTTCTTCGTTTGCAAGTAGTACAGACAATTGATTTCTTCCTTTAAAGATCAACTTTCCATGATGACTTATCTAGGTTACGATCATTTTTCATAAATTTAATAAAGAGAAATTATCACGTTTAACGCGAAAACGATTTTGAACACTCGGCGGATGTTTAGGCATACGTATAAGAAGGCAAAGCTCGGCTCTATTTAAAATATTTTAAAAAGTGTAAATGTATCTTTACATGTTATAAAAAATTGTATATTAAATAAAATTTCTTTTTTAGTTTGGATACTGTCGGTCAAGTACCGACGTCGCGTTTGACGTATTAAAGAGCAAAACAGTCAAGATTATTGTAGTGTAGCAAGAATAGTGTTATAACTACATGGTCTACTGGTATTCCGCATAATCGTTATAATTTTGTAGAATTTTTCAAGTTTATGGGGCTCGATACGCTAATTAAGCTACTTCTAAATTAAGTAAATCGATTTTTTTTTAAGAAAAATTTGGGTTTTCGTTCACTCGTCAATTCGACAGGTGTCTGTAGAACTACATAGGTATACAAGAAAAGTCTATAGACTTAGTGTTAAATTTCTTTTTAAATGTTTGTTATAGTCTGTTTTTGGTAGTATTGATTGATAATAGAATTAACATCGTACATTATTAATAATATTATATTATAATTCAATTTGTTTATTAATAAGCTTACTTATTGTTAATGTTAAGTAACGTAAATTTATAAATTTACATATTGTTAATAATGATCTATTAAACCCAACCTAATTTGACCTACATATTCTAATCAAATTTATGTACAAGGTAACAATTTGATTGAATATGAATATCATATGAAACGAGTCAATAAAATGTTTCTTACAGTTGTGATGATATAGAAAATACTGCAAGGCATACATTTTTTTAACCTAATTTGAAACTATATTGAACGATAAATGGAATAAAGGAATAAATACTTATGTTATTAATTTTTTACATTTTGTTAATTTAAAATGAACAAATTATGAAATTTCACATGTGTAGTAATATGTATCCTATATTCCTAAATATTTTGTCGTATATTTTGGAATATTTCAAAACCGAAGTTTCTAATTTGCAATCATTGTTGAGTTACAAGAAATATCAAAAGTAAGAAGACACTTGAATCCATAAAGCAAAGTATCAAAATTTTTTTGCCACACTAAACATATCGAATTTTCAAAAATTGAAATTTTCGATTTGCAATTCTTATTAAGTTAGCGGAAATATCAAAAGTAAAAGGACGCTTGAATCCATAAATCAAAATATCAAAATTTTCTTGTCACACTAAACACATCAAATATTTGAAAATTGAAATTTTCGATTTGCAATCCTTATTAAGTTAGAAGAAATATCAAAAGAGAAAAAACACTTCAATCCATAAAAAAAGAGTATCAAAAATTTCTTTGTCACACTAAACACATTGAGTATTCAAAAATTGAAATGCCCAATTTACAATCATTGCTAAGTTCATTGAATCGACATCAAATTGAAAATTGCACAGTTAATAAAATGATAATTAGTATCATATAATATCCAGGAGAATCATCGAAATACGTAATGAAACGAAAACGAAATAAATTCATGTCGACGTTAACCATGTCCAGTGGAAATTACCGAATTCTTTAGTTTCTTGCGCGTCCCCTACCGTGATAATGGATTTTAACAGAAATTTCGGGATAATCCGAGAAAAAAAAATTTCTCCACTGTCCGGTGCCACCTTTATATCCTGCTGACGAACGAATTACAAAGGCAGTCGTTTCGTATCCTTGCAAAACCTCATTTTCATGGCGTTCTGTTGTTCATCAAACTGTAGCAGTTGAATATTCCTATGTTGGCCGGTACAATGCGAAACGAGCGTGTTGCTAAACTTATATAAAGTGATTCGTAAAATATGACTCTTAAATCTAATAATTGTTACTTTCTGTTAAAAATTTTAATATATAAATTTTAGTATAAAATTGTAATATACTTAATACATTAATTTTAATTATAATAATTATTTATAAATTCTTTTTTTAAGTAATCGAATACAAAATTGTTCGCTACTTAAGTTGCAATCAAATATATATAAATATAAAAATGGAATATTTCAACTTTTTCAGTTGCTTTATAGAAAGTGTTTATTAATTTACTCAACAAAATTCTATTTCGAAGAGAAAATTAAAGAATTATCTTACAGTTTTTTTTTTTATTTACGTGATATTCTTTTGTTCTTTTACTATTCAGTAAGTTTGTATTACTGCATTATTGCAAATTATGGTAATTTATTTATGATCGTTGCGGAAAAAATAATTGTGAAAATTTCAAAAAAGATCGTAACTCTAAACGACAGTATCGACACCTTTTAATATGTATAACGCAATCTCACGTTCGACAAACGTTTTTCCTCGCATCGGTTCCTTCATCAGCTTTCTTAAATATGCATAAAGCGTCGCTAGTGAAACACTGAATGAAAAACAAACCCAACGATCCTATCCAGGTATTAAAAAAAATATTGAAGTTAGGAAAAGCTACTTGAATTTTTGACAAACTTTTCCTAATTCAACATCTGTTTTCTTATTTTTTCATTTTATATATTTTTTCCCTATGTTTATCGAAATAAACAAATTTTTATCGAAACTCAAGAGTGAACAGGATGGATAAAATAAAATTTAGTATTACTGAATGATTTATTACCCGATTTCGCTTAAAGGAAATTAGAATTTCCAAAAAACTCCAAAATATAGAAACTTAGAAATTCACAAGTTCATATCCTAGGAAATTTGGGGAATTCAAATTTCAAGATATAAACATTTGCGAGTTTCGAGAACTTCAAAAAGTAGAAATTCAGTAATTTGCAAATTCATATCTCAAGAAATTTGAGAATTTTGAATTACAATCTTTAAGCATGTACAATTTTCGAAAACTCCAAGCTGTAGAAATTTAAAAATTTGCGAATTCATGTCTTAGCAAATTTTGAAAATTTGAGAATTTCGAATTTCGACATTTAAACATTTGCAAATTTCGAGAACTCCAAAATGTAGGAATTCAGGAACTTGCAAACTTATCTTAAGAAATTCGGAAAAGTCAAATTTCAATATCTAAAACTTTACAAATTTTAACGACTCGAAGCCATAGAAATTTTGGAATTCACAAGTTCACATTTTAGGAAATTCGGGAAATTCGAATTCCAACATTTAAACATTTACCAAGTTCGACAACTCAATAACATAAGAATTCTGGAATTAGCAAATTTACAAATTAATATCTTAGAAATCTAAAAATTCAGTACTTTAGAAATCCACTTATTGAAGTCATTCCATATCTTACGAAAACATTAAAAGTGCCTAATTACTTCTATTTCCATTATTCAATTTTAAGCCTGTAAGTGATTCTTCTGTACTAATTGTTCTAAAGTCTTCAAGAACACACTTGAGTCTGCTTTTATGAGTCCTCTGGAAGACTTCAACGCTCAGAGAAGCCACAAATCTCCAACTGAAAAATTTAAATCATTTTCACCACTGTTCAGTTCACATCACATAAAATTCATTAACAAATTCGAGCTTTGTCTAACTATTTCTATTTCTACATATAGTCTCAACAATTCATAAACGTGAGAACTTTGAGTAACAACTCGAGAACTTTCGCAATAAGGTCAACAGACAGAAATTTCAATCACATGTCAGTCCCTAAGAAATACACAAAAGGCCGCTAAAATTGAAAAGGAACAATTTTTAAAAATTACAGAGTGTGAGCTTTTATCTGTGTAATTGAAACACAGATGGTAATGCAATTGTAGTGTAAATTTTGTATTTTCGGGAGCGAGATATATTATATATCCATAATATCGCCTGTCTGTCAGTGGTCAGTTAGACAGAGCGACAAAGGGCTGATTAACAGTAATCCCTGAAGATCTGCCAATATTCCAATCCATATACACGACAGTCTTCAACCCTAAGGATGAGATTATGATCAACTTGTCAATTGCTATTAAACAGAAGCTACCAGATTCTCAAAATTCCTGTTCAACGAAGCTAATGGAGACACTGTTAACGAAATACACAATGCTTTAAAAAATAGCAAATTATCCCTTATACACGACTGCCTACTTAAATATACATTTTGTGGAAATTTTTTGTTTTCCAACGAGAATTTTTTAAAAGCCACATGGATCATCGCGATTTGAATCTTCCAAAAATGAAACATTCTTCCTATATTTTTTCCCCTTTTTGTATTTAATCCTTTCGTTACTAAAAGTGAGTATAGTCACTCAACATCGAATGCAAATGATTATATACACATTACTTGCACCAAATATGTTTTTTTAATATTAAAATATATTGAAAATTGTACATATAGCGTCTTCCAAGAAGAGCGATAGAACTTTATATTGGAATGAAACGAAAAGTGCGAAAGATAATCTTGTAATAACTATTTTAAAGTACATTCTGTGGCATTATACATGAAATACAATATCATATAAATGACTACCATTATTGTGTTTAGGTGGAGTGACTATGGCGAACCCAATTTACGATGACTCTGGTACATAGATTAAGTCGTATCTTATCGATAACACAAATAGTGTTTGCTTCGATATCATCGACAGTTTGTGGGTTGTGGGTTCGATTTAAATACTGTAACATTTTAGTTGTTGTCTAACATGAACACATTTGCATCACAATTTTAAACAAGCCATTAACTTCATAAATCAGGAATGTTGAATTAATAGTTAGTCCGTATTACCGCGCATCAATAAGTTTCTTTTACTTTCGGTGTTGCTTAGAAATTGCATGTAACAATCAAAACGAGAGATAGTATTTGTGTCTTCCAATAAGAGCAATAGAACTTTGAATTGAAGTGGAACGAAAAGTACGGAAGATAATCTAGTATTCACTGCTTTATTTTAAACTATATTCTATGGCATTATACATAAAATACAATATTGTATAAATGACTACCACGACTGTGTTTGGTGAAGTGAATACGACAAACCCGGTTTCGATAACTCTGGCACATAAATCAGGTCGTATTTCACCGATAACACGAACAGTGTTTGCTTTGAGATCATCGACAGTTTGTAGATTGTTGGAATAAATAAGAGACTTGACATGGTCCCACAAGAAAAAGTCCAATGGCGTCAAGTCGCAAGATCTTAGTTGTCAATTGACAGTCGCATTTCTCATGAAGCCATAGTTGCAGCAGGAGTGGCATATGGCACCATATTCTTGAAATAATATTTCGAACAAATCAAATATACCCAATTCACGCGAAAGGAAAGATGAAATTATCGTACGGTAACAATTACAGTCGCACTTTCTTCATTTTCAAAAAATAAGGACCAATCACTCCACCAGTAGAAAAATCACGCTAAACAGTAACTTTCTTTGGGCACAATGATCCTTCGACTACTGATTGAGGATTAGCATCTTCTCAAATCCGGCAGGTGTGTTTATTGACAAAGCCACCCATCCAAAAGTGAGCTTCATCGCTGAAGACGATTTTTGTGGCGAAAATTGAGTTTGTCGACCAAACGCAATCGTGGTCGTCATTTATATGGTAGTGTGTTTCGTGTATAATATCATCGAATGTACTTTAAAATAAAGCAGCGAGTACTAAATTATCTTCCGTACTTTTTGTTTCATTTCAATTCAAAGTTCTATCACTCTTGTTGGAAGACTCCATATAACACATTTAAAGAAAACAAACTTTTTTTGTAAAAGTTACAACTTTTTTTAAAGATTTATGACGATACCGATCTCTGGATATTGATTATCACATTATTGCTATAGGAGTTTAAATATTTGTTTAGTAGTCAAAAAGAGATTATGACTAGACTGCGGATTTTTATGCAAATTCATATTTTTGAATATACTGCAGGAAAAGTAGTATTGTTATATATAACGACCCGTCGTTAATACACAGTTCTTCACTAATTCTCCTACATGATATTGTATTCCATGTATAATGCCATAGAATTTACTTTAAAATAAAGTAACAAGTATTAGATTATCTTTCGTATTTTTCATTTCATTTCGATTCAAAGCCCTATCGTTCTTATTGGAATACCTTACATTAGAAGATATAGAATTAAATTCTTTCCGACTGAGATCGGTTAGACTAGGTTAGATCTTTCAATATGTCTAACTTAACCTAAACACTTATTCATAAATCATACATAATTTCGTTACTTATGCACAAGTGATTTGTAAGTCACATTTTTAGCAAGTTATCCAAGTGTCAATAAGAATAATATTTTGATAATTCTTCGCGCAAAGGAAATATAGTGAAACCTTGGTTGTATGAACACGCATTATGTGAACTTTTTATCATATGAACACATTGTAACATTCTGTGTAGAAGTAAATTGTTTAACAACTGGAATCGCACATCCAAATTGAAATATTCATGATGGTATTCGCATGCAGCCAAGAAAATGGCGAAAAGTCATCATAATTAATCTGTCTTCATTTTTTTTTTTTTTTTTTTTTTTTTTTCTTTAACTAAACTCTGATTTTACCTAAAAGTTGGGAAAAAATTATTTCTACGCCTAATAAATCTTTCATCTAAACTTGATTTATTGTAAAACGATAAGGTGTTCCATGAATTATGTATGGGAGTGTACGTGCAAGTACCAAAAAGGCGGAGTTAGTTTTTATCCCGATGCGCACGAAAGAGTTAAGCAACGCGGAAAATTCAATTTGCAAAAGCGATCCGGGCTCGTGTACCTCGGCTTCAATTTACCAGTCTCGAAAGGGTCACGCTACTGTTATGGATACTGCGGATTCGACGTTGGAACTACATATCGCGTTGCCAGTAGAAACCGGAGACTGTATCAACCCTCAGGGTCGGTAGAACGTGACGCTTCGTCATAACTGATGACTAGTTTATTTCCAACAGTCCCTTAATGCTGGTCTTACACACCGAGATACGAAACATATCAGTGTTTGGATGGATTCACTTGGACTGTTTATCGGTGGATCAATGGCGAATGAATACATTGCCGAAGATGTTCGATGCGAAGATAGTGCTTAACACTTTTGCAACAAACGATAACTGGCAAAAACGTTGTGACCAGTGTAGACGAAAAACAACCGACGAGATAATTAAAGGAGTAAAGATTGACTCACGAAAGCAGAGTATAAAAGAGCGCGAACAAAACAGCGAAGCATGATTATGAATCCGAAATTTGTCGTGTCAACATCTACACTATGTAACTAGAGTTTAAGTGTTAAGAATAAAAATAATTTTTTTTTTTAACAAATCTTCGTCTTCGTCTGTGACAACGTTTAACTGAACACCGCATGTCATTTCGAAAAGTCTGTAATTGAGTACAAGTGTTTAGTTTTAAAATAGGATATATTAAAGGAGTCTTGTAGCCAGATTTATGGCTTCACAAGTGGTTACAACGAAAGCAACTATTTTATTTCAAATAGACAATTAGTGTCGTTTTTTCGTGTTACCTTCGACACTCGGTCACTAAGACTCGAGGTGCCATGAGTCCTAGAGTCTCCAAAAATTCAAGGGACAAGTTCTCCCTGATATTTTCGTGGCCAGTGGCCTACTTTACGCTAGAAAGTCCTTCACAAAACATTCCTTCGTCAAACACTTCTTCGGTCATTGTGCATCCCTTCCCTAAAATAGCGCGTTTAGGACGTAAGGGGAAGAGGGTGTCAATGCATCGGAGAAAAACTGATTGGTAGAAAATCGTTTTGGAAATCACCAATTAGGATGATTCGACGAGGAACGTGGCTTTCGTGGAGATAGACTACGAAAGCTTGTGACATTATCAATTTAAGTCTCTCAAGAGAAACATAGTCAGTGGAGTTCTTATCAAGAGAACATTGTCGATTCAAGTCTCTCAAGAGAAACATAGTCAGTAGAATTCTCATCAAGAGAACGCTATCAATTCAAGTCTCTGAAGAGAAACATCGTCAGTAGAGTTCTCATCAAGAGAACATTGTCAAGTCAAATCTCACCAAGAGAAATTAGCGTAACCAGTCCAGCGTAGCAATAACAATAAACAAATTTATAGTACCACGGTGAATCGACGTTGCTTTTTTTAACATCCTTTTTCACGTTATTAACCCTTTGCGGACGGAGCTGCCTGTAAGAATGAACATCGCTAGGGTATAGGGCTATTGACGCATTTTGCCAAAAGTAAACACTTGTTTGATGTATGTGTTATAAAAACTAAAAATTTTATTACATATAGAAAAGGTGTTTTGCCAGGTTAATACATTTTATTGTTTTGTCGAACAGATGTCACAATAATATTCAGATGTTTTGAATATCTTATATATGAGAATATAAAATTCTTATATATGTAAAAACTGTAAACGTAGAGATAAATTTTTATATGAATTAGACGCTGTGTTGACTTTAGTGAAAGATTGACGACACAAAAAGAAAAGCGCGCTAAGGTATTCATAATCAAGTTTTTATAAAATTTAAAAGGAAATAAGATTTGAATTCTGAGAATTTCTGAATCACTTTCTCATTTCTACAGGATGTACATATTTTACACTACGGACTTACGTGTCTTATTGTATAAAAACGATAAATACGCATGGGCGGTTATATGCCAACACGCGTCCGCAAAGGGTTAAGTTGCCGTCGGGAGAAGTCTTGCTACTAAATAGCAAGGTTCTGCTATTTGTACAGTCCCTGGCCATCGAATTAGGACCAATACAAATTTTAAGCATTTTTCGCGTTTTTCGTAAAATTAAAAGGCTTGTTGAAATTGTAATGATATAATTTATTAACTACTAACATAATACACTACTACTGTACATAATATTGTTAACACATGTTAATATCTTGTATTTCCACCCTTTGCTTTGATGACAGCTTGTATCCTTTCCGCCATGCCTCGTATACATTGCTTGATCATATGCTTTATATCTTCATTATTTTCCCAAATATCTGTCATTTTTCTTTTCAACTGTGACAATGTGGTGTTTGGAGATTCATAAACTATTTTTTTAAGTAGGCTCCAGACATTTTCTATAGCATTCATGTCGGGAGAATTTGATTATTACCACGATAGTAACAAATCAATTGTTATATATATGCATCATTATCAACGTATTTAGTAATAGTTTGAATGACCTAAGACAATTTTCCATATATGACATACTGTTATAGGCATAAAAGTGAAATTTCCGTACGTGATCCTAATTCGATGGCCAGGGACTGTAGATGCAGTAACTCTCTTTAATATTCAGACACTATTTAAAACAGGATAATCGTTTATTAGAAAATATATTCTCTTTCAGAATCTATACATTTTTTTTTTTTTAATGAATATGGTAAATGTAATATTGAAGAATTGTTCTGTCCACGATCGGTATCAGCATAGTTGTCACTGAAAAGGGAGTCATTTCATTTTTGTAATGATTCCGACCATACTGGCCCTCCTTCTTTTGCGACTACCGTCGTATGTGAACGCGTTGACTCGTTTTTGTTTTCTTTTTTCGCTTCTTTACTACTGATATTATTAATTTATTCCTCGTAATGTTATTTTTCTTTTGAATTATTCAGTTAATGAATAATTCCTAACAGATATGAAATTACGTAGAACTTCGTTGCCCGTATTCAGTTAAAGACTTTAAAAAAACGTAAGACTACGTCTTCGGTCGCAAAAGTGCTAAGATGATCCCGTTATAAGTAGACGACGATGATGACGACGATGATATCGATTTTAGCTGAGGCAATGTACTTGCAGCGCTTAGAAGTCGCTTACGCTTGCATTCGCAAAATCATTTTTCACGGCAATATTCGCGTCGTCGTGTCATTAACCCTTCGTCTGGCAATTTTTTTAATTACTACGTAGGATAGGTTAATCAGCTTGAATTAGTCACTATTTTAATATGGCGTTAAATAAAAAGATATTGAAATGAATTGAAAAATTAATTGAAATGATATTAAAAAATTGAAAAGGTATTGAAAAATTTGTACTTGATAATTGTCAGGCTTAACTCTAAAGTTACCACGACCAGTCAAATAAACGTTTTCAATTTTGTTTTAAAATTTTCCTACGTGCAACGTTATTGAATCGTCATTTAACTTCATAACATTTCTTATGATATACATACAATAAATTTTTTAATAATTACTTTTTTATTACTGTTTTTTTTTTTCTGAGAAAAATATGTAGCCTGTCTTAGTTATCGCGACCGGTCATTTGACCGGTTGAACGATTTATGTTGTTTTGTAATATTATTTTCTCGGAATATCCTATTTTTATCCGCTTTAATACAAAAGTCAACGATGTCAGCGTTTACAAAACGATAAATTTGTAAAACTGATATTTAGAATAGTCAAAACTATCGATGAACAGTTGTTTCTATCCAAAATTAAGTGCAGATTTATATAATGTATGCCAAACAAACCAAATAAGTGAAATTTTTCCATCGAACATTTGAATAGCTTCTTAACAAATGAATTATTTCGAAATATTTTTGAATATATTTAAATTACACGTATTTATATTGTGTAAAAATAGCATTCGAAGGATTTTCAAATTCAAAAACTAATAATTTTCATAAATTTGGAGCAACGGATGTAGTTAATCGTTGAGAAAAGTGTCTAGAATAATCATCTAGAAGTTATTATCGATTAAACACATTCTTTTTCTTAAATAACTTTTTAACAAATAAATTATTCCAAAATGAGAACACTGTAAATGCAGCATTCAAAGAATTTTCAAATTTAAAAACTGATGGTCTTTATAAATGTGTGATCACGAAAGTAGTTAATCGTTTTGAAAAGTGCATAGAATCGTGCTGATTTTTTTTTTTTTGCGAAGAAACACGATGCATTTGAATTTAACCATTTGAGTGCCAAGCGGCGCGATCGTATTTCTGTTCAGTGTAAAAAGTACCAGCTAATCGATCTACAGAATTGAACTAACTACACGTTCGAACTTTGTCAATGCGTGCCTTTATTGTTACGATTTATGGAAGTTCTACAAAATTAATATCTATGCTTTCGTAAGCTTCGAGCTGTTGTTAAAAAGAATTTTTTCATTTATTAAAAATTCAAAGTAACGTAAATGAAAAAAGGGAAGAAAAGACGAAAGAAGCTTGGCATTCTTCGACTGAATTTTTACAAAGGTCTGTGGAACTCAAACGGTTAAATATATTCGTTATGAGTTAAAAAATAACACAAAATGTTTGCAGCAAAATTAGAATAGATTTCAAAAATAGATTTCTGCAGAAGAGTCACTTGCGCTGCCATAAGTTACGAAGAGATAAAGCGACCTTGATCGTCCGATTAATTCCAAGCGTGCAATAGCTAAAGCGAGAAATATTCACATTGCTCGGTTCCTTTCTGTTCTACCTTTAAATACCTATTTCCTGGCGATTATCTATTCGCAGAATATCGAGTGAAGCGTATCAGTTTTCACCTGAGCTAATCGATACGTCGAATAGAACGTTAACGACGCTTCGACGAGCCCAGTTCTTAACAACCGGTAGGAAAAATTCAACGAGGCCCTGGGAGTTACGTAAACCCGCAGCTATTTACTTATCCGGCTTTTGTAATCCCTGCTCAGGGTATTCATCCTTTGTTAGGAATTTCCGTCTTCGATTAACGATATCGATGGTTTACAACAGGCCTCTCTTTCTCTCTCAGTCACACAAAAGAGTGGCTCCGTAATACGATGTAGTGCCTTTACATAAGCCTCGTTAAGCGAAATTTATCCACGATATCTTCGAAGATTCGTAAAATAAAATTGAAAGATAATTTGTTTCCGTCACTTTAGATTTTTTTTTTAAGGACGTTCGTCTATTTAATCATTTTACGATTGATTTCTCTACATTTAATACTTGAACGGTTGGTTTATTTATTTCTTTTCTTTTTTTGGATATCGTTGAACTGATACTTTTTACTTTGTTTCTTTTTGCAATTGGAAATGGAAGAGTTTCGTTGTTTGGGGCTTCCAAAAGACTGGAAATGCTGTCTGTGAAAAAATATTACAGAAAATTGTATTTTCTTCTTTTTGGATTTATATTGTAAATACGAATGTGATAGATGGAGGCTTTTATTTACTCAAAATTAATATATATTTCTTTTTTGTCTTTTGGGTGCAGTCGAAGTTTTATTTAAAAAGTATGAAAACAGATCAATCGTCGAAATAGTTTCCATTGTTATTGATAACTGTTTGCCATTTTTCTGGCAGCTTGCGACTATTTCGACTTGAATGGCTGTATAGATTATGTGACATTAGTCGGAGATGTTTATTTTCCTTCTTTTACACTTGTACAAGTACTTTCGCTTTCAAATTTAATATTTCCACTATACTTTGTACATTTCACGTTTGCAGAAACGGCGGGAAAATGGTCGAAAAATGAATCATTCTATAATCAATAGTTTCCTCTTCAAGAACAAGCACATCGTTCACACTTTTCAATTTCTTCTTGGATTCGCATTGGAAGACTGTAACTTCATTATTTCCAGAGTGTTTGTAATGAAATTTTCAAAGAAAACGCTTTAACTCTTTTAGTACCGACCAACGATATATCGTTGTTAGTTACACTTGCTAAAAGTGCCAACGACGGTATACATGTATCGTTGCGTGTAACTTGACTTTGATATCTCCCTCACGACTACATCTACAGAAAAGTTATTTATATCACTTAATGTCCCCCTGTATACTAAACAATTTCTGTAAGAACAATCTAATAGCATCCAGTCGCAATGATTGACATGCGAATATCGCAACGTATATATTTATGGGTCCGTGCAAAAGTACACCGCAATTAGAGGGTCAAATAAGAATAAATTTTGGGAAATCGATTTTGTTTAATCTACTGAAAGCATACGTAACTCTCCAATAACCTAATTTATACGATCACGTCTGTAACGTTCGTTTCTACGGTACAGACTCTCGCGTATTTGTAGAGTTAAATCTCGAACCGCAAACCAGTGTGGCAACTCTCTGTATCAACCAGTGTATTCCCACAGAGAGACAGATTTCTCAAAGTTGCTGGATCGCGACTCACGGTTGAATCCATCCGGCTAAGTCGGCTCGAAATCAGCCTCGGATGCTCGCAATCAACCTGTCAACGGGGCCTCGTCTCCAAAGCAAATCCGATATTGTACACGCGGCAGCCGGTATGGACAATCAACGCGGTGACGTTGGCCGTCGAGCTAAGCCACAAAGGGAATCGCGAAGTGCGTCAGTGTTGCACGCGTCAGATTGGTCCTTACTGCCACGAATCGCAATATGATTCGTCCGCGTAACGTTGTATCCGGAGGCTTAGATTGCCATCATATCCAACTGTGCATTGCTTTCAGGCTTCTCTGGTTTATAGAGATTCTCGACATTTCCATGATAATTTCAATCTGATGCTATGCTGCGGCTCGATGTTACTCTTCTCTGTGGAAAGACTTCTCCGTGGAATTGCTCGTGAGCATTTTTGTCGAATTTTTTAGAATTTTTTTTTTTTTTTTAATTGTTATTGTGTTGATAAGATAGTAAATATTGAACGATGAACGCAGTCAGATATATGCGATTGATAAATAAATGAGTAAAAATTAATAAAGCATTGATTGTTTTAATGCACTTTATAGCATGTGAAATTTTCTTCTGAAACATTATAACAGATCAATCCATCTCTATCGACCGCAAATTCTCGTCCATACATATACATTTGCACAATTCTCGATCCACCTGTAGCTTCCTCTCTTCCATTGAAAAATCAGCGCAATCTACAGTGAAACATCGAGTATATCGAAAAAATTGGAATTAGTTACAGTCACTTTACAAGTGCATTATCAACACAGAGGAAAGGAAGTTTAACATGTTTTAGTACACTCTGTAATATCCAAATTTTCCTCTAAAACACTACGACTGGATCAATCCATCTCTATCGACTCTAAATTCTTCTGCATACAGAGTCAAACATACATATACATCTGTATAAATCTTGATTCACTTGTAGCTTCCATTTTACTATGGAAAAATCAACGTAACCTGCAGTAAAACACTCTGTATACCTAAGAAAGTGGAATTAACCATACTCAGTTTACAAATAAATTATTAAAACAAAAAAGAAGGCAGTTTAACATGTTGCAGTACACTGTATAGCATCCAAAATTTCCTCACCAACATTGCAACTGTTCAATTCACATCTATCGATCCCAATTTCTACTGCATACGAAGTCAAACATATACATACATTCTCACAATTCTCGATCTACCTATAGCTTCCACTTTTCCATCGAAAACTCAACTCAATCTGCAGTAAAACATTCTGTATATCTAAGAAATTGGAATCAGCCATACTCAATTTACAAATAAATTATTAAAACTGGAAATTCTCGACTTCACATGTTTTAGTACACTCTCTAGCATCTAAAAATTTGCTCCCAAGCAATCCATCTCTTTCGATTTCACTTTCTCCTCCATATAAAATCAAACATACACATACATGTGTATAACTCTCGATCCACCATTCTATCATTCAAAAATTAATATAATCTGCAGTAAAATACCCTGTATATTTAAGAAATTGGAATCAGCCATACACAATTTGTAAATAAATTATTAAAACAGAAAAAAGAAGAGTTTAACATGTTTCAGCACACTCTGTAGCATCCAAAATCTCCTCCCAAGCATTACAATGAGCCAGTCCATCTCCTTCGATCCCAATTTCTCCTTCATACAAAGTCAAACGTACACATACATCTGTACACCTCTCGATGCACCTACAGCTTCCACTTTCCCATCGAAAAATCAACTCAATCTGTACTATTCTACCTTGTATACCTACGAAAATGGAATCAGTCCTACTCAGTTTACACATAAATTATTAAAAGAAAAAAAGGAGAAGTTTAACATGTTTCAGTACACTGTGTAGCATCCAAAACTTCCTCTCCAATATTACAATTCATCAATCCATCTATATCCATCTCAAATTTTCCTCCATACATGGTCAAACATATACGTACATCTGCAGAACTCTCGATTCACCTGTAACTTCTCTCTTCTATCTAAAAATCAGCGCAATCTGCACCTGGTGCACTCTCATAAGCGTTCGATCGCGAGCAAAGCGCTCCAGGCACATAGAAATTTCGCTGGACATTGTAACGACACTCATTGTTACGCCGCTAATAATAATCAACTGGACCGTTTGAAGTGGCTGCATTGTTAATGAGTCGCGTAATTAACCGCGCGCAACTGGATCCCCGCGAGTTTCGACCGGCAGTTCGAAATTCGGACCATGTTAAATCCGCCCTCCAGCCTAAAACGCCATCGCAACGCCTGCTTAAATGTATAATAGTGGACCTGCGGCGCGATTCCGCCGGAAATCCTTCGTGTTTGCAGTGATATAGCGATAGCGATCGAAGTTACGCTTAGGCAAGTATCAGAGGAGATTAGGGTCTTCCGGTTGATTAGAATTGCAATTAATGAATGGTGTTGATCGAAGAACGATGAATTTGAGCGTTTCTTTTTTGTTCTCCGAGGAGTTTATCGTGGGTTGTTGTTGTTTGAAAAAGTTTCACGATGTTTGAGAATGTTTGAGTGGTTTTGAGCGATTGTATAGGATCTTCCAATAAGAGCGATAGAACTTCGAATTGAAATGAAGCGAAAAATACGGGAGATAACCAGTTAATCATTACTTTATTTTAAAGTACATTCGATGACATTATACATGAAATACAATATCATAAATAACTACCATGATTGCGTTAGGTGGAGTGAATACGATAATAAAACACTTTTAGAATCACAAGAAGCGATACGAACTTATTGGACACCCTAATAGAATGATAATGAAGTGTTTGCAAAGCTTCGTTTTAGTGAAATTCTGCGTTTGGTTCTGTAGGAAGAAATTTTATTGCAATTGTGCCCTTATTTTGCGATTTCTTTAGTATTATATCATGCAATATGAAATGGTAGATTTTTCAGAGAGCAAGGAAAGTTATGTTTTAAATTCTAACAAGGATAATAGGTTATTAAGTTATTGAGTTAGGTTATAAGGTTAACCTACTTACACTAATAAAAACCTAGTAACGAACTCCAGGTTAACACGAAAAAATTGGAAAGTTATCAATAGTCAAGTAATCACTTGAACGATCAATTTGCAAAAAAGAAAGAAAATCTGGCATTTCTGTTGGACTAAGTTGACTGATATGTAGGTAATTATAATGAAATTATATTAAAAGAAAAAGGTGAGCTGTATGAATTACATGAAAGCACAATGTGTAGTTTAATAAATGCTTGAGTATCTGAATGATTCTAGTATACTAATCGATAAAGGTTCTCTTTCTGGTAAATTTCTGCGTTTAATTTATTAGGATGTCCAGCAAGTTCGTGCCGATTTTGTAGAAGTTGTGTTTGAATATATTACAACATATAATTTTATATGAAAACATGAAATGCACATATACTCTGAAAGATTATTGTTTCATGTGCCTTTCGAAAGTTTATTCGTTACAATTATTAGTGTCTTTTCTATGTTATATTGTCTTGAAGGTGGAAGGTAATAGAGTACACTTCTGACATTCAATATTTTTCTTTCAACGAAAAGAGAAAAGTACTAGTAAAACATCAAATGAGATGTGCAATGTTTAAAGAGGCGGAAGCTTATCAAACAGAATTTTTCACAAACGGTTGATAAAATCTAAAAATAGTAATTTCGATCTCAAAGAAAATAAAGAAACAAGGTCTCTGATAAAATGGAATTTTTCAATTCACTGAAAAACGACGAAAAAGCGTAGAACTAAAAAATACATACCTTATAGAATAAATAGAAACGCTTTAAAATATGAAATTAGCTTATTTACTTAAAAATTGGCACGAATTTTCTGGACAACCCAATAGCAGGAAAAATTTTGCTACAAATAACCCTTTGATTACCATAGACGTTTTGAAAATTTTGTTCGTACACTTTTGTTATCACCCTCTTGCTTGAATTGTATTCTTTCTGTACTTCCATTTTAATTTAACGAAACAAATTCCTACGAATTTTGAAAATTATTAATTTTTAAACTTTCAAAACCAATTTGACAAATTTTCCAATTGAAAATCGATCGTCTACCGTTCTCATGAAATTTACCGTAGAGAAAGGTTTAAACACTAGAATTTTTTCATAGAATTACATAGTTCATGCGAAAAATGTAGCTAATTTTCACCCTTTTTCAAGTGAATATCTCCTCACTATTTCCATAACAGAAAATTATAGTTAATATTAACACATGTTTCACGTACAAATTTCCGAATATTCCTTAATGATCAAGAATATCGGTAAAAACTGTGGTTTAACAAACTTCGTATATTTTTCAGAAAAATCTCACAAAAATGATTTACTTTTCACTCCGTTTCAAACGAGCAGTCATCTAACCTCCATTTCCATAACTCCGTTAATATTGATCTATTATTCACATAAAAATTCGCAATTGTTCATTAAAGTCGAACAAATTTATCGATGAAAATTAAGTACCGACACATTCGTCGATTTCTTCAGAAAAAAATCACAAGTGTCACATACTTTTCCTCCTGTTTCAATCGAATATATTTACATTTATTTATGTATTTATTTTTTTCAAAAGTGCTTCGTTTCCTTTAAGAAAACGAATTCTCTTCGTTGTCACGTCTCACTGACGCAACCACCAGAGACACATAGAAACTAAACTGCGGGGATAGATTACTGGGGAACTCGAAGAAACTCGGCCACTCCGCATGATTGCGTTCTTCTTCGCAGACTTCCACGGATTATTTACGTCTCGGCCACTTTCGACCCGCCATCTTGTTTTTCACAGCTGGAAAACTCATCCAAACTTTTCGTTTTTCAATCCTCTCCGCTGCTGTGTTTGAAACATGGCCACGTGAGTTACTATTCCCCTGATTTCACTCAACTGTTGCTGTTTTCACTGGTTCTTTTTTTTTTATTTTCTTTTGCTGATATTTGCGGATAATTTGGCGGATAATTCAGATTCGTTATTCCGCGAGGACAAAGTGAAATGCAAATGAACAAATCAATGAGGAATGATAAATATATCTGTTTTATTAACACATTCGCGACTGGTGATTTTCAGACGAGAGGATTAGCTAAACGCTACATACAATTTTCAAAAGTCTATAGCTGAATACTACAAGAGCCTGCTATTTAAACGTACGTAAACAAAAAATATTGCTCCTTGAGAACATTTTTACCTGTTTTGTTAACCTTTATCATCCAAGAGATCATAAAAAATATGTAATATAATACAATTTCCCGAATATTATGTATAGAAATCAGTCGTGCACCCGAATGGGAATCGACAGGTATAAAATGTGCGTATAATTCCAACCATAACAATATCTTTTGCACGAACGAAATTAAAAATTCCGATCTATCCGTATTCTTTGTTTAGAACTGTAGTTTACATATGTGAAATTTGATAAAAATAGTCCAACATTTTACAAAAAAAAATTTGCAAAAAATGTTAATTTTTAACATATTTTTTAAATAAACTAATTTTTCAAAAATCTGCTTACGCCATATTATTGGACTTCTAAAACAGCACAATTCGCATTTCGAATTTCTTGCCTACGGCTAATAGTTTCCGAGATATTTATAAAAATAGCGTTTTCTACCCCACATTTAAGGGCTGTTTTCACCTCTTTAGAGTGGATATTCGCACATAAAAAAAATACGTGTCAAATATTTTTTCAAGTTCTACAACATATAAAAGTTTCATCGAAATCGGCGTGTAACGTTTGGGTGATGTCCCTTGTTAGTATAGAATACATATTCTGTGAAAAACAAAAGATTTGCAATCACAGAATATAAATTCAGCGTAAGCCAAAGACTTCTATAAATAATCTGCAAACATTTCTAAACAACCTAATAATAATGATAATCGTGAGAAATATAAAAAAATAAACGTTATTCTTAAATACTCATATCAATTGGAAAATATTTCAATAGCTGACATTACGAATTCTGAGATGTTTAAACGCTGAAAAAGTGTTCGAAACGCCAACTTCTGAAAATTTTACAGAAATTTTGAAGGAAAATTCTGAAGTATTTGAAACATTTAAAACTGAGAATCATCAAACATTCGATTTATACCTGAAATTAAAGATTCTTCTAAAATTTAAGTATTCTGTTCGAGGTAGTGGATCAACGTGGAACACTTTTTTGTGATATGTTAGTTTATTTTATATAACGATAGACACAAAACATGATACATTTCGAAACAGTAAACAAAAACAACGGACTAACGTCGTCGAGCCAAATTCAAGTGGTGTCATCTGACATGAAGTATATTAATTCCTTATTTCTCTAACATATTCGAAATTGAAAGTTTTGGAAACATTCAAAAATATAAAATGTGCATTTCTTGAAAATCTTAAATATGATGTTCCAATTTTTGAAACATGACAAACTGACTTCTTAACATTCTCTATATATGCATAGTCCTTGAAGGCTTGAAACAGGTCACTATAATCATCCCACGATTACCGTACTCTATTATAGTAAGTGCATTTGCCAAACTGTTTGCAGGATCCTTGAAACATATTACTTGTCTTGACCACAGAGAACAGCAACAGTCTGTGTCTTGATTATCTTTTTCCATTTGCTAATCAATTAATTACCCTCTGCTTGTTCTCGTTGTCCTATACATGTTGTATCCTGATTATTGTAGAACAATGTGAACACAGCTTTCGTGTGGAACGATGTAACTTCGTTGAAGGAGATTCGAGTGGTAGCTTGGAAGCTTCTAGACGTTTCAGAGGATTTGTTGAAAATTGATGGGTAGCTTCGTTATCACAGTTGAGCAGAAAAGTTTCAGGAATATTTAATAGCTGTTAGGAAAATCGGAAAGATTAATTATTGTTAAAAAAAATTGGAGAATTTATGTTAGAAAAGGTTGGACAACTTCGTAGCTGTTAAAAGAACAGAAAAATTTAAGAACTGTTTTAAAGAAAATTGCAAAAGATTTAATACCTTTTTAAAAGGGAATTGTATAGATTAACAATAATTAAAAAGAAAAAGGTGTGAAGATTATTAGCATCAGAGAAGAATTGAAAATTCTTTAATTATTTAGAAAAATTGGAAAAATAATAATATTTAAAAAGCTTGCAATTTCTTTCTTAAGTTAAATATATTTGTGTCGATTCTTATTACTGTCTGAAATAATGTATCATGAAATAAAACAAAATAAAATAGAAATTAGAATAAAACAGTTTCTTTCACGGGAAAATAAAAATTCAAAGAGAAAACTGTATCGCGTATTTCTTTTTTCCGGTTTTCTTGAATAATAAAATTCTGAGACAACGAACGATATTTGAATTTTATAATCGTATCTCCCATTCCCCTACTAGAGCCAGATCAATCGATCTTACTTGCCACGTTTGAAGAACGACGGATACTTTCGCTTTGTCTCGCGCTCGATCTACGAAAAGAGGGTCAAAGTGCTTTAGAGGCTCTACTTTGATTCTGTTCAGCTTTGTTGTTCCTTCAAAAGCGCGCGCGAAAGCAAGAAAATGTCGAGAGTAAATCGGCGCGCATGAAATTTCGCGCTCTTTGAGCAACCACTCTCGTTCTACGTTTCAACTTTTGCTCGTACATTTCTTTTTTTCTTTTTTTTTTATTTCTTCTCCTCTTCTGTCTTTCTATTATTATTACTACATCGTGCATTGCGTTTGGGTCTCCTTGCAGATTCAATGACACCGGAGTAAGGTAGAATTGTCGGTAGATTTACTTTTCGCTATATTCGAGTGGAATATTTTATTTTCTTTGCTTCCTTCTTCCTTTTTAGAAAATGAATTAAAGTATTTGAAATGAATAGAAAGTTTGATTCCTTCAGAAAGAATTTGGTGATTTTAATTTATGAATTTTACAAGATTTAATTTTCCAAATTTTGAATTTTATAAATTAATGAAGGTGTTTAAAATGAATAGAAATATTTGATGGCTTTGGAGAAATTTTTGTGACAAATATAATAAATTTAATTTATAAATTTTACAAATTTATCAAATTTACCCTGTATAACGTCATGTGACTTAAAAGTGACATATCCATTTATCTGTATTTTATACATCACACTTTACTGGTTTATTGCTATGCTGTTGTATCGTTGAAGCATTATTATAAAAAATTTAAATGTGCAAAATTGCATAAAATGCATTCAAATTATAGTGCTTTTTATAATACCTGATAGATGAAATAATTTTCTACCGAAGTTCCACTTTTTTCTCTTATATTCACAAAAATATGAATTTTCATAGAAATTCGCAGTCTAATTTGCACGTTGTTTCCAGTCAACTTCTTTGTATTAATTATTAAGTGCAGTCCTATATTGAATGTGAATCGACACATTTCAAAAGCCATACAATTATTCCAAGAATATCTGTCGTATTATAATTGTATAATAAAGAATATATATGTATAATAACTTAAATAAAATTTACGACATAATTAACACAATTTAAAATAGTTATATAAATACAAATGTATAATAAAAACATTCATATACATGAAATAAAATAAAATTGCGAATATAGCGCGGACCGGCTGAAACGAAATTACAAAAATATCGTGGACGAGAATTAAACGCTAAATTCTACATTTGTGCAAGTACACAATTGTAATTAACTACATTTTTCCTTCTCGTAAACACAAAAAACTCGGGTTACAGAGTGTCAATAAATTAAATTAATATTTGCTTTCCTTAAGAAAGATTTAATTTAAATTATCGTATTATATGTAACCACCTTTGTGTCCATTATTCTGAAATACTAGATAGTTACAAGAGTTGTAAGGAAAAATTGTGGAACAAATTTGCTATTCCTGATTGCTATGTCTGACCATGCACAAACCTTGCATCACTTACAAATCTAGTTTTAACATCTATAGTTTGATTTCTATTTATCCAACTATCACTTTGTATTCAAATAAGTAACGAATTATGATTGTATATTACCAATACAAATTCATCATAAAATTCTATTTGTAACCAAATTTTACACCATAGCTTTTCAACGTAACTCGATAAATTCGTTAAACATCTATGTAGTTAAATTTGAAATAAACGTGGATTATAATTCTAGGTAAATTTAATTTCTAATACACAATAATTTTCGACGAGTTCGAAAATTTGTAATATTCCATCACGTTAAAGGGATCGGAACGCTGGTTACATTCGCCGTTACAAAGTGATCGTTAAAACTTCTTCGAGGAGCGTAAGTTCGTCGAAACGTGGTTGTGGTCGAGGGACAAAGTCTCCTGCAAGTCGAAATTGCAGCGCAGGTTTTTGCTACATGAAATCGACAGGCTCGACCGCAACTTAAGCGGCCAACGAAGCTGCAGAGAACCGCAAGCTCGCTAAAACTAACTCCTCTCCGCTTCTCCTCTTCTTCCTCCACTTGCTGTCTTCATCCTCTCTTCTTGGTCAGCTGGTTTCAAAGGAACGCTTCAGTGTCCTCTGTGAAAGTTTGTTCGGGCAAAAACTTCGCTCAAGCCTCGCTTTCATTCGTAATTTGCATAACTGTATCATCTTCCCGGAGTTTCTTAAGGAGAATATTTGTCAGCTGTGACTGTTCGATGATTTACTAAAACTGAATAATGGCTACTATTAAATTAAGAAATGACGTTTTTCTTTGGCATACATAGATTTTTTTGTGAATAATTAATTTTAATAATTATTTTGAAAGAAGATTTAAAATTAAAGTTATTGACTTAGTTAAATTGAAACTAATTTTAATAGGTATACGAATTGTCCGTCAGTTTCATTATAAATGGAATAAGTCATAACATAGTAATTGTATTAGAAAATGTAATTAGAAATGAAAGTTTATATAATAATTATATGTACAATAAAGAACCAAGAATTACACGATTGTTAACTTACTTTTCTACGATGAAATACGTTTCTTCTGAATTGTCGACGTTATAGTTTTAAGAATTCCTTGTTGAAAACAAATTTTACCAATAATAAGGGATCACAATCAATCGTATCGTTTAATAGTGTCATTATTAGTACAATTAACTAATGGCTTTCATTACTTTTTACACGAATAATAACTTTACGCACTGTGTTAACTTACTTATCAAGGAGACTACATATATATTTGCTCTCACATAATAAAATTCACTACTATTTCACTATAAACTAAATTAAACAAAGCACTCCCTAAAAAAATCGGGTGAACATGCTCCTCGACCAACTTCTCGGCGGCAAGTTCAACAAGAAAGAAAGAAAAGAAAGAAATTCTGAAATAATTTCGTGCAAGAAAGAGGCAGATTCGATAATCCAATCACAAATTATTATATAAATATGCTACTCACAGTAATTTAAATAAACTAGCGCAGTCACGTCAATTTTTCTTCCATAAAACCTTCTGGATAACAGATTAATACAGTTACGTCAATTCTTCTTCTTAAACCCTAGAAACTCTATTAGAACCCTTCATCGTCTAATGTATATGTTCATTATGTCATCAAGAATCTTTTACAAATTATAAAACACTAATTTCAATAGCACAATCTTCAAACGAATTTCCCCTCGCAGCAATTTAAACAAAATAGTACAGTCACGTCAATTCTTCTTGTTCAAATCATCTTCCATAAACCTCGAAAATCCTCTTCCACCCTTTCAAATTGATTTCATTCTCATCATCCATATGTTCACTATTTCACTATAAATCTTTCACAAGTTATAAAATATTTATTTCATTCCTACATTTTTTTAATTGAATTTTCTCGCGACAATTCAAACAAAATAGTACATTTAAGGTCAATTTTTCTCCTCAGACCCTAGAAACTCTGTTGGAAGCTTTCAAATACACTTTATCCTCTGATATATGGGTCCATTACGTGACCAAAAATCTTTAACAAATTATAAAACAGTAATTTCAGTAGCAAAATTTTCAAACAAATTTCCCTTCACAGCAATTCAAATAAAATAATACAGTCAGGTTAATTTTTCTCTTCAGACCCCGGAAACTCTGTTGCAAACTTCCAAATACACTTCATCCTCTGATCCATATGTTCACTATCTGACAATAAACTTTTCACAAGTTAAAAAATAATTATTTCATTACTACATTTTTTTAATTGAACTTTTTCACGACAATTCAACTAAAATAATACAGTCAGGTGAAGTTTTCTCTTCAAACCCCAGAAAACCTGTTGGAAGCTTTCTGATACAGTTTATCCTCTGATCCATATGTTTAGTATGTGACCAAAAATTGTTCACAAATTTTAAAACACTAATTTCAACAGCACAATCTTCAAACAAATTTCCCCTCGCAACAATTTAAACAAAACAGTACAGTCACGTCAATTCTTCTCATTTAAATCATCCTCCATAAACCTCGAAATCCCTCTGCCAAACCTTTCATATACACTTCAACCCTTCTCCATCCTTTCAAACTCCCAAAGAACCGTCCCCCCAATCGCGGCAAGAACTCAACCAGAAACGAAATCCTTTCTTGATCCCCGGCCCCCTCCCACCTTCATAGCTCTACTCTCTCTCCCTTTATTCTGTCCGCAAGAAACACAGGCTCCGTTAATTGTTGGAATAACGAAGGAAGTTCCGTCTGTGCTCGGCCGTTTCTCTATCGGCCCGCAGCTGTTCGCCTCGTTATTCCATCGGGGCTGCGCGTGTCGTCGTTATCGTGATCCCCTCTACCTCGCCGTTTTGCAGCCTCCGCGTCAACAATTTCCTCGTGCCGCGATAAATCTGGCCGCCTCATGTTTTGCACCGCGCCCCTCTCCCTCTTTCTCCCTCTGGCAAAACGTAAACTTTGTTCGCGCTTTGTTCATGATGCTGCGTTATCAAGCAAACCGTAGATGCTAATCTTCCATCGTGGCGAAGGAGAAAAGAAAGGGATCGTTTGATCGAAACCGTGTTCTCGGGTGAATTTCTTGTTTTGCGCTTATGTGAGATCCCATCGTACTCTGTGACAGAAGAGAGCTGGTTAATTTAATGGGAACGCGAAGTTATACGCGACTTTTTCGCTGTTGAGCGAATTATTTGCATTCTGGTAGGTGACCTAACCCTAACTTAATCGAACCTAACCAAAACACTAAAGCACCGAAACATGAAAACACCAATACACAAAAGCAAGAAAAGTAAAAAAAAAAGCGCCTAAACATTCATCCACATAGTCCAGTTAGTATAACCACATGTAACTTAACATATGCACACACACCTAATCTAACCTAACAAAGCACCAAAACACCGAAATATTTGTACACCTAACCTGGTTAGCGTAACCAAATGTAACTTAATATACAGGGTATCTCATAACTCCTGTAACTCTCGGAAATGGAGGGTTGCTGAAGTGACTCTGAATAATTTTTTCCTTTACCAAAATGTTGGTTGAAGCTTCGTTTTTGAATTATTAACGAAAAGCACTGACCAATCAGAGCGCCCGAAAAACGCGCGCTCAACCACGAGAGCGTGGCTCTCAATTGTGGCGCTCGGTCGTGATCGTGAACAAATCATTGGCATAGCATGAGTATCGCGGAAAATGTCACATTGTCTTAAATTAAAAATAATGTGAAATTATTCGTTATCCGCAAGGAATAAACTGTTTTATTATTTATGAAAAAAATGTTTTTTTTTTTAATAACACGTTTTCACTAAACTCGTGGTTGAGCGCGCGCTCTACGCAATCGAAATGTGTTTGTAAGGATTTATGAATTTTTGACTAGTAGATAGAGCTGTTTCTTTTAAAAAGGAATCTTGTACCACTGATACACTATGGACAAAATTTTAATTTTTTTTTAATTTTAATTTCGTCCTTCGTCTCTGACTTGAACTTAAAGAAACGCCAGGAAGTGTGACGAGGAATTTTACCCGTTGATAAAATTTGAAACAAACGTCAGAATCGGATATTTCGATAGACTCCTTTGTTCTTTTAAATCGAGTAGTCCTCGTCAATCGTAGCTGCGGTTGTATTATATGGCTAAGTTCCTTCTAACAGATGTAGCCTTGTTAGAGCACAAACTACTTCTTGAAGCTTAGCAGTTAAGAGGTTTTATAAATTTACTGTGATATGAAGTTTAGAAAAGATACGCAGAGTTTGATGCTCGAGAACATACTGATTTTTTTTTATTGAGGGTCGTCTTTTTTATATCGTTAGGATAGGTTGATAATACTGTAATTTGGTATGTCTTATCTTGGATATTACGGATGAAAGGCACAAAGATTGCGTTGCAACTCGAGAAAGGAACGAAAAACAAAGAAAATTTATTTACGCGTATAGTATGATTTGCTTCACTGTTTAACGAGAGGTATAATAAAAATAACGACTTCCTGGAAGTTGCCAAGGGTTCATGTTACTCTGTACGTACATTTCAGCTTCTTTCGCAATATTTTGGGAACGCTATCGATCGGTATTGATAGATGGGTTTCGAATTTATTTCTACCTTTATTTTTATCCTTTCACTTCCTATTTGATGCTGCATTGTTTATTGTTGTTTATTCCAGATATCGTCTTTATTTGTTAGGTGAACATATTTTTTGCGTGGATGTTTCGACGTAGTCTGTTTAGATTCGCAAAGTCGAAAATATTTGCGAGAGTGAAAAATGCAACAGGAAAACAGGCATAAATGTGTACTCTAAATAACATTGTGAAATTTTTATAACAGTGTATGAAGAAAATTTACGACATATGGCAATAAATAAATACTTCAAACACTAAAATTATGTGTAAATTTTTTATACTTCTCAGCATTGAACAATGAAATTCAAAAGTTAATAAATATTAAGTTTCAAATATAAAGTTAAATAGTAAATATAAAATTAATTAACGAATTGCAAAAGGAATAAGGCAATGCTTCCATCTTTTTATGGTCGTATTATTTAAGAAGTTAAAGTGTATACTGAACTATATGTATACTAAATTATTAGCCAATATATTACAAGGAAACTGTTCATTAATATATAAAAAACTTCAAAGTATTACTCAATGTTATATTACGAGAAAACTGTTAACTAATAAAATACAACATTGGAAAGTATTAACCGATATGTACTAAAATACATAAAATTATTTTAATACTTGACATAACATTTGCAACACGAGCAGCAAATGTTTCTGAAGAGTGTCAAATTGAATAAAATTAATTAAAAGTTGATAAACAGTTTACAAAATGAATAATCAAATGCTTCGATATTCTTATAACTTATTTAACAGATAAAAATACATATACCTGCCACGTTTGTTCTCTATAAATTTTCTATTCATCGCGCTCTTTGCAAGAAATGAAATTCTCCGGATCTTAACATCCGAGAAACGAACGACCACAAAAACGGATTAAAAACTCCATAACGAATTAAGACGTTCACTACAGTTCTAATCCCTTTAATTCCACGAAAGAAATGTTCTCTTCTCGCATTTAAACAGCCAAAGTCCACCGAGAATTTCAATTACAAAACCTTTTGAAGAGCAAACGAAATTAAAGAGACGCTCGAGAAAATGACACCATAATCCTCAAAAAAAGAAATTTGTTAAAAAATTCTCATCTATTCACATTCATCTATTTATTCTTCAAATCATGCTCTATGCAAGTGTGAAATTTTCAAAGAGATTCCTTTTATTTCTTGCAGAATCTTCGTCGAAATCTTCAACAGCCTTCAATTCTCGTTTCCATTAAATTCCAATTCTTCCATCTGCAAATTAACGTATTGTTAATCATTATCTGCGTTAGCTCTGTTATTAAAACTGCTCATGTTGAAGGATCATTATAAAAAGATTGTAATGTTCTACGAATTACTATCAATATTTCAAAAAATTATGAAAATCGCTTCTTTTTTTTTAAATTACTATATGTAGTATGCTTCGTTCAAGAAGTATGCTTGAATTTTCACTTTACATGTTCCAAAAATACAATCCACAAATATATCAAAATTGATTTACAAGACGTAATCAGTTTTGAAATTACATAATACTGAGATATTCGTTTGTTTCGTGCTTCTTTATTCTAAGGATTGAACAGATTCGAACCCAAAATAAAATTACAATTAATTAACTGCGAGGGATTTATTTGTGTACCTAATACATCATCCCACGAAGGAAACAAAGAAGCCTGTCAACTTTAAATGACTTTCCATCGGAAAAAGAATTAGTTCTTGTATACTTCGTTGTATTTTCTGATTATCACAGAATTTTCCTCGTTGCTGTCTTATCAACAGCCCCATTCTCATGATTTCTTTAACAGTATTATCCAATAGCCAAATTTCAAACTAATTCGAGTGTGTGAATATTTTGGTGCCCAAGTGTTTTTGGTGTTTTGATGTTTTCGTATTTTAGTGTTTTGTTGCCTTGATTAGGTTAAATTTAAAAAGCACGTGTGTATGTTTGTCCTAATCCACCAATAACTTGGCAGTCTGCATCAATTCTAATATACAATCGTCCTTTTCAAACAAGGTTCACATTTTTCAACTGCACTGAGATTTCCGACAAAAGAGAAAATCCATGAAAATTCATAGTTTCGTCCTATTATCCGTTGAATAGTATGAAATGGATTTGTGTATCGCGACGTAGGTCGAGAACGTTCGATTTTCCCCGGACCTTCGCCTATGAATACCGTTCATAATCCCTTAGCCGGCCGATTAAATCCGCAGAATTCGAATTTGTCGCCTGAGAGAGAGAAAGTGAGTGAGAAATCCCTCTCTGGGCTGGCTTTGCCTGCGTAATTTGCCGCATGAACAGTGCTCACGTTCCCGCCATTGCGAACGCACCCTTATACAACGCCGCTCTCGCGAAACATCGAATGGAAAGCGCGGTCAGATTATCTGCATTGGGCTTAAATGTAATTGCAGGTGAAATTGAGTGCGTGTTCAGTAATGCCTGCTGGTTTGTTTTCTTCTGCTTGGGATGGAACGTGCAGGAGGAAGAGGAGAAGGTGGATAATAGCTTTCTACGTTCTCTATCTATTCGTTACAGAGTGCAGAAATTGAAAGAATTATAGAAAATGGAAGAATTGATGAACGGATACAGAATGAGGGAATTGTTAAAAAGGATGAAAGATGGAGGAATTGATAATTCTCGAAATTACTGAAACTACGTAGGGAAATGTTCCAAAATCAGAATTCCATTGGAAAATATCTGAAAAATACTAGAATTTCATGTGAAAATAATCGCAAACAGCTAGAATTTCGTAGGAAAGAGTTTCTAGATTGTTAGAATTCCTTAGAAAAATATTCAAAAATCTCTAGAGAAAATCACAAAAACTTCTTGGAACTTCTTGGAAATGAGCAGAATTTTGTAGATGTCCTGAAAATCGCTTAAATTGCCTAAGAAATTTCTTAACCCATTCCATTTTTATGTCGAATGTGACTCGACATCACATTTCGAAAATAATGCTAGTTATCCCAAAAATATTTCTCTTATTATAACTGTATAATAAAAGAAAAAAGAATATATGTATTTATTTATTTATTTTTCTATATATACTTTTTCTTTTATTATACAATTATATGTGTATATATATAAAAAGTAAAATAAAATAAAATAAAATTGCAAATATAGTTCGAATCTCAGAGTTTATTACAGAACTTTTTAACTTCCTAGCGTAGGTAAATTAGGATTTTTGAATTTGTGGAAACTATTTTTTTTATCTTTTTTTTTTAATAAAAATTTCAATCCTAAACTGTTATATATGTATCAAAATTGTAAAATAAAGAGATGCGTGTTCTCGGCTGTTTCAGCTTTTTTTTTTTAAACAGAGAAAATGTCTTGAAAATTTTGCACTACATAGAAACAACATTTATCATAACAAAGAAAAATAGAAATGTGTGAGTTAAAAAATATATATATATAATTGTAGGGATCACATTCAGAAGAAACAAATTCAGAAGATCGAAAATGCAATTTGACGTTTAAAAAAATTTCAGACTTACAATTAATTTTGAATTTAAAAATGCAATATCAACTGTATAAGTATTTTCTTATTGTATATTATATTTAACTGTATTGAACTTCAATTTAATTTTCATTTTCTGCTAATTTATTCGAACGATTGTTACACAATAAATTATCAATGAATAATATTGTATAAGAATTTTTAATTGTTCAAAATTTACAACAGATTGTGCAATTCATTTTTGTGAACTGACTCTGTCTAACTCTTGTTAATGTTTGGAAAAACACGCGTTGCATCGTATTATTATAACAAACAATATTTGTTTGTATTATCTTTCCTGCTAAATAAAATGTTTCCTGCGTTATATTTTTCAACAATTTTTAATTTCTATTTCAATTTAATGGATGAAAGAGGTCGTCGATATCTACGGTGGCTTAATGGTGATCCATGTTTAAACGGGAATCAAATATTTATGCGTTAAAGCAAACGAGGAGTTATTTTTGGACACGTGTATTTGTTTGCAGCTTTAGAAACGCACTCGAAGCGTCAATAAAAACAATAAACAGCCTAAAGCTACATGCAGTTTATTGTAACTCCTTTTTTCGCTCTGTAAATTATGCTTTATGTTAAAATAATAAAATAATTGAAATAATAAAATAGTTTACTCTGAATTTAGAACTTCTAGGAATTTTGAAAACGAGAATTGCGGTTGTAAAAGATAAAATGACAAATGTGATGTTTTCTTTAAATTATATTTGAAAGGAAAATTTAAGAATGTTAAAGAAAGTAAAATAATAAATGTGGTTCATATATTTTTTTTAATCACATTTGAAGGAAGAAGATTTTAAAATAAAACATTGTCGATGCAATTTCATAAAAGTTCACAGAAAATATGACATTTAGATTAGGTTTAAGGATATTGCGGTCGTCTACAGTTCGCGATTAAGGTTCCGTGACAAAATATGTGAACAAACAAACGTATCAACTATTTAGAGAGGAAACTATAATTTTAATCCTTAAATTTCTAAGTAGTATAATACCGTATATAACAATACCAAGGATAGACAAAAAATGTGAAATGAATACGTGTAAGGCGAAGTATAATAAATACATCACGGATTTTCTTGTATTTACAGAAAATTGAAAAGTGGAAAATTACACAGAATGTATACAAAATATCCAAATTACAGTGGTTTATACCTAGTAGGTGAAATTATTTTCTACTCGAAGTTCTCCTTTTTTTTTTACTATATTTTTCAACTGCGGATTTCTATGCAAACTCATATTTTTGAGAATACAGTAGAAAGGAAAGTGGAACTTCGATAGAAAATTATTTCACTTATTAAATATTATAAAAAGCACTATAGTTTGTATATTTCATGTTTTATAACAGGCAGATGTCACGATTTTTCCCATATTTTTCATTTTTCTAGCTTAAGGACTACTTGAGATCTCAAATTTGCTTTGTCAGACAGTATCCAAAGAAATCATCGTTTCTTTTTGTTTCTTTCTATTTTCATTTCCATTAATTACATTCCTGCGACGAACACTTATCGAACACCCGTTAGACCACGGAGAATCCAATGTCTGGAAAGAAAATAGCGCGTGCAAGGTTTCCTCTCATCATCCGGCTCTCCATCACAGCGTTCTTCTTTGCTTCTGAATCGCGAGCAGATCTCGTGTCAGTGGCTTGACATGCCTCCAGACAGATTTTGTATTACGCACATCAGAGATTCTCAATCGTCCTCTACCGGAAAAGGAAACAGTGTTCTGAAGCGGCAGCAGGAAGCGGAAAAGGAGATTTCCCCTTTACACGAACTTTTAAGGAATTGAGTTTAGGATAAGAATGATATTTTCAGGGAGATTTGCTGATGCGTTTTGAAATGAATTGTCCCAGAATTTCTCGAAAAACGTCTCTTACGGAAAATCTTTTCTTTTTTAAATTACTTCTAAATTAATTTCATACTGATGAAATAATAAGTTGGAGTGGATAAGGTCGATACAACGTAGGTGATTTAACATGCTTTTTAGTTCAAAATGAATCTTTGAAATTGTACGGAGTTGATAATTTAACAATACTTTAACTCTTGGAACACTTCAACATTATTCTTTTGATAAGATAATTAGCTGTTGAATATTTTATAAACTATAAATTAATTGTGAACGATACTCCTTCTGGCTTTCATGAAGATTGACGTTTCCGTCTTCTTAAAAATGTACTTAAGTATTTTATCGATCAAAATTTGTTGGTTACGTAATATATTATGTATAAATTCACTTTGATTTTATACAGAAACCAACATAACAATAATAATGAATTATAGTTATTACACATTAAGTAAATTGAGTTGAGCTGATTTAAGTTCTTCTATCTTCAGTTAAATTAATTAAGTCGAGTTAGGTTAGCTTGAATTAAACTGAATTGAATTTTCTTAAGATATGTTTGAAGTTGAATTAAGCTCAAAAAGCTTGAGTTAGCTATAGCTAAATTCAGCTGATTTAAGTAGACTCACTTTTCAAGATGATTCATGACGATCTAGATAATTGAGTACTCAAATTCAAGTTCGAACAATAGAGTACTCAGATTCAATTCCAGACAGTAGATTACTCAGATTCAATTCTGAATATTCGAGTACTCAGATTCGATTCCAGGTGACGAAGTACTCAAATTCAATTCCAGGTACCAGAGTACTTAGATTCCAGATAATATAGTACTTATACTCATATACAGTTTTGAATCCGAAATTCGTGTTACAAAAAACACTTTAAGTATTCGAATAATCGGATGGAAAGTACTCTAGTTCAAATTGTCCTGAATTACAGATGCTTTAGCGGGCTGTGAAGTAATTGGCAATGAATAATTTAGAACCGTGAAAAATGATCACGAAGCAAACGATACAGCATCAACAATTCAACAAACAGCAAACGGTATAACACTCATCTCGGAACAGAAATCCAATCACCCTTCTTGCATCTCGAAACACAGAGGGGAGGAAAAAATGACTCGTCATCCCCAATAATTCTGAAATTCGTTCCGCTCAACGAAATACCGTTTACACGCGAAACGAACGATTCCAGAGCAGAATTTCACCAGGGTCATCCCGCCGGGTATCGTACAAGCGAATTAGATACAACCAGATTAGGGGAGTTAACGGGGACATAACACCTCCTTCATCCCTTCTGATTTTCAAATATTCATTATCTCATAGCGAGCGGCATCCGCTCGGCTCGTGTTCATCAGAGAATGCAACCCTAACATTTAAGATGACGATTAATCGAAATTCATGCATAGTAATCATCAAATAGAAGATAATTCCTCCTATTGGAACAATATTCGTGTAAATTTTTCAGGTACTGTTAGGGAGAATTTTGAAGTAATCAGAAGAGAGTACGATAAGGAAAAAGTCAATCGCGTAGACTCTAGACTATTGTTAACACGTCACCTGAAATTTGTGTCATCCATACATGGATGACGCTTTCTTTTATTCAATTAGGCAGGATTTTATAAGAAATTTGCAACAGATCATTTATATACTTTTAATAAATATAAATCTTTTGTTTTTAACAAGGCTGTATAATATCATTCTTATTTCCTGTAACGTTCGTATTGGTGTCTTTTTAACGACTAGTTATTGGGAAAGGTTATAACAAAAAATATGAGAGACTGTGTTTCTCTTAGAAGACTTTAGACTTTATTATACTTTCACGGCGTGGAAGGACGGCTCGACAGTTTCTTTTTTTTTTCCTTTTGTTTATCAAACAAGTGAGAGCCAAAACCCGGAAGGGCCTTGGGTATAAACAGTTGCAGGCCTATCATTAAAAGAAGCAGTGTTTGTCATTCATAACACAATTCATTTTTGCTTTCTAGCTGACGCATTGTTATTAGTAACAATCCAACAGTTCGTTGAAACAATTTTAAACAAAGGTGCAGTATTTTGGAACAACCGGTATCTGACTTCAACTCTCTGGTTTGGCTGACTGCTTGATCATTTTGTTTTATTATATATTGTTCGGTTGTAAAACAGCTCAAGGCAGGCAAAGCGAGGGATTAGGCGACACGACCTGCAAATTTATTTTGTAACAGCACAAATTACCGAAACCCTCCCATCTGGCCACCAGAAGCGGCCAACTTAGCGACCGACCAGAAAACAGTAGGGATTCCCTACAATATAACAAATATTTTTAGTAACAATCTCCCTACCTTCTCGACACATCAGCCACTCCCAGAATATTGAAACACCAATGAACACATTTCGACCACCTCCACTACACATTCAGACAGCAAATCAGAACACACACAGAATTTATAAAATAACACGCACAGACACTCCAGACGAGATTATTTCGTAACACATCATACCTTTCGTTATACATTCGACACAAACATCAATATTGTAACATATCTCGTTAAACTAGCTATAATACAATTATATCGTTGTTCAATATTGTGTTTGATTCATTCATAAATTAATACAGTCCATTATCCAATTGCATATTTCGAAAGACTTCACTGGAATCCACCAAAAGGAAACCAGTTCGAAGTCCGCGTCATATTATCGTCGCGGAAATACTCATCGATGCTGTGACGCGATAGCATATGGTATATTGCGTCTACTCGTGATTGATTTCACGATCTTCCAAGTTTGGCTGAATTTGCACGTCTGTGCCAATTAATTAATGCCTCAAGGGACCACTTCCGTGTATCAGAAGACTAACTATGATCCGAACGTCCACACTTTACAATGTCTAAGTATTTTGTCGAATGAAGAAAACAATGTTTTCCTTTGCCAGTGCCGAATGGATTCTAATGTTTCTGTTTCGAATGCTGAATGGATTCGGATTCTGCAGGCCTACGAGAAAGTCTAAGAATCCTCGATCAGGATAGATTAAACAGGAGTGAGACACGCGGATTGGATCGTTACAATTCCGACTTCGACAAGAGAGATGATTGACTATACGCGATTGGTAAACTATTAAACAAAGAACAAACTAAAGTGACGCTCGCAAGTCAACAGTCGCTTTCAAGTGTCTTTCGCACCCTTGAGTTATGCGCGTGGAAACTCAGCGTGTTTCGAAACAATAAACGCAGCAGGTAATAAGTCTGGGCAGCGCTTCGTCGCTAATAAAAACATACGAAAGTGGAAACCAAACCCCGAGAAGTTGAAATATAGTAAACAGATGTGGACGACAGCCGCGAGAAGAAAAGCATCGAACTTCTAAACGAACGCTAAAGTGCTCGATGGCCTCCCAAATTTACAACTCTTGCTGCGAAGGACCGAACAATTTCCAGACTCGTGTCTGGAAAACACAATAAACAAACTAAGAACGTCAAAACAATATATATATATTTATTTCTAGTATTTTTTGTTATCCGAGGTGAGTCGCCTAACATTTGTATATACCTCAAATATCTTTGCTGTTTTTAAAGATACGTCAAATGTCTTAAGGATAAAGTTGAATGGTTCAAAGGGGCTCACACGATGCCAAAAATATTTTTGTTTTTATGTCATTTTTTTTTAAAGATATCAAGGTCACCTTCATTTTTTTTAATGGAACCACCCTTTTTGGAACACCTACAATAATAGTCCCTTTCATTAGGAATTCACTGACTACAATTATTCAAGGTCATTCGAGGCCACGGACGGAGAAAACGTATAAGATTTAAAATATGAAAGCAACAACTAAACAACTAAACAACTTGTAGATATTAATAAAAGTCTGCTTAGAAGGAGTGCCTCGCTCAGGGTAGCTTTCTTCATAAAGCACGAACTTGAGCCCAAAACTCAGAACCAAAACACGGACTTGAAAATAATGCGATGGAAGGTTAATGGCTTCATAAAGTTATTGTCTCTATCGACAGGTCAGAATTTGTAGAAATGTACAAAGTGTTAGATTCCGATGTTAACTATTTATTATGGTCAACTTTTACACAGAAATCTTACAAGAAAGACTTAGTTTCTAGAGTCGTTGCGATTCTTCTATACTGTACGATTTTTATAATAATAATGATGTCAAAAATGTCTTTCTAGTCCTTTTAAGGGTTCGGTAGTTTGGTTTAGAAGGTGGTGGGGATGAGGAGAAGGGCTGATAGGAATTCTAGGAAAAAAGAGTCAGACGTATGATTCAGGATTGGTGAGTAACGGATCCAAGGGTCGTATGCGTAACTATGTGCAGAAGATGAAACAAGGTTTGGAGACAACTTATCTTAACCCATTCGAGACCGATTGCACACCGTGTGTGCAATTGATTTCCGAGGCTATAAGACGGCCTGCACACCGTGTGTGCAATAACAGTAATGTGCAATTATCAGTTATTCTGAGTAAACTAGTCGTCGAAATAAGATTTTTCTTGAACTAATGAAATCTGTAAAGTACAAGAAAACAAAATTTGGCATTGGTTAAATTATCTGAAGCCTTTCTTACATGTAAAATACTATGAATACGAATGCAGCGCAGGCTTAAGATAATAAGTTTCGCTCCTGGGGACCGTGTTCGAAAAAAATCGTCGTCTCGAATGGGTTAACTAAACACTAACTTAAAATTATTCACTAGCCTAGAGCGATATCCAATAAAAGTGAGAAATCCTGACCCGATTTATAAGGTGCTATTGCCCTTGTAGGATTATGCGCCGCTTAACACTAAATACCTAGAAATTTCGTCGTATAAAGGTAATAAATAATCGTCACAAGATTCCCTTTTCATTAGCAAAATTTTGAAATGAAATTGTCATGGTAAATTGTACCACGTGTTAGAAAATTGTCGTCCAATGGTACAAGAACATAATTTAGTCAATGAATTCCAGACACGTTCACGTGTCTCGATGATATTGTCGGTCGACTTGCCGCTATAATGACTGGACCGGGGCAAAAGTGGAATGGAAATCGGGCTAGCATCGATTACGATATGGCCGTGTCGCATGACAGAACGAGCTAGCCAGGAAGGCACAATACGCTAATGCGACACATTGTTCGCTCCTGCAAAAATTGCCGCTCGTTACGCGGCCAACAATGGCGCCTGGCCACTGTCCCGTGTCGTCTGTCCATCGGCACATGCCGCTGTGAAAATTATAGCGACTGTCCAGGGACTTCGGTATGCCTCAGGAGAATCGTTCCGATTCGAAGAGAAAACGGGAAATCGAGGGAATTTTTTTCTAAGTGACTGGGTTCTTCGACTTGTTCCGACGAATTGTACTTAGATCATTTAAGCACCACTTAACCCTAGGATGCTCAAAGGAGGGTAAAACAATGTCAATAGAATTTAAAACGTTAATTTTTTTTTTTTTTAAGAACTTTCGTAGGAATCCAGTGGTTTAGTTCTATGCCAGGAAGATACTGTATTTGATAATTATAAACAAACAAATTAAATATTGTGTTTTTTGTTTCTGAAATTACAGTTTAAATGCAATGTGGACATACAAGGCATACTTGTGACAAATCAAATAACCATTAAACTGTAATGAAACGTGATCTTGAACTATGTGTACAGCTGTACAGCTATTTAGGTTTATAATATGTAATTGTATATTTTCCGAGGTCAATATCAACGTCTAGATCTCTTAGTTTTAATACTAAGTTTTATAGTTTTTATATATATTTTTTTTTCAATAACATTCTAAATGCTTGATATTACTTTACAATATAAATAAACGTACTTCAAATAGAATAACATACATTTTTAACACTTTCTTATGTGGACACAAAATGACTTTCCCTTAAGCTGACTTTACACCTTCTAAAAGCTTGAGGGTTGAGATATTTAACATTGTATTTCCTATTGGTTGATAATTTGTTCGCAAGTTAATATTGGATGTTTTAAATTGATGTTTAATACAGTTATTATTACATATTTAACTTTTTTCTAAGGATGGATTAATTTTTTATTAAGCCTGAATGCATTTTTAATTTCTTTTTCTTTTCGACGTTCTTTTGTTTTTGTTTTGGTTTTTGTGAAATTGTACATTCCTGTTGGTAAGTTTATTGGGTGTGAAATATGCTGAAATCTACAGTATCCTGTTGAAATCTGCATCACTAAAATATTACTAGAATCTGCTGAATTTTATCAAAATCTACTGTATTCTACTGAATTTTACTAAAACCTACCGAATTCTACTAAAATTTAAAAATATAAAATTCATTAATCTACTAAAATTTAAAAATAAAAATCTACTTTTTGAATGTGGAGCAAACGACGTTATCATTACAAGCTTAATATAAAATTAATTGTAATTGTTATTATTACAAGCATTGTTAAAAAAAAAAAACACTATTCATTATAGAATTTATATTGTGTATATTGTTACTAACATGTAACTCTAACTTTTACGAGGAAATGCAATTTAAATCATATAATACTTTCTACACGAACAGAATGGATATTTTATCTATCGACAATTATGTTCGACCACAAAATTCACTAAACCTTGTAACTTTTACTTTAACACAAGAGTATAGAAAGTAGATTCGTTTCCAAAGTAACAATCACCGTTTTCTCGAACTTGCAAGCTTACGAAGTATCACAGAATTGATAACAGAAGATCGAAATTTAATTCGCTTTCTATTGAAACAAAATAAAATTCGTCACTTTCTAGAATTTCTCCTTAACACGTTCCGTGCCGTGTGGGGCGTATACGACCCCCGCTGCACTTTACCGTTCAGGTCATTTCGAATTCTCATTGAAAAACAAAGAATTCTTAAAAAATTTATTGTAGAGTCAAATATAGACAACAAAAAATGTAAGGCATACGTCTTAAACAACTTTTTTTAATCTTTAAAGTGTGGGTCGTATACGCCCCACGCGACCTGAATGGAAAATCTTCAAAAATTGCCGTGGCACGGAACGTGTTAATATTCAAAAACGATACTTTTCAAATACTGCGCCTTCGATTCACGCTAAAAAGGAAAAATCGATGTTTTAACACTTCGAAACTGAACTACTCATTGATCTTCACCACAGCGGAATTGGTTAATTACACAAAGAAACATCCCTAATTCTGGCACAGAAAGTACTTACACCATTCTCGCAAGTCAGCATCTTGATCAAACATTTATGAACACTTCGAACATCTTATTTTACCTTCTACATTCCCCTCAACAAGTGTTTCCTCTCACTTTTCCCTCCCCCTTAGAATTGCCTCGAAAGAAACTTCACCGCCTGAGGAAATCGTTTGTCACACGGCCAGTGTCGTTGATTTTGCGGCGAAGGAGAAGTGAGGAACGTTTTCAAAGAAATACTCACCGATCCATCATTCGCGACGTATGAAAAACAGCCGAGCCAATTTCAGAATCGTGAATAATTAAACGTCCCGTGGCTACAAAGGAGCCTGTACACCGTGATATTACGTTTCCGATGAAAAGAAGAGCAACTTATTCCCCAGGAGTCTTAGGACGATCCAGAGAAGCCATTGTTCGCCAGACGTTTCATTCAACTCTTCCCCTCCACTGTCTACATGGTGTAAAAGTAATTAATGACGACAGCTTCCGCTTTTAAATCGATGTGTTACTGTGCCTTGGTGCATTACCGTATACGAAATGAAGAGTGCAGTATTTTTAGTATTTTTTTTTTTAGTAAGGAGACTAATTACGTTTGAATTGTTGGAGGTCAAAGTATATATATGTATATATATATTAAATTGAAAAGGATAAATTAAGTCAACGCTACTTATATCTTAGAACATAGAGCAATATGTATAGTATCCCATAAGTACGATTTATATGTAACCATTTATGCATTCGTACTATCATTTTCACATTCATAAATTAAAAATGCGAGAAAGGATTGTAAATACTTGTACATTTAATGTACTTCTAAAGTTTAATATTTTAGGTTGGAACGAAAGTTCGTAGCATTTTCCACGTGAAACAGTAAACAGTTAAAAGATGCTAAAAAAAAGTGCCAGGTTTCATGAAACTGCCTCAAAAATGGCGAAAAATAGTGGAAGAAAATGGCTCATACTGTGTTCGAATAAATCCATATATACAAATATGTAAATGTTACTTTTGAATTTCATGTAAAAAAAAACGATACGAATTTTTGTTCCAACTCAATGTAATACAATCATTTACAAACTTACAAATTTTGCATTAAATATATTATTAATTAATAAGTAATTTATATACACGTATTATGTATCATAAATAGATATTTATAACTTAATGAATAATTTGTATATGTGTTTACTTTTGATGAAATTGCATTTAAATAGTTGAAGACCAAAGCATAAATGTATATATGTATGTACATTAAATTGAAAAGGTTAGGTTAAATTAAATTAACACTATTTATAAGTTTTGCTGTATATAGCAATATATTAATGTCCCATAAGCAGGTTTTATACAGGGTATCCCAGAACAAGTGTAACATCCGGAAATGGGGGGTAGCTGAGGTGATTCTGAACAACCTTTTCCTTTACCAAAATGTTGTTTGAAGCTTCGTTTTTGAGTTATTAACGAAAAACACTGGCCAATCAAAGCGCCCGCAGACCGCGGGCTCAACCACGTATGCACGGCTCTTATACACGGGCGCTCGGTCGGGCTCTCGGCAAACGCACTGGCACATCATAGGTATCACGGAAAATGTTAGCGCCAAGTCCCCAGTGGGCGGGGCTAACTTCCCAGGTGGCGTGGCTAAGTCCTGAGTTGGCAGGGCTAACTCCCCTGGAGGCGGGGCTAAGTTCTGTGTGGGTGTGGCTAAGTTCTGAGTGGTCGGGGTCAAGTATCAGATCCTGACGATCAATTAACGTGCATAAATGTGATATTTTAACTTTCGCACCATGATTATTACATACATAACATATAGGACAATGCTTAAAAGTGAAGCAAGTAGAATCTACGCGAGACATACCGGCGGCAGGCGAAAGATTTTCTATCACACGTGCGGACGTCAAAGTATTAAAAAAAAAACATTTTTTCATAAGTAATAAAACGTTTTATTTCTTTCGCATAACGAATAAAAGTATCGAACGCAGTTATTAAACGACTTACTAATTTGTTTGTTATTCATGAACAACAAATAATTTCCCATTATTCTTAATTTAAAATGACATAACATTTTTCGCGATACCTATGCTGTGCTAGCACGTGTGCTGGGAGCCCGACCGAGCGCCCGTGTATAAGATCCGTGCATACGTGGTTGAGCGCGCGGTCTCCGGGCGCTCTGATTGGCCAATGTTTTTCGTTAATAACTCAAAAACGAAGCTTCAAACAACATTTTGGTAAAGGAAAAGGTTGTTCAGAATCACCTCAGCTACCCTCCATATACAGATGTTACACTTTTTCTGGGACACCGTGTACGTTACCATTTATGTATTCGTACTATCATTCACACGTTCATAAATAAGAAATGCGGAAAAAGATTATAAATACTCTAGAACTAATATCCTAAAATATAGAAGATTGATTAAACCAAACTTCTAAAGATTAATATATAATATAATCATTCACAAACTTACGAAATTTATGTGTTAAATATACTATTAATTATTATATAATTTATATATTGATATTTACCTATTATTTAAATTAATAGATAATTAATAGAGAATATATTAATTAACAGATCATTTATATTGTATATGTTAATACTTATTTATTGTTTAAGTTAATAAGCAATTTATATATATATATATATATATATATATATATATATATATATATATATATATATATATATATATCTTTGATTAAATGACATTTATATAATTGGGCCAAATGTAAGTATATATACGTACACTAAATTGAAAGGGTTAAATTAAATTTATATGTTTTGGGATATATGGCAGTATATTAATATCTTATAAGTAGAATTTATATACATTATCATTTTTAGTGGTCTAATAGATTATCTTTTCTTGGAAAATTTGTCATATTCTGAATTCATTTAGTTTTAGAGACCGTGATTAATTGTGTTTTCATTTTTATTGCAGTCTTTTCAGCAATTTTTCGTTATTTATATTTCGTTTTTTTCTTTCTTTTTTTAATATAGTAAGAACGTTCAGCTGAATGAAAATGTATTATTTTCGTAATTGCTGCATTTCGTTCAGTTTAGTGTTTAATATTTATATTTATATTTAGTTTAGTGTAATATTTTTAATTTGTTTATTTTTTAAGACTGTTGAGATTGTTGAAAAATGTGTAAAATAAAATTTGTAGTTTGTATTTCAGATTTATTACAGTCTTTTCAACAATTTTTTATTGCTTGAGTTTCGTTTTCTCTTTTCCTTTTTTTTTTCTTTTTTTAGTGTAGTAGAAACGTGCAACTGAACGAAATGTGTTGCTTTCGTATTTGGTTGTATTTCGTTCAAATTGGTGTTTATTTATTGTGTAAATATTTGTGAAAGTCACGTTCAGTTTTGACAAATGAAAATATTCTCCGACTATTGGTGTGTTCATTTTGTTTATTGCTAATGGTTTTATAGGATAAAAGAAAAGAGATTTGTACCAGAAAAATGTTGAAATTTATACAAAATATGCAAATTTATAAACACACACTTTCTATGGAAAATATATTGAGTAACAATTGATGCGAAGGTTGCGAAGATTGTGAACTAAATTGATTTTTGTGCGGAAAGCAGTCGCTTGATTTGATTTATTATAACAGTAATGGATACTTCGATCAATATTCCAGATAGAATTAAATTTTACAAAGAAATTATTCGAAATTAAATTTGTAACAAACTAGTGCATTTAAAATAAAACTGATATTTCGGTGAGAATTTTCTAAGCAAGTGAAAATTGTACAAATTATTCTTAAATTGAATTACAATAATTCAAGCTACAGATTTATTATTTCTCCTCTGGAAACTTCTTCTAATTGATACTAACACGTAATCTTGTCTCTAATTAAATAATGATATAGTTATACAAATTTTCCCAATATTTCTTCAGATTTTCTGAATTTCTTTCTTTTTTCTTTTTGATACTTTCAGTAACACACAACAGGAGAATATGAAAAATTTATAGTGAATAATGTAAAACTCTCCTTAATAAAACAATAATTTCAATAGAGTAAAAATGTCTTTTTAATCAGTTAAAAAGAAATGAATTTATACTTGAATCTGGTATACTTCAAAAATTAAAGTGTGCTAAGTACCCAGATAGATGTACGAAACTTTCCTCATATTGAAATTCAATTGATCTCATGCATGATACGAAAGAGAATTACCATAATGAAGGGAAATAAAGTCAGTACAGGCTGCTCGATATCGAGTAATAGAAATTAATTGAAATATGTCAAGTGAAATTTGCATAACAACTTACTTAAAGGAAGAGTAAATCGTAGAATTAACATTTCAATATGATTTTATACTTTTCAACTCCCAAACGTATGGAATACTGTAGACAAATTTTGAACCACTTTTACAATACTAATTAAAAACATCCACAAATTTGTACAATATTCCGCAAAATTTTTCATAATACCTTTACCTATTAATTTGCACATTCTACGTTGCATTACTGTTCTCTAATATTTATACCAAATTTTTCACGAAGTTTACTTATGGAGTGTAGTAATCTTAATTTTCTTCGAAAAATACGATACATCCTTGACGTATGTATCATGGGAACTTTGAAACTTTAAATAAAACATCATTCTTCTACAAAATACATGAAAATCAATACCAACGTAATGAGCGTCATGTTATACGAATGTATCTTTATCTAATTAACTATAGCTTCTTGTTAGTTCAAGTAATGGTTGTTCTAAGCTAGTGTACCATAAAAGAAGTTCCATAACCAGCAATAACGAATGAATATCAGTGTGTAACAATACAATACTAAGTAATCACGTTGTATTAGATTGACTTAATTAACGTCAATCCTATTTGAACGATTCAAGGGAACGTTGTTCTTGAGTAACGTTATTTCCCTTCGAAACGAAATCTCGAAACGTTTCAATTATTGTAACAGCATGACAGAGGTAGATAGCTTCGAAATCCTTCATTCTTCTTCACCGAATCTTTACATTTCCTTTCTGTATTACTACCAGCTCCTTGAATGTTATTGCATGTACCTTCCAGAGAAGAAAATTCTACCCGAAAAATAGAAAAAAGGAAAAAAGAAGAAACGAAGCGGTTGCGTGTACCAACACAATATGCACTCTTTTTGGTAGAAATAATCGAAGCTCGGTAACGCAAACCACATTGTCATTATCGCTACAGGTAGTGTTCGTGGCCGTGTAACGAACGAAATTTCCCCGACAATTGCCGCGGCTTTCCAAGTTTCCAGTTCGCGAAATCCGGATGCTCGTCGTGTCTCGCGATAATGAGGTATTCGCGGTTTCGACGACGTTGTAGTACCTGCGCGGTCTAATTAGTAAAAGACCGGGAAAATTGAGCCGCGTCTCCGATCGAAGTACTGCTTCTTGTTTCCGTGGGGTTTTTTTTTTCGGTGGTGTGCGACGGAACACCGAGGAACATGGAGTAATTAGTTGAATACTCTCCCTTTCTCTCTCACACACACTCACTCACTCGCTCACTGACTCACTAATTCACTTATTCATTCAATCATTATTTATTTATACACTAAATTATACATTAAATTATACACTAATTCATTCACTTACTCACTCACTCTCTTTTTCTGTCTCCATTTTCAGTCACTTATTCACTCTCACTTAAACTCACTCATTTACTCACTAACCCTCTCTCTCCCTCTATCTCTTATTCACTCACTCATTCACTCAGTCACTTTTTCTCTTAAACTGACTCACTCACTCACTCACTATTTACTCATTTATTCATCCTCTCTCTCTCTCTCTCTCTCTCTCTCTCTCTGTCTCTTTTATTCACTTACTCACTTACTCACTTACTGACTTATCCGCTTATTCACTCACTTACTTATTCACTCACCCCCTCTCTCTCTCTCTCTCTCTCTCTCTCTCTCTCTCATTCGCTCGCGCATGCACTTACTCACTAATTCACACATTCACTTACTTACTCACTAATTCACTCATTTACTCACTCGATCATTCATTTACTGATTTACTCGCCCTCTCTCTTTGGCTCTTATTCTCTTTCTCTCTTTCTCAGACTCACTCACTCGCTCACTTATTTACTCATTCACTCACCCTCTCTCTTTATTTCTTACGTACTTTCTCTCTCTCTCTCTCTCTCTCTCTCGCTCTCTTTGCCTCTATCCTTCTGCCCAGTCAAACCTAACACAAATGGTGACACTTGATCCCACAAGCTCAAAGTGTATAGCCCGTGGAAACAGTGCGCGAACCTAACGCAGCTGTATTTTTGTAACCACCTGCCAAAGGACAAAGGATCCTGAAGGCGCGAGGAAAAACAGCGGAGGCACTCGAAGCGAAACAGGCATAGCTGGCGCCATCGTTGATTGACCATTTGCATAGATAAATAAGTTCGGGCTGTGTGACGAGTAGCTGTTTACCCAGCAATCGAATAATCGTTTCCGAAGCGATTTCGTTGGACCTGTGTCGAAGTGTGCGAGGACAAACATTGTCGAGGGCCCTTCGAAAATTCGACGGCTACACGGTGTCGATTTCCAGCCGAATTTTCTCCATTTCCGTACTCAACTTCCTCCTCTCAGAGATGCGGTGTTAGCGTGCTACTGTTAGAGGATTTTCTTTCTTTTCTTTTCTTTTTCTCTTTATTTTTTTAGACCACCAAATGTGACCAATGAGTGTTTTAGATGGTGGAAGCATACATGACGAAATGTTTTTTTCATTTGTACTTTATTCAAAGCGTATTTGACTTTCTTAAAGCGATTCAAAACATAATATTAATATAAATAACAAAACTGTAAAACATTATTTATATACATGTATATATAAAAAATACTTTTGTAGGTATCATTTCCTTTTTTTCTTTTTTTTGTATTATTTTGTTATGTCTAGGAAATTCCTAATCTTGAAATATTTAAAATATTATGAATTATTTGTTGAATATCTATTAGCTTGAAGTTTTTTTTATTTTACTTTTATTTAATTTTCTTAAGTATTACATTTTTTTTTAAATTCTGTATTAAACGTTTACTCCGTATTATACTTTTAATATTAGGCATCAAAGTTTCATTTAATACTCTGCACAATATTGTTCTAAGTTATTTTGTTTTTTTTTTTTTACTCTACATTCGTGATTTTGTGAAATTGTTTTAGGCTGCAACCTAACTTCGAAATATTTCGCAATTTTGTTTTGTGATTTAATAAAGCTTAAGTGATAATAATTGCGAAATTTTCGTGATTCATTATTCATTGCATTTTGTGGAAGTATAAAAATCAGGGAAATGCTTGTTTTTGAGAAATGGTTGAAAAACTACAGCATTGAAGGAAACTACCAAATTATTAAATTACACAGATAATATATATTTATCTAAAAAAATTCCAGTAGATGTACCAGAAGAAAAAATTAGAAATCACACGGTTTTCGTTCAGAATCATTCGAACAATCCCAAATCTTTCATCTTCTCACGAAGTTCTACGAAATAATACTATCAAGAAGAAATCGTAAAACGAGTCTGCGTTCAAATGCACTTGCGGAATACAAAGTGTCCGGAAATTTTTGTATAAATCAAGAGTTTCAGAGGCGAGTTTCGTTAACGTCGAAGTGGAAAATGGTCGAAGTTGGTCGAAAATATTCCTCGGTATAAAACGTTTAAAATCTTGCCGTAAAGCGACAGTTCCCCGAGCTTCTCCATGTTGGATTCACTTTTTATTGCCTCCGGGAGGAACTAATTAAAATTCAGTCCGACGATCTAGCTTTTACTGTGGCAATAAACAATTTGAGCTACTTGCTCCGGCTGCTCACCGTTTTCGTCCATTTCTTTCCCATCGAATTCTCGTCGATGCGATATTTCTCGAAATATTTGGAATTCTGATTCGTTTACTATTGTTTTCAGTTGTCTGAATTATTCTTTTCCTATCCCTTTAATATTCTACGAAATTATTATTTCAAGTTGCTTTCACTTCGTTAAATTCGTGACTTTTTTATGTTTCCTCGAAATATGTCGAATTCTTTGAAAAAATATTTTAAAATATATCGAATTCTTTGAAAAAATATTTTGAAATATTTCAGATTCTTTGAAAAAATATTTTAAAATAATTCAAATTCTTTAAAAAGATATTTTGAAATATTTCGAATATTTTAGATTTTTTGTTGTATATTTTTTCAGTAGCTTGAAGCTTTTTAATTTTTCCTTCAATGTCCTATGCAATATTGTTTCAAGTTATTTCTTCTACTTTATTTTCGTGATTTTGTGACATTTTTTAGAATGTAACTTAATTTTGAAATATTTCTCATTTTTATTTCGTGTGCAACTGTTTTTTCGTTTTATTTTAATTTATTAAATATTCTGTGTAGTAGTTCAAACTATAATCCGTTTACTTATTTAATATTATTTTCGATTACTCTTGTTTCTTTGTGTTCGTAATTTCTTGAAAATTTTGGAAAGGAGGATACTTCAATTGATTTTTTATTTGTGTTACTGAAACTGTGTATGTAGATTTTTAATTTATACATTGTTTAATTTCCATTTATATTAATCTTAGGTAGGTGGAATAATATTTTCTGCGACAATTCCGTAACAATCACAAGAACAACAAATCTGTGTTATAAAACAACAATTTTAATATCCATTATAAAAGAAAAAAAAATACAAAATAATAATACTAATAACGAAGTAACAATACAAAAAAACGTTCACTATAAAAAAAATACAAAATAATGTCATAAAAAGGTTGGTTCAAAAATTCAATATAAAATTATAAAAAAAATTATATAAAAATTTGATACAAATATTCACCTTCCACAAAATTCCCTTCCACCATGGCTTTACTATATTCACCATTTTACATGAAAATTCCTAGTCACCTAATAATGATATTTTTATTACCCTTAAAAATTAAAAAAGAAAAAAGAAAAAAAGATTGAAATGGTAATTCTAGTTCAAAACACTTTTACATTTCGTCACCCTATTTTCCTCCTCCGCTTCTTAATTCCGTCTTCCGTCTTCCTACAAAAGCAACAAAACAAATCCACTTAAAAAAGAAAGAAAAAAGAAAAAGAAAAGAAGAAGGAGGAAAGGAAAGAAAGGAAGAAAGAGAAAATACAAAGAAAAAAGAAAATACGACGTTTGTCTTCATTTGATCGCGGTGGCATAATCGCGTGCGGGACATCCCTGCGGCCGGAAACCGCCGCGAAACGGAAAGAAGAACAAACACCACCGTCGGATGATTAATTTCCCCGGGCGCGAAGGCACGCCGCAACGGCGTATATTTTATGCACGCGTTTAACTCTCCACGCGGTTCGCGAACTTAATTTCCACCAGATTCCATTATGCTTTTCGTTTATTAGGCTTGTCTTAATAGAACTGGCGACGATCCACAGGGAGATCCAACCCGCTGATAATCTGTCCTCTCCTCTTTCCTGCCTCTGTTATTCATGCATTCATTGTGCCGGGTGTTTTTCTTCGAACATTCAAGGCGGCAATTTACGAAGATGTCGCGCGAAAATTTCTTTCCTCCTTGGAAGATTGTGTTTTGTTTACTGAATCCCCCGTTGAACTACTCAATTCGTGAAACATACAGTTGATACGTAATTTCGAATGTAAAAGTTTTAGTTATTTTTTCTTCTTCGTATGTGTTCAACGTGAATTAATCAGTGACGTATTTTGTTGGGGCTTTTTGCTTTCGATTTCTTTCGACACGAACTTTTTACTCACATTATATAAATCTACAAGGACTTTAAGTGCTGCGCGAAAACGGGTGCCTGTGCGAATATAACCGGAGGAATTTGACGAATTTACTAGGGCTTGGAAAAATGCTCATAAAAACCAAACTAAAAATTATATTTAAGAAATTCAAAATGCAGCGTATTATGGGAGAAAGGGAGAATAATTTCATACCAATTATACTTCAATACTTATTAAAAATCATAGATTTAACAGCAATATAAACTATGATAGAAAACATAAAGTCGAGTTGCTCTTGTACAAACAATATTTACACCTATCATCGCTTGATCAATTTTGTGTAAGTCTCATAGTATGAAATATAAGTATTTCATTTTCAATAATTTTCAATAAAATAATCAATATCAGTCCTGATAACAAAATGGTAACTCCATGATACACGGAAAGCATCAGACAGATCCACTACAGAACAAGTGGATCGGGTAGCTGGTACAATGTGACTGAAAAAAATTTAGGTATTATTATAAACATTTATATATAATTTTTTCAATTGCAATGCAATGAATTTGAACTATTTATAACGTTTTATAAAGTTATTTTGAAATACAGAACTCTTGTGATGTGTATAATAGGCGCCAACGCTTGCGCAACGATATATCGTCGTTCGGCACTAAAAGGGTTAATACATTTAACGGACTTTTATATCTGATACGAACATTTAAATATATTGTAAATCTACACGGACTAGATAATATCGTATGTTATTGTTATTGATTAAATAGAGACGCTTGTTATTATTTTTAATGATAAAAATTGTGTTTGCAAATAAGTTTTAAATTATTTGCTATATAATCGGCTGTCACAATTAGTGTGGGAGCCAACATATTTGTTTTATAATCGTTCATGATCTTTTTTTTTTAATATTTTGATAGTTTGTGAATTTTTCTCTTGAAGAATTTCATGTTTTTTGATTGTCAATCAGTTTTCGAACTAGTTTCGTCATGTTACATCATTGTGGAAGGAAAATCCTTGAAATCCTTGAAAAATTTGTTCAAAAAGAGTTTCTCATTGAACATTCTAAAAAGTCATTTTTGTCAACAGCCTCAGAAGAACAGTTAATTTTTTAAAGCATGTTGAAAATGTGCGTTTCTGTTATACCTGATAATTCATAGAGTTTAAATAAATATTCTTTATTATTAACACAGTACGAAAAAGTTCAGTGTAAGAGTGTATATGTACACGTTCATCTGAAAGTTTCTTTTGAAATAGTTACTCTTAAGAGTACTCTCAAATTGTCTATCCAACTCTCAGCTAGCACTTTCAACTTTTTGGCAATGCCAACAAAAAAAAAGATTAAAATAATAATAAATAAGGGTATATTTTCATCTGAGAGATTTTTACAGTAAGTACTCTCGAGAGTACTCTCAAATTTTGTATCCAGCTCTCAGCTAACACTCTCGACATTGTGTATTGTCTGGTAAGGGAAATAATAAATATTACTAATAAGAAATAAGAGTACATCTTCACCTGAGAATTTTTTTTACAATAAGTGCTCTGGAGAGTGCTTTCAAGTTATGTGTCTAGCTCTCTCTTTCACAACACTCTGAATCCCATTACTTACACTGATAAATTTGACTCTCGAGAGCATCTCGCGATAACTTTACTCTGAAATAGAAAAGTATCCTAACAAAGCTATCGAATGACGTATCTCCTATACTTGATAGCTAAATTTTATGAATTTTATTCAGTACGAAATGAAAATAACTGGAAGTTGTGGAGCAACGTGAGATTTATCTACAGGCGAGAACTTTATAAGATGGTGAAATTGTTGCTGTGTGAGTGCATGTACTTTAACAACTGTACTTTTCATTCAAATTAGATAACTTCAGGAAAAAGTAAAGTAAGAAATATTTTTAAATGTATCTTCAGTGTATGAAACAAGGCTTGTTACCCTAACTAAATTTTTTACACTGACTTTCAATAAACTGATTTTGTTTATATATTTTATTTGTAAGTTTTGATTAAGTAATTAACGAACTAGCGAAGATTAAGATTTTTCGTATTGAAATTTTGAAATTATTGCTTTCTATTGTTATAAGCTAGATTCGTCTAACTTACCTGAATTTATGGTTTTGTTTTTATTTAGTATAAACGAAACGTTGTTGTATTAAATAAAATTTGATATCTTTCAAAAATAGCGAACCAAATCTAAAAATATTATTCTTTACTCCTGCTTTCAACATATTGATAAACGGCATGATTAACCGGAGAAATATGAAACTTATAATGATAAACTGGTAGTCAAAGTAATATTTCAAAGAATTATATTTTTATATCATAAATTCTTTGTTATTAAAAATATTGTATAAATAGTTACACATTAAACCAACATACAGCAAAGAATATTAATAAAAAGGCTAGTTGTTTGTTGTGTTTATGAGAAATACCAGTGTTTGGTTCCTCTTCTTCGATTATTGGTTCGATGATTAAATCGAAGTTCACGGAATCAGTTAAGTTTTCGGTTATTTCATTCCAAAAGTCCACTCTGTCGGAAAAGAAACCACTGCCCACACTTATATCCGGAATTTTTCCATCTCCAAATTGCAGGAATTTGCCGGATTCTTTGTATTCCGGCCAAGGCATCACTCTCCATGCTTCTGGCACTCTGTTAATTTTAATAATTGTATCAAAATTTTTAATTTCGCAATATTAACCCTAGAAAATTCAACGTATTAGAATATTTAATTTAATTTCAAATAAAATGAAAAAGATAAACGCAATATCTAATTCTTCCGTTTAAAATAATTAAAGACACTTTCTAACATGAAAACAGTTTATTATAATGTATTATGACGTAAGTATTTTACTAAGAAAACTAAAGTTTAAAATTTTATGGACTTATTTTTTTTTCTTTTTTTTGTTTCCTAAATATAAAACCTGTAAATAAGTAAATATAAAATAGAAATTTTACATTTCTCAATGTAAACCTTAGGAAACCCAACTTATTAAAATATTTCTTTTCAATTCATTTATTTTCTATTTATAATTTTCCTATTATAAATTTATTTTCAAATAAAATAAAAATGACAAACACAATATCTAACTCTTTCATTTGCAATAATTAAAGATACTTTTTAACATGAAAATAGATTATTATAATGTATTATGACGTAAGTATTTTACTAAGAAAACCGAAGTTTAAAACTCCATGTATTTATTTGTTTGATCCTCTCTTTATGCTTTCTACAAATGAAACTTGAAAATAAATAAATATAAAACAAAGTACTTAATATTTGGTTAAAGTATAACCTGAAAATGGTAATACGAATGAAAATTTAAAATATTACAAATGAATAGTGGCTTCTCTTTTTTAATTTGAATTAGATGATTGTGAAATATTCCTACGAACAAATATATTTCAGAAATGATGTTAATTAAAATTTCTTGTGTTTCTTGAAATTGAATATTCGTGAAATAACAAATGCAACATGAATATGCTTTATATTGTTACGAATGTAAAATATATATATATATATATATATATATATATATATATATATATATATATATATATATTTTTTTTTTCAAAATAAACGTTGAAGTTTTGATGTCGAAAGTTAGTTGAAAAAGAAAAAAAGAAAGAACTGAAAGAAAAAATTTATACCCTTTGGTTGCAAAGCTGGCCCACATTTCGGTCATTATATTTATTACAGTTACATCATTTTCAGTATTATGTAACATCATACCCTTGTGTTCCTCGTTTAATAATGGAATTAAGTAATTCAAATCGTCAACGTGCGCGATGCCTGAAAGCATACAATATCCCATGATTATAATGACACTCATTTGTATCTAATGATAAATAATTAAGAGGCGATCGTTCATTAAAATATTCTCATAATCCTCCCACAATGAAATACAGAGCAGAGTAATGAGGTAAAGTAATATTTTTCTCAAAATGGTTTCGTTTTCGATAATTCTCAGTTACCACTGGAAATGTAATGTTTCATTAATAATTAATAAAATCTCATTCTAAAAGAATCTGGTATTTTCTATTTTCTCGTAAAGAGAACAAAAGGAGAAAAGAGAAAGAAAAATCACTTTACATTTCCAGAGTTAATTGAAAGGATTAACGTTTCATTGAACATCGTTCGATTCGACAGATAATTAATAATGTCTTGACGATTCAGTATTAATTCATACGCGAATCAACTGTAATAATTAATTCATTGCCGATGGAAGATTACGTACCATGTCTAGGTCTCTACTTCAACTTTTTTTAAAACTACAAATCGTATCAGAAATTATTATCAGTCCTATCTCTAGGAACCGTTTTAACTCGAGATAAGTATACTCCGATGTACATTTTAGACAACGGCTTTTTTTTTATATTTCATTTACTATCTTTTATTTTTATTTATTTTCTCAACTATAAAAAAGAAAGAAATGCTCGATATGCCTGAGACCGTGCCTGGGTCCATTCTGACCCGAGATAAGTATGTTCCGATACACATTCTAGACGATTCCTTTTATATTTTATACGTTATCTTTTATTTCTGCTTATTTTCTCAACAATAAGAAAAAAAAACACTAGGTCTAATTCTTGAAACTGTGTCCGGGTCCATTTTGACAAATGTTAAGTATTCTCCGATGTACAGTCTAGACTGTTTTGTTTATATTTTGTATATTCTTTGCCATTTCTGTATATTATTTCCTCAGCAATAAAAAAAAAAGAGAAACACTTTATTTCTTGGTCTTGGTTTAGTGCCTGAGACTGTGCCCGGGTCCGTTTTGACCCGAATCAACTATTCTCCAATGCACATTCTAGACGAGTCTTTTCATATTTCGTATGGTCTTTTATTTCTGTTTATTATTCTCGACATTAAAAAAAAAAACTCGGAATAATGCCTGAGACTATACCTGGGTCTATTTTGACTCAAGTTAACACTTCAACTACCGTAAGTCTATTAATTGGCTTTCTGCTGCGCAACTTTATCAATCTGTAGCTTATTAAACGGCTTTCTCATTTCTAATGATTATCGATCGCGTTGACGATTCGGTATTTATCATTTTCCATTGGTTTTTTACCGCACGATAACTAAATCCAAGCCGATACTAACAATATATTCGTGTCTAAATTGAAAAGGCATAGTAAATTCAACCATGAGCTATAGATAAAGTGTTAAGTATTCTCTGATGCACTTTCTAAGCAATTCTTTTTATATTTTGTATACTCTTTGTTATTTCTGTTTATTATTTTCTCAACAATAAAAAAAAAAAGAAACGCTCTATTTCTTAACACTCGGTGTAATGCCTAAGACTGTGCCTGGGTCCATCTTGACCCGAATCAACTCCGATGCACATTTTAGACGAGTTTTTTTATATTTGACATGCTGTCTTCTATTTCGATTTATTAGTTTCTCAACAATAAAATAATAGCCTGGGTCCGTTTTGACCCGAGTGTTTTTATTATTATTTTCTCCACAAGATAAAGCAGAAAAACACTCAGGATAGGATTAAAGTTAACTCGTTGCACTCCGAGTACTTGTTTTTTCAAATTTAAGAAACGCTCTATTTCTGAAGCTTATCTATTATGGGTCCTAGAGGACCCAAGCATCGTTGATCGAGAATTAAGATGCCAATTTTGGCGGAGAAATGGAATTTAAATCATACAATAATTTTTGTACACATAATATGTAAAATATAGATATGTAAAATATTTTCTTTTTACTTAAAAATATGTAAATCTGTTGATTTCTTAAGTTTCTTTTTTTGTAGTATACATGAATCCATCGTGCTCAAAGGGTTAAAATGATTTCTGTCCTCACCGTAGTGAATCGGAGATCCGGTCCTGAATGTAACGGAAAAAGTACCCTCGTAGGAGAAGAAATAAAAATAAATATTCGAAATCATCACTTCCGAATGATACTTCAACGTCTGATACGTCCCCCAGTTGTACATGGAATCTCCAGTCGCCTGTAAGATTCAAAAATTCGAGAAACAAAGTTGAGAAAATTCATGAATATCTATTAATCGACCGTTTTGTTCATTTTCACATGACTGCTCGAATAAGTAGTAATATAAAATGTATCACACAAATAATTTATTTCTGTTAGACTATATAAACAACTGTATTTGTTTATATTATATTATCATTGAATAATTTATTATACAAATCGAACAACTACGTTCGAACGAACGAATGAATTATAATAGTTACTTCTATTATCAATTCTTTCTTTTCGATCTTACAGTTTTTTTTAACTTCGTTGATGAATTGCCTTTTGCACACAATATTCTTAACACAAATAGCAAAAAATTTTCTTTCTTTTCTCTTTGCTTTCATTTTAAATATTTCAGAAATTTGACGTCACTCAATCGTAGATAACAGCTTATTTACGAATAACAATATTTATGACTTAAAATCAATACTTTTTCCGACAAATTATTAAACTAATATAGAAATTACTAAATGTTAATATCAAATTAATAATTATTAAACTGAATTAATAGGAATATTTTTGTTACATACCGTGCCTTAAGTTTTAAAAATTGTTTTTCGAGCATATAAATATTCGGAATTCTTAATTTTCAATTACATAATTGAATTCCTACTTCCTAGTCTTCGTTACATTACAGCACACGTCAAAATAATTCTTCTAATTGTTTTTTAACTTGCTATGCATATATAAGAAAAAAGAGACACACCTTTGTGATATTTTCTCTCAGTGTCGACAGAGTAACGTTTCCTCTGAAATAGAAATCTTCAATTGCCTTGGCGAACTCGCTCCAGTTCGAAATTAGTTGATAATATTCTAATAAGTATAGCATCTGCGTTTCGAAGTTGTCGATTATATCGATCTGTGCGGACACGTTCAACAGTATGTCTGTGAATCGCAACAGTGAACTTCTTTAATAATTTAATCAAAAGTCGTTATTAAATCTGACGATAGTGAACGCTACTGTTTAGTGAAGAAACAAGTTTCGAAAAATGTTTCATGAATCACTGAAAATTACTGTTTGAATCGTGAGAATGAGTGCAATATTTCTTCATTCAAAATGATCAATATGATCTCTTATTTAAGATGAAAAACAGAAGATTTTGTTATTTTTCTAATTTGAAGTTTAAGAATAACAATTGACAAGATGGAGGTGTAAAACTGCAGGATTTTTCAAGCATTCATAGGAAATTCGAAGATAAAAAATTGCACGGAATGCAGGTACTATGAAAAGGTACACAAAACGTCTAAATTATAGTGCTTTTTATAATATCCGATAGATGAAATAATTTCCTACCTAAGTTCTCCCTTTTTTACTATATTCTCGAAAATATGAATTTGCATAAAAATAGTTAGTTATAGTTATAAATATTAATTCATTGATCACCTTGTGCGGACGTATCATATTTTACTTTTCAAAATTCGAAGTTATTTATAAGTTTTATTCTATCAGTTTTGATGTAACAAAGTTTTAGAATTTTTTACATTAATAATTACAAACTTTTGTTTAATTTACCGATTGTGTTAAGTAATCCTTCATCCAAGACGGCTCCCATGATAAATGGTATATCCCTAAACATGCGATTTTTTACCGATACTAGAGGATGCATCGTTATGACAGCGTCTTCCGCTTCTGCTTCAATGGTTGGTCCAAAGGGACAACAGGCATGCCCTAAAGACGTCTTCTATTTAATAAATACATAAACTTTATTATTAATTTATTACTATTTAATGTTGCACAAAAATTCACAGCTTAAAATGAAAGTTACCACTGTTTTACAATTATTTATTATATATTATTTATTAAATTTAATGTGATTTCGCTATTATTCAATAATATATCAAATTTTACTGTTTGATATAAAATTTATTATTTCCTTATTATTTGATATTGCATTAAAGTTCATTATTTAAAATAAAAAATGTAGTACGATTTCACATTTATTTAATATTATATGAAAATTCTTTTTACAAATGGAATTTCGGTATTATTTTACTATTATTCAATATTACACGAAAATTCACAGATTAAAATAAAATTTAACAGCGTTTCGTTGTTATTTAATATTGTCTGAAAATGGACTATTCCTTGTGAAAAAAGCTCCAAATTGAATTGGTTAGATTAGGTTAAAAAATAATACCACGCAACGTAACAAGTTGTAAGAAACTGTACAAACCTAGTATCAAAAAAGTTGCTAATAAATTGTTACTAAAGAACTAATTGCAAATAAATTCAACTAAAATCAGTCACCTAAATATTTACTATGGATTCATATCTTCCAGTAGTAGAGCTGCAGAAACAATTTTTTGAGGCGATACTTTCATCGAATTTAGATATGGTAATCTCATTTTTCAGAGCTACCACGCTTCAGCATTTGCATAAACAATAAATAAGATCTCTAAAAAATATCTAAAATTATTTCTTACATAGTATTCAATCACTTTGACGAATTTGCTGGGCTCAACTTTCCTCAAGCACTGCATTATCTCTTCTTCCTGTTCTTCGTCATAATCTTCCTTCTCGACATAGTCCTCCTCTTTTTCATTTGCCTCTTCAGGCTTCATTGTCGTCGAGTTTACCATCAGATGACCTTCAGTCACCATATCCTCATCTTCTTCCTCTTCTTCCCGTGGAAGACAATGAAGAAATCTAGCAGTCTGCATTGAGATTTTTCTCACCCAACGCCATGTATTCAGAGCCCATGGGGAAAAGGCACTTGCACTCTGCAAAATGTACCTGTGGAACAGTCCTTCTGTTGTCTTGCTCAAGGCCAACTCGTGCACCAGCACAGCACCAGCACTGTGACCCCATAGAGTCACAGAATTCGGATCACCATTGAACGATGCAATGTTCTCTTGGATCCATTTTAACGCCATTCGAATGTCTTTTAACCCATAGTTGCCTGGACTCGCTTTGCTGGCCGTGCTGAGGAAACCTGGGTTAACGATGAGGAATTCGATGTTAGAAATCGGGTTTGAAAATAGGAAACTGTGAATGGTGTTTTTGTATGCTAGGTATTCAGAAATTATTGCAAGAAATTTTCCTATTTTAGCATGTTACCGACCGCGCGCGTTTTTCACGAGCGACGCTCACAAATTTAAACAAAAATAGAAAATTCGTCGATATACACCGTTCCTCTATCTTTAAATAGTGCTCGAGATATTAGCTTAAACACATATGTTTGCTAGTTTTAATTTTCAGAGTGATTTTTGTCCCATTACCGTGAAATAAAATGCCAATAAAAACAATATATGTAAAATATTTCTTTTTTTTTTTCTTTTTGTTATCACACGTTTTTAGTGCACAATTTCTTTGTTACGTTGTAGTAACATTATGTGTCTTGTTTGGAAGGGTATATTAGCACTGCCGATCGCGCATATTTTTCGCAAGCGACGCTTGCAAATTTGACGTTGTCGCGAAATATAAAATTCGCCTTTAGTAACGTTCGAGATGTTTATAATCTTCAACTTTACGAGGTGATTCTCATAGATAAATCCCCTTAATTGGGGATGACTTATCGATTAACAAAAATACATGAATATTCTTTCTTTTTTTTTTTGTTTTTTTTTGTTAAGTATTGTATACCGAAATTTTTTCAATATTGGTCATTAGCATTTAGGAATGTTCCTTTGTTAGTAATGTTCTTGCATTTAAGTACCCATAAAGCATGCAAATAACTTGAAATAATAAAGGAATTATTATGTAATATTTCATATCCCTTATACAAATTGGAGTAATGTATTTGATAAAATGTTGAAAGAAAGTAAAGATATGTTTAACAACATTAAGGTATGCTCTGTTAAAGTGTGATAAATACTTCGAAATAGATAAACTTATGCAATGGTACATCGCAAAATCCGCAAATATATATCAAGCATGCCAATTTTTTTCGTAATACGAAAAATACTAATTTAACCCTTTGCACTCGAGGCCTTTTTCGCTCGGGAAGTGTTTTACAGGTACTTTAAAATCATTTTATACTCAACGAAATGTATACAAATAAGAAAATTTCACTAATTTATTTATTTTTACATTGAATACAACAAAAACTGTTAAATATTACACCCTGTAATTAGTTTTCGTATGATATTTAGTGAAACAATCCCCAAGATGCATCCTCGGTTTGTCAGGACACGTATCAAAATAATACGAGATTTCTCGTCTACCGCCAGGCTTGTTACGGTCAGAGCAAACCTTGCAGTCCCTTTTTGCCCCTTTTAGCATAATATGGAGCTTTCCGTTTAGTCGGGGTTCATCGGTGACCGAATAACCCTTGCGATAGGGTCGCCAGCATCGTGAGCTGATACTAACCAAGCTAAGCTGAGAATTGTCTAAGAACGCAGGCCGAACCTGGTCCACGAAAGTAATTGTCATAAGAGTATCTTATCGCACATCGAAAATAAACATATCGAGTTCCGAAACGCCGGTACGGTGCACTTCGAGTGGATGCATCACACCGCTCGGGCGCCGTAGCGACGCCGCTCGAGTGCAAAGGGTTAATTCGTAATTCTAATCTCTCCGATTAGTCGTCAAAATGTTAAGATACTAATACGAAGAAGCTTGGGCCACTGATGAGAAATTTGACGTTGGAAAAGAATGTTTCAAAATTGGAAACTGTAAATGGTACTTTTTTATACAAACTAATCAGTAATTATTGAATTATAAATTTTTGTCCTCTGGAATATTAACGTGAGAATATCTGGAACACTGATGAGGAATTAAGAATTAGAAATAGGGTTTCAGAAGTGGAAATTATGAATGGCACTTTTTTTTACAGGGACTGTCTTCTAACTATTGCCAGAAATTTTTTGCGTCTTAGGTTACTAATACGAAGAAACTTGTTAAGCTAATAACAGTTCTAAATAACAGTTATGAATAAAATATAGATTTTAAATAATTTTACAAGAAACATTTTTCTATTTCAGTAAAAGAACAAAGATATTGAAATGTCCAGGGCTACCCGCCTTTCCCCTAATTGTAGTGTTATGGACACCTTAATTAGAAGCTTATGACACGAAAGAAAAATTGTACTATAACCGAGAACATCGAATATATTTTTAACTTTACATCTAGGAAAAAAGAAACCAACGAATATCGCGACGATTTAGATTGTTATTGTGCCTCGTTCACGTCATTGACGTATCATAACCTTGATCATGGAGCAACTTAAAGTGACCTTAAACAATAGAATATCAATATTGAGTCATTCCTCGATTCTTATTAAAATTAAGTGGTACCAATATTCTCTCCTCGCGTGTTAACTGTTTCTATTGCTGTTCAACGTGTCTTAGATCATGAACTCAATAACTTTGTCGCGAAGTCATGGGTCGTTGAACTAGTGATGGGCATTTAAATCTCAATTTCAAAGCGATTGGATGTTTCTCGATACTACGAAGATTCGAGTTACTTCTAAGCTAATTCGATACGTGCTTAAAACTCTTGAAAATCTCGATAAGTCTTGATACTTGAGTTTTAGACTGGTCTTAGAAGTTTTCAAAATTTGGTACGTGTTGAAGGTTAGGCGAATATTCAATATATCACGCATGAGTACACCTATTCTTCGACTTACACGGAAGATCGGTTCCTAAGAATACCATGTAAATCCAAATGGTGGCTTTTTGTATGAAAAACCGTGTAAATCGAGAAAAAACCAAAAATGTGCACAATTCGCTTCAACTAGGTTACTCTGTATATTTCAGTGGTTCAGTTATAAATTTATCATTACCCAGAATGTTCAAACGATAGTCGAGCGTGACTAGGATTATATTTTGGTCCATCAAGTACTTCGGCGGAAACTTGTGGCTGTCGCCAGTTCCGGTCATGAATGATCCGCCGTGCACAAACACTACCACCGGAAGTATTCTACTGTTCACCTCCGGTCTCCCTGAAATCTACAAACATTTCCATTAACAACGTTACTATACGTACGTATATCAACAATCTGATAATCCATAATCCTCGCTAAAACAGAAGGTTGACCCTCTGCAATCGGATTCCTCTGTATTTGCGAGAAGAAAAATTACAGTTGATTAACAATTTTACATCTTGACAAATGGTGGAAAGCAAGACTTAATAATTAACACTCCATGACACTATGTGACAATTGGAAATTACTTACGTGTCCAAGTATTTACAGCCCCTGGCGAAAAAATTAGAGCCATCCACAATTTTCATCGTCTTTCGTGGCTTTAGTAAAATTTAAAGGTCTGAACGTAATTTAATAATAATTTTTATTAACTATTATTATATTATATAAGTACGCACATTCATATTACATGTATATAGAGGGTGAGTCTCTCAACATGACGGCTTCAAATAACTCGTCAGTTATTCGTTTTACGAAAAAAAAAAAAAGTTTCAAATAAAAGTTGCACGATATCTAGAGGGACATACAGCGCTCAGATCTGTTTTTTATTATCTTATTTTTTATTGAGATATTAGTGTCACCTTCAGTTTCTTAACCCTTTCGCTACGAAAGGCGACTATAGTCGCTATCCGTAAGATTCCATTCATATACGATAGGCAATCATAGTTGCTCGCTATTTTACAGGTTTCACAACTTATTCTGGACTTGCGGTTTGGTTGTTCAAATATTTTTTTTAATTTCATTTGTTTCTCACGGGCGATACATTCCAGTCACGATAAAAAAGCAAATCTTTTTCGAAGAGATTAATTGATTTTTGTATTTATTTCCACGCAATATCTACACTTTTATCATGACGTCTCGTTCAGTGGGAGCATTTTGGCAGAAAGGACGCTCGTAGCGAAAGGGTTAAATAGAATGTCTAACATTTTTTCTCGAATTCGGATGAATCATATTTGCGTAAAAAAGTATTACGCAAAGTGTGTTAAGAATCAGGTTGATTCAGCGCATTTCCTAATGAAAGATTATTAATTTGCAAATAAATCCTACTTATGGTGGATGATTTATATATTACCATTTATGCAGGATGTATGTATTACTATTTATGTATTCGTACTATCATTTCCACGTTTACAAATTAAAAATACAAGAAAGGATTATAAATACTTGTATAAATTTTGCGTAAAAGAGTATTTACAAAGTGGGATTTGAAATGAATAATTACTGAGATATTTTTAAAACAAATTTCAAGCGGTTTTCGAAGTGCTGTCTATTACAGTCGATGCACCTGCCTAATCGAATTATCAGTGAGCGAAGAACCTTTTCCACTGTTTCTGTAGTTATTGCAGCACATGCACTAATGATACCTGTATGTTATTAAAATTGCCATGTTCTTTGAGTCTTTGACTAAGCCTTAAAGAGGTAGAAATACTATTATTCTTATCGAGTCTCTTTCATTGAAAGATGCAAAGACAACCATGCAACGTACCTTTTCATTGAAATTTTTTGAATTTCGCCGATGAAAGAGTTAAATGCATGTACAGTGAAATATTATGAAATTGAAAGCAGGATAATGTCACGTAATTATCGAAAAATATGCTTTTTTTTTTTGTATACATTAACAATTTGACTGCCGTCCCTATCATGCAGAAACTTACATATTTCTCACAAGTTTGCAACCTTATGTAGACTGAAAAGCATGCTTGAAGACAAAAAATCGAACAAATAAAAAAACAGCTAGAATAAATGCGTCCTTGAACTTCTTTGATTTTTAAATTTGTATTTTACTACTCATTATTCACGAGGAAATCAGATAATCTTGCCACTGGTATTTTTCGAAAATTTAAAGACAAGAAAACTAAACGAATTGAAAAAAAAGATAAAGTAAATATGTCCTTGAACATTTTTTATATTTAAATTTGCATTTTATCGCTCATTATTTACGTGAAAATCAGAGAATCTTGTCGCCAGTATTTTTCAAAAATTTGAAGACAAATGTTGGAAGACAATAAACCAAACGAATTAAAAAAAAAAAAATACAAATAACATAAATGTGTCCTTGATCATCTTCGATTTTCAAATTTGTATTCGATTACTCTCAATATTTTCACGAGAATCAATTTGTCGTTTGTTTATCCGGTTGTGCGAATAAAATCACAAATATGTGACATCGGCGGAAAAACGCTGGTTGAACGAAATCACGCAAACGTGACAGCGGCCATTGAAGTGTTAAGTAATATTCGAAATTGGTGAAATGTATTTCAATCATCAGTTTAAAGCAATCTTTTCTTATACGTGACTGGTACGAGTCAAAAGGAGCCGTTGAAATTAAGTTTCCGTGAACCACATGTAAATTTCCACATTAAAGAACAGTCCTATCTTGCAAAATGCCAAACAATCTTATCGTGTAATGTAAATGTAAGTATTATGACCCTGGAATGCAAAAGCGAAGACACTGCTCAGAAAAATGCATATGGTCAGTAATAAAGCAAAAGCAACGAGGAAAATTCTATAGTAAAAACACTAATACATAATATTCGTTAAAAATGAAGACAATTACCTGTCTCGTACACTTAAAAAAAAAAAAAAAATTCAACGTAGAAAAGAGCTATCAATGCCATTGGACTTTCAATATTTTCTTTTCTTCGCTAATCAGGAAGACTTTCAAATATTAATACTTTACCGACCGCCTCGTTCAATTCAATACTAGCTCGATTTTTGCTATCGTATTTGTTTTTATAGCTTTAAAAATTTTTAATTAAAATTCGTAGGAGGGCTTACTATATCGTTCACTTTCTCTTATTGTGGTAATTAATTAATATGTTTATTCTTTCGATTGGGAGCAAGAAACCGATTAATAGGCTGCCAATCGAAAGAATAAATATTTATATACTTTTTCGATAAATGATACTTTACAGCCTTTCTTATGCCCAATCTTCAATTAATCGAAACTGCTTAGCAATGTTCAAAGAGAAAGAGAGAGAGAGTCCGCTTCACCATTTAAAAATTGAATAAATTGTTTTTCTTTTTAATTTCTTCTGTCTGTTTTCCATATAATAAAAAGGCACAATAAGTAAATAAATTCCGTCGTGACTATTCCCATAATAAATTTCCAAACAGCAGATTATCAATATATGAAACAAATATTAGACAACATATAGCAAAAAGAGGGTATTTAAATTTTAAATGGTAAAGGGATTTATGGTTCAACGTAAACGATAAGAAGGATGATACGGAGCACTGAAGAAGAGTAAATTCAGGTTCTCTTAGAACTTATAAATTTGGCTTTCCCTATTATTAAGGAAAAAGGAAAAATATATATTGTTCTTTCAGAGGGAAAAAGTTGTTTCAAATGGAACTATCAAATACACCACCTTGAAACGTTTAGATTTAATTAAATCGTAGACCTTGCGATCCAATCGAGCTCGTGTTTCAACGAACATTCCTAGTTCGTGCTATACTTGTTTAGAGTTCCATGTGAATTCTGCGTTTTACGCGTGCATCGTCGCGAGTGCAATATATCTAGCAACGATTCGCACGCGATTGCAGCATTCGAGCAGAAATTCATGGTGAAGTTTCAGCGTTCCTCCTACTTTATCGAGATCAATTATTTCTGACTCGTCGAAGAGTCCTTTTCTTCTCTCATTTCTCTTTCTCTCTCCCTTTTTCTTCTCTCTGCAGAATGAAATTCCTAATATTTCCCCGAAATCTGTTGATTCTTCTTGCAGCGGAATAATTAAAATAATTTACTTATATTCATCAATCCTGAATTAAAATGAACTAAGTGTGTATAATTTTTCTAATGTCATAAAAATTGTAAAAGTACATGTTTAGAAATTAAATATTATTCGATTTTTATATCAAGCTTTTCTTAAATGCATTTAATTCATATTTGAATATTTTTAATCAAATTTAATAATTAATTTCATTTATTTAGTTAAAAAATTGATGGGATAAGCTATGAATTTAAATTATTATTTATAATTTTTAAAAATTAATTTATACATTCATAAAATTGGAAATCGATAGAAAATATTTCATAATTTAAATTATAAAATATAAAGATTTTTAAATTAAAGATATAAAAACTAAAGAAAATATTTTAATAAATAACTACATTATTATAATGATTATCTAAGTAGTTTTATACATGTACAAATAAATAATGTATATATATACAATTTTATGAATGTAATCAATAATTTTTAAAAATTATAAATAATAATTTAAGTTTATGATTTATTTCATACATTTTTTAATTAAATAAATCAAATAAGGTATTAAATTTAATTTAAAAATATTTAAATATGAATAAAATTCATCAAAAAGTAAAGAATTGGGCAAATAATAATACATCCAAATGTTTATAAAAAACATTGACTACAGAATGCAATTTTAAATGAATCTGCTTAATGAATCATTAAATGACTGCAATCTAGCTAAGTGTACTAAGGTAGCATTATCAATTGTCTTTTAACTGAAAACTTAAACAAAAGAATTAAATAGATACATATATACTGTCTCAATTTTTTTTTTTTATTATTTTGCTTGTCAAAAATGTCAATTTTCTCAGCTTTCATCTAGTTTCTCTGTTACTTTTTTTCTTTTTGGATTTTCGAAGAACACTTACCATAGGTACGAAAATGTTCAAATAGAGACAATCTTCGCTTCCACGTATTTTTCCGTCTGTTCCTAGCTGAATGCACATGTTGCCATTTGAATATGCCCCGTAAGTATCGTTCCACATATGTTTCAAGGGCTGCGGACTCTGTCAAAGAAGCACCATAAAACGTGAAAGAGTATTAATACAAACAGTACTATATAGCAAGTAAACTGTTCAAATCAATAATTAGTAATGCTTTCTTTGCAGCTAGAAAAATTGAAAACTGAATAATCCAACTTCAAAAACACAGAATTTGTTCATTTAAGGTTTGTTCATTTTACAGAGCGGAATTTTTCATTTTCAACATTTATAACAATGAATGCATTTTTATTCTGTTTTATTTTCTGAAAGTATATGAGTCGGTTATTATCGTTTTTATTATATCGTACACTATTTTTTCGAAAATTTTTTTACAAGTTCGTGTATCGTGCCAAATGCAAAAAATGTTCATCATCGCGGATTTGAAGCAAGTAGCACGAATAAAATTAATTAGGCGCGGATTATTTATCAGTGGTGTAAATTATAAATTGGAATTGTAGGATATGTTTGTATTAATTTTTAAGTAAAACTCGACAGAATGCATGAAACAATTTAATCTTACAATTCTGGTTCAAAAAAGGGTTGTGTTGAAAATGGAGAAATTTTGGTAAATTGAATAAAGTTGATAATATTAAGCATTAATATTGATTTAATTGAAAAAATTGTTAATATTTGAAACGATTATAATTTAATTCGGCAGTTCTATGTAAAAGTGTAATAATAATAATCTAAAGAATGAAAGTTGAAGAATACTATAGAATAAATTAGCATGCAATTTAGAGATTATTCAATAGGATGATTTATTATATAAATAATAACATATAAAATATTTTAGTCTGTTTAGAACATATGATACTAAGGAACAGCCGCTAACTACCTGAAATTACTAAGAATATCTAAAGTTCCACTATAATCCTTGGATATTTAAAATTTACCAATTTAAATTTCATAAAAATTACAGAAATATCCATTGTGAATTTAATTACGAATATACAATAAACAATACACGAAAAAACAATAGTTTTCAAATGCAGTTTCATTAAGTAATGATAAATTTAAAAAACTAGCAATTTGCAATTTCGTTCATTCTTCATTTTTATTCATTACTCAATTTCTGATTTGAGTAATAATTCTGTTTTCAACTTTACATTATTCTCGATTTTTCGAACCTTTCAACTTTCCGCCTCACCCAAATTCCAATTTTATGAAACCTTTAATGTTCAATCTCATCCAATTTCCAAACGCATTAAACCTTAAATTTTCAACCTCACCCAATTTCCAGTAACGCTAATTTTTCAATTTTCAACTTCATTAAAGTTTTAATCTCATTGATCTGATTTTACTTTTAACCATCGCGCAATTTCTAATCTGAATGATCCTTCAATTTTCAAGTTCATCCAATTTCAAGTTTTAGTAATCTTTCAATTTTCGGTTACTCCCCATTTCTAGGTTCTGGAATTGTTCAGCTTTCAAGCTCACTCAATTTCCAGTTTTAAAAATTGTTCAACTTTCTGTTTTACCCAATTTTCAGTCACATTAATTATCCAATTTTTAACTTCACGAAATTTTCATTCTTATAATCCTTCAATTTTCAATTTCATTAATCTTTCACCTTTAATCACCGCATAATTTCTAAATGATCCTGTAATTTTCATCTTCACATAATCTCTGATTTTATTAATCCTTTAACTTTCAACCTTTCCCAATTTCTAGTTCCTCAAATTTTTCAGTTTTGAATCTTACCCAACTTCCAACTATGTTAAATCTTGATTTTCCACCACACCCAATTTCCAATTTTATTAATCTTTCAGTTATCGACTTCACTCAACTTCTGGTTCTTCGATTTTCCATTATTATTCTTAGATTTCCATTATTCTTAGATTTTCCACCTCACCCAGTTTACAGCTACGTAAAATGCTGATTTTCAACCCCATTCTATTTTAAACTTCATGAATCTTTTAACTTACAACCTCACCTAATTTCCAATCACATTAAACCCCCAATTTTCTACTTTACTCAATTTATAATTACACGAGTTTTTTAATTTTTAAGCTCATCCAACTTCCAATTACATTAAACCCTGAATTTACATCTTTAATTTTTTCTAATTTCATGAATCCTTCAACATTCAATCTTATCCAATTTCTAATCACACTAATTTTTCAATTTTCAACCTCCTAAAATTCCCATATTCATTATCCTCCAATTTCCAAGGAGATAAACTATTCAACTCACTCTGAACCTTAGGTCACCAACAGGAGGTTCAGCATAAGGGATACCCAAATATTCTATCATCAATCTTCCTCTGTAACTCCTGTTCCACAGACCGCGAATCGGTCCAAACTTTGTCAGTACTTTCGTTGTAGTCACCTCTAAATCACTGACAATCAACAAAAACACCACCAACAGCTTTATCAAATCCTTACAAACAAGTCCATCGACCGTCCAATGTCCACGTTGTGACCGATGCATTTTCGTTAAAAGAGGTTTTGCGCGGTTCCGAGTGTCTGAATGAGACTGAAGCGTGTGCAAACGGTCAACAACAACTAGAGCGAGTTAGGTGAGGGACGATTAGGCTGATTCACTTTGTGAAACGTGGCGCTCTGCCAAATGCATCCACCACCAATGATTCCCTCTTTTCTATCTCTTCTTGTTTCTTTTGATTTCACCTTTCGTTTTACGCTGGTCTCGTTGTGCTCCCCTTGTAGAATCGAGTTTGTTTCAGCCTGGTTGAGCAAGAGTTTATTTGCTAAATCCCAGCTCGGGAATTGAAACGCGTGTTTAGGATACTAGTGAAAGTTCGTTATGTAAGGCATCTGTTTGCCAAAGTGGATCGCTTTCGTTCGCTCTGTGTTAGTTTCGGAATTGTATGGGTTTTCAGCTGAGTTTTGATTATGCTTGGCTTCCTTTGAAAATCCACGTTTTGGGGGATGAATATCGATAACGTTTATGCGATACGATTTGATCCAATTTCAATCGTGAATTTATAGCGATAAATTGAGTACAATAATTCCTCTCACGTTGTTTCTTAACTTGGAACCAAAAGTGGATAATGCGAATGAAGACTGACACTATTTCTCGAAATAGTTCGCATTTGTTACTTGAGAAAGTTTGCTAAAAAAAAAAGAAAATGATAAAATTAAAAGTCGGATAGACGAAAAATGCACAATGATGCGATAATAAAAGAGGTGAACTATATCTTTTATTTTTTATTTTAATCTGTATGAAATTTTTGTTTTAACGTATTAGTGAGATTTATCTGATTGGGAAACTAAACGTGACATAATTTCGACCATATTCCTTTACGAATGCATTTCACCAAGAGTGAAACAGTTCGATTGTCAAATAAATCCTAGGATACTCATTAGCTTGATCCATCATAAATGTTTGAAGCAATACAGTACTGTGTGAAAGTCTTAGGCCATCTACGATACATTACAAATTTTCGTTTTTGCCATTAAAGAACGTACACAAACTTAGGTTGTGTACACACACACATATTACTATTATATATAATAGTATTTAATTATAATTAGAGCATTGATAATACTATGTGTTATAAACGTTGCGAATTTTCCGAACAACCCAATACTACGGAACTAAGTGTTTTCGCGCTCAAAACGATAGCCATTCGCTGAGCCGCGTCCTCAAATGGTTAATAAATGTTTAATGAATGATACGAAAATATATCCAAATTTGTAAATTAATAATTAATTAATTATATATAATTAAATTGTCGCTAATAAATCACGATTTCTTGAAAGAAAAATTCAGTCTCTCGTTCACTTATCGTGTAATCATAGAAATTATGCGATTTCATGAAACACTCCTCACTTTACATTTTCAACTTAAGTTAAAAGAAGTTACATTACCGTATTACGAATTAACGAGCCATCAATCTCCTGTCAAAAGAACCGCATCACGCATCACATTACAAATATTCACCCTTGACTGACTTCAATGAAGATAACCTAGGCGCAGAAATAACGCATAGATAGGCGTAGGAATAGAACAGGGACAATGTGATTAGAGAGCTAGTAGAGACAATGTGAGAGGATTTACTGTACTATGATAATGTGATTGTATTATGCGAATGGAAATTTATTTATATGGTGTATTGGTAATTAGAGTTTATTATTGAGACAAATTGAAAAATTACATTTTATGTTTTTTTTAAATACACTTTGTTAAAGAGTATTTATATGAAATAACCAAAGTTTTAATAATTTTACTGTTTACTTTTTTTTTTACTAATAACATTCTTAATCGCTAAATCAAATTGAGAAATTACATTATTCTTTTTTTCTTTTTCCTTCTTTTAACACACTTCGATGAACTATACTGTTCAAGAGTATTTATGTGAAATAATGAAAGTGTTAATAATTTTACTGTTTACTTTTCCTACTAATAAAATTCTTAATTGTTAAATCAAATTGAGAAATTACATTACTTTTTTTCTTTTTTTTTTCTTTTTTTAATACCCCTCAATAAACTGTACTGTTAAAGAGTATTTATGTTAAATAAAGAAAGTGGTAATAATTTTACTATTCCTCTTTTTTACTAATAAAATTTTCAATCATTAAATCGTGCTCATTTTGTCTCAAACATCGGATTAAATACGGAATTTTCTATCTTTGTATTATCCGAATGCTTTGGTAATCGAAATTATTTTTCTAAAGGGTCTAGCAGGTTAAGGGGGTCAAAAGTGCCCTCCAACCGATTTGGTAGTGCGATACACCATTCGATAGCTTACCAAAAGAAAACATGTGACACCAAGTTTCAACCCTCAAACTCAACCGTGGGGGTAGTTACAGGGTAAATTCTAATTATCAGTTTTTGGACTATTTTCTCTATTTAACGAATCGCAAAATTTCTAAAAAAAATCTGACATATTACACACATGAAGGCACATCTTAGGGAATTTTTTCCGAATTTTTCGTTGCAAATCCTAGCTGTAAAAAATAAAAAACGCAAAAAATGCGGATATCTTTTGAAAAAAAAAAAAAAATAGCGCTTTTTTTATATTTTTTTAATAGCAGCGTATTAGCATGATCATCATCCTCAATTTTTTTCATATTTTTTGGATTGGTGCGCCGTTGTCAAAAAAATTAAAAACCGATATTTTTAATGTATTTCGCGTGAAAAAGTAACTTCTACTTCGAATTTTTACATTTTCTACATACAGTGCGTATATCGTGCAACCACGAACATATTTCCATTCGAAGAAACAGTAAAACAGTATACAAATTGAAGAAATTATAAATCCATAAACTCTGAGAATGATATTCATAACAATTTGCCTTGTATTTGTGCAATTTTCAGTTGTAAAATATTTTCTTATTCACCTGTCGATTTCATCAAATGTTACATTAATCTTTATTACGAAAATATCACAAAACCTACAGAATTTTTATCAATTGATAGTAAAAATATAATTTTAAAAAATTGTAAAGTCAATTCCATTAAACGTTAAACTAGTATTGTTCGAACAAATGTAAAATACAAGCTTTTTACGTAAAAAAACGAAGGTCCATTGCCTTTTACGAATGCATTATCCGTAGAATCTACGTTTCAGTTTAATTGTTATGCTCATTTTTGTTGATTGACAAAACACTGTTACATTTCACTGCATTGATGATTCAGAGGCCATGGTTACTGTGTCATCAACGTTGACTATTAAAGCCGTCACAGTGTGTTGATTTTTTTTTTATCTGTCGTACCTATACTTCCTGGCACTTTATTTACACACAACGTGTGTGAATGCTTGTCTCGTTTATATACGTCGTATTTTTCTTCGTAAAAGACATTTACTATACTCTCAGCTAAAAAATACCGCGCCTTTAAAAACATGTTTGTTTTCGTTAGGAACTTGTGTATACGAATTTGGTTAGTCACTCATAGCGTAAAAATTGCTTTGTTTAGCATGGAATAACAATTTCCAATGACAAAAGATAATTACTATAAGAGTTTGATTTCTTTGCTTTGTTTAGCGTGGAATAACAATTTCCAATGACAAAAGATAATTACTATAAGAGTTTATATTCTTCCTAAAGAAATTATATTGTTGCATTTGTGTAATTTTGAAGAGATCCATCCGCAGTAGATTGAGACGATTACGTTTTACGAGTTCAAAACATAGACTTTTTAATACAGCTGAAACTGTGTTATCATTCAATCATTATGTCCACTGAATCGGCTTCAAACTGAAAATTACACAGTTAATAAAATAATAATTTGTAGCATATAATATACAGGAAACTTATCGAAATTCATAACGAAAAGAAAACCAGATGAACTCATGTCGACATTCACCATGTCGAACGAAAATTACCGAATGCTTCAGTTTCTTGCACATTCCTGACCGTGACAATGGAACTTCAACAGAAACTTTACGATAATCCGAAAAAAAATTCGCAGATCTATTATTAGCAATGATTGTTTCAAGTAGTTCATATATACATATAGGGAACTGATCTAACCTAATTTAGTCTACCTATTCTAATCAGAACTACGTAAAACATGACATAATCATATGAAGCAACTTAGCAATTAATATTTCTTTCACAACACTATCCCGTGATTTTGTAAAAAGAGAAAAAAGGAAGTTAAAAGGAACGGGGAGAAACTGTTCCTTCGCCGATGTTTTCGGATTATTCAATTATTTCCAATCTCTCCCATAAAATTGTGCAAATCACTGTTTTTAATACACGTTTTACGTTCAAATTTAACAATCACCCGTTACTCTTTAACCTACTTCCCGTTAGAAGTCCCTTCTTTATCATGGAAGAAAGTATCCCCGAGGCCATTTTTCTTCTCCAATGGGACCATTTAAGGGGACTCGTCTTTTCACGTGGCTGGCGTCAGTAATTGAATTAAGCTGAAAGTTAAGCAGCCTAATACCTACGAAGCGGCAAATTTGTTAAGTTGAACTGCTAATCTGCCGACTTAATTCCCCGTTATCAAACTCGTATCCACGGGGTGGATGGTGAGGGGAGGGGTGAAGGGTGCTTACGAGTTCGGTCGTGTCCAATGAAGCTCGCTGATAAACAGGAAGACTACTTAAGCTGGCGAATGTGCCATCAACAGGCGTCTAAATTGTTAAATCTGCCAAATCAACCAGCTCATCATGCTCTCCTTTATATTCCTCCTCTTTTTTTCTTTATTTTTTTATTCAATTTATTCACCGATATTATTTACGCGTTCTTTAGAATTACTATCGTTTCACTTTTATTTAGAATTAGTAGATTATATTCTGACCATTTTAAATATTATCAATTTTCATTAGTTAAAGGAATATTTTTGGAGGCCGTAGTTGAGCAGTTATCACTCCAATATTTATTAAATTGTAAATAAAAAGACAAAATGTATACAAAATAAAATTCATACGATGCAGTTCGATGTACGTGAATTTAAAACATTATACGCCTATATTTTTTTTTTTTTTTTATTAATGGAAGCACAACGCACAGCGTTGCGAATACCAATAAATATTAATATTTACAGCATTTTTGAGAGAGCTGAAAAGGTAGTAGTTTTCCCATTTTCAAGATGGAGAATTTCTCGTTCAACGTCTTAAAGGTAGCCATTTTTATCAACAGCTTTAAACCAATGATTAAACTCATAAAATAAGATATGTCGAATATGCTCATTTTTGTCGATACTCTATATTGCTTGAACGAAAATCTTCTCGTTGTTAATATAGATTTGAAGATTGTTGTATATTTATAATTAAATCTACAATGGATAATTTTGTAATTTTTATTCTAATTTTATTACAATCAAAGTATAATTGATTTTATTTTATTTTTGAAATTTTTGAATGCTTCAAAATGTTTAAAATTGTTTAATAGAATTTTAAATGTTTCTAGATATTTTTGAATATTTTTAGAAAATCAACCCTTCGACGTCATTTAAAAGTCTTCAAACTCAATGGCTTCATCCCGGAAGCCATTATTCTAACCCAAAAAAATTTGTCACTTCATAATATTGTGACCAAAAAAATAAATAAATAAATAAAATACGACTACTACTCTTTTTACAGACATTTCAATCTATGCGCAAATGCGTTCTTTCTACAGAAATTACTTTGACTAGCTGATAATATGAAAAAAAACAAAACCTTCTAGTACAAAGTGTTAAAATATTTATCCACAGTCAATAATGTTAATCACCTCATTCGATAATCTCTAAATTACATTTCAATCATCCTAATAGCATCACCTAGATAGCTTCAAAGTCCACCATTCTTCCTCATCAATCTTTTACATTTCCTTTGTACGTTACTGCCAGCTACTTAACGTAATATCATAGTTCATCAACCTACAAGTTCAACCTTATTAAACGAATACGTTACCCTCACAAGTAACAATGTACATTATACTCCCAACCTAGTTCACCTTCTTCCACGTTCTCCCTCTGGCCAGTGGGAGTAGAAGAACCACTTCCTGCCCACCAGTTCCCTGACAAGGGGCTTCCCTAGGGTATTTCCGGTCCGTTTCCACGTCGAATCTCCGCGCCACCTTCGTCACGCGTCGTTTACTCAACCGTTTATCTCCTCGTCATTAGTTATGCCGTGTTGCTTGCCTCCGTTCCCCTCTATCTTCATCCCTTCACCTTCTATCGAAAGTAGGTTGCCTTTCTAATTACTGTTTTGATACTTCAGATAATTCTTCTTTCTCTTTGAGAAGTAATAAATACTTTTATAAGTGTTGAAGAAAAATTTGAAGGACTAAACGAGAATTGAATCTCTCTATGTTCTTCGATGGAAAAATCTCGATTCTACGTCCATCTTGATTGGATAACGGATGACGAGGTATCTCGCGTTTCAAATAATTCGTCTAGAGATCATTAACGAGACATCGTGAATTTGTTACGTATGAATCAAAGATAAATGTTGGCGTAATAATATGTAGTAACAGTTGAACTTCTTCGACAATTTGTAACGTAAATTAATGCGTACATACATTCAGAGCACTTCCGGAACTTCGGATGGGATGGATAAAATGAACATTTCACACACGAGCCGTCTGAGTTATTTGTTTCCTGTTCCAATTATTTTACTTACATTTAAAAACAAAAAAAGGTAAAAATAATTATGAAAAAATATCATGTACATGTATCCATCATCAGAACTGCTTATGGCGGACCCCGAGATCATTTTTCTAGCCGATATCAAATTTTCCGGGCAAATGGCATTCGTTTCAATTATTAGAATTCAAGTACTATAACTTCCAACCGTTATTTGTGTAAAATTAATTATTTATCTGAGAAGTTTCTCGTGTTAGTGTAACGCAATCGTGTGTTTTCCATGAGACATCAACGAAAGGTGCGTTTGACAGTGGTTTGATGATTCTTAGCGGTTTTGTGGTTGATGTAATCGTTGAAGGAGTCTAGTTCTGGTTTCCCTAAGTTACATGAATTTTGGGCTGTTTTAAATACCGGCTAGGGAAACGTTCGTGGAAAGGAGCAAAGGCTTGGCAGGATTTGCGGAGGAAGGATGGGGTTTTAGGTAGTTGGAAATTCTTAAATGATGCATAATTTCAGGCGAGGTGGTTTTATTGCAGGATAGTTGAGCCAGGAAGTTGATTAATAATATTGTGCAGGCTTCTTCACGTTCGTTCGTATCCTTAGCAATAATGCATGGATCTGTGAATTCTGTAAATATAAATTGAAGGATTTAGCTATGAGGATTATTCTACGTGACGCGATTGTTACTTAAACGAGATGGTCTGGTATCCTTGTTTCAAGGCACGACGATGAATTTAACCTTTTGCAATCGAAGCTCTCTGTGCGAAAGTGAAATTTTTTTTCGTTGTTTCTTAGCATAATTACTTGTATTTCACCTATGGTTTCATCCATTCAAATTCGAAGAATCCAATGGTTCTGTTACAATTTGCAGCTACTTGTGATTCTGCAGTTTCTTTCATCGTTTCTGAATTTTATTCTTTCTGATAGTTCCTTAGAATCTGTAATATCTATCTGAACTCTGTCTTTTCTATCTGCTGTCAGAATCAGTTTAATTTTTTATCGTTGTTCTAATCTTCCGTTTTCTCGAACCAATTATTTAATTCAAATCTCTCATTTATGAATTTATTGATTTCGTATTTAAATAATTTAAAATGGGCACCTGTCTTTATTGTTACTAATTCCGTCATTTGGCTCGATTTTTACAAGCATCAGAGACAGACCAATATACAAAATAATAATTTTAATTATACACAATACTGTATTATGAAGTGCATATGCGTGAACCATTTGACATGTAGAAAGGAAAAACATCTGTTAAAAAAAAAAGAGTTATTGTCGCTCTTTGATTGCTATTCAAGTTGTATCGTTTTTGTTAAAACAATGTATCCACCTGAAAACGTGCTATTAAAAGAAAAAATTGTTTCATAAGTAATAAAACGCTTTATTCCTTTCGGATAACGAATAAAAGTATCAAACACGGTTATTAAACGACTTATTAGTTTATTTCTTATTCATGAATAACGAATAATTCCACATTACTCTTAATTTAAGACGATGTAACATTTGTGCCAACATCTGTGCCAACATCTGTGCCAATGCGTTTGTTCACGACCACAACCGAGCGCAGTGGTTGAAAGCCACGCTATCGTGGTTGAGCGCGCGCTCTACGCGTGCTCTGATTGACTAGTGTTTTTCGCTAATAATTCAAAAACGAAGCTTCGACCATCATTTTGGTAAAGGAAAAAGTTGTTCAGAATCACCCTAACAACCCCCCATTTCCGAGAGTTGCACTAGTTACGGGACACTTTGTATATATATTCTTTTTATACATATATTAGGTGTTTGCAAAAGTTTCCGTCGGTTATTTTGAAATCGGATCGCGTTGTTTTCTGAACCAATTGCTTTTAAAAATGACGGAGCTGATAATCTTGGTTTCAACCTGTGAACATAAGACAGAAGAATGTTACAGGAAGCGAGAGGAAATATTGTACCAACTCTGTGTGTCAAATAAATGAATTTTTTTTGTTAAAAAAGAAAGAAGAAGAAAAATGACGGAAATTTTTGCAAACACCTAATACATATTTTTTACAATTAGTAGAACTAAATTGCATTCGACTGCGATCAAATAATCAAGTACAGTCATTGAAATTAAAATATTCGCGATGATATTCGCACGCTGGCAAAAAAATGGCAAAAACTCATCAACAATAATAGAAATTATTTCGACGATGTATCTGTTGTATGTACGCAAATTAATTTGGTACCTTTTTTCACAAATTTCAATGTTTATTAAAAAATCGACAACAAAATAAAGCAGTTTTAATGTTCAGAATAATTTCCATTATTTTGGATCACGCTTTCCCATTTATCAGATAACCGAGAAATTACTTCTCTGAAAAAATATAGCAGCTTCCAGTTGATATTGTCCAAACTTTGTTGAGAAAGGTGCTAAATTATTTGTACTGTTTAAATTTATTTGTCTACTGTTGCACTGTTACATTATATTAGTGTATTATTGATTAAATTCCTTATGATGATTATTAATTTTTCCTTCTCTTATTGAAATATGAATCAATTGTAATTTTTTATCTCATGAACGAAGAAAAATCAGATTATAGAGGGTTAAGTAAAACTTTGATTGTACTCCAAAGTCCAGTTAGACAGAATTTATTTCTACACCAGATATTAATACTCATGTCCATTCAAGAATAAAATATGCAATAAAACTTACTTTTAGAAACAGTTAATAAATTTACTCCATAGATTCTCATCTAAAATACTACAACCATCAGAACATCCTTAAAATTTCATTTATGTCTGATATCACACCTAAAATCTCAAGTTAATATATTCCACAATCTTCCTTAGCGTTACTTCCATTCAAAATCCTACATTCTTCGCATACTTAGTGAAACTTAGAAACAGTTAATAAATCAACTCCGTAAATCCTCAGCTGAAGTATCAGAATCATAAGAATTTTCTAACAGTCTTGTAAATCGTATATCCATGTCCAACTCGACACAATTCCACAATAATAATCCAAGGAAAATCGCCGAGGATGAAAAAGAACGAACGAACTTCGATCCAGCCGAATTATATACCGACGCATTGTTCGCATGTATCCCCGCGACTATCTCGACGCTAGAGTTCTATTTGTCGCGGTGAATTAATTGCGGCCATGCATCACGACGGCGTGAGCGTGGCTTGAGTGAATTACTGACCGAAGGATTGCTTTATCACTTTTAACGACGCCCTCGTTTTCACCTGTTTCTCCCTTTCATCCGAAGTTTTACGAGTTTACCGGCTGACCTTGATAGTTCCGATTTCTGTCCAACACTGGTTGTATTTGTTCCTTATAATCGTTACAATTTCGTAAAATTATCTTTAGTGTCGGGTTATTAACCCTTTACACTCCGAGCCATCCCGGACGTTACCTACCAGCAACTCGACGCCACTTTGTCGCGAAAACGTGCACTTACGAACCGTCATATTATATAATATAGTTTTGGAACCAAGTAAGGTATTATAATGATATTTGATTTATATGAATTTGTAGACATCGAGGAACATATATTTGCAAAAAACAAAATCAACATTTTATTTCTTATAATTTTGTACATTATGATAAATTTTGAAGCATTCCCAATATGCATTGCAGGCTGATTAGTGCACGTTTCACAATAATAAGTCGTTTGACGTCTTTCACCTAGTATTTTTCTGTCAGAACAAACAATACAGTCCCGTTTTCTTTCTCCTACATTGGGAATATTAATAGTTTACTGTTCAGTCTATTGTCCGGCGAAGATGTGGATGGACGTGCTCTTGGTTCATTGTTTTTTTTATATATCTTAATAATTGTACCATATTTTGATTTGATTTCTTCTGCCATTTCAACAGAAAACTTCAGGGAAACATGCATTTCTGAAAAATATTGCGCTGGAATAAGTTGATTTCCTATAATCACTAATAAACTTTGATGTCCCCTTAGAGAGGACATCCCAGTGATATGCTAGAATTACGATGTCCCCTCAGAGGGGACAACAGAGTGCAAAGGGTTAAAATAATCCTTGGTAGCATAGCGCGCGCTATTTTCGTGATGCTTAATCCTGTACTATAGGGTCTTTCAATAAGAGCGATAGAACTTTGAATTCAAATGTAACGAAAAGTACAGAAAGTAGTCTAGTATTTACTACTTTATTTTAAAGTATATTTGATGACATTATACAAAAAATGCAATATCGTATAACTGACCACTGCGATTGCGTTTGGTGGAATGAATACGACAAACCCAATTTTCGCCACAAAAATTATCTTCATCGAAGAAGCTCACTTTTGGATGGATGACTTTATCAATAAGAGAATAACAATGAGACAGGGAACGATTCCTCGAGATTGAACGAGTGGTTGAAACTTCCTTAACAATAGTAATAATAATAATAATACTTCAGTTATGCTCGTAATCAATTTAACGTCTAATACACTACACCATCATAAAAGTCAAACTACTAATGAAGTAGCCAAAACGTAGAATTTTAATTATGCGCCTACAAGTTCGTTGCATTGCAATGCAAACGTGACAAACCCTCAGTCGAACGGATTTTCGTTGAAAAATGATTTAATCACATTTAACTGTCTAACTGAGATATCGTACCTATTGTGCTGATTATATAGGATCTTCCAATAAGAGTGATAGAACTTTGAATTGAAATGAAACAAAAAGTATGTAACGTAATCTAGTACTCGCTGCTTCATTTTAAAGTACATTCTATGACATTATACACGAAACACACTACCATATAAATGACGACCACGATTGCATTTGGTCGACAAACTCAATTTTCGCCACAAAAATCGTCTTCAGCGATGAAGCTCACTTTTGGATGGGTGGCTTCGTCAATAAACATACCTGCCGGATTTGAGGAGATGCTAATCCTCAATCAGTAGTCGAGGGATCATTGTGCCCAAAGAAAGTTACTGTTTAGCGTGATTTTTCTACTGGTGGAGTGATTGATCCTTATTTTTTGAAAATGAAGAAAGTGCGACTGTAATCGTTACCGTTCGATAATTTCATCTTTCCTTTCGCGTGAATTGGGTATATTTGATTTGTTCGAAATATTATTTCAAGAATATGGTGCCATATGCCACTCCTGCTGCAACTATGGCTTCATGAGAAATGCGACTGTCAATTGACAACTAAGATCTTGCGACTTGACGCCATTGGACTTTTTCTTGTGGGACCATGTCAAGTCTCTTATTTATTCCAACAATCTACAAACTGTCGATGATCTCAAAGCAAACACTATTCGTGTTATCGGTGAAATACGATCTGATTTATGTGCCAGAGTTATCAAAATCGGGTTTGTCGTATTCACTTCACCAAACACAGTCGTGGTAGTCATTTATACAATATTGTATTTTATGTATAATGCCATAGAATGTAGTTTAAAATAAAGCCGTGAATACTAGATTATCTTCCGTACTTTTCGTTCCACTTCAATTCAAAGTTCTATTGCTCTTATTGGAAGACACCAATACTATCTCTCGTTTTGATTGTTACATGCAATTTCTAAGCAAAACCGAAAGTAAAAGAAACTTATTGATGCGCGGTAATACGGACTAACTATTAGTTCAGCATTACTGATTTATGAAGTTAATGGCTTATTTAAACCTGTGATGCAAATGTGTTCATGTTAGACTACAACTGAAATGTTACAGTATTTAAATCGAACATATTATCATCACGTAAACTCGCTTGTTATTCGTTTTTAATTACTCCATTTACTCCATTAGCGTACATTTGAATAATTACACGGGATACGATGAAACGAATGTTAACGAATGTTCGTATAAAGCTCAATTAATGAAATGAAATGAAATTCATTTTTATCGTAATGCTCAAACGATGCTTCAGCATTTATATTTATTTTTTATTCTCATGTTAATAAATGTATTTTCCGTAAAAGTAAAGCAAATATCGTATATTTGAAAAATATCGGAAAAAATATTCAATAACATGTGCAGTATCTGTCGAATAGAAAACGCTGTGGAAATTAAACTGGTAAACAGGAATCTTACAATTTATTAGGCATTACGTATATTAACCTCGGTTATTCACTGTTCCAAAGCACTTTCATATTAAAAAATTCCGGCTATTATAAGTGATCTGTATTTGACAATCCTTAGTCTTAAATTTGAGCTGAGATTTGTGCAAAAGTACAAATTTAATAGGCATATAATTTTTCTTTTGTCACATCTTGATCATAATCTACGCTGCGGGTGTGACTCGTCATTGTAAGGCAAGGGGTTAAGGAATTTCAGAGCTTCTCACTTTCTTCTTCTTAAATATGTGAAAATGCAAAATTTTTATCAATAGAAATACAAAATTTAGCTTTTTTTCGTTGCGTTTAATAAACTGTATTATAAAAATTATTTATTATCTAATGAATAACGTTTTAACTTTTGTTGCGTCGGTTAGCAGTGTGTTCCGAACTTAGATCACGAGAGAAAAAATCGGACACTTTCTAACGAGGCCTCAAACAGTCACAGAGTACTTTATCTCGAACGTTACAGTATAAAAAAAAAACTTGGTTGTTCGTTTATTCAGTGCTTGGATTGATTAAATGCTTGGTTATTTCTTGGTTGGCGTTCGGAACAAGACTGATTGGAAATTTGAAAAAAGACATGCACCTTAGTTACTGAAGGCGGAGTTAATTTGGGAGGTGAAAAAATGGAAGAATATAGAAATTCGATTACTGGTCGTGGGATATTTCTTAAATAAATGGAGAGAAGGTAAAAGTGGTGATAGAAGGACGGGGTGTCTGGGTTTTGAGAAATTCCGAAAAAAAAGTAGATCGAACATGAGAGAAGGAAAGTGCTACTTTAATAATTAGGTAGTCGGAACAATGGTAAAATCAAGTTGTAAAACGTCATTGGGTTATGAGTTTACCGAAGATACACGTTTCTAACCGAGTCACAGAGTCCTATGAGTCCTTCAGGACCGTTCGACAACTTCTTTGAAAATATTAAAACAAAGGAAAAGAAATGTTCAGTATGGAGCAACTTTTAATAATGTTTTTTCATTGTAATGTTAATTACATTCATATGGAACTGTACAATGTCCTATCGGAGGAAAGATTATAATATCGCCACTATCCATTTATGGTTCTGCAATTTTAATAACATTAAAATTTGTGTTTTCGAATCATTTTTGTCTTTTCTTGAATATTGTTTGTTTTATTATGTTACAGGTAAGCATTCGAGAGAGCACAGTGAATCGAGAATTTCCCGTATTTTCCAACCTTTCACAAGAAGACCGACTGCACGCAAAAACGTTCGTGCCAATTTATATGAAATATTACCGCGAATCCAATAATGAAGGAAATTTGTAATTTCTAAAAATTCGTTGAAATTACATTTGGACTTACATCACTTCACTTTTCGACGTTTATATTATTTTATCTTTCTTTTGAGCGTGAAAGCTACTATTTGTTATTTTCCATTTAGAGCTAATTCTGTTACAATATTTTATTTCATTTCTTTTAAAAAATATTTCCTTTGCTTTTGTTAATTGTTCGTTGTTCTATTTGTTTTATTTGTATTTGTATTTATATTGTTATTCATTACGATATCGTATATTTATTTTTGAATAAAAATTTTGTTGTATTGCTTGCATTTCAATGAGACATATTTCTTGAAGTATCGTAATGCTACTGTTTGCTTGCATATTTGAAATTTTCCAATACCAGAACTGTTCACCAGATTTCATCCAGTAAGTACGTATTAATAATTTCTGTCGAAACGTTCAATACAGCAATAATATATGAAAAGAGCTACGAAAAATAATTATTCCGCTATAATCACTCTTAGAAATTCTATAAAGTCAAATTACATAAGAATAAAAACAATTGCTGCAAAAATCTGCAAAAATGAAAATTCATGGAGATACAACATTTGAATATTTTTCTACATGAAAGAAAAAAGATATCAAAAATTATATGAACTTAGAATTCCCTCCAGAAATGAATACTAATCATTTCTGTAAAAGAGAATTCATTGCAGTAGGAGGTACACAATGATGATTGTCAAATATAATAATAAAAATAATAATTATTCAACGAAATAAAAATTTCATTTTAATGTGACGTAAAAGTTGTATATCCATTTATCTGTATTTTGTACATCATATTTTCTTCGTTTACCAGTGTACTATAGCATCGTTGCGTTAGTAGTAGACTGCGGATATTTATGCAAATTCATATTTTTCAGAATATAGTGAAAAAGGCAAATACAAAAAAAAATTACTTTACCCACCAGATATTATAAAGACCACTATAATTTGAATGTTTTCTATATTTCTTCGTATTAAGTGCGTTCTGTGCAATTTCGAAACTTTATATTTCCTATAAATGTATAAAAATCCGCAATCTAGTTACTAGATTATTACCAGTCAATATTTTTGTATTAATTATTAATTCATGTTTTTCAACATTTTTCAAGATATAAAATTCTCATCAACTGTAACTTTTCTTCTCATAAACGCAAAAAAATCGGGTTACAAAGGGTTCAATTATAATCAGACTGAAACTAAAGAGCCAATTTAAAATACAGAATGCTACGTAACGATAGTCCTTATCACCTTCCTATGAAAAAAAAATCTTTGCAAACCTTCGAATAGTTTCAGACCATTAGATCCAAGAATTAGACTAAGAATCTCGTCGAATTTTATTCGCGCGTTCGAATTACCCCAAACAATTACTTTCTGTCGTTGCAAGAAGAGTCAACCACGCCTCCTTCCTACTAGATTATCGGTATGAAAAGGTTATCCTGAGAATCAAGCTTCATCTTCTAGCTTGCTCCTGTGTCTTCTGTACGCATCAGAGCATTCAGGGGTGAAATATCAAGGGTGTAGGGGTGAATAATACATGGGAAGTTCGTCGAGGAAAAATAGCTTCTGTATCCTCGATTCGGCTCGCGGTAATCGCCGACTAAACTTTCCAAGTAAATATACGCCACTGTTCAGAAGTTTAGAAAGCAATTAAATAAGCTCTTCAAATGTCGAGTTACAGATTCTCGATCGTCAATCAGCGTGTTATAAATATAAGGGAACCAGGGGCAAAAATAACCGGAACAAGTATATTTTCTTTTCGTCATACTGTATTGCACATTTTTCTTATTCAACTTCACTTTATATTTGCAATTTTATTTTATTATATTTTACATATATACGTATATTAATTAATTAATTAATTAATACACACACAAATTAATCTAAAGTCCTATAAAAAAGTTTATAGAAAATAAAAAAAGATACATATATATATATATATGTAGATACTTTTATTTTCTGTAAACTTTTTTATAGGACTTTAGGTTAATTTTGCCTCATTGCTTCGATTTTATCCGGTTTTAGAAAATGATGGAATGTATGCCTAATTTTTCAACATAAATTAGAAGTCTTTTTTGTGCGATTTTTTATAAAAAGAGACTCGACTATGTAATTAGTTTTGGGTGGATAACTATGGATTATTTTTCGAACGCGAGGTGACGACTTGTGATGTTCGCTGTCTTAACTACTGTGTACACACTGTATATTGTTGTAGAAAAAAAAAGAAAGTATGAACCGATCGCTTACTTCGGTAAGTCAGCTTACCAAAAGGCTGGAAATTCAATAGTTAAATCAAGAAACTTGTGTTTATAAAAAGAATGAAGAAAAGACTGAAAATTCAATAGTTAAATCAACGAACTTGTGTCTATAAAAAAAATAAAGAAATGTCGTTAATTTCAGAGTATTGGCAATTAAAAAGAAGTAAAAATACACTTAAAATGCGTAAATCATAAATTTCATTTTCAAGTATATTAACTAAAGAAATACCTACCACAAAATAACTGAAAAAAGTGTATTACAATAACTGAAAAAAGAATGCCTAATACAAATTGTCAATGTTCAATTTATTTTCCATTCAGTTTCGTTGACAGGCCACCATTTAATCCTGTAGCATGATTCAAAACTCGGTTTTCCTCCGTAGGTCACCGTCAAAGGAATTAAGTTTCCGAGAGGAAATCGAGCTTTTTTCCCCTGTGGCGAACAAAAAAGGGAGAGACTAGACCTTTTGCCAACGCTTAGCGTCGCCATCGCGGTTTCAAGCGCCACTAAGTACACCGGATGTCCCTTTGATTTCGCGTAAAATCCGGGCTTAAGTCGCGGGAAAAGTGATAAATCCGTCGAAAAGATGAGTTTCCACGTTTCACGGCGTGTCTCATTTATGTTTTATAACATTTTCAGCAGTTCATTACTGTTCCATAATTTTTTGTAACTTCTCGTTTGCGATTTTCTAACGTTATTCGTTTGTCCTTCTGTAACGCTTTTAACGGATCTTTCGTAATTCGTTTCTTCTTCAAACTTCACCTTTATCGTTCACTTGCATCGTTGTCGAAAAACGCCCATGAAATAATTAAATTGTTCGTGTTTATTAATCACGTAGCTGTTGCAACCTCTTTGAAAAGTATGTACCTAAAATGTGTCGCAAAAAATAAACGATGACGAGTATACTCGTCAAACACAGAGTATATGTGGCTGTTATAATATAGAATTAAGTTATAATAAAATGACTGTTTTATGTTTTAATTTCATTACTGACAGAGCTTTTTGGTAACTGTCCTGAGGTGATGAACGTGTGAAAAGAAGATTTGTTTAAGATAAAGTTGTTTGGTTTCATTCGGGGCAAAAATGATAATTTTTTAAATAATAACTTTCTTCTAGAATTTTTAGAAACAAAAATATAAATTTATACAGGAGAAGTCGTATTGTACGACAATTACTGACGTTTATTTATTTGCTTAACTTAAACATACATACATAGTTTGCATATGAAAGTAAAAAAATTCGTGAAAAATCAATTACTTAGAAAAGTGATTAGTTAGTTCAATCTGCTGTTGTGGAATGATATTGGGTAAAGCAAGGTACAATATGTAACGGCACTTCACAAGTCGAACACCAATATCTTGATTCTTTCTGAATATTATTTTTCCAACAATGTACATATCTTCCTGTAGGATTACTGTTTGAAAATGTGATTGATATGTAATCTGGAACATGTTTTCCGATTAGACGTGTAACGATAGGTTTAGTTGGCTAAGTTCGTATTGGTTTTACAGTCTGAATTGGATATGATGCAATTGTGTTTTCAATGCATTCCAGCAAGAATTTTACTCGCGTTAATGTTTCATTACTCTTTTTATATAATATAAAAGAATTTATGCAAACAATATCTAAAAGGTGAAGGAATATTTGTTTATAATATTTTTTAAGTCTCTTCCTTGCTGATAAATACACAGGCTGCAATAATTCGCTGTTGCGTACGAAAAGTACGTTTCAAAAAAAATGTACAGTATGTTTCATTTACTACCAAAACCGTAAGTGTTACCGCCTTTCTCTACTTTCTATGACCTTCAATGGCCTTATGTAATAGGTCGTTGAACTCGTTTTAAGATTCTCTATCGTAATACGTAAGCAAAAATATACCGATCCATTTCAAAAAATGGAGGTAACCTTCAAATGTTCGAAGTACCTCCATCTGCAAAAAAACTATTATCGCCACTGGATGGCCCCCTTCATACTGTGCAATTTTATTTCAGCAAATATTTCTGTGAAACTTATAATTTCGAAGATATCTGAGGTGCTAATAGTTATTGCCCCACCCTGTATGATAATTACGCCATCACTGATATCCACTCCACCGATTTTCTTATCGTAGTCGAGAAATACTTCTGGTTTCCTTTTTAGTATTTTCCTTTTTTCTATGTCTATCATCTTAAAATTTACGAATATATTTTAGTTTTCGCTAAAATTGTAATTTAAACAGCAAATTGTAACTACTTTTTACACATGACGAGTATATTCGTCATACCACGAAGTATTGCCATTTCTTTGTAACGAGTATACTCGTCAAAAATAGCTAATTGGTTCAGAAAATGCGTAATTCAATACTTGTAATATGATAAAAAATTAATTTCGAAGGTAATAACCAATTATTCGCTTAAATTTGTTAAAGTTAGTTATTGGCTCAAATTTTCGCATTTCTTTTTCTTTTATTTCGACGTTTTCAATATGACAATTTGTGACAGAACACGTAAATGACGAACGTAAGTTTCATTTCAATAATTTTATTCTGTGTAGAAAGTTCGTGGCCGCCATTGATGTACAGTATATATAATACTTTAATCAAAAGTTAGTTTTGAGTTGACCTATGGCGAAAAGGAAAAAGGACTAGAAACAAGATTGGACAGACTTTCTTTATTAACTATTAAGTTCGTGGAACAAAATTTTCGTTATTTATATTAATACTTGTTAATGGCACGAATTATTTGAACGAGCTGTAGCAAGATTAGTTTTTCGAAGATGATTTTTCCATGTTCGTGATTTATTTTACACTTACAATTAAAGCTAATATGTGAAAATATGTCTTTCTTTCTTTTAATTAGAACTAAGAACCTAACATTCTTTTATGGCATGAGCACAAAATGATTCCTCGTTCAAAAATAAGTCGAAAATGTGTAATAAAATTTTTCTCTACCAAGCTTTGTTTTCGAGAAAATCAATTTTCAAAATTCTGTGGGGCACGAGCGCGAACTCGTATTTCTATATTCACTACTATTATCTATAATGTAATGTAACTTCACTTATCCTTTCTATTTTACTTTACGTCAACTCAATCCACCAATATTAATAGAAAACCACACATTGCAATGGTGTAATTTATGCTTGCATCCCCACAAATTTTCAAATTCGATTTCCTCCGAAACGAAGGCTTGTATCAAAAAACTTTGTTCCACACTTTTGCTTCATTTTTTAATGGAGAATCGCTCTATATACATTTCTACCGCCTTTATAATATTTATATCTTAGTATATACATGGAATTGCATGAAATTTCGAAATCGATTTTCTCTAAAACGAAGGCTCCTATTAAAAAACTGTATTCTGCACTTTTGGTTCACTTTTTAACGAAAAATTATTCTATGTACACTTCTACCGCCTCTATAATATCTACATATATCTTAATATACATGTACATGCAATTGTATGAAATTTCGAAATCGATTTTCTCTAATACGAAAGCTCGTATTAAAAAACTTTATTTCACACCTTTGCTTCATTTTTTAATAACGGAATACTCTATATACATTTTTACCACCTCTGTGATATCTACATCTCAATTTGTGCATGCAACCACTTGAAATTTCGAAGTCGATTTTCTTCAAAACGAAGGCTCGTATTAAAAACCTGTATTCTACCCTTTTGCTTCATTTTTTAATACGGAATAATTCTATGCCCATTCTGATCATCTTTCGACAATAAATAGAGGTTTATAGATCTTTCGAGGCCATGAATTAACCCATTTGCATCATCGCTCTACTTAAGCTGCCGTGTTGAAACATCAGCGACGTTCAACTGAGGACTGACTCGTATCACCGCGCGCGGTCGATCGTATGTGTTGACAGTCGCGACTCGCGGAATATTCCGCGCTCGGTGATAGCAGACAGTCGCGGCTCGCGGATTATTCCGCGCTTGGATGCAAATGGGTTAAACTTCGAAACTACTAGTAAATCCAAAAACATCCATTAGATACACGACCGAAACAGACTGTCTGATTCAAGAACATCTGTGTCGCCTTTCAAGCTACGTATCCTTTCGTCAGGAACGAATGCATCATTTAACGTACACGCTATGTACAAAATGCAGAGGAAAGCTGTGCGGGATAGTGATGCATCGCCCCGAGAGATTAATACATCGCGGCGAACAGTTTGTTAGAGTGAATAACGGCCCGTTGCAATAATGATATTGCCATTAAGCTGTCCGGGAAAGTTTCGTTTTCGTTTTCCATGGAGAAGTTGATTGATTCAGCTTCGAACTGATTTTCAGTCCTGTTAGGCGATCTGTATTTGCTGTTCTTGCTGATTAACAAATTGATCATTTTGTGTTCCAGTTTACTTCTTTTGAGGAAAAATTGAACGATAGAATTTAGTGTTTTCTTATCAGTGAGTTGAGTTCCTGTATTATTCTAGAATTTCAAACTTGTCGAGAAGCATTTGAAATACAGAAATGTTAATTTTTTACTCTTTTTGTAGTTTGAAGTGGCAAAATTAGCAAATTGAACGTATCTTGTGAAATTAACATGTTTAAAGAGATCATGAGATCTTTTCGTTGAAAAATTGAAGATTTCTTTCGTAGTATTATTACATCAATGAGTGAAATTTGATCAGAAATTTTTATTCTTCTCTAATACTCATATTTCAGCTTTCAAAGTATACAGAATCATTCATGCATTCATTAACAGATCATATGTAATCTTTTTCTCCAAGAAACTCTACGTCAGTCTTTGTTACACGCTCATAAAAGACTCGTAAGGGAAGGGATACATCGAAAATTTCAAATTGTACACGTAACTGCGGAAAAATTACCCAGTTCATTCAATAATTATCTCTGGAGATGCAATGTTTGCTTACCTGCACAAAAAGTAATTTTATCCAGCATGGAAACGGTGTTTAATGAAAAGAAAGGTGGCTGGAGTCAGGGTGTGTTCCTAGTTCATTTAACTCGCTCCACGATTTCCCTCTGACCAGCAAGCCACCAGGGTGTACTAACGCGCTAATGAAGTATTTACTATTCTATTACTACGTACCGCGAATTCATCGTGCCCTGTTTCCCATTGTTCTCGTTTGTGCCCCTGGGCGACAGCTAGCTTACTTGCATCCCGATGAAACTTCGTTAATTTGAGCTAAGGAGATCTGTTGCGTACACGCGTCTTTGAAATAATATTCTACTGTAGAACCCGTTTCTCTTCCTTTGTGTCAAATTCTGATACTTCCTTACAAAGGAGCTGTACGGGACTTTTTCTGTCAGAATTTGATTTATATAAAGTCGTCCAAATGCCTTAAAAATTCTTCCAACTCCTACATTCTCACATAACCGTTTCCACAAACATTCTCACAAACTCACAAAAATTTAGTTGAAGAATGCGAAGCAGCGCAATTCTTTCATTATTTCTTTCTTTTCTTCGTTTTTCTTACTTCTAAGTTTTGATAAATAAAAAGTTGTTCTTCAACTACAGCTCCGTAGCTTATGGAAGTATAGATTTCGATTAAGTAGAGCCTTGATAAATTAAACTGTAAAGAAACGCATCGACAGACCGATTAGCTGGCACTTTTAGGCAATAAACAGGTGAAACGCGATTGCTCTGTCTGGCACTCAAACGATTAATTTACTTCACAGTTAGGAATTAAAGAAAAAAATAATATAAAAGAAAAGAAATGAGTATGGGGCAGGGCTCGAACTCACGGTTAAAAAATGTGTAGCGATTCCACAGTCAGAACCCTTAGCCACTCCACCAACGACGCCGTTGAAAAGAAGTTAAATTTTTTGGCATATATTGAACATAGATTGCTCTTAGTTGAATTAATTTAATTTCTTCAATTTATATACTGTTTTACTGTTTCTTCGAATGTAAAAATGTTCGAGGTTGCACGATATACACACTGTATGCAGAAAATGTAAAAATTCGAAGTAGAAGTTACTTTCTCACGCGAAATACCTTAAAAATATCGGTTTTTAATTTTTTTGACAACGGCGCACCAATCCAAAAAATATGAAAAAAACTGAGGATGATGATCATGCTAATACGTTGCTATTAAAAAAAATATAAAAAAAGCGCTATTTTTTTGTTTCAAAAGATATCCGCATTTTTTTGCGTTTTTTATTTTCGAATGGTGTATCGCACTACCAAATCGGTTGGAGGGAACTTTTGACCCCCTCAACCTGCTAGACCCTTTATGTTTAAATTTCCATCAAATGAAATTTACTATTCACTTATTACGCTTTCAAAGAATCTCAACGAAAACATTGTTTTTCTCCTTTTTTCCATTAATCTTCTTTTACAATTTTTAAAGAGTCATCCAAATACGACGCCTGCATATCAGCACTGTAAAATGTTTGCACGTTGTGTCTTTTCGAATGACATAAACCGTTTTGTTTTAATAGAAAGTAGTACAATTTTAACAATGGGCACGTACACATTGCAGCAATGCATTTACATTACTCAAACTTATTAAGGAAATGGAAATTTATCATTCCATTGTGTTTAAGCAAAATTTTGTTTAATGAAAAAATTGATTTCACGGTGGATGGATTTGTTAATAAGTAAAGTTATCGCATTTTGGGAAAATCCTCGTTTCATTCGTGAAAAATCTTTGCATTCACGAAAAGTCACTGACAGAACTTTATAAAACACTCTTTCCGAACATTTCATGAAAAAAAAAAAAAAGAAATTCGAGGAATCAGTTTAACGCTTAATTTTCCACGTGACTCGATCCCCTCGAACGTATGAATCACGGTTGAGAAAATGAACGGGGAAAGAGGAAAGAAGGGGAGAAAAAAAAAACATTCCATTTTAATCACGCGATTCTCTAACAAATCCTTCACACGCTACCTTTTACCAATAAGCCATTTTATTCCTCGAATAAAAGCGTTCTCTTTATCGATCGATACCGATTCCAGTTATCGTTATAATTCCTCTGGCCGACATTCTCGACTTCTAACGTCCTCTTTTACCAGTACGAACCAATAATGTACCGTGACACGCGCGACACGTAAAATGGAGGACAGGCTTGTTCGAGCAGTGACAAATGGCCGTAGCCGCACGCAAAATGGACGCTGAGTATAAATACGTTCAGCGGTATAGTCGAACCGATACAAAACCGCTCAATCTGTCGTCGTAGACAAAAGAGGAATGTTTCGTTTCGCTGTCTTTCGTTCTTCTTTTTTTATTCTCTCTCTTTCTCTTCCTTTCTAATTATTTCGGTTATTCATTTTTTCCTCTTTCTTTCGTTTCTCTCTCTTTTTTTTTTTATTTCTGCTTCTTTTTTGTTTTTATTCCAGTTCGCCATCACGCGTCCCCCAAGGGGAATTGAACGAGAATAGTTCAGATATACTTCTCGCGGCAATTTTTTGGAGCTGTCGAAAACGTCAGTTACCGATTGTTTACCGTTATTCCTGCGGATATTTTTTTGTTGTTTTCCACTTCGTGCCATGTGTCCGTCGTAGTTGAAAAGGTGAACGTGGATTTTTTGGAAATTGTTTTGTTTTTTATTGGTGGAATATTTTTTTTCTTTGTTTGTAATGAAGATGGAAGTTTGGAAGGAAGGAAGTTGTCGATTCTTGAATCTTCTGACGTTTGTAATCTCAATGACAAGTTGATTCCCCTTTCTTTTTGTTTCTCTCCTCTCTTTAAATTGAAAATACAGCTTTATTTGAACAATTTTTTTCAGGTCTGTGATTTTTTATGCAAGAGTGAATGTACATTTGAATTGAATCTTGTGGTGTTTGTGATTTCAGTAACAAGTTGTTCTTTCTTTTTATTCCTTTCCTTCTTTTGTAAATTGAGAACACAGTTTTATTTAAACAATTTTTTTCAGAGCTGTGATTTTTCATGCAAGAGTGAGTTTGTTTTGATATTTACCGATTGTTCATTGAAGCTTGTGATTCGTTTGATTTTAGCAAACACTATAGCTAAAAAGCAAAAATTTACAGAAGCATTCCATGTTTTTCTAATTTTACTGTATCCACTATATGCTTTATCCATAAAAATTATGCCTAAATTAACGCTTTGGATACTTTCATTCTCTAACCATAATCGAAAGCACAAGTTTCCAGTTAAATACGATTAAACAAAAAAAGAAGAAGAAAGAAACACTTCTTTAACTTATTCTTTCTCATTGCAACATTTAAGAAACTATTTTTTTCCCACCAAATTTCTTCACCAATAAAAATTATTTTCACAGGCTTATTTGAGAATCTATTGTACTACACGTCAATATTTTTTTCACTATATTTCAATTCTTGCTTATTTGCTTTATCATTTTTCGAATATTACTCAAATCTGCTATATTTCTCGTGTAGTGAGATTACGTTGAAAGAACAGAATAAGTTATTGAGCAACTATTACTCCAAGTTTCTTTCACATTTATTATATTAACCCTTTGAGTGCGGAGTGCTTAAAAACCAGACGCTTTATATTTGGATTGAATACTTTTCTGTGTACATTTAACTCTTTGTGGACGAAACGATTTGAAGCTGAGCATGCTATAGAGCTTCAATACTTACTTTTTATAAACTATTATTTATGCTACATACATATGTGCGTTTCGGATTTATCAATTGTGTTCACGGACAACATATTTGTGTCTCCTGGCTCTCTCAGTTGTTTTCTCCAAATGCATAGAGGCATTCATCGTCTACATTTATGGTTTACGTTGAACGTATATATATATATATATATATATATATATATATATATATATATATATATATATATATATATATATATATATGCGTCGATCGTCCTAAAAGGGTTAAATTGTCAGACAAAAAAGTTGAATAATCGACCTTTGCTATTTCTTGCATGATTTCGAGTAATTGTAATTTTTTCTAAATTTTTATACACATCATTTAGTAAACTAATCCTTCTAGTTTCCGAAAAACAACTCAAATCGTTTGGTCCAATCTTAACACTTTACCGATCGGCTCATTCAATTCAATACTAACTCGATTTTTGCTCTTGCACTTATTCTTACAGCTCTAAAATTTCTAAATCGAAGCTCGTGAGAAGGCTTACTGTATCGTTCACTTTCTCTTATTATAAGGTAATTAGTTAATTTGCTAGATCGAGAAACGTTGACAATGAAAAACCAATTAATAGGCGTCCAGTCAGTAAAGTGTTAAAAAAGTTATTTTGTTTGAAAGGATGGCCGAATACTTCTGTAACAAACTGTGTGTGTATTGTATAATAAATAAATAAATAAATAAGTATATAAATTAATCAAAATAGTATTCAATTTCTATAACAGAGGAGCACTTTGACAGATAAAAAATGGCAAAATTTCCACGTTTGATTGAATCACTTCCTTTGGAAATAAAACACAGGAATCTCCTGTTATCCCCTTCGAACCCCTCAATTTCTAAGAAACCGAAAGAATACACGTGAAGGAGACCTTCGTATCAGTTTTCGTCACGTTTTACTCGTTCCCGTGGGGGTGAAATGCACGCGAGGAACGACCAAGCGGAGGATTCGTGAGCGGAAAGTCGAATCGACGGTATATTTGAGTTGTAGACACCAATGTGGCCTGGTTGCATGCATACAGGCGAGCATACTCGATCGTCGCATCCACGTCAAGAAAGCCTATACGCCTGTCTTATTATTCGTGCTCACCTAAAGAATTTAGAACCAGTCAACATTTTTTCTTTTTCCTTTACGTATAGTTTTTATCAATCCATTTATTCTCAGTGTTCCATATCCGCAACAATAAAACATTCCTCGATATAGACTGATGGCTCACACACTAGTCGTGACAGCCGAGAATTTAAACTTATTTGCAAACACAATTTTTATTATTAAAAATAATAACAAGCGTATCTATTTAATCAATAACAATGACATTGACTAATTAATACGATATTATCTAGTCCGTGTAGATTTACAATATCTTTAAATGTTCGTATCAGATATAAAAGTCCGTTAAGTGTATTAAAGTCCTTGTAGATTTATATAATGTGAGTAAAAAGTTCAACGTAATAGTCCTAGTGTATACGTCGGTGCCAAAAAGGCGAAAGTCCAAAAAAAGCTCGTGTCGAAAGAAACCGAAAGCAAAAGGTCCCGGGTCCTCATTGTCCAGTCCCTTTATTCCCGTCTGTCTGTTCGGAGGAGTGTCTTATGAAAAATTGAAGAGAAGTGGGAAAATTGTTCGGTTCAATGAAAATAAGTAAGGAAGGACGGGGATAACGAAGTTCCTTCGTCACCGACCTATGATGCAGTCGGTACATCAAGTACAAGTCGGTTCCGGTGTCCGTAGAAGGTAGTTTGGTATTTTCAGGTCGTCTTATTGTCCACACTCTAGTCAGTCCTTAGTCGGTTCTTATTCAAAAAAATACGATTACGATACGTCAATTTCTACTGAACAGAAATGGCCAAGTACTTAAAAAGCGATTAAGCGTTGTACCATTTTCCTTGATTATAAGGTAGAATATTAATCTTTTCAGAAATAGAAATTAGTCGAGCGTATCGTAAACATAGGACAATCGGTTGCCCCAACATAGACTATAGAATTATGTAAGAGTTTCTGGAAAAAAGAATGAAGGTGACACCTTGACTATTTATTGGGAAAAGGAACTGTTTGGAAGTTTTCTTTTTTTTGTTATCGTAACTTGTAGCTGATTGAAAACTGATCAACTTTTCTGCAGAACAGTTTTTTGTTAGAATACCGGAAGTGCTTGGAAAATCGCGGTAACCGTTGCGCGAGACAACCTGTATACAATGTAAATAAAAATCGAAACAAAATATAAGAAATAAAAACAGAAAAGTTTGGAAAATAAAGTAATTGAAATTATTTATTTTTTATTACTTTTTATTCTTCTGTTTGTCGTAGTGCAAGATTTGTCCAACTGTTGTGACTTATTATAATAAGGGTAAATCGTAACTGATTTGATTATCTCTTAACGAGAGTGATTACCGTATTTCCCGGCCTATAAGACGCACTGTAATTTATCAGGTTAGAGTTTATGAAAAATACTTGGATCAGACAGAAAAGGATCAAAGTACCTATTTTAATAATAACACTTTATACAAAGAAAACAGTATTATTATCGATATTTGTAATAAAGGCAACCATTTTCTATGGCTTTGGAGTAAAAAAAGTGCGTCCGTATGGGCCGGGAAGTATAGTATATACATACGTGTATTTAGAACTGTAGAATAAAGGAAAATATTACTTCAATTGGACTTTTCGTTGCACAAAACTTCAAATGCGTTGTTCTCGAAACGCAGCTTTATATTTGCTTCGTTGTGTTTTGCTATGTTTGGAACTGCTTCGTTGTATTTCGCTATGTTTTGCTTTATTTCGGTTTGTTTCGCTGTTTTAATATATCTTGCTTTGTTTTGGTTTGTTTCGATATATTTTCCTTTATTTTGGTTTGTTTCGCTATATTTCGCTTTGTTTCGTTGTATTTTGCTGTTTCGCTTTGTTTCGCTTTGTTTTGCTGTGTTTTGCTTTGTTTCGGTTTGTTTTGCTATGTTTCACTTTGTTTTTTTATGTTTTTTCGCTTTGTTTCGCTATGTTTCGTTGTGTTTTGCTGCTTTGTTTCGCTTTGTTGCGCTATATTTTGCTGTGTTTTGCTTTGTTTCGTTGTGTTTCGCTTGGTTTCGCTATGTCTTGCTGTGTTTTGCTTTGTTTCGGTTTGTTTTGCTATGTTTTACTTTATTTTGTTGTATTTCGCTTGGTTTCGCTATGTCTTGCTGTGTTTTGCTTTGTTTCGGTTTGTTTCGCTATGTTTTGCTTTGTTTCGGTTTGTTTCGCTATGTTTCTTTATGTCTTGTCACTTTGTTTCGCCGTGTTTCGCTGTATTTCGTTGCGTTTTGCTATGTTTTACTTTATTTTATTGTGTTTCGCATGGTTTCACTATGTTTTGCTTTGTCTCGTCGTGTTTCGTTACGTTTCGTTGTGTTTTGCTATATTTCATTGTGCTCTTCTTTGTTTCACTTTGTTTTACTTTGTTTTTAAGCAAATTGAACGCCACGCAGACTTCAATCGACTCTTCGTTCAACAGTTCAGTTGCGAAAATTTTGTAGAGTGTTACAATATACTTAACGAAGAAAGTGGTAACTTTACAACACCCGCTGAGGAAAACTGTATCTTTATTTAAACTGTTTTAATGAAAATCATTAACGAACGATAAGAATTTTCTTTCTAAATTTGAAGCTGTTAATTCTTCGAGAACCAACGCCGCCTAAACGATAAGATGTAGCGTCACAGGGACTGACGTGGCACTTAACGTCTTAACGAGCAATTATCCTTCGAGTATTACTATAGCAGAATGTAGTTTTTCTTTTTTCCTTAGATTTCTTACACTTTTATTTTTAAATCATTAGAATTAATGATATTTCCACCGTGAGCCATAAACAGCTTGCAGCCGAATCGACAGATTCTCGAAACAACACGATATTCCTTTTAGAGAAATCACAAATTAGCCGCGAAATCGTCGCCTGGATCGCAACCCCTCGCATAATTTTCCACCGGCCGCCTATTTATAACCTCGTCCCCTGTGTGTAGCTGTTTCATGGACGAGCGTGCACGTGCACGCGTTGACCCGTGGCCCGCGTATTCGATGCAAATTTCGCCGCGCAAAACCCGCTGAACCACGGCCATCCCTCTATGCATACGCAACCCATTGCAATCTTCTGCGTTCGACGTGATCGATTCCTCCGCAGGACGCGAGTCGAATTGTGTAGAGGACGTGTGAACATTTTTAAAAGGGACAAGGAACGAAATAGAGACGCAATTGCGACGGTAAACGACGGAGAAAATTAATGGAGAATGTCGAAGGTTGAACCAAACGTAATATTTTCGTGGAACTTTCTTTGTACCATATATAGGTATTCGGAGAATTCTAAATATATCAGCAATGCTGATTCTTTGCTTATTCTTTCTTTTAACTTCAAATTTTTGTTTTTCTTTTACACAAAGAATGTCTCACTGTAACTTTTTCTTTTAACAAGTGTAGGTTTGATATGTTATTCTGTTTTTCGAGATTATATGGTTCTTATAAAAGGTTCAAATATGTATATATAATAATGTTACTTCTTTTCCCATCTTTCGTTTTGACTTAAAATTTTTGGTTTTTGCGCAGAGACGATTTAACGGTGATTTTTTTTTTCTTTTTTTTGCTGAATGTAGACTTCATAAATTATTCTATTTTTCTATTATGTAGTTTTTTTTATAAGAGTTCTGAAATATCAACAGTGTTACTTCTTTTCCCATTTTTCCTTTTAATTTTAAATTTTTGTGTTTTTACACAGAGAATTCTACAGCTTTTTATTATTTTTCGTTGAGTGTAGATGTGACAAGTCATTTTATTTTTCGAGATTATATGATTTTTATAAGAATTCCGAAACACCAACAATGGTCCTTTCTTTCCTAGTTTTGTTTTAACTTTACATTTCTGCTTCTCACACAAAAAGAGTTGAACAGTACTGTTTCGTTTTTTTATTGAATGTAGGCGTGATAGATTATTCTATTTTTCGAAAGTGTGTAGTTTCTTGTAAGAGTTATAAAACACCAATAATGCTATTTTCTTTCCGTTTTTCATTTAACTTTAAATTTCTTTTTCTTTTTTACACAGAGAGTTTACCAGTCATTTTTTTTCTTTTTTTTAATAAATATAGACTTGGTAGATTTTCGGGATCACGTAAGTCTTTATAAGAGTGTTGAAACACCAACAATGTAACTTTCTTTCCTATTTGTTCTTTTAACTTTAAATTTCGGGTTTTTACACCAAGAGTGTTTGACAGTAATTTCTTTTTTTCTTTATTGAGTATAAACTTGATAGATTATTCTATTGTTCGAGATCATATAATTTTTATAAAAGTTCTGAAACATCAAGAATTTTCCCTTCTACCTTTAAATTTTTATTGTTTACACAGAGAGCTTTTAACAATAATTTTGTTTTTCTTTGTTAAGGATAGACTATTGATAGGTTATTGTATTTCTCGAGATTACATAGTTTTTATAGCTTTCACGGAATACACGTGTCTTAAATTATTGTATAAAAACATACACACAGTTTATGCAGTATTTAATAGTTTATTATAGTAAATAAGTAATTATTTCGATGTCAGGCGACGCGCACGTGGCGGAAGCATGGAAACTTCACCGCAAACAGAGAAACGAATGAAAACCAAACGAGAAACAAAACAACGCTATTCGGTCCATGATTTCTAGATCGTCCATCAAACGAAAATTTTAATATGCTTTTTTTTTTAAAGATTTTTGAATTTAAAACATTCAACAGTTATCTTGATTATTTTTAAATTATTACACATTTAAAAAAGACACGCAATCTATTGTGTGACTCATACAAACACAGAATCTTTAAAATTTTAATTAGAAAAATTAAACAGTCACCTTATTTGTTTATTAATTATTACACATTTAAGAGACATACAAACAATTGTGTGACTCATACAAACACAGAATCTTTAAAATTTTAATTAGAAAAATTAAAAAGACACTTCAGTCTTTTTTTAATTATTACACATTTAAAAGAGACATACAATCAATTGTGTGACTCATACAAACACAGAATCTTTAAAATTTTAATTAGAAAAATTAAACAGTCACCTTAGTCTTTTCTAAATTATTACATAATTGAAAAAGACTGATATAATCAATTATGTAACACATGTAAAAAAGTCAAAACTATCGCGTCATGAAAAACACGTTCCGTCTATTTACTACACGATTGAATCGCTAAGATTTCAGAAACAACATAAGCTAATTTTTTTTCTCTGCTTTTGAAAATTAGTTATCCACTAAATTAAGTTGTTCACGTTTAAATACATCAAACAAGTACAGAAATATCGTAAAAACACATTGGTATATGGTGAAATAGGTGTAGTAACACATAAAACGAGAACAGAAACAACGCACGTACAATATGCTTATAACACGTTATGATAATTCCCACTTTAAGATCGTAACTTTACGTATGATGCAAATTTTTATTAAGCAAATAAACTTTCTTGTACTTATTTTGGGCAACTCTTATATTTCGGTGTAGAAACAACTTAATTATAAAAAGTAAAATCGAAGTATCATAAACTACGTATTATTAACACGTTCCGTGCCATGTGTACCACCGGTGGTACACGTTAAACTTGATCTTCAGGCCACGTGTACCACCGGTGGTACACGCAGTCATATTTATTTACTGCGCTGAAAACATGTATTTTATGACAAATGTAATTCTGTAAAATATATTTCAACCAAAAAAAGTGATGCATTATACAAAATGCACTATAGAACAAAACACATAGGTTTATTTAATTGTTATATATACAGTAATTAATAATTACATTTAATGGTGGATTTTGTTAAAGCAAGGGAGGCATAAAAACGGCTTTTTCGGGCAATTTTCGCTTCAATACGTCATTACTCTTATAGTATATGAATATTTAACGTGTAAACAACAATCTAACGAAAGTAAATAATAGAAACTTGTTTTCCAACCGAAACAAATGAAAAACAAAAAACGTTACCTCCGTATATTTACCTACTCCTTCTTTTGTTAAATATTTCATTTCTCTCGTTTTTTATTTAACAAATTCGAATGCAGCAGGTTTTTTACTAATCGAAAAGTTTCGAATCGACAGACTTTTGCAATCGAACTGATCGCAGCGCCACGTGTACCACAAGTGGTACACGATGTGATAGCTACTCTAAACAAGAGAACTACTTATGTATTGATGATGTAATGAAATATTGTGTGATAATATATCAATCTTTAGTCAAAATATCAAATGGCCTGAACGACAAGTCAGGCAAAAATGGCTTGGCACGGAACGTGTTAATAAAGAAAATGACATTTTCATTTATCGCATTGGTAAATATATACGTAATATGTAAATCACTTGTATGTCTTCCGGAACAGAAACTACTTTTTCAGAAATTAATGATAGCATAATTTTTTTCATAATTTTTATTAAACAACACTTAATTCAAGTAATATTTAATAAAATCAATGTTAACAATGATACGTATGATAATAATACTGATAATGGCAGATTAAATAACGATATTAATGTTTTTTAAATTTGTGTTAAATAATAATATTTAATATTTCATAATGTGGTCTATTGCAATGAAACTATTAAAGCGATTGGAAAATAATGTGAGTAATATTTGTTGGCAATTCAATTGTCTCTAATTTAGTACCTTCTAGGATCAGATCGGTCGCTTCTAACTCGAGATATGGTCCAAATAGTCAAACTACCTCCGAGAAAATCCAAACAAAAATTAAAATATTCATATCTCGAAAACGTATCCATAAAAAAAATTTTTAATGCGATTTTCGAGTTTAGCGGACCAAAGTACATAAGAAACGTATAGCGGCATCCAGTGTTCAAAATGGCTGTAAACTAGTGTAATCAATGGAAGAAAAAAGAAAAAAGAAAGAAAAAAAAACAAAGAAAACAGCTCGATTTCCTATACGATGTACCTTCTCCACATTCAAACACATAGCGTTCAAACGACAGAGCGTCCCTCTGGATAGTGCAGCCACTTCCGGATCTACGGTTTCCATAGGTACGCATAGCTCTCTGTACGAGTCCAAGTGTCCCTTGGCCGCGTGTTTATTCAGCGCACGGCCGTTCATTACCCACATGACAATATTGGCTGATGGGAATTGCTTGTATCCCGTGATACGCACCATTTGATATGCGGGCCCTCATTCGCCACCCCCCTTCCTGCCGTGACGCCGCGACTTTTACGATAATTGCACGATCCTACGCCATTGTTGCTTATTTCGAGCGGAGACGCTCGAATCGATACTACGGAGATCTATGGAAACACGCTTATGGGGACATTTTTGTGACGTCTGAGATTCTGAACACGTGATTTTAAAGTACTTTGGAATGCAGATTGAAAAATTAGTAAAATTATGGGATTTGTCGTTTCTCTAATTTCACAAAATTTCAATACTAGTCTTCTTAAAAAATTAACCGGTTTTTGTAATGATTGAAGTTCTAGATATGTGATTCTAAGATGGTTTTCAGTAGAGTTTGAAAAATTGGCAAAAATTATGGAGGTTGCCATTTCTCTAATTTCACAAAATTTCAATACTAGAGTCTTCTGAAAAAATTTGCTAATTTTTGTGATGTTTCAATTTCCGGATATGTGATTGTAAAGTGCTTTTAAGTGAAGTTGGAAAGATTAGTAAAAATTATGAAGGTTATTTTTCCTCTAATTTTACGAAATTTTAATTCTAGAGTTCCCTTAAAACATTGACTGATTTTTGTGATGCTTCAGTTTCAGAACATCTCAGTTCTAAAGTGTTTTTGCGTAAAGTTTGAAAAATTGGCAAAAATTGGCCATTTCTTTATTGTCACAAAATTTCAATACTTTCAAGTCTTTTTTGTAAAATTAACTGATTTTACTGATTACTATAATGTTCAGTGTTTTAGACACGTTAATCTAAAATGCTTTTGAATGGAGTTCGGAAAATTGATAAAGTTATAGGGGTTACCATTTCTCTGATATCAATGTCATAAAATTTCGATGTTTGGGATTGTAAACACGTTTCTAAAGTCTTTTTGATTGAAATTTGAAAGATTGACAAAAATGATGGAAGTTGCCATTTCTTTGTTGTCACAAAATTTTAATACTATAGTCTCTTTTCAAAAATTAACTGATTTTACTGATTGTTGTAATGTTCAGTATTTTGAAGACGTAAATCTAAAATGCTTTTGAATGGAGTTTGGAAAATTAGTACAATTATGGAAGTTACCATTTTTAAATGAATTAAGGATATTAGTCAGGAACAGGTCATCTTTAAAAATGAAATTTTTTCAGGAAATATAAAAAGCTTCCCCAAAAATCGGAAATTCGTTCTTTTGTCTCATTTGTTTATAATTTGTTATATTCATAAGTCGTCCAAAATAATGCATAGACATCTTCAGTTGCATTATAGTAACTATACTAACGGTAAAATTTGTAAAAATGAAAATTATCGATTTTTATACAGAAAACCTTATTAATTTCATTATGCAATTCCATTTTCCATGTTCGACTAAGCAAATAAACAAAGAAATTCTTCCAAATCAATATCTAAAATCTACAATTAAAATTTCCATATATTTGAATACTAGAAGAAGATTATCAAAGAGCTTAAAATAGTGAAAAATTAAACTTTAAATACTTTTTCAGTATTAAAAAAAAAAAAAGAAAGAAAGAAAGAAAGGAAGAATTAGAAAGATTAGAGTACCAAGAAAATTAAACTTTTCTTAAAAATGTACTTCTCTTTAAACTTCTCTCTAAAAAATTAAAATACTCTTTCAGTATTCAGTATTCAAAAGTTGAGCGTCAAGTACTCTTTCAGTATACTTAAAATTTAATTTTTTAAAGTATTCCTTTAATACACTCAAAGTTTAATTTTTTGATACTTTAACCTTTCCAATCTATTTTTCGAAGTTCAGTTTTCCCCAGTACACGAGGTTCAATTCCTAAAATGTTTCCTTTTCTCCAGTATTATTCAACATTCTGTATAAACAAATCACAATTATAATTATTTTCATTCTCCAAAGCGAAACCTCATAAGAATTCCGGTAGAAATTGAAGCCGGGATCAGGCAACCTGACAGATTTTTAAACGAAACATATCACAGCTCGAACGAACAATAATCATATTTATTATTTCATCGTGTAACCAATTTCCTGTAGCGGCGACGATGCGTCGACAAATAAAGCATTTGACAAAAAATTAATTGACAAAGAACAGCCGGAACAATAGACGAGCGAAAACAAACGTGGTTTGGTAAGCGAGTTTATACGAAATGTTGCGCAGTCTCGTAATTAATTAACACTAATTTCATATCGCGTAAATTTCACATTCGCACAAACGGCTGAAGAGTGATAAAAGGGACGGCGAACCTTGTTCTATCGGCAACCAATTCCAATAATGGATAAATAATTATACATGTGACGAACAAAACCGAACAACAAACGAACACTCCGGTATGTATTACACACGTGCATCGATTCCGCTTTTATTTATTTAATTCGACGATATTAATACTTCCGCGTCGTTTCGAGCGAAAAATCAAATGTACAAATGAAACGTTACGTAGTCAATGATAGAGTCAGAATAAAATCGAGATATGTGGAAATTAATTAAATATAAAATTGCTCACCTTGTGCTTCGCATAGTTCTCCGCCAAACATTCTCTCTAAATGTTTTCAATTATTTGCTCTTCTTTATTGTAAATAGAAATTAAAAAAAAAAGAAAAGTCAGGAGAGAAATTGAACAAACTAATGCAATTTTTTTTTTTGTTGGTACAAGCAGTTGATTTTATTGCTATTTTATAGGCTGACAGATTTTGCACTAAACACACACAAGACATTTGTTTATTAGTCAATTATATAGTCTCCGGTGTTTCGTATAATTTTTTTTTAGTTGATCTGTTTACATTAACCCTCTATGGGCCGAATTTTTGTTTTAAATAAAAAAAAAATTGGGGGAACGAAAAATCAGCAATTATAAATCTATATATGCAAATGAAAAAAAATTGTTCCGTTTAAACAATTTTATTGCAATATATTCATTATGTGACTTTCAGGTAACAACGGCCTATAATGTTTGCACTTCTGTGTAAAATGTCGATAAATTAAAATGTGACCTGAAAGTTACACGGGCCTATAGAGGGTTAAGTTTCTCTCAACTTCTTAAGTTCAAATTCGTGGATTATTTTGTAATAAATGACACACAATATCATCGTTTATAAAAGAAGCTCAGGTCAGAGCATGGCTCGTCGTTTAATTGAAAATCGCCTTGCTTAAATTCTGCGAACTATTTCTTTTACTATACAAAAAGCTGATGCACAGTCTTGATAAGCGTTCTAAATGTTTTTTTTTTTTTACAACAGTTTTTATCATTACTTTTGTCCGGAATTCATAAAGTATGACACAACCTGAATGAATCTTTTCTTCGCTTATTTTTAGAATTTTTTTTTATAACGCAAGAACTGTCGAAAGACAAAAGTTTGCTGATGAAATAACAATTGAATATTGCTCTTTTCATCCTCTATAAAATTTGTACATATAACAAGTGTCACTCGCAAAAAAGTAATTTAGTGACATCTATTAGAAACGAGCGCGAATTTTTGCAGTGACCCAATAAATGAAGATGTTCTATGTATTTTACGAAGTTTAAGAGATTCTGGGATTTTAAGTATTTCAAGAAAATTTCATTGGAATGAAATCTTGGAATTCCGAGATTGGACTCTTCTTTAAGCTTAGTATCTAACTAAGAAAATGAATCATATTTCCACTGCATCATATTGTCACAATTTAGCTTCTAAGAAAAAAGAAAAAAAAACTGATAAGGTGCGCATTTGCAGCGTCGGTTGTGACAATCCACGACTAAATTCACTAGCAACATAATGAAGAAGAAAAAGCACATCAGAATTTCAGAAAGTTCTAAAATCTGAAGAACTTAAAAAATTTTGCAGGCTTATAAAATTAGAATTCGAAGAGTTTCAAGAAGATTTCGAATTTTTTAAATTTTAACAAACTCTAAAATTTATTGATTTCAAGAGGTCGAGGAAATCAATGTGTTAAAAGTGAAAAACTTTGACTGTGTGGAGAAATGTGAATGGTCTAATAGCCTAGGCTTTCTTTCACATGGACAAAAAACCTTGAGAAACAGTGTTTTTGAAGAATTAACGTTAATAGAAAAAAAGAAAATTAAAGTAAGAAGAAAACCGTGTCGATTTTAACAGAATCGCGTTAAGTCACCGAGCTAAGTAGATGAACAGATCACATTTGGCCTGTATATTGGAAACCAATCAACCGTTCTGTCATCGTCCAAGTGTTATCAATCTCGATTACGCGGGCAGAGACGAATAGTAGGTAATATCACAACAGATGCTTCGGTTGAGATCAAAGGCAAACGTTACCATAGAAATTCACCGTCCATCCTTGAACGGGTTAGTCCGCTGTATTAAGTGGAACTATATTACATAAATCCCTATTAATCGTCGATCAGAATTTTGAAGATACGAATGGAACACTTTGCTCGCTCGCCGAACAAAACCTAACCTAATCACCCCCAAAATATTAATATTTTTTTTTCTACTCTTAATAATTGATTTATAATTCTGAAAAAAATATCCCAAGTAAAGCTAGTTTGTAACTCTTCTACATATTTTTTTCATTTAACTATATTAAGTAATAACTGAGAAAATAAATAAAACAGTTTAAGGGTTTTACCTTCATATCACCCTTAAACGAAGTAGTAGAGATCTGAAATTTTTCAGAATAGTTTTCCAAGTAAAAAGCATTGCTTAGCAGTCAACAAAAATGGAAAATAGTCTGGGAGCCGTTTATCCATGCTTATCCTGCTAGACCTTTTAAACAATTCTTCAAACTGGCACGTTAAGAAAGAACGTAAAAAATGGTATAAATTAAATTTACTTACTGTTACCAGGACAGAAAAAAGAAATGTCAAAGTACTTTGATAATACAATTAAACGGAAATAATAACAACAGTCTGTGAACATAATTCTGCACAAATAATTTATCAGAGTCGACAAATATTGCTTGCATCAAAGGCTAACAATGTTTATTGCGAATATCAGTGTATGATCAAAGATGTGAATTCTCAATACGTGATACAGTTATTAAACAGAAGTAATTAATAGAACAGTAACGTGACAAAAGAACTTTTATACAATTGGAAATTAATAAATACATTGATTTGTACATTGAATGAATAAAGCATCTCGGCAAAGAATAAAACGAAAGGATGGAAGTATGTAAACGATAACCATTTGTTGGAAAGGAAAGCCATTTTCCACGAAACGATGAATCCAGGAATTAAAAATAAGAATTATTGAAAAAAAAAATCATTAAGAAAAAGTTATTTGTTGATACTGTTGAAGATAAAAATCGAAAGATTTCAGAAAATTTTTCAGAATTTAACATGATTGAGAAAATGTTAATTTTCAAACGTGTTAACCCTTTGCGCTCCGAGTACTATTTTTTTTTTTTTTGTATAATCGATTTGTGAACTCCAAGCACACTTTTGCAATGAAACTTTTGAAAAACAAATTTTCGTTTCGTAAAGAATAAAAGAAATTATACGCTTCCACGAATTTATTTATTTCACTAATCTGCTTTATTTCGACGTGAATAAAATTCAAATGGAGTTCTGGTCTGTATTATGAATGTCTCTGTAGTGAAACCAGTGAAGTACAAAGGGTTAAATGATTAAAATTTTGTTTCTGTTACCGATAACTTATACCAATCGTGAAAAATCTTTTTAATCACATATAATTAATACTGATGACAGAAAAATTGTATCAAATAAATAAAAATATAATTTCTGCAGAGCACGTACATACAATATTACTATTGTTACTATACATAGTTGTTCTATGTCACGTTTCAATATCTATAAATAACCAAACAAAAAGAAGAAAAAAAAAATTGTTCAACGCCGACATTGGTTATCGGTGATAGAATAAAATTTTCACGATCGATGTAGGTTATCAGCTATCAAAACATATTTTCGTGATAGACATTGGTTTATCAATAACCAAACAAATTTGCGACGTCGGTCTTCCATTATCGGTAACAAAACAAATTTAAAATCATTCATATTGGTTATTCACAACGAAAAACGCTTTGTTCGAGAACATAATTATTGTACTATAACTATTTTTTTTTTTTTTTTAGTACTATTATTAACCCCTTGCGATCGACACATTTCTCTGGTAGAACTGCCAGCTAGTCGAAATAAATTTATTATATATTATATTATATATATAAAAAGACAAAATTTTACATAAAAGCATATTTTTCAAATACTCGTCAAATTGACAAGAATGGTATAATTAGGTATACATTCAAAATTGATAGTTCTAGTTTTAAAGTTATAACAACTACGATCTTCTCGGTTACGAGAGAAGAAACACAAAAGATCGTAAAATCGTGTAATTTGGCAAAAATCTTCCCTTCGATCCTGTCGAATCATCACAAAGAAGTGCATCGAGTGTGGTCCTCTTGTTCTTCGCGTTTCACAGAAGCCAATTGATCGAACGCCAAATGGAACAGGCAAAATTTCAGCTGAATCGTTCTCCAAAGTACACGTCCCCTAAATGGCACGCGTGACATTTATGACGCCGTGCACAATGGCGTCGCGAGTGACGCGTCTGATTTTATTGAACCAGTCACGCGTCTAAAAGGAGGTAATTTATCGCTAGCTGGCGTCTGTTTAAGCCATCCCAAGGTATAATTTGTTGTGTCACGTGCTCTGGACATTGTCACTCTGTACATCGTTTCTTTCGATGGAAACGTTCGGCTACGAGCGTTGAAATAGTACTTTCGTGAAACGTTAACCCTTTGAATATGGAGTACTTTCAAGTAAAACGCTTTATGTGAACAAAATACTTTTCCCAATCGTGTAATTAAGTCACCGTTTTAACCCTTTGTTTACGCTAAATTAAATTAAACAGTCTTAGTTTCCTCAGCGTGTATTGTTTAATTACGGAAATTAATGTCTCAAAAACACCGTAACTTTAGGATAAATTATAACTCGAACTTGAGAAACGCATATATGAGTTCGTAGTCGATGCCAATAATTTTCGCCAGTCGGATTTATGTGTTCATAGCACTCAAACGGTTAAATGTGCCGCGTTGATTTTATATATAAATATGTGGAATTTTTCTTGAATTTTTATTTATTTATTTAGTTTTCATAAATAATTTTCAGTAGTTGAAGAGTGTGTATTCAGAAGTTGAATATGACATACCGAATTAAGTATGAAAATATAGAATCTTTATTCAATTTTAGTATTTTTCTTTTCTTTTTATTGTGAAATGTAGAGAAGTGTGTATTTAGAAATTGAATATGACACATCGAATTAAGTATGAAAATATAGAATCGTTGTTTAATTGTTGCATTTTGTTTTTATTTATTTTAAATATGAACATATGGAATTTTTCTTGAATTTTTATTTATTTATTTATTTCTGATAAATAACTTTCAATAGTTGAAGAGTGTGGATTTAGAAGTCGAATATGACACATCGAATTAAGTATGAAAATGTAGCATCTTTGTTTAAATTTTATATTTTTCTTTTTTTTTTATTGTGAAATGCAGAAGAGTAATTTTCTAAGTAATCGAAAAAAAAGTAACTTTCAAGGGATTAGAGAGAGTATTGAATAATTATCGAACAGTAATAACGTTTAGTGTGTCTTACATGGCACAATAAAAAAAGAAAGAATAACAAGGAAGCAAAATGTAAAAATTTAAACATAAAGTGTAACCATAAGAATACGTTAAAAATATTAACATACGTAAGAATAATTTCCTAACGAACGTAAGAATAATTTCCTAACGATTTGATAGAACAAAATAAGAAAAAAAGTATCGATAAAGTAGAAAGAAAAAACGTTTGAAAACATGCAATACGTAATAAGGCTTCTTTGATGACTGCTCAAATTGCTTATGAAGTATGAAGAAAATTGTTAATTTTTTTGTGACATTTTTCGATGTTTGATAAAACAAAAGAATTAAAAATATCTATTTTCTCGCATCTTCGAAACACTACAACTCCGAACTAACAATTGCAACGAATAAACATTCAAAAAGCAGGTGAAAAATATACAGTGTCTTGTATTAATATTCAGACACCCTTTGAAACAATATAACTTCTTAAAATTGGCTTTGACTGTTATGGACGCATATATACGTCAACCTAAAGCTATCGATGTGCACTGTGGGTGCATCTATGCGTTCGACGATTGTTTCTGTCTTATACCACCGATGAAAACAAAACTCATCAACTTTTGAAATAGGCACGTATCTTTGTATTTCATAGCAACAAAAATAAAAGAATTCTGATTATATTGAACACTTATTCTTTATTTCTCAGAGAGTTATTTATTTCTTGAGACGGTTGTAATTGTTGCTGTAATATATCATATTTCACTTGCAGTGTATGTAACTTGTTATATTATTTTTTATTACTGTTAGAAACCTTAAAAATGTCGAGCAGTTTTGACGAATCTGTTCTAAGAGACGATAGTGAACCAAATGATGAGAGTCAAACTTGTGCCAGAATTGTAACAATTAAGTTGGAAGATTAATATTTTCAATTAACCCTTGTACCTAACCACGGGAGCATTTTTATTATTCAAAGCATATAATGTCTTCTAAATTTTTTATTGATGTTCTAATAAAAACTTTTAATTGTTCAATAGGGCACTTTTTATTTCAAAGTATCTTCTAGTTATCGGTTATATTCAGAATGCACTAACTGTCAATTTTCATTCAATTTTTACAACTGTAAAAAGTTCAAGCGCTCCGGTCACCAATGACCACCGTGGCGTCACAGCAGAAACCGTGGCCAGTCAAAGTGTTAAACAATATATTTTCGAAAGAAAATGAAACTGCTTCATTTGATTTTGGCGTAGGTAAAGAATTAAAACAGAAATTTAATTGCATATTATTATAATCGATCGATATAACAAAACTCATGGTACGCGAAAAAGTATTCCGTACACACAGAGCTTTTAAGTTCCAAGTACTACGTAGTCAAAGGATTAAGATTAAAATTACTTGGTTGAATCTGAACGAAAATTATAGAGCTTTCGATAATTACCACGTGCTTCCCGTCAATATTTATTTTTAATTTAAATATATCAGGTGGTTCGAAATTACTCCATCGGTTTGCTACCTTGGCTGATAATACGGTTAGCAAACACATGAATGAGGGTGATCGTACTTATGCAATGAACGTAACTTCATAGTAAAGTCACGTTGAATCGAAAAGTAAGAGATACGAGCGTGAAACTCAATAAACGATCTCATTCACCGGTTATCTCGGGTAAATATGTACGTAGATATCCTTGTACAATACGTCCCTCTGTTCTCCTCTTCGTTCCTCGCGAGAGGAACGCGTGGCTCCGTTAAATGTGCTCACGCAGATATGAAAGAGAAGGGACACGTGTTCTCTGATAAATTTGTTCCTCGAGGAAATATTGTTTAGTGCATTCCACGATTCCTCGTGTATTCACGTTTTAACCCTTTTGTAAGGAAAAATCAGGATAACGGTGGTAAGCGGTTAAATAACGAAATAAACGTGGGCGGTTAAAACAAAGTGAAAGCTTGTATTTTTGAACTGTACTTCGCGAGTGCTGATACAATTCTGTTTTTCCCTGAAAATTCTAGTCAAGAAGACCCCCTTGACAATATGGCCTTTCTTAGCCTTGAGGCAGAACTATCCCCAGAAAGGGGAAACGCAGCAGAAGACTGCACATGGCCCACTCAAGCCTTCGCTTTTTGGACTTTTCTAACACTTTTAATTATATACACGCGTCGAGAATTATCTTCACCTGAGAATTAATTCCTGAGAGTTAATTCTTTCGCTGCGACGGATTTCAGAGGGATGTGTAAATCTGCAAAATTAGCGAAACTTATTATTTCGATCGCGGAGCTTAAAAGTTTGTCTCGTTAAATTAAAGTGGAGGTGTATAAAAAATTAAACTAGAGTGAAAGTGCACTTGAGTTGTTGCGACGGTATAGTGTGAACGAATTTTCAAAACGCCTATACGCAGTGATTAATGATGTAAAAAGATTGATAATCCAAATTATTAAATTGGCGCAAATAAAATGTCGTTTTCTTAGCAGTCGAAATTCATGGGTTGATATCATGTATTAAATTTTACCCAGTTGTCAATTTCTGTATACTATGGTTAAAAAGAAGAAATTTGCTGTAGTAAACGTGTATTGAATAGTAAAAAGAGTATACAGCACAATTTTTTAAACATTATTAGTTAATAGTGAATGTTAAGACACTTTAACATAAGCTGCGAAATTTAAGATAGGTGAGTTTTTATTGGGAAATGGGTCAATAGAAAGGATAGATAGAGCAATCGATGATAACGCTTCAAGAAAAATGATTGAAAGCAATCTTCCCCTCTTCATCAGACCTTTTTCCTATAGACTACCATTTATTTGAATATTTGAACAATTTTTTAACAAATATTCGGCAATGAAAATACTATAAGGGCAGCATTCGAAGAATTTTTAAATTCAAAGACTGATGGTTTTTATAAATAAATAATAATGGGAAGTATTAATATAAGAAATGTTGTAATTTAGAATAATCAGAGTAATTAATCATTGGAAAAAGTGTACAGATTCCTGTGGAAATTATTTCTATTAAATGCACTATTTCTGAAAAAATAAAAAAAAACATAATGCACATAAAGTTTCATTTCAAAAAACGGCATTTTATATATGCGTTAACCCAATAATTCGGTTTTAAATTAATTAGATTTGCTCGATTCTAATAATTATTTTAGATTCAAATATCTTTGCTATCTTCTATTATAGTACTCTTAAAGAAATATCATTTGCAACTACGTAATTTCGCATGATTCAATCGAATGATAAACATAACCTCGAAAATTAGCTTTTTCACGATGGCTGATGGACAGACGCATGTTTTTAGCTAAAACAAAAATAAAGAGAAATACTACTAAAGCAGCTAAAATGACATTTTCGAGTATTAAAAAAAATCCGTGGTTCACAAAATGATATCCGTGATTTCGAAACGAGAACTTTGACTTACAAATACGCGTGAGTGTCGAAAAGGAACTAAAGTGACCTTGAAATCTCCCAACTAATATCACTTGCAATAAAATTGAAACGATCGAAATTATTTTTACTTCAAACGTTTCTATTTGACTTAAAAAATTTAATAGAGATATTCAAAGTGATAGTTTTTATTGTGTTCACCCTGTATATGCACCACATCTCGCAAGTATCAGTCTATTCACCTCTCGTTTATTTGATACAAACGTAGAAAAGAAATGTTCCTTTATAATATAAGCCGTTAAATAAAAAAAATTCATGACTCACGGTTGGAAATTCCTTGAATGAAATTGTCTAGAATAAAGAAAGTTCCATTAACATCGATGAAAAAGTCAAAACGCATTTCTTCTCGTTCTGCCACTTTTCTGTCTGATTTTTAAAATTCCTCGAACTCTATATTCTCACCTAATTTCATCTCAGAAAAATTTTACCGTTAATCATCAATGATGCAACAAATGAATACAGCAATCGATTGAAATTCGTCGGAAAGTATTTATTTCTATATCTACTAGACTCTGTTTGTAAAAAAAAAAAAAAAACGTTCATAATATGAGCCATAAGTCCATTTAAATTTCATTCGCGTGGGAATAAAGCAAATTAGTGATATAAATAAAAATAAATAAATTCGCAAATATGTATAATCAAAACGAAATTTTTTCTTTTCAAAATGAAATTTTCGATTTTCGAAAGTTTCATCGTAAAAGTGTGCTGAAGTTGATAAATCGATCGTACAAAAAAAGAAATACTCGGAGCACAAAAGATTAAAAAGAAACTTGTAGGCATGCAAGTTGGATGGTTCTATATTTTGGCTACTTTATCAATAATTTGACTTTTATGATGGTATAATGTATTAGATATCAAAGTATTATTATTGCTATTATTAAAAAAGTTTCGACCATTCGTTCAAGCTTGAGGAATCGTTCCGTGTCTCATTGTTATCCCCTAGACGAGAGAAAGAAGGATGTGTACATTAATCTCGATGAGAAACACCACCCCTCTTTTTATTCTTATTTCCTTCGCGTTTCTCTTGGTAGTTCTTCGCAGAGGATGGAAAGTTTCCGTTATTAAGCGTGCGGACTGCTCGATGAATGGCGCCCAGCGATCTTCGGAGGATTGTTGCGCTCTCGATTGAAATTTTTCAGATCTAGAACGTAGTAGATTGGTATCTCTTTTTCTGTTAATGTACATTTCTGAAAAACACTCTGAATGTTTTTCTTTTACTCACTAACACTCACTATTCCTTGTTTTGTATTGATTTAACCCTCTCAAGGTACTATTAAATAATTCTATCGCGTTTTTAATTCATCTTTCTATCTTTTTTTTTTTTTTTAGAAATCAATATTGTAATATTGAGCTGTGGAATAATAAAAGGAACTAAATTTTTTTTTTTTGAGTGACGGCATTTTTTTAAATAATTTATTTATTATTAATTTGTGACACAGATGAGAATTCAAAAAATCGAAATATGTTTCTAAAATTGTTACTGTTTTAACAAAGTGAAAAGTCGAATGAAAAGTGTCTCAAATTTTTCGTGAATGAGGAAGATTTTCCTTGCAAATACCATACAATTAAAAAAGAAACATTGTAAAGGAAATTCTTTTATTATTTTTTCTCAAAAATTTTCTATTCAAGATTACTTTAAGTATTTTTTTTAATTTTGTGGTATTTGAGTGTAAGTAATACTAAATGGCATTTTTCTCTTCCCAAATAAATTTCATAATGTATGAAATAATAAATCAAGTTAAACAGTGGTCTGTCTTCTTTTAAACGTAGAATCGAGCGTGAATGAAATTTTGTTATAAACAACGAATCTTTGATTTCGTATTATTTAGTGAAATTAAACAAGAACGGATACGTTTCATTATTTTCAGGAAACAAAAGCTCGGATTACATATCGAACAGGATACATGTATACGTGAAAAATTAATGTATTTGTTTAATATTCCTTTTACGCCATTATTGTTTGCAGGAAAGAGAAAGAAGGACGCCTTTACGCTCTCGTTATTTCGAAATACATTTATGTGAAATGCTTTTAAAATAAAATGGAGAAAGGCGTGAACGTTTCTTGGCAACCTCGCTGCATCCGAAAATATTCAACGTAAAAATACGTTTGAGGATATTGATATCTTTATAAATAATCCCGCACTTAGTATCCTAAATACCATTTTCACTCGAATAGAAATTATTACGCTTCAGTTCCTGCTGAATTCCTTGAATTAGGTATAACTGAAGAGCTGAAGGATCAGTTCTTCAAAAATGAATAACACTTCATAAGCATAAATAATTGTATGCATAATTATAATACCTTGGATATACATTTAGTATGGAAATCTCATTGTAGTAACAGGAAGGCGTAAAAGAATTGATTAAAAGATAAAAGGAATTTCACGATCTTCGTAAATATTAAATTTCTTCATTTTCATATTGATCTATGTGTTATTATGAAAGTTAAAGGAATTAAATAACCTGTTGCTTATTAATTGCAATAATAATGTGATTAACACTTTAGAAAATTAATTCAGTTTTAAGAAAGTTATATCTGTAAGATATAGATAAAGGAATTTTTTTGAAAATGAGATCAACCGATTAAGATTCTTCAAATGTTTATTTAAACGTAAATTCATTAACTCGGTTAAAATTGTAAATATTCTCATGAATAGAAATTGTCAGATCATTTAATTACAGTTCGTTCAATTGAAATTGTTCAAATTGTAAACTATGTACAAGCAAAGCTGAAAGAAATATTGAGAAATGAGAATTAAAATATCCTTCAATTATAATAGAGTTAATTTTATGTTCCAAATTTATTAATTATTATTTACCGCACATAATATATCAACTCATTGGTAGTAAGTACAAAGTTCAATCGATGAAAATTTCTCTAATTCTTACACCAAAAATGCTAGTGAAGAACAAAATCCTTTAATTACAATTAGTTATTTAAATGGTAATTTATAAATAAATTTAACATTGTCAACAATCTATAGAAAACAATTGTTTACTCGAAAAGAAGAATGAAAATAAAATTTTTCAAATTTTAACATCAAAAATGCTGATGAACAGCAATAAAATCCCCAAATTAACCTTATAATAGAAGACAGGTTAACTCGTCATTAAATACTTAGAACACAATAGCTTATCTATGAAAGTATCTTTAACTTTTTAATTGTAGCGTTAAATTGTAGCCATTAAATACCAAACGTGGTATTTGCAAAAATCAAAGTGAAGTAATTCCTTATTGTTTTCACTACTTTTTAATTATAAATTAGAGACATTCCATTTCTGTTTGAAAGGTGAACACAGTTAACAGGTTAAAATTACCTATTTTAAATAACAATTTATAAATAAATTCAACCATAGCAATAATCTATGAAAAAACCATTTTTTACCCGAAGAAGAAAATGAAAATAAAATTGCTTGAATTTCAAAGTTTTAAGAATGCTGATAAACAGCAACAAAACCTATAAATTAAAATAAGCTGTTTAAATAACAATTTATAAATAAATTCAACCATATCAGTAATCTGTAAAAAACTATTTTTTTTTACCCGATGAAGAAAATGAAAATAAAATTGCTCGAATTTCAAAATTTCAATGGTGCTGATAAACATAAAACGGAAAAAGTTCTTCAATTGAAATTAACAATATATATTTTAATTACAAATATATACATAAATTGTACTACTAACAATGTATAGAAGAGAATTTTTACCTGAAGAAAAATGAACGTGAGATAGTTTGATATCTCAGTGTAATATCTAATATATAATAGCCAGGATATTAATTAACTATATTTTAATTACGAATATATACATGAAATGTACTGTACGAGCAATGTATAGAAGAGAATTTTTGCTCAAAGAAAAATGAACGTGAGATAGTCATCGAAATCAATAAGGCGAAGATAAACGGGAGGCACAATGAAAAAACACGAGGTCCAATTACGCCAGAGGTTGCGTAGCTTGAAGTAATCGCATCCCCGACCTTCGATCGTCGCGTTGCACCCCTCGTAGATTGAATCGCGATATCCAGGGCGATCACGATCCTCGTAAATCAACAGTACTGTCGCGTGACCTTCGAGTCCACTGCATCTAAATTTTCTGTTTTTTTTTTTTTACACTAGTTTCTTTATCGAGCGAAATGTGCGTCGCAAGTGGCGTCGGGACACGATTAACCCTGAATTATTCTAGCAGGGTCTGACAAATGTAACGTCATAATTCTCTTCGTTTTGTTATTTTCATTTGCTGTAAGAATAACACATCGAATCGAAGAGATACAATTTATCAGAATTTATCAACGTTAAATTCCTCTAATCCTCTGTTACGTTGAGTGGATTTCATTTGTTCTAGGCTTTGAAGTAATTCAATGAGAAAATATAAATTCTATATTCTCAGAATGTCACAAAAATGTACTTTTTTGTACATTAAGTCAATGAATTCCAATTTATCACAATTTATCAACATTAAAGTCTCTTAATCCTCGGATACTTTGAAGTGATTTCCTTTGTTTAAAGCTTTGAAATAATTCATAGAGAAAATAAGAATTCTATATTCTCAGAATGTCACAAAAATTCTCTCTTTGTTTTTTTTACATGAAATTCAAGAGACCGAATTTATCAACATTAAGTTCCTCTAATTCTCTGATCCATTGAGTACATTTAGTTTGTTTTCGAGGCTTTGACGTAATTCAAAGAGACAATAAAAATTCTGTATTCTCAAAATGTCACAAAAATGTACTTTTTTGTGCATCAAATCAATGAGATCCAATTTGTCAATATTAATTTCCTTTGTTTAAAGCTTTGAAATAATTCATAAAGAAAATAAGAATTGTATATTCTCGGAATATCATAAAAATGTACTTTTTTTTATCAAATCAGTGAGATCCAATTTGTCACAGTTTGTCAACATTAAATTCCCTTAATCCTCAGATAGTTTGAAGTGATTTCTTGTGTCTAAAACTTTAAAATAATTCATGGAGAAAATATGAAGTCTATATTCTCATAATGTCACAAAAATTCTTTTTTTTTTACATGAAATTCAAGAGATTCAATTTATCAACATTAAGTTCCCTTAATTCTCTGATCCATTGAGTGCATTTAATTTGTTCTCGAGGATTTGAAGTAATTCAGAGAGAAAATAAGAATTCTGTATTTTCAAAATATCACAAATTCTCTTTATTTTACATGTAATCAAAGAATTGGAATTTATTACAATTTATCAATGCTAAATGCCTCTATTTCTCAGAGCCAATGAAGTAATTTCAATTGCTTGATGTTTTGAAATAAATCAAACAGAAAATAAAAATTCTAAATTCTCAGAATGTCACAAAAATTCAAAGAGATCCATTTATCACAACTTATTATCTTTAACTTCCCTTAATCCTTTGACTCATTGAAGAGATTTCATTTCTTCGAGGGTTTGAAATAAATCAAATAGAAAATAAAAATTCTAAATTCTCAGAATGTCACAAAAATTCAAAAGGATCCATTTATCACAACTTATCAACGTTAAATTCTTCTAATCCTGAGATCCATGAAAGAGATTTCATTTATACTTGGCTTTGAAACAATTCAAACAGAAAATAAGAATTCTGAATTCTCAAATTGTCATAAAAATTCATCAGACTAACGCAAGGTTAAAGGAAATCGTTCTGTTCGTGTCTGCACAAAGGGTGAATAACAAGTTGCTGAATATATTATACCAATGCAACTCTAATTTAGTTCAAAGTGAAAATGCTTGTTCGTGGTTAGATTCGAATAATGTTTGGGTGATTATTTTAACATGATAAAAATCTGTTCTACAGCATTACGTGATTTATTATCCTTTTATTCGTTGAAATGCATCACAGATACTGTCTTTACGTTGATTAAACTAAAGAAACTAACTGAAACATAAGTGTATTTCTATACATTTGAAATTTAATTTTAAGATTGTTTGAAAATCGTTAATTCTGAGCTTGTAATGTTCATCAACTCTACGATTCAACTGTGTCACCAGTGTCTTATAAAATATGGCGAAGTGTAACGAGAAACGTTGGTCGCTAATCGTCGTCGGAATTTACGAAGCGAGTTTCTCCTCACGGCGGTTTAAGTTCGTGGTTGTTAACAACGAAAGTTCCTCGACTGGACAACCACGTCGATTCGACGAATCCGTCGAAAGTTCCCTTAACAGCCATCAGAGCACCTGTAAAGACGCTGTTGGAATCCAGTTTACCTTTCGGGAAGGAAACATCCTGTCTTCTTAATGAAACGTTTATCTCAAAACATTCACGACCAAAGGTCTACCGAGCTACGGGGAACACGAAAATCCTGCTTAATCCCACAAATTCCAAACATCCAATGTTCCACTGTGTTTTGGCAACTTCAACTTATAATAACAATTGGATAATTTTGAGAACATTCATGGCCAAATGTGTACGGAATTGTAGAGATGCTCAGAAATTCTACTAAATTTCACAGATTCCAAACTTCAAATTTCCAACTTCAGTTTATGATAATCACAATAATACTAATTGGATAATTCGCAGAACATTTGCGGCCAAAAATGTACACAACCAAAAATTCTGTAAAATTTCAGAAATTCAACATTCGATATTCCAATATATTCTAACCACTTCAATTTGTAGTAATCATAATTGGATAATTCTGAGAACATTTAAAGACATAAGTTTACAGATAATTCTGAGAACATTCATGGAACTACAGAGACACCCAGAAATTCTACTAAATTCCACAAATTCAACATCCAATAATAGTCTACTATATTCTAACAACAGAATAACTTTCTTAAAATTGGACCAAACAACGTGAGCCTTTTTTTGTGAAATTAGGAGGATTAGTTTACTAGAAGATGTGTATAAAAATGTTTTTTTCTTTTTAAATTGCAATTGGAATCGCAAAGAAAATAATAAAATTCACGTTTTACAACTTTTGTAAATTCAACATCCGATATTCCACTGTATTCTAACCACTTCAATTTGTAATAATCATAATTGGATAATTCCGAGAACATTTAAGGATATAAGTTTACAGAACCACAGGGACACTAAGAAATTCTACTAAATTCCACAAATTTTAAACATCCAATATTCTACGGTATCTTACCAACTTCAACTTATAATGATTACAGTAATACTAAGTGGATAAATCTGAGAATATTGTGGACCAAAAATGTACAGAACAACGATGAACCCAAAAATTCTACAAAATCCCAAATTCAACATCCAATAATATTCCACTGTATCTTAATAACTTAAATTTGTAATAACATTGATAATAATAATTGAATAATTCTGAGAATATTTTGGACCAAAACACTGCAGAATTAGGGACACAGAAAAATCCTGCAGAACCACATAAATTCCTAGCATATTGGATGTAATAATAATTGCATAATTCTCAGAATATTTGTGGTTAGAAGTCTGCAGAATCATAGGGAACTAACAATTTCTATTATTATCTTGACAAACATCAACTTATAATACCCAACAAAAGTTTACAGAATCACGACAAAATCTTATAAACTCCAAACGTGCAATATTCCATTGTATGTTGACAACTTCAATGTATAATAATCATTTTGCAGTTAAAAGAGAGTGGTGTAGCTAAAACCACGCTATGTAAACATGTGGGTTATAAATTAGCGCTTGATATTGCAAAGGTGTTGTTGACCAACCCTTTGCGGAATATTCAGAAATGAAACGTGACGACGCGTAGTGCTTTAATTGCCACAAAAGTCCGTATATTTGTTCATGATATCTGCATAATTTATTTCAATTATATTGAACTCTATTAAAAAAGAAAATACACTAAACAAGATATGTATAATGCTAGTTCGATAATATGCATGGTTTCGGAGCCAAAAGGCGCTGTTTGTAGTCAAAGGGTTAACTCTCAGAACATTCATGGCCGAAAGTGTACAGCATCATCAGAAACCGAAAGATCTTATAAAATCTCATAAAATTCATTCGTTAGGTACATAGTATCTACGAATTGCCTCAAATTCCAGCAAGATCCTGACGAAAAGAAATAGGCACAAGCGAAATTGCGTGGATTTCGTCAACGGTCGAGGGTTGTCGTCGTCCAGCTTGCATATTAGACGGCTCCTCTGGCGAAGATTTGACAAGGACATAAAGAGAGGAAGAGCGGAGATTCTCTAGAAGGACTGGACATCCCGAAATGGAAGCGACTAGCTCCGCGTCTGACGTCTGCTGTCAGGAGTTTGACAGCTGAGATAAGCACAGCCGTTTCCGCGGCGTTGCCGAGCCCAGCCACCGATTCCTATGGGTTTGCTATATACCAGGGGCTACGCAACACCCGCCAGGGATAGTCTTTTTTGACGAAATGCGTCAGCGAACAAGCGATACCACTTTCTCTCTCTCTCTCTCTCTCTCTCTCTTCTTTCTCTCACTCTCTCTCTCTGCTCACTCTCTCTCTCTTCTTTCTCTCACTCTCTCTCACTCTCTCTGCTTACTCTCTCTCTCCCCTCTCTCTCCCTCTTCTCTTTCTCTCTCTCACTCTCTCTCTCTCTCACTCTCTCTGCTTACTCTCTCTCTCTCTTCTCTCTCTCTGTTACTCTCTCTCTCTCTCTATCTCTGCTTACTCTCTCTCTTCTCTCTCTCTCTCTCTGCTTACTCTCTCTCTTCTCTCTCTCTCTGCTTACTCTCTCTCTTCATTCTCTCACTCTCTCTCTCTCTCTCTCTCTCGTTCTGTCAAACGCACTGCTTGATTTAAATGGAGATCGCCTGTTGGTATAAATAACAATGAGAGGATTCGACACTTCGAATATTTCTTGATTGTATTGTATTTAGCGGCGGACGTTCAATCGATCGTAATTTCGAAGCGATTTGAAGATTTTCAATAAAGGGTGGAAATTCGAATCACTTCGAAACCTATCCGATGCTTAGAACTCTTGGTAATTTTTGAATATTTTTTTTTTTTTCGTTTATCTGATAAATTAAGATCAGTTTTATCTTTAACGGAACATTTGTTGTTTCCTTCGTTTGAGACTTTTTATGACACGATGGTGAAGAAAGGCTATTTTTGAGAGCACATTGGCATTGTTCGAGAGCTTCAATAAATTGCATTCAACAAATCGTACATATTAAATGCGTGTATGCAATTTCTTGATATGAATAATTTATTCGTTGTTATTTTCTTAATTTACTCACTTTGAACTTCTAACACACAGCGAATAGAAAATTATTGAGTGCTTTTAGTAACAGAACTAAGTACTAAAAGTGTAAACTGAAATCAGTAAATTTAATCGATTTAAATTGAAATCAAGAAAGGCAAAAAATATTCACAAAATATAGAGCATTGTACAGTCACTTTTATTAATATTCGTAGCCTTTGAAACAGAATAACTTTCTTAAAATTGGACCAAACGACGTAAGCTTCTTTTTCTTTTTTTTTTTTTTGAGAACTTAGAAGAATTAGTTTATTAGATGATGTATATAAAAATTTTTTGTTTAAATTGCTTTTGAAATTGCAAAGAAAATAGTAAAAGTCACTTTTCTACAAGTTTTTCGTTAAAACGAATTCAAAAAGTACATTATACGATACTTTCACTATTGAAGAAGTTTTCAATCATTCTGCAGATAGATAGTTAAACGTTTCGTTGAAAGAAACTGCTTGCTGATGTTCAACATTACATAACATTACTTATGGCAGTCAGAAACCTTAGAAATGTGATTTTCTAAAGAATAGAAACTACGTTGCGAATGCTCTATCGTTTGTTTCATCGATTATCTACATTTGCATATTAGATTTGCATGTGTAAAGACTTCTTCAATGGAAACTGAAGTACTCAGTTAAGTAGAAAACTTGAGAGAATGAATAACTTCGGAGAATGAATAAATTATGGAACAAATGAACGGATAATTAATCATTAAACCTTTCAATACTTCTTTTCCTTCAAAATAATATTTCAAAAGAAATTCTTTTCATTCTAATACGATCGTATAGCTAACATCAGTCATTTTTTTCATAAAACTTCTTTACACTTTTCTTCATTTTTTACATTAGTATTTATACAAGTGCTAGTGCTGTTTTTATTAGCTCAATTTATGTATACATTGCATCTTGTTAATTAATTGTTGTATTTATATATACAAATTTTTACAAATTTTTAAATAACTTTAAGTAAAAAAAATTATTTACTTTCTAGCAAACAGATCCTTCTAACTTCTCAAAGGACTTAAGTATCTTGTTAATTAATTGTTGTATTTATATGTACAAATTTTTAAATAACATTAAGTAAAAAAAAATTATTTACTTTCTAGCAAACAGATCCTTCTAACTTCTCAAAGGACTTAAGTCATTTGGTCCAATTTGTAATAGTTATATTAAATATTATATTATTATAAATATTATGTTATTATTATATTTAACAATTATTGTTAATATTACTAAATTATTATAAAATATAAAATATTGATAAATAGTATTAAATAAATAATAATAATAATATTTATTTAATAATAATATTATTATTAATTTAATATATACATACTTTAATTATCATTTCAATCATGCGATTATTTGATCAATTTTGCATCTACTTCTTCATCCTATAATACAAATAATATTTTGCTACAATGTCCAATAGATCACAGTTGTCTATAGAACAGATTTTTGATAAAGGAATAATTTTATTTCAATGTTCATTCTTTAATATTACCTAATGTAATAAATCAGAGCAGCAACACGAGCAACACAATGATATTTGTATGCCGTAGACGTAATAAGATAAGATCATGTATAAATGTACATATAGATCTTCAACACTGATTTATTCGGAAACGCAGACCGATACAAAAAAACCTTATTCTTTTTCCTCGACTTATTTGTATATGTAGACTGACCCATTTGCCGTTTGTACTATCAATTTAGAAACACCCTGTATATTCTCGCCAGTCCATAAATATAAGAATGCTGAAGAACGCTAAATCATCAATAGACATTTTTATATTGTACATAAGCTATGCAGATCTCATATTAGTCGTACTATCATCTACAGCATCTACTACAATAAACTTACACGCTGATTTCTCAGAAACAAGCAAGCAACCTCTGTCAAAAACTCTAGCCGCATTTTTAAACGAGCTCGTTAGCGTTTCTGAGCGTCCCACGAATTTCACTGAGTGCACTGCCTTCAGGCAGAAAGGGACGAAGGTACATGGACGGAAGAAAATCGAGACAGAAACGAAACTCCGTGACATCGTTCGAAATTCATCGATGTTTCTCAACGTATCGACGCTCAGTAACGCTCGATTTTATTATTCCACGCGTGTTAATTAATCGCAAGATAAGACGGAGACTAACGACCACTCTCGTCTACGCGAGATTACACGCGTCACTGTGAATCTAACCTCGGTGAACGTATGATTCTGGCGATGGCACGGGTAGAAGCCTGTAGGAGGTTGATGTGTAGAGCTCGAGGGGATGAATTTTGGATTTCACCAAGGGAAGGAGCTGGGAGAATGATCCATAGGGAGAACAAGGGTCGATTGTATCTTCAAGGAAATAAATTGTGGGTTTCTAGGGAAGAATTTGTTAGGTGAACGATGTCTTTCTAAAGGGAAATAGTTCAACTGATGTATAAAAGTGTGAACTGTGGGATTATGTTGGAGGAAGATTAAATATTGGGTTTTCGAGAGGAAAAGGGTTAGGTTGTCGATTTAAAGAGTAGAAGAAGCGAAATGAACGTGCAAAGTGTGCATTTTGGGATGGAGGAGGAGCAGGGTTAAATTCTCGATTTTCGAGGAAAAAGGGGTTAATCGTTAAGTTGAAGAGTAAAGAGGGTTAAAGTGATATGTCTACCGAAATATGAAATTTAGAATCGAGAAAGAAAAGAGCTAAATTCTTGGTGTTTGACGAAAACAGATTAAATGTTGACGTGAAGAATAAGAAGAGTTAAATTGATATATTTAACGAAGCATAAATTTCAAAATCGAGAAAGAAAAGAGTTAAATTCTGGGTTTTCTAGGGAAATAGGGTTAACTATCAATTTGAAGCGTAAATAGGATTAAACTGATAAATAGCTAAGACATATCTGTCAAAATATGAATTTTAAGATTGAAAAAGGGTTAAATTTTGAGTCTTCTAGGGGAGAAGTGTTAATTGTTGATTGAAAGAGTAAATAGGGTTAAACTGATATGTCTGTCAAAGTATGATTTCTAAAATTAAGAAAAAAAAAAGTTAAATTCTAGATTTTCTAGGGAAAAGGGGTTAATTGTCGATTTGAAGAGTAAATGGAATTAAATTGATATTTCTACTAAAGTATGAATTTTAAAATCGAGGGAGAATAGTTTAATTCTGGATTTTCTAGAAAAAAAGGGTTAATTATTAATTTAACAAGTAAACAGGTTTAAATTGATATATCTATCAAAGTACGAATTCTAAAATTAAAAAGAAAAAGAGTTAAATTCTAGATTTTCCAGGAAAAAAGATTCAATTGCTGGTTTGAAGGGTAAAAAGTGTTAAATTGATATATCTACCGAAGCATGAATTTTAGAATCAAGAAAAGAAAAAGTTAAACTTGAGATTTTCGAGGAAAAAAAGGTTAATGATTAGTTTGAAAAGTAGAATAGGTTAAACGAATGTGCTAAATCTGAATTTTAAGATTGAGGAGAAAAAGTATTAAATTCTAAGTTTCCGACTAACGAAAAAGGTTAATTATTGATTTAAGTGAATTATTATAAATTATTTAAATAGATGTACAACGTGTAAATTTTAGACTCGTAGAAGAGAAAGGTTAATATTTAGGTTTCTGTCAAAAGAAAGATTAATTAGTAATTTGAGGAAAAAGAAAGGTTTAAATAAATATGCAAAAGTGTACATTTTGAAATCGTAGAAAAGAAGGGTTAAATTTCGGGTTAGGTCCAACAGATTATTAACTATTATATCTGCAAATGCTGAAATTTTTTAATTTTAATTTTTAATTTTAATCCAACGATAAAAAATCGTTTAAGATATGAACTGTAAATAAACTTAGTATCATTATACATATTATCGTTACTAATCCTTTCAGTAATTTTTCAAAAAATACGATTTGTACAAGAAATAAATTTTTTACTTTTATCTGCAATATGCAGTGTATAGGAAAAAACTACTGATACTAAATAAAATTTTCTATAGTTTAAAAAAAACTTAAAATTGCAAATTTTAAAATATAACCTATATAAAAAGATTTTCCCAAACAAAAGGGAATTTCCGAAGTAATTTATATAATATATGATTAATAAATGAATTTCCTCATTTAAGTATATATTGTATAAATTAATTTTCTAAAATGAAAATTTCCTGAGTAAATTATCTTGAATTTTGCTAATATTTTCACAAATTTAAAACACAAATGACAGTTCGAAAATATTCATGTAAAAAGAGATTCATTTTTGCATAAGAATACTCGTGAAGTAACATAACGAAGGAAAATAATTTTCTGTGAACAAGATCTTCACGATTGAAAGAAACTCATTGAACCAGCTCAAGTATAATGAACCAATTCAAGACTTCGTTGATGAACATCCATTAACAGACACGCGTGAAACAGAATACTCTCTAATCATCGAGAGCATTGATAATATTAGTAACAGTAAGCCCAAGCGAAGCAGCGAAGATCAGAAGTGACGACGATGCGCGTTTGTCATGAAAATTCATTGTTGAAAATTGTATGGTTTCGTAAGATTATTAATGATCACATATACGCATGATTCGTGCATCCCAAGCATAACTAATAACTAAACTGCGGATTTTTATGCAAATTTATATTTTTGAAAATATAATAAAGAAAATAGAACTTCGATAGATAATTTTTTCACCTATCCAATGTTATAAAAAACACTATAATTTGAATACTTTTTATATATTTTCATATGACGTGACCTCGGTACAATCTTGCACCTTTAAATTTCCTATAAATGCATAATAATCGCCATTCTACTAATAACTAACACAAATGCCTGGTGCTATACTATTCCGTTTAAAAAACTCCAGAACAAATCGTAATAAAATCAAAATTATTCATTCATTCATGTATTGGAGATAATCTATCAGGTCATCCTATAAGTCGTATCGTTTTTTGACACTAAATTTAATTATAAGATAATAATACTTACATTTATCTTTAATCATTGATATATTGGCTATCGTTTTCAATGACTTCCTTCCATTTTTCAATCAACCGTTTGATCCCATTTTCGAAAAATTTTTGTGATTTTGAATTAAAAAATTGAGTTACTGCCAATTTGACATGTTTTATATCGTCGAAATTTTTACCGGTAAAAAAAATGTTGCAAAGATCGAAATAAGTGATAATCACTTAGTGCAAGGTCCGGTGAGTACGGTGAGTGAGGCACAAGTTCTCAATTATAGCTCTTAATTTTTTGTGAAATTGTTTCTGCTGTGTGCGGTCGAGCGCTGTCGTAATGGAATAAAACTCCATTCCTATTCACTAGTGATGGTCTTTTTTCACATAAAGCTGCGCGAAATCGATCAAGCTGTTGACTGTATACATCAGTTGTTATTGTTTAATTTCGATTTAAAAACTCAAAGTGAATCACACCTTTTATATTCCACCATACGGTTAATAAAATTTATCGAGGATGAAGTTCCGCTTTAGATCGTGGTGTTGGGTTCTGACCCGCTGACAGCCATTGAATTCTTGTATAAAACCCAATTTTCATCAATCGTAACAATCTGATCGAGAAATGAACAAGAGGTTTGCTGCTCTCGTAATGAAGCACAAATATTCATTCGCTGGATACGATTCGCTTCTGACAATTCGTGCGGAACCCATTTCCCAAGCTTCGATATTTTTCCAATTTGTTGTAAATACTGAGACTAAAAATCTAATCACAGCACGTTGTTCTTCCCAATCGGACTTGACATTTTGAACTGACTGAATTATTATAGGTTAGTTTTACAAAATCTTGTCAAACAGTTGATCAGAAGTCGTTACAACGATGCCAACTTGAAATATAGAAAGTTTCGTATTGGTTCATGAAACCGTCTAGGAGCTATATCAGTTTGTCTCGTTACTTATTGAATGGCCCTCGTATTTCTAAATAAACAGTATATTTCCGAAACGAAATGAAAATGTTTCGTTTCAATTTGGCATAGGTGAAGAATTAAAATAGTAATTCAGTTACACATTGTATATTGCTCTGTATAGGAAAGCTGACGCTACGTAAGAAGTAAGTATTAAATCCACACAGAGCGTTTAAGTTTCAAGTACTCCGCAGTCAAAGGGTTAACGTTGTCAGAACCGACAAAAGTCGTTTGATCGCAGTTTTGGCGGGAGGGCATTATCTGGAAGTCAAACATCCAGCGGGCGAGAGAGTTGGCCACGCGCCCAGCTGGCAAACGGACAACGGAGCGTACGAGCGTGCTCGCAACAAGTCGCGTCGCGTCGCGCGACACGCTTTGACACCGCGCTTAATTAACTCGCTATCGCCGCTCAGGTCCCGCGATCGACTTGTCCGCTGCAATTAACGCGTGGACCAGCTCGTGGAATACACCGCCGCGCGATTTATGCCTGTAATTCCGTTTCTCTCGTTCCTGGAGGCCAGCTCTTTCGTATGTTTGATCGCCGTCACGTAGCGCCGCGACGGCGTCGTGATTTCTTTTTGGGATAGAACGAGATTTATGGAGGCTAGCAGTGGTTCCCTGCGATGATAGGATGATTCGAACAATGTTTCACGAGTTTACTCAACCCTTTCCACTCGAAAAGTGACTCTCAGTCGTCATTTGATTCGAGAGATCAATTCGAATGACAATTAACCAGTTAATTGCGGAATTTAGGTTTAAAAATCCCTTATGAGATGCGTAATTAAAATCAACCAATCACGAGTATACATGTCGAACGCAGGGTAAATGCTCCTGTTATAAATTTTACGAGAAAAGTACAGCAAAACGAGGTAGAATTACGTTTTTATTTGATAAAAAATGAACAATTCCTTATTGAAAAGACTATTGTTATTGAAAGCATAAAAATTGTCGAAACATAATAATATTTATGAATAGGAAGAATTAGGGGAAAGATATAATTTTAAGAAATTTAGTTGATTTCAGTGTGGTAGTTTTCAAAGCAAGGTGTATTGGAGAAAATAATCAACTCAGTTTGTAAAAAGCAATACGTTGTGCGGGGAATAATTGATATATCAAAGAGAATAATCAAACTTTCTTTTATAAAATACACAGCAGTTTCATTGGTAATATAAAGAAAACATCAACAAATGAAATTTTTATTACTTCTTACTAAAATCTGGAGTTTTTGCAGTAAATGGTTTTGTAGTAAAATTTTTTATTTTACACGACGAGTATACACGTCAACAGCACCAAAATAAAGTTTTGGATTGACGTGTATAGACGTCGAACGCAGTTAACTGGTTAACACGTTCACTTTCTGTTCAATGGATGCTTACGCATACAGAAAAAGAGGCAAATGTTTCAATAAAATATATTAAAGAAGTGTACACTTATCTTTTATATTACAAAAAAATTTCAATTAAATAAAGCTTATTTTTTAAATTTGATACTGTCGATAAATTAGAGATTTTAATGAAATAATTGGTTCAAGAAAACGGAATAATTAGAATAACAATAAAAAGTGAAACTGATTCTTAACAGCACACGGGAAATATAGAGTTCAGATTGATGCTAAGAATTCTGTGAAAAAATCAGGAAGAATAATGTTCAGAAAATAGTAGCTATTAATTGTAACAAAACCATTGGATTTTTTGAATTTTAATCGACGAAACCATAGGTGAAACATACGCAATTATGCTAAAAAGAAATGAAGCAAAACTTGACTTTGGAACAAAAGCTTCTACGAAGCTTTTCGGAAGAAATATACTTGTGATATATTTTTGGACTTTTACCATTACATAAATTTGTCTATTTCGAACGTTAGTACACTCAAAAAAAAAAAAGCTGTGTTATTTTTGAACAAAGAACTTTCCGTAGGATAACTTGTCCAATGAATGAACACTTAAGTTACGTATCTGTTAAAATTAGTATTCAGAAATCGTTGTTTAACTTGGTAACTACGGATGACGAATTAACTCGTCGTTGGGTTCAATAATACTTCGAATGCCAATCGTTGATTTATTAATGTATTTTTCACTTTTTAATTGCACCGTTATGTTTGTATTAAATATAAAATATACCATATTCACATTCGCGAAAACCAATAAAACCAACATAATTACTTATCATTTTTGTTGGATAATCGAAGACTGTGATCTCGAAGATTACACTTACAAAAAACAAGTAGCGAAGGGACTGAACTATGGCGGACTAAACTGTTGTGAATATTTTCGTGAATTGTATCAGGTGTTATTAGCAAATTGCGAATTTTTACACAAATTTCTATTTTGGAGGATATAGTAAAAAAAAGTAGAATTTTGGTAAAAAATTATTTCATCTACGAGGTATAAAAAGCATTATAATTTGGATATTATGTTGATATTACGTGTATTTTGTGCAATTTTGCATCTTTAAATTTCCTCTAAATGCATAAAAATCTGCAATCTAATTATAAAGAGAAGTTACAGAAGAACAACTCGTATAGAATTATAAATAATAAATAAACTTGAAGTTTCAGTTACCAATACCTATTTGTATATTATGATTCTTTTCTTTTTGTCAATTTTCTGAAACAGACTGAAATATCACAGTCGAAGCGTCAAGTTCGTAAATTTCTCCCCGCGTTTCATAGAAATTTCGCTTCTGATACCTGTTATATTTGCTGGAAACGCTTCTGCAACGATCGTTTCTAAAAATTGTTCGTGAAAACAGAATTTAAACCTGCGGTGAAATACTTCCACAGAATGTTTTCTCTTCAATAAATCCGACAATGAGTCGTCTAGACTGCATCGTGCGCGACAGCTTCATACAGGGTGTCCGATGAATTATAGTACAACCAGCAAGGTGATTCCTTATAGAACAAATAAATAAAAAAATAAGAAAAAATATGTACATATTTTATGTACTATAAATAAATATGTGCATAATTGACTTTCGAAAGATGAATTTGTCTTTCTCTGAATACCTACAAATCGAAAAAACCTAATACATATACAAAACCTCTGTAAGTCATATTTTCGTTAGTTACCCTTCGTTAACCTCTCTTACTCGGAAACTTCGATAACCTGAAACCTCCGTAACTCGAAAATTGAAACTTCTGCCTTGAGATTCGAGTTACCGAGAGTTTTACTTGTATTATGAAATACTTACACATGTTTAAATATCTTCAACGATTCCGGTAATCAATACAGAATTTATTCTAACGAGAAGTTGGATATTAAACAGAAATCGAATATTCCAACGAGTAGAGTACTCCTAAATATAAGTTTATATATATTAAGAAATTATTAATATAAGAAATGAGGTATTAATCAGAAATCGAATATTTCAACGAGTAGAGTACTCCTAAATATAATTTGAAATATATTAAAAAATTATTAATATAAGAAATTAGGTATTAATCAGAAATTCCATATTCCAACGAGTAGAGTACTCCTAAATATAATTTTAAATATATTAAAAAAGTATTAATATAAGAAATTAGGTATTAATCAGAAATTCCATATTCCAACGAGTAGAGTACTCCTAAATATAATTTTAAATATATTAAAAAATTATTAGTATAAGCAATTAAATATTAATCAGAAATTCGATATTCCAATGAGTAGAATACTCCTAAATTTCGGAGTACATTAAATAACAACTCTAATTTCTCATTAGAATAATTCTGTATTTATTATTGGAATCATTGAAGATATTTAAACACGTAAACACGTGTATTTCAATTTAACAATTTTTAATATATTTTAGAATACCATTGTAGAATACTCTTAAATTTGCATAAATTATTTATTCTATATTATACAGAATACTCCTACTTAAAAATTTTAATATATTTAAAAATTTAATACGCAAAAATTTGTCCTAAGTGACCAACACCAAGCGGCAAGGAATTCAAAGAAACGTCGTATTATGCAACGTCCATCAAATCTGGCAGGCCACCTTCCTCTACAGAAGATACGTCAGAACTCATCGAACGCATCGCCAATCCACGTTTCGCCTAACTAATAGCTGATCATAGAAGATCGATGATTCAGCGATAGTTTCGCCGCCGTGAATTTATTATTATCGGCTGGCTGGCGCAAGGAACGAGGGAAGAGTGAAACGTAAGTCGAGGGAAGGACAAGCTGGTCAATTAATTAACCGAGGCAGACGAATAGCAGATGGTGCATACCGTGGGGACGAACGAGAGCGAGAAAGACGCGTTAAGATGGCGAAACGGCGGGGTAAAAGGGGAGAGCATTATGGCGGTTGCAAGCGTTTCTCTTCTTCTCGTTTAGGCATCGAGTTCTTTGCAGGCCTGAGCCGAGACGATTACTTAATTTAGATTAATTTTACTTCTCTCGTTTCTCGTGGTGGTATGGTTCTTCTGGAATTTCGCTGCGGAGAGAGAAAAATTCCCTCCGCCTTTTGAAAATTGAAGACTAACCGTGAAAATGAACTTTCAGCAGTTATTTTTTTCTTCTTCTTTTGTATAGTGTGAAATATTTTTTTCTGTTTTCTGCTTTTATTAATTCAGTGACATAGGAGAAGGGATGGAGGAAATGGAAGAGATTGAAAGAGAAGAGAAATGGAAGAGAACTAAGAAACGAAGAGTTGCAATAGCGAATTTAAAATGAAATAAAAATCGAGAGAAGATAAGTACGCACAAATCTAGGTGCAACTAGTTGTATTTTAGAAAGATAAATAATATAGTAATAGAAGTTAAAGGAGTTAGATAGCTGTAAGATATTGTGAATAGAAAAAGTGTGGCTGGAAATTATACTAAGTCGAAAGGCAAAGATTATAATAAATAAATAACTTGGGAGGACACTCGTTTCGGCAAAAATTACCCGACAAATTTGGAAAACACTGTCACAAACAAATACATACCAGATTTTCCCTTTTGTCAGTATCTTTCAAGGACAAATTCTTCATCACACTTCGACTGTATTTTTCATAAAAATTGTCTAAGAGCAATTCTGAAACTTCTGTGAAAAGAGTTTCAGCTGATTGAGTTTATGGATGTGCTCCCAGGATAATGAGAGCTTAAAGTACGAAAATAAAAACAAAATGAAACGTTTAATTTCAGATTCAATATTCTATATTAAAATACAAGTTTACATTAAATTTTAACAAATTGTTCATGACCCATCGACTGTGTTGTCTATCAAAAATGGTCATAAACGTTGTCTAAGAGTAGTTCTTAAATTTTTGTGAAAAGTGTCAACTGATTGGACTTATACGTATGCTCCCAGGTTAACGAGAGTTTAAAATATAAAAATGAAGATAAAATGAAATATTTAATTTCGTATTCAATATTCCATATTAAAATATAATTTTACATTAAATTTCGGTTAACGAAATAAATTAAATAGAATATTTTTTCTGTAGTTGATGAGTAATACGTCTTATTTTTTTAATTCACAATTTATATAGATTATTAAAACGCTATATTCAATAGAAAATTAATATTGAGTTACAAATGTATTTAATATTGTCAATATTATGCTATTATAGGATTGCATGAACTAGTTTTGATATTGTTGTACTTTTCGTACTTCACAAAAGTCATATTTAAAGCTGTAATTAAATTATTGAAATCAAAGAGGACGTTAAATATGGATGTCGGTTATAAAAATCTCAAAAAATTATTTATCTCATGTAATGTCTCCCTTAATACCAAAGAACTTTGATAAAAATATATTTTTTTAGATATCAATCACTCGTGAGATATTTCATTGTTTTCAGTTAAAGGAAACACCCTGTAGATGCCAAAATCTTCGTCAAACATATTTTGATGGTAAATAACACTGTTAAGTAAACGTTGCTTTCTTGAAATTTTTCTTATGAGCACTGACAGTTGTAACAGAAGGTAATAATTCATAGTTTATTACTCATTTTACATTTTGTATTATTATATATTTTTATTCGTGAATTTATTATTAACAGATAGCTGGAAAATTGTAATAGGTTAACGATGTAGAAATAAGTACAACAGTAACGAAATAATACAGACGAAGGACAGAAAGCGAGGAATTTTAAAGTAAAATAAATACCTAGTTAAAAACATTTTTAACAAATAAATAATCAGAAATAAGGAAAATTATAGTTGAAAATAGAATGAAAATAAGCGAGTTAAAATGAAAGATAAAAATTCAAAAGCAAGTGCTAATAAATCGCAATAGTAACGAGAACAAAAAGTTGCTTCGCGATATCTTTCTACAATTTGAACAAACGTAAAGGGTATTCAAAAGAAAAAGATATAAATATAAAATAAAAACTGAGAAACGAATACATAATAATGCTAATAAATCACAATAATAACGATAGTAAAAGATAAGTCACTTTGCGATGAATTCTTAAGTTTTAAACAAATATAAAGTGTGTTCAATAGAGAAAAAGAAAAACTGGAAAGCGATTACTAATAAATCACAATAATAACGATAATAAAAGAGCATGCTTCGTCGTGTCTTTTTAAATTTTAAACAAATACAAAATATGCTCAAAAGAAAACGAAAGAAATAAGAAATAAAAGTTGAAAAGCGAGTGCTGATAAATCGCAACAATAATGACAATAAAAGACAGATTGCTTCGCGATGTCTCTACGTTTCTAACGAATACAAAGGATGCTAAAAAAAAAAAAGAAGGAGGAGTTTATTTGTATACAAAAGATTGGACGAGCGAAAATTTCCATTAGGTTAATTAACGATGGTTTTACCTTGTGATAAATCACAGTGATTTTTCTCGTAACGAAGAGGACGGATTGAAACGTTCGAAAGAAACATGGTTGTCTTCTGGTCAGCGATTATTTGCGAGATTCACGTCGGTATTTTCAATTTCGCTCGGTCTTATTTTGAAATTGGACTTATATACGAAGAGATCTCGTGGAAACGATCCAAGCGTGTTATTAATGTCTCGTTGCCTTTCAGTGTGTTCTATGATTGATCGTGGAGGAAGCTTTATAACAGTGTAATAGTCGTCAGAGAAATTCACGAAAATTAGTTAGTATACGTAACATTGTGATCAATTTTTTATCGCTGAAATGCTTTTTTCCAGTTTCTTCGCTATTTTCAGATAGTTCAAAGAAATCACATCAGTTTTAAAATATTTTCTACTCTTCTAAATCCAATTATTTGTCAATTATATCACAACAGCGTTCGAATAAATATTTCCACGTTTTCAATGAAAAAAAAAAAAAAAACAATTTCAACACAAGAGAATATTTCGTTTGTTAAATATAAAATTTGGATCTCTAATTATTTAAAATTTATTTCTTTTTGTTTAGATTGTTTCTCATTTTCTGCTAACGTTAAATGTCATATTGTACTTCAATAGAAAAAAGAACAAAAAATTATGAAAATATTGTATTATATAGGATGTTTCAATGGGAAAAAGAAACAAAAGTTATGTAAATGTTGTATTAGAATTTTATGTAATAAATATTTCAAGATGGTATTCTCCAGCACTGTTCATTACGGGTTCAATCATGCAACGATATCGTGGTTTTTACAATACTAATCGAAACGAGCTACTCATGTTCCCGTCATGGATCATTAACCGTCCGTCGTAAATTCTGTAATTGAATTATTGATTGATTGAGAGATATACCGAGAAAACGGGCAAAAAGACATAATTAAAGTCTCTGTCAATGTTATCAACATGTTCACGCTGATTTAAGACTTTTGATAGGAGTTTACAACTTATGGTATAAGTGTCGCATTAGAATATTCTGAATATTCTGTCGCATTAGAATTAGCAAGAAAATGAGATCGATATCTCATGTTAAAATTGAATTTAAAAAGAAAAAAATATTGTTGCCAATAATTTTCGACGAAAATAATTTTTTTCTTGAAATAAATAAATTTTCTGAAGATAAGTTTTTCCTAAAATAAATAAATTTTCCGAAAATGAATTGTTTGCTTTAATAAAATAAATAAATTTTCTGAAAATGAATTTTTTACTAATATAAATAAATTTTCTGATAATGAATTCTGTATTTCATTTCAGCATAATTTTCAGAGTACAGTGTACAAATTTTTTATTAACTGATGATTCGTATTAATGATGATAGTGATTTAATATAATGGTTCATGTTAAATTTAAAACTTGCAATATAAAATTTGAAATATAATGAAACCTAAAATATTTAAAATATGATATTCATTTACAGAGAAATAGAGTTGATTTGATGAAATCTTCACATTTAATTCTGTATTAAATTTCGAGGAATAATGTTAAACTTTAATCGCCAGTGAATGACGCGTATCTGATATTTAAATATCTGTATAAAATTGGAACTGCTTTTGAAATGATGAATTGTGTTATGCAAGGGGAACAATATGGCGTGGAGAACGACGTTCTTTCGCGTTTGAACATGAGAACCATCGAAACGGAAACAATTACTTAAGCGAGCGATTAAATGACACGCCTCGATTCCTCGCTTGTCGACAGACTCGATCGAACAACCGTGAACCTGAATTTCAAGTCCGATTTAAGAATAATGTTGTACGCTTGTTCGATAGTTGATAACACGATCATCGAACGAGTTTTTAAGACAGATCATCCTGAAGGCCATTCCGACTTTGCTAAATGAAGACTAATTCTGAATTTAATCTCGCTTAATGGCAACAAATATTCTAAAAATAAAAAGCATCAATCCAATCTTCTTTAAGGAAAACTATTTTTTCAGATATTTCAGAAAAAAGTGTTTTCAGATTTTTGTTTTTCAGAAGAAAGTGCTTTTCCAGTTTCTTTCAGAAACATTCTTTTTCAGGGTTTTTCAGAAGAGATTTCCTTTTCAGTTTCTTACAGAAAAATTCTTTTTCAATTTTTTTCAGAAAAAAGGACATTTTCAGTTTCTTTAAAAAAAAAGTTCCCTTTCAGTGTTTTCAGAAAATAGTGCTTTTTCAGTTTCTTCCAGGAAAATTGCTTTTCAGCTTTTTTCAGAAGAAAGTGCTTTTTCAATTTCTTTCAGGATAATTCCTTTTCAATTTTTTTCAGAAAATAGTGCTTCTTCAGTTTCTTTTAGAAAAATTCTTTCTCAATTTTTTTCAAAAAAACTCTTTTCCAGTGATAGTCATGCAGATTTGTACTTGAAACGTTGAGAATAGAAAAAGCAAATTGAACGTTGTAGATAAAGCTTTTTCACTTAAATATTTGTAAACACATTTACTTTTCCTTATATTCTTTATATTCTTGCGAAACTAAATTAAAATATGTACTACAAATTTGAAAGCAAAAAATAAAAGTTGAAAATAAAAATAAAATAATATAATAAATGCACGCTACGTTGATTATTGTAACGCCATTTAACTTTTGGTTCATGTAGGAATTTATTTAATTTTAACCCCCTGTGACCTGATTTCTCTGTGTTTCTCAGAAGAAAACCTATAATTGTTTACAATTTTCCATCTTAAAAAATATTGGAAAATAGGAATAAATACTTAATATAAAGAAACCAATTGGTAATAATCTAATAATACAACGATGCAACAGTATAGTAATAAATAAATAAAATCTTACGTATAAAATATAGATAAATGAATATGTAACTTCTAAGTTACATGGCGCTACAGAAGGTTAACCCTTTCGCTACGGCAGATTTCAGTAGAAAGATAGATGTTCAATTTTTATTCATAAAATTTGTCAAATTGTCTTCGAACATTTTCGAATTAATAATTTTCAAATTTGTAAAAATGTGAAATTTGTTTCGTCAAACTAAAATTGAAGCACTCAATAAATATAATGGAAAAGGCGATAATAGGAGAGTGTTATCACCTCTAAAGGTGATAACAGATGAGTCAAATTTCCAAAACGCCTATAGGCGCCAACAGTAATTAAAGGGTTAAAAGAAAAAGAAAAAATATAAGTTCTCATATAATTTTATTTCACCTTAGAAATTTTTGTTGGTATTTTTAAATATTCTTATTTTCTCTCCGAGAAAAGCGAGGAGAAAACATCAAAATTGAAAAAGAAATAAAAAAAAGATCCATTAATGAACCCAAAATAGTTCACTTCTTAAACGAAAAAAGAATATGTACCATGTGCAAACAAACCGATTTGTTTACTCTTAACACTTTCGCAACGGGCAATAATCGGCAAAACGTTTAGCTGAATATAATTTCCAAAAGTCTGTAGCTGAGTACAAGGTTTTGTTATCAGTATCTACGTGAATAGAAGAAGTATTACTTCTCGGTATGGTGCTTCTAGTCAATGGTTGTTCAAAATGATAAAAAACTCAATATTACAAATGCAAATTGAAAAAATATGTTTTTTTAGAAAATGAGTACAGCTCATGAGTCCTAATGTCGCAAAGTGTTAATAATTAAAAATATACCTGTCATCATTTCACGATACAAAGTCCAAGAAAAGTCGCAAGTAAAGATACTTTCGTTAGGGGAAAAAAGGGGGAAAATCGGGAAACAGAAAGCAGAGTTGAGACATATAAGTCTTCGTCGTGACTTTACACGCGGCAAGGTTTCCTGGTCAAACGGTGCGCGCGATAAATCTTAATTCGCGCGTTGAAAGCAGCGTTTAACGTTTCCACCAGCTGAGATATGGCCTCCTCGCTTTCGTTGCTACCGGAAGACACCGGAAAAAACGTAAAAGTTGCGCGACCTCATTTTGCGTATTTACCTCCTCGATTTATTTCTTTAACTTCCTCTTTGACCTTCGAATCTCTGATAACTGTGTAACTATGGAGTGTAGAAAAACTGAAGCGATATTAGGGGATAGTTATATACACTTATGAAGACGGAAATTTTTACTGTGCCTATATCGTTAATTTTATTCAATGATTATTATCATGTACTAGCGTCGGTTTGCGGTATGTTGCAAACTTAGGTCGCAGTAAAAAAAATCGTATAGGTTTTAACGAGGCCTGAAAAGGATCCAGAGAAATATATCTCGAATGTTGATAGATGAAACTTGATTTATCGTTCAGTACTCGGACTGTTTGAAGGCTTGGTTGTTTTCCAATTGACGTGTGGTATAAGACTATCTAGAAATTTGGAAGAGGACAGGCTTACGACAAATATTTTTCTTCTTCAAAAAAAAAACCTTACATGCTCATAATATTCTTTAAATTATTTAATTGTGTTCCACCTGCCTAACTAACTTAAAGCTTTTATATATAATAATTCGGTAATAGAGATTTATTTCTAATTTTTTCTTGGAAGTAGTCACTCGTAGGTTTGTTTGTAAAAACCACTCCCAAAAATTAATTACTTTTTTCTACCATTCATAATTGATTCATAATTTTGAGAAAGGTATGGCAAGTAAAGCTAGTCTGTAACTGAGAAAATTAATAAAACAGTTTAGGAGTTTTATCCTCATATTACCTTTAAACGAAAGGATCGAGATCTGAAATTTTGCAGAATGGTTTTCCAAGACAAGAACGTTGTTTAGCAAATCACAACAACCATACAAATTTGCCTGGAAGTCGCTTACTCATGCTTATCATGCTAAGCTTTTTGTCTGTTTTGAACGTTAGCACACTTAAAAAGGAAAAAAATGAAGAAAAGACATGCTGTTTAATATCATTTTTATTTTATTTCACATTTCATCAAACCCATTGCTTTCATTTATGCAAGTGATATGAAATATTAGATAATTATTATTTTATTATTTGAAGTTACTTGCACGTTCGATAAATGCTTTCAAACATTCGTAAAACAATCATTAATGAAACATTGGTATATCTATTGTAAAGAAAAGTAAAATATTTGTTTAAAGTAGATAAATGAAGATAATGAAGAGTACTTCTAGCCGATTTTGAAAATTGCAAGTTTTCGAAAAGTGAAAAACCCGATTTTCGATCCAAAACTCCTCCATTTTTAACTTCTAAAAAAGAACTATGACAAACATCAAGAGAATTTTGTTACGTGTATTGAATAATTGTAGCAAAAATAACTACGCAAAATTTACCAAATATCAAATAGGGTTTTATTTAATAATACCATAGATCGAGCATGAACGAATAAAATGACGTCAATTTAAAATAAAGATTTATACAGATTTAAACAAAAGTTAATTTTTTGTGTAATAGAAAAGAAAATTTTTAGAAATTTGTAGTGCGGATTTAACGAATTGCAAAAAATTATTACTTGTTTAAAGTAAGTAACCTTACAAGAAGAAAAAAAAAGGAAAAGAGTGATTTCGAATACTGAAATCATCTGCTCAAAAAATTGTTTGCAGTATCAGAATTAAATCGAGAGTTTTCCTGATTTTTTTTATTGAAAAACTTTTCTTTCTTCTGTGAATGAAAGAAAGAGTGAATGCGAGGATAGGTTTCGAACGTTCAAAATGAAATGTTCTAAAATATTTTACTCCTAATTTGTAACATAGAAACGCAATTGAACAGTAATTCAAATTTAATACCTTAGAAATGTATAATTTTATCTTCATGTTTTCTCATTTTGTAAATTCAATTGAAAAGGAAACTTTATTCTTCGTGAAAATAATAACAGAAGCATTGCAATTTTCACAGAGGAAAGTATTCGGAATATTTGCAAAAATTCAATTTTTCTCCGTAATAATTGTCAAAATGAACGAATGGAAATACTGAAAGAACCAATTTGTTCCAAGATGAATTGCAAGCACATAGGTGGTAAAAAAATTCATCTCGAGTAGAGTTAATTGATTCGGAAAGTTCGTTAATATCCAGAAAGAAATTAATCGTGTGTCCGTGGTAAATTTCTAGCCGCATTTGAATGCATTTTTCATATTAAAATGAGCGTTTGAGAAGGCCACTTTTCCTTGTTACTTCTTTACCATGTACTTACTTGCCGTTTAAAGAACTTTTAAGCCATCCCCTTCGCCTTAAGTCACTTTTCTTCTGGACATGTTTTAGCCCCAGCTGAAAAAAATCACACGTAAACTAGAAATTTCGCGTTTCTCCGACGGAAAAAGAATTATGCCATAAATATGTAGTACAAAATGCGAGTTAATTTATCAACTTAAAAAGATATTTATCAGCAAATTTTTAATATACCCACGAGAAAATTGAATAAGATGTTGTTTAATAAAATTTATATTGCATTCCATCTTCTACTAACATTCGTGGTAATTGTACTTTAAAAGCCTCTGTCTGATACAATTACTGTGCGAGATGGTTAATTGCTACAACTGCATGCAAATTTAATCCAACGTTGAGAGATGTATGCTGTATTCGACGAAACTGCACTAAATAATAAAAATTAAACGATAAAATTAACGGTTTTGCAAAAAGTGCATGGAACAAAAAAAATATGTCACTTTTATCAGAAAGAGAAATATACACTGTGTGTATCAACGATTATTTCTAGACTTAGATTGCAAAAACGCTAGATTTAGGTACGCACTGAATTTTCATTCATCATTTGATTCATCTTTTCATTAAAAAACCCTTTGAATCAAAAAAATCTTGCGAGTTGACACCATTAGACTTTCTTTTGTGAGGTCATGTCAAGTCTCCTGTTTATTCCAACAACCCACAAACTAGCAATGATCTCAAAGCAAACATTGTTCGTGTTATCGGAGACATACAACCTGATCTATTGCCACAATCATTGAAAATTGGGTTTGTCCTGTTCACTTCACCAAACGCAATCGTTGTGGTCACTTATATGATACTGTATTTCATGTATAATGCCATCGAATGTACTTTAAAAGAAAGTAGTGAATACTCAATTATCTTCCATACTTTTTGTTTTATTTTAATTCAAAGTTTTATCGCTCTTATTGGAAAATCCTATTTAATTGTTTCTTTCAAATTTTATTCAGAATCTGCGTCACTAGACTAACTCGTTGTTAAGAGATAAAATGTGTTACAGAAAAAGCCCATATTAAATATTCCAAGCAATGAAAAGGATAATTGGAACTTTTTTACTTGTCAGACTTTTCTCGCATGGATGGGTTAAATTTCTCTATGGAAGGTTAAAAATTCTTTTTCATTCGTTTCGACGAGTGTTGCATATTGTTAAGCTTAGGCGGGAATATTTTTTTCCAACACCCTGTATAAAAACGCATCGATTCACAAAGCTCGTGCAGTTTGGTTCTCAATGAACCGTCTGAATGGCTACGTAATGGTGGAGTTGGATCGGCAACGTGTATTTTGGGACGCGTCCAGCGTGAAATGATAATTCACCAGCGTGCACCACTGTTGTCTTCGTTTACCCGTGAATCAGCCGATTTTCCACGGTTTTCTTTTTTCGCCAATTGTATCCGTCCCTCTACGATAACACGATAACGGAAAAACTAACCGCGAACCGTCGAGCATTTTGTTTCTGTAATAATGTTACCAATTTATCGGTAATTAAACGCTGGTATCTGGCATGCCGAGAATCCACCTTAATTAAACTTTTATGTATCGTTTCTGTCGATCGTTAAATCGATGTAACACGATCGGGATATCACATTCGCTGGGCGAATTTCCGCGTTCGTCCCGATCTCGATGAACATTCGATCTTTTTCAGCAAGTGAAATTTAACTTGTAGAACAGCAGGTATCTAACATGAAGAATATACAGTCTTAAGGAAAGGAAATATTTTCTTCTCGTATCTGAACATTAAAAGTATCATTATATTAATATATTTTTAAATTTATCAATTTATTAATATATTTTGAGCGTAAAATATTTCTACAATTTTAAGGATAATAAAAGTTGGTGAAAATGTTACAGATATCATTTAGTGTTCTCCATGGTACGACCATTTTCACCTGGTCAGACAATAAAAATAGTAGAAATATGATACAATTGAGTGTGTTTCAAAATTGAAACTTATCGGGGTTAATAATTGGAGTAATTGGAAAAATGAAACATTATTGAGATTAATAATTTGAAAAATTGGAAACTACTGAAATTAATAATTAGAAAAATTAAAAAAATGGAAAATTATGGAGATTAATATTTGAAAGAATAGAAAATTAGCGCGATTAATAATTGAGAAAATTAGAAATCATCGAGATTAATAATCGAAAAAATTTGAGAGAACCGAGATTAATAATCGGAAAAATTAGAAAAATGGAAAATTATCGAGATTGATAATCGGGAAAATTAGAAATCATCGAGATTAATAATTGAAAAAATTGAAAACTATTGAGACTAATAATTGGAGAGATTGGAAATTATCGAGATTAATAATTTAAAAAATTTGAAGTTAGCGAGATTAATAATTGGAGAGATTGGAAATTATCGAGATTAAGAATTGAAAAAATTTGAAGTTAGCGAGATTAATAATTGGAGAGATTGGAAAATATCGAGATTAAGAATTGAAAAAATTGTAAATTAGCAAGATTAATAATTGAGAAAATTAGGAATCATCGAGATTAATAATTGGGAAAATTGGAAATCATTGAAATAAATAATTGGAAAAATGTGAAAAGTTGGAAATTATCGGGATTAATAATCAGAAAAATTGGATATTAGCGAAATTAATAATTGGAAGAATTGGAAATTATCCAAATTCGTTGAAAATGGAAGCATCAGTTAAACTTTCGTGGCATTTGTTAAAGTTTTCGATCAGATTTTTATTCTAGACAATCTACCGACATGTTCCTGAAGTTCCTTGTTTCAGAGACACCCTATATTTATAGAGCGAGAGGGAATTTTATTGGGAGACGAATTTAGATTCTTCAAATGTGCGGAAGGATTGGCTGGTGGAAGCATTCTCCTACCTGTTACCGACTTGTGATTTCACGACCAGTTTGCAACACGTTATTCCAACACATTATTCGAACAAATCATTTCATCACATAAACAACGATTTCTCAACACGACACTAGGCTACAACATGGTCGCATATAAAATGTCCATCAAACTCGTATAAAACGGTTCAAACAATCGAATTCATCATGTAGACATAAATTAGTAATTCTACAGCAGTCAGTCGTCGCAATATATAGAATTATGCATAGCAATCGACGTTCGAATTTCAAATTCGAGATAATTCAGTGCTTTTTTTGTTTTTTTTTCGATAGTGTGAAAAATTTGAATCACATGTAACGTAATTCGATGCTGGACACTTTCGAAAATGTCTATCAAACCTTAAATCGTGAGTTTTTAGAAACTTAATGAGCATTTAATATCTTTAACATTTCTTGTCAAATGATGTAAACGATTTTGTTTTAGCAGAAGGTAGTACAATTTTAACCATGGACAGGTATACATTGCAGCAACGCATTTACATTATTTAAATTAATTATGAAAATGGACGTTTTTTAAAAAGTACTCATTGCAAAATTCATAATTTTTTGGTGTAAATAATCAGACAAATCAGCTTTCGATTCAAAGAGTAATGAAAAAATTCAAAGAAACTGGTTGTGTTGTTAATTAACCAAGAAGTGGAAGACCAAAAACTGTACGCACAAATGAAAACATTGCTGCTGCACGTGAAAGTGTTGAAAATGAACCGATAACATCAATTTCACGTCGTTCGCAAGAATTGGACATATCTTATGGCTCTGCATGGAGGATTTTGCATAAAGATTTGCATTTAGACGCGTACGAAATTCAATTAACCCAGGAATTGAAAAAAAGAGACCATTTGCAACGTCGTAATTTCGCTAATTGGATTATTGAACAACAAACAACAGATTTATTGTTTTTAAGCAAAATTTTGTTCGGTAACAAAGCTCATTTCACAATAGATGAATTCGTTAATAAGTAAAACTGTCGTATCTAAACTGATGAAAATCCTCATATTATTTATGAAAAACCTCTACATCCACGAAGAGTTACTATTTGGTATGCATTTAGGGCAAATGGAATCATTCGACCATTTCTCTTCGAAAATGATGCTGACAATGCTGTTACTGTGAATGCTGAGCGATATCAATTAACGTTGAGCAACTTTTTATAGTCAGAATTGAATCCTATCGATGTGTCTGATGTCTGTTTTCAGTAGGACGGTGCTACGTGTCACACAGTTGGAGAAAACATTCAGTTTTTACGACAGAAATTTCGTCAACGTGTAATTTCACGAAATACAGATTTCAATTGGTTTCCACGAACATGTGATTTAGCACCATTAAATTTTTTTTGTGAGGTTCTTTAAAAAGTCGAGTCTATACTGACAAGCCAGAAACGATTAATGACCAGAAAGAACAACATTCGAGTTGCAATTAGTGAAATAACTCCAGCAACATGTCGAAAAGTGATTGAAAATTTCAATAATCGAATTAATGTTTGCAGACAGAGCCGTAGAGCATATTTGAACGATATTCTGTTTACACGTGTAATTGTAATGGATCATACTTTCGATAGAAAAGAAAACAATTTGAAAAAATTTGAAATAGTTTGTTTTATTAACTCATTAAATCCCAAATAGAGAAGTAAGCCAATTTTTTTACGTGTAATTATTTATTACTTACAAAAGTCTATGTGAAAAAATATAATTAGTATTAAAAAAATTGTTGGATAACTAATTTTTGAGTAACAAAATATTACGTTCACGCAACTTTGGGCCTCCAAGGAATTGTCATTAAATTGCCAGGAAATATAAAAAATGCGTTATAATATTAGACACTACACGAAAATGACGCATAAAAATATTTTCATGATTCAAGTAAAAATAGTCTTATCACACTGTTATAAATGTTTCAATTTTTTCAAATTTTAGAATGTTATAGGATCTATGGGGAAGAAGAAATAGTGACAAAAAAGGTATTAAGCAATCTTTTGAAAGTTTCATTTACAATTGCAACATGGGGAAACAGAAATTATTATTAAAAATTTGTTGAAAAACACGTTAGCCTAATATTGAGACTTAATATATTAAAAAGAAACATGTAAGAGGGTAAGTAGGGTGAGCCTGTACTACTTGGTCAAAGGCATTGGAGATACAATGTATCTCACACTCAAACTTTCAACACATATCGAAAATTATGAAGACATTCAAAAATTTTAAATAACGAGTCATTTTCAAAGTGATTCATCAACCCATTATCACTAACTCTATCTTAGATATAATTGCCTCTGGCGATCAAATTCTATGTATCAATTGAATTCGTTGAACTTGATTTCATCTCTACCAACATTGCATGTTGAGAGTATTACGTTAAATTATGTTAGTAGTGAAAAAATACCTGAAAATTCAGTACACCTATCCCTGGATTTACACGGTACCTGTTTTACGTGATTTCGCTTTTAAACGGATTTCAAAGTAACAGATTTTCAAAAATGGAAACTGTTAAAAACAAAAATTTATACTGCGCACATATTTGTAATAAAGAGAATTTTCCTTTTTTTTTGTACACAATGTTGGAGAAACTGGATAGAAAACCCACGTAAGTAATCCTAAAAGAAAGTAAAAGCTTTATTACTACAAAAAAAAAAAGAAAAGAAATACACTGATTTAACATTTAACTTATTTTGTTTTTATTTCACGTTGAAATATATGAATTTACTTAAACAACTGACTACATTACGCGCATTTTGTTTTTTTTTCTCAATTTACACAGTTTTTCATACGAAACGCCATGATTTCGATTTACACGATATTCTTAGGAACCGATCTTCCGTGTAAATCGGAGAATAGGCGTACTCGTATCTAAGATATCAAATATTCGCCTAAAATTCAACACCTAACAAAACTTTTGAAACTTCTAAGATCTGTCTAAGACTCAAGTATTTATCTATCAAAAATTGGAAGTTTAAAAAAAGAAAAAACAAAAAAAGCGCGATCATTCTTCGACTGAATTTTTGCAAAAGTCCGTGGCCACTCAAACGGTTAAACTTTCGCTTCTTCCAAGAACACCCCGTACATCGCTCCTAATTTAGAACGTCTCGAAGACAATCATGCGCGCGGCAGCAGCGCAGGAGGACATCCAGAAACCTGTTCGCCAGTGTGTGCTCAAATACGACCCTCCTCTCCTTTCCTCTGGATGCACGAGTTTACACGTAAAAGGTGGCTCGTCCTTTGTGCACGCGGCGAGCCAGCAGGATCCTATGGGTACGTTCCCATGCAGACGCGTCGCGCAGTGCCGTAAACATCGATCACCGCGCCCCTCGTTCCTCTAGGAACTTCTTTGTTTCCGACGATCCAACCGAGCTCTATTTTCAGCTACATAAATTTACTATTATTAAATGAAAGACTTTTTACGTAATTGAAATATTCATGTGCAGAGCCTGTAGTTAGCGAACCTCGCTGTTTTTACGTAACACTGGTGTTGCTTGGTTTTATGTAACCCACGCCGTAACGATTCTAACGAATCTGTTTCGAATATGCTAACACGTTTGTATCACACGATAGAATGAAAAATATGCCCTCATCGCCAAATTTTTTTCTTCTTCTTTATTAACCCTAGCATTTCCAAGGGAGTGTTCCTCGAATCTACAAGTTGGAAAACCTTCAATCAGAACTATTTCCCTTGTATAAAAAGATTCTCGAAAAATTATTTATTGTCGCGTCCACATTTAACTCTTTGCGGTCGAACCCTGGGATATTCCCGGTAAGACTGTCTAGCGAATTGAAAACGTATCGTTACGCCACGTGGGTCATCGATGACCCACAGTATAAATATTAGGGTTAAATCTAAATACAGCTATTTCAAAAGGTATCACAGACTTAATACTTAAATCATTTTTTGAGGATGAAAATGAAGAAAGAAATTCATGTGTACATAGGTTCATATATTTTTGACTCATTGTTTGGTTAAACAGTATACTCACCGCGTATGTATATCATGTGTTGATTACTTCATGATAAGAAATCCAATTTTTTGTAATAAAAAGAAAAAGGAACAAAAAAATAATAATAGTATATTTATCTCCATATTTATCTACAATATGGATGCGCGTATATACAATTCTGTTCGTAAGTACAGTGAACCTCCATACCTCAAAACCTTCTATAAAATAAAAATTTTCTTTGTTCTCTTCCGCTTTGCTATAAAAACCTCTACAACTCGAAATAAAACTTCCGTCAACTTGAATTATTCGTCGTATGTTTAATATGTATCTACATATATATCTCTACAACTCGAATTCAGAAAAACTCCGACCTCTACAAGCCAAAGTTTACTTCTACATATCAGTCGATCGATTTTCAATGGGATTAACGGTCCTCCGATCGTCAGTTGTTTATTTTTTTTTTTTTTATAAAGATAGTGAATGCGTTTTGATCACAAAGGCAATTCGCTGTATAAAGGCTGAAGGAATAAGTTAAAGCATAGTTCTGTTGTTTCTCGTTCTTTCCTCCGGATTACATGTAACAGAATGAATTCTAAACATAAGCTGAAAATATTAACATTAGCTAATAAAATAAAAGTAATTGAAGCAGTAAAAATTGGATCAAGAAAGAAAAAAAATATTGCTAATGAACTTTTCTAGACGAACCAACAGTATTGGATGATCAAACCAAAGCAGCTGTCAATGTATTACGAAATTAAGTAGGAAAATCTCAAAACATTGAGGAAAATGTTTTCCCTACATTATTCACGATTGGACATGCTATTGATTTGCAGTACACTAAAAGACTAGCATAAAGCAAGAATCACAAAATTTTTTTAATAATAAGTAGTTTAAGAGAAGTTTTTGATAAAAAAAAAAATATGAAAGTATAGTGAATATAATTCTCTGGCAGTAAAATAGTTTGAAATTGCCATCGATTTGAAATACATAAAAAAATTAGATCATATTTTCTTTCTAACCTTTGAAAAATCGTCTCCGAAGAGGTTAATCTGTTAAATGCGGATGACGAGTTAACTCGTCATTGTTTCAGTAATACTTCGAATGTCAATAGCTTACCTATTAAAGGATTGCTCGTTTTTTAATTCCACTATTACATCTGTATCAAATATAAAATACACGATATTCCTATTTATAAAAACCAAAATAACGTTACTTATCATTTTTACTGATTTTTAATTATAAACCGCAGAAATTCAATTTTCGTTTGAAAGGCGAACGGCAGTTAAAAGGTTAAGGACCAAAATGCACGTAGACAAAAATTCGTAGAAAGAAGCTGTAACGATTTTCGAGGAGAAGATATCTACATAAAGTTGAGAAATTTAATATTGCCGGGATAGACCTTACCGACCTCCCCTCTCCTCTTTAATCGATCGATAGATCTCACGTACGATGCCCTCCGAAGTGGAGAACTCACGAGGAGGATTCCAAGAAACGACTGAGACAGTGCTTCAGTCTTTTATTTTAGACTGTTCGATGCACAGTTTCCTTACGCCGCGCCGCGTAACGCGTCCCTTCTTTTTCTTTCCGTTCCACGGCCCACTACGCGCTTAAGACCCGTTCACGCTTATTGCTCGCGTGTAAATCACGTCTCTTGGTTGGCTCGATTTATACTCCTTGGCGTTCGACACGTTTATCCCATTAGGCTTAGAACAATTTCTATCAAGTGTAATACTAATAAATAAAAGCATAACTAGTAATAAGGCTAGTAAGCTAATTAGCAATAAGATTGTAAGTAATAAGCTAATTAACCTTTTAGCTACTGCACGACATTAGAGAAGTACAAAAAGAAATGCATAAAGAAAACGTTATATACAGGTGTTACTTCTAACGCGACGCACAATTTTTCACTCATTTGCAACCATTTGACAAAAAAAGTTAGAACAAAAGTCTGAATTTTTTTTTCCTTGTTAAGAATAAAACAAAAGTTTTATTTTATTATGTACAGTGAGTTACGGCCAAAATCATACACCGCTTAAAAAATACGATTCGCTGGATAGAAAAGTTCAGAAATGATATGGGGAAAAATAAGATAAATATATTGTATATATTATGTTGCAAATGTACCTATTATCATGTAGTATATTATGTAGTAATATCAGTAATATTACTAGTATTATATTGAAAAAATATATTGAATATATTATATTGTAAATGTACCTACTATGTAACAATTTCAAAACAAACAAATTTGTTTAAAATTGAAAAATATAAAATTACTAAAATTCAGTGTGCAAAAACACCTCACAGCTAAAATCGTACGATATATGAAATTTTCTTTTTTTAAATGGTATAATTTCAATTAAAAAGAAAAAATTAGTTAATGCCAGTTTTAGTTAGATATAGATGTCTTCTTTTTCTGTTTACAATATCAGAATGAATGGTGTAAAATGTTCTCATAAATTAGTCAAAAGAAGGTTTAACGGTAAAATGGATGTATACTACCCATAAAACAAAAATATATATGGTTCGTATGTTTTCCCCAAGGGAATCCTGAATTTATTTCTTTTAATACTACTACATAGTAAATATAGATACATTTGAACATATATATATACATTCTTCTTATTTTTCTCCCCTTATTATCTCTGAACTCTTTTATTAGGCAAATCATGTTTTTATACGCGGTGTGCGATTTTGTCTATGACTCACTGTATACAGAAAAATTCAGTAACTCTGAATATCTGGAAAGTAAGAACAGCCAAATACACTTAACTCTTTTAATATAGAACAACGATATATCGTTCCTTTTATGCTAGAGGCATGAATTGTATAAATTAACAAATGAATACAATAGTAACTAAATAACTCTAGTACTATTTCTAATAAATAATAATGTTTTTGAAAATTTGTTTAGATATCAGTTTTTATACCACATTAAAAAAAAATGTTTAACAAACATCAAATTGGTTTAGTTGTTAATTTACTTTTCCTTTACTTCTTAACATGTTCTTTTCAAATTACGTAATTCTCATTTAAAACTGAATTCCTTTTCTCAAACCTTATCAAACTACATCAGTTTGGCTTGGCACTAAAAGGGTGAATGCACTTAAATTCCAAATATTTCTATTTTTCCTTTGACTTTTTGATTATGTGAAAACAAAGTGCCTTTCTGCGTTTGCAACGCAACAAATGCATCTTTGCAAAACTAAAATATAAATGGATAAATGTTGCGAGAGAACATGTTTTCGAATTGGTTCTTTCACATGCTCAAAATTTTCGCTGAATAAATAATAAATATTTACTAACCTTAAGGAACTTTTAGTCTACATTATATGTATACGTACAGAGAGAAAAAGAGAACTTCATAAAAGAACCAATGACGTTGACCGTGACGCTATTAATTATTAAAATATTAACTTTTAATTTTTCTCTTTTTTACTATCTTTTTTTATAATTAACTTTTTCCATTTGTGTTAATTAATTATTTTTTTCGACGAATCATTTTTATTTTTTTGAGAAATTTTTAGTATCCCTTTTTGCAATGACAATTTAATATTTGAGCGATAAACAAGAGCAACTAATATGAAATATAAACTATATTGATGATTGTTATAAAACTTTAATGATAAATAAAATTAAGTTTTTGAATTTTCATTTTATTTTTTAAATTTAAATTTTCGTTTTTACAATTTTCTTTTGTTATATAGCTTTCTATTTATTAATATCATTTTACAATTGTCTCTTGAGAATGATTATTATGGTTTTGAAGGATAATTTCGTAGCAAAAAGTTTTTAGTTCTAAACAAAAATAAGTTCCAATTAAATCTTTTACATATTTCTTAGCCATTCATTTGTATTCTGCAATTTGCACACAGAATTCCATTAATGTCTAAATTAAGGCTTCGTTATATCTTAATGTCTAAAATGGTTGCGAAAGAAGAAAGTTCTTTAGCGTTCTTCGAATGTTTTAATGTATCTTCGAATCGGTGATTTGTCAGAATTTTTCGTGATTATTAAATAAATTTCGAGGGAAAAAATTATTTTGTCTATGTTAAATGTGAGATTTTAAATATGAGGATTGTAAAATCGTGGAATGTGTATATACAATTTCAGGTATTTACTATCTGATTTTTAATCCTAACATATGATGTACATATTCATTTCTGATAAAATTCTTTTCTATCTTGCGATCGTCATTTAAGAACTACAGACCATGGAGAAAATAGAAAGGAAAAGTTAAAAAGATTCGTTAGATTGTTAATTAATGGTCATGTTTTCATGTTTCAAGATTGAATGCGCAGATAACGTTGGCACACCTGCCTTGCTCAGGCCCTCTGTGAGTTTAACCGAAAATTTTCGGCAGGACTGACGAATTTCATGACGGTATTCCGTACGAAAATATCAAAAAGTTTGCATGAAAGTTTGAAGAGGCAGTAACATATTTAACTGGAATTTTTTATCAAACTGCTATTTGAAAAAATTTCAGTTCAATTGTTTTTTGTTTTTAATGGAACGCTTTTCAAACATAATAAACGACCGAAAATAATTTATAAACCATTTCTGTTCGTTATTTCTAGTACATTTTAACAAATTATCAATCCAAGTACATTTCTGTAAGCTACAAAAAAAAAAAAGAACGATTAGTGTTCGAAAAGTTTGTCCAAAAATTAAACAAAACTAAATACCTTTATCATTTTTCAACAATATACAAAAATAAACGATGGAATACATTTTTCGTTGTTCATATTTGTTCCCAAGTTATTTACAATTCGGAAGCTAGCCCTTCGATTTCGTGCAATATTTTTCGAAGCATCCGGCGAATCTGTGCGGTCGAAATTCCACGTAGGACGGATAGCTTTTAAAATGTACACGGGAAAAAAATTTGTTACGTAAGAAATATTCGAAACGTGTGCATTCAGTTTACAAAATAACACTCGTTTCGGGGCTATCGAATTCCCGAAAAAAAGAGCTTTTTAATTATTTCCCGCAGAAGGAATTATTCATTATATGTTTCTCCGAAACAAATGGATTCTCTGTTAAATGTTTCGAAAAATTCCAGCAGAAGTATTTTGTAAACGTGAATTGTGTATGTCTCGTGGTCTTCTAACATCGTATTAGTCTTATAATGTGTAAGTTGCAATTAGAACATAATTTATAAGTCATTGATATTTTATTTTCTTAACCCATTGCCCTCTAACAACGAGTTAGACTCGTGACACAGTTGTGTTAATTTTAAATCTTAAAATAATTGTAAAATTGTCAACACAAATGTTAATTTTAATTCTGACATTCCTTTTAATTTATAAGATCGAGGATTGTCCATTCTAAATAATCTATAATACATTAGCGCTTTGTACCTAAAATGATATTAAAACAATAAATAGCCAATGCTTAGATGTATAGTCAAGAAAAGAAATTATAGGTTAAGGGGTTAAAATCTACATAAATTTATTTCTAAAAAAGCTTTTCCTTTGCTTATCTTGCGTTCGAATCGAATCGAAATGCAATTAGTCTTATTAGCTGAAGATCGTTCTCACTTCGCTGTGTGTTTACTTGACATTTTTTTTTTGTTTAACATTTTTTTCTCGTCGAAAAAGAAAATTTTTAAAATTAAAGAAAAGCTTTAAAAGTTCTTGATTTGTTTCTGTTCGAATATTAGTTATTTATTTATGCATAATTCGTTAGCTTTATGTTTATATAATGAAAAGCTGATTAGAAATAATATCATATTCCGTTGTGCATTTTCCGTGTATTTTCTTTGACTTTTCAAGTCTCCATGAACGGTAGCGTACACGGCGTACATACATATCTAACATTATATTTCCCCTTTTCTTCGAACCTAACCTCCCCGGCATAAACACGTAAAACTGTCTCGAGAAAGAGATTCTCATCTATGGAATTCTTTCGCCGAGACCCTTCTCCCTCGTACTAATTTCGTCTTGGTTAGTTGGTAGCCTCGTATCCGTGAGAAACAGCGATGAGAAAAGAATGGCCGCGCGGCGATGGAATATCGGGTGCCTCTCGGTCGCTTGGGGCACAGCTCGGTTCGCAATGTCTTCGAGCAATGTAAGGAACGAAACGTAGGAGCACAGTCGTGTGAAAAGGCCTTTACGCGCGCGAATCGCCGCTAGCAGAGACGCACGAGGGCCTTCTTTTCCTTTAGACCTGTACTTCCTCTCTTATGCACAGGCTACCCCAACACAAAGCGGCGTTTTCTACGCGACTCGGAGCCACGCTGTGCAAGGTCTCCCGTTCGTTTCCCTCCCGGCCCCCACGCCACCCCGCCGCGTCCCTCGTCCTTTTTCATAGGCTATCAAGCTGTCCTTGTTGCACACACGCAGCTCTTTCTCAGGGCCCTCGTGGTGCCCTCTCGGTTCCTCACCTTGCCCAGCGCGTATTCTTTTCGCCTATGCGACCGTGTGCACGTGCATACACCGGGTGTCTTCAAACGGAAACAGATTTATTCTCTGCTGCCGCCCGCCACCGCCGACAACGACAACCGAGGCCTCGTGTACGGCACTGTTTGCGCTAGGATTACCGAGATCGCCGCCGTCGCTGTGTAAACAGTCATTGAAAAAGTGAAATTTCGTGGAATTATTTTCCTTCTCGCTGTTTACCTTGGCTCATATAACCTGGGGAACTGGAAAGAATGTTTGGTAAAAAAAAAAATAAATATTACTACCAAACGATGAGATGTATTCGTTATTGTCACTGTACAATTCAAATTGATTTCGATAGCAAAAGGAACAAGGAAAAGGAAAACATATAATTATTACATCCTGTAATTTTAATACGATGTGACGTACATCCATACATACAACGGTGATATGCGGCATGAACGTGTGCCGCTTATCGATTTTTGCATCTATCACGTCGCTTCATCGCGAAAAGATCGCTGAGGGAACGGGGTTAATCGGAAAGGAATCACGGGTAAAATCCGTGTCCGGAGGCACAAGTTGACGAGAAGCCTTGCATCGTGTCTCTTGGCAACCGAACGACAGCTCCCACGAATCTAACAACAATAGTCGAATAACACCTTGCGGTTATATTACCCAGGGTTCTTGGTTCCACGTGTGCGAAACTGCATTACCGGTCTCTCCGAGTCAAAAGACACCACCCCGTATACGCGCGTCGGTGTACGGAAAGCGCGTAGAGAGAGGGGCCTGTATCGTGTGCCGATACACCAATACACATTGGATGGCCGCGGAGAGACGGAGAAAGGGTGCCAGAGAGAGAGGGAGAAAGAGAGAGAGAGAGAAAGAACGAGAAGAAGAAGAACGGAGTCGAGTCGAGTCGAGTCGGCTGTTGCCGGCTGCGAGTTTCCCCTCCCTCGATCCTCTGTCACCCCTCCCCGGCTTCGCCCCTCCAGCTTGGTCGCTTCAATCACCCCACGTCCCTCCGGCAAGTCGACATATTCCCCCCTCTGACCTCTCTGTACCCTGGTGCAGCCCAGAGTCGAGTGGTCGACACCGTCCTCTCTTCGTCCCCCTCGTCTTCATTCTCCTTCCCCCTCTAGATTCGTCGTGTCTCGCTCTACCCCCCTCTACCCTCGGCTCCTCTCGTGGCGTGCCACGACTCGTGGCGAAGTTTTAGCGTCGCCTACCTCTACTCGTGGCGTGCCTACAACTCTTAGCTGGATCTATTACGCGCAGTTTTCGTGTTCGCGCGACGTTTCGTCCTCGCAATTTTCTCGTGTTCCCGGTGCTGTCGCAGCCTTTTTTTGTTTTTTTTTTTTTTTATATATATCCCACCTCTACGTTTCTTCTGTCCCATCGTGGTTCGTCATTTGTTTTCGTGTGGTAACGCGGGTTCACGCGGCGTGTGCGCTCGTCAACCGGGCCGCCAGTTTCCAGTGTGTAACACGAGCTCAGTGTGAAAACGGCAAACGTCGTTCTCCGTCACGGCGTTTTTCCACGCGTCACGCGGGTGCACCGGAAGAAAGAGCGTCGATCACGCCGGAAGTTGTCGAAGTTCGCATGCGGTCAGCGGAATCGTAGTGAGCCGATCTTCGTTGTACGCGCCATTCTCCTAACCTCCAAAAAGCAGTCCAGCGTTTTCGCGAGTCCGTTCTCGTGACAACCGAAACCAACACGGCTAGCCGCTGCGTCCTTCTTGCTGGCTTCTCTCTCGTCTTCTATGCGACGACGTTGTCTTCTTCGATTCGATATTCACGCGGCGTTCGCGCGTTCGTTCACTTCACTTGCCGCGTAGTGCGTGCGCGGAAATCATCGATCTCTGTTTTTTACGGAAAGTGACACCAGCACACCAGATCGGTGTACATAATCGCGACCTCGTGAAGCGAGAAAAGGAAAAAAAAAGAAATTCGAAAGGAAAAAAGAAAGCCAGTGCCTATTTGTCTGTCTACTCCGTTTTGTTGTGCTTTTGTGCCCAAGGATATTTCACGGTGGTGTGTAAAACTACTATACCATCAGCGCCGATTCTATCTCAGGGAGAGCCTTCGTTCACGGATACGATCTTCCCAGCCTTCTCGCCTGCGGACCACGTCCTACCGTTCGCACGGTTAGTACACACAAGCCTTGTCATCTCTCGAAGCCGGTTTCGTTATGGTTGCGTGCTGCGCGACGAGTAAAACGTTTCCGGCCGATCGGCCAACGGAATCTCGTCGCGGCGACGTTTCCTCGTGCGCGCCTGCTCGAAAATCAGTGTATACATACCCCACCGGCCGGTCACGAGATTCAAGGGCGCATGTCCAACGACCGTTGCTCTGTTTAAGCTTGTAACGTTTCGGCATTTTACGTTATTTCGTCGTGTTCGTGTCGACTCCCCGGTATTTCTTTCTTTTACTGTATCTTTTCTTTTTTTCTTTTTCTTTTCATTCTTTTTCAATCGTCGCGGGCATGTAGGCCTTTCTTTATGACCGTTGCTCGCACCAGACGTGTACGTGTCTAGGTCACGATTACCGGCTTCGATCCTGAAAATCATAATATTTGTGTTGCTCTCTGTTTATGTTTGCGCGGCGAGATTCATGGTACACACGCGCGGTACGTTACGCGCCAAAACCTTTTCGACGTTTCATGGCTGCGGCCATGTTGAAACACATTTCACGAATTTCGTTTGTTCTCTGTGTTATCTTTATGGAAATTTTGTTTCTTTCGCGCTATGCGTATAGAAATTCCATGCATCGCGTATTGTCTCGTTTGCACATTTAATGGCGGATTTTGAGCATTTGAACATTAACGCCATGACAGTGTCGTGTTTCATTCAACGGATTTTTACTGTTACGCTTGTTTGCGTAAGGCTAACACATAGAAAGTGGATATTTCGTTAAGGGTTACGATTTCTGACGTAATTTTCACTCGAATTACTGGAGCTACTGTTTCTGTTCCAATATTGAAATTTATTTATAAATTTTTAACTGATATCTTTAATTTGTTTACGTGTACGATACAGTATTATTTGAAAGTGAAGTAGTTAGGAATTATTAATGCCTAAAGTGGTCTAATTTTCTGCGTCGTTATGTTACTTTGAACGATCAATTTTATTTTCTTGAAATATAGCGGAATATATGTGAAACACTCATTACCATTATCTGAATTGTGAAGCTACTGATGTCATAAGCGTTATCTAGTATTATATAGTATTTTAAATATGTAGGTGAATTTACCATTGACCTGTATATCAAAATAGAAAAAAATTTTCGATGTACTTTTTACATGCTTTTTTCCTTTTATCTATTTTTCTTTAAAATTTACCATAGGATATGTTTATGCAGTGAAAAAATTGTGTAATAAATGTGAAGTAGAAAATTCTGGAAATAGTATCGGAAAAAAATAGTATCGCTAGTATCTGTTCCAAGGATTGCTATTTTAGGGCTTCTACAAATAACTATGAATTTTCATCTGGCCAATTTGTGTCACCACTATATGCACCGTTGACTATCGCATCAAGTATCCAGTTTCTATTTATCTGAACAGAGTTAACAAAACAGTTCCACATACCATTTCAACACTCCTACCAAGTATCAGATTCCACTAAACCTCAACAATCGCAAGAACCAAACTGAACTAGACAACTCATTCGCCAAATATGCCAGTACCTCTTAACTTTCTCACAATTTCTCGGTGAACCTAAAATCGCGGTTACTCTCTCACCTGACCGTATGAAGTAACCTCCCAATTAAAGTATTCAATTATCCCACCGCGAACAATGAAACGCGCTCTTGCCTTCATTTTCCACGAAGTCAGAGCACTCTCAGTCAAGATTTTTATGTAACGTTACACTTTTCTATTATTGCGGAAATATTGTTAATTATGTATTTACAAAGTAAGATACATTTTATCCATTTTTCTTTTTTTGTTTTAACCTTTCGAGGACGATGAACTTTCACATACGCGTTTACGGAACATTATGAGCAATAAAAATAGATGACGTGTGGTCATGAACTCTCATGTACGTATGTTTGAGAAAAGTATAGGGTGTCCTGTAAGTTGTTTTACCATTGAATAAACTTTTGGTGTCTATTTTTTTTTTATATGAAAAAAAGTTATTCAATGTTTGAGTAGTAAAGTGACTTACGGAACAGCTTGTGTGATTTTGATGTGTTCTAGATTTAAAAAAATGTTTACGTAGTGACGTAGTTCTGTAGTGTACATTTAATCGGTATTATAAGAAAAACTTGGGCTACTTTATTTAGCAGAAATGCGAAAATATTCAAACAAAAAGGGTTAAGTTTAATTCCCGTCATATTACTGTGTGAATCAGTGAGATCAGAAGTATTAATCTTTTCAAGCAAAACTTTTCAAAAACAAGGAAAAACTATTTCTCTTCAAAAATTGATATCCCTTTTTTTCAAAAATTGTTTTAAATATAAGCATAAACTGTACTTTTATAAATATAATATCTAATTATATTTATTGCCACGCTGCTTTTATTAAATATTCTTATTATATTTATAAATACAATGATAATGATACATTTTAAAAATATTTTATTAAATATAATACAGTAAAAATATTTAATACAAGTTGCATGGCAATAAATGTAATTAGATATATTTATAGAAGCATATTTAATTAGATAGTATATAGAAGTATATTTCATCTTTAAAAAGATTTTTGAAAAAGAATATTGTCATCATTTGTTGAAGAAATAATTTTTCTTTGTTTTTATAGTTTTAAAATTTATAATTTATTATTTACAAACGTAATAAAGGTATTTAATAAATGTAGCATGGTAATAAATATAAATAAATATTATATTTATACAAATATATTTCATGTTCAAAAGAATTTTTGAGAAAAAAATATTGTCATCAATTTTTGAAGAAAAATAGTTTTTCCTTACTTTTATATTTTCAACAATTTTTAGTTTTTATTATATTTATAAATATAATTAAAATATTTAATAAAAGCAGCATGTTTATAATATAATTTCAAAAATCCGAATTTACAATGTTTGTTTCTTCTTTTTACGAAAATAGTGTTCAGTTTATTCTCAATTGAAGATACTCAAACTCTAGAGTTTCCAAATTCTCCAAAATAACGGTGATGGTAAAATCAAAATTGAAATCCTAATGTGATTGATCCGTGTCTAAGAGTTAACCAATTCTAAATAGGCGCGTGGATACAGGTTCCAATATTACGGTAGCAAGTGGTGTATGTAATCCTTTAGAATCCTTTTTCTTGCATAAGTCGCGCTTTCGTCCGACTCAGAATTCTAATATCTCTCTCTCTCTCTCGCTCTCGCTCTTTCTGTTTCACGTCCGTTTATTCATTGAGAAATTTCTCCGGCTCGTTGGCTAGTTCGATCGCGCGCAATATCGCCGTTAATTAGAGCGAATTATCTCGGGAATTGGCGGAACGCCGTCTACTTTAACCCATTAAATCGTTGTTAGTTAGCGAGCGATAGCTGCGATATCTGGCGGTGGGCGGAAAAACGGTTCGGGGCGCGCGACTATATGAAGCTTATAGTCCTTGCTCGTAGCACATGGCTTTTGGTATCGTAACACATCGAAGGATATGACGATCATAGGGCTCGCGTGAGGGGGCGAATGGGTCCAATAGCCTCGCACGTGGTGTGCCTTGACGATACATGTTCGTTGAAAAAGTATCGATCTTGAAGCGGCCGAGATATTTTCGCGGCAGCAGCCGGTTGACCTGACGAAGGATTTCGTGGAGTTAGGGCTGCTTCGAAATGGGGAACTGCAGATTGGCTCTTGGAATTGAGAGCGTTGTAATTTCTGGGGCTTTTCGTGAAGAATTCCGTGTATATCTGAAGCTTGTTTTTCTATACATGGAAATTGTAGGATTTTTTGTGGCTTTCTTTTTTGCAATAATTTTTTTTTTTTTTTTAAATGAGTGGTTTTTGTTTGGAGAGAAATTTGAAATCCACGTTAGTTCGATTTCGATTAGTTCGATTCAATATTATTTTTAATATTGAGAATTTCAAATTTTTACATGTTTACTTGGATTGCTTTGAAGTATCGATCTACTGAAATCTTATCGATGGATCTGAGGATGAAGGAGCTTAAAGTTGACGATATGTAATTATTGTATTAAAGTGAAACTTTTTGGTATTCTAGTAATCATTAATATCATTAGTAATCATGAGTAATCATTAGTAGATAAGATGGATGGAAGTGATAAAGGTAATTCATTGAAATTATATCACAGTGATATACTTTAATCTGGTACTCACACAAGACTCATCTGAGTTTAGGTTAGGTTGTTAGGGTCAAGAAGTATTATGCAGTAGTCTCTGAATTTTATTTTTGTCATATTTTAGTTACTCTTATATACATTTTTGTATACTCTATATCATATTCTTTTTTAATATTATATTATTATAAAAAGATATATTTTTATATACCCTATTTTATATTCTTTTAAAAAGTATTTTTTGGAAATTAGTTCAAAGTATAATTTTACATTTTTAAAATCCTTACACCAACAGAGAATTTTAGCACTATTATTACCAAGCAAAAATATCTTTTCTGTGTGGTGAATTTTCAAAATTTTAAGTTGCCCCCTTTGTGCTCTAAATTGTACAAAAATTCACCTATTTAGAAAATATAATAACATTAAAAATACCATTATTATGTCATAGGTAATTATATTAGTAATATAGAAAAATATCAAAAAACATTAATTTTAGAAAAATTAGAGGTCAAGCAACAGAGTGCAAATTTTGGCATTCTTATAATTTGCATCTGTTTTTTGTTTTATATTTAATGCTAATTATAGTTAAATTTTAGCAAATTGCAAAGCTGTCTTTTTTGCAGCAAAATGTTCAATTTCTCTTACGTTTTATTTCTATTCAGTTTTCACGTAAATTGTAAAAAAAGAAAATCTATTCACGTTCTTTTTTATTCGCAACGAGCGTCGTTGGTAGAGGCAAATCGCGATGAATTAGCCGATATGATAATAAGGGAAATTCTGATGATTCATGAATGTTATGTTAGTGTTTCGATAAACTCTGAATGATGTTAAGTTTTGAATGAGTGTGTATTATGAAATTTTTGCATTTTTGAAATTTCAACTCGGTGGAATTCTGAATTTCGATGATTAAGTATAAAGTAATTGATAGTTTTATAATCAAAGTGAAGGTTAAAATAAAAGTCGAGGAATAAGGTTAAGTATGTCGTATTCGAGACGTTTATTTTGGATTAGAAGGCAAACTTTTTACAGATATTTCTCACTTTGCTTGTCGCGAAAGTCTTATTTAATATCATTTATCGTTATAAAGAAAGCGTGACGAGCATTTCCAGCAATGATTGAGATATCCAATTTCTAGCGGTTACATACTTTAGGTACATTCGTTGATGAAAGTGATACTTTACTGCACAGCTTGTAACTAGAACTATAATACGATAACATATAAATTGTCACTATAAATATAACATAAATCGTTTATATTATAATTGTAATCTATTATTAGTATCTTACCTATTTATAGTATAATTTTTATTTTTAGTTTATTTAAGTTTAATTACTTTTTTATACTAATATATAGTCTTTTTTATTAATAAATGAATAATATACCAATATAAAAGAATTAATAAAAATAAAAATAAACATTATATCATATTATACAACTAACTAATTATTTATATTAATATTACTTTATTTTATTATTTTTATTTTTATTAATTTTGTATATTAGCATATTATTTATTTATTTACTAGTGTGTTATAAATTATTGCGAAGAATCATTATTACGAATATTATTTTTCAAGTTCAGAAATAATTGTTTAAACAGTTTTATGTGTATTAATTAATATGAGAATACTTACATGAAATTTACATTAGGCAACTGTGTAAAAATAATTTGCAACTCTGGAATTTTTCGATCAGAACAAAAGAAAGATAGTAATAATATCACAGTTAATCTAGCATTCTGTTATTTTATTATTTCTCTTGATTAAATTTCATATAATATTTTTTGTAAACTTCTTTTTTGCCTTTTTTATTAGAAATATTATAATGTTTGTTAATAGAATTAAGATTAAAATTTTTCCAAAGACTACACGAATTCAAACACGTTTCTCATTTTTCTCCGTATCATAGTCGTAAAATTAAAATTAAGTTATTGCTGTTTTACGAGGAATTGGTAAAGGAAGTGGAACCCGAGTAGAATCAGCAACACGCCTCGTGAGGGAAATTTTAGATAATGTTGTGAATAATTGAAACTATTCCGGTCGAAGTCAGAGTAAACTTTCCCATAAATCGTATTAATGTGTGTCGAAACTTGGCAGGCTTGGCGCTTTGGGAAAACTCAAACTTTACCACGAAGGGAAATCGATCGATACTCTCGTTACACGTTGCAGTCATTATTCTTTTAGTTCGCTCATCTGTTGGGATGATGGAAGATTTTTTTAATTAGGTAATTACACTCAGCTAGAACGAAACTTTCCTTTAGTAAAATTGAAAATCTGTAAATTGGAAAGTAGTTGAATTTTTTAATGTATTTATTATTATATGTAGGAAGTTTGATTAAAAAAATTAGCTTGATTTCCGTTTGTTATGTAATTACACATGTTCTCCTCGAATATTTTAATTATTCCAGCAATGTTTCAAGTGAATTTCTAATTTCGTCATAGTTCTGATTAAATATCTCCATCAACTTGACAAAATTGAATTGTTGAGCCTAATTGTAGCAACGCTTTCAACTGAAGGTTGTTCTTTATGAAAATAACGTTAGAAAAAGATAGGCAGGAAATTTTTTTGTGTATTAATAATTTTTTCTTTATTGTTTGAAACAATTTGTATATTTTTAATGCTTAATAAATTCACTAGAAAAGAAAGGAGAATCGAAATTAATCATAAAGTTAGAATATCAAAATTAATATAGCGGGTTGCATAAATGAAGAAAGAAAGTAGTTTTAAAGTATTAAAAATTTGATTTTATATTTTTTAATATTTAAAAATTTTAGTTTTTAAATACTTCTATTGCAATGCTTTTAAAATATTAAATCTTTGATAGCCTCCAATAGTTCGCCAGTTATATTAAAAAACTCAACTCAGGTATACAAGATGATTCTGGGAACTCTTGGACAGGTTGTGGCTCTGTTCCAAGAAAATTTTAAACATTTGTAGTGATTATTCGTAATCAAAACGTTTCAGAATTAAAATTTTTATTAATTTTAAATTTAGAAATATTTGCTCAATATTTTTCGATCATTATTTTCAACTTAGGCAATGAGCAATTTGTTTTCAATGATTTAAAAACATTCGTTTCTTTTTAAATCATTGTTATCTCTGGTTCCCGTTGCTTTTTCACATTTGCATAGTGCAACTGCAGTTTTTACAAAATTTAATTCTACTCTTCAGAGCATGTTGCGTATAAAACTATTAGAATAAGATAGAAAAATCAGTACTTCGTGAGATATTTCAAGTTTTTGATAACACGTTTCCTAATACAGTTTGTAAAAAAAATATTTCTAATGTATATATTTAATTATATTTAACCAAACCAAGTTCACTCTTGTACGTCAAATGAAGTTTCTTTATTTTGTTTCAAATAATTTTAAACACTTGACTTAACTCACAATTGCACAACGTATCAGAGACTTTGATAAGTATCCCAGAAGTTTTACAAATTTTTTGAAAGTCTTTAACATTGAAAAACTTATAATTTGGATATAAGCGTCTCAGTTTTGCTTACGTAGTGTGAAAAGATATGTTTGCCTACAAAGGATTAATTATAATGTTCTAATTTATATCAAATACTTATATTAATAATTTTGTCTAATTTAATATGGAATCACGATATGCAAAAAAAAAAAAGGAAAGAGGAAGGCTGGCAAATGAAATATTTTTTCACAAAAGAAATATATCTACATCTTGATCGAACAAAACTGGTATCTTTCTCTCGTTGTCGAAACAATTCATCAGCTCAGCCAACTCTCTTCTCAAATCACCCATGAAATTTCTAAAATGTCTCCGACAACTAGTCCACGTTATTTCGGAGTTGCTTTGAAAATAACAAACATTGGATCGGTTCCATCGACGTATCCACACCTGTCGAGCTGTGCACGCTCATTAAGTCTCCTCCTGTGGATCGTGAGAATCAAGCCGTGCCTCCCGTATGAATCATACGACTACGGCGAACGGGGAATGCACGTTCAGCAGGTATACGGTGTTTTTTATTTTGTTAACTCTAGCTCTGGCGTAGCGAACAGCTCCGTGCCGAGCTATATTTGGAACGTCAGCGAGCTTTCTGGACTCGATTTTCAAACGACATCAGTTATCTTTCTGGATTTTTCCAGACGTGTCCTTAGAACTCTCTATCTTTCTTTTCCCCCCTATCTCTCATTTTTCTCTCTCTGCTTCTCGCTTTTCTCTGACTCATTTTCATCTCTATTTCGTTCTCTGATTTTCTTCTCTCTACTTTTCGTCATTCTCTCTCTCACTCTCACTCTCAATCTCTTTCACTCTCAATCTTTCTCTCTCTCTCTCTCTCTCTCTCTCTCTCTGTTTCACTCTCTTGCTTTCTCTGTCTCTGTTCTACTCTCTCTCTTGCTTTCTCTCTCTCTCTGTTTCACTCTCTCGCTTTCTCTCCCTTTCAGTCTCTCACTCTTCCTTTTCTCTCTCTCTCTCTCTCTCTCTCTCTCTCTCTCTCTCTCATCCTCTTCTTGTAAATTTCAAAATAAACAAAAAAGCTTTATCATACTTAAATACAGTTTGTCTACTTAAATTCTCGATGCTTAGATAATCCAAAAAATTGATAAAATATTTTCACGTGATTTAAATATTTTTTCCTCCGTTAAAAATTACAACGATTTGATAGAAAAATAGAGCACTGAAAAATCAGTAAATTTTAATTGAACAATTAGAATAATTAATTTGCGTTTACCTAGTTGGAAAATAACCAGAACTATTTCCCCGAACAATTTGATTGTAGTGAGTAACGATCGTGTCGATAAATATTCCATCGTTCGCAATTTCACGGTAGTTAAGGTCGCCTTTGCTGGTCTGTTTTGATTGAAAATTAAAGCGACGTCTGTTGCAGCTGCAATTTCCCCGCGAGAAGACGTTTGCCGCCCGGCAAGAACGACGCTATTGTCAATAGAAACAGGCTTTAAACCGGCAATCAGAGCGTACCTTCCTGCGAGCTAAACATGCTCGTCGCGTGTTGCGTTAGAGGCACGGCCAAAGAAACTCTTTGTACGTAACAGGCCTCTTCGAGGATTAGAAACGCCGTCTTCCGTGCACGTATACCGACCGCATGCTCGCTTCTACGCTTCAGAAATAGAAAATTTCCTGTCTACACTTATGTAAGAACAATACGAATTCAAAATAAGACATTTCGTGAGTTTTTCTTCTCTTTGATGTTCGGGGGAACGTTAAATTTGGTCATTTTGACGAAATTCTATTTTGACGTAACACGCTTTCGGCTTTCGTTTTCTTTTAATTTCTTAGAAACTACAGAAGTAAGTTTTAGGAAAATATTTTTTGCAGTTTAAGAGAAATAATGTTTGTTAAGCATAGTTAAAGTTATTTTGGATTTCATTGAATGAGACACTTTTGTGATATTTTCCTTTTTAGGAACTCTATGGAAGTAAATTCTTAGGAAAAATTTTTTTTTATAGGTTAAAGGATGTAACAATGTTTGTTAAGTGTAATTAAAGTTACCTTGGACTTCGTTGAATCTGACGCTTTTGTGATATTTTTCTTTTCTAGGAATTCTGTGGAAGTAAATTTTTAGAAAAACATTTTTTGTAGATTAAAGAAGGTAATGTTGGTAAATGTAATTAAGGTTATTTTGGATTTTGCTGAATCTGACGCTTTTGTGATATTTTTGTTTTCAGAAAATAGTATCGAAATAAATATTTATGAAAATATTTTATATATACAGTTCTTTAAGTTGTTTTGGATTTTGATTTATAGAAATTGGTTTCTTAATTTAACCCTCTATGGCTTAATCTTATGCTGGAAAGTTACGTATACCACGTATCCATGTTTTGTGAGCTTTATTTTATTTGTTTATTGTTATATTAGTACATTACATTGTTATACTACCAAATTATTATTAATGAATTCTTTTAGGGCAATTTAGTATTAATTTTCGCTCCTCTCAGTAAAATGTAAAACTGTATTCAACCATTTTTCTTATGAATGAGGAAAAATTATAAAATTAAATGAGACTCGTATCATTCTTAACAAAAAGGAAAAAAAATTGAAACGAAACTATTATAATTCTTTTCTCTAAAGTTAAAGAATACAGTACTACGTTTACAATACATTAATTTTGCTTGGATTTATTTTAATATAATTCATTAAATAGACTCGTTTAAGAATATACGAACAATTAAAATTTAGAAATCTGACCTTCTTTCGATATTTTTTATCAATTTTACGTTACTGAAATTTCTTCAATTTTTCTTTACAAAGATTGGAAGAAATGAAATGCATTACAGTAAGTGGAGATTCATTTATTTGCTAAATATAATTATACAAAAAAGAAAATTGAAGAGCTTAAGTTAAATTTTTATACGTACTGATACTTATTAAAGTTATATTTTTCTAATATTTTTTCCTCGAAAAAGAAAAAAGAAAATCTCAGTTTATATAATATTCGAGAGATGTTTTTTTTTTTTTCTTTCGAAATTAAAGGAAGTAAACTTTAACTGTAACGGAGATTCGTTTGGATCTGTCTATACAGAAGTTTTCCTGAAATATTTCTCGTAATTAGTCGCGATGGCGTTGGTGGCAGCCGTTCCTCCTTTGCCGCTGTTTTCGATAAAAATTCACAGGAAATTCTGTTACCTATACTGCTTATAGTTAATTAAATGAGGGAATTAAGCATCGACTCGAGGCGGGGTAAATATATGGTGCAGCTTTGCAGGGAGAAAAATTAAATAGCGAGCGTGTTGCTTGTGTAATTGAGAGTAATTAGCGTTTCGTGAGTCTTTTAGGAGTGTATGTTCGATGACTCCATGGATTAAAGTTGCTTCTGGAATTTTCAAATATTGCTGAGAATAATAAAATTGTCGAAGAATAATTTATTGAACGCGGGAATTGAGAAATTGAATGATTAATAAAGTGTTTGTAAATTTCTGATAATTTGAGATCTTTGTATCTTCTGTATGATTAATTGTTCATTTAAATTTATGTAAATTTTAAGCTTTTCAACGTATTATTAATATTTTCTGTACAGTGTTTGTCGATCATGTTATCGACTAACGTTGAGTTAATATTGTTTCGAATTTTATAATTTAGTTTCCTTTCAAATTAAGTAGTAAAGGAAGAAATGTTATAAATTTCATAACTTGACAATTTTCTCTCAAATTAAATAATCAGAAAGAAAAATATTAAAAATTTTAGTTTTAACAAATTCTATAATCGACAATTTCCTTTTAAGTTGAATAACGAAAAAGAGCGTATTTCAAATTTCATAATTGACCGTTTCCTGTCAAATTAAGTGATCAGGAAAAGAAAATATCTCGAATTTTATAATTAACGATTTTCTTGCAAATTAAATGATCAGAAAAAATATTTTAAATTTCATAATTGGCAACTTCCTTTTATAATAAATAAGTAACGAGGAAAAGAAGGTATTTCGATTTTCATAATTGACGATTTCCTTTGAAATTAAGCTGCTAGAAAGAAAAATATTTTAAATATAATATTAATAAATTTCGTAATTTTCCAATTTCCTTTCAATTAAATAATCAGGAAGAAAATATTTTAAATTTAACTTTTTAAAAATATTTTATAATTTGATAATTTGCTTTCAAATTAAGTATTCGAGAAGAAAGGATATTTCGAATTTCATGATTGACAACTTTCTTTCAAGTTGACTAATCAAAAAGAAGATATTTGAATATTTAATAATAGATAATTTCCTTTCAATTTAATCTTTAGAGCCGGTGTGGTCACTATAGTGGTCAGGAGCGAGCTTTGAAACTCTGTGAAACACGTAGGTTGTATGCATGCATAAATTGTACATAACAAATAAACTCAAAACTTCAATAATAAAAAAAAAAATAGTGACCTAAAAGTCAAATGATCAAGAGAAAAGAAATAGGAAACCCTTCAAACTAATTCAAGAATTATCAAGCAGCCAACAATCGTATCAAATGCTTCAAAACCAACAATCAAATTCAACTCGTTGCGAATGAATATCTCACAATTTGAACATTCTGCATGAAGCACAAAGTCGTTTACACTTGCCTTCTCCAGGAGCATTCTCGTTCCCAAAGGCGTGTGTTTCTCTTAAACGTTCTAATCCTCCGGGCGATTCTTGGGGGCCACATCCTCGTCAAGTCAACGATATCTCTGTAATTCTACTCGCGATACGAATAACGATGACGTTGGATCTCGAGTACGGCCTGGCTCGAGCTTGTGCTCTGGTGAAATGGAAAGTTATTTTCACGGATGACGCAAGGGCCACCTGTTTCGATGCCGCTGGACGCTTTTTAACCGCTGGAAGGGTTCCTTTTTGCCATACTTGCTCTATTGGTGTGTGTGTATGAGTGTGTACGACACATCTGGAACCGGTTTTTAGCCGGGAATTTTTGCTGGAACGCAGCCCGGGATCTCGAAACTGGCCGAGAACGTTCTCGTTCCTCTACGTTGAATCCAGATTTTTAGGGCGAATTTTTAGAGTTCTGAATTTTGAACATTTCGTTTGTAGAAGTAATTTAACAGCGCGGAAATAATATTTATATACTCTATTTTTTCCTTTGTTTCTGTTGGTATTTTTATTAACAAATTAAATATATTTTATCTTTTAATAATAGATCTATTGATAATTCTACGAATGCGAATATCTATGGTGAAAGTAATAGGTTGGAGATAAAGTTTGTTTATACTCTTCATAGAGATATCGAAAATTTTTAAAGTTCTTCGTTTATATGAATATATTTGGGAAGTATGAATCTCTATTTTGGTACTATTAGAGTTAAATATGTTTCGGTTTTCTTAAAATACATTCGTATGGAGGAATTTATATGTAAAATGTGAAAACGTTTAATAGAAAATTGATGCGTTTAAATCATTCTTTCAGTCCATTCAAGAATTTTGAGACATTTTATAGTTTATTTAATTCGAATAACAAATGAACAAAATTCTATTTTAACGAATAAAAATTTATTCGGATAACAATAGAATTTTATTTGTTATTTGTTACTCGTTAATTCGTACGTATAATTCAATGTGTTGATATCTTCTTCAACTCTCTCTAAGAGATGTTTCTGTTACGCAACTATGGTTCATTTATCTTGGTCCTAAAAGATTTCTGATAAGATGTTTGAGAAAAGAGTGTACTTCGTTTGAATCTTCAAATAAAATTTATAGGAAAGAGAAATTTATTCGCCTCTTTTACTTCAGAACTTTGAATAACTAAGAAAAGATGATGTATAAATTCGATTTTATTTGTTATTCGCGAATAACGAGTGGATTCGCATTACTCGTTATTCACGAATAAAAAATAATTTTCATTTACCTGTTATTCGTGAATGACTAACAACTTGAATCCACTTGTCAGTAATAATAAGTAACTCGAATTTATGGATTATTTACGAATAATTGGATTCATTCGTTATTCGTGAATATAAAATAATTTGTATTTACCCATTATTTGAGAATAATGTATAATTCGAAGCCACTCGTCATTCGCAAATTACAGATAACTCGAATTTACTTGTTATTCGCGAGTAACGAATAATTCGAATTCACTCGTTATTCGCGAGTAACGAATAATTAGAATTCACTCGTTATTTGCAAATCGTAAATAACTGGAATTTAATTGCTATTTGCGACTAATGAATAACTCGAATTTACTCTTTGTTTGGGAGTACCGAATAATTTGAATGTAATGGTTACTCACGTGTAATGAATAAATCTAATTAATCTGTATTCACGAATATTTCTAATTCGCTTGTCATTCGCGAATAAATTCCAATATTCGTTATTCAAAATTACTTTCATCCAACGGGTGATTGAAAATCTTTCTTCAGACTTCACTGACACTTTTGCCAATATTCATTCCAAAACAACGATCCCACGATATAAAATCGAACCTCTAATTGACACAGTCACCGAAACCACCTCCACAATCTTACAAAACATCCATTAATCCCTCGAACGAGCGCCACTATCGAAAAAGTTCCAGGGTAAAGTAAAAAAAAAAAAAGCTTCATTGGGGAAAAAAGAAGGGTGAAACGCGGAGAAAGAGGGAGAGTACAGTAATTAAATGAACCATCGGTTTATTCGGCGGTTGCGGTTTTCGATAATAACATACCCTCTTCTCCCCTCCTTTTCCTCTTCCTGTTTTTCGTGTTTTTCCTCTTGCCCTACCCTTGTTCACGGATCAATTTATTTCCCGTTCTTCTTTGTTTCGTTTAATCACATTTCACCCTCCGTGGAAATGCGCACGTAGGAAAAACAGCATTTTCAAAGCGGCCGCGCCGATAAATTGGATCACGTCGATGATCGGGGATCAAATATTTATTACGCGTTCACTATTTTGTCCTCTCGCGTCGTTATTTAGGTTGCTCTCGTGTTGTCCACGTGTATCGATTGCAGCCTGTCGAATTATCAGTTTCGATTGGACAATCCCACGGAAGTAGGATACAGTTTGTTTTTACCCTTAATCGTTGTTTTCATTTATACTTCGGGGCTGATTTTTCTTTTCTTTTTAACATTTCCCCCCCCCACCCCGAGAGAAAGATTCAATCTTTTGATAGGCTGCTTTTAACTTATAGGGTAACTATAATTTATTAGTTTTAGAATGAGAATTGTTTTTGTATTTCGTGAAACTTGTAAAAGCAAGGAAAATGCAGTTTATTGAAATTTTATATTTATAAAGAAATTACGAAGAAGTTTCAATTAAACGGCAGTGTAGAAACTTTGAGGATTTGCAAAATTAGATTTGAAGAAAGTTGAATGATTTATTCATCATTATTTTGACACATAAGTGTAAAAATAGTTATTAAAATTGTATCGTTGATTTGCTAGGTGAGTGATATATCTCAGAAATTGTTAAGTTTGAGATATTTATATATATTTAATCTAAAAGTGAACGATTTTTATTTGAATGAGCGTTATTAAAATAAAAATAAAAATTATACCGTTTAATAAGAACAATTTAAAATAGGGATTTATTGTTATAACCCGCCTTTTTTTTTTTTAAATAGTTAGCAGTGCACATAAATAATATTTCATTAGGGACCCTCAAAAGTGAAGGATTATAATTACTCAAATTGTGAAAGGAAAATAAGTGTTTTAATTAGTAACTATTTACTAAAAAAAATTCAAATTGATTTTTTGCGAAATTTACTTCCTCTAGTTGTATCACGTTTCTAACAAACTGTTCAAAATGATTGTCTTTCATGAGAATAAAAGAAAAAAAAATTTATATTTAGAATAAGGGCATTTAATGTCGCCTATCAAAATTCAAAATGGTGCTTTTGGCTTTAATTAATTACAGATGAAAAAATTATTCGTGTTACATGTACAGTAAGTTGGAAATTTTGAAATCGAAAGATTTTGGATCAGAATTGGAAAAATATAAGACAAGCAAAAATCGAGATTTTGAAAAAGTACAGATATCTTCTACCTGAGCAATAATAATTAAGTCATATTCGTGAACTTTATGTGTATATATAATACATTTCATTATAAATAAAATATTCTATATTAAATACTAAATATTAAATACTTTAAATACAAAATATTTTCAAATATTAAATATTTTAAAAATAATAAATGTATATAAAAATTACGTATAATATTAGAATTAAAATGTAGTATTATAAACACAGGAATTTATACATATTATTTTTAATCGTACGAATACTGAAATTTGTAATATTTAATATCTAATATAATATTCAAAGGCTTCCGAAAAACTTTTCTCCTCTTTCTCTTCTTTTCGTTCTTTTTTTTCTCTTTTTTTCTTTTTTTAAAGAAGATTTAAAATATATTTTATATTAGATTCTTCCTTTTTTCTTTTTTTTTCTTTTCTTTTCTTTTTTTTTTTTTAGATCTTTCTAACGTATTCTAATCTATTCTCAAATCTGTTCACTCGACATTTCCAAGTTTTTATTTAGTAGAAAAACTACACGATAACGCTTACAGATAGAGTCTACATCTGTTCAATTCACAAACAGCTCGTACAAAAACCAACAGCTTACAACCTTCTAGCCTTTCGGCGCGTTCAGCATAGCACAAAAATTCGTAAAATTGCCTTTTGTTCGCATTGTCGTCGGTGTTGAAGACATTGGTTATCGGCCTGTCATGCAAATTTCGTATCGAAGAAAAACTTTCCGTTGGTCTGAACGGCGCCAGTGAACCCAGAGAGTTTGTCATGCGTCTTTAGTATGTCTGATGGAAGCACGTGTGACACTAGTTGCTTCTTCTCAGTCAAGGTCGCGGAACTTGCACACCGTAATCTGTCAAGTCCTTTCTCTCTTCCCACATACCATGTTTCTCTTGATTTTCACCCGCCTCTGTTCTATTCTTCCTTCAGGTTCCACGGTGAAAAGAAAATACGTTTTTCCTACCACTTGGAAATATTTTCCTCGTCGTAATCAAGACTAAAACAACCGAATCCGTCAAAACGATGGATTTTAGATTTTGTTTGTTTGTTTTGTCTTACTTTAAATTCCAGGAATTATTAATTTCCTACGACACCATGTGAATGGAAAGTTTCGTATCTATATTTTAATTATCTCATGATTAAACTGGGGATTTTTATGCAAATTTGTATTTTCGAGAATATAGTAATAAAAGTAGAATTTCGATAGAGAATTATTTCACCTATTACGTATTATAAAAAGCACGGTAATTTGGATATTTTGTTAATGAATAAAAATCCGCAGTTTAGTCGTAATGGAAACTATTATTTATCTATAGTCACTCTTATTGATATTCGGAAATTTTTTAAAATAGATAAAAAAAACGTGATTTTTTTTCAAGTTAAAAGGATTAGTGTACTAGATGAGATGTACAAAATTTTTGAGAAAATTGTTAGTCCGAATCGCAAGGAAAACAGTAAAGTTTGCCTTTTGCAACCTGTTTACGTGAGACTTTAATCAAAAATTTGAAAAGTGTGTTTTGTAGGTTTATGTGTACATATTGGAGATCACATAATTATGAAATAATACAAATGTTTATAATAGGAAAGTTTTTTTATTAATTATTTTAATATTTGAAAAGTTGATAATATTGTATAGTCTTTTTTTAAAATTTCTGTCAAATTTCTCATTCACTTCAACAATCTTACTTAGAAAGACGTAACCCTTCGTAGGCAACATGAATCATTAATGACTCAAGAGTTATTTCACTCTTGTATTTCTTTGAAATGAATTTTTATTTTTATTGGAAAATATTTTAAACATTTGACTTAATAGACGATTGTATAATGTAGTGGAGACGTTGATATGGTATATCAGAGTTTTGTAGATTTCTTGGAAGTCTGAAACTATAAAAAAAAAAAATTAAACTTAGACATAAAAGACTGTATGGAATAGGCTGCGAATTTTTCTGCAAATTCATATTTTCCAGAATGTAATAAAAAAACGTAGAACTTCGATAGAAAATTATTTCACCTGACAGATACTTATAAAAAACACTATAATTTCGCAATTTGGATTTTTTTTTTATATTACGTGCATTCTGTGCAATTTTTCACCTTTAAATTTTCTATAAATGCACAGTAATCTGCAATTTTACAGTGGAGGCTTGTTTGAGAATTTTCATTTTATTTAACAGTTGTTATTAACATTCCAAAGTTATACACTTTGAAAAACAATTTCATGGTTTGCCTCTTAATCGAGGTTTTTGTAACCCAAACAATATTGATTTTTATAATTATCTAAAATTTATCGTTGTTCAATTAATACAGTGTAATAATTGAACAGGTGCGATCAGTGTTTAATTATGGAAGTTTGTGGGACGTTGATACGTGGTTGGAGGAAAGATTGAAAATTACTTTGAAGGAGAGTTAAAATCTGTGGTGTCTGAGAGGTTTCATGTATACTACGTTCTACATACGTTGAAAGTTTTGACTAGGTGATTTATGTCGTTTTGACTTTTGCGTAATCTTGCTTCACGTACAGTGAGTAGTAGTTTTGAGATTTGAATGCTATGTAGACACTTCGCTATTCGTTACAAAGAAAAGGTCGAAATAACAACGTAAAAAAATTATTGCATTTATTTAAACTAATGGAAATTATAATTTTCATCTTTTAACAAATTTTACGAGTCGAAACAGTGAGAAATATTATACAAATTTAAACGTATGTTCTTTTTTCTTTTTTCTTTTATTTTTCTAGTAAAAGTTAAATAATAGTATATATTAATTCTATATTTGAACTGAAAGTAATTATTTGTTCTATGATAGTCATTTATGCCTGTGCTATTAGCTCAACCTTTTGAACACGTGAAAACTCATTTTTATGACGTATGGGTGATTCACGCTTTTTGACATTTCTGATAATATTCGAAACGTCGTAACATTTTATGGGATCGAACGTTAACTTGCGTAGAAATTAGTTTGGTTTGCAATCTGTGCTCTGAATTCGTAGATCAGTTTTCTTTCTTGTAAAAGATTATTTTCAAGAGAAAAATACAACATAGAAATTTTAAAGAAAGCCTTGTAATCTTTTGTGAAATTGAATTTCTTCTTCTTCTTCTTTTTTTTTTAATACAGCTTTATATTAAAAAATAATAATAGTAAATAGCAATGCAATAAAATAGTTATATAAAATTTCACCTGAAATCAAATGGTTCACATACATTATTATACAAATTTGCTCATTTTTGCCAATATCAACGTCCCTAAATAGCCATTGTAAAATTCTTATTGAAAATATTTAGGATTATTATAGAAATGAGGATAATGAATGAAAAATTCGTAGATACGAATAAATTATTTAAAATTCTCTGTCAAAGATGGCGAAACATTTCTTCCTGAAATAAACAGAAACTTTTAGTCTGTGCCTAAAAGATGCAAGCATTTATTGATACTAAAGGATACTCTACAAAATATCAAGTCACTTTGTTGCTCTATATTGTTAAATTATATGAACATACGTTTATTTTATAGCTTTTTCAATATTTAAGTTTTGACACTTGCCATTTACATTCTTGTTTATTATCTCAAAATATGTTGCATATTAAATGTATTAGTATAATCTACTTATTACCACAGGCTTTAGAAATTATTCAGTTAAGTTACGTTAAAACAATTCAATTAATTTATATTAACATCTGCATTGAATCATTTAAGTATATAAAAAAAAATCATTTGTCTGGTAGTATAAGTAGACTCTACACACTATGCGTAACAGTGTATCAAACTTTTGTACGTAACAAAAACAAGGGGGGGCAACTACAATTTTTCTTTAAAAAATGATTTATTATTAGTCATCATACATGCAAAGTTGCAATATTATTCAAAATGTTAAGTGTCACGTTAATTTCGGTCAACTTCTCGTTCAGCGGTTCAGTTTCAAAAATTTTACAGAAAATGTTACAATAAATTTAATGAAGAAAATAACTTGATAACTTCTGTAAAGGAAAGTCGTATCTTTATTTAAACTGTTTTAATGAAATCTATTAATGGATTAAATTTATTTTCTAAATTTAAAGCTGTTCATTTTTCGAGAATTAAGGCTGCCTAAACGGAAGGTGTAAGTCCACGTCGGCCCGGCACGAAATCCTTCAAATAATCTTCCACGAATAATATCTCATCGTCATTGATATATAATTCATATGTTAATAAAAACATAGTCATTTAAATAAAATCAATAAATAAATCTAAATATACCATTAAATCATCTAAGAGATATTAAAATAAATCAAGGTCTTACAGTAACGAAATGAAAAGGAAAATTTATTATTAAAATTATTAATTCAAACTACTTAAATTCTGAAAAATATTGAATTCTTAAGTCCGGTTTAAGTCCCGTTGGTCTGCAGGAATCGATAAAAATCTTAACAGTTCAACACTGGCTTCGTTTTTGCTATCGCGCTTATTCTTACAGCTGTAAAAAATTTTAAATCAAAATTCGTGAGCAGATTTTGTAATATCGTTCATTTTCTCTTACCATCGGGTAATTAAGACATGGGTCAAAAGTGACCCGGCATTGGTTGGGCGAGGGTTAATTAATTTGTTGCGTCAGCAGCAAAAAATCGATTAGTAGGCTTCCGGTTGGTAAAGTGTTAATTTTCAGAAAAAAAAAGAAAAATTCATTCGGTTTTCATGAATTGCAAAATCTTTCACATTCGCGACCGTAACATACGTGTTAAACGCGATCGAACGTAACTCCCAAAAAAGATTGTCTAATCTCTCGCGAAATTCCTAATAAATATCTTATCATTGTTCTTATCAACGAGAGAAGAAAAAGAAAGAATTTGTCTGTTTTCACAGGTTGAGCGTAGTTCTTCACCATGCTTCTTCCGCCACGAAAAAATTGTCACTGTAGCGATGGCAATCGTGGAAATAACGACGAATCGTCATCAGGCTCATTGTTTTCACCGTGTATGAGACCCAATGGTGGAACTAGTGGAAACAAAAATAACCGGTCTCGAGGTCGATTTAACGCGGAGACGATCGTATTTTTCGATTTCTTCTCTCTCCCTCCCCTCCATTTTTTTTTTGTTTCTTCTTTTTTTTTCTATGGAATAATTGATGCGATATGGGTGGAACCGTAAGCTGGATGGAATTCAGAGCGAATATTTTTCTTTTTTCTTTTCTTCTTTTCATTTTTTTCCCCTCTTTTTCACGTGGGTGGTGAGTTACAGTGTGGTTTCTTCTAAGAATACGCTATTCGAGAGGGGACAACGGATTCAGGGAAAAAAAGACGGGGGAAATTTTGTTGGTGTTTATCGTTGATTATTTTTGTGCACGGTTGATTGCATAAGGGAGAGAGAAGCTGAGGCGTGGAACGTTTTATGGGGCCGGCAGTGAAATGCACGTGTATCTTTCATCCGCTGTTTGGATTAGAAGGGGAATGTTATCTTTTTCAACATAGTTGAAACGCAAACGTGTCTGTATTTTCTTAGAAAAAGAAAAGGGAAAAAGAACAAAAGATATGGTTGAATTTTCTCACGCTGCTCGACCAGTAGGTGTTTCTGATAAATTCGAAAATTGAAGAAATGGCTCGTTTTTTCTGCGAAATATGGGATTTCTATTACACACTATAATATATCATTTTTTTTTTTTTCATTCTCGTTTGTGAAGGTTTCAATAATTGAGGAGTGGACACAAAAAGAGACCGTAAATATTAGTGATAGCAATTTTTTAATTACCAAAAATATAACTAAATTTATTCTTCGCATGCGTTACATTATTTTGTGTAATTGTAATTTTCAAAAACCTTGCTTACCCGAAGTTTTCTATAATATTGATGTGCAGTTCTAATAACTGAAAATTGGACACCAAAAAAAAAGCTGGTAAATGGTAACTAAATAATAATACAAATTTCAAGAAAACAGGTTTTCAATTATCAGAAGTATATCGAAACTTATGTTTTGCATGTATCATACTGCTTTGCACAATTTTAGAATATTTTCATATTAATACTTCCGCAGACTTTAGTATAAAGGTAGATGTTCAATTTTCAGTCGCAAAGAATTTGCCAAAGTGTCTTCGAAAGTTTACAAATTAATAATTCTGAAATTTGTAAAGATGTAAAGTTCGTTTCGTTAAATTAAAATGGAAGTGCGTAAAGAATAAAATTCAGGCAGAAAGGCGATAATAGAAGAGAATGAGCGAAATTTCGAAAACGTCTGTAGGCGCTAACAGTAACCAAAGGGTTAAAGTATTATTGATCAAAAAGTTTTATATCATAAGAACAGTTGAAAAACAAAAGACACTTAGAGAGACTCGTTAATTTGTGTTTAGTGCAGTTTACGTGTGTATTATTGTGTGTGAAGCGAACGTTATCTGTATGCAAAATTCGAGTCAGATCTCGTAAGACAGGTCCTGTAACGAGCTAGACAGGTAGCAATTGCGCTATCTAAACATTCCACTGCTGTCAGTCGGCTGAATCCTTGGTATATACCGGGTGATTCTCAAAAACGAACCGACATATCAATTTTCCATCATTAATAATGGTTAACATTCAGAATTCCATATTTTAATGAAAAATGGTACAATATAGAACCATTTTTCTAATTTATATATAGAGATATATTATATTGTGTATCAAATTTATATATTTTTTAATTTATATATTTTTCCAGTTTATATATAGAGTTATCTAACTCGTACGCTTACATGTTTTTTGGTTTTTCAAATAAAATAAACTATTCAGAATTTTTTCAAGTCATTTCTTTTGATTTTTTTTTTACTATGACTCTCTCGAATTCTTTTTTGTTATCGGACTAGAGAGATTCGCTACGTTTTTAGCATTCTATTTAAGATATCCTTGAACAGATGGACACATGTAAAAGAATTAAATATTTAGAATGAGATTCTTTACTGTTATGGAATGGGATCTCTGTATATCCATTATTTCATTGTTATTAATCTAGAGTCATAAAAAAAAAAAAAAAGAAAAAAACACGCCTACGTGTTTCTTTTTAATAAAACACAAATTGTTTGAAACTTTTTCTATTTCTTTTCTTTCGTTGAAAGTATGATCTATTACAATTATACGCGGGTCAGAATATCGCTCGAATGTGCAGCACAACTGCGTCTGCAAATATTAATTCGGTTATTAAAATTTTCAATGAGTTTTCAACATGTTGCTGGAGTTATTTCACGAATGGCAACTCGAATGTTGTTCTCTAAATCGTTCATTGTTCCTGGCTTGTTAGCATAGACTCGATTTTTCAAGAAATCTTGCAAAGAAATCTAATAGTGTTAAATCAGATAATTTTGAAGGGCAATTGAAGTCTGTATTTGGTGAAAGTACACGTTGACGAAATTTCTGTCGTAAAAACTGAATGTTTTCTCCAGCTGTGTGACACGTAACACCTTCCTACTGAAAACAGACATCAGACACATCGATATGATTCAATTCTGACTATAAAAAGTTGCTCAACGTTAATTGATATTGCCCAACATTCACAGTAACAGCATTGTCAGCATTATCTTCGAAGAGAAATGGTCGAATGATTCCATTTGCCCTAAATGCATACCAAATAGTATATAACTCTTCGTGGATGTAGAGATTTTTCATGAATAATATGAGGATTTTCATCGGTTTAGATACGACAGTTTTACTTATTAACGAATTCATCTATTGTGAAATGAGCTTTGTTACCGAGCAAAATTTTGCTTAAAAACAATAAATCTGTTGTTTGTTGTTCAATAATCCAATTAGCGAAATTACGACGTTGCAAATGGTCTCTTTTTTTCAATTCCTGAGTTAATTGAATTTCGTACGCATGTAAATGCAAATCTTTATACAAAATTTTTCAAACAGAGGCATAAAATATGCTCAATTCTTGCAAACGACGTGAAATTGATGTTGTTGGTGCATTTTCAGCAGCAATGTTTCTATTTGTGCACTGTTTCTGGTCTTCCACTTTTTGGTTAATTAATAATACAACCAGTTTCTTCGAATTTTTTCGTTAATCCTTGAATTGGAGACTGATTTGGCCGATTATTTACAACAAAAAGATCGCGAATTTTGCGATAGGTATTTTTTAAAGAACGCTCATTTTCATAATAAGTTTGAATGGTATAAATGCATCGTAATATCCTGAAGTATGCGCTACTTATTAGGTAATAAAGGCAACCAGTGATGCTATAGGTCCTAAAATTTCTATGTTCCTTCAGAATTATTTACTATTAGGAGTTATTATAGTAATATTCTAAAGTATAAGCTAGGTATAGGGCAGTAATTAAAACTATTTACATTTTGAAAATTTAAATATAAAATTTAATTTTTTTTAATTATTTGAACATTGAATTATTGGGAATTTTTAAATTTACTAATTAGAATTATTTATACTTTGGGAATTTAAATATAAAATTTAATTGTTTAAAGAAAATTGTGTAATAAATTATTGGAAATTTTCCAATTTTATAATTAAAATTATTTATATTTTGAGGATTTAAGTATAAAGTTTCAATTTTTTTTTTAAGTATATGTTCTCAATAATTTATTTATAAGATTAGAATCATCATTTCATATAAATATGTAATTGCATATATTATCATTTTTATTTATTTTCATATTATTAAAAAATTTATGCAGTCTGTACCTGTTCATGGTTAAATTTGTATTACCTTCTATTAAAACAAAATGTCTTTGAAAAGACATGATGTGTAAAAATTATACAGTACTGACAACTAGTCATCTCATTTGGATGACTCTACAGGTATACTTATAACCAAGAATTTTTCTTTTCCTTTTTCTCTCTTTTTTGTGTTTATCAATATTTCATGTTATAATGAGAAAATTTGTTCAAAGAAAAGAAAACTAATGCAGATTTGTGTGTTCTTATGTTTTCTCCGTCTTTGTTTAGAGAGATACGATTTTCCAAGCCTCCTTGTACATGTCTTACTCACCAGTTACGTAAGATCAACTTGGCGTGCGATATGTAGATTAACGTAGACAACGACCAGGCTCGAACCTTTTTTTTAATCAAAGCGTTTGCGTTTGTTCCATGTAATAATGGTAAGGCCGACGTCTATGTAATTAACGCGTTGTATATTTTTTTTTTTTATGTTTGCGTGCATCGCGTAATACTCTTTTTTTCCTTGTCCTCTGTGCTTCATTTTGAGCTATTGTTTCAGTAATTAATCAACCGTGACTTCACGTAGCTTCTCTATTAAGAGGATATTAATTAGCACCTGTTAATCTGTTACGTTTTAAGTATTTATAAAAACTTCTACATAATGTATTTGAGAAATTTTCGTGGTATAAGAATTTTATTTGTTCTTGTTTTGCATATACAATCGAGTCTCTTTTCGTGCGATGATAAATACGCTCTACAGAAAAACGCATACAAAAAAATCGCAGGAAAAAACCACATTTAGAAATTAATTTCACAATTTTCTAAAACTGCATAAAACTAAAGCAATTAAAGTCAATCTAAAACCATATAGAAAAGTTTGCAGAATTTCAAGGGAGTAGGAATGCTTAATAAATTCCTTCGAAAATCTGAAAAATTGATACGAAACTTAACTCTTTGACTGCTAAAGGCAGATCTATCGATGTATATGAAAGGCGTTAGATGATGCATAGTAGTCGTATCCAAATGAACCTCAGTCACCACTTGGTTCGATACAGCAACTCGAATAACAATTAACCCCTTGACCTACGATTTCTTTTGCTGACTATACATCTAAACATCAATTATTCACCGTTTTAATACCATTTTACATAAAACACGCTAATGTAATATAGATTAATTACAAGTATCAATCCTCAGTCTAATAAATTTAAAGCCAAAATTGAATTAAATTTAACGTTTGTTACTAATATAACTGTTTTTGTCAATCCTTAGCCAGAATTTATGTCACAAGTCTAGCACGTTGTTATAGGGCAAAGGGTTAAGGGACGACAGTAACTTTCTTTTTTTTCTTTTTTTTTTTAACAGATGTCCTTCCTCTTTATATTTTAAATGTTTCACATATATGCACTGCATAACCCAGCACAGTGTTTAACTACAATTAGTATGTATCTTTGATGTTCATGAAAATCAAGTCAAATGAAGGACTTAGTAACAGAGAAGATACGCTCGATTTTAAATTATTTAGAGACCAAATCAGTAATTTGATAAGTTAGAAATTTGAATGAAATAATTGGTTCAAAAAACGGAGGATTAGGATAAAAGTGAAACTGATTCTGACAGCATACAGGACAGACTGAGTTCAGATAGAAGCTACAGGTTCTGAGGAAAGATCGGGAAGAATAAAGTTTGGAAACGATGAAAGAAACTACCGAATCGCAAGTAGCTGTAAATTCTAACAGAACCATTGAATTCTTCGAATATTAATCGACGAAACCATAGGTGAAACATAAGTAATTATGCTAAAAAAGAACTTAAGAAAAATTCAACTTGAGCACAGAAGCTTCGAGTGCAAAGGTTTAAGTTACAATGTAATAAAAAATATGTTCCACGTGGATGTAGTTAAAGGAAAAAACTGCCTATCCGATAAATTTACCATAAATTTCTCCACGTGCAGGTCTCACGTTGGATTAACTCATTCTTCGAAAATGGCTGTCAGTCGCGTGGCGTCGTTCGTCGAATAGTAGGGAGAATAGCGTCGTCCTCCCTCAAAATTGGAGGCTTAGAAGCCAGTTCACGTTCACGAGGCGTGTCAGCTCTATTTTCTTCCCGATCGAACGTCCAATGAAGTGCTCGTAATTCACGTCGCGGAGAATTAATTAATTAAATCGGCCTTCTTGTGCCAGTAGCTGATCGATACTGAAAATTATGTGGGCTCGATATGGCTGGCTTCCTCTTCTACGCGAGTCGACGAACTTTCTCTAGGTAGAATCTCGTTGTATTGTCCTTCTGTCTCGTCGTAGCAATTATTCCATTGGAACGATCGTTGTTCTACTTTGTACGAATCATTTGTATGTACAAACGAAACGCTTTGTACGTTCCGAGGTATTTGTACGTGAGAATTTCTGATAAATGTGGTAATTCGAGTGAATATAGGTAACAAGATAATGATGATAGATACGGAAAATACAGCGAATTTGGCGAATGTAGTTAGCTCTGATAAATTTAGAAGAGACAATGGATATTGCAAATGTAGTAATAGCTAATAGAGTAAGTGTAGCAAATGAGGCAAATATATAGTAATTATAGTGAGTAGAGGAAATATGATAGGTGTAGCAAATACAGTAAATATAATAAGTAACTGTAATAACCATAGTCAATGTAGGAAATACGATGAATACACCATATACTGTAACTATAACAAATACTGTAAATATAGTGACTATTGCAGATGCAGTAATTATGATTTATAAAGGAAGTATGTATGATACAGCAAGTATAGTAACTATAGGTATAGTAACCATGACAGAGTATAAGAAATTTTATAAATATAACCATGTGACAAATACAGTAAATTTTAATAATAGTAATCATGATAAATATAGGAAGTATGGTACTTACAACACAAATGGTAACTATAAGTATAATAACCATGCCAAAATCAGGAAATTTTAGAAATATAAGCACATTTGACAAATATAGTAAATTCTAATAATAGTAATCATGATAAATATAGGAAGTGTGACCCTTACCGCAAATATGGTAACCGTAGATATAATAACTATGGAGGAATATAGAAAACTTTATAAATATAGCTCATATAATACTAATAATGCATAGGAATCATAGTAATCGTACGATATCTACAGCAAATGTAGTAAATAGGATAAATGTCACAAATATGGTAACCATAGTAAATTTTACTATTAATAATCTGATTTTCTTTTTAACGTAAGTAATGGTCACAAATCTGAAGTTCACTTACATATCTAATTTGATATTTTTTCGTATCAAACATATCCATCATCAAATTCGGAATTGAATTAATTTAATCAATGGACAGTGTTGGGTTTTAATGGAAAATTCGCCAGAAATATTTGCTTTCTCCATACAATTGTACGATCACCAAATAGCAATTTACTATTCCATAAATTTGGAATTGTATGTTTGTTTTGCCAGAGATGGCAATAACCTCGTGTAGGTTTAACGTATAGCTTTGTAAATAACGTCCGTGTCTTCATAAGTGAGTGAAACTTGAAAAACTCGTTCATTGACCTCTTGTTGTTGACACGATCATCGTCGTTTAAGGTTCAATCTTCACGATGAGTCACAGTTCCTGTTTTTACCATCCAATTGGAGGATTCGAGTTAATAGGTTCTAAAAACCACATATACTCGAACCATTCGTTTAATTACACTCTTCTGGAACCTTCTCTTTATTTTTTTTTTCTTCCGTTAAAAATTATTCGACAACATATTCTCCGTTGATGGATTTTCACTTCCGTAACCTGCGGGACGAACGTAAAAACAGGCTAATCTGTGCTAATATTTGATATTTAATCGTTATCTCACAATTCCAATGAATTATTTTTTCACTTTGAAGACACTCTTGCTTATTTTTTCACGTCCATTTCAAATAATTTCACCGTGTTCACTCTGTACCGTAATAATTTATCTAGAACTTGCATACAAAATTCTTGAAACTTTTAGCAATTGTACTGTTGGAATATTTAAGTAAATAATTTTTACTGGAATATTTAAGTGGAAGTTTAAATTTTAAATGTAAACGTTAAATTTGACTTAATTGAATTTAATTATGGTACAGGATTAGGTTTACGCAGTTACTAGCCCGCATTTTTTATACGTCACTCAGAATAATAGTAGTACAACTCCCGTTATTGGTTTTCCGAGAGAAGCAAACTTTTGTGAAATATTTTTGAATCAAATAAATACGAGTAATATTACCAATAGTTGTTTAACGAAATTCAACAAGAAAAATGTAATTGTATTAATAAATTTTACTAATAAAAATTAGAAAAGTGAATGCTAATGAAGATACTTCACTATACTGAATGAAATGAACACCTGTGTTTGTTTTGCATGACGTAAAATTTCTAAATGAAAGAAGCTCTTGTGAAATGTTCTTGGATTAATTAAGTACGACTAATGTTATCAATATTTGTTTTACGAAGGTCGACAATAAAAATTTTATTTTATTAACACTATGATGTCCGGTGACATCACGTCGGTGTCGCGTAGAAATATTTTTGTTGCAATAAAAAAGCTTACATCTATTTATACAGATCCTCGAAATTTCGTGTAAATTGGGCGACAGGATCAAGTAAGAGTTATTAAAATTTTCATACCCTGATACGGTACATTGTAATTACTATATAAACGATCGTGCAAAGAAGGCTGGTAACAGATAGTAGAATTTACGCGAAACATACCGGCAGCAGACGAAAAATTTTCAAAATGTTAATAAATTTTACTAACGAAAATTGGAAAAATGAATACTAATAAGGGTACTTGATTGTACTAAATGAAATTAATATCTATATCTGTCTTGCACGACGCAAAATTCCGAAATAAAAGAATAGTAGTGAAATATGCCCGGAGATTTTTTCATGAAATCAAAAATACTTTATTATTTTAATGAAAAATGTTGACGAATAGTCAGTACAAAAGTGCATCGCTTCTTTTAACATGGTAAAAAAAAAAAAAAAAAAATATGAAGATATTACATTACTATATTGAGACTTTAAGATTATTTTGAATGTGTATATTTTATGGTTTTATTTTTAAAAAAATTAGAATTACACCGACACATGTATAATAAATATAGGAAAAAAAATGTTACTGTTCTTTATAATCAACACAGTTTCGTGTGTTAATTTTTTCATGTTTAAAATAACCTACAATTTCCTAAATAGAATACTATACATTCCTTCATAAATATTGGATTGGCCAGAAAGTTCGTGCGGTTTTTAGTAAGTTAATACAAAGCAATTTTTAATATAAAGAAATGTCTTTATTCGATGATGTGTTGTATAATGAGGATTGTTTTCCATTAGACATTTTATTTGTTCGTTGTCAATCTCTTGTGAATCGTGAAGCGAAAAATTCCCGAAACGAAATTTTACAAACCACTTCTGGCACACGCGTTTTTTGATGACATTCTTCTCGTACACTTCGTAGATCTTAGATGTTTGCGACGCGTTTTTGCCTTTTTTAAAAATAAAACAGTATAATGTGCTGGAAATGCTCCTTTTGGTTTTTCATCTTTCAACTTCCGCCAAACTTACCAGTTGTACTGAATTAACAAACTTTTTGGACATAATTTCAGGTTGTTATCTATCAAATGACTGTCTGGTTTAAACAAACAAATTGAAGTTAAGTGCATTTTGGAGCGCCTGAATTTAAGAATCGGCAGAAACTGCACGAACTTTCTGGCCAACCCAATATTAATTAAATGTTATAATAAGCTAATAATTACATGAACACCCTGTATAATAAATTAGCCAATTTGTTTCATTATGTATTTTTACTCCTTTTTTTCCATCGAATATTCTTGGAATATCGTTTGATAGTCAGAATATGGCACACACAGTACCAACACAGGTTAGCTTATGTAATTATCACGACACGATTGTGTCACCTAAGTAGAAAATTACCGAGTCACAAGTGAAATGGGGAGAGTGGCGAGAATTAAGCGATGACTAAAGCAGCAAAGACGTCTTTCCTAGCACAAAGGAACTACTAACGCTGGGGTTTATTTAAATTTTACGGAGGCCTCTGAGCCGTATCATCGCTAAGACGGTCTTGCAATCGCATATCTAATTCACGCGTTTCGTTACCGGCGACGCAACCTTTATTTGCATAGATAATCAGTGACTCCGCTTTTCAGCCCGTTGCTAACGATTCCCTGGTTTTAACGTCGGGCGATTATTTCGGAGAACGTTGTTGTCTAATTGGATTAACGAGTTGGGAAATCGGATTGATTAATCTCCCATCTTGTTAACAAGTTGCGAAATCTTCGTTCTACAGTTGAAGATAAAAAGTTGAGCATAAGACAAACTGTCAGAAATTATATCGAACGTAATTTCTTCCAGCTGAGGTTTGTTATCACGTTAAAATTGAAAGTTGAAAGAAATTGAATTGCTGTAAAGATTATTGGTACAGAATCGCAATTCTGACGATTCAGATTGTTTTCTTGAAACTTTTATTACCGACACTTTCACAGTCTTTGACACGATTAAAAGTTTCTTTCGTTGTTCGAGAAATATTCATTTTTATTTGCAGTAGAGGTATTGCAGTAATTTATTTTATTCGGCACGTGTATTTATACGCGGTTGATTAATTGGAATACACACCCGTGAACGCGAAAATGATTAAAGATGGGATAATCGGTGATATCATTAATTTGGAAATTAATTTAGAAATATGGTAATGACTGAAATTAAAATTAAAATTATGCGGTTATATTAGGTTTTTTTTTCGACTCTGTAAAATACGAAAAAGAAGATTGAGTCAGGACTGTTTAATTATCTCGGTATTCCCAAATGCAAAATCTTCTTTTGGACTTACAAAAGAGGTTGTACAATTGGAACACTAACTTCCCCATATACCAAAAATATAAAAAAATTAGCTAGTTTGTCACAACTCACAACGCTGAGAAAACTGGTATGCAATTCTAACGAATGTACATAAAACGACTCTTGCAACTGTAAAACAACTTGGACAACTCTTAAACCACTTACACAATATTTTCTGCAAAACTAGATACTTTTGCAACAGTCCTGTTCAGTCTGCCATATTTTCTCTATAACACTCTTGTTTTGGTTGCAACACTGTGCTCATAATGTCTGCAACATTGTCTGTAAGATTCCTACTTTATCTGCAATACAATCTACAATACTTATGCTCTATCTGCAACGTTCCTGCTCTATCTGCAACGTTCCTGCTCTATCTGCAACACTCCTGCTCTACTTGTAAAACTCTATGTACAACTATCTTCCACTCTATCTACAACACAATCTATACAGCACTTTTGCTCTATCTGCGCTATGATCTGTAACATTTTTGCTGTGCCTGCAACACGCCTACTCTATCTGCGATAGAATTTACAACACTTCCCCTGCATTTACAACACTGTCACAATACTGCTGCTGTATCTCCAACAAAATTTGCAATACTCCTCCTCTGCCTGCAAAACTTTACTTGTAGTTCTCTTTTACTCTATCTGCATTATAATTTACAACACCTCTGCTCTATCTGTATCACAATCCACAACACTTCTGCTCTATCTGCAATAGAATCTACAGCAATGTTACTCTATCTGTATCGAAATCTACAATATTCCTTTTCTATTTGCAATCTTCTACCTATAACACTCCTGCTCTATTTGCATCTCAATCTACAACACTTCTGCTCTATCTGTGACAGAATTTACAACACTCCTCCATCTGCAACACTCTCTGTACAAACCTCTTCTACTTTATGTGCATCACAGTCTACGATACTTCTGCTCTATCTGCATAACAATGTGTGATATTTCTGCTCTGTCTGTAACATTTCCTCTCTATCTGTATCACAATCTACAACACTTCTGCTCTATCTGCATCACAATCTACGACATTTATTGTATCTGCAACAAGCTGTATACAACATTCCTGCTTTACCTGCATCAGATTCTATAACACTCTTACTCCATTTGCAACATTGGTGACTTTATCTATCACATTGATTCTTCCTTCGTCTTTTTTTTTCTCTCATTTTTTCCCCTTAAACACCCTGTTTCTCTGGTTTTTTTTATTAAAACGTGACCGTTGTTGTACGTAAACGTATTGGTTGGTCTCGTGGGTTATAATGAGTTCCCAAAAGGCCTAGATTGTGTTTCTCTCGAATATCACTTTCTCTTTTAGAAATTACATCATAGTGCCTTTTAAAAATTACATACGAAGAGGAAATAGTTTTACGATATCACAGATAGGGGGCGAGTAATTATTCGCGGAAGCACAATTAACGAGCGGTATTAACAAACCTCGATTAAAACCGACTCGCTGTGAATAAATTCCGCGTAACAAAATTCTCATCGACGTACGAGGGAACTGTTTGGTGGAGAAAGAGAGGAAAGGTCGATCGAGGCTGGGAGAACTTTCGATAATCCGATCACGCCTCTCCGTTAATTAGATCGGGATCCTCGTGATTGTTGTTGTTCACCGTGTCGTGCATTGTGGACGAGGCTTTCCCTATAGTAACGTTACGATTCAAGTTTACCATGGAGGAATGGGTCGATGTTATTTGTTGTTGGAAAGTTGTATTGGAGATAGAAAATATTATACTGGGTGGTCCAGGAATTTGGGACAAGTGTGATTGCTTGTTATTTATATGGAACACAAAATATCTTAATCATCGTGAGTTTTCAACACTTTACGTGAACAATATGCAATGTGAACGAAAATTTCGTGAAAGTTTAATGAAATGAAATGAAAATTAATTTAAAATTAATTTATTTAAAAATGAATGTCTTTTAAAATTGAAAGTTACTTTATTTAAAAATGAATTTCTATAATGAGAAACTATATTATAGTTTTTTTTTTTATTGTATCTGACAAATTATAAGTTTACTATATTATGAGAGAATTAGGTGAAATATTCAGGGTGGTTTTATACAACTGTTTGAAATTAGAAAAAAATATTGGAAACATATGGTGTTTAAAAGCAACATTTTGCAGATATTGTTTTAACAGTCTCAGAATGTAAGAAAAAGTATTAAAAATGAAATACTAATATCAAGGATATTAAAAAATATTATAATATTAAATGTACTAAAGTTAAACATTTTATAATCGTATATTGTACAATCAAATCTTAAAATATTAGGATTTTTATTGCAGGGTAAATGTAATAAAGTTAAAAATATTATATCATGGTACAATAAAATTTTACAATTGTTTCTATTACTATTTACAAATTTGTAGTGATTTTAACGCAGATTTTTGTAGAGCCAAAAAATGTTAAAAATGAAATACTAATATTAAAGAAAGTGAAAGACATTATAATATTAAATGTACTAAAGCCAAAAATTTTGTAACCATATATTGTACCATGAAATCCTAAAATATCAGGATTTTTATTACATATTAAATGTAATAAAGTTAAAAATATTATACCATGATACAATAAAAGTTTACAAAAGTCTTTATTGTTATTTAGAAATTTGTAGTCATTTTTTATTGCAATTTTTAGTAGAACCAAATTATAGAACGAAAAACTTTCTTGAATACACGAAGGCACACGTTAAATTCAGTTTTAATTCAACTATTTTGTTTTTATTTCTTCTTCTTTTTTCCAAGTGAAAATGTACCACAAAACTATTGTATTCTACTTTTAGAACGCTCTGTATAGCGTAGAAATTTTGCTCGGTCCTTCAGGTGCTTCGCCGCGAGGTTTCGGGCCAGAATCGACTCTCGAAACGTTTCGTGGGATTAGTTGTTGTTTACGTGACGTGAATTCGAAAGAGACTCGGTATACAACTGCGGAAACTCGGTCATTCGAGGGAGTTTTTCAAAAGGGGCGGAAGAAGAAAAAAAGAAAGAAAAATGGATGAAAATCAAGAAGCCTGCTCGAAAGTTGAAGGAGATAACGTTTAAGAAACGTGAAACTGAAATTTCACGATCTTTCAACTGACATAAAAATTTCATTTGAATTTTCTCTCTATTTGAAACGAACTAAAATTAAAAAAAAAAATTAAAAAAGAATATATTAAGGAAAAAAAATGTTCTTGTTTTTTCTATTTGAAATAAATGGCGAAGTTGGTTCTACGATGGCTGGAAAGTTGAACTAACTGCAATTGCTCGACGCTGACAAAGGTTCTTCAACCAGGAAGCGAGCAATTTTGCTATCTCGACGATCCACTCGCTAGATAGACAGATATTTAATTAATTTCGACGCGAAGATGTCGGCTGCCGAGAAGTTCAGCGTTGCAGCGAAACGAATTTGAAGTTCGACTACGTGAAATGATGTTTTGGAATTTCTTCAAACGCTTTTCTATTTGTTTCACTATTTGTATTTAATGTATCGCTAGAAAGGTTTTTAAACACCGAAGGAAATATATGTACTTTGGTAAATTAAAATTGTTCTTCAGTATTTCCACTTCTTGAACTGGGTGGTACATTATAGAGGATAGATTTTAAATATTCAATTAATCTAATGCGAATTGATATCATGAAACAGAAGTTTTCTCAGGATTCCTTTGAGTGGAAAATTTCAACGAAAATGAGGAAATTACAGCACGATGTAAAATTTGTTAAATAATTAAAGAAAATTAACTGGGAAGGAAGAAGTCTTTCTTCGTCAAAGAGAATATGAAAATAGTTGTTAAAACCTTTCTGCGCAGGAAAATAGTATAATAAAAATTTTGTACTTTTAGCGTAACGTTTAGAGGAAAAGTATACTTTAATGTATTATTTGTTAAATATTTTGAGAGAATTACCTGAGAAGGAAGCTTTTCTTCTTTAAAAAAGAATAGAAAAGTAGTTGTTAAAATTTTTTCGGAAGAAAAGTAGTGTAATAAAAGTTCTGAAATTTTAGCATAATATGCAGAAGGAAAGCATACTTCAGTGTAAAATTTGGTAAATAATTCGAGAGAATTACTAGAATAAACAAAAGTTCCTTCTTTAAGGAAAATAGAAGAATAAAAAGTAAAATTTTTTTGGAGAGGAAAATAGTGTAATAAAAATCCTGAAATTTTAGCGTAATATTAAAAGGAAAAGTATACCTCAGTGTATAGTTTAATAAATAATTAGAGTTTTACTTGAAAAGAAAGAAGTTTTTTTTTTTAATAAGGAACAGAAAAATAATTGTTAAAATTTTTTCGGGAGAAAAATAGTGTAATAATAATTCTGCAATTTTAGCATAATATTCAAAAGAATTTGGTAAATAATTCGAGAAAATTACTTGAAAACGAAAAAGCCTTTCTTCATCCAAAAACATAAAAGATACTGGTTAAAGTTTTGTCCGGAAGAAAAATAGAGTAATCAAAATTCCGAAATTTTAACATAATATTCAGAAAAATGTACACTTCAGTATAATAAAATAATTCTGAGATATTGTAAAATAATTTTTGTTATTTATTTTCGTTAACTGTAGCACTTTTTTCATTGCAGTGTTTGGAATACACAAAAAAAGAAAGAAAGAAAAAAGGAAATTATGTGGGTGAATATTTCTTTTTAGAAAGGAAGGGAAGAGAGAAAATTTCGTTGGAGCTCGTTCACCGTGGAAAATATCACGGTGTAATATTTCGTAATTTAGATCGTCTTCGTTATGATTTAAGTCGCGTGGCCTATCGTCGTTATTTCGCGGCCGAGGCGAAGTGCAGCCGGAATGCGGTCCATTATTATGCTCCCTGTTGCACCACTTATCTTCGATCATGGTGTTCGTATTCGCCGGGAATTGTTCTCCGTGGATCGGGAACACGACCTTTTCCAGCTCGTGGAAAGGTTGCTAACGGAATAATTTCTTTTGCAATGTGTCTCGTCGAAAAGCTCGCGAATCAAATTTGAAAATTCTGAAATAATAAATTCAATTATTCTGGGTATTCAAGCGTTTGAAAGGTAAATGATTGTGGCTTTGGAAATGTTTGGAAATTTATTGAAAAAGTATGCTACAAAATTGAAACGATAACAGTGAATGAGAATTTGAACGAAAAAAAAATTTGATTACTTTATGATTAATTGAACAGTTGAGAGTTTTTAATTAGTGTGTACAAAACATAAATTTTCCTTTTGTTTTTTCGGTAATAATAGAATGGATTAATTTTCGAAATAATTTTTAAAAGTAATTTTTATTTTAATTTATATTTAGGAAGAAAGGTTTGAGGATTTTTGGAATTTTTCTTTTGAAAAAATGATTTTCAAATTTTTCCTATTTTGCATAATTATAGCATACACTGCCTTATCACACCCAGTGGAAAATAAATTATGGATAAAGTTGTATTTGTTAAATTATTAATAAATAGTGAAATATAATTTCCAGTGCAGTACGCTCTTTTACACAGTCTATTTTGCTCTTTTTTTTTTTAATTTAATTTAATTTATTTTTTTAAATATTAGAATTGGATTTAATAGTGATCAGTCTTATTAAGAATTCTTAGAATCTTTTGTTATGAATTTCCTTATATGAAATTATTATTTAAAATTATTTCTTTCGGGCAGTTTTCCTTAGAGCTAGTTTTAAAGTCGATATATAAATTTGATCTTGTGACGTAATGTTTGTAAACGTTTGACAAAGGCTTATTATACACAACACAATTTGATACTACAGTTATCTGAAGAATGATAGTTATCAAAATGTACACATTCTGAAGAATCGTTTCTGTATACTTAGATGATTCATAATACTTTATCTATTCTTGCTATTCGAGATATTAAATATTAGTTATGTTAATCTCAAAGTAACAGAAACGTCTGGTAAGATTTAATTCATACCTTCACCTTACAATATTAACTCGAATTCTGCTAGTTAAATGGTAGCAATTTTCATAATACGATGATTGCGATCATTCCATGAAAGTATTAAGTTAGATTTATTACTGCCATCCCTGTTAAAATCATGAAGTTAGATTTAATAGATTCATAAATTTAATATATCTGACAAATTACAACTTACAGGTGACACTTCGCTACTCGAATTCACTATACTGATCTACTTTTACTACGCAAGAACATGTATAATAAATCAGAAATTATGCTCATTAACAAATTGTAAAAATAAGTCTTTACAACACAATTTTAATAATTTTGTTTCTTTTGTATCAAATTGTGAGTTTATTTCAGAAGGAAAAATCTTTAACGCGTTCTCTGCCAAACCGATTTTCGGTGACTTTTCGGTCATGTTGCATTAAGAATGCGCCCGTCAATGTTGTGACTAACAGTTTTGCTTATTTAGTAATTTTCTTTAAAACGCTTACACGTTATTTAATAAACTAATTCTTCAAAATTCTTAAAAAGAAGAAAACCTACGTCGTTTGGTCCAGTTTGAAAAAAGTTACTCTGTTTTAACCCTTTCAGCTAAACTGATGTAGTTTGATAAGGTTTGAGAAAAAAAAAATTCAGTTTCAAATGATAATTACGAAATTTAGAGATGAACTTGTTAAGAAATAAAGGAAAAATGAATTAATGATTATAGTATTCGAATGTCTGTTGAAAATTTCACAGTTACACTTAAATATGATATATGAAAAATAGGGATTTCAAAAACATCGTTATTTATTTGTTAATTCCCGTAATTCTAATGCTTCTAGCATGAAGTGATCGATATATCGCTATTATGTATTAGCCCTTTGCACTCGAAGCTGTTGTGCTAAATTTGACTTTTTTTAATAATCTCTTCCCTTCTAGTTTCTTTTTAGCATAATTGCTTGTTTCATCTGTGATTTCGCTGATTAATCCGTTAGTGAAAAATAACTCGAAATGTCCAATGATTTTGTTACAGTTTGCACCTATCTTGTGATCCAGTAGTTTCTTTATCGTTTCTGAATTTCGTACTGCCTGATTTTTCCTTAGAATCTGAACTGTCTTCCTCTTATGTGCTGTCAGAATCAGTTTCACTTATCTTCCTTTTCCTCGAACCAATTACTTAATTCAAACCTCTCATTTATGAAATGCTCGATTTGGTCTTTAAATAATCTAAAATCGAACTTGCCTTCGATTAATTAACCCCTTAATTAACCCCTTAACAGTCTAAGAAACTTAGGGTGTCCAGTAAAAATAAGATGTGCGAACTTATTATAAAAATTGCACAAAATAACTAAAAAAAATGTTTTGCATGTAAAACTTAAATCCTTCTAGGATCGTCTTTGAGATGTATATTGAAGAATAAGCTTACCAAACAGTTCCGATGGGTTGCCATGCCTGGAGTGTTACTCGGGATAAATTGTTAAGGGGTTAAACACAATTTGATACTATAAATTGCACATATGTCAAATATTTAAAGCGTAAAGAGGAAGGATATGTGTTAGAAAAATCTCTTAATTGTCATTCGACTTGTATCAAACTCAATAATGACTTGAGGGTCGCTTCTCGATTGCAAAGGGTTAAAAGGGATAAAGGATATCCGAATATTAATGGAAGTCACAGTATGTAAAAACGTGCTTGTAATCGTCGCTATAATTTAATATTACAATATTGTATCTGTTTATTAGATCAGAGAGTGATATATTTTTCCAATCTACGCTCGCTAATATCGGTCGTGTGTTGAAGGAAATACCGTGTATAGTGTTCTTTTCTTTCTTTGTCTTCACTCAAGATAAAACTGCAAGGAGTGTCAAAAGCAACATCGAACCATTTATCGTAGATTGAGATCGAATAAAGCGAAGACTGTGAAAGGTGCAGCTGTCGCTTGTCATGTTGACACTGTTATCGACAGTTTCACTGTCAACAGCGACACCAAAGCAACACCTGTTCCCCCCCTCCCTTCATCTTTGTTCTGTTTTCTTATCAATTAGTCAGTTGGTACTGTCGTTTGAGTAAACAGAATATCTTAGGCACGGCTCATTCAAACGGGAGCGTCTTCTCTGGATGCTAATCTTCATTCCGATGAAAGAAAGCTCTTCTACACCTCCACCTTGACCCAGAAGAGAGAAGTAGCTTATTGATTTATCCGTTTATATTCTGCTGGCAGACGAATTGGATTAAGGAAGAGATTCCCGGCTTCGTTTTTTTATTTTTTTTATTTTCTCGTCTTGTTACTTCTTCGGGTTGGACAGGTGTTGAAATATCAAGATAATGCTTATTTTAAACTGGAATTATTTATCGACTGAACAACATATATTCGTCTCTGTTGTGTAGTTTGGATATTCGAACTGTTAAGTGTTACAGTAAAATTTTAAGATAATTTGTTGGAATTCGTCGATAAGATGCGCATACACACTTCTCATTTTTTCACCTAAAGTTTATTCATGTGATTGCTAACTTGAGGACTTCAAGCAACCAAAAAATCAGTCCAGTATCGACACGCGATACGCACCCAAGCTCAGGATTTGTACAACAGTTTATTTTTATATAATACCTTTCAATAGTTCACAATCGAATTTACATTCAATACTAGTGTTCACTATTTTATCAACTAGGACACAGATTTCCTCTGTTGCAGCAGTATTAGTAACAAACAAGCTGTAAAAGCAATAAGCGGAATTAAAAACAAAAACTGACATAATCGACGATTTCATTCGAAGCAAAAAACGAAAGGAAAGGACGTAGTTGTTTATTATTTATAGTACACTTGACACGATTTGCAACTATAGGTACTCGCGTTGGTTTGTTGCAAACTTGGATCATGAGAGATAGAATCAGATTCACAAATTTAAAACACCTAATCTGTTTTTTAATGCAATTAAGGCCATCTAAATTTTATAAAGATTGGTGAATTGGTCCAAGTCAATAGATACAGCAGCAAATCAAAACCAGGAAAAAAAAAAGAATGTACGAATGTAGATTATTCCTGACATTGACAGAATTGTTGAAACTTCAACCACAAATTTAGCTATTTCTCTTTTTCACTGCATCTCTGGATGTTATTTTTGAAGAGTGACGGCTCGCCTTTGTTCTTAAACGCTGTTATTCGGCATGGCGTGAAACCGTTGCAAAATGGAGCGTCCGCAATCTTCGAAACAATGTATCCTGGCCGCGTTCGAACGGGATGCATCCGGATTATCGGCGGATTGAATAATTCAGTTCGTTGATGAAACCCAATGGGTTGTGCTTTCCGTTCGATGATCGCGCGTTTTGCGTGCTTTACACGCTTCTCTTGGAAATGGACTTGTCCGTTGTTACATTTCTACTGGCTACTTTTCGATAATGAAAGTGGAAAATCTGGAAAATTGGAAAGTTCAGGAAAATTGAACATTCATTGGGAATTAATTTGCTGTGAAGTATCTACAGGTACTGCAGTTGCTATAGAATTTCACGTTTATAATATTCAAGCATTTCTGTGGTATATTCTATAAAAAATCAAGCCTGTCGAAGAATGTTAACTTTGGAGAATTGAATTATTATTGTGAATTAATGTCTTGCAGCGATTTTATAGTTGTTATAGTTACTATGGATATCTACGTTTATGGTATTTAAACATTTCTGTAATGTTCTCTGAAAAATGTAGTCTTTATCGAAGAATGTTAACTTTGAAGAATTGAATTATCATTGAAAATGAATGTATTACAAAGTTTCTATAGGTACTATAGTTACTATAGGTTTTCACGTTTCTGACATTTAAATTATATCTGTGGTATTTTCTAAAAAATCGAATCTTGTCGAAGAAAGTTTATATCTAGTTATAGTTTTCTTTGGAAAATTGAATTATCATTGGGAAATCAGTCGTTAAACAATTTTTAGAATTACTATAAATTTTCATTTTTATAGTATTTAAATGATAGAGTTGGTATATCTCAAATTTCTCTGTCTCTTATCATTTCGAAAAGAGTAACTTAAGGAAATTGAATTATCACTAGGCATTGCAATTTCCTGCAATCACCATAAATTTTCACGTTTATGGTATTTAAATAGTAGTTGACGTTTATTCACTTTCCGCTTACTTTTTGTTTCAATCTCTGTAAGAAAAATCGAATCTGTCGAAAGAAGTTTATTTTGTATTTCCAGTTTATCTTTTCATCAAGATTAATTTCTACAAGTGTTGATTTAATCTTTACAGTAATTGTGATACAACATGAACATTCTACAGTCATCCTACATTTTAGAAAACAAAATTATAATCAATTAAAGTGAATTTATCAAAGTTTATATCAAACGTATCTAATTTCTAGCTGGAACTCTTTTGTTCCTATTTCTCACTATTCTTTTATTTCATATTTTCACAACTAGATATTGTTCATAAACATTAAAATACTTCCACTGCCATTGATAGTTCATTTTAAACCTAGAAATCAATTTCTTTTCCTCTATTTTCTCTAATATTAATAAAAGCGAGGAAAAACTGCTGGAAAATAATAGTAATCGTTTCTGTAATTTCGCTTGTGAAATCCCAAATGCGTTAAATTCATGTGTCCCACGAATTTAGTGTTAATAACATAGAAATCGATTAGGTACGATTTATCAATTATCACATCCTTCTTTATTTTTTAAACATCACACTTACTCTTCAGTAGAACACACTACGTATTTTAACTAATAAAAAAAAAAAAGGAAAAAGAAAGGAAAATGTGAAATAAAGAGTTAAATCGAAATAGCATGTAAGAGCCAATCAATCGACGTCTTGACGCAGTTGCAAGCGGATCTAGCGTTAATCTTCCTAGCGGAAGTGCACGTGGACGCACATGTCTGCACGCGCGCGCGCGCCTCTTAAGTCTTCTTACATTAGCTCGGGGTGAGCGTACGCTTTTATCAGCTTATCTTTGAAAGCATCGGTAAACATTTGAATTATTAAGTCTTTATGCCTGGCCCTTTCTACTTCTCTCTTCCAATTGTCTTTGAGACGGTCATTGCTAAGAAAGAGATATAAATGTTCGGTGAGGAGGGTGGTTGGATGGGGAAAAAGTCTGGATATTGGAATTTTAGCGAATAACTGACATTTGCTTGGAACTAGTCTAATAATTGATGAAGTTAGGGAATAATTGAAAGTTTAGTAGCGTTTGCCGGAATTCTGGCGAAATTTGAGATTGAGATTGAGTTTGATTTGAGTTCGATTTTATCAGATTATTGGATATGAAGTTTGAATTAAAATATTTGCTGCAAAAGTGGCGAATTTTGAGTTTTCCTGAAATTTCTCGTGGAACTTGAAAATTTTAAAAAACGATTTAATTAACTATTTCCCATTTTCGAACATTTTTAAAGCAATTTTTTACTTTTCTTCCAGAAGTAGATTTTTCGATTAACTATTTATTCCATTGGCTTCATAATTTACCTAATCTATAGCGAATTCATACGCTTTTTCAACAATACACACTTATCAACAATATAATTACTTCTGAAGTTTTTAATTTCTTCTTAAAAATTGAAGAATGACTGTCTTTTTCCAATTTTACTAGCCAATGCTAGTAAATACTAGTTTATAAATTTGTTGACAATAGTAGAGCTAATTAAATAAGCTTTAGAAATTTCTCCTACTCCTTTGTTCTTATTCTCGTCATCGTTCCCTTCCAAGGAATCCCAACGTGTTTGGTTGTCTGTAGCAAAGAGAAACGAGGAAAAATGAATATTTCAATGTAAGTGTGATTGAATTGGCATTTAAGCGAAACGATTAAAGATTCAGTTATGAACTAGCGAATAATTAAAGAGTGAACTATGGAGGATTGAATAATCGAAACACCGTGATCTCATAGATTGCACTTTTGAAGATTGATTAACTATGGGGATCTTAACTATGGCAGATCGAACTGTTGAAAACTGTGCTCTGGCTGTTCTCGTTCGACTGGATTCTCGAAATCTGAATTATCTAGAGATCAGGCGGATATTTCTGTAAAATTTGCCAGATTTATTCTAGTAACATTGTAAATAAACTCACAAAGTAAAATAAATTAAATTGTGTGATAAGTAAACTTCAAATTTTGATTATTCAATCTATCACGTTTAATTTCTTTTTATGTGTCAGATCATTTCATAAGTAATTTCATTAGTAATAACGTCCTCGAATTTGTTAAGATAAGCGTAAGAATGTGAAGTATATACTACTATAATTTCGTTTTACTTTATCTTTGGACTATTCTACGTTATCTCTTTCCATAGTTCCAGTTCGTTGAAGAAGCAAAGCCTCTTCTCGCTAGATGGTTTTCAGCGACGATTTTGCTTTCACGAGCAGAAAGGGAAAAGGGTGAGGCTCTTCTCCTTTGTTCAGGGCCCCGGTTCCTGGCCCAGGGGCCCGCCATGCCTCGATTGCCTCGCCATAATTGCTCATTGTTCCTCGTAGGCCTCGTTTCGCGGAACAGTAGTTTCAGAAAGCTGCGGGCCAACCTTGAACACGGCGAAAGCGGCTGAACCGACCCCATGTGTGTTCCGTTTGTTAGATTGTGATGTTCCTACGCTGCGAATCTTTTAGTTTTTTTTTTTTTTTTTTATACTATTCATGGTTGAACGTTAACCTAAATCAGTACTGATCCAATGAATTGAATACTTCTTGAGGTTGTATACGTAGGTTTGGGTATATTGTTGTATTATTAATATTATTACATGTGCCCATAATTATGAAAATGGTCTAAGTCAAAATTAAAAAAGAATGAGTTTCTCAGTTATTTAACATCACATTATTTTAAACTAAATTAATTCAATGTAATTTTTACAATATTTTCACAAATGAACCGTTAGGTAGTGCTTGTTATTTCAACGTTATATGGAATTCATTTAGCGTTAATTCTGAAAGCGGTCTAAGCCAAAAATATAAAAAAATGAGTTTGTCAGTTATTACAAATCTGCCGACGACGATAATGATAACGATGGCAACACATTTTTTTAACTAAAAACTCAAATTCATTGTTGCGAATTTATGAAAAGAGAACTGTTAGATTGTGTTAGGTATTTTGTCATTATATGGAATTCTTTTAGTTCTATTTTGAAAGTGAACTAATTCAGTTACGCTCTTCCGAGGTAATTATCGGTGGAAAAATAATTTATATAATTTATCACTATGTCAACAGATAGCGATTCAGGTAAGTTAATGCATATGTAGGGTATAACTACTCAAAAACACGTAATAGCTTACAACGATGCTTGTTCAGGCCAAAATCATAATATTAAAGTAGCACTGACGTGGATGCACATTGCTCACTCTTCAAATATTAATATTGAAGAAATAAACTATAAATTTTTAGTATCTGGTCATTCCTTTCTACCTAATGATCGTAATTTTGGTTTGATAGAAATGAAAATCAAAAAAGCAAATTACATATACAACCCTGAGCATTACTATGAATTGATAAAACAGTGTAGAAGAAAAAATCCATTTTCGGTAAAACAAATGTCGCAACCGGATTTTATTTCAACGAAATCATTGGAAGAGTCAAACGACAAGAAGAGTAAAAAATCTGAAAATTCAATGGATGAGGTTCTTGAAAAATGCACTTTATAAGATGTTCTATAAAGCTTCTTCAGATAATTTTGAATTCCATGTTTTGGATCTTTCACCTAAAAGAGGAAGACCAAAAATATATGGAAATATTAACTTACTCACATTATACACCACCAATAGACTAGTAACGGAAGAAAAACATAATAATACTATGTGTTTACTATCCTACATCCCTCCAGTTTTTCAGGAACATTTTAAAAATCTCAGAACTCGTAATGATCAAATCCTAAAATGATAAAAATGGATGATTTTTTAAAAGTAATTAACAAATGTAAATGAATTATTTCATTAAAATATTTGTTTCTAATAAAAATCGTAGTTTTTTTATTGATTTCAGTCATTTATAGGTCATTCAGTTAATTTTGGAAATGGTCTAAGTCAATTCAAACTTTAAAAACATTTTCGCATGAGATTCACACAAAATTTCACATTCATGATAAATTTTCATTAATCAGGATTAATAAAATTCTAAATTAAAATGTTACATAATATAGAAATATTTTTTAATTTATTCAAATGTAATCCTTTAAATATCTCGAAACAAGAAATATATGATTTAGTCCACTTTCATAATTATGAAGTATAGCATTGTGTTTAATCAAACTTATTATTTCATATATCAGGCTGTCTTTGATGCTTGTAAACCATCGAGCTGAATGATGAAATTAGTAACAGTGAAGATAAGTTCGATTTTCGATTATTTATAAGTTAAATAAATAATATCATAAACGAAAGATTTGAATTGCGTAATTGTAACAGTGAAAAATGAAACTGATTCTAATAGCACACAGGAGAAAGAGAATTCGGATAGATGTTATAGATTCTGAGTAACTATTAGGAAGAATAAAATTCAGAAACGATGAAAGAAACTGCAGTATCTCAAATAACTGCAATCTGTAACGGAATCATTATATCTACCGAATTTTAATCGACGAAACCACAGATGAAACACAAGTAATTATGCTAGAAAGAAACGAAGAAGAATTGAACTTCGATATAAAAGCTTCGAGTGCAAAGGGTTAATATTTCACTTTGATTGCATCGTATCAGCGGTTGAATCGAAAGCGGAGTTTGAGCGAATCAAAGAGAACATCGATAGTTATGGATCGAGACTTAAATTTTCCTGGTGGCCGGTACCGGCGTAACGAACGTTAGAAATCGTGGATTATCAAAGGAATAAGGTTACCGTGGACGTTACGCAAGGAGATCCCTCGGCACACTTGACCCAGCAACACACTTTCACTTTTCCATTCGAGCCGGCATACTCCGCGCTTTCCTCCTCCTCTGACCGAGTGATCGACAAAGCCAGTGAACCAGGACCACGAAAGCACGAGGCAGACATCGCTGGGGAATCGAAGCCTGGGTCAAAGGTGAAAGTTCGCCGAAGGAAATCGCCTGTGCCGAGACTCGAGAAGTCAAACTTTCTCCTGAGAATCACCTAGCCTTCCTCCTCGAAAGAGAATTCGACGCTGGGAGAGACTGTGCTTTGAAAGATTCCGAATATTTGACAAAGTCATTCGGATAATTTGACACTAAATCATTCTTTGTTTAATCTGGTTCAAATTAAGAATTGAAGAAGTATAAATTCAATTATACAAAGCGTGTTTTCTGCAATGAGATCTACAGTGAAAAATTGAACGAAAGTGAGGGAATGTATGGGGAAGTTGTATTCACATTCTTCTTTTTATTTATTTATTAGAATTTGACTAATTTTGAGTATCAATTCAACGAATGAAAAATGTAAGAATTATTTATCCATTATTAGTTTGGTATGACAATCGTCTTTTTTTCGTACAATTTTTATGTATAGAGACAGCATCTTCGCAAAGTTTTGAACTGTGAGACACTCTGTATACTTAGGAAGGAAAAGAAAGGAATAGAAAGTTTGATTTATACTAAATATTAACCTATTAACTGGGTTTACTTTTCAATCAAAAATTTAATCTCTCGGATTTGTGATTAGAAGTAAGGAAAAATTACAATAAATTGCTTCATGTTGATTATTATAAGTGGGAATATGATATATTTTATATTTAAAATGGGAAATTCTAATCTCTCTAATTTTTAATTAAAAATGGGGGAAAATTATAATAAATTACTTAATGTTGATCATTATAAATGTGAATGTGATGTATTTTATATCACTTTTCAAACAAAAAATTAATCTCTTTAATTTATGATTAGAAATAAGAAGAAATCACAATCAATAATTTTATTTGGATTATTATAAATGTAAGTGTGATGTATTTTACGTTTAAAATATAGAAATTTAATCTCTAATTTATAATTAAAGATGAGGAAATAATGAATTACCTTATTTCGATTATTAACGACGTATATTATGACGTGTTTCATGTTTAATAGAAATCTTTCAATGAATTTATTGTGTTCTGATTCTATCGGTGAACCATTGACGAATTAACTCGTTTTCCCCAATTAATAGATTTATAATGAATAATTAATATTCTTCGAAATCATAAAATGTTAAAGATTTATTGAAAGAAAAGGGAAAAAAGAAATAATCAATACAGTTCAATACAATTAAACAAACATTCCAACGCAGACAAGACAAAACAGTCGCGAATCTTTATCATAAAAGAAAACAGCAGTGAATATTTCTTCAAAAGTATAAACAGAATTTCAGTGAAACTGAATACTACTTTCATGAGAAATTATATTGAAAGAATCTTGCGTTCTTTTTCAATTTATATCGACAATTAGTTCTGCACCAGAAGTCTCCTTTCCGTTTAACGAATTCTATCGGAGACAGAAAGATCGACGTCAGGATGCTGAATTGAGAACGGATCACCGGCTGTGTTTGCGGAAAATGGGAAAGTAAATAATCACGCGGTTTTATGTTCTTTCGAAGGTGTTGTATAGATAAAATCGAGAATTCCACCTTGACTGAAAATTAGAGCAGCATATTTCACTGCAAACGCAACTGGAATTTTGGAATGCTTCTTCTTTCCTTTCGTATCGGAGTGGAATTTTCAACAATTTTGTTCAAGTTTTGTGAAATATTTGGAGGGTTGAATGTTGATGGAATTATTTGACAAGAGGACGTGTAATTTTTAACTTTGTTCAAACTTTTTTCTTCTGTTAACATTACCATTTATTGTTACATTATTAAAGCTGTTTTAACGGAAGTGAATTTTTTATGCGTTTCAACATTTAAATGTGTGAGTTTGTTAGAAGCTCAAGTGAGTAACTACATCAGACAAGATTTATCAAATTTATTTTATTTAAGCTGTTGGAGGTAGTGGATCAACGTGGAACACTTCTTGTGATATATTAATTTATTTTATATAACGATAGACACACAACACGATACATGATACATTTTGAAAACAGTAAACAAAGACAATGGACTAACGTCGTCAAGCCAAATTCAAGTGGTTTCATCTGACATAAAGAATATTAATTCCTTATTTCTCTAACATAAGCTAAGTTGAAAAATAGTTGAGAAGAATTACAAAAAGTAATTATTTTACAATTAAAATTAATTCATCGTGAAAACCTACAGCAAGAGATTCTAGTAATTCTTTAAGTATTGCAAGAAATATTTCAAAGTGTTTCAAAATGGCTGATATTACAGCTAAAACTGATAAATTGTTGACATCTTTTGCACAAATATTCTAACAATCTTTCAAGTGTTGCAAAAAATACTTCAGTACTTGATAAAATATTGCGAATAAATATTTCACTAATTTTTAACTAAATTATAATCCAACAATTCACCCAACCTTCAACAATGCTGTTATAAATTATCGGTGTATCATTGGAATGTAAAAGAACATTTTACATAAAAATTGCCTGCAATTATATCTTCCGCGTTTTACAAAATTCAATTCCCTGCTTCTAAACCGGAATTTTGATTGTTTTCCCATAAAGACAACTTCAGAAAATACTAAGGAGCAATTTTGCTTCCTCACAAGTATCAAAATACATAAAATTGATAATAATGTAAAAATGATTGAATAATGAGAGAACATTTCACATAAAATTCTTATCAAAGGACATCAAAAAATAATTTTAGAAACTATTGAATAACAAAGAAAATCCACTGTAAGCGTATATTGATTAACGATAAAATAATATAGAAGTAATATGAACATCAAAAGCAGGAGCCCTTATAATCTCGACAAGTGGGCTACATGGAAACGAGCTTTTAGCATCGTTCAATAACTCGAGAACTCGCAACTTTCTTCCAAATGTCCCTTTCCTTTCTTCCTAACTTTCCGAACGGAAACTTCGGAAGCACGCTGCTTTCATAAATCGTCGAGCAATGCGTATCAGCCTTTACACGCCAGCCACGGTGCATTACCTAGAGAACAAGTCCATTCTGAGCTATAGCACGGCTAGGGAAACACAATGGCGTCCGTTAATTACGACTATCGGCTCGCGGTAAGCGTTGCTTTATGTAACTGATGGACAAGAGAGCGTCTAGTGACGTTGTTTCGATGGAAATGTACGAGAACTCTCTGGAAAAGTAAAATATATCCAGAGAAATAATCAACAGAATCCAAAAACTGAAAATTTACAGTATTTCTTCTTCTTTTTAAAAGTTTTTTTTAATACTCAAAATCAGATACTTTTGTAAATTACACAAGAATTTACTGGGAAAGTAAAATATACCGGGAGGAACAACTAACAGAGTTCAAAAACTGAAATTTTACAACATTTGTTCTTTTTCTTTTTTAAATATTCAAAATCAGATATTTTTGTAAATTTCGCGCGAAATGTTTGAACAAGTAGAATATACCAAGAGAATACAAAAATTGAGATTTTTACAGTATTTTTTCCTTTTTTTTTAATATTCAAAATCTGATATTTTTGTAAATTTCACAAAATTTTTTTGGAGAAGTAAAATATAATATATCAAAAGGAACAACTAACAGAGACCAAAAACCGAAATTTTACAGGACTCTTTTCCCCGTTTTTTAATATTTAAAATCTGATACTTTTGTGAATTTCACAAGGATTCTCTGGAAAAGTAAAATATACGGAGAAGAACAACTAACAGAGTCCAAAAACAGAAATTTTACAGTATTTATTCTCTATAAAATTTTGTTTTAATACTCAAATCAGGTACTTTTATAAATTTCACGAAAATTGTCTGGAAAAGTAAAATATACTAAGAGGTACAATAAACAGAACACAAAAACTGAAATTTTACAGTAATTGTTTTTTTCTTCTTTCAACTACTCAAAATTAGAATTTTATAAATTTCACGAGAATGGCCTGGAAAAGTGAAATACACCAGGAGGAACAACTTACAAAGTTCCAAAAAATTAAATTTTAATTTTAAAATTTCTTTAAATTTTTTCTTTTTAATATCCAAAATCTGACTTTTATAAATTGCATAAGAATTGCAGTACAATATACTGAGAGTTACAACAGAATCCAAAAATTGAAATTTTACAGCATTTCTTTTTTTTTCTTAAAATACTCGAAATCAAATACCTCTGTAAATTTTACAGTGAAAATATTTTCGAAACGTTGATTTCATGCTTGCTTTTTTTTCTCTGAAATTATAATATTAGATTTTTCATTTACTTCTGTAATTAATAATTTAATTAAATTTGGCTATGTACTACTGAAATTTCAGTTGATATAGGTAGTGTAACATAACTTCGCAACATCGCTATTTTTATTCATTCTTATCACACTGTGCTTTTCAGACGTCAACGATTTTCGGCGTGGTACTCCAAGTGTATTTATTACGCATTCCGTTGAATATTGATTTTGGACATTTCTCGGCTCGTCGTGTGTAATTTTACATATTTTATATTTATTACGTTAATGCATATGAAAAAAAGAAACACGAAATTGACATTAATTAACACATGACAGCTTTAGTCGCATAACGGACGGTATTTTGGGAAAAGAAATTTGCTTGTGAGTAATTTTGCTCGTTAGAAGTTTCACAGCTCTAACTTAGACAACGAGGATAGTTTAATAAAGTTTATTCTTATTGTTTTGAATTATTAGGTTGGTGCATGTGAAATGTCGTTTTTTTTTTTTTTTTTAATGAAACTAAGTTATATTGTGTTTCTTCAAAAAAGAATGTATTTAAGAAAAATAATTTCCACACTTCTTTCAATTAATTACAACGATTAACTACTTCCATTATTCTAAATTTATAAAAATTATTGAACTTTGAATTCAAAAATTCTTCGAATGCTGCTTTACAGTGTCCTCATTTTGGAATAATTTGTTAAAAAGTTATTCAAATGTCTGAAGAAATGATAGTTGGAGAAAGGACTACCAAGTAGAGGAGAATGTGGCAAAATTTCACATTCTTTCTTGGAATGTTTCCGATCATTTTTCTTAAGGGGGCAGGGCAGTTTGACGAGTCTAAAAATTACTAATAGTTTGGAGGAACAATAAAAAGAAAAGTACATATTTGATTGACATAAGTTTTTGTAGCTTATTTTAGCACATTACGAAGTACATGAAATAACATTTAAAAAAAGGCTTTTATTTAACTTTTCGACGGTATCCTTTGGTATCCTTTTACATAACTTTTTCTTAAATTGCCTATCGGTGTGCATGATTCCAGCCGAACAGGATTAGCAGCAACAAAAAATCAAAAAACGTTTAAAAGTACACAGTATTCTTTACGCATTGACGATCTAACATTTCCGTTTTTGTGAAAATTATGAAAATAGCAGCTATTTGTTTTTGATCTATCGAATCTATACCTAAAATTTCTAGGTTTTTTGTTTATATTTCTCGAAACTGTTAACAATTAAAAAAATATCGATCGTCAATGCCTAAAAAATGTTGCACTAAAGATACTTACCAAGTTTCATAGAAATCGGTTGGTTAGATTCCGAGATATTGTGCACACCGTTTCTGAAAACCTATTTTCGAGAAAAACGCGTTTAAAGTTTCGAAACGTTATTTTTGACGACATCATATGCATCCTTCACGTGCCCTACACACTCCTTTTTCATTATGTCAATATTACCGTACACGAGTCAACGATAACTTTGTAAGTCTTGCTATCGCCATCTCCACTATAAAATAAATATTTTGTCTGGTGCAATGTTTCGGAGCTTGCAAATACGGTACGCATGTAGGTATACGGCTGGGCCTACATCGATTATACCCGAAAATAGGTTGTTTTAAAGGCTGGAATCGTTTGCATCTTGTTTCCAAGGCTTCAAACTACTATTTAAAACAAAAAAAGAAAAAAAAAGAAAAATGTTTTTTTCAAAATTTCAAACTGTCCTGCCCCCTTAAAACGTTATCATCGACTATCTTATCTTCCGACCTTTATTTTGAGTCATTTTCGATTAAAAAAGTCACCCATTTTTAATTTTACACATCAACGTTGGAGTGAATATTTATGTAACTTCCTTTAAATGCTGAATTAATATTTCCAGCTGTTATGGCAGTTTTTTTTTTCAAACTTACACTTACATGAAAACAATTACACGAATATTTCGATAATTTATAGCGTCAAATAATAATCTTTAAACAATTGTATTATGAATTTTTTACTATTAAATATACGTGTACTCTAGCTAATTTCTTCTTCTTAATTATTGTGTGAAAAAATTTAATACAAAATATCATTCCATCAATTTCAACTGTTGAGAAAACATTATTTCATTTGCACCAACCTAATAGTTATGAGATCGATTATAACCTAACAAATTTGGTTTGTTTTGTATTTTGATTTATCATGGATTCGTTTTGATTCATTTTGGATTTGTACTGTTTTTTCACTTCACAGATTCGATTAATGTCAATGTTTAAAGAAATAGGAATGACGAATTGGAAAGTATACTTGAAGAATATTGATTTGAAATTGTCGACGTGAATTTTATAAAGAGATGGAGTACGTAGAGAGCAACATAAGAATGGAATATTCTGTGCGTGATTGTTGATCGATGACGTTCTGGAAACACGATTACGTGGCGGTGAAAAATAGCCACCAGGAGAATGAAACAGAAGTTACATTCAACGAATCTCCATTTCCATTTAACTGCAGTTTTCCTACTGATATAAAAAAATTACTGACGAGAGTGTAACTGAAAAATTGAAAAAAGATCGTAGACTTTACATTAAGTACTTTCCAGTGATAATTAAAACAGTAATTATGGTTTCCAAATAAAGCAATTAATAAAACACAAAACTAAAAATAAGAAAAAATGTTCGTGGAAGATGACACAAATTTTTCATTAGACAGAAGTTACTATTGTTTTCGCTATCTCATAAAAAATAAAAATGATCCATATTTCCAAGCCAATTAAATTTTAGGATTGGCAAGTTTTTATTATTACAATCAAAGGCATTGTTATTTTATAATACTGTTTCTGGTACATTGAAAAAATAATCACGATTCATATTTGATGGTTTTATTATTACTATGTATATTATATATAGTTTTCAAATAAAGCAATTAATAAATCACAAAAATAAAAATAAGAAAACAAACTATTCATGAAAGATTGTAAATATTTTTCATCACATAAACATTTATTTTATATATTATACAGATATATTTCTAAACGAATTAAACTTTAAGATTAGTAAGTTTTTATTATTATAATTAAAGACGTTAACATTTTATTTTTCTTCGCTATAAATGGGTCAGATTACCTTTTCCACAGAAAAATTGATTACAAATAAAAAGATTAAAAATTACTATTGTTTCTACTATCTTAAAAAAAAATAATCACGAATCATATTTCCAAACGAATTAAATTTTAAGATCGGTAGATTTTTATTATTGCAATCGAAGACTTTGTTATTTTATTATCTCTTTTCGCTATAAACGAGTCAAATTTTAATTTCCACGGTGAAATTCATTGCAGAAGAAGCGACAGATTTTCGCTATTTTGAATTTCGAGCTTCGAAAAGCTTCAACAACCGAAGAAAGCAGCAAGACGAGGCGGAAAAAAATATATATAGTTACTTGAACTTTCAAATTCCACGAATTCCTTGCTCCAATTTCAGGCGTTCTCTGTTTGAAGCGTGCTCGACAATTTGACTTTCTGATGAAGCCTTGGCGTAGCAAGAAACGCTAGAGCGTGTTTTAAAATTCATTTTGTAACACTGCCGGCGTATCTAAGAGCCGCGAGTGTTCGTTTCAGGCTCTCAAGACCGATGTATCGAGAGTTTCAGATTTACGGAGAGCTGTCGATGACTGAGAAACCTGTTTAGATCAAGTGTTGTCACGAGACAATTGATTAGATTAAAAAGGGGATTGTTTCAGTTGTAAAATACAGATGAGATTTCGGCGCCGGAAAAGGCTGTGTTTCGAGAGATTCTGTGTATTTGATGACAAAGAGAGAATTTGCTGAAATTTTGATTCAGATAAATTCGACACCGATTTTCTTCTTTGCTTATTCTTTTTCTTTTGCTTGATTTTGTTTAGATCACAGATTGAAAAAGCATACATTCAATTATGCAAAGTTATGATGGTTTCTGTACAAATTTTATAGTAAAGAAATTAGGTTCAAATGTCTAAGTGTGCTGGGAAGTTTTCTTTTTTTAATTTATTAAATCTTGTCTAATTTTGAGTGTTAATTCAACGTATGGGAAACTGTAAATACCTATTGTTGTTTTGATACATAGTAATTACCTTTCTTTCATTTAATTTTTTGGGACACTCGGTATTCTGAGCCAGAAAACGAAACTAAGCTCAAACTAAATTGGTCGCTTCAAGTAGTTTAAAGTAAATTAATAATAGAAACTTAATCTGTGAAGGTGCTAATTTTTTACAAATTTTAAAACGCCCAATCCAAAGTTGTACCAATTCTAATACTACAAAAATGACATATTCACACTTTTTCTTTGTTCTTTTTTATGTGAAATTCATTCACTATCATAATTATCATAAAACAAAATAAAACGTCAGAATTGACAAGTAATTTCATATCTTGACAAGTAACCCAAAATTTCGAAAAAAAAAAAATTCTCGTCAACACTAAGGGCACGAAAACTTATCCTCAATAAATGTTCAAAAATTGTGTAAAGAATTGTTTCAAAATTCCCAAACCTGTCTAGTACCATTTGTTAAGATTTCTTAATTTATTTTTCTTAGTTAATAAATTGTCCATTGACATTCAGAAATATATTTTCCACACTTTGAATTTCGGCAACGAAAAATCCCTTCTGTAGACGTAAATTACAAAAATCGATTTAGACATGTGCACAGAGATTCGTTGCAAATCGAGTAACACTTTGATTGACAGTGACAAGAGTAACTCGAGAGTATGAGGAGAAAAGGCTGTTACCGAACGCGCGATAAAAGGTGTAAGAAACTAGTTTGCATTATCGTATACGTTCATCTAAATTGCATTCTCACTTTTTCTGCAAGGCTCACCGGTAACAGATAACAGCCGAGCATTATAAACCAGTTATCACTAATGTATTCACTCATCAAGCTCGTAAGTTCTTTAGAGGTATATAAGAGTTAACGAATGTGCTGTTCATTCAACTCTATGGTATAGTCGCGTATGGTTAATTCATTCAGAAATTACAACGCTATATTTCACGCTTAGGAGATATTTTTACATATTAACAAATATCATATTTCATTCAAACATCAAGATTTAATTAACAGGAAAATTAATAAGCTTATTACTTGTTATCTTATTACCAATTAGTTTATTAGTCTTGTTACGTGTTACGCAGTTATTTATTAGTATTACATTTGACGAACAGTTGTTCAGCTTTCCATTAGAATTATCCAATTCTTGTAGACATTCTTAAAAGTATTGAGTATACCCACTTTTTCTTAATAACTTCCATCGAATTTCCATCCTAGAACTTTGCGAATTTCTAAGTATTACAACTTACAAAATAATGTTGTTAAGTTTTTGTTTCCTATATTTGGACCGTTTATTTTGAAAGTGGTGTAAGTCCATTTAAAAAAAAAAAAAGAGATATCAAGAGATTCAATGTAAATTTTTTATGTATAACTAGTTAGTGTTTAATTTCTTAAAAAATTCCCATGTTTTGTAAATTTATTACCTACACGTCCTGGAAGACCGCTAAAATTTGAAAAAATCGCCCTGGCGCCTTTGTACCAAGATGCCAGGCCTATTACTTATGAAAAATATAAAGATATCAAGCAGTTATTACCTTATATACCTCCGGTGCATCATGACTATTTCAAAACACTGCCACATGCAGAGCATAAGTAAACACTACCAATATCTTGTAATTTTAACAATGTAATTAACGTCTAAAATTAAAAATATTACTTCTATTTTATATCGTGTCATTATTTGTAAACAAAATTGGATTAATATGAAGTATATTTTAAGTGATATTTGATTTTTCAGAATTGAAATTAAACGATTTTTACAATTGACTAATTTTGAAAGTGGTGTAAGTCCATTTGCAGCCCGTAAATATATATTATTTTAGTTAAATTCGCCTAAAACAAATTTATATAATCAAATTACATATTGATAAATCAGTAGAAACATTGTCAGACTTGATATAATTAACCTAAATTTTTTAATTGACAAATATGCTATGCTTTAATTTTCTCGAAACAAGAGGAAATGGACTTACACCACTTTCAAAATAAACGGTCCATTTGTCACTACAAATGTCGGTGTACAATATACAATCATACATGCGTTAAGATAGTTAATAATACAAAAACTACAGTACTTTTCATTTCTGTATTTCTACTATACGAATACTTTTGTCCTCCACTATACATGCATACAAATCCTGCAATACCACTGTAAAAGCTGCAGTGTCGGCCTATGTATACCTTGTTTTAAGATCTATCACACGCGGTTCAATTATTGTTCACCGCGCACGTTTTGTAATTTGTAGCGATGTCAAATTATCTTTATCATACGCTACAAGCGGTAACTTAATAGCGCCTGAATATTTGGGACGATGCACTGAAATGATACAGTTAACCTTCTACAATAACCTTAACAATCTCGTTTACTTTAGTTGTGGTACGGAAATACACTTTGACGGTTGAAAGAGTGGCTTTCCAATTGTTTGATACTGGTTGATTTTTATCTGATGTTTTCTTTTTTTTTTTAATCTATCCTTATTTATAGATTTGTATACAGGTTCTCGATGGAATCTTGAAAGCAGGCAAGGTTAATAATTGGTTAATTTTTAGTTGAAGTTGCAAGTTGACCACCTACAGGCCATTATGCATCCCCAGGTACCGAGGGAATTCTCATGTGACGTCAGGGAAATTCCGCGTGTTTCGACCGTAACAGATAATAACTTTATGAAGTGCCTTGACATGCAGCAAAAAAAAAAAAGTAAAATTGAAATTAGAGAATGCTTACAAAAATAGAGAACTATATTACTCGTATGTAAAAAGATCGTAGAAGGCATCCGATGGTCGATGGCTTCATAAACTTATTGTGCTATTCTTATTTTATTATTACTTGTGCGTATTCTTTAGAGTATTAGTATTAATTATGTATGGTGTATCCCTATTTTGTCGCACATAGGATCGCGCCGTAATTATGTTGTTACAATGTAACAATTATTAACGTTAAAAATGAAAAAAGTCAGATAATGTATATATATATATATTTTCCCAGTATATAAATAGCAGTATTTTCAGCAATAAAAAATGTCGACCATTTTAGAAGCATTTTTCCAAATTATTTTATTGGACTGTGAAAGGTTAGGCTAGGGTTAAACTGTTGAATATTTATTTGTTAAATAAATACAAGGTTTGATCTAAGTATATATTTATTAATTACTAGTGTATAGGTTTACAAAAACGAACAGAAATGCTGTTCTCAGTTTGAAGGATTTCAAAGAACTATGTATGTCTCGGAAAAGAACCGAGACGCTCAAGGGGTGCAATAAAAAACTAGTGTAGTACCCACTCAGGTAATACTGACCCTTGCGAGGGAGGGGACTGCACCAGCAAACGCAAATATCTATAACATTAAACATTATATCTATATACATTGCGTATTCTCAACATAAACGTTACAGAAAAATTGCTTGTACAGTAAATTGATCAATTAGTCATATCTAGAAGCAGAGATCTCTAAGAAATTGCAACAATTTAGCCAACTAATCCTCTTTCTCCGGTGAACTATCATCACACTGCTTAGAAGCCTCTGTACAACTTTCTCAGAGGAAAAACACTTGATTACTTAATACTTTGACTGCCACATTGGTCATATATGATCAGCCACGGTGGTCATTGGTGACCGGAGCGCTTGAACTTTTTACAATCGTAAAAATTGAATGAAAATTGACAGTTAGTGCATTTGGAATGTAACCGATAAATAGAAGATACTTTGAAATAAAAAGTGCCCTATTGAACAATTAAAAATTTTTATTAGAACATCAGTAAAATATTTAAAAGCCATTATATGCTTTGAATAATAAAAATACTTCCGTGGCGTCCTGAACGAAACATGTGGTTTCGGCGTGGCAGTCAAAGGGTTAAGAAAGTGTGGAAAGTTCATTGACTAACCGTAAGTTTGTGAGACGAATATCATATCGTACAAATTTACGTAGGTTAACGTGCAAAAGATCCCTCACATTTCCCAATTGGCGAACAATTTCACGGTGTACAAGGTCACGTCCAGTTGCGGCGATCTTTAAGGGAACTTCCGTTGCACGCACAACGAATTCTGATGGACGAAGGAAAATATTTTCGATCGCTTACGCGGCTGCACTCCGACGACACAGGCCAGGCGCTGACGCACAGTGCATACGTTATATTTCAAGGTTCTCAACTTTCATTTTTAACGATGAACTTTGTGTCATGAATTTTTTTTTTTAACGTGAAAAATGTGATCAACGTGATAAGAACGATTTTTGGATATCTTTCTGTTGTACGTGTTTCTACGTGGCTCGAGTAGAATCACAAATAGGGTGACTTGTCCAGTGATTGATCATTTGAGCTACAGATCTGTTAAAATTAGAATTGATAAATCGTTAATTAATCCAGTGAAGTTGTTTCGTTTCTAAGATTATACATCGCAGAACACAATTCTAGCAATATTTGACAGATACATAGCCTTAATTAAAAGTCTGGCATAGGATTAAGTGAAACGTGGGCCAAATGACCAATGAATGAACAAAAATTTCTAAAGGATGAATAGAGATATCCTAGTGAATGAACAGGATAGTTTTTTTTATTTTTTTAAAGAAAACGTGATTTTCAGTGTTTCTTCAAATTATTTTCAAAATACAAATTGTAGATGTGAAGAAATAAGCTTCGAACGTGTGGGACGCCGTGAGTAATGTATAGATTATAAGAAAAAAGATCATTTTTACAAAACATCTGTGGATTTCCACTGAAACTATTATGCAAATTTCTTCAAAAAAGAATGCAATAGGTGTTAATATTTCGTATAATCTGAGCAAACGTACATTCACTGTAGTGTGTTTATTCACTGGACAAATCACCATATCCTGATTTCACTTAACTCTAGGTAACTAACAAGGAAACTTCGGTAATTCGAAAATTTCGATTTCTTTTAAACTTTGCAATTTTTATTTTACTCTTTTCGGGGTGAAAACAGCCCTTGAACGAAGATAAGTGTCATTCAATTTGCAAAAATGCTTATAATTAAAATTTGATGGTTTTTTATGCCTTGTTATAGATGTAATAAAAATTGTAAAAATGGACAGTTCATTAAAACAAAAATGTTTACCAAATAGTAAGTCATTAATATTTTATTTTCTCAAGATCTACGTAAATGTACTCGTAGAAAGCTTTTCCTGTGCTTACTTTGTATTCGAATGAGTCTTAGTTTAATTTAACAAATTCTGTTGATTTTAAATTTCTTTGTTATATTAAAAAAGAAAATCATATTGCGTTGTTTTCTAAAATCGAAAATAATTTCTTATCAAGACATTGCGCAATGCACTGTTTCAACGAATTAGAAAAACTCGCGTATAAGCGAATTATCCAAATATTGCGAGATTCAAATGTTCTATTTGTCATTTTTACCAATGATTAATTATCCAGAGTTAATTCATTAATTTCACAATCCTATTTTATTAAGCAATTTAATTTCATTTATCATTCACTTTGTTGCATCATCTGTTTACGATGAATTTTCGGACATCGCAAGTGTCGTCTTTAAATTACGCATATTCGAGTTTTTCTTTCTATACTTACCAGTTTCTTTTCACTTATGTTTTATGATACGTCCGTTCGTCCTGAGGAGAATGTATTATTCTTGTTGTTGTTATTCCTTACTGCGTATATCCAGGTAAAGGAAGATAAGTCGAGAACAAGTATACTGCTCTTAGAAGGTTCATACTGTACACATAGAGTATGTATCAGGAAGTATGGTTTTAATATCTGAAATTGTTCGACTTTTCCCTGTTGAGATATTTAAAGAACGATATAAACTCGTGTATTTTTATTCTTCGGAGAATCATTTGAAACAGATAAAAAGATAACGAAACGTGTGTGGTTACTGTTTGCATAATGTGAGAAGGACGTTGCAGTAACGTCTTGTGGGAAATGTGCGAGGAGAGTAATATACAAGACGCCTCAAAATGTGTGGGCATAACTTGATGGATTGATTCAGTACGCTGAAATAAGAAAAAAAGTTCATATAAAAATATATCCGATATGAACTTGTTTCCAAATTATTGCCAATTTTGTGTGATGTCTGTTATTTAATAATTTTCGTATAAATTGTTCAAAGTAACTCTCCTTGGCTAAAATGCAAGGATTAATCTATTATTATCAATGTAAATTATCAGTCAAATTGTTATGAAATGTATTAGATGATCACTTCAAATTATTATTTAGCAAATTCCAGATTTAGCAAATTTCCATATGTTCTGTTACTACCAAGAACGTGTATTAAACTGATTGAAATAAATTACAAAATAGTGTTTACATAGCAAATCAGAAATCGGGTTTCATGTGTTTATAGGAATTCTTTTTTTTTTCTTATTTTAGCGAACAGAAGTCATTCCTGAAGTTGTTGCCCACGTGTTTTGAAACACTCTGTATATCAATAAAAGGAAAAAGAAAAAGAAAATAACTGCACTAGATAAGTTTAATTTAACAGTAAATAAAATTGGTAAAAATATTTTAAATTATTCTTTAAAGTTGCGTATTTTAACTTTGCGTGAAATCCTTCGAACTTTCGACATTTCTAAGGTTATTCTTTGAGCGACATTTAGAGAAAAACTGAAGCAATTTTAGTAATCATTCAAACTATATTATTTCTGGATAATGTAGTAGTACAGTATCTAATTCTCATTTTGATCAAGATTTTGTTTTGTATTTATTTACAAAAAGACTTCGTTATAATTAAACTGCGGATTTGAATGCATTTATAAGAAATTTGAAGACAAAATTGCACCGAATGCGCGTAATCTGAAAAGCCTGTACAAAATATTCACATTACAGTGCTTTTTATAGTACCTGATAGATGAAATAATTTTCTAACGAAGTTGTATACTTATTTTCACTACATTTTCAAAAATATGAATTTCCACAAAAATCCGCAGTGTAATTATAACATTTTCCAAAGTTGAAATGTATAATACCTTTTGTTTTTCTTACATTTCGCGTTATAATTCGTCGCTTTCGTGCTTGAATTACTTGAAAATGACCAAAATCATACACATAATACAAAAAGCTATTTTTACATTTGCAGAATATTTGAAAACAGCGAATATCGCTAGTTAAACGAAAAATTCGTATTTTATTGGATTCATCGTGGAATTTCTCGGATAGGATTGCCAATGGCTAAGAGTAAGCAGGATCAGTTAGCTTCAGATGAGTTAAATACCGTGCGATTCCCAAGATCCCAAACTCTTGCGCAAACTTACAAGTATTATTTCTCTACCTCTCTTCCCTTTCACGAGCGGAGAACACGTTCTCCCATCAACTCAGCTCTTTGATCTCCTCGACCTTAACCCTGATCGCGGCTTCAGACTCGAACTGGTCGCGAAACACGCGTTCATTTTTCTTCTAAAATTCACATGCTGGTCGCGTTCCTTTTCGCATGGAACAGCCACGTGGCTCACCTCGCCGACCTTGTCCGACATTCTTCGTTTCGAGCAATCGAAATGGTCCTCGCGGCGCACGGTGTTTTAACTCTTTTAGTGCCGCGCGAAAACGGGTGCCTGTGCGAAGATAACCGGAGGAATTTGACGAATTTACTAGGGCTTGGAAAAATCCTCATAAAAACCAAACTAAAAATGATATTTAAGAAATTCAAAATGCAGCGTATTGTAGGAGAAAGGGAGAATAATTTCGTACCAATTATACTTCAATACTTATTAAAAATCATAGATTTAACAGCAATATAAATTATGATAGAAAACATAAAGTCGAGTTGCTCCTGTACAAACAATATTTACACCTATCATCGCTTGATCAATTTTGTGTAAGTCTCATAGTATGAAATATAAGTATTTCATTTTCAATAATTTTCATTAAAATAATCAATATCAGTCCTGATAACAAAATGGTAACTCCATGATACACGGAAAGCATCAGACAGATCCACTACAGAACAAGTGGATCGTGTAGCTGGTACAACGTGACTGAAAAAAATTTAGGTATTATTATAAACATTTATATATCATTTTTTCAATTGCAATGCAATGAATTTGAACCATTTATAACGTTTTATAAAGTTATTTTGAAATACAGAACTCTTGTGATGTGTATAATAGGCGCCAACGCTTGCGCAACGATATATCGTCGTTCGGCACTAAAAGGGTTAATACTCTGCTGTGTAACCGCGGAAAACTCCGTTTCATCTTTAAAAAGTACAGTAAATACGGTGAAGTAAATACAGATCGTTGAGAACAAGTGAGATTGTTAAAGATTACGATTTTTCTAATTAAAAAGCAGAAAAGGGAAGCAAACTGGGGCTCCACAAGCCAAAGAAATAGATGCATCGATATGTAGAGCTTCTAATTTTAAGGCAACTTAAGTTAATTTGACTTAAATGGAATAGATAGAGGTAGGAATGACTAGGGATACGAGAGAATGCCGAATGAGAGTGGAATGCGTGAATGCAAGTTTCTTTTGTGTTTTGAGAGATAAAATATATGTAAAACCAAGTTCCTTTCATGACCGTAAGGCTGAAATAAAGAGTATTATTATTATTATTAAGATTAAAATTTTTCTGTATTGTTTCATTTGCAAATTTGGAATATTTGAAAGAAAAAGTGAACTATTTAACCAGTTAACTGTGGCGATCTTTTTGCAAACCGCGCACCAGTGTGTGTTACTGCACCGCTTACGAGTTAGCTCTCAGGAAGTTATGAATCCAACTCAAATTATTTATAATTTTTATTTGCTTGTTTCATTTCGTCCTTGACCTCAAAATATTTTAAACATATTAAAATTTACGAATATAATTTATTTTTCGCCAAAATTACAATTTAAATATCAAATTGTAACAAAATTTTACGCATGACGGATATAGTCGTCATGACACAAAATTTTGCCACATCTCCATGACGGATATAGTCGTCAAACACACTTAACTGGTTAAATAAAAATTCTTTTATTTAAAAAGATGTACAAAGGTACATATTTTGAGATAGTAACCCTTTGCACTGCAAGCTTGTTTCCGTACGCAAAAGCAATTATAAAATACACTGTTGGGTTATAAAATTTTTTTCAGTAGACACAGTATCCAGTTTATAAGCAAAAATCTATTTACCTTGGCACCACGTGTGTTAGACTCGTCAAAGATGTCATAAAGAACCGCAAGAGGCACCGTTATACCTAACAAACTTATTTCTTAAATTTTAACGATAGTTTCCCGCTCTCGCGCTGTAATAGACACACCCAGGCATCGAAATTCCAATGAAGATACATTTCAACCAATTCCCACACTGCAGTTCACTAATAGAACATTATACAATGTTTATAAAACACCATGCACAAGCAATCACGAAAAAGTACAATACAATCCACCGAGTAATACAAAAGTTTAGGAGGCACAAACACATGTTACACAAACTCATTTTATAGCTCATTGTCAGTATTGGAGAAAGCCAATGTCGACAGTTTAACTAGAAGAAAATTATATAGAACAATGGAGATTATATAATTGACTGACAAACAAATTTCACATGCCAAATTTGCTCGTATTGTATTAGGAGCAAATTTTATTGTATGAATTTTTGCACTGATCGTATATTTTGTTGACTATTTACAAGAAAAATTATACATTCTATTTGAGCACAGTGTATACAGTCCGCTGTAATAAACAATTGGAAGGCTTCACTCGATCCAAATACGAGTTACAAAGTCCACGTCTTGAAATCATCGAGAATTATAAAAAGTCGGCTCAGTGACGCATTACATACAATTTGAATATTTACTTGAATCACTTCTGTACAAGTAATTTTAATTTTAGATATTTCTTCCCAATAAGAACACTTTATTAATGGAATTAATATAATGGTTAGTGAGAATTATCGTTGAAGTTAGTTCAAAGAATAGCATGTTTAGTGAGATTCATCGTTAGAGTGAAAACGTTAAAAGTTCAGATATTTGAATTTTTATATCCATTCCAAATCTACTAATTTTTCTCTAAAATAATTAAGCTTTTTAATTTAAGTTTCAATTAAATTTTAAGCTATTAAATTATAATTTTATCTGCGGGAATCGGAGGAAATTACTGTGCGACGCGGAGATCTGTTTTGTCGCCTCGTTGAAGTCTCCGAGCGAGCACTTATGGCGAGTCGTCGATGAATACTCGGTTTCTTTCTCTGTAATCGTTGCTGTTAGATGACTTTTGTACGTGCTGTGTAATACTTTCGCATCAGTTGAAGATTGCATATTTTATAGTTGCATTTAGAAATTTAAGAATTGTTGGAAATTTTAGTTTTTATTTTTGCAATTTTATTGTTTTAAAATATATTTACGAATATGTAATTTGGTGGATTTTATAATTTTATTGAAAAATAAGGTGTATCGAATAAAATACTGTTGTTGTTACAAAATGTCGAAAACTAAAGAAAAATTAAAAAAATAAATAAAGAGAGAAGGAAGAATTTGAGTTTTGTTCAAAGATTGTGAAGGTATAATTCTGTTTTTCGTAAAATCCGATTAAACATAAAACATAAATTCATTCTATCATAAAAATGGGATTCTCATGAATATTTCATTTCAATTTAGTCAAGATACTAACCTTAATAATTACTTTAATTCCCATTGCTTGCAAGAAGAGTATATTGTATTTTATAATTTAAAATTAATTATTCATAATTATATTAGTTTCTGCGTTCTCGATAATACTTATTCGAATAACCAGTGAAAAAAATTAAACAAAAGGCGAAGTATTCCTCAGTTTTTGCGATGATTTTTTGTTACATTCGTGAATCGCTTTCGGAACGTGTGAATATTAACAGTTAACAGAAGAATTGCACAAATATCACAAACTTAGGAGAGTTTACTTACAGAATATAATCCCCAAGTATAAATCGTTTATTTTGATGAGATTTATGTACGATACAATTTAAAAAAAGCATTCAACAAAGTATTTAATAAAAAAAATTCAGTAAAATATTTAACAAAAAAAAAAATTAAAAAGATACTTAACTTTTGCATAGTGAAATTCATGTTAAAAAGGTGAAAATAACCTACAAAGTTGACGGTACAAAACATTTTATTCCATGCAAACTTAAAAAAGAAAATGAACTGATAAAAAAAAAGTACTATAATTATTTGAGGGATCTCTTTGAGCCACATCATTCGATGAAAGAAAATTTTAATCGGTCTTACAACAGAATAGTCTGACTCTTTACCGACCGCCTCATTCAGGCTCGAATACATCGCTACTAGTGGCTCGAGTTTGGCTACCGTGCTTATTTTTACAGCTCTAAGAATTTTAAATCAAAACTTGTAAGAGTGCTTACTATATCGTTCGCTTTCTCTTGCTATAGGGTAATTAATTAATTGCGCTGACAGTCAGAAACTGATTAATAGGCTCCCAGTCGATAAGCATAGACAGCAGAAATCCGATTAATAAGCTTCCGTTCGGTAAATTGTTAAGCTAAATCACGTCAAGTAGTTTACTCTGTATATTCATACTACCTGGTGCGTAACATTTTTACATTTAATCAAAAATACAGTATTTTTCAATTTCAATTTCACCGCAGACACTGCCAAATGGTATATCTCTATTATTCACGAAAAAAAAGAGGAAAGAAAAGAAAGAAACAATTTCACTTAATTAACTGGAAAAATCCATCTCGAAGATAAATCCACGAATAAACAAGCGACATAAAACTCCACCTTTCCACGCGAAACTTTCATTTAATTCAGCCTGCAATCGACTGGCGAACACGCCCGAGAATAAATGTGTTACGCTCGTAAATTCGGGTGTGTCCTCGTGTGTGCTCGTAGTCAACACGCACGCTAACCGAGTGACACACTGTTCGGGGGCGCAGGTGAGACCATTTTCGCGTATCCGGTCATCAGGCAGTCATATCCGGTCTGCGCCGTTCCGATAAATAGATCGATTCTCGTTCGTCACGATTCTTCGCGTGATTGCGTCGTTTGTGCGAGGAGAAAGGGACAAGTTAGGATGGTCGACGAGTTGTTCGGCGTTAATGAAACCTTGACAAACGTTTTTTTGAGGGAATTGAGTGATCCTGAAGGCTGGAAACGGCGACAGTAATTGAAGATTTCGGTGCGACAAATTGGACATCTCTGTGTTTGGTTATTTTTAAATTAGAACGTGAAAGTAAATTAAACAACTCTGTTATTTGGTATAACAAAGTGTCAGATACAATTGTTTGCAAAAAGTATTAATTCGTAAAAAAACATGAAACGTGTATCGTAAATTGGAACAATATTGGCAGATTTTTGCAACATTTCGCCGTGTAGCATGAAAATGAAAATGTTTATAGCTTTGAGATAGAAATAAATATTCTATTATAATATTACACATTTTATTATTTTATTACAGGTATAAAAATTCAACTAGAATAAAAATACAATTTTATTCTTATCATTTTTCAATATGTATTAATTACTTGCCTGGATATATCATATGAAAAGCATTAACAGCCAAAATTCTGTTAATTTGGAATTGCATCGATACTTAAATTTCTTCCTTTTTAATATTTAATTTGTTCGTTTCTTTTTACTTTTTTTATTTTTTAATTTAATAATTTATTTGGGGTACAAAGTAATTAATTATTATGGATTAATTTTTTACGTATTTAATTACATTCTAATTATTGAAATGTAAGCGTTGACCTGATAAATTGGAAATTCGTAATGAATTTCTTTTTGACAATGACACGTTATTCATTGCACCCAGTCAGATTCTTTTTCCCCCAATTGAATCTTTCTCATTTACAAGAAATATTTTGCAGACATTACTACTTTTCATAACATAAATACAAGTATTGAAATTACTGCGTTTTGGATTTAGAAGATGGATTTTTAGACTCGTTGATTTCTCAAAAGTCCATTTCCCTTCATCGTCTCTTTTTCGATGGATTATTTTGTCCTCGAATTTCTTAGTGTATTCACTAGCTGGTGTTGTGTTAGATTCGTCCAAAAATTGGACGAACTCTTAGTTCTGAATTTATATAAGTAGATTAATATCGCAGATGCGCATACAGAGATGTGCATTATGATATTTCTGCGTGTCAACCCTTTGCAGTTTTGTGTCGAATGTGCCTCGACATCACATTTCGGAAGCAATGCTAGTTATTCCATGAATACTTTTCGTTGTATTGTGATTGTACAATTAAAAAAGAAAATAAAAATACATATATTCTTTTTCTGTTTTTTTTTTTTGTATCGAAAATAAAATAAAATTGAACATGTAACTCGAACCAGATGGAACGAAATTGCGAGAATATTATAAACTGCAAAGGGCTAGAAATTATAAATAAACAAAAAAGAAAATTATATTTCTGATATTCGCGAAAGTTTCTATTTTCTAAAAAGTCTTCATTTTTGGAGATAATCGAGACTTCGAAATGGCATAGTCGCTATTTCGAAAAAGAAAAAAATAATCCGGAGTTGCTTTTGTTTGGCGCTGAGGTATAGAATGATCTACTTGAAACACCGATGTTCTCCAAGTCTACTTTCCATCGTTAATCAGAGAAAAACAAGATTCATCTAATTACGAGGGAAACACACAGCCGAATACAAAAACAGGGGAACACATACACATTCTAGTTACTCGATAGCCAGGGAACATCACAGTTAGCTTTCAACCTGGCCGTTGCCTACGGTTTTCGACATAATTGCGCGTACGAGCGGGGCAAACAATAATCCCTGCGCGTGGAACGGAGGGCTCGTGTAGCAACAAACAAAGCGTCGAGTGGCCAGGTAGCAAAGCATTCGTGCAACAGCGAATTGAAAGCCAGAGGGTGTTGTGCACCGGTAAGAGAGGATGGCCAACGTGAACGGGGCAGGTACACGAATTTACATGCAGCTGCGTTGACTCGGCTTTAATAATTCAGAGGGTCGACTGACCAGCTCCGACAACGTGTCTGTGGTCGAAGGACCATGTTCCAGGATACGAAATAGACGGAGAAAGTTTGTTACAGTTGACCCCTTTTGGGTGATTGGTTTTTATGGGCTTGGAGGAGGAAGTGGATGTAGGGCAGCTGGCAGGTTTCAAATTTGTGGAGTTTGGAGGTGGAAGTGGGATTTTTGAGAGATTTCAATGGAGTATTTTAGAAAAGGAAATGGTTTTGTGAGGGCAGGATTCAGGATTCACTTAGAAAAATTAAATTTTTGAGAGATTCGAGTGAAGTGTCTGGGAAAAGGAAGGGATTTGCCGAAATAAAATTAGATTCTTGAGAAAGTGACGAATAGGTATTGAAATTATTATTTTTTTCTTATCTTTAATAATTGATTTATAATTATGGAAAAAGTGTCTTAAATAAAGCTCAAGAAATTATTTTTTTTCTACCCTTAATAATTGATTTATAATTCTGAAAAAAGTATCTCAAGTAAAGCTCAAGAAATTATTTTTTTTTCTACACTTAACAATTTATTTGTAATTCTGAAAAAAAAAGAATATCTCAAGTAAAGTTAGCCTGTAGCTCTTTTACCTTTCTTTCATTTAAATATCTTAAGTAATAACTGAGAAAATAAATAGAAAAGTCTAGAGGTTTTACTCCTATATTACTCTTAAACGGAGGGATACAGATCTGAAATTTTGCAGAACGATTTTTCAAGCAAACAACAAAAATAAAAATTGCCTTGCGAACCGCTTATATATACTTAATCTGCTAGGCCCTTTGGATGGAATATTTTGGAAAAGAAGGTGATACATGATTTATGAAGATAGATTCTTGAGAAAGTTGAAATTTTGAGAGGTTTAGCTTGAGTATTTGGGAAAAGTAAGTGATTTATGAAGGTAGAGCTAAGAATTGTTAGCAAAATTATATCTATCGGAGATCTAAGTGCAGTATTTTAAAAAAGAGAAAGCTGCTTTTTGCAGAAATAGAAATAAAGGTTCTTGAGAAAGTGATGAGTAAGTGTTACAGTTTTTAGAAATTTGTATGATTTGATGATATGTGCAGGTAGATTTGAGGATTCTTGAGAAAGTGGGATTTTTGAGAAAATATCTTGAACAATTTAGGTGAAGGAAGTGGCTTCTGGAAATAGATATCGAAAATTCTTGAGAAAATGAGTAAAAAACGGGTAGGTGTTGCATTTTTTAGAAGTTTAGGTGGAATATTTTGGGAAAGTAAATACACGATTTATGGGGACAGATTTGAGGATTCTTGCGAAAGTTGGAGTTTTAAGAGATATAGATCGTATATTTCGGAAACAGAGGCGTTTTGTGAAGATAGAATTAAGAATTTTTAAGAAAATTAGACTTCTGGGAGATCTGGATGCAGTATCTTGGAAAAGAACAAACTGCTTGTGGAGATTGAATTGAAAATTTTTAAAAAAGTGATAGCTAAGTGTCGCAATTTTCAGAAATTTTGATATTTTGAAAAATTAGTTAATTTATAGAGATAGATTTGAGGAATCTTGAGAAAGCGAAATTTTTGAGAGACTTCCTTGGAGAATTTTGAAAAAAAAGTAGCTTGTGGAAATAGAATTGAAGATTCTTGAGAAAGTGACAAGTAGATGTTGCAGTTTTCAAAAATTTTCATAATTTATACAGATAATTTTGAGGTTTCTAGAGAAAGTGAGATTTTTGAGAAATTTCCTTGGCCAATTTAGGTAACAGAAGTGGTTTATGGAAATAGAATTGAAGATTCTTGAAAAATTGATGCACAAGCGTTGCACTTTTCAGAAATTCAGGCAAAATATTCTGAGAAAACAGAGAATTTCTGGAGATAGATTTGAGGATCCTTGAGAAAGTGTGATTTTTCGTAGAATTCTGCGGAATATTTTAAAAAGGAAAGCAGTTTGCGAAGGTAGAATTTCAGATTCATAAGAAAATTAAATTCTACGTAGATCTGGATGAAGTATTTTGAAGAATTTAAGATTCTTAACGATTATAGTCCCTCCTGACATTCTCAATCTAGACACTCAACCCCTAAACAGATAACGAACAACTGTCAATGAAACACAGTTCCCATCCATCTTCGCTAACAAACATCGATGAACCCTGTCCATTTAATTTCATCGACGCCGGTGGAACGTTTTCGGAATTAATCAAATTAATGCCAGCGAGGTCTGGGCCACGATTAATTCGGGTGAAACACGGCCACCGCGCCTATGGCAACGAGAATCCGGCCGCAAAGCTGGCAATGCATAGCACAAAGCGTGTAATATACCATGAGCTGTGTGCAAAACGTCTTTCACGGAATGGAGAAGTGGCGAGGTTGGTCCATTAAGCCAGTACGTTTATACAACTCGCGTTTGTCCCGCATTCTACTCTTCCCGCGAGTTCTCCCCTCGTTTCCTTCTAGCCAGATTTGCCATGGTTTCCCCATCTATGGGGAATCGCGGTTTTCCGCTTGTCTGCGATTCGATTATTCGACGATGGCGAGATACAATATGTAGCGTACATAAAATTAGCTTTAAACGTATTAGATTAGGGGTATCGGAAAGCAGTATCGTTTTTGTTAAAAAATATTTTTTAAAAATGAAGAAAAAATTATATTTAAATCCTCAAAATATAAATAATTTGAATTATAAAATTTGAAAATTCCCAATAATTTAATTATTACATAATTCGTTTTAAATAATTAAATTTTATATTTAAATTCCCTAAGATATAAATAATTTAATTATTGCCCTACAAATACTGTAGCTTATACTTTAGAATATTACGATAGTAACTCCTAATCGTACATAATTCTAAACGTATATAGAAAGTTTAGGATCTGTAGTATCGTTGGTTGTCTCTATTACCTTGTAAATATTAGGTTGTTCAGAAAGTTCATGCCGATTTTCGATAGGTGATGTTTGAATATATTACAACATATAAAGTTGTACGAAAACACGAAGTTCGCATATAGTCACGAAGTTCACGTGTCTTTTGAAAGTTTATTCGTTGTAGTTATTAGTTTCTTCTCTATGTTACATTGTCTTAAAGATGGGAGAAAATAGAGTACACTTCTGACATCAAATATTTTTCTTTTAATGAAAAGGAAAATGTTTAAAGAGGCGGTAACCTATCAGAAAAAATTGTTCGCAAACGATTGACAAAATCTAAAAATGGCAATTTCGATCTTAAAGAAAATAAAGAAACAAAGTTTTTGGTAAAACGGAATTTTTTAATTCCCAGAAAAATGACGAAGAACTTTAGAACTAAAAAGTGTATACCTTACAGAACAGTACCTGCTTTGAAGTATGAATTTGGCTTATTTACTTAAAAGTCGGCACAAATTTTCCGGACAACCCAATAGCTTACATTTTAGGATATTACGATACATCTATATTATTCAAACTTACTATGAAAATGGGTGTTCTTTGAAAAATACCCGTCGAAAGATTCGTGATCCCTTGGATTTGGCAAATAATTAGCCAAACGAGTCTTCAGTTCAAAGATTGACGAAAAAATTCGAGAGAAACTGGTTGTGTTATTGATAAACCAAAAAGTGGAAGATCAGAACCTGTAAGCACAAACGAAAACATTTCTGCTGTCAGTGATAGCGTTGAAAATGAACCAACAACATCAATTTCACGTCGTTCGCAAGAATTGGACATATTTTATGGTTCTGCATGGAGGATTTTGCATAAAGATTTGCATTTACACGCGTACAAAATTCAATTAACCCAGGAATTTAAGTAAGCAGATCATTTACAATGTCGTAATTTCGCTAGTTGAATTGTTGAATAATGAAAAACAGATTCATTGTTTTCAAGCAAAATTTTCTCCAGTGACGAAGCTTATTTCACAATGGATGAATTCGTTAACCCCTTACCCTATAACAAGTTAGACTTGTGGCACAGATTCTGGTTAAGATTTACAGAAAAACAATTATATTATTGATAAACATCAATTTTAATTCCAACTTCTTTTATAATTTATAACACTCAGGATAGCCAATTGTGATTAAACTGTAATACATTAGCGTTTTTTGCGTAAAAGGTACGAAAACTGTATAATCAGCAAAAGAAATCATAGGTCAAGGGGTTAATAGGTAAAATTGTTGTATCTGATCTGATGAAAATCCTCATGTTGTTTATGAAAAATCTCTACATCTACGAAAAGTCACTGTTTGATGTACATTTTGGGCAAATGGAGTCATTCGACCATTTCTCTTCGAAGACGATGCTGGAAATGCTGTTACTGTGAATACTAAGCGATATCACTCAACGTTGAGTGACTTTTAATGGTCAAAATTGAATAACACTCTTGAATTTTTTATTCGTTATTACATATATCAATAAATTTTAATTACTTGGAATTTGTAAAATTAGCACAGTCACCGAATATATTTGTAAAAGAACTCATGGTGGAAGTAGATACATTTTAGTTACACTTGGTATGGTAAATATACGGCATTTTTTGTCGTAGGCTTTAATTTTCTCAATATACAAGTTCATCAACATTTTTATCTCCGTACGAAATGTAAATTTAAAACCATATTTTCCGTTTGAGCCTGGTTTTGTATGTTAATATATAATTGTGTGTGCTACAATATATCAGGATACGAAAATTTAAAGGTGGCGTCTGATAACTACCCATAATTATTCCCATTCTTACATTACCTGTAATTTTTTTCCATTTACACGATACCTTTTTATTTCCTTTTTTTTTTTTTTTTACTATTTGTGTATCATGTAGGAAATAGCGTTATTGAAATGAGACGTAACAATTGATCAATTTTCATGCTTTTCGTAACAGTAGAGGTGCTATTTACCAAGCAATGAAGCTTCGTTACTGCATGATCATGGTGTCCACGTCATTCATGAAGCTTCCATCCAGCGGGACAGTTATCCAATGATATATTTCGGTCAGTTCTTTCGAACGAAGGAAATGACTGATTAGACTTCAGGTCAAGCTTCATTATTCATCTGTTATGCTAGTGTGAAGTCGTTCAGTGTTACGTGAACTGTTAGAAAATCTAACGGTACTGTCTGTTATAGTCATCAATCGAATCCCGTTAATTAACGATCTAACATGTGTATATAAGTTCCTTCTTTTTTTTTTCTTACTCGTAACTTTCGATTTAATAATGTGAAATTAGAGATGGATTTTAAATAGTGAGAATTGTTTTCTGAGAATTTTGAACGTATTTTTTTAATTTGCTATTGTTCAAGGTTTACTGAAAATTGTTGTTTTACCATTCATTATAAACTTCTACAAATTTTTATCTACACAGATCGAACAGGTTTTAAAAGAAAAATCTTGGAATTTCAAACTTTCAAGATTTATTCAAAATGAGTTGTTATAACATATTGTAACGTTATTTCTGTTATTGCAGACTTAATATTCTTTTTTAAACGTATTTTAATGATAATATGTTACCATGATAATTATATACAATAAAGTATTACATGATTTACAAGAATTAATTCTAATATAATTGAGACTTCTTTAATACTTTTCATAAATTACAATAATTTGAAAATAAATATTAAGGTAATTTTACTAAATATTTAAGTAATTTTTTAATTTTCAATTATTTTAATCAAAATTATTTCAATGCTTGTCAATCATTTGATAGTTTGTTTTACATAATTATTACCGAAATTACAGATACAATTTGGCTACTATACTAGTAGATTAATTAAAGGAAAAAATGGGATTTTTTTTCCTAAAAGCATCACTTGTTTTCCACTGTACACTGATTTTCTCCATTCACTATTTTTTTATTTTCTTAAAGTAGAACCCATGAAAATACAATCTGGGACTGCAATTTTAAAGAAACTGTGGACTTTAAGAAATTCTTTTCTTTTCTGAAATTGTAACTACGATTTTTTTTTTTTTTTTTTTTTAACAATAAAGGGTAAAATCAGAATTTCGAAGCTAATATCACAGTAATTATAATCTCTAAAAAATAACTAACTAGAAGACTTTTTCTATACATACATTTCTTATTAAACAACATTGTAGAAAATAACGTTACACGGGTGAATTTAACGAAATTCACATTCTTTCACTGAACGCGTGTATGAAAGCATCTGCTTTCAAAGAGTTAGAACAAAGAAGTCTAATTTCGTTGTTTCCAAGTCACTTCACGTAACAATCTAGCCAAACCAAATTCACGAGCCCACGTAAACACACATGACACACAAACTCTTTCTCCCCACTTGTTTGACTGTAACAAAACCTGAAGACACCAAAACTTCAGAAGATCATGCTCCTCACGTTCGAATCCAAAGGAATCCCGACGAAATTGGCAAGCAACTCGCGAAGGAACAATGGTCGTAGTTCCAGGAACTGACTTCGTAGAAAATTTTACGTTAAACAGAAATACAGAAAAAAGCTATTGTGGAGATAAAATTGGTGAAAAAGAAAACAAAACAACAAACAACCATATTGACTGTTTAAGTGATTACATATACTACCGTGCATAAATACTTTCACATATTTTCGAACGCTTTTCAATTTCTTCACATCAAATGACTGTAACTTTGATATTTTCTAGAGTTTCCTAATATAATTTTATTATAATTGTATTTTTATTATTTATTTTAGTTATAAGTTATAAAACATTTGTTATCTTCAGGAGTTTAAATTCTTTTCTTTTTTTTCAAAGAAATTAAACAAATTTTCATTTTATGTGCTCCAACGTAATACTTATATTTGTCCAATAGTGTCCCCCTGTTTGTCGAATGGTCTTCACGGTCTTTTGCGTTGTGTGTCTGTATGTTTCAGTCAATCCACCAAGAATAGGTTTTTACGGCTGACGGCGTAAGGCTCGCGAGAAATTATTTACTTGCGCCGTATGGCAGAAATAGCGTGGCCGGATATTTATTTATCCACTGTCCTCGTGAGTGTGCGGTATCCGCGACGAAAATATAATTTCCTTAGGAAAGTCGATTGTTGTTCGCCATACGTGGCCCGGATGGTGATTCTGGGAAGCCAACTGGCTACTAGATGCTTCTCTGTTACTAGAAATGGAGTCTTGGTGATTCTGAGCAATGTTTGAAGATGTTTGAGAACGTTTAGGAGAATTTGAATATGATTGAATTGATGGGGAAAAAAATATGACACATAAGAAGTGATCAGTTATGAAGAAAGTAGTGTTCTTCGTATTGTTCAAATCAAAAATAATAAATTTTATACATCAGTTACTTGTTTCATATGATGTGTAGACTGTTTCAAGTTAATTCGTTATTAGAGTAATTTAGTTTTGCTTCGTTTTCAGTTTTGAATATTTTTGACGAAAAGGATGAACGAAGATAGTTGAAATCGTGTGAATAAAATAATATTATAATAATATAATATAATAACTTAATATTAATTCAGTGAAGTTACTATACTTTTGAAATTTGGTGTAATAGGAAAATATAAAATGTCTGATGGTATATATAAGACTGTAGTAGTATCAAAAAGGTTTCTGTACTGGTTATGAAAAATTTAAATAATAATAACAATCAATAACATTCTAAGATTTTCTATGATCTTTGAATACCAGCACCCTATACTGTTTTTGCTATCATTTCTTTAATATTAAATTATTACTTTATAAATACCATAGAATCGTCAGTCTATGTGCTTTCTCTATTTTCTGCAAGAACCTCGAATTTCCATTACAGCGTAAAACACATATAAAGTAAATTGAAATCTCTAAGCACACTAGACTTGCTCTAATACTTCATCTAATATTTCTTTAAAACCAAGTCATTAATCAGATTGGAAATGCTATAAGAATAGTCAGTGAATGTTTTGTTAAACATTCTAACACACCTTTTCAACTTAAATGAACTTGTAAAAAGTTTCAATTTTTGTACAGTATAAAAACACGCAGAATGTGAATTGAAATTTCTGAACACTTTACACTACTTCTACTATGTTTTAGAACTGATTCATTAATAAGTCTAACGGTGCCATTTAGAATTGTCGGTAAATGGTTTGTCAAACATTCTAGCACATCTTTTCAACTTGAATGAACTTGTACAGTGTAAAACACAGAAAGTGAATTGAGATGTATGAACACTGTACACTATTTCTCTAATCATTTCCCGAACAAAACTCTCGCACAACAATCCTTAAATAATTTACTGTGGGACATTCTAATATGTATTTTTCCAATTCCTGTAAAATCCTCTAATCTTCACACAGTAAAGAAGACATCAAAAGTGATGTAAAGTTTCTAAACACTCTACACTACTTTTCCCATCATTTTCTCAACAGTACTCTCACAACAATCATCTTTTAAATTTACTGTCAAACATTGTAATGTAGCTTTCCACTTGCTAAAAAACTCTCCAACGTTCACATTCCAAGGAAAATATCAAAAGTGATGTGAAATCCGCGAAACACTACACTATTTCTTCCGTAATTTTCCCAAGAAAACTCACGCAACAATCTTCAATAAATTTACCGTGGAACGTTCTAATGTATCTTTCCATTTGCTGCAAAATCCTTCAGTTTCCACGTAGTAAATAAGATACGAAAAATGATCTGAAATGTGTGAACATTCTACACTATGTTTCCCAATGATACTCTCGCAACATTTATCCTTTAAATTTAGTCTCACATTCTAATGTACCTCTTCACTTGCTGTAAAATCCTCCAATCTTGACACAGCAAAAGAATACACTAAAAGTGATGTGAAATGTGCAAACACTCTACACTACATCTCGCACAATTTTCCCAACAATCGTCAATAGAATCAATCTCGAACATTCTAATACACCTACCTCTCCTGCCTCCAAAATCCTGTGAAAACTTGGACCTTTAATAGAATAGAAATCGAGCAGAGGAGAAAACACTTGGAGAAAAGCGTTTTAGGCTAATCCTGAACAACCGGTGTCGCATCCGTTCGCCAGGATGAGAGACACGGAGGCGGCGAAGGTCGACCACGAGCGACGAGGATGTACGTTCAGGAGAGCGGCGACAGTGCGTGTACCAACGAATAATTTTCATGGCAAGACGTGACTGGACTCGAGAATCCAAGCTGGAAGCGTGGGTCCAATTGACCCAGCTGCTCGAACCGGCTAATTGCCAATTGTCGGGCAACGTTGCCGTTCGTCGCGCCGAGAATTTGCCTGACACCTACTGGATGTCACACGTCGCAACGTCGTCGCCCTTTTACCAATCACAGAGGATCGATGATCCCTAGAATACCTCCAGTTCTCGTTTTCCAGAGATCGTAGTTTAAACGATCTTTTTTTACTTGTTTTTCTGTCTTTTTTCTTTTGGGATTCTCTGTTAGGTCAGGCCACGTGGGTGGGATACAGCGAGAAGCTATTTTTGACCGATGATGAAGTGTAGGGTAACTGATCGTTGACAAGTTGCACGTTTAACCCTTTTGTCTGATAACAAGGAGTCAGACTCGTGTCGTAGATTATGGTCGAGGCGCGACGAAAACTGAATTAATGTTCTGGAACTGAGTTTTAATGGTTTTCTTGGTTTGTCAAATGACAAATATTTTAGGCTGTGTGTATACTGGGTGGGTGATTAGTTTTGTATGAATAACGTTCGCTGTTCATTATTTATAAATTATAATCCTGAATAATTTTTTATTAATTGATAATATACTGAATATATGCAATTTGTAAGTTTGTACATAACTGTACACTGTAATAGGCTTTAAAAGTATATTAAACATACAAGTATTTACATTACCGTCTCTCACTTATTATTTATGAGCGTGTTGATGATAGTATGAATGTATAAATGATGAAATTAATTTTGTTTTTTAAATATGCGTATATTTATATAAGAATAAAAGTTATAAATAATTATGTTTTAATTTAATGATTGTAATTTATTATATAATATTAAATAATATATCAGTATATATTTACATTTATATAATAAATTACAATTATTAAATTAAAATGTAATTATTTATAATTTTGATAATATTATTAAATAATATCATATATATAATAATAATAATGATTATGTATATATAGTATTTGCGAATTTTATTTAACACATTCATTATCAGGCGCATTTTGACAGACTTTCCCATGTCACTTAGATTGTTATGTTAAAAAAAAATAATAATTTGAATAAGAATTGATTTATATTATTAAATGTGAAATATGAAAATTAATGGAACACGAATTGAATTATAATATTAAATCGCGCAAAAGTATGACGTTAAAACATTTATCGGATGTCTGTCATCGATGACCGTTGTGACAATCAGTATATTGAAGAGTTAATGTAATTCTTAATCACTAATCTCCGTAGATTAGATCTCTCGTTACTAAAATTATTATTTTTCCGTTTTTATTCAGTTACTGTTCGATGTTTCTATTTACACTTTTACTGTGTTAAATTTATCGATCTACTTTTTGTACCTATCGTAATTTGTTCATTAATGAATTACATTTGAAGATGAATTGGAAAATTCTCCGAATTAATTATAAGTCTAATGTTTGAAATTTATTAATTGGTATTTCAGAAATGATATGAGAATCAAATACTAAATTGAAGATCAATATAATTTTAATTGAAAAATAAGGATTCAGAATCTTATTAATATAGTAAAGTATGAGAAACAAAATTTTTGTATTGTAAATGAGGAAAAAAATTATGTAGACTAGTAATTAACGAGATTGCAGGTTTTTGTGCATTTATAGGAAATTGAAAGGTGCAAAAATTCACAGAATGCATGCGATGTGGAAAAAGAATATAGAAAATATCCATATTATAATGCTTTTTATAATACCTGGGTTAGGTAAAATAAATTTCCACCGAAGTTCTACTTTGCCTACCATATATTTAAAAATATAAATTTGCATAAAAGACCGCAGTCTAGTGATTAAACATTAGTAGTCTCTTATTAGCGTTATTTATGGATATTTTTTAAGATCGAAGTGCATCAGTCTTTTCGTGAAATATTCTAGGAATTTATATAAATTCTACGTTTTATTTAAGAAATTACACGATCGTTACAATCTGGACATTTTGCAAAAATTCCATAGACATTTATCAGATTCCCAATCAGTAATCAACGTATATTACACATTATAAAGGTATTCGAATGGTTTGAATTTAATTATAGGAAGTAATTATGATTATGTGAACCGCGTCTTGTTATATAATTACACGTTAAACGATGGATAGATAGCGATTTTTTTTTTTTTTCTATACACAATGGCAATTGTCTAACATATATTTTTTCTTGATATCTTACAACCAATGTAAAATAATTTTTTTATAATTTTTTGTTTCAGGTAAGTGGTGATTATTAATGAGCGATTAACCGACAAAGCGAGATCCTTCTTCCAAGTTACCTACTTATGCAGGTATTCTTAACACGTTAAACGTCACGCTGGACGTTAGACTTTTCGTTTAGACGGCGTTGATTCTCAGAAAATATATGATTTCATATTTAAAAAATAATTCCTTATCGTTTATTCATGGATTTCATTAAAACAGTTTAGACAAAAATATGGCTTTTCCTTACAGTCGTTACAAACTTACCACTTTCTTCGTTAAATTTATTGTAACTTTTTTTGCAAAATTTTCGAAAGTGAATCGTTGATCGAAGAGTCGACCGAAATCGGCGTGGCGCTTAACGTATTAAGTATTTATTCAATTGTAAGGATCGTTGCATTTTGCTTACATTCGAACTCGAAAAAGATTGTATTCTTTTTGTAAATACTTCGAAATAAAGTAATTATATTCAGTAACGAAGGAAAAAATGTATATATTTTATAGATGTATATAGGAAGTTTGTTCGTATACTATGTGTTTACCAAAACCCATTAATGATAGCTCACAAATAGTTAATAATTTTACCATTGCAATTTCAATTTTTTTTTGTGCTTCCAAAATTTGGTTTTACTTTTTACATACTACAGTTTTTTCCATTTTATTTTTTTCACCTATGCGTTGGAATCGAGCAATTTTTTACTTTCCTTTTTTCTTTTAATTTGCTAAATTTGATTCTGCGTTTGGAACGATCGATCATTTTGGAGAACAAACAATCGATAATGTTTCATAGATCACAGTTGCATAGGTTGATTAGTTTTTTGAGTTGTAAGCTGACTTCGAATCTTCTGGGAATGAGAGTGTCGGATGAAGTTTGGATAGATCCTGCGTGAAGTTACGTATAAATTCTTTTACTTGAAGTTTGAATATGTTCACTGTGGTTGCTAAAGTGTACCATTCGTTTAGGTGTGAAGATTATACTTTTTAATTAGATTCAAATTTCCCTTATTCCTCTCGAGATTTATCTATTTTCCAACCTTTCTTGAATTTAGTGCAGAAATTTTTACATATTTCAAATGTGAAAAGATCGTATCGCAAAATAATTCCAAGTATCAAACTTGTTCTTTCTTTTTTATTTGAACGTTATAATTTTTCAACTTCAAAGATATCTAGACAGCTGAAAGTATTTCAGTGAGTTTAACGTAGAAATTTTTATATATTTCGAACGTGAGAAAATAGTGCCTAATCTGAAAGTCCCTAGCGTGACATTTAACAGTCTAATACATAAGGACATGATAATTAGAACATAAGAGAATCTGTTTTCGAATGATTTTAACACGTTAAGCGCAACGTCAGTTACTGGCAGTTGACGCTACACTTTCCGGTTCACACTGCGTCAGTCATTAATGACTGAACACCAAATTAAAAAAAATTGTATTATGTTAAAAATTATATAGTTTGAAGATGATAGATGATCGATAAGTTATCGGTCGAATGGCAATGGATATTCATAGATCTATGCGTGACATCGTTTACGAAGTTCTTTTGTTTTATCTTGGTTCATTTGTCAATTTTGCGTAGTAGTCCTTGTCATATTTCTGCCACGTTGAAATAACTTTCACTTACTTTCATTTACTTCTGTCCTTATATGTATTAACACAATACCGCCCGGAGACATCAAAATATGTTTTTTTTCTTGATTGCTCGTGAAATATCGGAGACATGTAAATAGGGTTTTATACACTGTGCATTAAATGCTGGCGAACTGTACGTATGTGTTACGTACACATATAGCTTTATGTATAGCTGATTCATAAACAATATAACCGTAGTATAATTTGGACCTCACGAGTGCTTTATACGTGTTTAGAATGGTGTCCTGTTTCGCATCTCGATTTTGTTACCGATTCCCTCATTTCCTCATTCCTTCATCCCTTCATACAGTCATCTCGTCATTCCCTAATTCCTTCCCTCATCCCTTCATTCCCTCATTTCTCCATCCCTACACACCTTCATTCCCACATTCCTTCATTCCTTCATTACTTCATTCTCTTCATTTCCACATTCCTTAATTCCTTCATTACTTCATTCCCTCATTCCCACATTACCTAATTCCGCCATTCCCCCATTCTTTCATTCCCTCATCTCTTCATTCCGCCATTCCTTTATTCACTCATTCCTTCATTCCCTCATTCCCTTATTCCTTCACCCCCTCACACCATCGTTCCTACATTCCCCCATTCCTTCATTCCTTCACTTCTTCATACCTTCATTACTTCATTCTTTTATTACGTCATTCCTCCATTCCCTCATTCCTTCACAATCTGATTCCCTTGTTCCTACATTCCATCATTCTCTGATTCCTTCATGCCGTATGTAATCTGATATAAAGGAAAGTACAGACATTACATCGTAACTACATCGAAAATTCCTAGTAAACAGAACCTGATAAAGTAATAAAAAAGCAAAGCAACACGTTAAAAAGATATAATATGAATTTATGACTGCCTAAATAAACTTCGTTAGGATGCATTTTTTTATGTGTATGGCATTAATTAATGAGAAGAAAATTCCGTTTGTTATTGTCGTCGCTTAAATACACTAAAGGTGATATTTCTTATCGACTAGAATAAACATTATGTCTACTTTTTGTTTCCTTTTGCAATTATTGGACTTTTATGTTAGTATATTGGTAGCTTCCCTTATAGTCGTTACTTAATGCTTTTAACTATTCGCTATACAGTTTTGTGTTCTTTTACCCTTATTTAATTAATGTGGATTCAGGTGAGGAAATAATTGCGAACGAATTGTCAGATATTTTGAGTGCTGATGAGTGTAATAGTAGCGATAGCGAAGACTGTAATAGTTCTGAAATAAAGCGATGAATCAATTATTGGAAATAAATATAAGAAGTTTTCGAGATCAATTATTAACATATATTTTCTTTAAAATAAAAAATTCAACCGTAAAATTTATTTATGTAATTGAACCTTAATAAAATCGATTTTCAACGAAATATTATAAATTATAATTTAATTGTAAAATAATTACTATATAAAAAGCCTTCTCTTCAAATTTCATAAAAGACCGTTTGATATTTTAAAAGTTATATCAATTTTTGTAAAGTAATGCAACAGAGTCGGAAACCTTAAAATATGCCGGCTACACGTAAAAGCTTTCGTACAGTTTGGTCTGCATTGTGTTAACTTTAATAAACTATTAAACACATTAGAAACTGCGTGGGTATATTTATATCCACGAATAACCTGACAGAAGATGTAAAAAAAAAAACGTATCTAAATATGAGTTCTTACAAGAACAATTTTCATTTGAGAGGAGGGAACACAAATTATCAATATATATGCATGTAATACGAATATGGGTATTTCAGTGGTTAATAAAAATTATTATTAAATTACGTTCAGGCTTTTGAGTTTAACTAGAAACACGAAGGATGTTGAAAATTGCGTGGCCCTAATTTTTTGTCCAGGGGCTGTATAACGATATTAAACTTCGGACTTAGAATTTTCGACTTTGCTCTTCGAATTTCATAAGCTATCTTTCGGTTATTTTTGTAATCGATTTCCTTATCCTTGCACAATTGTTATTGTTCGTATTTGATAAATAATCATGTTCACGAACGGTATGGGAGGCAAGAAGCCAGAAGAAGATGTCCACGGGGCGATAGTTAATCAGCGGCTGTGCCTTTTTGCCGAGAGTCGTGGAACACGCGCATAAGTTTGCCGGTGCACGTCCACGACTCGACATATGGCAGTGCTCCAACAAGTGGCAGCAGCAGCGTTGTGTTGCAGGCCTTATGGCCGCGTGTACCTCGTCCATTGTCTGGCCTGACGCGTGATATTATGCTCGTTCGTTTAGCGAAAATCGTGCTCCTTGTTTCCCTTTCTGTTTTTCTTTCTTTCCTTTCCTTTTTTATCTTTTCTGTGAATAGAGGGAAAATTAGGGTGGATTGTGAATTGAAGTGATGCTTGATTCCCACTCCTCCTCCCCTCTTTTTTTGGATCAGTTGAAAACTTTTATTATTGTTATGAATGATTCGTTTTTTTTTTCCTTTTATTAAAGATTGTTTTTTTGATTCTGAAGTTCAAATCTTGAATCTCTAGTTTAGGCACTTGGTTTGAGATCATTTGAAGTGAAATCATAAAAAATGAATTGAAATGCAAACAGTTATTTGAAATATTATTGTTGTTTTTAGATTTGTTGGTGAATAAGAGGTAGATTAGGATGGATTGTGAAATGAAGTGAATTCTTGGATGCTTGATTTCTAATTTCCCCCCTTTTTTTTGGATTAGTTATGAATTTTATGATTGTTATGAATGATTAGCTTTTTTTCCTTTTATTAAAGATTTTTTTTTTATTCTGAAGATCAAATCTTGAATCTTTACTTTAGGCATTTGGTTTGAGATTATTTGAAGTGAAATTGAAATTGAAATTCAGAAGATGGAATTCATGAAAAATGAATTGAAATACAAAAAGTTATTTGAACTGTTATTGTTATAAGTTTAAGGTTCTTTTTCCTTTTTTAATGAATAGAGGAAACATCAGGGTGAATTGTGAATTGAAGTAAATTCTTGGATGCTTGATTCCGATTTTTCTTTTTTTTTTTTCTAGATAAGTTGTAAGAAACTAATAATCCGTAATAATAATGAAAATTTTCTTCTTCCTCTGTTTTGCTTTTTAAGATTAATGACAGATAAATCCTTGAATTTTCATGTTAGACATTTGATACGAGATTATTTGAATTGTTATTGTTATGTTTTTCTTTAGTGAACGGAATGAAGTAAACCCTTGGATTTTCTGTTTGAAAATTGATTTACAATTTATCCTTTATTCGATAACTTGGAAATAGATGATTAGTTTACTTTTTATTCTTTTTCTGATGTACGAAAAGAATATTAAAATATATCACGTTCTAAAGCCAGCATTTACTCTGCCATTTAGAGATTTGATTCATAATTACCTTTTGGAATAAGTTGTAAATGGTTCATTCAATTATTTCTCTTTCATTTTTTGACAAATGTAGAAAAGATATGTCAATTGTAATCAATTCTTGTATTTGTTTGAAATTGTTGATTTGCCATTATTTGTTTGGAAAATTGGAGAAAGTCTGTGAAGAAGCACTGTTGTTGCCAAAGTATGTCATGTAAGTGACCTAACCTGTTTGATTATATTTTGAACTTTTTTTTTTAACATACCTAATTATACAAAAAAAAGCATTTCGAAATTTTTTCGAATTCTTTTAGTTGAAATATATTTCTCTAGTTATTTGTTCCATTGCTTTGATCACGTTCATCCTGTAATTGCCCCATATCGTCGGTGATGTGACACGTATTAAGTTACTGTTCATTGTGCTATCAACTTCGTCTTTCAAAGCGTCTTGTATTAAGTACTGTTAAACTTTATAAGACCTGTTCTTAATAAACATACCTTAATAATTACAGTTAAACTCCCATATATTTCAACTGCGTCACTTAAACAATTTCAAGATTATCATCTGTCATTTTGAATTATTCAACAAACTATTTCGTTAATTTAAAAAATTTCGAATTTTATTGAATATTAAAAGTAAATCTCAAACTGTCCTTAATTATAGTAAATTAGCTTCTTTAATTATTCTACTACTTAAAGCGCTTCGCAAATAACTTGTTCATTTTTCAATTTGCACGACATTCATTTAAATTTCTAATTCATCTCAATCTAGTAAACTAATTCTTCTAATTTCTCATAAAAGGAAAAGAAAGAAAAAGAAAGAAAGAAGAAAAGAAATTCAGTGGTTTGGTACAATTTAAAAAAAGTTATTCTGTTGCAAAGAGTGTCTGAATATTGATGAGAGTAACTGTACGGGAAAGGTCTATCACAGATTCTATCAAAAGAATATTTCCTGGAATCGAAACCATGCACCATAAGGTGCATCAACATCCGCTGGAGAACAATTGGCGTTGGTTTCAGTGTATGCATGCGATTGGCGAAGGTCAAGGCGAGTCCTCCTCGACGCTTGGTCGAGGGATTCCAAGCCCTCATTGTTCTCGTCAAGCTGCTGAGTCCACTGATTATCTCGCGACTATCTGTTCTCCCCATCTCGTTATGGGAGTCTAGGCAACGAGAGATCTTTTATAGTTAGTGACGGGATAGTGAAACATTTTGAATTGTTTCGAATATGTACATATGGTGAAAAATTTGGATTGCTTTCATTTTATCGAAACATTTGAGAATTTTGTAAGTATCGAATTAGGTTTCAAGTAATATGAATTTTCACCGTAGGAAAAAAGTTACCATTTTTAGCGTACTTTGTTCTTCCCCGCTTACGATAACATAGTCATGAAAAATTATTTTTTTTGTGGGCGTTAATTTGGAACTGAAAAGGAAGATGCTGGTGTTGGAGAAATTTTAGACTGTTTATTAACCCTTTGAAATTCTTTTTTGTTGATACTTTGGATTTGAATAAGAAGATTCTGGTGTTGGAAAAATTTCAGACTCTTTGTTTACTCTTAGAGATCTTTCTTTGAGGATATTTTGGAATTGAGAGGGAAGATTTTGATCTTCGAAATGTTTTAGACTGACAATTAACCCTTTTAGATTTTTCTTTGAGATTCTGATATTCAAAAAATGTGAAATTGTTGATGAACTTGAATTTTTCTCTTTTTAAGGATATTTAAAACTGAAAAGAAAGATTTTGACCTCAGAAAAAAATTTCAAACTGTCCATCAGTTTTTTAAATATAATTCGAGGAATTGTTTAATAGTGATCGTTTTTTGGTTAGAAATAGAATATGTTTAGTTACTTCAACGAACTACTTTTTCTTCCTTTTCGTGCAATAAAAATACGATTGAAGATAGGAAATATGTATTTCAATATTAAATTCCTCTCTTACTTTAAATGTCATATTTTGCAATACGAAACGTTGAAACACACGAACGAGCAACTTCAAATTAAATATAATATTACTGACCCTGTTTATCAATTGCCGTGAGAACACAATTTTCGAGTACTTCGCTCGAGTTAAATTTTGTTAATTAAAGGTTTAAAGTGAAGTTGAAGTCACCTCATTGGTTTTAAAGTTTGAATGATTCAGTATGCTTAGAATTTTATTAATATCGATTCTCAGATAAGTTCTCCACTTTAAATTTTAAGGGATTTAAAATATTTCGTTTCTCTCTCTCTCTCTTTTTTTTTTTATAAATCTCATAATCTGTATCGTTGAATTTTATACTATTCACTTTCGTGTAATAAACAGTATCTCAGAATTCTTTGTAGAAATGCTTAATTAAGTGTAATAATTGTAGGACACTTTGAATGTAACTTGGAACCGTATAAACTAGATCAGAAGATTATAACGACCAACACTGATTTAGGTTAATAGTTTTCGCTTCTAATTTGGCTGACACTGATAGGCGTACAGTAAATGCGAGAGATTTAATGCAAGGTTGCAAATGACTCGATCATTTTTCAAAGTAATCACAGGATGTAAATTGAACAAGGTGATGAATGTTCGAGTGACAAAATTGACGTGGATATTTTCGGAAAACAATTATAAAGTAATTATTTAATCGAAGTAAATTAAAGTAAATTTATAATAAAAATTAAAATAAATTTAATAAAGTAATATTTTTCCTTCGAAATAATCTTGAAAATAGTTTTTCTTTACAAATTTTTTTCTTTTTCGAGAAATTAGAAATTGCCATATGTTTTATAAACGTTAATAAATATTTCGTATTTTCTTCATTGTTTACTGAATGATCGAACAACCTGTTTTTGTATTACAGACAGGTCGAAGCATACAACAGTATTACGATGAAAAATCATTCTCTGCTTGTTTATTTCACGTTTCGATAAAAAATGTAGCTTAATTTTCACGAAAATGTTAAAAAATGTTTTCAACAATTCCGAGCCTTCTGTTTGGCAGATCAATATTCATTGCCGAATGATAGAATTTGTTCAGTATGCAATAGTGTATTTATACGATATAAAAAGAAAAACTGAATCATACGGATTACGCCATGAAAGCTTTCCGTAACATTTTCAGTAATCGGTACACGTCAGCAATGCAATATTTGTATTTCAATGGTTATATTTTCGAGCATTTCAAAAATGACAATGAAAAAATGAGGGAGAAATAGGATAAATATCCTGCATAGCGTATTGCCGCTGTTCTATATCGGCCCAGTTTCACCCAAATTCACGTAACAATGATAAATTCACAAATTCCATAAAAAAGATGAAATTGAGAAAAAAAAAAATTAAAATTAGAAAAATTAAAGATGAAGATTAAAAATATGACAGTAATTAATACACTGCAGATTTTTATGCGAATTCATATTTTTGAAAAAAAAAAAAAAAAAAGAAGAAGAAGAAGAAGCAGATAGAAAATTATTTCGTCTAGCAGTTATTATAAAAAGCACTATAATTTGGACATTTTGTATATTTTGTTCATATATTACGTACCTTTTGTGCAATTTTGCGCGTTCAAATTTCCTGTAAATGCATAAAAATCCTCAGTCCGCTAATTAAATAAGAAAAGTTCGAAAAGGACGGTATTAACGAGCATCAGTGAAATGAAATTCATTATCAGACGAATTACACAGCAGAAAGGTAGAAGAAGAAATGTTCAGAAACAAGGACAATAAAGGAAATTTTTCAGAGAACGAAACGAGCTGAACTTCTGCCAGAGAGTGTACCACACGGCCACATACCAAGCCGCGATTTGAATTACAATCGGCGCATCCCGGCATCCCGTCCAGCCGGTTCGCGTCTCGTTAACCACCCGCCATTCTTATGTAATTTTATGCTAAATTTCCGCCAACCGTGCGCCGCACGCTCCGTCCATCAACCCTTTTTTCCCACGAAACCACCACGCTCCATCGTACCGCCTCTCCTGTTGCTCGCTTTTTCATGTCTAAGACCTCGGCCTCTCTTTTGTTCTTCCTCGATCCCCCCCCCCCCCCCCCCCTCGACATTCTCTCCGCACTCGTTCTTTGTTCGTCGATCTTTTCCCTCCTCTTACCGCTAGCTTTTCTCGCTTTTCAACGATTTTTCGGCGGTGGTGAAAGCTGGTTGGATTTTTCGATGTTGCTTGGGAAATTTGGAATTTACTTCCTTCTGGATTTTGTGGAACTTTAGTGTGAATGGAGCGGCAATTTCAAGTCGTGAAATTTTATGGTGTTTGGCTTTTGATAATTTGTGGAAGTTGTGAATGAATGAAGTGAGTGCTTCACGTGGTGACATTCTGTGATGTTTGAATTTTGAGAATTTGTGAAAATTGTGCATTTGAATGTAATGAATAGTTCAAGTCGTGAAAGTTTATGGTGTTTGGCTTTTTAGAATTTGTGGAAGTTGTGAATGAATGAAGTGAGTGCTTCACGTGGTGAAATTCTGTAGTGTTTGAATTTTGAAAATTTGTGGAGCTTATGAATGAATGGATTGGGTGTTTCAAGTGGTGAAATTTTATGGTGTTTGAGTTCGAAGAATTTTCAGAAATTGTGTATATTAGAAATGGTGAAACTTTATGATGTTTTCAATTTTGAGAATTTCCGAAAATTGTAAATGAATTTATGGATATTCCAAATGGTGAAATTTTATGGTGTTTTCAAGTTTTAGAATTTGTAAAAATTGTGGATATTAGAAATGGTGAAACTTTATGGTGTCTTCAATTCTGAGAATTTCCGAAAATTGTAAATGAATTTATGGATACATCAAATGGTGAAATTTTATGGTGCTTTCAATTTTTAGAATTTGCAAAAATTGTAAACAGATTTTGTGGATATTTCAAGTAGTGAAATTTCATGGTGTTTGGCCTTTTGGAAATTGTTGGGTTTTTTAAATTTTGTCGGTCATGAATTTTACATATATTCTAAATTTTTACATTTATTTCATATTCCCCCACCTATATTTTTTCTAAATAAATCTTATAATGTTAATTTTCAAATTTCACGTAATACTGTTTCATAATAAATTGAATGTATCTCTTGAAACAAAAACGGAACACATCGAACAGGTATCGAAGGAAGAAAAAGACCGTTTTAGAAATCGTATACCTTGCCTCTCAAAGGGAAACCGGAAGACCTACTTTCCAAGAAAAAGAAAAAAAGTTTCAAGTCGGTACAGGATTCCCCTTTCTTCGATCGCTTCCTTACCACCAACGGACGAATAGACATCCTACCTTATCCTCTCGTGGCCAGACTAGCGAAGAACCTTACTTTGAATCGATCGGAAGTAGGGAAAAAATTCGAAAGCCCCGCGTCGAAGACATTGTCATCCGCTGAGACGGAGATTCTTCTATAAACCTTCTCACCGCCATCTCTCTAACCCTTTGAAACCAGAACAATTTGTCCTTGATTTTCTAATGTGTCGCAAAAACAATGAAATCATGTAAACTCTCACATATCATACTCATACTCACTGGAAAGAAGATGTCTTCTCATAGAAAAAGTAAATCAAAGATATAGAATAAAATTTGTTCGTATATAAGAGCTCTGTGTTCGAGAAAATTAAATTTTAATATTCGTTAACCCCTAACTGTTACAGTGGGGCCATGAGTGACCCCAAGGACTCAAAGTTCGTTACAAAACGTTCGTTGTTTAATTTTAAAAATTGTATTTCTACTTCATTTTATAATAAAAGTTTAATGTTGCATGATTGTTTTATATTTTATACACTATCTAAAAACAAGATATTCGTAGAGGTTTATCTAGAATCAGATTAACACATTCTTCTGCACTTGTTATTTGGAGTCTGTCATGATCCCTATATAAAAATTAGTTACGTTTGCGAAAAGCATACTAGTTTAAAGATTAAATATGTGTGCACTTGACTAGCCACAATCTGCTTGATTTATCTAATTTTTGTCAGTCTGGATTTGATATGATCTAAATTAATGCAATAAGTTTCAACAATGTGTGTGTTTAATCAATTGAAAAATTGCTGAAAATGTTGTGATTTGCACAGAGTTTTTTCTCGGCGAATTAACGATATATAGCGATATCGACAATCGATTAATCAGAATTTTCCGTATCGATATATATCAACATGGACAGTCGATTAGCTGGAATTTTCGACATCGATACATCGAGAACGAGAATCAATTAATTGAGATTTTCGACATCGATATATATCAATATGGACGGCCAATTAGTCGGAATGTTTGATATCGATACATCGAGAATGACAATCGATTAATCGACATTTTTCGGTATCGATATATCGATAATAGGAAATCGTAGATCGATAAGGTATTCACTTCTTGGAACACTTGTATGCTATTGTCTTTTGATTGATGACGATATCGATTACTTTTTAAATAGCAGAATCACTTCAAAGAAATAGTTTGTTCTGAAATTAACTGAATATTTATTTTGTACTTGTAAGACCTTTACGCTGAAGTTGCCAATCGTACTATAATACGGTGTGTATAATAAATATACCAAACTCATAAAATTTAAGTGATTTGATGTTTTAGAAATTAAATCACACGATAATTAAGTTACACCAAAATATACTTTAAATATTGTTAAATTCTGATGCTTAGTATTTAAGAATAATAATTTTATTGTACTGAACTTTTGTACGGGGAAGTCTTGCAATTTTTAAGGCACTTAAACTATAGTTTCTAGATTTGAGTTGTAACGATTCTTCTGTGTGTCTGGTTCAAGATCTTAATCGTCAATGATTTCTAATTTTTTGCATATCCTTAAAGAAAAGTCGAAAGTTTGATTTTAGAGGTAGTAGAAGTATAGGGAAAGATCTAATAGGCATTCATGGATATTACTAAAAGTTGATGAATAAAAGGTTCAAGCATATGACTCGGCGTAGATGAGTAACAATTTCAAGAATCGTATGCGTAATTGCGTGCGGAAAATAATAGGAAATTTTTGGGATTGTTTATCTTAAACTAAGTGGTAACTATAAATATGTTTTCTATCTTAGAGCGGTATCCAACAATATCTACTTACATTAAATTCCTAATTAAAATTGATTACTTGGAAGAAAAATATTGGAAACAAAATTATTTACTAAGTTATTAATAAAAACAAATTTTCTTTTAGGGCACTCAAAATTCCTTGCTTCGTACTCTAAAGATTAATAACAAACGATAGTGTATACCACGAATCCACACGCAATTCACTATCATTTATATCTCGAGTAATTCCAGCGACACCGTTATCGAAACGATACTAGATTCGTATAACAGTCGAAAGAGAATCTCAGTCCAAGCTGCTGATGCGAGTAAATCGCGAGCAGCAGTCAGATAGAAACATTATGTGTCTGTTGAGTACGAATTCGTTGAAAAGGGAGAGTAATCGTTGAAGAAGACGAAGAAGAAAGCAGAGCTCTCTTGTAAAGGATGGACTGACTGGTCGTTGGAAAATTTGCATGCTGATGAGCTGGCAACTCGCAGCCAGGCCAATAAAGTTTCAATTTATTCATGACCGTCACCTCTCCCCTCCTCGAGATCCATTATTAATTGTACGCCCAGTGTAATCCTGCAGGAGGCCACCGGAAAGGGGAAAACCGGTGCAATGGTTAGGGGGAGCGTGGAATAATTATTGTAATTACGGATACGTTTATTGATTGTACACAGTATGCAACTTATTGTTCGCGGAGAAGGTTTTGTTTTCAATTTTCACATGTGCATTAACAATCCTCTTTGAGGATCTTTCATGCGGCATCATAAGTTTTGTCTTGTTAGATTCTGTTGCTTGTTGTTTTAATAATAATAATTTTATTTTACTAAACTCTTGTACGAGAAAGTCTCTCTAGTTTAAAGACACTCAGAGTATAGTTCACTATAGATACTAGATTTTTATTATAGCGATTCTTCTGTGTATCTAACTCAGGATCTTAGATGTAAAGGTTTTCTAATTTTTAGCGTATCAATTACACTTTCTATATTAACATATTCTATACCAGGTAGGTCGCATAAAACTTTCTGTTTAGGCCACTTGAAACTTTCATCATGAAACGGAAATCTTTTGAGAGATTTATTGTAAAGTCGTGTATCGACGTCTGAACAACTGGTATAGCGAATTTATCATATTGTTGGTCGGTGGCGGCGTGGCAATCATTTCTTCGGATTTTCTTTAAGTTCGATGAGAGAACGTTGTAAAATTTGTTGTGAAAGTAATGTTAAAACGTTTGGTACACAATTGGTAAGAAATTATAGCATAAAAGTTGTAACATTTTGTGATAATTCTTCTAATAAATCGCAGTTACGTTTATGTTTTAACGTAATGTGTTTAATTATATTTCATCTAAGTTCATCGAAACATATCGTTGTAATTGCAAGAAAGAAAACTGTAATATATAATAAATTGTTTGACTTAAAATTGATTATAATATGTAATTATAATAGAATAAACGTTCGACTATCTCTTTGCTCAAATAATTCGTTAAAATCAAATTTATTGATTCGTTCTGGAATACATCTTAAACTCTACATATTATTCTTGACAATTATGATTCTTTCACTATTATTGTATTATTGTAAATATTGCAAGACACAAAATGAATAAACATGTCATTGACTACTCTTTGATTTTTAAAATTGCAGTTTATTACTTACTATTTACGTGAAAATCGTAGCATTGATGTGCTTTTTAATTCATCTAGTTGTGAGAATAAAATCACAAATAGGGGAAAGTCCCCTATATTGGACCACGTAAGAAAATACCTCCATAAATCGGAAACTTGATCATATTTTTGAGCAGGAAAATTTGAGAACAATTTCAAGAATCTACTTGATACATAAATATAATAAAATGGGCTAAAATGTTATGTGGCTGGATGTAAAGAAATATTTTCAAAATAGTACTATTAGTCCAATCTAGGTAACTGGTTTCCTAAGTTGGACCAGAGATATCTTAAATTGGACCATGTTTATTTTTCATTATTTCAAGTAAGAACTTTTATTCAAAAATCTGCATATATTCTACAAAAAGATAAAAAATAACTTTGGGAAATAATTGACAGCGTACATACTAAAGAAAACGAAATATGTATGCGTTTACAAAATAATCAGTCGCTGTCAGACTGACAGTTTATGCATTCGTAATAATCGATATTACGGTCGTTTATGCATCTCAAATGGACCCATTTTTTGCAAGAAATACACCGAATCCACTGTTCTCCCATTACCGATTTCGAAAATACTGCGAAACAAACGATACAAAGACAATCTTCGTCGTTAGATTCACTTGAAGAATCCTGTACTACAACCGGTTCCTTTTTTCGGGATCTTTCTTTCTTTCCTGCAAGTACTGACTTTGAAGAGATTGTAGCAGTTTGAGCTCTAAAACGTGATTTACTATTTCTTCTTCTAATTCTAGTGGAAGATCTGCGCCATGTCCCATTTTTTTTATACTACCATGAACCTTTTTGTTTTTCTCGACACTTCTCCGTTTCAGCGTAGCTTTTGGTACGTTATATCTTCTAGCTATTTCATTTAAACCTGCAACACCATTTTTGTATGCAGTTATGGCATCTTCCATACTTTTTTCGTTCCATTTTCTATTTTGTCCGCGTTTTGACATTTTTATCTTAAAGAAACAAAAGACGTAGCATAATTTGGACCGGTCCAATTTAAGAACCATTAGGAGGTTCAATTTAAGAAACTAACGTTTAATTACGTTTAGATGTAATAAACGAAAACTAATGAAAGTATCGGACCAATGTTATAATAAAATTAAAGATATGCCCCTTCTTAACAAATAGCACCCATAAGAATTCAAAATTTACTTACCAGTCAGAACTAGAGCTTAAATAAAGCGAAAACAAAATTACATCAACTAGCATAACAACACAGTAATCATCACCGCACAGTTATGCGTCGGTAGACAATGTTTTGTTTCCTGACTGTTACTACACAAGATATAAGCTACAGCTCCATACTGAGAGATGTTGATACAATCCATTTATATATGAAAAAACACTATGGTCCAATTTAGGAGCAGGTCCAATATAGGAACCTTTCCCCTACATGATTCCGACCGAAAAGAAAAGAAACGTTTATTAAGTAAAATTATACGGTTATGACAGCGGACGTCAATGTCTCAGTTTCGAGAAATCACAAATTCGTTTACTTATCCATCAAGTACGCAAATGTTCAGTTTACATTGAATCATCGTCTAAGTAGGAGAGTGGTAAAATCCACTTCACAAGTTCCAGTGAAACAAATTTACCAGAATGACACAATTCACTCGTACGATTGTAACAATTCATGAAACGAATGATCCCCATGAAAATCGCGGTCACGAGTCACTCGTAATCCTACGAAGGCTCCGTTCTGTCGCGGATTTATCTGCTGGACGCTTTGGAACCGGAAAGAAGCCGGCCACATCGCGAGAAAATTAGCGCGCCTTACGTAATCCCCGTAATCCGGTTTTGTTCCGTAAAAATGGCCAGTTAGCATTTCGTAAATCTGCGTGTGACACCTGTTTGTCGTACTTCCTAGCCCCGCCGTCCATTCTAACTCTGGCTTAAAAGTGAATTTCTTTTGTTTATAAATACAACAAATTCCATTATTCTGATCAGTCCAATTTTTCTTTCTTTAATAAACAAAATGATTGAATATTGAGAGATTTAATCTTCGGAATTTGTTTTTCTTCTTTTTATTGAAGGAAGTGTATCGGTCTATAGTTGCGACAAATTCCATTATTTTGACCACTCTAATTTCTCTTTTCTTTTTTGCCTAATAATCGAAATCACTGAATATTCAGAGATTCAATCTTTAATTCAATATGACGTGAGGTATTTTCCTATTAGCGAAAACTTTCAGATCTCCGCCGTCTGACTGCCAATATCTATTAATTGTCGGTGGTGTCGTCTTGTCGGTCCTGATCAGACGTTTATCAACTCCAGGAAGTTCAGTGATCGCCTGTTATATACATTGCCTCAAACACGCAACGATTAGGACACGTGTTCACGTTTACGATATTCTTCCGAGAATGAGCGATAATACAAAGACTGAAATAGACACGTAGAATGTAAAGATAAAGAACTGATACAGTGACGCTGCTTTGGATGAAAGTGATACCGGTCTGGTTGATTGTGAGACAAGAATAGCGTTGAAATAACAATGTTCTCGCTCTTCTTAAGCAGAGAGAAATGAGTAAGAGGTTTGAGAACTTCGGATGATTATTCTCTCCTGTGTGCTACTCATGGACACATACTTTGGAATTGAAAAAAATATATAATAAAAAAAAATAAGTATGGCAAGGCTCGAACTCACGGCTAAGTAATCACTCCACCAATCACGCTGTTGAAAACAAGTTAAATGTTTCAGAATATATTGAACACGTTGCTTTTATTAGTTCAATTTATTCAACTTCATCAATTTGTGTATTGTTCCTTCGTATGTAAAAATGTTTAAGGTAGCACGATATACACACTGTATACAGAAAATGTAAAATTCGAAGTAGAAGTTACTTTTTCACGTGAAATACCTTAAAAACATCGGTTTTCAATTTTTTTAACAACGGCGCACCCTTCCAAAAAATATGGAAAAAAATTGAGGATGATGATCATGCTAATACGCTGCTATTAAAAAAATATAAAAATAACGATATTCTTTTTTTCAAAAGATATCCACATTTTTTGCGTTTTTCATTTTTTACAACTAAGATTTGCAACGAAAAAAATCGGAAAAAATTCTCTAAGATGTGCCTTTATATATGTAATATGTCAAATTTTTTTTCAAAAGTTTTGTATATCACTAAATAAGGAAAATAGTCTAAAAACTGATAATTCGAATTTACCCAGTAACTATGCCTACGGTCGAGCTAGAGGGTTGAAACTTGGTGTGACATGTGTCCATCACAAGTCCAAAGAAGCGAAGGCTTGAGTGGACCATGTGCAGTCTTTTGCCGCGTTTCCTCCTCCTAGGGATAGTTCTGCCTCAAGGCTAGGAAAGGCCATATTGTCAAGGGGGTCTTCACTAAAATTTTTCAAGAAAGACAGAATTGTACCAGCAGTTGCTAAGAATAGTCAAAATCTAGCTTTCACTCAATTTAACCACCCACATTTATTTCTGAGTCGACCACTCATTACCTTTATCCTGATTTTTCTTACACACATTTTCTTTTGATAAGCTATGAAATGGTCCATCGCACCATCAAATCAGTTGGAGGGTACTTTTGACTTTTTACAGCGTTTTCTTATAGAATTTAACACTAGGTTTGCGGGACACGTCAATTTGACGCATTTGAAATTGCACGAGAGAAATTACAAAAACAATTGCTATTATATTCCAACAACTTTTTCTCACTTTTATTTATAGAATGATACGAAAATATATCCGAATTTGTAAGTACGTTAATAATATACAATTATGTTTTCTCTAACAAATCGATTTCTGGAAGGAAAAATTCGGTTTCTGGTTCACGTATAAGAAAAATCCGTAAACCTAGTGTTAAAGAAAATCTGTCAACGACCCACGATATACGGTAAATCCACTATACCTGTTATTTAGATGTTACACCATTTTGCGATAGATCTTTTAAAAAAATCTCCGTTTCACGGTGAAAATTTCAAATCGCTTAAACGGAATGTTCTGTGCGGGGCGTCTGCGAGCCACGTGGTACGGAACGTGTTAAACACTCGCATTGGATTACATTGGTTTGATTTTGCTTCGTCGTTTCACTGTAATCGTAGCCTAAAAGCGGCACGACGCGAATTCAACAGGGATAAAACACGAGGACATCGATGTCCGTCGGCTATTACACGAGCGTAACAGGTGCTGAAATTTTCGGCGCGTGTTTTGCGAACGAGTAGTCGCGCCTGTGTCGACGGGTGTCGCGAACGTGCCGCAAGAAACGATGGCCGCACGCGCGTCAGCCTGTTAAACAAAACGCAGTGAAAACGTGAACCCAACCGGAAGTGGAGGAATTAAGCACAGAATCACAGAACGTTAGTAGCGGTACTACGTGCGTGTTTCAGTTGGATAAAATTCGCTGTATCAATTACGTACGCTGGATGTTGCGAATTTTGCTTCTTCTTTTTTCAAAAAATAGGATATCCACTGTGTTGGGAAAAATTTTTCGAGTACGTTCCGTTCGAATACAAAATGATACGCTGCGAGGTCTCTGATTAACGATTGAATCAGGTCATTAGAATGGGCACTTTTATTAACATATCGAGCGAGCAACGTTTGCATTGCTTCGACGTTGAAAAATAGAAAATTGTTATGTTTTGTATTTACATTATTAAACAGTTTTTATTTTTATTTTGCAGATTTACAATATTTCTCTAATTTTCGAGATGTTAGATTAAATAGGTTTACTGTTCTGAATCAAGGAATACTCTTTTACATACTTTTACGAATTTTCGCAACTTAGTCGTGACTGTGGTGTGTTCGATTTTCTTTTCGAAACTCCGTATTCGGTTTTCTCCAACCTTTTTTTTACTAGCTGCACCAGAAGCAGAAAATTCAGACTTAGGTGAACATAATACGCTTCCGAAAATGTTCTGTTTTTGAAATGTAGTTTTTAGCAAACTCTAATTTTTCTTTTTACTATGTGTAGCAGTAATTAATGGTCTCTTAAGACTAATATGATTATTCAAATTGGCTCTATAAGGTACCTGTTGAATTGTATCACAGGTTACAGCTTTGCCTAAGGGAAACAGAACCTTTTTTTCTGCATTTTAACCATTGAAATGTGAGGATATTGTTTAACAGTTTTAAGTATTCGATTTTCATCGCGATTCGCCAGCAGTTTGGATCTTCCTCGTCGCGGCTCATTTGCAGTTGTTTTGTCTTCCTTAAACTTTCTTAATATATACTATACTATAGATCGTGGTGTATTCATTAATTTTGAAATTTCCTTTCAGATTTCCTTTCTTCTTTTTAAATTTTGCAATATATTCTCATTGAGAAAGCGATGTTTCACGTTTCTTACGATCTGTTGTCATTATTGGCTGCGATATTTTCTTGCTGGATATCTGAGATTGACTGTTGCAGATTGCAGACGTTTGAGAAAACAGTCAATCGCAATACGTTCAGTTGTTTTAATATTTAGTTCGTTACTAAGGTTCTTATTTAGTATAATATTCGTGGACAAACACTTTCGCGTTCGAATTTCCCGCCACATTGTGATGCATCGTTTAATTTTTCATTATGTATAACAATTATGAATCCTACAAGATTGCATCTGATTTTATACAAATTAAGCTTAATTTCTGCATTTTTGTTTCTTCAAATTTTCTTAACATATTTTCCAACTTTTACCTATACATACATTTAGTTGCGACAAGTGAACGAACACTTATACGGCTGACTGTAGGTCTTGTTTTTAGTTTGAGGAATGCATTCGTAAAATTTCAGACCGATCGGTTAACCAGTTGCTTTAAAGAAAAGATCTTAGAAAGTTACATAAACTCGGTAGAAATAATCGGTATTTCAAAAATATTCTTATTCAAATGAAACTTCATACTTAAAAGGTCTTCTCTGAAAATTTTACTGAAAAATTCCGAGAAATAATCGAGTTATTTTTACGAAAGCGTCAGAACGAGCTTCACAGTATAATACTTCAACCCTAAAGTAAATTAATAACACTGGAAAAATATGAACGTAAGAAAAAAGAAAAATATTTGAAAATTTCACAATGAATCTGAACGAATTTGGTAATATTAAACATTATTGATAATATTGACACATTATGCTTGAATGTTGACTGCTAAAAGCCTGAATGTCGATAATCACATTGATCATTTTTTTAGTGAATCGACTCGAAAGAAAACACGTTAAAAACTTCATACATTTTCACAAAATAGTATATAAATAGTATACTTTCCAAAAAAAAATAAATTTTACTAAATGATCGCTACATGTGCTTTAATAAAAATCAAACATTTGTAAAAACCGATAAGGTGAAAATCTCGTAATAATGCAGTGCCTGCGTGCAAAAGTGTTTGAACATTTCTCCATAGAAAATTGAAAAGCAAAAAGTCTAAACAATATCTCCCCACCAATTACAACTTACAACAGCAGCAGAGATCCCCCTAAACCAAAACTTTCACCCTTCACGGAACAACCAACCATCCCATTACCCTAACGAGCACGTCAGAACGCTCAGAGAAGAAAGAAAAAGAAGAAAGAAGAAAGAAAGAAAGAAATAAAGAAAGAAAGGTTCCCTTGCTTCATCCGAAAACCATCAGACAAGACGAAGTAACTAGAAGGAACGAGGAAGAGAGTCAGGGAAGAATTTCCAGCCGCCCACTTTGCGCCCTCGCTGCCGGAAGCGTTTCCTTTGTCCCATGGTGGTGCACGCACACACGCTTCCAGGACAATTCCCTCGTTTCCCTGTCGTAAGGCTACGGGGGACAGATTGAAAACGTGCTCCCGCGGTCCGAAAGTCGACGGGAGGCAACCAGGGGCAACTTCCAGCCGATCCAACTTGTCGCGGGCAAAAGCTGCAACTTCAACCTTCGAGCTAAGTTTCTACGTGACGTTACAGGGGAGACAGTCAGGCAACCTGACGGTGGTAGGTTGGAACGGGGGATGGTTCTCTTCGAGTTTTGTCTACCAGGTGATAGGAATTTGCTTCGTGCTTGCCTGTTTGCCGATATTTTAAGAGATTGCTATGATAACGGTTGGAATGGACGAAGGAAATTGAAGGAGTTGTTGGTCAGTTTTGAGATATGTCTTTGTGTTTAGTTGTTTTACAATGATTCAAGAGTTGTGGTGAATGTTGATGATCTGTATGCTATCAGAACTTGATACTAACGCAGGATCTAACCTCTGTAATAGAGATTTCTTGAAAGCTATGTTGTTAACCCTTTCGCTACGACAGATTTCAAGAGAAAGGTAGATGTTCGACTTTAAACTGGACAGTTTGTCAAATTGGTTTTGAAAGTTTGAAAATTAATGATTTTCAAGTTCGTGAAAGTGTAATATTTGTTTCGTTAAATTAAAGTGGAAGCGCGGAGGGAATAAAATTCAGGCGGAAGGACGTCATCAAAAGTGTAAGAGCCAAATTTCCAAAACGCCTATAGGCGCCAATAGTAATCAGAGGGTTAATAAACGCTTGTCTGATATACTTTATGGTAGATGGAAACATGGACGAGTTATGTTGGCAAATTAGTTTGGAGCTAATAGACACAACTCTTACTATGGCAAAGTTAAAAAAGAAGAAAAGTTGAGTTGTTTATAGATGGATAATTGAAGGATATAGTCGAAATTATTGGTAATTTTTGGATTAAGTGTTAGGGTTAGGTCGTTTCAGATTGACTTAAGAGTTCAGTTGATTGCTGATGGATAGATGAAGGATTTGGCGGGAATTATTGGTGGTTTTTGAATTGAGTGTCAGTGTTAGCTTGTTTTACTGTGATTTAGGAGTTGAGGTAATTGTTAATGACTAGATAAAGATTTTAGTAGGAATTGGTACTAATAATTGTTGGGTTCAGTATCGATGTTAGATCGATTTACTGTGATTTAAGAGTTGAATTGATTATTGATCAGTTAATGAAATGTTTGGTGAGAATTATTGGTGATTTTTGGATTGAGTATCAATGTTAGGTTGTTTTGCTGTGAATTAAGAGTTGAATTGATTACTGATGAGTAGATGCAAGATTTGGTGAAAGTTATTGCAATGATTGTCGAATTGCATATCGGTTTTAAGTTGTTTTACTGTGATTTAGGATTTGAGTTAATTGTTGATGGCTAGATGAAGAATTTAGTGAGAATTATTGGTAATGATTGTTGGATTGAGTATCAGTGTTAGATTAATTTACCGTGATTTGAGAGTTGAATTGATTGCTGATAGGTAGATAAAAGATTTTGTAGGAATTATTGGTGATTGTTGAGTACCACTGTTGAACTGCTTTAAAGTGATTGGTTAGAATTGTTGATAGGATAGATGGTTAGGTTCAGGTCACATCTGATCCAAATTATAATCCTTTTTATGCTGTCTGTATTTCTGTAGAAGGACACAAGGTCTCGAGAAACGTTTCTAGTAGTAACGTTTAAAAGCATTAAAATTTACTAATCTTGACGTTTACGTCACGAAGACATGTGACATAATCTATGTGTGTTTATATACTCTTCAACAAACGCTTAAATTCCACATTAACATTCGAGGATTTAGTTGAGTATCAGTGTTAGATTGTTTTAGAGTAACTGAATAAGTAGATAAAAGGTTCGATAAAAATTACTGTTAAATTGTCGGTTGGACCTCAGTGTTTGACTGTATTAGACTGTTTTAAGAAGTAGATTTAATGGATAGTTGAAAGATTTGAAGGGAGTTATCGTTCAATGTCTGTATCTGTCCAAATAACAGACACATCGTATAACCGAAACGTAAACTTCACATAATTAAGTGAATATCTTTTAATGGCTAACATCCCCCCCAAAGAAGATGTGAATTTATTAACACCGAACTTCTAAAAAGATCCTACTACGAACACCATTTCATTTGACAATTTCACGCGTTAACTTGCGACTTGTAACTTACTTTCATCCTTCGACAAAATGGCTGCGCAAGGGACTTAAGAAATTGCTCTTCCCTTCACAATTTTCTCACCGTTGTAATCCAGCCACCCGTCCAACATTCGCAACAACTCGCAAAAAAAAGGACAAGAAAAAAAAACGAGCGAAAGAAGGAAGAAAGAAAGAAAGAGAAAAGAAGCTCGTTCCAATATTTCTCCGGTGGCCACATTAAAACACCGCCAGGTCCATTCAAGGAATTAAACGTTCGGGCCAAGATGGCGGCCGAACCGGGAGGGATCTATATTATTCCACGGTAAATGGAGACAATCTCGTTCTATTTTCTTCTATGGGCCACGGACAGCATAGAAATATGAATTATTACTCATTACGGTCTTGTGCACCGCGAATAAAGGCCAACTTCCGTGAAAGGTGAATAGGCTGCGGAGGAGGGAGGGGGATGGATAGGCGCGATTATAAGTTGGCGAGATAATGGCGGCGCGGTACTTTTAATTAAAAAGCCTGCCGCCAACGCGAATTACGTTAATACGACAGGAACTTGCGAAAATTTGTCTCCCTGTGTTTCACGCGCTGCTGATGTGTTCCGTTGTGAATGCCGCCTTGCGTTTCAAACCGCAATTCTTGCATCTTCGAGATGCTCGAGCAGGTTTCGGTAATCATTCAACCTTCTCTTACTTTCTTGATAGAGAAATATACGATACGTACAAGGTGAGTCATACAGCGAGAGTCAAAAGTGAGTATACACCTTGAAAACATGGTATTTATTTAACACTTTACAATCGGAAGCCTATTAATCGGCTTTTCGCTCCCAACGTTTCTCGACCTAGAGAGCATATTATTCGGTTTGTTGCTGGCAGCAACAAAATAATGAATTACCCTATAATAAGAACAAGTGAACGATATAATAAGCTCTCTCGCGAGTTTTAATTTAAAATTTGTAGAGCTGTAAGAATAAACGCGATAGCAAAGGCCCGAGCCGGTATGGAATAGAATGAACCGATCGGTGAAGTGTTAACAATTATTACATAATATATGTTGTATTAATGGAAAAGTTATTTGAGAAACATAGAGTGTAGAATGACAGGAATTAAAAGTAGAAAACGCAATTCAATCCGATAAATATGTAAAATATGGCATAAAATAGTTGAGAATTTGTAATAGTATAAATCAAAAGTGAGTATACACAATTAATTAAGAATGATTTATCTTCATTTTTTAATAAAATTACGTTCATTTAATACTTGGTGGTCCACTTTTAGCTTTAATTACTGCAGCTAATTGTCTTGGCATGGATCAAATCCACTTACATGTTGTTAAAACAGAAACATCATTTCATACTTTTAGTAAGTCGATTTTAAGGTTTTCCTTGTTCGTAATTTTTATTTTGCCTAATTTCAAATCTAATATTCCCCATAAATTCTCTATTACATTAAGATTTGGGGATTGTGGTGGAGAATTCAGTTGTTTCGGAGCATTTTGTTATAACCAATTCTTAACGAACTTTGCTGTATGTTTAGGGTCTCGATCTTGCTGAAAGATCCATAAATCTGACAACTAAACTTTTGTAACACTTGCAGCTAAATTTGTTCTCCAAATATCTAGATAGTAAAATCTATCCATCGTATTGTTAATAAAAACTAATGCTCCGACTCCAGGTTATCATGCTACCCTAAACTATAATATTACCACCATTGTGCTTGACAGTACTAACAAGATTTTTCTGTTTCAATTGAGTATTTCTTTTCCCTCCAAATTTTTGGTTGCCTTTTTTCTCCAAAAATTTCAAATTTACTTTCATCAGTGAATAATACGGTGTTTCAAAATTCGAATGGTTTGTTTATGAATTTTTTTGCGAATTGCAATCTCAAAACGCGATCTTCGCATTTATCGTTGGTTTCTTGTGTGGAACATGGCCATGCATAACAGATACGTCAGATTTTTCGAATTTTAGTCGACAAAACCATAGGTGAAACATATGGAATTACGCGAGAAGGTAACTAAGAAAAATGCAACTTCAGCACAAAAGCTTCGAGTGCAAAGGGTTAAATAATTTTCTAAAATGTCTGTGTACTGAATATTGCGCATTTTGCTGGAAGCAAAAGCTACAAAACTTTTTCCACGTGCTGAAAAGCATGTCCAAATCATGACCGAACAGTCACCAAAATGGCGTTTAGAGAAATACTTCGCGTTTTTGTGATAGTCATCCCAGTAAGAGTTAAATCCGTCGAGCCTGTGTAAAGTGGTACCTGTATTTTAAAAATAAGCTTTGATGTATTTATTTTAGTATGTATATGTATTTTTAATTCAATCGAAATTAGTTCCAAGTGTTAATTAAATTCTAGAAAACTTAAAGTTCGAAAAATGATACACTGATTGAAAACTGTAAGTTCTATTGGACTTTCATCTTTCCTTACAGTACAGAACTTTCTTTTTATCAATTAATAAAGCACGAAAATGTTAAAACAAAACTGTTTTTAAAAAAACACAGAAGTACCTGTATTTCAAAAATAAGCTTTGATGTATTTTGTTAATAAATAACATTTTGGTGACTGAACTGCATTATCTTATCAATATTGTTGTCCATTTCACCTAACCAAAATATTTTGTGCCCACTCAACAATTTTGGAAGAGAAATTCTGTCAGTTTTTATGGTACTATCGGTTATGGAATTGAGTTACGAATTGTATATTTTAAAATACAGATTGCAATCAACTTGTCCCATAATTTAAGAGCTTGCAGAATTTTCTGTAAAACAGGCTAATAGTGTATACACCTTTTTTACATAAACTTTAAACTTATACGTTATCCTCCAATGGATACTTACTTTTCCTCTGTTCTATGTTTCAGGTGAGTTTTCTCCCCGTTTCCTGAGGGACCAAAAGACTTTTTACCGCGAGTCGGTGAGTTAAGGCTAAAAGTTTCGCAAAGAATCCCTCCCGTTGAGGGATCATGGGCTACGCAAACCACCGCGAAAATGACCCTTCAGTTTTCTCTGAAGAAGAAATCCCCTTTTCACAATCAACCACTAAGTATATTTAAATAACCGAAATATTAATAGTTGAAAAGTTAGGCACGTTTTATGTAGGGTGATATTCACCTAAGTCGACGATCTACAATTGCGCTCGTAAATTGCTCGAGAAAAAAAAAATTGTTCAAACCCGCTATTTTCAACCTTACCAGGTGTATTTTCGTGAACCCGAAGAGATACAATTTTAATACTTAGATGAACTGATTTTGTTATTAAAATACAGAAACCAAGATTGGAAATTGTAAGTCCGCTTTTTCGTTCGATTGGAAATGCATGCCCGAAAGTTAACATAATTTAGACAAAAATTACCATCGATGTCGATTAGTCTGCGTATCGAAGGTTTATTTGTTTATTGAGAAAGAGTAGATGGTAATTTTGGAGAGTTCGGTTTTTCATTAAGGGTGTAATTTACGATAGAAGTCCTTGATTCCCATAAGCTAACTAATCATCATGGTTTTCACTAAATCACACATTGACGTTCGAGAAACTTTGAAAATTCGAAGGGAAACAATAGTGGTATTTTCCAGAACCCTTAAAAGAAAAAGTTGTGGAGTATCTAACAGTATTTAATCCCTTTGAAATCCCAAACCTTCCTGGAAAGTAACTGAAAGTAAGGAGGAAGATAGAAATTAATCGTTTCGGATGTTTGAATGGTAACAACATCCTCTTTCTTCCCAAAGAATCCTATGGACTTGTTTAATTCGACCACGGTTGCCTAATTAATTGTCGTTAATTAGGCCTCCTTTCCCTTTCTCTCGTTACGCTAATAACACCATGGTAATACCGTTTTTTTTTTTTTTTTTTTTTAATTACGCTCTATGAAGCCGCTCTTTTATTACGCTTTTCTCGCGTGCTGCGCGTTTGGAAACATTTAATTAGCTCTCTCGTCGAACTCGCCTCTCGCTCCCTCGACGAAATTGTCCCGTGGAAATAGTCGAAAGGTGCCGTTGTCACCGCGACCATCGCTTTTTCGTCGACTGACAGCTGTTGACAGGCACTCGTTCATGTCGACAACGAAACGCCTTGACACGTCTGTCTACCAAGTTATTTCGAGCAAGATGTTCCTCTTATACTTACATTGCAGACTAGTTTCTATTTTTTTTTTTCTTTCTTTTAAGAGGTCGTAAATAGACTGCAAATATTTTTGCAAATTTTTGAGAATATAGCAAAAAAAAAAGAGTCAAATTTTGTTAGAAAATTATTTAAATTTGTATTATTTGTTAACCATTCAATTTAGGTTATTAATAAACTGCGAATTTTTATACAAACTCATATTTTTTAGAATATAGCAAAAAGAAGTAGATCTTTGTTAGAAAATTATTTAAACTTAAAAAAGTATTATTGTTAACAAATTTAGATTATTAAACTTACTAGGGTTATTGAAATATTGTTAATAATTTAAATTAAGTTATGAACTTGACTGAGAATTATTATGCAAATTCATATTTTTGAGAATATGATAAAAATAAAAAATAGGTAGAATTTTGTTAGAAATGTTTTTAAACTAAGGAAAAAGTATTATCACTTTTATTAATCATTTAATTTAGATTAGTAGATGGCGAATTTTTATGCAAATTCATATCTTTGAGAATAATAAATGTAATTATAACAAAATATCCTTTAATTACACAAAGAAAAATTATTTTATTCAATTCAAACCTGCCCTACTTTGAATATTAAAAGCTGTACTTTAATTATATGGTATTAAATTAAAAGAAAGAAAGAAAACTATTATAATGCGAATAAAATTAAGTTAAACAAAATTCATCCTTGTGTATGCACATTTTTGTAGACAACTGCATATCTTTGATATGTGCCTTTTAATATCATTTGTTGATTTAAAATGGATTGTTTATTTTGAAAGTGGCGTGAGTCCACTTTTTTTCTTTTGAGATACAGGTTTGCATTTTAGCTGGTTCAGAAATATCAATAAAGTATACTAACTTTGCCAATATTTTTATAAATTTAAGTATATGTAAATTGACTTACATAAATGAAATCTATATGAATTTAACTAAGCCAATAAAATCTATGTGAATCGTAAGTGGACTTACACTACTTTCATGATCAATGGTTATACAAAGTAATTTACTAATGTATTTTCAGTTGATTTAAACACATGGATATTTTAAAATGTTCATACTAAATTATACGTAAACTATGAAATTTCCCAATTTTTTCCAAAAATGGACTTACACCATTTTCAAAATAAACGGTCCATTCGTTTACATCTATTTAGTAACTAAAGTTGATATTTCACACATATCTTTAGAAGTATGTATTGTATCGCCCTAGAAAAGATAGTAAAGATCGAAGTGAAATATTTGGAGTTCCCTTCTTATTAAAGTCATACACTGTATTTTCTTTTAGATTTTCACACAATGAAAGAACGACAATTTTTAGAATTAACGTTCAGGATATTTGATTATTCACTGATAAGTACTATTTGAAATATTAAGAATTTCTTCCTGTATCTCTATTAACAATATATTGTATACTCAATTTTATTGTAATTCACCTCTCAACTAATGAAACTTTTTATTGTAGAATAATTGCTCTCTGAATCATTTTCTGTGATTAGAAAAATTTAGAAAAAATTGAAATTTATCGGAGTATTAATATTTTGATGAAGAAATAACGACAAACAATATTCAAAGTACCTGAATATTATGAATATTCTAATTAATTTATCAACATTATCAATATTTGGTTCTAATTATTCTACTAATATTATTAACATTTAACATGTGGATATTTTTAAGGGTAAATTGTTTATAAATAAAATGTTCATACGTAAATTATGTAATTCCTCAACTTTTCCAAAAATAAATTTACACCGCTTTCAAAATAAACTGTTCAAATGACGAAAACTTTTGCGTAGCATTTAATGCAGAAACACTGGCAATGTAGCGAAAGAAATTTGCATTTCGTTGAAATCCCGAAAAGAGAGAAAGAGAAGAAAATAGAATAATTATGTAAAAACAACTGGTGTTAAACATATGCATATCACAGTTCCATCCTTCATTCAAAATTCACACTCAACAGTGGCAAACAATCGCGACAGGTGGCCCTTTGTCAGCAGAGACATTGTCAGCGAAGTCGTCCCGCGTCCCGTGTGCTCGTTACGCCACGCTTGCGCGCGCGTGCACGCGGTATTTATCTGGCGGAAACCGTGGCCATAACTTCGTTTCCATGGGAATTGTTTGGCAACAGGTGGGGAAAATTTCCACGCACAGACCACCTTGCCAGCCTCGTTTGTCGTTCCTCCCATCCTCGAACCCACCCCAACTGCTCAACAAAACGTTCTATCCTAGTCCTCCTACCTTTATCTATCTTTTGGAAATTTTACTAAACTTTCAAGACTAATGGAGTTCAATGAAAAATCCTTTCAGTCGTTCCAAGTTGAATTATAGTAGTCAGAGTGAGGTAGGATCTTTTTTGGGGATTTTTTACTTGTTTGAAGAAATTCGAAACTGGAAGTGGAAGGAAGGTTTTTCTAATCGATTTGATTTTACGTAGGATTGTAGATTGGAGATTTGTAGAAGGTTTTACTGATAGTGTTTTTTTTTTTTTTCGTCGAAGTTGTATTTGTTCAAATTTGAGAATGAAAATGATAAGTTTCCTATTCGTTGGGACTAATTTGTTAATTTGTTACTGTTTAACTTCACAAATTGAAATTACGAAATTAAAACAGAGTGTAATTTCAAAAGTCGTAAATATAAAAAGTTTGTTTCTAAATTTCTATTGGTGTATGTAATATATAAAAATCTGAAAATAAAAATTTAAATTTTCTTGTTCATTGAGGGCAAGTTATGGTAGCAGTTTCATTGTTTAATATCTAAATCCTGAAATTTAATTTATAAAATTTACAAAGTTTAATTTTAAAAGTCATAAAACAGAAAGTTTATTCTTCAATTTCTATTGATCTATATGATGTATAAAAGTTGGAGAATGAAAATTTAAAGTTTCCTTTTCGCTAATGGTAGCATTTTTTAATGTTCAACTCCTCAATTTTAATTTATAACATTAAAACAGAGTTCAATTTTAAAAGTTGCAAAAACAAAGTTTGTGCTTCAATTTTTATTGATGTATAAAAATTATGATATGTAAACATTTAAAAACGAAAATTTAAATTTTCCCATTCATTTAAAGTAAATTATGGTAGTATTTTTTAATTTTCAACTTCTCCAATTTAATTTATAAAATTTAAACAAAGTTTAATTTTGAAAGTTGTAAAAACAAACAAAGTTTGTAATGTTCTTAAATTTGTATTGATGTACATACATGATATATCAAGCGAGTTCATAAGTTTGTGCGTATTTCAGAGAAATTTTAAAACAGTGCAAATAAAACAGATGTTACTATTTCAGTTATGGATATATTTTCTTTCGTTATCAACAATTTGTTGCTATCTTAAGGTAATTTTTTAATTTCGTTTGTGTAAAAGAGCTACTGTTTTAAACCATATATATAACATTAAAATTCACGAATTCGTGAAATTTGCGGACTGACTTGTTAAAACAAAATAGTTGAAGCATTGGAAAAATTCAACCTTTGTAACAATTTTTTTTTACAAAAATTTGCAAAATTATAAAATTTCAATATTCAGTCTGAATAACGTCCCCCATTTTAGTAATTTAATTTCAAGAATTCCAGCATTTAAAATTATGATGGCAATTTTATATGGATAATTTTGTTCGTTTCTGTCTCAATTGATGTAAATAAACGGTTCCAAGAGCTTACCGAAAGGAAAAGAAGTTTGATTATTCCGAAGGAAAATGGGTCAATTTCAAATACACATAACAACTGAGATATGAAGAAAATATTGTTAAATACTGTACGAATCTGTTGTATGATTCTTGTATAATATTCAAATTCACAATATAATTTATACTCATGTTTCATTGAACATTACAACTGGAAAATCAAAACACATTTCCTCTGAAACAATAGCTATTTGATAACAACTGAAAAACAAATCAAACCGGAGCTTCTGCCAACTGTTGTATAAATCAAAATACTAAAGTTAATACTAAATTATTCACTATGATGCATTAAAATCTCATAAATGTTAAATTAACACTAGAAATACCGACGATTACTATATACCTATTTCTACCAAACCAGTCAAAATGACTAATTTTCTTTAATATATCCATTATGCAATGGAAATAACCTTCATACATATTTTTTCAATTTTTACATAATGTTATACATATTTATACTACTTATAAGTACACTTGTTTCATACTTAACAATGGTAAATTTATTATTAGTGAAGATGGTTCTTGCAAACGGAGGTAAGGATCTTTTTGGATATATATTTCGTGCAAAGACATTTTTTTGCATTTATCGCAGATATTATTGGTTTCATTATTTCTGTAATGTCCAATTTGACACTGAATCTACGTTTATTCAAACTTTGTGTAGTATTCGCCAATATTCTATCTAACGTTCGTTCTTCTTGTAATTCTCTAGCAAGCTCTTCAGCTAATTAAAACAAATCACAATACACATTGAAATATAAAATATTATTACGATTATCAGTTATAAGCAGATTTGTGTACGCCTATTTAGAGCCACGATTTACGTCAATGGTACTGCAAAATCTTACTTAGGTATACTATACCAGTCAAAATGACTGGTTGCGGTATATCCAGGTATAGTGCATATGTAACTTTGAAAAGGACACAGAAGAGAGAAACTCAAGTTGATAAATTTAATTCTTTGAATATTGTAATAAAAGTAGTGAAGAAATTTCTGAAATACAGAATTAGAACTTTGAGTAAATTTTCAATGAAAATTTAAAACCAGTCATTTTGACTGGTAGTTCTAGTGTTAATTCATGTAACTAGCAGAATATAACATGGTGAGACCATTTGTTAGGTATCTGTAATAATCAGAGGGTTAAAAGAGCGTCAAAGAAGGTTAAATTCATTTTCGATCAAATGAAATTAGAAGAAAAATTTGCAAAAACAAATAATAACAAAAACTGTGAAATATTTGCAAAAACTAAGAACATCTGAAGAAGCAACAACAAGAAAGCAGCACAGTTTTATTTTGTAATACCATTTCCTCTTCGTGCAACCGTGCAAACGAAGTATCTCGTTGTTTATCCTCGAAGGTGCAATCGATTATTTAGAATTTCACCAACGACACGACCCCATCGATTTCCCAATCGTACACCAGTCTGTTTTCCCTCTCTCTCTTTTTTTTTCTTTTGTTGTTTGCGTTACCAAGCATGCTCATTAATACAACGTCTGTTTGTGAATTAATTTAAAGGTTAACACTTGGAAAAGCGGTTCAAATCGAACATGACGTGTGAAAGAACTTATGGGATTTAGTTCGTTTTCATCACTGTTAAATTTACCAACTTTATATACTTTTTTCTCAGGCACCGTTATACATACATCTCATAAATTTTGTACACATATTTTATGGTCCCTTTTTATATATGTGTATATGTTGGAAATTAAAAACATCACTTGGAAGCAATATTATACATTTTCAAAGAATAGTTACCTTTCTTGTGATTTTTGAATAGAAAAATGTGGCTTGTAGTAAAAGAAGTAATACAACAAGTGAACGAACAGGAAAATATCGATGAATAGGTGGTTAAAGGTGGTTAAAAGAGGTAAGTTGGGAGATATAATATTTGAGGGGCAGTATAATATGTAATATTTGATAGGGGAAGTACCATATTTTATTAATTCCAAAACTAACTGTGTCCTCTTTAAACCAATTTTTGAGATGTTTATGGATTTTCTATTTTTGAAGATGTGAAGCGAAAATTTAAACATACTTTTTGCAAGAAATAATGCAAATATTAATTGAAGTTATTATACACAAATTTTCAAAACAGTTATTCACGTAATTCTTTGAAATGACAAGGTTAAATTGTTATACATTCTAATTTTTGATAATGACACTTGGATATGACTAATTATGATAACAAAACACTTATTTGATAAAGTGAAATAAGTAATAGTGTAATATGATAATTAGTAATTAATATTTAATAATTCGGAATTTGAAAAAATAGTTTTATCACTTTCGTTGATTTTTGTTATGACTTTAGGACTGCCATAATTCTACATCTAACATATTTAATGTACTGAAGATCAACAAATGAGGCAATGAAAAAGTTGTTCGAAGAATTTGCTGTTGGTATTTAAAATTTTCATAATGATCGATAAAATTCACTTGTAATTTATTGGAAGAAACGCGTTAAATCTACTGTAATTTATTTTGATCGATAAAAAATGATAATAGAAAACTACGATAAAAAGAAACATGAAAATTAATTACACAATTTCATTAAAAGAAGAGGAGTTTAATTAAATTAACGATTTAAGACGAATAGAATGCAACTGTTAGATGCGTATAGAAGTAAATTTTCCTGATTTTTACGGAAAAATCAAAGTTTTATTTCAAAGGAGTGGAAACAGTTAAATTATCGAAGTAACTTGCATTGTTAGCAATGTTCTTTCACTATTTTCTGCCAGTTTGCGAATTCATCGTCGTGAATATTTCGATTTGAATAGCTGCGTGATGATTATGCGAATCAAACTGGGAAAAATCTATTTTTGTACCTAATACAAACTTTTGTTTGTATTTTGTTTGTTTGATCACTTTTGTTTAACTTAAAATAAGGAAGACAGTAATTTGAAAAACACATTTATATTTATAGTTTTTCTAATTACCTTCACTTATAAGTGGTGGTTAGAAAAATAATTCGAAAAATATACGATAAGATGAAAAGTTCGAAAGACGAATTTCATTCATTACTTTCGTTGATTTTTCTAATTACTTCAGGTAACTGTCTTAATATTACACCTAACACATGACTCAGTGTACTGATAATCAACCGGAAATTTCACTATAAATTCCAGCTCTGAAATAATTGCAAGAAAAAAAAAAGAATAAAGAAAAAAAGAAAATATGAAAGCAAGCTGAAGTGCATTTTTGTTAGCACATGCATATCTGAACCGGTATCCGGTGTGTTAATTGCTCGCGCGAAGGGCGACTGAACGATTTCAATTATTCCCACCGTTCCTCCTCCCTTCTCGCCAGCAGGGTGGAAACGCGTCAAGGGATGGAAACAAATCCAGAGATTTTAATTAGAAGCCTCTCTGGTGATCGTGTCGAAGATCAGAGCCACGACACAAGGGTCGACGTCGCTGACGCCGACGCTCCGTGGGGGTGCAATATGACGATGACGCCCCTAGCTGCCTTCTGTGATACCTTGTCGTTGCTTTATGTGTATTCTGTACCAGAAACGCCCGTCAGAGTGTTATATACGGGGTGTGAACAAAGTTGAAGCGAGTTATATTGAATTCGTCGTCACCTTGTCGACACCTTGTCGACGCTGTGTATTTGTGTCTTTTCATCGACACAGTAATTTTTCTTTTTTCTTTTTTAATTGATTGTTTAATATCGTATAAATTTGTTGTCTGGGTTATTCATGTTGGAGGTAGTGGGTCAACGTGGAACACTTTTTGTGATATATTAATTTATTTTATATAACGATAGACACACAACACGATACATGATACATTTTGAAAACAGTAAACAAAGACAATGGACTAACGTCGTCGAGCCAAATTCAAGTGGTGTCATCTGACATAAAGAATATTAATTCCTTATTTCTCTAACAATTCAGTTATGTGCTTTCATCGACATATTAGTTTTTCTTTTTTCTTTTTAAATTGATTGTTTAATATCGCATAAATCTTTTGCCTGCAGAGTTTTATGCAAATTTGTATTTCTGGGAATACAGTAAAAAGAGTGGAACCTCGGGAGAAAATTATTTCACTCGTCAGATATTATAAAAAGCGCTGTAATTTGGAGAAGTTGTATATTTTTTTATATTGAGTGAAATTTCGCACCTTTAAATTTCCTACAAAAGCGTAAAAATTCGCAATCTACTCATAATGATATTTAGAATAAAAGAAGTAATATCACTTTTTGCTTCGTAATTTTCTGTTTAGAGTGAAGTATTATAATAGGCGAATTTATAAATAAAACTTTAAACCACGATACAATCAAGGAGAGAGGAGGGATTTCAATTCTCATTTTATACTTTTGATGGATCAAATATTGTAACAATTCAGATATCGTTTCTTTGTCCATTAGATTGTCTTTCATGCTGGGTTTTATGTTAAACTATTGTCTGTAGGACGACTGTAATTCACACTGGTTAGGTTAGGTTGAAAATTTTAAAAAATTAGTCCTTCCTAAGAAATTTTGTTCGAGAATTTCTCCAGAAATTTTATAATTTTTTATTTCTCACTTTTTGAGAAATTACAGTATTTCTCGAGAAATTGACGTTCAGGAAAAGTATAAATCTTATTTTCATTTTCGAGAATGATTTTTCAGTTATTGTAAATTATATATTATAGTATATTAATTACGTATTTTTGTTTCCAAATAAAACTTCAATTTTCTAGTTTATGATTAAAAAGAAAATGTGTTACTTTATTTTGAGTACGGTAAATAATCAAATATAATTTAAATAGTGAATGTTTTACTTTATCTTGATTGTGATAAAAGTGACGTATTTTATGTTTAATACTGGCATAACATTACAATTAAAATTAATTTATCGATAAATGCTCTGTTTAGTGACAAATTAACTCGTCTTCCTCAATTAACACTTCAAACACGATCCGTAGAATTTACAATAATTATTCATTTTAAAAATTTATTAAGAAACAAACTAGATTGCTACAATATAAAAGAAATAGTTAACGAGAAGCTTGAAACTGTTGGATATTTTTTCTCCGACGTAATTCTTATAGTATTGTAACATTTCTTTCTCATGGAAATTTTAAAGTTAATTCCAAATATATTTGTAGTATCTTACGAATAAATGAATAACGAAGTCCTTCGCTAGAAGTTGAGAATTGAAATAACATTTGAAACTGTACATCTTGAATATTCATCAACAAATTTTAATGTTTCTATTGTTCCCAGTTTCATTTGTGTAATTCTCCCCCTTTTATCCCAGTGTTCTGCAACGAGTTAATTAGAATGTGAAATATTAAACGCGATACTGAAAAATCTAACAGACTTCCGCGCCAATAAGTAATTAAACAGAAAGAAAAGAGAAAAAAAGCAGTACGTCATGTACATCAAGAATCTCCTTTTGTACGTTCACAATAGTACTGCCGGCCAACAATCCAATTTACCAAAATTTTCGTCGGTTTGTCGGGGATTTCATTACGAACATTAATAATAGTTAGTTTCTGATCGAGAACAATTGGAAAATGATTCCGGAATTTCTGGCTCCGCATTGTCCGCGCGTCCTCTATGCCCGAGAATTGTGTTTGTAAATTCAGAAATAGCCTTGCGGAACAAGAGAGAGAACGAGTTTCCCCCTGTATCTTTTTCCACCATTGTACCATCATGAAGCGTTCGATTTTAATGAAAGCCTCGACATTCACGATTGTAAATAAACCCGCTCAGTGACCAGTTTTGATTAATCTTGATGCATTATTACAAGGGTCTAGTTATTTCTCATAAATGTAAAACATTATCGTGTATTATATTTCATTTATAATCATCCCCCGAAATTACGATTGCGTATTATCGATCAGAGGACCCACCGATCACCGGAAGACAGATTTCGTTATAATTAAATCACTCGTGTTTCCATTGTAACGAGCACGGCCGGGGATTTCGAGTGTTTTAAATTGCTGTTACTCTCAGCGTCAACGAGACGAATTGTTAATCGACGTTTAGAAAACAAACTATGAATATGTTTGGGCAACAAAAGCATATAGAGATAGAGAGAGAAAGAGCGAGAGAGAGAACGAGTGAGCGAGATATGTCGTATGAAAATATATTCGAAACGTTGGAGTTGTAAACTGGTAACGTTTTCACTTGCACCACTCTATGTATTAAGCAAACATTAAATGCATTAACAACGCGAACGAGTGTTTACAGTATAATCGAAGCAGTTCCATGTGGATGGAATTAAATAACGACCAACGGTGAAACGTGGATTACTAATTTGTGTATCTAATCCTTTTATTTATTCATTTTGGACTAATTAGAGGAGAATTGATACAGTGAAAACGACTTGTGTAAAGAATTTAAGAAAATGGAATAGTTCAAGGATCATTTGTTGTTTAAGTACTCTTTCATCAAAATTGTGATCATTTGCAAGTATCGTTATCAAAAATTGCAATGTATCATTTACATATATTTCAAACAATTTATATAGCACAATTTACCATTAATATATCCAAAAGTTTAAAAATAGCTTTATTAAAAATATCTTCTATAATACTTTCAGTTAATAATTTGTATCAGATTTTTCCACAAGAGCATGCTTAAATTTTCACTTTACATATTTAAAATATAAAATTCAGAAATATCTGAAAATTAGTTTAGAGTGGACGCAGTCAATTTTGAAATTGCAGCTATCATATTATGTGTAAGGGGTAATTATTTCTTTATTTAAATTTTGAGTTTGATTTTTAAGAATATAGCAAAGAAAATTGTTGAAAATATTGGTGTTAGTTTGAGACTTCATTTTAACGAAATGAAATGTTTTAGAAGGAAATATAGAATTAATAGTTAATCCTGTATTTGTTATAATTTTGTGGTTTTATGTTATTTTGATATTTTTATTATTGTCGTATAATAACAATAAAGTGTATTCGTGCGTTGTCACTACATACTGACATACGTTACATTTATAAATATGAAGAGTAAATGTAGTCTTCTGTATGAAATACTTGGGTTATTTATTTATAATAAATACTTAATTATTGATTATATATTTACTAAAAAAAAATTATTTAGTAGATGTAGAATTTCCTGCATGAAATGCCCGGGTTATTTATTAAAGGAGAAGGTTGATTATTTATTATATATTTACATACAAAAATTGATTTAGTAAATATAGAATTTTCTATATGAAATATCTGGGTTATTTATTAAAGGAGAAATGTATAAAGTCATATCACTATCTCTTACTGAAGTATTGTAAAATTGATCATTCAGTCCATTCTCTAAACATATACACAGACTTCTTATCTCAAACTTTTTTATCTTGAATGATTCATCACTGTGGAGTTTTCGTACTCGGTGTTACATAAATGTTATATCATAGATCATTGAATTGCTCTTGACCTCTGTTGGAATTTGTTTGTCAGGGTCCGTGACTATTTAGTAATTGAGGCTTCCATTAATGTAATCATTGACTATTTATTATAGATTTACACTTAACGTTACACGTGCTCTTGCTCGCTTGATTGTATCGAACACACACACACACACACACACACACAACGCGCCACGCTCGGCGATCGTCTTTTCTCGATTTGACGCACAATCCGAGGCGGGCGCTTCGATCCGCTACATTACAACCTCAACCTTTACATCATAATAAAAAAGTGTCGATGGTATTGAAAGATAATATTTCGAGAAACATTTGTTGTTTGTAATATTTGCTCTTTTTGATCAAAGAATATATATTTATATTTATTCAAATGTCGCAAGAGCATTCTTACTTTTGATTAAAAATTGCAAATATTTTTATAACGAATAAATAACTTCTCAAGGTACATGTGTAAACTTTCATGAAATGAGACATATCATATTAAAAAAATAAAATTTATTAATTTGAACTTCACTAAACAAAAATACATTAAAAATATCACTGCAGTTATGTCAAAGTATCGTATACTATAATCAAGTATCGCAGACTACACACACACACACACACGCGCGCGCGCGCGCACACACACACACACACACACACACACACATATTTGACATCTTTTTCTATTATAGAAAACAAATGAATTGTTTAAAGTACTCGAGTTAGGTAGGATTAAAATCTTTACCATCAAAAGAGAAATATTGAAAATTACATTAGTAATTTTCACAATTCTGTCGAATGTCTAAACACATGCCTAGATTTTTTATTCTAATTCTTTTGTCTGGAATACTACATCACTTCGAACATGTTGCAATACATAACATTTATTAATTATCCAAGATATATCTAAATCAAATTAACTACAAAATTGAATATTCACTAACAGGCGAAAAATATAAAAAATTACATCAATAATTACATCAATAATTCTCAGGAAGGTTTTGTAAAATTCATCATTCACTCAATTCTCCAAAAGTACGCCTAGACTTTTCATTCTAATCTTTTTATGTTGAATAATATATCACTTCAAACACGCGTTCCATCTATTAATTATCTAAAACATTTCTAATATAAACCTAATCGTTTGCAAAATTAAAACTCCCATTAGAGTATTCTAAAATACATCATCTAGTCCATTTCTCAAACACACACCTAGATTGTTTATTCTAAGTTTTTCCATCTTGAGTGAACCATCACACTAAAAATTGGTTCCATCTATTAACTACTCAAAATATTTCTAACATAAACCAAATTAACTATAAAATTGAATCTTCATAAAACAAAACAAAACAAAAATAAAGAAAAGGAATACATAGAGAATTCATCATTCAGTCCATTCTCCAGGCACACATTCTAAATCCAACCCCATAAGACAGCAACGTTTCCTCCTAAAGCCGCGAAATATCGTTCTCGTCTCAACTCTTAATAGTTTCGGTCCTCTTTTTCCCATCATACGCCCGTATATTGTAGAAGGCTTCGATGATTTACCGCGTATACACAGTGTCGTCGAGTTAATCGTTATTTCCTGTCTAGAAGGACAGTCCTGCAGGTTCGCCAACGTCACGGATATCAGGTCCACGCGTTTTATCGGCCACACTGGGGGCGGCTTAATAATTTACAACGACAAGACACACGCCCCCTGTTATTGGCCCATAAAGCATCCCTGCTATGCTTCTACTCGTTCACTTTATATCCTCCTTTCTAGAGACGCACAGTAAGTATTGCTGTGTGTTGGTCTTTCGATGGTGAGGAAATTTTCTAAGTCTTGCTTGAGGATCTTCTTCTAGTGATCGTTTGATTTACTATGAGGCTAGAACAATTTCAAATTCATTCTGATCCTGGAATATTCTTCTTTTTTTTTTTTCTCGCATTCGTACTTCTGTGATGATGTTGATTTGCTTTATGGTTGAAGTATTATACTTGGAGGGTGATTCTGATGATTTAACTTTCTTTTTTCTGGTGGTAATTTAACCCTGTGTAAGGTTCGAGTACTTTTAGGGAGATTCTAAGCCTTGAATATTTATATTGCATTTTAATATACTTTTTTTTCTGGTGGTAATGTGATCCTGTATGAGGCTGAAGTACTTTTGGAACGATTCTAAACCTTGAGCATCTTTATTTGTGAAAGTTGATTCTGTTTAAATTCTTTTTTTCTGGTGGTAATTTGACCCTGTATGAAGTTGAAGTACCTTTGAGGAGATTCTAAACCTCGAGTACTTATATTGCATGTTAGTGAACCTTTTTTCTGAAGGTAATTTGATCCTGTGTAAGGTTCGAGTACTTTTAGGGAGATTCTAAGCCTTGAATATTTATATTGCATTTTAATATACTTTTTTTTCTGGTGGTAATGTGATCCTGTATGAGGCTGAAGTACTTTTGGAACGATTCTAAACTTTGAACATTTTTACTTGTGAAGGTTGATTCTCGTCAAATTCTTTTTTTCTGGTAGTAATTTGACTTTACATCAGGTTAAAAAAATACTTCTAGGATGACTCTAAACCTTGAGCATTTTTATTTGCTCTAATAATGGTAATTTAATTCATTGCAGGATTTAAGTACCTTTTTCCTTATGGTAATCTGATTCTGCATAAAATCAAAATATTTTTAGGGCGATTATAAACTTGTAGTATTTTTATTTGTTTCAGTAATGATAATTTAGTTCTTTGCAAAGTTAGTGTACCTTTTTTCCCTATGGTAATTTGATCCTGTATTAAAGTTCTTTTAAAGTGAATCTAAACCTTCGATACTTTTTTACCTCACTAATGGTGATTTAATTCTTTAAGAGGTTGAAGCACTGTTTATTTTTCTCTTGTTTATATTAATTTGGTCTTCTATAATTTTGAAGTGCTTCGAGGTTCATTTTCACCTTTAAATATTTTTCCTTCCCTTTTTTTTCTTCTCGTGATAATTACATCCTCTGCGAAGTTGAAGTAAGTACATACTTTGAGGGTGATTCTACACCTTGTGTATTTTTTTTCTTCCTTTCCTTTGTGCTAATTTAATCTTGTGTGAGGTTGAAGTACTATTTGTTCATTCTTTTTTCTTTTTGCCTTAATCTGATCTTTTATAATATAGAGACATTAATCTTTAGCTTTAAATAATGTTTAAATACATTATTTTAAACATGAAATATATGAAATTTGTTATATTTTCTTTCTGTTTCTTTCATGATAAAATTTACTTTCTTTACATCTAACGTTTAAAATGAAATGTTATCCGATTTTTATATTTGATTTTTTTTTAAATGAAATTAATTCATATTTAAATGTTATTAAATTAAATTTTTATATTAATTTAATTTATTTAATAAAAAATTTGTGGGGATGAACTAGAAATTCGAATTATAATTTACAATTTTAATTTAAATAATTATATTCATAAAATTTGAAATTAAAATATAATATTTTATAATTTAAACTATAAATTTTAAGAAATGAATTTAATTCATGCTTAAATACTATTAAATTAAATCTTTATATTAATTTAATTTATTTAGTTAAAAAATTCATGGGATGAACTATAAATTTTGATTACAATTTATAATTTTAATTTAAATAATTATATTCATAAAATTTGAAATCAAAAGAAAATATTTTATAATTTAAATTATAAAATAAATAAGTAAAAAATTTCTTTAAGTCTAACTTTACTTTCTACATAATATTCAAAGCTCTGAATACCTTCTCGTCGTTTCTTTTTTACCGATTTCGATTTACTGTAGCATTGAAGTACATATAACAACGCTGATGGCGTACACGTGGCATAGAACGCGTGAATATTTAAGTAATCCTCAAACTGTGATCACATACTGCACCACTAAAAGGGGGAAGATTCACAGCGTAAATTTAACTACATATGTACCTATCGCAGTTTTTAACTGGAACACCGAGGTTATCGTCCCTCAACCAGGGTGACGATGTTTCGACTTAGGAGGTCGTCTTAAGTGCCCCTTAATATTAAGGAGGGCGGCGGCGGTGGTGGCCTTTATTGGCGGGGCTGCGCATTAATCCGGTTACGGCATGCGCGGGCCGGAAATTTGTAGGCGGTTATAAATTTTAAAACTTGTTCACGCACCTGCGTTCGTACGCCCCCTTGGCTTACGAGGGTTAATCGACCGAGCTGAAATATTTTGCGTATCGAGACTACAACCCCCTCCTACCAGCCTCAAGAATAATGACACGATGCAAGTTGGATGTTAATCCTCTTTAGGCGTAACACAGACAATGTTGAATTTCGTTTTGTCCTACGACGTAAACTCTGTAAACGTGAAATAAACACGTTTACAAAGAAAAAGGAAGAAAGAATTGAAGAATTTAAGGGAAAAAATCGAGTTCCATAGTGTCAAAAAATTAATTAATTTTCTTTTTTTTTTTTAAGTATGCATGCATGGAAAGTAGAATATCTCGGAAATATAATTTTATGGCTTTAACACGTTAAACGCGACGTCGATCCCCAAGGACTGACACTGAACATTTAGTCGAATGTCGGTCCCTACCTAATCAACAATATCAAATTTAAAAAATAAATTTTATTTAATATGAAATTTTTTGTTACATACAAAGATACATTTGCATTTTTTAAATATATTTTATTGAAACATTTTAATCAGAGATGAAATTTACTTTCTTTTCCGTATGTTTAAGCCTCTGTCGAATGTTCCTCATCATTTGAACGGAAAGTGAAACAATATCGGCTCCGAGTTGAACGTATTAAGAACGAATTCATTAGAAATAAAGAAATTACAAATACACTTATGGAGATGGGTCAGAGGTACCAATATTTTCTCATAATTCTGTTGTAATTATATTTCATATAATTTTTAGTATAATTTTTCAAATTGGCATGCAAGTTAACTGAAAATGTGATGGATTGATCAACGTGGAATAAAGTTTGTACAATTTGATATATATTTCATCTGGGACTGGAAAGATAATCAGTATTTTATCTTCATTAATAGTATTTTTTATAAACAACGTAAAAGCGATTGCTTTGGTAAAAAAAACTAACTCTTTCCTCAAAGAGATAATTAAAAATTTTTCAAGATTCTGTTTCTCTTTGTTATATGTTAGTTTGGACTCAGCATAAAATATTAAGAATAGTAGTAGTTGAAATGTATTGTTTTAAAATCACCTTGACAGGTACTATGTTAAGTGAATATTTCGAAGATGTTAACTTACACTGTAAAACGTACAAAAATAGTATTACAAGTTACATTAAACAAGATTCGTGTATTGTACTCCCAGAATGCTCTTTTGTATTAAAAAAAAAAAAAAAAAAAAAGTGATTATTACAATCTCTTCACTAACTTAGCTAAAAAAATGGTTAAATGTCGGTTATTTTTCGAGTTATCAAACTGGACTCTCCTTTTATCATTTAACCCTTTGACATCTTAGCAAATTTTCTTTATTCTTTTTTAATTTTTTCATCTCCTTTTCAATTCTGTTGAGTTTGATTATTTGAAATTTTGTATAAAGTGGTTACTTTAAAATTTGAAAACTTAAAAGCATAATTAAGCGTTAGATTAATTAAATTTTTCTTCTTTTGTTTGTGGATATTTTGTCGGTTTATTTTATTTTTTTTATAAATAAATCCACATCCACGTAAATAAATAAATAAATTTGTCAGTGTAGATCATAATCTAACTGAAAATATCCTAGATATGTACATAGGATGACAGAAGCTATAATCATAATAAAGGTAAAAATTCGAGTAAAATTAATAGTAAAGTAATAATATTGCTGCATGAATTTTCAAAATCAATTTTATCAAAACATTTGTTCTTCATTTTCCTCTTATTTTTGCACAGGATATTAAATATCGAATAACTGATATTTCTTTTAATATTGTTTAACGTTTAATATTTCATAAGTTCAGTAGGTTAATGTTTTAAAATATTTTTTTCTCTTCCTTTTCAATATCATGGTGTTTGAAATAGTTTATGGTAGATATATCTGCTGAAACGTTCAATTCATAAGAATTTAATCAGTCACGCTGTATACGTATCCCCGAAACATGTCGGTGAAAGAGATAAATATTTAATCGAAACGTCTTGAATAATTTCACTGAACAGCGTACACGATGAAGTTTTGGGAAATACTCAGTGAACCTCTTGATTATAAATGTATCAGTTAACAACGTTTCTCGATGCCAGAAATAATTCTGTATAACTGTTTGCCATTAAAAATTCCCACAAATTATTATTTTTAAATGATCGAGGAAGTTATTATTTCAAAGTAATCGAGAAGGTTGTTATTTCAAAGTAATTAACATTACTCGTAACAATTAGGAATTATATTCACTAAAATATCCAACTGATGCCTTGAAATTGCCTTTCTGAAGAACAAATTGAACCTAAAATGATAAAAGAGAAAATATACATCAGTTACAAAAAATAATTTGTTGCTTTTTTTTTAATTCGATTTTTACTTTAAAGAAAAAATCTTTAACGTAAGGTTTACAGATTTTTTTGTGTACCTGTTTCTATCAAAACTCGACCAATTGATAAGTGAACAAAATCGAAAATTTTCTTCAAAGAATCGATTGATGTTGTTTAGAAACAACTTAATTATATACTATTAATTCACTTCTAAATTTGGATACATTCTCGTGCTGTTTCATTAATAAAAGTAAATAAAAAGTGCTAAGAAATCCTGGTAATAACTTTGCTTGTGAAATTCTAAATCGGTCCAGTTAAAGGGTTCCGTAAATCTAGTGTTAATTAAGCTCAATCATTTTGAATGGAGTAAACGCAAACAAAGTGAACTGTTTTTTTACACTCAATAATTTTTCCATCCAGACACTCTCAAATGTAAGTTTTTTTTTCCAAGCTTTTAACAAGTAATTCCACAAACTCTAAGCATAAAAAAAGGAAGAAGCAGTAATTAAAACACAACTCCTCGTTACATCCAAGATTCTCAAACCTTCAACATTCAAACCATCCAAATGCTCTCAAACGCTAATTTCCTTCCAAACATTTACCAAACGATTTCGTGATAAAAACACTCCAAGCACAAGAAAAGGAAGAAACAATACTTCAAGCACAACTACTTAGTAAATTCAAGGTTTTCAAAGCTTCAACACTCACTCTATCCAAACACTCGCAAACATTGATTTCTTTTCAAGCATTGATCAAACAGTTCCATAAGCCTGCATCCCATAACACGAAAGCTCGAAACGAAAGAAAAGAAAAAAAAGAAAGAAACAAAATCTCCAACATTATTCTTCAATCGTTCCAAGATTCTGAAACCTCGAACACTAAATCCATCCAAACACTCTGAAACGCAAGTTCCTTTTCAAGCATTTAACGAAACCATTTCATAAATACTCTCTACTCTATAATACAAAAGCTTCGCAACTAACAACGCATTCATCATCATCGAATATTCTCCACTTAGTTTACCAGGCTGTGGAATTGGACTTTTCACCGGCGATTAATCGATAAATATATTTAATTAACGCAACTGGCTGGGAAACGGTGGCAGGTAGAGTGGGGAGACGAATGGATATTTAATAAATCGAGGGGCGCGCAAAGGGGTGTCCTTTCTGCGGAAACGATATTATATTTCGGCTAATGAGACTGAAAGTTGGGCCGGGGCTACGGTAGCGTGAGCCTGATTGGTCGGCTATTAACGACGCCCGAGCATAACGATCATGTGGCGCGCGACAAATACAAATTAATTAATAACGTTCATAAACCAGTCCGGCCGAGTAGCTTTAACGGCTAGCCCCGGCTACCGTGGGTTAGTTAATACCCGTTAAATTATCTACTGTACTTACGCAAAGATCATTAATTTATGTTCTGTCCTGCTGCTGCTGCTACTGCTACTGTGCTACTGCTCGCTGCTGCTTTTCACGTTGTGGTTAGGAATGTTTGCGTTTCACGTGGAATGCGACGTTATCTAGGTAAGATCGTTCAGGTATAGGTACACTCCCGTCCATAAGTCACCGGAAACTTAAAATTAGGATTCCGACTTCGAAATTTTAGTTTCTACCACAATTTCTCGAGCAGCGTATTCTTCTTCTGCAACAGTAACCAATACTTGAACATCTTTTAACACGTTGACTGTCACGTCGAAATCACATGGTTTGTTCAGGACGTCACGAAAGTATTTCTATTATTCTAAGCTTGTAATGGCAAAATAATAATAAATATGTTTATATATGATGATATTCTTACCCATGGGGCGTTTATCTTGCTGGTGGTCACGCCTTGGTGAGCTTGATGTCACATAACTATTTTGGAATATTTATTTACGTTATGACTGTTTACAACGCTTGTAAAATATATCTACTCGAAGAAAATTACGACGTGAGATGTAAAAAGAAACGGTAAGATCAGCGTACCTGGTGCAGAAATTGTGCAAAATATGTTATTAAACAAATTTTGCAAGTTTTAGAACGAAGATTGCTAAAAATCGGAGCAAAAAGGTTACCACATACTGCCCAGGTTGTATTGATTAGCCGTATCTGCATATATTTGAAATGCTTTAACCCTTCGTACTTCGTTGTCCCCTCTGAGAAGACATCGTAATTCTAGCATATCACTCGGATGTCCTCTTTGAGGGGATATCAAGGTTTAATAGTGATTATGGGGAATCAACTTATTCCAACGCAACTTTTTCAGAAATGCATGTTTCCCTGAAATTTTCTGTTGAAATGGCAGAAGAAATCAAATCAAAATATGGTACAATTACTAAGATATATAAAAAAAATGAACCAAGAGCACGTCCATCCACATCTTCGGCGGACAATAGATTGAATAGTAAACTACATACTCCTAATGTGGGTAAAAGAGAACGGGACTATATTGTTTGTTCTGACAGGAAAATACCAGGTGAAAGACGTCAAACGACTTCTTATTGTGAAACGTGTACTAATCATCCTGCAATGCATATTGGGGAATGCTTCAAAATTGATCATACTATACAAAATTATAAGAAATAAAATGTTGATTTTGTTTTTTTGTAAATATGTTCCTCGATGTCTACAAATTCACATAAATCAAATATCATTATAATACCTTACTTTGTTCCAAAGCTATACTATATGATATGACGGTTCGTAAGTGCACGTTTTCGCGACAAAGTGGCGCCGAGTTGCTGGTAGGTAACGTCCGGGATGGCTCGGAGTGCAAAGGGTTAATACAATACAATGGTAGATAGAAGATTCGATGACAATTAACCTCTCATTTTTGATCTTCTAATAAAAATTTTCTATTGTTGTTTAGTGCACGTTTTATTTCAAAGTATTCTCTAATCAGCGATGATGTTCAAAATTCATTAATGGTCAATGTTCATTCAACTTTTACAATTATAAACATTTGAAACACTTTGGTCATAGATGACCACCGTAGCGCTATAGGAGAAACAATCTGCGGTCACATGATCACCATGGCGGTCAATGTGTTAATATGTAATTCTTTTTTAGAAGATTCAATTGGATCTAGAGACTGTCAAACTGAAAATGAGGAAGGTCGAATAATGCAGTTTCCCAGCACCATGTTTGCCTCTGTTTAGTGAGAAACACTTTTTACATTGTTTATAAACGCTTAACGATGCTACAGATATGTTCTTCAGCTAATTTTGAAATGTCGAAGCAAACCAAATGTATATGCAGAATAACATCTTATAAAATTGAAGCTGTATTTAATAAATACTTCTTTTTCTTAACATTTATTCAAGTTATACATGAATATTTTTAATTTCACATTCAGGTGTAACTGTAAAATAAATAAACATACCAAATTACAGAATAAACTCACGATGGAAAAGTGTATTTACATTCCAATAATCATTTCACGCTCTGTGTGTTTAGTTCCTGCTGAATCCGCGCGAAAGTTACTTGAGCAAAGAATTCGTCGTGCAGTAGATTATTTTTATAATTTTATACATATAGGGCGATTTTTCCATTTAGAGCGATAAATCCTTCAATTGTCACAGCTGTCAGGTTTGTTATTCAGTTGTCAGAGTCACATGATGTTTGTACGCATATCATCATGGATAGATACTCAATTGCTCGACACGTTGAAATTATTAAAATTTATGATCAAAGTTCTTGTCAATTCGCCACAGTAATCATCGTCAGTGCTGGTCACTTTTGGATGGATGGCTTTGTCAATAAACACGATTGCCGAATTCGGGGAGATGGTAATCCTCGAACAGTAGTCGAATGATCATTGTACTCAAAGAAAGATACTGTTTGGTGTGGTTTTTCTACTGGTATAGTCTTTGGTCGTTATTTTTTTGAACATGAAAAAGGTGCGATTGTAACTGTTACCATTTCATCCTTCTTTTCGCGTGAATTGGATGGATTTGATTTGTCTGAAATGTGGTTTCAACAAGATGTTGCTACATGCCACATTTCTGCTACACCTATCGCTTTATTGATATTGAAGTTCAACTATAGGATTATATCGAGAAATTCAACTGTCAACTGGCTATCAAGATCTTGTGGCTTGACGCCATTCGACTTTTTCTTGTGGAGTCATGTTAAGTCTCTTGTTTATTCCAACAACCCGCAAACTGTCAATGATCTCAAAACAAACATTATTTGTGTTATCGATGAAATACGATCTGATTTGTGTGCTAAAGTTATCGAAAATGGATTTGCCGTATTCATTCCATCAAACGCAGTCACGGTAGTCATTTATACAATATTGTATTTCATGTATAATGCCATCGAATGCACTTTAAAATATGGTAATAAGAACTGGATTGTTTTCCGCAGTTTTTGTTTCATTCCAATTCAAGGTTCTGTCGCTCTTATTGGAAGATCCTATAGAAATATTAGAGGGAGCATCCGAGTGCAGAGAGTTAATTTTACCAATTGCTAAAACACTGTAATTATTATAATTATAATACCAATAAATCTATAAAATCGAACGATGTTGCAGTAGAATTATAATTGCGTAGTTGTCTCACTATCTTCTTAGCTGCGACAATTTACGCGAATAAACAAGAAATTCTGAAGAATCGTCATTGAAAAATAACGCAGCCTGTCATTCATGTTGTGAACTCGAAGCCCCAACAAGCATCATGGAACGATTCATTAACATTGGAAATGCATTCAGTACATCTATGACCTATCGATCGTCGCTAATTAATGTAATAAACGAGCAAATACTCGAGTGCAAACAGTGGACGAATGATTAATGACGGCGAAGTGGTCTTTAAAATGTTCGATCTTTGATATGTAATTGTTGATATGTCAGGTAGTATGTCGATGGATTAATTTACAATCGTTAAACGGTGGTTTTGAAGGAGTTCAGAATTGCAGGGATATAACTAACCCCTTTATGATCCATAATTATTTTCGAAATGTTGTTCAGAGGGGTTCGCAATAATTTTCATTGTGTACTCCAACAGGTTCGCACCTAAATCGAAGAAATTAAAGCAACATAAACATATTTGCCTCTATAATGAAAAATAAGCTTAATGAAAGTACTTTATTTTAATAAAAATAAATTCTTTGGTAAACATATTATTGATAATATATTTTCCAAAATTTGTTAAACAATTTCAACAGTAATATTTTATTTCTTTTTTCATTTTTTTGTTTTCTAATATAGAATTTATCGTTACATGTAACATAGCAATTGTAAACAGCTGAATATTGGCAAGTCTTTCAATGTTCGCATGTTGTTACTAACATTGGTCAGTCTCAATTTCGCTGGTCTCGTAAAATCGCATCGTAAATGAAATCGTATAAAATTCTTCCTTTTCTGCATATATAAGTGTTCATTTATTTCAATTTGTGATCAGATTCATGATTTTATTCGTTTGCTATTTTGAAAAATAACACAGTGTACTCTAACAGTTTGATCAGAAGAAATGATAACAATTAAATATGATTGAAAGACTTGCCAGTATTCAGCTGTTTACAATTGCTGTGTTACATGTAACGATAAATTCTATATTAGAAAACAGTTGTAGTAAAAAAATTTAGAGGGCATATATATACGCCTTTCGTATATATTGATAAACCAGTGAGGGCGTATATGTACGCCTTTCGTAGTCAAAGGGTTAGCCCTTTAACTGCTATGGACGCATATACGCGTCTGCCTAAAGCCATCGATCTGGACGCATGTATGCATTCAACGATGGTCTCTGTTTTACACTTTCCATGAAAACAAAAAGCACCAACTTTTAAATTCAAAAAATATCTTTGTATTGCATATCAATAAAAATAAAAGAATTCTGTTTACATTGAACACTTATTCTGTGCATTCTAAAAGTGTTTGATCAGAAAAAAGGATAACAAGCAAATATGACAAGTGATAGTAGCAGCCAATCGCGGCGACTGACATGTGAATATCGCATCGTATATATCAATGGGTTCGTGCAAGAGTGCGCCTCAGTCAAAGGGTTAAATAAAACAAACAGATATGCATAAATTCGGGTCCCATTTTTGTCTCCAAAAACAAGTCATTTTGGACCTTCTGGTAGAAACAGGTATATGTAAGTCGTCGATAGATATAGTATTAATATTTAATATGTTTATTTCTGCAAGGGATTAACGATATCATCGACAAATATCGATCAGTGGTCCATAATCATTAGCAGGACTGTTTGAACTAGTTTGAACCACTGAATGGCTCACACAGTGACGTGAAACTCAGTCGTAAAAGTAGCGCTCCAGTGGCTATCAGCTACCTTAATTCCTTCGATCCTCGTTTCTTAAGAATTGCTAGTCGATCGACTCGAAATAAAGGATCATTTCCGCGAGGAACGACTGCAGGTTAACTTGAAGCCAGGTTTGTATGAGCCGAAATGGCAAGTTGGCGTGACGTTTCTCCCCGTTTTAGCATCCGTAATTACTAGGATTCGAGCGGGAAGCAAGCTGGCCCGTCACTCGTTCCCCGGTTCCGCGATTAAGTGATTGCAAACTGCAGGACAAACCATCTCTTTGTCCTGGATAGGAGCAGGGATAGCAATTACTCTTAATTAACGAGAGCCGCCAGGACGTGGGCGACGCCTGGACGCTTTCGGTCGGTTGTGATTATGTTTAAGAGGTTAGGTCAACTGGGTTTGGAGTTCGTTCTTTAGTATAACATGGATTTTGGAAGGTTTTTGAGGATGTCGGGGTGTTATTAAGTGGAACGAAGAGTAATATGTACACTCTCATCCATAAATTATCGGACACTTGCACCATTTTGAGCAGAATGATTATCAGAAAATAAATACAATGTTTTTATCTCGTGTTTATTGTGTACTTTGTTATATTTGTCTATTTTATGGTGATATCTGAATATGAAGTTACAAATATGCCTGTACAACGTGAGTAAATGTTCAGAAACATTATTAATTATTATTAGATTCTTATATTATTAAATACAGCTCCAATTCTATGCGATGTTATTCTGCATATACATTTTGTTTGCTTCAAAATTAACTGAAGAACATATCTGTAGCATTATGATCTTATTTTTTTTCAGTTCCACAGTCCCTAGATCTCAATGAATACCTATAGAAAATAATTATTTATTAAAAAATGTTGAAGTACTGGTTACTGTTGCAGAAGAAGAATGTACAGTTCGATAAATTGCGGCAGAAACTAAAATTTCAAAGTCCAAATCCTAATCTTATTAAGTGTCCGGTGATTTATAGACAGGAGTGTATGTAGTAATGGGTTCTGATATATTTCGAATATGTACACTATCGGCTAAAACTTTGAAATGAGTGTGTATTGCAAGTTACTCAAAAATGATCAAAAATATGTTAGCTCCTCTTAAGAATATTTCAACGAATTTTTGTGTCTTAAATGATTGAATTTTTTTTAGAGTAAATTGCTATTGTTTGAAGAGTGTTATGTTTGTATTTCGTTGCCAAACTGATGATATTGATGCAAAAGTATGAAACTGGTTAGTTTCTAGGAAGTATTAACACGTTAAGAGCCACGCCAGTCACTGATGTTATACTTTTGATCGGTAGTGTACATGCAGCGGAAAAATTCGAATCACTTCGAGCATAATTCGATACTCGAAACACTTGAAACTCTCGATAAGTTTTGAAACTTGAGTCTTTGAACTTTCGATACGTCTTGAGAGTCTTGATTGATTTCTCGACAGTTTTGATAGGACTTGAAAACTTTGTGAGTACTTAATATCTTTGTAAGCATTTTAAATGCCTTTCTCCAAGAAGGTATCATTAACGGTAAAATATTAAGAATATATTGAATATTCACGAAATTTTCAAGACTTTTAAGACGTGTTGAAACTTTCAAGACTCTTAACAACTATTGAAACTTCAAAAACATAAAACCTTTCCAAGACTCTTATTAAGAACTATAGAGACCTATCAAGATTTTTAAGTGTTTTATGTATCGAATTAGGTTCAAAGTGATTTGAATTTTTACAGTATTGAAAAACTTAGAAAAACTTAGAAATTGAGTTTCAAACACATATGTATATGTTAGGATATGAATATAACATAATTCATTCTTTGTATTTGATCATGGCTTATAATTTTTTTATCATAACGCAAAAAGCAAAATTCCAATTTAATATTATCGTATGTTTAGGTATGAATATAACATAGTTAATTCTTTTTGGTGAACGATGGTTTATATTTTTTTTTATCGTAATGCAAAAAGCAAAACTCCAATTTAATATTATTGTATATTAAAATATAAATATGATATGAATAACTGTTTACGTCTGATGATGGTTTATAATTTTTTTACCATAGCGCAAAAATCAAATTCTTAATTTATTATTTGTTTTCTTGTTTTTGTACGTCAAAAGTATTTGTGCAAAAATTGATTTATATGATAATAAATGAACATTTCGCATGTAAAATTAGAAAAAGTACAAATGTTTAATATACGGGGACATTTTGTGACTAGAGACTCCAAGAATTCCTCATTAACTATGTTATTCATTTCTGTTTATTTGTAAATATTTACATTCACCTACATTGTATCTTGAAATATAAATTTTGTCCCAGAATACTTGCTGAATAAGCCAGCCTTCAGCATCTAAGCACTTTTGTAATTTAAGTAGTGGAAACACATGAAATTGCTGTTTTGCGTTGCGAAATTTGAACGAAACTATTATTTACTTTTCAACCTTTTCTGTTTTTGGGATTCTCGAAAGAAGAAATTGAAGAATTGAAGACTGTACGTAATAAAAAATATATAAAATATTTACATGTTTCAATAAAATATATAAATTTCTTCCAAAATATTTTGGAAGGAAACAGTTTTGTTAGTTAACAAAATACTTGACAGAACTCATTTTTTCTGTGTACCATGCTACTTTATTTTTAATTCTACAATAGTCTCATTTTAATATTTAAAAGTCTTATTAATTAACGGAAAATGTTTTATATTATTAAACAAATTTTGTAATACTTTTTTGTATTCAGTCTTATCGATACAATAGCATCGAAGCAGATTTATTAATATTTTAATTCCCTTTGAAATATAATTTTTTAACGTCGTATTCATTAATTATAGACATAATTTATTTCGTTAAATTCGTTTTCCTTTCAAATACATCATTTTCAGATTAATTACGACGTGTTTCATTCGATTCTGAAAAAAGAAGAAAATTACGTTTGGTGCAATTTTTGCAATCTGGATGTATATTGTTTTTTTTCGAAACCCATGTAGTTGAAAGGATACTAAAAAAGTGTGATAAACTTTCGGTAGCTGTGTGTAGCGGCTCATGAAAAGGTATATTTGAGAAATTTCACCTGCGAATTGCGATCGTACGACTCGAGAAAAATAGAGATGTTTTATAGTTTCGTTTCTTCTGTTTATTACTTTTTATTTTATGCAACTTTACTGCTTTCTATCAAACATTCGGTTGTATATTCCATACTCTACGCTGAGCTGGCCTAATCTAACCCAGGGAATAAAGTAATGCATGGAATACATATGTAATAATTTATAATAAATAAAATTGATACGAATGTTATCGAAGTAGAGATTCGATAACATTTTTCACTTCTTACTCGACACCTTTGTATCGAATACATATTTTCGATACATGATATTTAATATTTTACATAAAATATTATTAAATATTTAATATATCATATAATATTTTATATTTTATATACTATGATATTAGATTATATGATACACACTATGATTTTATATAGTATCTGTATTATAATATTTTATATATATATATATTATATGTATTTATATAATACAGGTATGTTACAACATTTATGTAATATTTCGAATACATAATTACGATTCTTTGGCATTTGATGACTTCTGTTAGTATTAAAATAGGTATTATTGTTGAATCAAAATAATGTAATTATGTAAATGTCATAATGTGTTAATGTAAATATTAAAAAAGATGTTTAAGCAAATAAGTTTGATAGGTATTTGATCATCCAATAAGTAATACCGTTTTAGAAAAGCAATTTCAATGGAGAAAGTGAATCGCTTAGAAGCCAAAATGACTAACTTCGTGAAACAAAATTGATCATATTTATTTTATTTGTAAAAAGTTCAGCACGAATTCTACGCTTTGACAGTGAAATTCGAAAATGTTTCAAAAGTGGAGTTAGTCTGTTTTTCCTTTGAGTGGCGTCAATAATAATAGTACACTTTCCATTAATCAAAGATATTTTTTTTTTTATCGTTGTTTGCCATTTTTCCTCGCTTTGAAAAAATTCTGATTACATAGATTGAAAAGTTGGTCTAATGTAAATTTTAAATAGTGTTCCTAAAAATTTCGATAATTTAAAAGTTCTTCAGTAAACGAAATAAATGGTAATTCGATGATACTAGATCAGAGGAATATGATAGATATGCTACTAATTTTCACTGAAATTGCTTAATTGTTTCAATCGCTGCTTTCTATGTTTGTAAATATCGAACCGAAATAAAAAGTGACATTACTTACGAAATGATCTGATAATATTGAAGATCATTTTCTCTTGTGCACCTTAAGTACTTGAAGTTAATATAAATTATTACCTAGCAAGGACATTTAAGTACTTCATTATTACGTTTGTAGTTCATTTAGTAATTAATTTTAATAAGACAACAGTGTACTTTAAACAATCAGCTAAACTTCACGTAAATAATTAACTGATAGCGTATTATACGCTTAAATAGTGAACAAAAATATAGTAGACTTAAAATTAATTATGCAAACAATATTCCCATCTAATTAAAAGAACAAGATTCTTTTCTTTTGTGCGTCAGAAATATGTAAAATTAATTCTCAAAAATATCACTCAGGGAAGATATTATAAAAATTAGAATAGAGCAGAAAACAAACAAATCTCGTTATTTTATTTGTCCTTCATTTCATAATTTCTAAATTTATGTTCGTAAAATTTGAGCGTTTAATTATACTTTTGCTTGCATAGAAGTGATTCTATGAGAAATCACGTGTAAATACTTATCTAAATAAACCATTTGCTGTGCATTTAGTACATGAAATAATATATTATACCTTTCAACAGGGATTTAGAATATCAGTTCCCAAAATAATTATCTAAGTACAATCTACCCATTTAGATGATTGAATCAATAAACTACCCCATTCTACGTAATCAATAAAATACCCCAAATGGCATGGTTAATTATTCTGTTTCTATGTAATCAGTTAAATAATCACATGAATAACACTATATACAGGGTGTCTCTCTTATAACGAACATACGAATTATTTTATTTATTGAAAGTACAAAACAAAAATTACTAATTGAAGAAAGAGTTTATCTAGTTGGAAAACTTCACCTAATGACGATGAATCCATTGTTTTACAATTTTTTAGTCACTGCGTGTATTAACCCTTTTAGTTAGCACTTCCTTCGTCGGAGGTATTTATTTTCCTTCTTTTACACTTGTACAAGTACTTTCACTTTCAAATTAAATTTTTGCACTATAGTTTGTATATTTCACGTTTGCAGAAACGGCGGGAAAAGGGTCGAAAAATGAATCATTCTATAATCAATAGTTTCGTCTTCAAGAACAAGCACATCGTTCACACTTTTCAATTTCTTCTTGGATTTGCATTGGAAGACTGTAACTTCATTATTTCCAGAGTGTTTGTAATGAAATTTTCAAAGAAAACGCTTTAACCCTTTTAGTGCCGAACAACGATATATCGTTGTTAGCTACACTTCCTAAAAGTGCCAACGATGCGCCAACGTGATGCCAACGTGTAACTTGACTTTGATATCTCCCTCACGACTACATCTACAGAAAAGTTATTTATATCACCTAATGTCCCCCTGTATACTAAACAATTTCTGTAAGAACATGTTTTTTTTGTTTAAATAATCAATCTGTCGTGAAATATTCTATCGTTTTCAGTTGAACTCTAATTTACGAAAAAATCGATAAATGTTTCATAAGAAAACCTTAACCCTTTTAGTACCAAACAACAATGTATCGTTGTTAGCTACACTTGCTAAAAGTGTCAACGACAATATATCGTTGCGTAGGTGACAACGCCTGACTATACTCATCAATACTGAGTAAATTATTTGTATGAGTAATGGTAAATAAATACTACACATTTTGAATAGCTGGATAATTATAAATGTTTATAATAATACTATAATGTTATTTTAGTGACGTTATACTAGTTACATGAATTACTTGTTTTGTAGCAGCTAATCCTCATTATACTTGCTGCGCATCGTAGGATTATCATTTAGTTTTGTGTTTGGGTATTAGTAATTTTGTTGCAAATAATTGGAAATACAGTATTTATGCTTTATACTACGTGTTCTATATCAAACTACGACGAAACGATGATTCTTCTGATTTGTAAATATTGTTTATAAAAGAAACCTGATTTTTTACCAATGATTTTGAGTAAATATCATTAGGATGATCTTCATCAAAAATTGAAGTACAGTTGGCATTAATTCATTCTACCTTTATTTCGTAATATGTTTCTTTTTGAATTTTGTAAGTATCATTGTTACTTTTTTTTTTTTCTAATTTTTTTCTCAAACCTTACTAAATTACATCAAATTGGTTCGATATTCTTCGTTTATGTACAATTGCTTCGGCCGGCATTAAAAGGGTTAACCTTGGCTATTAACTGTTCTAATGCACGTTTGAATAAAACAAAAATGTCAAAATATTATAAACTATTCGTATTTGGTAAACCTCTGGCGTACCTCTGGCTGTTTGAATGCCACGGTCGTTTGCAGAAATTCGGTCTAAAGTGTTGAGCCACGCAATCGCGCTTCGTTTCTTTTTCCTTCACTTTTTTGTTTTTGTTACTTCCGCAGGTTGATAGATAATACAGGGTAAAGTAGCCTAATATGAGACCGTTCATAATATGGGAGCCCAACCTATCCGTTACGGAGAAATCTCGAACGTCGCAGCGACAGTCCTTTGTTTCAGAATTAACCGTGGTTCAGTTGCATTAACCGAATATGGCGTAGAAAACAGCGCAGTGTCTTGAGCAAGCATATGAAATTTATGATGCAGAATGCTTATTTTGCACCAGACTTTATTCTTCAGATGTACATTGCGAACAATGGGTTCAGTGTAGAAAATGTTACCGCTAAGCCCATGAAGATTACGGCGCAGCCGAAATTCATTTTATATGCCCAATGTTTGAAAAAGCACAGAAAAAATAAATTTCGACAAGACGAAATCTAGATCTCAGGCGACCAGTTTTTGAAGTCATGGTTTTGCATATTTTCAATTTTTATATTATTATAATGGAACTCTATTTGTTTTGTTATCATTCCTAATATGTTGCATAAGTGTACACATCTTACATTTAAAACGTGTATCGTATTTTAATAAAAGTAATTTTAATCGAGAATTGTGCTTGCTTAAAGAAATTGGTCTCATATTTAGCTACTCTACCCTATGATTCTCAACAATAGCTTCAAAGCTTATGAAAGTAAGGATTTTAATGTGGTAGAATCTTGATAAACGGTAACAGTAAAGACACGTATTTACAAAATCTAAACGCGTAGTTAGCTCGACTCTAGCAGGCACTTTCGGGTACTGAATATGAGAAGTATTTGACACTTATACGGTTAAATGGAAGCTGAAGTTTGAGCAAAAATACAAATTTAAGAAGCATATTTTGCGTTTGATTGCATGCGGAAATAATTTGAATATTCATTATAACTGGAACGCCGTGTATGTCAAACAGAAACAAACTAAGAAAGAAACAGTATCCCCAAACGACATTTCGCTAATAATTGAACCAGCAGCCTAATAAACCGAGCGTAACGACATTACACGCATAAATCGCGCGCGAGACCTCGATAAAACAAGCGTGATATTTTTACAAGCGAAACTGTCAGCTCGCAGCTGTGAACACACACGTCCCTTTATTCGGACAACCGTGACGAATGTTCCATCGACTATATTCTGATTTACGAGCCGCAGGATCCACGAGGATGGACCTCTCAGCTGTGCCACGAGATTCGATACTCCTCCATTTAATGCTCGATTTCATGTCCCGTTTAACGTGTGCCACCGCGAAAAACGATGACAGAGATTGTTCCAGCGACCAGTGAGTGTATCGATTGATGATCCGTCCAGGTGGATCTGTTGTAGAGAGACAGGTGGATGATGGGAACGATAGAACTTAATCAAGGAATATTTAGAGATTGTTAAAGTCTTTGTAGTCTGGTTTGCGATTGTTTGTAACGAAAGTGTCATGGTTAAATAGGATTGAATTAGGGTTTGTTCAATCTCTGATTTATGATTGATTGTGAGGAAAGTGTTATTGCTGATTACGGTTGGAATCTGTTAGGATTGTTTATCTTTGTACTTTGGTTTGTGAGGAAAATGTGGTTAAATAAGACTGAGTTAAGATTTGTTGAATCTCTTTAGTCTGATTTGCAATTGTTTGTGAGGAAAGTGTTATGGTTAAATAAGATTGAGTCAAGGATTGCTACGTCTTTGTAGTCTGATTTGCAATTGTTTGTGAAGAAAGTGTTATGGTTAAATAAGATCGAGTCAAGGATTGCTACGTCTTTGTAGTCTGATTTGCAATTGTTTGTGAAGAAAGTGTTATGGTTAAATAAGATCGAGTCAAGAATGGTTGCGTCCCTCTAATCTAGTTTGCAATTGTTTGTAACGAAAGTGTTATGATCAGATAAGATTAAATTAGGGACTGCTGAATGTGTTATGGTTGACTAGGCTAGTGTTAGAAATTATTAAGGTCGTTGAATCTTTGTAATCTGGTTTGCTATTGTTTACGAGGAAAACATTATGGTTAAATAACGTTCATTCAGGGTTTGTTGAACTTCTTTAGCTTGATTTTTTATCATTTGAGAGCAAAGTGTCGTGGTTGATTGTGTTAAAAATTGTTAGGATTCTCAAATCTCTGTAACCTGGTTTGTGATTATTTATAAGGGAAGTTTTATATTTGATTGGGGTTGTGTTAAACATTATTCAGATCTGTAATTCGATTTGCGATTGTTTGCAAAGAGAGTTATATTTAAATAGGGTCGAGTTAAGGATCGGTAAGCCTCTGTAATCATATTTTGTATTATTTATCACGAAAATGTTATACTAAATTCGAAACTAGAATCCTGCAGGACTAAATTTTATTGTACACTTTTGACTTACACCTACATAATGAAACACCTCTTTCTCAGTCGTGCCACCATTTCCGAAACACCCTGTACACAATAGCACTTACAACACTCACAGTGTTCTCACCTCGATTTCAAAAAATTGAGCACTTAGAAGAAGTCTGGAACCCCTTTAATTACCCTCACGTAAATCTTCAAACACAGCCAACTAAGATACCGAAAAATAAAAGCGCAAAAAAGATCCTCACACTTGGCTTGTGAGCTATTCTGAAAGCTGGCAGCCACTAACCAAGCCGGCCAAGAACCACTCGAAACCACATCTCCATCGCAATCACCATCTCAAAGCAACCGCCTCTCTCGTCCTCACCTCTGGGATCCCCAAATAATCCCCCAAGATCAGGTAGCAGAACTGAGATCGCGTTTCGCGTCGGTTAAAAGACTCTCTCCTAGGCTAGAAAAGGGGATCTGGAAGTTCGGGTCGGGCACTTAGACGCGGCTCGTTAGTCGCTGGAGATTGCATCCCGCTGGATTTAACGCGAACGCACGTCGGCCATTACCAGCCGATTGCCAACTCGAGTGCAATTTCGCTTCCGGATATCGAGCCAGGCCGACGCCTAGCAATTTCTTAGCCCCCAGTAGCCGCTATTTTTCACCGTCGAGTGTGCTCAACAGCGGGATCAACCCTCGATTGATCGTTACCTCCCTTCGCGCGAGTTGTCGTCACGCTGATTTTTCTTCTCGTTAGCTGTACGCGATCAATTTTGGCGATTGCCGATCCTTTCTGACGGTGTTTGTTCGTTCGACTTGATCGGGAATTTGTGTGTTTGAAGTTTCCAGGCGGATTGACTCTTTGGATGCGATGACATAGATTCTTTTGGGGATTAATTGATTCTTGAACCTACAGTCACTCTCGTTAACCCCTTGCCGTATAATAACCAGTCCCACTCATATTGCAAATTATGATCAAGGTGTGAAAAAAGAAGTACTTACATGTCTATCAGATTTGTATTTTTGTTCTAACTTTAGTTGTAATTCGAGATGGAGGACTTTTAAATAAAAATTTAGGTACATATATCTCGTCTTTCTTTATCTAAAATTGTATTGGAACAGTGAACATTCGAGACTAAGAACCTTTTCTAAATTGGACCAAATGACGTGAGTTTTTTTTTCTTCTAATGTAAAATCTGTTATTCAGTCCGCTTCTTATGAAAAAGTGTAACGCCGAAGTGTGACGCTAAAATGTAACGCTCTAGCGTTAGTGTTGTTACGACTTATGTAAAAAAGAATTAACAACGAGCAGAGCAATCAAGGAATTAAAGGAATAACTGTAATTACACGAGAAATAAAAATGAAGTTTCGTAAAATGTTTACAAATGTACAGTGATTTCGTTTCGTTCAGTCATTTCAAACGTATTCTATGTTTAAAGCTTCGAAAGCGTTAAAGCTGATCGGTTTTTTTAATTTTTTTAAGTTACGAGGTCCTTGCATAATTTTTGTGGTATGAAAGACATTTATTTAATTAATGATACGTTGACTATGGTTTTCAACAACTTGTTCCAATTTATGTTGGTAAGGAAAGAAATTAATGAGATATAATGAGAATAAAAAATTAATGTCGGTTTTCGAACTTTCGAACTTTGACGCATAGTTTTGGGATAACAGTTCACTTTATTCTATTTACCTTCCAATGTCGTCTTACAATGCAGATGTCTGATAGGTATGCTTTTGTTTTTACTGTTAATTTGTGCTCACTTCAAGTTATTGACTTCGCAATGGATACCAAGCAAATTCGTGTAATATTCTTATATGAATATAAACTGGGTCATAAAGCTGCAACAACGATTCGTAATATTAACAGTGCATTTGGAGAAGATACCGTAAATGAACGCACGGTGCAACGTTGGTTAAAAAAATTTCGAAGTGGAGATGAGAGCGTCGAAGATGAAGATGGTCGTGAACGCCCTTCTCTCGTCGATAACGACCAATTGAAGGCACTGGTTGAAGTTGATCCACGAACAACGGTTCGACAACTTGCACAGGAGTTTGGTGTAAGCCATCCAACAGTTACTGACCACCTGAGACAGCTAGGAAAGTCAAAGAAGCTCGACAAATGGGCGCCGCATGAGTTAAGCATAGACCAAAAGAATCGTCGTTACGAAGCATGCTCTGCGTTCCTTTTACACAATAAAAATGATCCATTTCTTCATCGCCTTGTGACATGCGACGAAAAATGGATAATGTACGGCAACCGTCGACGATCAGTGGTTGGATCACGATGAAAAGCCGAAGCTGCACCAAAGGAAAGTTATGGTTGACTGTTTGGTGGTCGGCAATGAGAATTATCCACTACAACTTTTTGAATCCGGGTGAAACTATTACAGCGGAAAAAGTTGAATGAATTGGTATATGAAACTTTGCCCCGTCCAGCATATTCCCCGGATCTGTCGCCAACCGATTACTACTTCTTCAAACATCTCGACCACTACTTGCAAGGGAAGATGTTTACCAACCAAGCAGCTGCTGAAAATGCGTTCAAAGAATTTATCAATTCCATAACAGAATTTTACTCTACTGGAATTAACAAACTGACAATTTATTGGTAAAAACGTGTAAATTGCAATGGATCTTATTTTGATTTAAAAAACTTATTCTGATTTGTGATATGTGAATTTAAAGATACAGCTTGGAAACCGACATTGTTTTCCTACAGACTTAATAACTTGGTAGTTCTCGATACAAAAAATGTTTCACTTTTCTGGCGCGAAAAATCAGATAAATGGATATGCAGCTTCTAAGTCACATGGCGCATTATAGGGTTAAGTTTTAAATATTGCCGTCCTCTCTAAAACATTCACAAAGTTTGTCAGAAACAAAATTTCACGTGTTTCTCTCGTCTTGAAAACGAACAAATTGTTTCCCAATTGTAACGCTGTTGCGAAATACAGCTTCTAGAAACAATATTTTGCAATTATTTTTCTCTCCTCGTGGTGATATCAGCAACTCTCTGACAGCTCGTATTTCTTCGAAATCCTCGGAATGATCAGAAAGAGCAGGACGACGAGGACTCTATCGCGTACTGATGGCTTTTCCGATGCGCGCCGCGTGCACGAAACAACTCTCCCCGAAATTTCTCGCATCGGCTAATGCGCCCGCCATTTTGCCGTGATGTTTCCTCGAAAGATCCTTCATAGAAAATATTTCTAACCTCCGCTTTAAATTTCTATCTCGTTTGCCTTTGCATTAGATTATCTCATCATTTTTTACAAATTACTTTTAACAGATTCGAGACAATTTCTACTCTCGATGATCCTTTCTGTTTTTTACTGCTAAGCTATTCAATTATACTGTAGGCATAATTGAAGAGTTGAAATGATAACCGATATATAAGCGTTAGAAACGAACATTTTTTAGTATAATTACGAAACATGTTTGACATGATCGCGTCGAACAGATAGTCGTTCGTATTTCAATTATCAAACATTTGAGTAGTGGGAGCTAGAAAAGTGAGGGCTAAGGGTCTAATAGTGTGAGGATTATAAAGCTTGCTAGTTTAACACTTTTCCGTTCGCACATTTATTACATTATGTTGCCATCGGCGAGTATCATGCAGGTTCTACTGCCCGCCGACGGTGACACTCACACAATCGTTTGTAGCATACGTAGTTGCAATAGAATTATTGAGAATAGATTATATTTTGAATCTTTAATTTTTCGTTGCGAGTTTCTCTGCTTGACGTAGGCCCAGGCCGGGCCATAAAACCATGGGTCCGCTGACCGTTGGGCCATGCCGTATATACCTTGAATAATTATAGTCACCGAATTCTTAATGAAAGGGACTATCGTTGTAGGTGTTTCAAAAAGGGTAATCCCATTTTAAAAAATGGAGGTGACCTTGATATCTTAAAAAAAAATGACATAAAAACAAAAATGTTTTTTGCATCGTGTAAGCCATATTGAACCATTCAACTTTATCTTTAAAACGTTTGACGTATCTTTAAAAATAGCAAAGATATTTGAGGTGCAAACGTTAGGTGACTCACCCTGTATACAAATGGTTTTCCGCATTTGTAGTGAGTCGTGCGACAACCCCAAACTGTGCAACAATTTTCACTCGGGCTTTCGCCTCCGTGTTCTTGTATTATTTTTTATCAATAAATGTTCTTTGTTTTTTTTCTCTGCAATCGATTGAGTCAATCTTTATTTACTAATTAAAGATCCTCAATGAGAATTATTATTAAAAAAGGAAGCTGTTATCGCGTCACAGCGTCGACGAGTGTTTCCGCGACGATAATATGACGCGGACTTCGAACTGGTTTCTTTTTGGTGGATTCCAATGAAGTCTTTCGAACTATGCAAATTGGATAGTGAACTGTATTGATTTTTGAATGGATCAAACACAATATTGAACAACGATATAATTGTATTATAACTAGTTTAACGAGATATGTTATAATATTGATGTCTGTGTCGAATGTATAAGGAATGGAATGATGTGTTACGAAATAATCTGTCTGAAGTATCTGTGCGTATTATTTTATAAATTCTGTGTGTGTTCTGATTTGCTGTCTGAATGTGTAGTGGAGATGGTCGAAATGTATTCATTGGTGTTTCAATATTCTGGGGGTGGCTGATGTGTCGAGAAGGTAGGGAGATTGTTGCTAAAAATATTTGTTACATTTTAGGGAATCCCTACTGTTTTCTGGTCGGTCGCTAAGTTGGCCGCTTCTGGTGGCCAGATGGGAGGGTTTCGGTAATTTGTGCTGTTACAAAATAAATTTGCAGGCCGTGCCACCTAATCCCTCGCCTTGCCTGCCTTAAGGTGTTTTACGACCGAACAAAAGCAATTGTTTCCCTGTTCATAAATTGTTTCTTTGCATCATTATGTCTTCCTGTACTAACATCGGAATGATCGAAATGAAGCATCACCGCTGGCGAAAAGAAGTTACGCGTGCGTGACAGCGGCCAGTAAAGTGTTAAAAATTATCAGAAAATTTATAACCGAAGCAGTCCTACAGACAGCATCATGAGACCGGTTAAAGTTTGCAAAAACAGTATGCATGTAAGCACAAACATTAATGTCAAACAAAACTTTCGCTATTGAGTTGCAACCGATACTTGTTACATATTTTTCCACACATTAATCATCTTGAAGAGAAAAGGAAAAGATACATTCTCGTTGATTTTTGCATGCAAAGAAAATTGTATTTGTCTTCCTATCAGCTGTAGGTTAATTTGTAACGGTAGTTAATAAAGATAACAGATAACTTGATACATGTCTCTAACATTCCTGTCTGTCTTTCTTTGTCTCTTGGATCTCCAGAGACTTTTTCTTGGTTGAAAGACGATGGAGAAGTAAGGTTGATACGACTCGAATCCCCGCAGAGTCCTTCAGCTTTTCGATTTTCCTGCGTTTCTGCATTACACCGTGCTTTCCCTCTCTTGATTCTTGCTCCGGTGCTCGTCAAAGGGAATTATTTTTGCTCGATAACGAATTCCATTAAGGTAAAAGTGTGTCTTTTATCGTTCGTTGGAAAAAGCTTCCTTTCGTTTCTACGTTCTCTCTTTCCTCGTATTTTTTCTTTTCTTTCTCTCTCTCTCTTTCTATTTCTACCCTTTTTTTTTTTTAATTATTTGACTAACAGAAAGGTAAATGAATTACCTGAAGCGAGGAGTGAAGCTAGGTTTGCGTAGATGCACGTCCTTTGATAAAACGGTTTTACTGATTCTACTGTAATTTGTCATCAGTTGGGTTATGTCCATAAATTCAAGCGAGGGTTCTCTGTTGATGGCTGAAGATGGAGGTCTTCGGCCAGAGTGGAAATTGTTTCCAATAGTAGACTCTTGAGAGTGTTCCTTCGAGGATAGAAATCAACCTGGTAAATTTCTCGATTATCGAGAATAATGAATTGTCAGTGGTGTCTAAGCTTGATTATTTTATCCTTATTCCACTAATTTAGCTCATGGTAATTAGTTTCAATATTATTTCATGTGTGACAGTATAGAATTTCATGCTTCTAAATAGAATATCTATAATTTCAAAAAATTGGCAAAAGTGTACTATACTTTTTCCATAACTAAAAGCTCTATCTTGATGAATATATTTTTCTTTCTTTTTTTTTTTGCAAATAAGCATCCTGAAAAAGAAATTATTCTTCAAATTCCTGAAAACGATTGCTCTGCAAATGAATATCCCGAAAAAAGCTCTTCTACGGATAAGTACCGTATTTTTCGAACTATAAAACGCACTTTTTTATGTAGAAAAAACGACGTAAAATTGGAGTGCGTCTTATGGTCCGAAGGTAACATTGAAATACGAATCTTTATACTGTATCAAAGCAATTAAAAAAGTTCAATTACTGACACAATGTGTTAATTGTTAGGAGTAACTTATTAAGTTAATAAAAGAAAAATAACATTACAAGGAATAAATTAATAATATCAGTGGTAAAGAAGCGGAAAAAACGAAGACAAGGATGGGAATGCACAATGACCAGAAAAAGTATTCGGTAAACGAATGCGTGTGAATTCTGTCACCTTTACAGTGGCTCATCAACGACGCCAAAATTCAAAGCCATTTACAATTTGTTCCTTTGAAGATTTCAGAGTTTATGGTATATTTAAGCCTGACGATTAAGTTTGCAGACAGCGTTTTTGGTTGTCTGTTGTCTAAAAACTACGGAGACGTGTCTGTAAACGAATAGTCGTTTGCAACAATGCTATAAAACACCTAACAATCTTGCTATATTAATTAACCAGTGTAGATGAAGGTGTTAGACGACCGTTGATGGGCAATACTAGAAAAGTAATCGAAGTAATGGCTCTTGAGAAGCGGCTGGCCTCTCGCTAATTGAGGGCCCACAGAATTATCGACACATCCGCCGGGAGTTCCCATTGAATGGGAGGAGGATAAGTGTACTCGATGGCTGAGCTTCGAATGCGATACCCGAAATGCACCACGAACAATTGGCCTGGGGTGAAATTAAAAAAGAAAAAGAAGAAAGCAACTCGTGAGAAAGTTTTTCACCCTTTCGACTTCCCCTTGTGTGTTAAGTTGGCTGGTTATAACTGCTGATTCGTGAGTGAGTTGTGAATGTTTATGGAATTATAATACACCGAGTTATGTAAAATATACAGTTTGAAGGAAGAAAATATAGGAAGAGAGACAGACTGATCAGTTGTTCTTCTTTTCTCCGATTTACTCAAATTCCTAACATATAAAGATGTCTGGCAGGCGCCATTTATTTTGTATATCATTTTAGACGTCGACGTCTTCCGAGATGCCTAGAATTATATGTTGAAATGTTTTCTTTTTTTATTCTGGACAGGATTAGTAAATTATTTATTAATTTAAACACTTCTGCGACCGGAAACATAGTTGTACGCTATTCCAAAGTCTTTAAATACAGGCAACATAGTCCTACGTCATTTTAAATTAAATTCACCATGTTCGTTTTCTAAAAAAGAAGTATTTTTTTCAATATGCATTTGTTATGCAATATTTAATTTTTAAAAATTTTAAATAAAAAATGACTAGAAGCGTTACACAGAGAAATAATACTTCTTATATTCATGTATAATACTTACAAATAGCAGAACCTTGCTATACTCAGCTATAGACTTTAGGAAATGATAGTATTCAGCTAAACATTTTACCGGTTAGTATAATGAGCAATATAAATATTCTATTCCTCGTGAAACTCGCGTAATTTTGACTGGAGATATACATATTAAACGATATTTTTAGAATAAATCGAGTCCTATTTTATTTGCATGTTAAGGATCGATAGTATTTTAATCCTCTACAACGTCATGTGACTTAGAAATTATGTGCCCATTTATCTACATTTTATAAGTCTCATTCTATTTATTTATTATTGCACCACATTATACTTTTGTTATACTGTTACATTATTACCAATCGATTGGTTCATAGTAATTATTATGCCTACCTTCTCTTATTAAAATATAAAATTGCAATTAACAGTAATATTCCTTCTCTTACAGCAGAATAAAAGCTTGTTATTAGACTGCGGAATTTTATGCATTTACAGGAAATTGCACGGGATGCATGTAATGTGAAAAAATATACAAAATACTGAAATTACAGTGTTTTGTTATAATATCTGGTCAGTGAAATAATTTTCTACCGAAATTTTGCTTGTATAATTATATTCTCAAAAGTGTAAATTTGTATAAAAATTCGCAGTCTACTTATTATGTAAGGTAAATAGATTCATATCGTTGTAATAAAGAAAAGATAATGTGTATAATTCATCTTCGAAAAATATAGAGGGAAATGACACAGCTATAGTAACACAATTTCTACTTTTACCAAAAGAAACATTTTCAAATCATGATTATGTCTCTGATAGACCGTCGAACAATTATTAACGAATAACAAGAAACGTTCGATTAAGGTCTAATAGCATCTATTCTGTCTTTGGACGTTTTATTTGACTTTTATTGACTAGTTTGTGAGTTACTGTCGGTCGTTCGTCGAAAGCTTGATTAATGTCGTAGAGATTCGGAATGATACGAGGAAGTTGAAGAGGCTCGTTGGTTTCTGTACTCTTTAATTAATGGAATATGGTTTAATTGGAACAAGGAAATAGGATTTAACGAGAGACGCGCTGTTCGATTCTGGATTTATGATACGTCAATCGATCACGAGGATAGATGGCCCGAATGTTCTTTGTTCTAATTGGAAGTTCTAGATCTACTGATTAGCAAAGCAAACTTAAAGATTTTGATGACAAAGTAATCGGGAAATAAGTGGTCTTACACAGCCGTTACTTGGGGAGAAATTATGATTCAGGTAAATGGGGTTAGAGTTTGGACAAATGGTTTTTAATCAATAAACAGACGGTTATAAAAGAACAGGAAAATAAAGATTGTTTGGTCACCTTCTTACCTATAACAGGGCGTATGACAAACATTTCATAGCGCGCACGTTAATTGCCAAATAACGCGAATACAATAAATTGTTATTATAAAGGAAGCTCGAGGAAACGTATCAATATGTTGTAAAATTTAGAAAAGTGGAAAGTAAACATTTTTGTGTTATTCTGGGGTTGCAGTAATGCAGAGTTACAATGATCCAGAATTACAGTACTCTGGGTTTTTGTCAAGTTATTCGTGGATATAAACACATACACACATGCAGTTTCTAATGTATTTAATAGTTTATTAAAGTTAATACATATAAGAACGGAAATAAATTAAGGCACGATAAAGTTATTTCAACGCGACACGTGCGCGGCAGAAGCATGACGAAGACTCCTACGCAAAATCGACAAAGAAAGCAAGAAAAAGCAAAGGAGAACTCTGTGAACGATGTCACGCGTACATCTACGAATATCAATTGTTATTCGGTCAGTAATTTATCGATCATCCATAAATTTTCAATGATGCGGAGTTAAAATAATTTAGTGCTATAATCGAGTTTGCAATGAACCGAGGTTACAATAATTTAACACATTCTACGCCGGTCCCGTATTATTGCGGGATTTCCAAATTATTGGCTTTCACGGATGTTCGATTTTTATTGAAATGTATCTGACGAATATTCAACAAAAACATACTATATATTCTTTCGTGAAAATGTATAAAATTTTTAATATACTTTTTTTTTGAGTGTCCATTCCCCATAAATAAGAAATGTGACTACCAGCACCCAGGTTTTCTCAGCTGCCGATACTTAGCCGGTGTACAATGTGTTAAGATTACAGGGTTGCAGTAAAGTGATCTGATGTTACAATAATCGGGAGTTACTGTTGATGTAACGATTTGAAGTGCCCGTCTTGGATTGTACGTTAGATCGAAAAAAGACGATCGCCGAGCGTGGCGTGTGTAAACTAACGAGCGTGTGTATGTTGTGCCATCCAGAGAATGTCCTCAACACGTGTTCTAAACTATTCTAATTAAAGTAATTGTTGTAATACTTGATAAGTGAAGTGGTGCTGTTTTTTCTTATCATATCCTCAACAGTTACAATAGTAAGAAGTTATAGTTATCAGGGGTTACAATAATCCGAAGTTGCAATGATCTGAGGTTACGATAACCCAAGATTACAGGATTGTAATAGAATCATCTGGTGTTACAATAATCCAGAATTACAGTAATCGAGGGTTGCAACAATTCGGAGTTATAATCGAGATTACAATAATGCAGAGTTAATAGTCTGGGGTTGTAATAATTTAAGGCTACAATAATCAAAAGTTACAATGATTCGAAGTTACAATAATCCAAAATTAGAATGATCTAGTGTTATAATAATTCGGGGTTACAATAATCGAGGGTTACAATGAATCCAGGTTACAATAATCGGGAATGATAACTAATTCAGGGTTACAATAATTAGGTAGAGGTTCCACTGATCCTGAGCAAAAGAAATTACACTTATCCAAAGAACTCTGTAAATAGTAACCATAAAAATTGTGATCCTGAAACTTGTTCAGGATTTGACTGATTATGATTTATATTATTAATTGGTTGTTTCTTTCTTAATCATATTTTGCTGTACTGCGATTGTACAAGGATTTTTTCAAACTTACGATCAAATCTTTTTATTTGAAATAGTATTTCACTATTATTAATTTAGTACAGCGTAAAATGGGATATTTTTGACATGATGAAATTGAATATTGTAGATTGTTATTGTTCGTTTGAAACATTATAAAATTTGATATTATAGATTAAAAATTCGTATTTTAGAAGTTAAAATTTTGTCGTGACATGTAATTATAAATATTGTAACATAATATTCCTGGTAATACGATTAATTTGTTATTTTACAGTTTCAATACAAAATTCATGTAATATTCGTGTTTTTTTTTTTAACATTCCCTAATTTTATTTTAAAATAACCTATCGAAATTCGATTACTCTCTTACTATTACTTTTTCTACAAATGACTTTAGCGTAAATTTCATGTACCTACTTATTCCATGAAATTGAAAGAAATTTACGCATTACAATGCAGACTTTCTAATCATAGAAACTATTGAAGTACTTTAAAAAAGTGTGAAAATTTCTTTATTAAAAAGCTCATATCTAAATAAATGAATCAAATATCTATACATTCCAACATAATAAACAAGTGTGCAATTTAGTTCGTCTCGAACTTCGAAAGACTCAAAATTCAAGACTATCTAGAATTTCAAATGTCGAATCACGTTCGAGGCGACACGAATTTTCACAGTAACAAAACACTTCGAATCGTTCTGAAATTGATATTCAAACGTCCATCGACATCCAGTGTTTTAGTTTTTCTTTGTTTGAAAAAAAAGCAACAACAACAACGGGAAAATAGGAAAAAACAAAAAATCCCCCCAAAAAAAGAGAAACAAAGGAATAGTTGAAATACGAAGAAGAGAGAAATACCTCTCGTTTTCCACGTGGATGAAAAGCGTCTGTAAACGATATATCGATATATATATATATGTATATATATATACATGTACCAACCCCGCTAATGGTCACGTTTAAAAACATCCAATCACTGTCGCTATATCCTCGTCGGGTTTCAATTAGCTTTGATTGACTGTCCAGTCTTAATTGAAGCGTTAGCGGTGTGGCGTTCGCTCGAATTAATTTCTGCAATTAATAAAATCGCGAACGAGCGAGCTTATCGGTGCGATTTCTATGTAAAACGATTCGTCCAACGACGAAAACGCGAGAACTGGAACACAAACCAGCGGTAGTAGGAGAGAGAAGAGATATTCAGCAGGTTTTACGCGTCCCGGCGCGTTCGTGAGAATCGAATTGTTCTGCCGTGAATAACGAGCGCTGTTGTTTCATCGAATTATCTTTACCCTATTGGTGTCGTTTTATGGCGCGTCCCCTTTCGACGAAGTTTTTCACGGACGATCGCCGGGCTAATTTTCGGAAATTGGAAATGTTTCACGTTCGAGAGCTTGTTCCTTTTTTCCTATCTTCTTTTTTTTTTTTGTGGTTGGTGTTAAACACTTTCGAGTGAAAATGTGACACGGAACTTGACTTTATTTTAACCCTCTATGGATATTATCAAAGGACTTCGAAGTCACATATTAATCTATCGATATCTTATTTATTTAATCTTTTTACCTTAAAGTGGCATGTACATCTTGTTATATAATATCTTCTTGGTATCAATTCTAACCTGAAATATCAAAGTAAATGCTTTTGCAAGTTGTCTGCAGATAGAGGCTATAAAAACATTCTACTGATATTCGATAAACAGAAGAAAAGCCTATATAATATAGGGCCTTGCAATAAGAACGATAGAAATTTAAACTGAAATGGAACGAAAGGTACGGAAGGTAATCTAGTATTCGCTGCTTTATTTTAAAGTACGAGGGTAGTCCCAGAAGTACCCGACCTAACAAAGAAAACACAAAAAATTTGGGAAAAAGTATCTTTATTTCTCTACATAGTCTCCTTTTAGCTCGATACACTTTTTCCAGCGATGTTCAATAGCTTCAATACCCTGTTTATAGTAAGAATCGTCGAGCTCTTCAAAATAGCCATCAACCGCAGACTCCACCTCTTCATTGTTGGCAAATCTTTTACCACCGAGCCATTTTTTCAAGTTTGGAAACAGAAAATAATCCGAGGGGGCTAAATCTGGCGAATAGGGTGCGTGAAGAAGCAATTCGAACTTTAACTCATTGATTTTGGCCATCGCGATAACGGATGTGTGAACTGGTGCATTGTCTTGATGAAACAAAATTTTCTTTTTCGCCAAATGCGGCCGTTTTTTCTTGATTTCATCACTTAAACGCTGTAGTAAGTTCGCATAATACTCGCCGTTGATTGTTCTTCCTTTCTGAAGATAATCAATGAAAATTATCCCACGCGCATCCCAAAAAACTGACGCCATGACCTTGCCTGCAGATGGAACTGTCTTCGCCTTCTTTGGAGCCGATTCTCCCCTTTCAGTCCATTGTTTTGACTGTTCCTTTGTCTCAGGTGTAAAGTGATGTACCCATGTTTCATCCATGGTTATGTATCAATGCAAAAACTCTGCTTCATTGCTGTGAAACTTCGCCAAACACTCGATTGAAACATCCTCACGACGCTGTTTTTGTTCGGCTGTGAGCAAACGCGGCACCCATCTTGCGCACAGCTTCGTCATGTCCAAATTTTCAGTCAATATGCGATGTACAGCACTTTTTGAAATGCCTACCATGTCTGCTAGCTCACGCACTTTCAGTCGACGGTCATCTAATACCATTTTGTGGATTTTCTTCACCATTTCTGGCGTGGTCACCTCATTTGGTCGACCACTGCGATGTTCGTCTTGGCAGCTCGTACGGCCTCGTTTAAACTCTGCCACCCAATATTTCACTGTTGTAAACGAAGGAGCAGACTCCCCCAGAGTAGAATTTAGCTCCGCTTTGATATTGGTTGGACTGAGGCCTTTCAAATGAAAGTATTGTATCACATAACGATGACCAATTTTTTCCATGTTTACAAATTCACCGAGATCATTCACTATTGATGGCTGCCAAACAAATACTAAACAACGTAGCGTCGTCAAACTTCAAGCATAAGTTTTATAAAGTTGGTACCTTCTACGATAGTCATTTTTTTCAAAAAACAATCGCCATCTATATGTCAGGTCGGGTACTTCTGGGACTACCCTCGTACATTAGATGGCATTGTACATGAAATACAATATCATATAAATGACCACCATGACTGCATTTGGTGGAATGAATACGATAAACTCAGTTTTCAATGACTCGAGCACATAAATCAAGTCATATCTTACCTGATAACACGAATAATATTTGCTTCGAGATCATCCACAGTTTGTGAGTTGTTGAAATAAACAAGAGACTTAACATGACCCCACAAGAAAAAGTCTGGTGGAGTCAAGTCGCAAAATTTTGGTGGCCAGTTGACAGCTGCATTTCTCGATACAATCCAATCGTTGAACTTCAATCTCAATAAAGCGAAAGTTGCAGCAGAAATGCATATGGCACCATCAAATCCATCCAATTCACGCGAAAGGAAAGGTGAAATCATCGAACAGTAACGCTCATCAATAACAGTTACAGTCGCTTCTTCATTTAAAAAAAAAAAAAAAAAAAAAAGGACCAATGACTGCAGCAGTAGAAAAACCACAGTAAACAGTAATTTTCTTTGGGTATAATGATCGCTGCACTACTGATTGAGGATTAGCATCTCTCTAAATTCGACAATTCTGTTTATCGATGAAGCCATCCATCCAGAAGTGAGCTTCAACACTGAAGACGATTTGTGTAGTGAAAATTGGGTTTGTCGCGTTCACTCCACCAAACGCAATCGTGTCGGTCATCTATATAACATTGTATTTCTTGTACAATACCATTGAATGGATTCTAAAATAAGGTAATAAACGCTGAAGTGTCTTTCGTATTTTTTGCTTCACTTCAGTTGAAAGTTCTATTGCTCTTATTGGAAGACCCTGTACAACAAATTTCAAACTACTTAACTAAACCTAACCGAAGATGATTTTTGTGGCGAAAACTCATTTATGTGTTATCGTGTTTCACATATACTGCCATCGAATGTACTTTAAAGTAAAGCAGTGAATACTAGATTATCTTTCGTACTTTTCGTTTCATTTCAATTCAAAGTCGCTCATATTGGAAGATCAGGCAGATATGATTGAATCTACCGGAGTTTATTTCCATTAATAAAATTTTGGTTTGACTGTGTCACTGAGATTTAAAGTTTCATTTATGAATTCCGTAATTCCGTGTGCGGTAAACTAAAAAAGTGAGTGAAACTGAAAGAAAAGTGTACTGTCAAATCTCTATGGTCAGAAATAAAAAATTTACTTCATAAATTAATATTTTTGCTCCGAGTAATTTTTCTTTATAATAGATTTATCAAATCCAGCACACTTTTTCAAAGAAACTTTCGAATACTTAAAGTTTCACACCTTCGAGAATTTATTCATTTTAATTCATTTTATTAATTTGCTTTATTTTAACACAAACAAAATTAACAGTTAAAGGGTTAATATTGCACTCGTTGCAGCCCACGTACGGTATTAAATATCCAATTTTTAGTCCAATCTGTGAACCAAAGGTCGCTCATCGTTATAATGTACGAAAATTTTTAATCGAGCTCTCCCCGAAACGATTTAATCGTTTCTAAAATTTATCGAACGCTCGATTAATTGTACTATTCTCTCTCGCGAACACACGTATTTGATAGCGTTGAATATGAAAACCTGGCCCATAGTTTCGCGATTATGAAAATATCGAGGACGATACGCGCGCGCGTACCGCGATACGTTCGAGAGATTAAAATGAACGGTATCGAGATATCCCCCTCGGCGGGTTTATTTCGTGTATGGACACGTTACAGACGATCGAGCGGAGTACGGTTCAGTTAATGGCTAATTACCCGATTAACGCCAATTCGATTGATCGGTAATTATTTTACGAGCTCCATGGAGTCCGATACTCGATAGTTTGTATTTAAAGGGAGGGAAAGCATTATCGAGGCTACGGGTCGTCGAGGTATTCTCTTACGAATCACTTGACTCGTTTTTAGCCCGACTTAAAATCAATTTTATCGCGTACAACGGGTACTGTGTTTCCGTTCGATTGTTTCCGTTCGATTGACGCTGTTCGATATAATCGTCCGTTTCGACGTTGCTTAACCCTTCCTCTGCCAATTCCTCGAACAACACTCTAACAGAGGGAATTTTGCGATAATTCTTCCCGCTTTACCCCCCTTTTTTTTTTACTGTGGTGGTCGTTATTATTGTGTTTAGATCGAAAATGAATTTTCTTTAGTAGGGAAATGTACACGTGAAGATATCAGAGAATCTGGTGGAAAAGTGCACCAGTCTGAAGATATCTGTCTAAGATTACACGTGTCACGAGTTACGACAAGATTTTGTATTTTTCTAACAATAAATTAGGAAATTGTATTATAGTTATTTTCTAATAACGAATTATACAGACAATTTGCAATAATGTCGACTTATTTGTGTGTATTTTCTTTGATCAAAAACGGTCAATTAAGTTTTCTCATTAGTTACTTTTTCATAAATTTAAGGAGTTTATTTAAATTTTTCATTCCTGTGATCTTTATTTTATTGTATCAATTTGGAGACGAACATGCGATGAATATATGATTCTGAAAATATTTCAATAAATGTTGCAGGAGTAATATATTTGATATTTCTCTTTAATGTTACCGCCTTGCCCCGCATTCCCCTAGTGTGTTTTATGGGAGAAATACCCGGAGAAATATGCGTTTCTGAGAATAGTTATTAAAGTTAATTTTCATTTTGTACATTGAATGTAGTTTTACACAAGGAAAATAAAATTATTTTCCATTAATTGATATTTCCAATCATTGGTGAAAAATAAATTTTGTTTCCTTTGCAAACATTTTCATACGTTTGAGGAAGAGAAAACAGTTTTATGGAACATATTGAAGCAAAAAAAAAAAAACGAAAAGAACAAAGCCATTACATGTTTCAATACTCTGTTTCATACAAATAGCACTTTTTTTTTCTCTTTATCCATTTATTAAAATTCTGTGTCATATTTCGATCACTTTATGCTAGAAGTATGAATGTACATTTTTGCGACTTGTGAGAATTCACGACTGAATGTGAAAAATAATGAAACAATTCTATCGTCATTTTTAATAATAACATTTCTGAAACTATAATGACACTATTCTAGCAATATTTCTGGAATTATGTTTTAGATATCAGTTTTTTGTCGTATTTGAATGTAACTGTGAAATTCTGAGAAAATGCATTCGATACATACATTGATTCAAAAAATGAAGATTTGCATATTTATGCCTTTGATATGAAAGAGACACTATGAGAATCTTTGAATGCAGTTGCAAAGATGAACGAGAAAACTGACGACAGAGCTTTCCGATCAATCTAATAGCCCAGACCGAGATTAGCCCCCATTAACATTGATCGGAAGCGGTCAAGTGACCCAACGTAGCATCCGGATCTAGCGAACTGGTTCGAACTCGATAAATGCTGTTTTAACCCTTTTGCTACTTATGCTCGACAATCGTCGAAGCTGTTCATGTAAAAAAGAAAAGAATAAAAGAAAGCGAAAAGGAAAATTTTAATTTCAAAAACGTGGCAAGACTGGTTAACTCGTCGTTAATTAGCCAACACTTAGAATACAATGGTTTATTTGCTGAAGAATTATGAACATTTAATTGTACCGTTATCATTGTATTTTGAACGTAATACAATTTCAATAATTAGAATATTTTCATAGAAAATTTTCATAAAAATGATTTCCTATGTGATTTCTTTGTTCTAATATGTAATAGTATTAAAAAAATAAATTTCGAAAACAGTTTGCTTTCATGCCGAAATCGAGATTACCTTGGATTTTACAAATAGGAACACGAATTTTTTTTTTACCATATTAGAGGACATCGAGACAAATTCAAAACATATATTGCACGATAGTTTTACTGTATGTAATGTGTATGTAATATGTAATAATACTGAAGTATAAAATAACAAAATTAACATAAATGCAATAAAATTTTTCTTGCGGAATAATAACTTCACATCGGATACTTTTTCGTTAAAGCGGCTTAAGGAAACAAATTTATAGAAAAGCTTGAGTTTCAAAAGCTCAGTAGTGAATTTGATTTACGAAAGGGTGAATTTCATTTGCAAAAGGGTGAAAAAGACCTGCAAAAGAGATAATTTTAAGTGCAAAAAGGTGTACAGAATCTAGAAAAAGATTAGTTTTAAGTGCACACGATCAGTTTTACGGTGATATACTAACAATTCGTCGCAAAGATGTTAAATAATCGAGCGATCGTAAACAAAGATACATTATATATAGGAGAGGAGTTGTATTTTGAACATCCAAATCGTCGTCGGACGGTCTGGGACGATTTAAAAAAGTATTACGAAGAGAGTGCCACGCGCAACGGCCGGAAGAGCTTGAGGAAGAAAAAGGAAATAACCAGGAGGCTGACTTGGTTGACGACTTTTTTTTTCTCTTACAGACGGTCATTAGCGTGTCTATAAATAAAATAATCGTCGACCGTGTCTTTTGTCGCGTCGCGAGGACCGTCCTCTTCTCTCACCGCGCACCCTCTACCTGTCCCTTTCCTTCAGCTTCATCGACGATTGTTCGTTCCATGTACCATGGACAATTGTTAGAGCGTCGAGGCTCTGACCGATCGATTCCACCGCTGAAAGGAATCGTTTTATTCGACTCTTGTCCCTGCTGTTGGCGGCCTTAAATAAGGCTTGCTAGTGAAAGTCTCGGGCAATTTTTCAATGCTCCGAACCTGTTGTTTTCTTTTTTTGTTCTGGGAATTTTCGAGGTAACTTCGTGAGGATCGGTTGGAAGATTGTTAACTTGTTAACTGCGGATGATGAGTAAACTCATCGTTAGTTTGATAATACTTAGAACGGCGATAGTTTCTATTGGAGATCAATAAGAAATCTGCGATCTGTGATTTGATTATTCCGTGGCTCGTTCGTTTTTCTGTTGTGAACAAACCTCTGCAGTGTAAACATGTCGAGTATTATAATAAACTGTTTAATCTGTTAATTTCTAAGAAGTGCTAATCCCAAACTTAATCCATCTTGACCTTGAAAAGTTTCTTAATAATTATTCATTTCTTTATTGTACTGTTATGGTTGTGTTAACCCTTTGCACTCGAGGGCTCCGCTACGGAGACAATGCAAATCATTTTCAGTTTTTAACATAAGGACAAAAACAAATCGTAAAAACTATTTATAGGATATTTCGCTTTTGGTGACAAATGACGGTCGCGGATTATTATGCTCTCGATAACAGCAGACAATCGCGGTTTGAGCAACATTCCGCATTCCGCACTTGGATGCAAATGAGTTAAGTCCTGTTATTCAGCAGTAGAGTGTATCAGATTCGAGTTTATCTGTTGTTTTTATATTTTGAATTCATATTTATATCCCCGATATGGCAAATAAAAGAAAAATTTGTGAAAATTATAGTGATATTGAAAGTAATAGCGATGAATTAGAACACGGCAGACCCATTATTTTTGTGATACCTGTCTAGAAAAGCCAAGATTACATATTGGCAATTGCTTTGAGAAGTATCACACTTTGGACGATTACAAAATGTAATAATTTTATAATTTTTTGTTTTTTTATATATCATAACATTTGTATTCATAAACAATTAAAAAAATAATAACATACAACGATGACATTTCTTTTAATGCGTATATCATTAACTTACATGAAAATATGATCTTTTCACTAAAATTGCTTCGAGTTGCTGGTAATATGAATGAAAAAAAAACTTCGAATGCAAAGGGTTAAATATAATGTACAGCATGTTCACATTTGCAAAGAGTATAGGAATGCAACTACTTATAGATTTTGCTGATTTTTAATTACGAACTGCAGAGAATCAATTTTTGCTTGACTTAACAAACTAATCCAGTTAAAAGGTTAAGTTTTCTGGTATATGTGTGGAGTTCGGTTGCAAAAGTAATGAGGAATCAAATTACATATGTTTCGAGTATTGGAACAACCAAATTGATAGAAATAAGGCCATTTAACACTTGGTTTACGGAGTTCTTTCGCATATCTATTTCTGCGGACTTCAGTTAAATTGATTCGGTGAACGAAAACTCGAATTTTTCTTCAAAAAGACGATTTATTTCATTTCGAAACAACTATTAACTTTCTTTAAATTTTAACTAACTTTTATTCCATTAATAAAAATTAATAAAAAGGTTGTAGAGATATAATAGCAACAGTTTCTGTAAATCTTACTCGTGAAACCTTCCGTAAATCTAGTGTTAAGAACCTGAAATTTTAGCCAGGGTCGTAAGAAAAGATGTTTTTCCTTTGCGAAACGGAGCTGTGGACGAGAGGTATCGATGCATTTTACCGAAGTAAACATTTATCTAATGTATGTGTTTTAAATTTGATTACATAGAGAAATCTTATGTATAAACGAATCCAAGATCTATATCGTTGTCTGGACTGTACTTTAGAAGCTTTAGTTTGAAGTTGTTTGTATTGAGAGTTTTCAGTAGAGTTGGATTTCTTTTTGTAGATAAGTAGCGTGATTGAGGATTTGTTTCGGTAGGATTTCTTGTTATCTGTATTTCGGAAGGCTTCTGACTTAGGTATTTAAGTTTTAGGTTTGATATCAGTGCAGATTGAAGTTCCGTAGTTTCATGTAGTTTTTGTTTGAAGTTGATGTGATAGGTTTGATGGCATTAGGATACCAGCTATTTTGAAGGAATATTGAAATCTAGAATGGGATGATTTGAAACATGAGATTTGTATGTTTGAAAGATTTGAGGCTTGAGACTTTTCATTTGATATTTGGAACTTGGAACTTGCTAACTTAAGATTGGAGATTAGAGATTTGAAGCTGCAAATTTGAAATTTTTGGGATTTAAAAGTTGAAAATTTTGTATTCGTGATCAGATATTAGACTTTTGGTATTTGACACATTGGAAATTTTTAAGAATTTCTCAATTTTGGAAATTCGTATATTGAGCTTTGAGCTTTGAGACTTGAAATTTACGATTTGAGGCTTGGATGCTTAATTTGTGAGTTTTGCCTTTGAGTTGTGACATTTGAACATCGAAATTTGAATTTAAAACATGCTAGCAACAATTTCATGGCACGTTTAATATAACTAATATACATAAAACCAATTTGTAATAGCAGTACGAATAATGTAAAGTGTACACAAATTAAACGAATGAATTAAGTGTTTGTTACGATTAAATAGATTAGGATTATGGATTAGTTTAATCTGTTGAACGATAACTCTTCGATAATACTGTACACATGATTGAATTGCAGATTAAATGGAGATTTATTGACATAATTCATAGACTACCAATCGTAACAAACATTGCTTATGCAAAATTCGTGTATCCCTCCAAAATGTTTTCTCGTTATAGTTGCAAGTGTAATCATGGGAAAACAAAAATAGTATTAATTATCATATTTTATTTTTAACAATATATTTTCTTCCCATAAAAAAGCCCCATTAAAATAGATTCTAAATTCTATATGTTGCAGAAGATTAGAGTTCTTTTCTACTACACGAAATTACAATTTTCCAAAAATCCAAGATCGAATAAATTATAATTTTTACCATAAAATTTAGTATAATATGTATAAACCTATCAAAATTTTTAACTCTTCTCGTATTTTCCAAAAATTAAAATTACAGTTTTTTCCAAGAATGAGACTTCGTTGTTTCATAATAAATACACTCAATGACCTCAAAAAAAAAAAAAAAAAAAAAAAAACTAATCTCGCCATAAAACCCTCTATTAACCCTTTGCGGACGACGACTTTTTCGGCCGGGTCAGGTAGCAAGACGAGGCGATTTTTGCAAATATGTCAAGTGTCTTACATGGTAAAATAAAATGATCTTACATATAAATTATCTTACAAAAACGTTATATTTCGATAGTTTATCTATATTTACACCATTAAGAATATAACTTTACAAAAATGATGATCTGTAGTTTCGTTTCGTATGATAATTTATAAAACATTGACCAAGATGCATTCTTGGCTTATCTGGACATGTATCGCAATAATATGTCGTCTCATGTCTTCCACCTGGTTTGTTTCAACTAGCACAAACTTTGCAATCCTTCTTTGTGCCAGTAAGAACTACATGAAGCTTTCCGTTTAGACGAATTTCGTCAGAGTTTGAGGTCGATATTGAAGCTCGATCTCGTGGTTGTCGAAAATCTCCTTTCAATTTGTTTACCAAAATTTTTCGAAAGTGCAAATGTGTAAGTGGCTGTTCGTTTCTCTGCCTTTTTACTTGTTTGTAGAGAATGTACGAATTAACTAAACAAATTTCCAATCCCTGAAATAATAATTTGCGCCACCACGTTCTGCCGCGCGAAACGCCGTGGCGACCGAGAGTCGCCTCTCGTCCGCAAAGGGTTAACCTACTTCGCTAAATCCACACACTTAATCACATGTCCTAGCGTTCCACGTGATATCAAAGCCACGAATTCATCTTAGCAAACGTTGCACATCAAAGTCTCAGCTATTGAGAGTGAGGCAGAGGTGAAAGCAACCCCTCCAGTGAACCAGGGTGGCAGCACGTGCCATCTTCGCGAGAAGTTGAACGCGTCTCACACCCTCGTTTGAGTTGGGCAAATCGAAACTACCGAACTACTCGGGGCAATTAGTAATAACTAATTAGCTATCAAGGACAGGGCGAACCTGTAGAAGGGTGGAAGTAGCAGAAACTTGATGGCTCGGGAACTGTATCAGCACGTGGAGCTGCCAGAAATCATAGCTCGATGTCGGGACAGCTTGGTCCAAGTCATTATTCTTAATTGGCCGCTGATATTTCATTGCGAGACAGGAAATTTGATTTTTTATAAGAGATACTATAGTATGATAAAAACGTTGTTTCTTCATTTCTTATTATAAAAACGAGATAAAAATTGTATTTCTTCTTTCGAAGATTTGTGAAGAAATACAGTTCATTCGTTCAAAGTTGCACTCACTGTAAATCACGTTTATACTATCTCTCGAAATAACGTTAGAAAATATTTTTAATTATAAAAATCATTAACACAAATAATTAGTTTGTGTACAATTTAACTATAATAGTCATTATAAACCAGTTTCATGCAGTACCTCAAAAATGGTCTTAATAATAATATTTAATCTTCTATGAAGCATGGGATTTCTAAGCTGCAAATCAAAGTTTTGCATATAATTAATTTGTCTACAATTTCACTGTTGTATTCACTATTAACCATTCGCATATTGTCCTTCGAAATAGTCTCACTAATAATTTTTAATCACACTATTATGAAGTACCAGAAATTAATTGCAAATTAATATGATTGCCAGAAATTAATCATTTGTTTACAATTACACTTTAATAGTCGCTATGAATCACTTTCATTGAATATCTCAAAGATAGTCTTAATAATAATATTTAATCTTACCTTTATAAAGTTCCAGGGATTATTAATTGTAAATGAAAATCACTGACAGAAATAAATAATTTGTATATAATTTGATTATAGTAGTCACTATAAATTACTTTTATATAGTACCTCAAAATAATCTTTTATCTCACTTTAGCGAATTATGAGATTTTTATGTTGCAAGTGAAAATTTCTTGCACAATTAGTTTGTTTACAAATACACTATAGTAGTCACTATAAACCACTTACAGACAATACTTCAGAAATAGTCTCGGTAATTTTTTATGATGTAACAGAGAATAATAGTTGCAAATAAAGATTATTGACAAAAGTAAATAATTTGTTTTCAATATAGTAGTCGCTATAAACCATTTCCATATATCTTAAAATAATCTCATTAATAATTTGCAACCACACTTTTATGAAATACCAAAGATTAATACTAGCAAATGGAAATTGCTGAGAGAAATAAATTATTTATTTACAACTACACTGTATAGTATTCACTATAAACCACTTCCATACAGTACTTCAAAATAATCCCAGTAATAATCTCTCATCTCACTTTTACGACGTACGAGAGATTTCTAAGTTGCAAGTGAACTCACACAGCTAATTTGTCCGCAACTTCATCATACTAATCACTATAAGTCACGTCCATGGAATCCCTGAAAATAAACGAATTCTAACACTGAGCGAAGTTTCTCTATAATTCATCGAACAGATCTTGATAAATGCCAGAAGAGTAGCCAGTTTCATGAGTGAAGCTCCTCTAATTAGATCTCGCTAAGGGAGAAGAAGCATCATACATGTATGGAATCAGACTGAAGTCCTCGAGTACTCGATGCTTCCGATCGCAAAGCAGAACGTAGTGATTCGTTAGGTTCAAGAGATCGATCGACAAGATCGTTCTTCGACACGCGAGATTCTCCAATCGATGCCCCGATCAAGTTTCCAAACGAGAATCCACGACAAGATCGCGCTGCTTAGTTAGCGGACAGAACGAGGTTAGCCTGGAATTGGCTAGGAATCCCGGTTATTCCGTTTCAGTCTTCGGTCCGCGTCGACTGACCAACGGAAACTGGGTGGAACACGCGTCGAGTGGATCCAGGAACGGATGTTCAACAGATTGAGTAGGTTCGTTTCAGAAAGAATTCTTCCTCAGAAAGGATGCACAAGCGTTGAAACTTTGGAACCGTGAAAATGACTATGATCTCTATATACCAGAGGTGGCCAATCTCTGTCATAATAAGAGCCAAAGATCGTCGTACGGTATTATTAATCCTTCGAACTTGATTTCTTTTTAATGTTGTTAGGCGTTGGATTTTATTTCTCACTCAAATTACTGTTGCGTGAGATCTCGAAGCTCATATACACCGTTACAGTATATTAGTGTTGCCACCTCTAGGATGCTATACAAATTTTACGAAACGGTTTATACCATCTCCAGCGTGACATACGAGTTCAAAGGGTTAATATGTATTCTCACACACATTTTTTATATAGACCTTCATCGTAAAATTATTAATTTTTTTTTTTTTATATATTAATACATATCAGTATTTTTCTATTACTTCTTACTGCTCCTGGATTTGAACGACGCTTAGATTGGATAAACTTGATAGTTGAATATAACGATTCGTATTATATACAGTGAGTCCAATTAATATTCGAACACCCTTTACAAAAGAACAACTTTTCTAAAATTTGACGTTTTTAAAAAATATTTTTCGATTTTTGCTGCCTGTTACATGAGAGTCCTCCTTTGACGCGCTAATACACCCTTTATACGGGGGTGAGTTAAAAATTATTCGCGCTTTTGCTGTAGAATTTATTTTAGCCAACTTTCAGAAAAGAGAAGTACATCATTTTTCGACATAATTGGCCAGTTTTTCACGAATGCATCGTTGTCTTCGCATCTTCGACAGACGTGAGTCTTCCTCTTCGTAGAGCTTCTTTTAGGAGAGCAAACAGGATGATATTCTGATGAATCGAGTTCAGGACTATAGAGAGGATGCTTCAGTATCTCAAAACGAAGTTGATGGAAAGTGTCGACAGTGTGTGCAGCGGTGTGTGGACGTGCATTGTTATGCAACAACACAACGCTCTTGGATAGCAGTGCTCTGCGTTTTGTCCGAAATGTTGGCTTCAGCTTTTCAGTGAGCATCTCACTGTAAGGAGCACTGTTAATTTTTGAACCTTTTATAATGTTTCAATACTGGGCCCTTGAGAATCCCAGAAAACTGTAAGCATCAGATTTATTATAACCGGACTGTGGATAATTTTTGACTCGCTGTTATATTTTTTCTGGTTTGTGCTTCTCTGAGTTAACACTTTACCGACCGGAAGCCTATTAATCAACTTTTTTCTGCCAACGTTTATCGACTTAGGGAGCTTATCAATCAGTTTCTTACTACCACAAATGAATGAATTACCGTATAATAAGAGAAAGTGAACGACATATTAGTAAGCCCTCTCACCAGTTTTGATTTAAAATTTTCAGAGCTGTAAGAATAAGCGCGATAGCAAAAACCTAGCCAGTATTGAGTAGAACGAGTCAGTCGGTAAAGTGTTAAGTATCAAGCTCCGACTGTGCAACGGTGAACATAATTGACATGTAAAATTCAAAAATTATTGCTGTAGGCTTATGTGACGCAAAACTAAGACGAACATACAGGATAGGAACTTCATTTTTCTCAATGAAACGTCGTGTATACAAAAATTTGAACGATTTCTTCGAGCATACCAGGAGCTCTACAGGTGAAATTTAATATATCGCCTCGGAAGGACAGCGTCGCCTTTGCGAGGCGCGAGCTTAATTACCTACAGGATCCTGGAATCTTCCGGATCCCGCGGAAATTCACTATCAACGTGTTGCAGGGGCGTTCTCTCGCGCGCGCCTTCCACCACCGAGCATCGTTTCTCTTTCTCCCCTCCTCTTTCCGCTCTCCTCCTTTCAACCCCTACCATGGGGGCCACGAAACATAATTAAAATTTTCTAATTAAGAATTTCGATAAGGAAGCGCTTCCGACCCGCAAAAGGGAGGCTTTGCTGTCACGAGACTGCCTTATTTCTTCTCCTCCTCCTCCTCCCTTCATCCCATCACCTTCTTATCGCCGCATGGTTCACGCTACTATTAATATCGGCGATGCGCCCCTCTGTGTTTACTGAATTAACGAATACTTGCCAACGTTACTTCGTGGAAGCCTTCGACGGTCTTGAGAAAAAGGGCGACAGAGCTCGCACCCTTTTCTTTTTCTTACTTACCAACGAAATCGAAATTGGTTGCTTTGTTCTTTTTTTCACTGTTAACCTTTTGACTACGAAAGCGTTGTATCCCATTGCCGCACATATATATAACAATCGGCAATTATACATAATTACCGGATTAATCATGTTTGCCGTAACATATATACGCTTTTCGTAGTCAAAGGGTTAAGGGGACAGGACAGTTTGAAATTTTCAAAAAATCGTTTTTCTTTTTTTTGTTTTAAATAGTAGTTTGAAGCCTTGGAAACAAGATGCAAACGATCCCAACCTTTAAAACAACCTATTTTCGGGTATAAACGATGTAGGCCCAGCCGTATACCTACATGCGTACCGTATTTGCAAGCTCCGAAACATTGCACCAGACAAAATATTTATTTTATAGTGGAGATGGCGATAGCAAGACTTACAAAGTTATCGTTGACTCGTGTACGGTAATATTGACATAATAAAAAAGGAGTGTGTAGGGCACGTGAAGGATGCATATGATGTCGTCAAAAATAACGTTTCGAAACTTTAAACGCGTTTTTCTCGAAAATAGGTTTTCAGAAACGGAGTGCACAATATCTCGGAATCTAACCAACCGATTTCTATGAAATTTGGTACGTATCTTTAGTGTAACATTTTTTAGGCATTGACGATCGACTTTTTTTTAATTGTTAACAATTTCGAGAAATATAAACAAAAAACCTAGAAATTTTTGGTATAGATTCGATAGATCAAAAGCAAATAGCTGCTATTTTCATAATTTTCACAAAAACGGTAATGTTAGATCGTCAATGCGTAGAGAATACTGTGTACTTTTAAACTTTTTTTGATTTTTTGTTACTGCTAATCCTGTTCGGCTGGAATCATGCACACCGATAGGCAATTTAAAAAAAAGTTAGGTAAAAGGATACCAAAGGATACCGTCGAAAAGTTAAATAAAAGCCTTTTTTTAATGTTATTTCACGTACTTCGTAATGTGCTGAAATAAGCTACAAAAACTTATGTCAATCAAATATGTACTTTTCTTTTTATCGTTCCTCCAAACTATTAGTAATTTTTAGACTTGTCAAACTGCCTGCCCCCTTAAATGATCATACAATAACGTCGTATAGCAGGAAATTCGAAACGAAATTTTAAACACAGTCATTTGACAGTGCCTGTTAGGTTTAGTGTTAACACTTTGACTGCCAGGTTGGTCATATATGACCGGCTACGGTTTCTCCTGTGACGTCACGGTAGTTTTTGGTGACCGGAACGCTTGAACTTTTTACAATTGTAGAAACTGAATGAAAATTAACAGTTAGTACATTTTGAATATAACCGATAAATAGAAGATACTTTGAAATAAAAAGTGCCCTATTGAACTGTAGCGTACAACTAGTGCGCGCCAATAGAGACTAAGTTATACCTAAACCCGCGCCAATAGCAAACAACATTAGCACGCACCAATAGGGTGCAAGCACAATTAATATATTAGTTACCTGATGCATATATTGAAAGGGCACTCTTCACGGTCCGCGCCCGGAAAAAGGGCGTATATAAGGACACCCGAAAAAAGGTAAAAACAGGTAGTTCAGAACAGCGAACTGAGAAAACTAAATACTCGAGTTAAACTAAGCATTTACCAGCGAACTCTGTAAAGACGAATAAATCTTGTTCAACACAATATTACACTCTTACGATTGGTGTGTGGTTTGAGAAGCGACGAACCCACAGAACAATTAAAAATTTTTATTAGAACATCAATAAAAAATTTAAAAGCCATTATATGCTTTGAATAATAAAAATACTTCCGTGGCGTCCTGAGTGACACCTAAAACATGTGATTTCGTCGTGGCAGTCAAAGGGTTAACAGTTGAAACATTATAACAATTACTGGAACTGCTGTTGTGAACAGTTTTTGATATTTCGTAATAACGTTGGAACTTCGATAAATAACTCGGTGTAACTGGAAGGAACAGAGAGGTTCAGTAAAATTGTTGAATTACTCCGTAGAGTTTATTGATAAAAGGATATATTCTCTGTTTGCTGCTCGAATTCATTTCAATAAACGTTATTGCGCCGTGGATGAAAACGAACGTTAAAGAACCGTTCTTCTGGCATTGAGAAAGGACGGAAATAAGGACGAAGGATGGAAAAACTATTTCTGCCGTGTTACGTCTTCTTTTGTGTCGTGCAACTTTTGAAGAAGTGCTTTTTCCTATTGTTCAAGTCGCGTCCCGGGTAAAACCTCATAAAAGTGAACAGATTTCGCGAACTTCAGCTTAACGTTGTACACTCGTCAGTTATCTTACGAATCCAATTCTTTACGTCTGTTGTGCTGCATTTACGATAACCATCAACATCTACAATTTATTTTTTATAGGTGATTTTTTTTTTGTTTGTTCAAAATATTCTGTATATTATTTGTGCGATGAAATTTTTAAAAACATTTCCACGTGTAATTCCTTTTAAAAATTGTTCGTTATAAATTTCGCAAAATACTTTAATCTTGCAAAATGATTTAGAAATTTTATACTATCGATGGTTAAAAGATGATTTTTTAAGTTTTAAGAAATTTATTTGATGAGGGACGGATTTATTCGTGCTGATTTTGAACGGTATGAAAACTAATAAAGATTAACGTATAACAGAATTTCTGTAATCAAAATAATCACTTCGGATTGTGTGTATGAAACAATTGAAATTGGAATCAGATATAGTATCATCGTTCCAAAATTACAGTTTAATATAAATGTTCCAAAATATTTTAAAATACGTCGACAAATTTATATTCTTGACATAAATCCTTGCAATTGAAGATTAAAAGTTCATATGAAAAATGGAATATTAATCATACTGTAAAATAAGTGTTCCAGAATATCCCAAACTACAACAACAAATGCAAACTTATCGACGTACATATATTCTTGCAATCAAAGATAAAAAATTTCTTTAAAAAATATAGCGTCTTCCAATAAGAGTGATAGAGCTTTGAATTCAAATGAAACGAAAAGTAGGGAAAATAATCTAATACTTGCCTCTTTATTTTAAAGTACATTCGATGACATACATAAAATGCAATATCACATAAATAATTACATAATTTCGTTTGGTTGTATATGCATGTGTGTTTGAAAATAGATAAATCAGATAAAACTTATATACATAATATATAAAACAACAAACTGTTGATATAACACGAAATTTTTTAACCTTAAATTTATTATTCTATAATTTATTATTACAGTGATATGCAGAATTAAAATTTCCAAACAATTGTTGAAGTACTTTTTAAAATATGGAAAATATTCCTAAAAATGTACTTTTGAGATAATTGAAATCACTTGCGGAAACATTTCTCAGTAGAAGAAAATTCGTAGGTTTCATCCAATAATATTAAAACCTCGACAAACTCAATATTAACAGTGCTAACAATAATTTATTGTATATGCACAGGTAATTCAATTGACAAACAAACGAATGTGTATAATTCGCCCGTGAATCTATTTATTAAATACAAGTTATACATCGATAAGTCTATATTTGCTCGTCTGTCAACTGTTCGCTCTATACCAAAAGCAAAAAATTATTTTTACCTATCATTTTAACACTATCTTTTCAATATCGTACAGATGTTGATATTTTTTACTCTACAAAACCTATTTTAAAGACACAAGATAATATCAACCACTTATAGAGGAAGTTTCCAACATGATAATCACCAATCTTAAACAATTCTAAAATATAACATTTTGATAAACATATAAGTATAAAAATAGTAAAGATATAAATATAGAGTCTTCCAATAAGAGCGATAGAACTTTGAATTGAAATGAAATGAAAAAGTACGTAAGATAATTTAATACTCACTGCTTTATTTTAAAGTACATTCGATGGCATTATACATAAAATACACTATCATCTAAATGACTACCACAACTGCGTTTAGTGGAATGAATACGACAAATCCATTTTCGATAACTTTAGCACACAAATCAGATCGTATTTCATCGATAACACAAATAATGTTTGTTTTGAGATCATTGACAGTTTGTGCGCTGTTGGAATAAACCAGAGACTTAACATGATCCCACAAGAAAAAATCGAATGGCGTCAAGCCACAAGATCTTGATGGCCAGTTGACAGTTGCATTTCTCAATATAATCCTATAGTTGAACTTCAACCTCAATAAAGCGATAGGTGTAGCAGAAATGTGGCATGTAGCAACATCTTGTTGAAACCACATTTCAGACAAATCAAATCCATCCAATTCACGCGAAAAGAAGGATGAAATGGTAACAGTTACAATCGCACCTTTTTCATTTTCAAAAAGATAACGACCAAAGACTATACCAGTAGAAAAACCACACCAAACAGTAACTTTCTTTGAGTACAATAATCATTCGACTACTGTTCGAGGATTACCATCTCCCCGAATTCGGCAATCGTGTTTATTGACAAAGCCATCCATCCAAAAGTGAGCTTCAGCACTGACGATGATTATTGTGGCGAATTGACAAGAACTTTGATCATAAATTTTAATAATTTCAACGTGTCGAGCAATTGAGTATCTATCCATGATGATATGCGTACAAACATCATGTCACTCTGACAACTGAATAACAAACCTGACAGCTGTGACAATTGAAGGATTTATCGCTCTGAATGGAAGACCCTATATGTATAAAATTATAAAAATAATCTACTGCACGACGAATTCTTTGCTCAAGTAACTTTCGCGCGGATTCAGTAAGAATTAAACACACAGAGCGTGAAATATTGGTTAAAAAGCAAAATGATTATTGGAATGTAAATACACTTTTCTATCGTGAGTTTATTCTGCATTTTGGTATATTTATTTATTTTACAGTTACACCTGAATGTGAAATTAAAAATATTCATGCATAACTTGAATAAATGTTAAGAAAAAGAAGTGTTTATTAAATACAGCTTCAATTTTATAAGATGTTATTCTGCATATACATTTGGTTTGCTTCAACAGTTCAAAATTAGCTGAAGAACATATCTGTAGCATCGTTAAGCGTTTATAAACAATGTAAAAAGTGTTTTTCATTAAATAGAGGCAAACATGGTGTTGGAAAACTGCATCATTCGACCTTTTCCTCATTTGCAGTTCGACAGTCCCTAGATCCAATTGAATCTTCTAAAAAAGAATTACATATTAACACATTGACCGCCATGGTGGTCATATGTGACCGCAGATTGTTTCTCCTATAGCGCTACGGTGGTCATCAATGACCGGAGTGTTTCAAATGTTTATAATTGTAAAAGTTGAATGAACATTGACAGTTGATGATTTTTGAACATCATCGCTGATTAGAGAATACTTTGAAATAAAATGTGCACTATAGAACAATTTCTATAATAAACTTTAATATTTTCCCTATATTGAGCAACTGAGTATCTATTCATCATGACATTCCAAGCATTAATGCCTACAAATATCACGTAACTCTGACAATTGAAGAACATAACATGGCAACTGTGACAATTGAAAGATCTATCGCTCTTATTGGAAGACCCTATATATTATAATATAAAAGTGACGGAGATATTATACATATTTCGATTAGATCTTATAATATCCGATATTTATTCTTTCTATAATTATCGAAGGAGTACAAACGAACACAGACGAGAACAAAACTTGATATACTTTAATACGAAAACATTTCATTCTAAATGAACGAATGTTCGCCAAAAGAAAGATTTCGAAGAGAGGATTAAAAGAAAATTCCATAGGAACACTAGACATCGGAGGGACAATAGGACATCAAGGGGATAAAGCCGCCTCCTCAACAGAGGACTTCGAGTTCCTCGCGTTTCGTGGTCGTTAAGCGGCGCCGAAAGAAAATATATCTTGCCAGAGGCGTCGAACACTGTAGAAATAGCGAGAGAACGTTGGTTTATAACCTAATAAATTGCGGTTCGTTAAACATTTAATGGAGTTCGTCCAGCGATGGTACTCGTCACGATGGAATTGAGAGATGGCGCGTAAAAGTCGCTACTGTTACTATCGACTGGATATCATCTTGCTCTTTCGAGATCTTCATCGATCGAGATTTTTTCGTAGAATCTGAAAAATGATATTTGAGGTTTTAGCCTCCGGAGATTCGAAATTTCAGATTTTAGGCTTCGAAGAGTTGAAATTTGGAATTTTAGAATAGACGTTAGAGATTCGAATGTTTTGAGATCTGAAATCTTGGTATTGGAAATTTGAAGGTTTAGAGTTTGATATTGTAGATTGGAGACTTTGGAAATTTCAGATTTGGTAATTCGAGATTTTAAAGTTGGAAGCTTGACATCTGAGATTTGAGATTTGAGACTTAAAACCCAAAATCTTAGATTTTGAGATTGGAGATTGGAGATTTTGGAAATTTAAAATTGAGAATTCGGGATTTTAGTGTTAACAGCTTGACATCTGAGATTTGAGATTCGAGACTTGAAATCCAAAATCTTTGAGTTTGAGATTGTAGATTGGAGATTTTGGAAATTTAAAATTGAGAATTCGGTATTTTAGTGTTAAAAACTTGACATCTGAGATTTGAGATTTGAGACTTGAAATCCAAAATCTTTGAGTTTGAGATTGCTGATTTGAGAGTCTGCAAATCTAGATTTCAGGTTGAGACTTGAGACTTAGAGATCCAAAGTTTTGAACGAATTATTCTAAATTTAAGTTCTGCATCTTTAAAGACTTGAGATTTGAGTTTTGCAATTTGATACATAGAACTTGAAAAGTTGAAGTTTGACATTACAGATTTTAGTTTCTGGAAATTGGAAATTAGAGATTTTTTTTTTGGAAATTTGAAGCTATAGATTACAGAGATTTGAGATTTGAGACTTCAAAGAATTGAGACCTGTAAATTTGGAATTTTAATGAAACACCATCTATATGAAAAATCAGATTCTCAATTTTCTCGTAGCAATTTTACATTGTTCAATCGGAGGATAGAAGGAGACTACGTGGACAAAAGATTTACACGGTAAATCATCGTTTATTCCGTTACGATTTCATTCGATTGCGAGTTCAGAGACAATGGCAGCTGATTCCCGCGAATCGCTGCCATTTCGAAACCCGGTCGAACGTCATAACGCGGCACGTGCCGCGACTGCAATCGCATTTGCAATCTGTCAGAATTGAATTCGAGGTGGCATTGCATAGAAACCGCGTGGAACCTGTTGCCTGTAGAATTTAACGAGACTTCTGGGACGAATGTCGAATAATCTTGTTCCATCTTCAGGCGAACGTTCTCTTAATTAACAATTTCCCATATTTTTCGCAACTTGACTTGTATTGCTTAGAATATCTGAAACTATATTTGCTCGCAAATATTTTCCTTTACAACGACATTAGAATTTTCCTTCGTATTTTTTTATTTTTATTTTTCTGAAGAGAAAAATTTGTAGCTTTTTGATTCAGTGTACTCACAATATAGAGAAGAAGCAAATTTAACCTCTTCGGGGATGTCGACACGCATGTGTACGTTTAGTATTCTTTTTGAAAATTCCAATATTTTTGACAGAAAAAAATATGAAAGTACAGGGAATATAAACCCTGGATAAAAAAAAGCAGTTAAAAATTGCTACCAATTGGAAATGATTAGTTCCTTGTACGCTTTACATATTAAAATGAAACAAATGATATGCATGTATAATTTTTTCGTTTTCAACAGTTTCATTGTAAAAGTGTACTGAAGCCGGCGATATCGAAAACACGAAAAACGAAAAATTGTCCAAGTGCAAAGTGGGAAAATATAGCTACATAAAAAATTAGATCATTTTTTCTAACCTTAGAAAAATCGTCCTTGGACACATCTTCACCGACACAAATTGTCATGTCACAATTTTTAAAGTTGTGATGTTTAAGGGCAGGTGTAGCAATGAGTTGTAATCTTTTTTACATTCCTTCTTACTGCTTCTGTGTAAGTGTTTCTATTCATTTCGTAACAATACACACATACATTCATCTATTTATCTTATTTTCAGAGTTTTTCCTTACCATCAACTTGTGAAAACATTATTATTTTCAAGAGATAATAACTCTTTTACTGAGAATCCTCTGGCTCTTGTAATTTTTATTTTTTGTTTTGTGGACATTAAATAAAATAAATGAAAAGCGAAGAAAAAGTTATTGTCAGCAGTTTATTTGTTAGGTATGACAGGTTGTAATAATCGTGAAATTGGACCCTGAGAGAGACATACTTAACACTAGGTTTACGGGCTTTTCTTGCGTGAACCAGAAACCGAATTTTTCCTTCCAGAAATCGATTTGTTAGAGACAACATAATTGTATATTACTAACGTATTTACAAATTCGAATATATTTTCGTATCATTCCATAAATAAAAGTGAGAAAAAGTTACTGGGAAATAATAGCAATTGTATTTATAATTTCTCTCGTGAAATCTCAAAAAAAGTGAACCTAGTGTTAATACCTTGAACGCTACGCTAATTTTACGTGGCTTGCCCGTAGCGCCAACATGAATTTACGCCACATCTCTATACGAACCCATAACATTTAAGCATGTTATATACATAAATAAAACTATTTTTATGTGTTCTATCGTTGCATTAATTTCTTCACACCATTGTATTGGGTTGTTCGTAAAATTCGTGCTGATTTTTAAGCGAACTTCGTGTTTTTATATAATTTTATATATTGTAATGTATTCAAACACAATTTATCGATATGTCTATATTTAGATGTACACCGATAAGTCTATATTTCCCTCGTCTGTCAACTGTTCGCTCTATATCAAAAGCAAAAAATTATTTTTTCCTATCGTTCTAACACTATCTTTTCAATATCGTACACATGTTGATATTTTGTACTCTACAAAATCTATTTTAAAGACACAAGATAATATCAACCACTTATAGAGGAAGTTTCCGACATGATAATCACCAATCTGAAACAATTCCAAAATATAACATTTTGATAAACATATTATAAGTATAAAAATAGTAAAAATATAAATATAGGGTCTTCCAATAAGAGCGATAGAACTTTGAATTGAAATAAAATAAAGAAGTACGTAAGATAATTTAATATTCACTGCTTTATTTTAAAGTACATTCGATGGCATTATACATAAAATACACTATCATCTAAATGACTGCCACGACTATCGAAAATCAGAACGAACTTTCTGAACAATGTAATAGTGACGATGATAATATTGAAAAATTTAAGAATACTGAAATTTACTCGAATTATGGGTTTCTAATAGTCTTGGCTTCGCTGGTCACCGGTGATCCCCATGGCGTTTAACCGTTTGAGTCCCAGGGGGTATTGAAAAAACACTGTCGAAGAATCCCAAACAGCGCAACCGCGCTTTCTCTAAATGAGTACGAAAAGACCCAAGCAGTGCGATAGCGCTTGTTTTATTTTATTCTACCTATTGTAAAATGTACTATTTACATTAAAAGGAGCTGTGTGATGTACTTGCGTCAGTAAATCTGAGCGCGCGACTTCGACAATCGGTAACGCACCGTCAGTTGTCCACAATGCTCGAAATGTGCTGGGTTTTCTCGACATAAAATCTCAACAGCGCGATCGCGCTGCTTGGGACTCAAACGGTTAAAACAAACTCAGTGCCTGTCACCAGTGACCCCCATAGCGTTTAACGTGTTAATTTACTCTGGGCAGTCAACGCGTTAAAACATGCAAATAATAAACGAAAATCCTAAACTCAAGAAACATGCTTTTCCATGCAATTGCACCATAAACTATTGTTAATAAATCCTAACACAAATCGAAGCAATATATTCAACTCTTATCCGTGTTTTTATTCGGAAAATCTGGTCCTTCGTCATTATTTAGCACACTACGTGCAAAATCGATGAACCCAAAGAACACCAATTATTCAAAGATCCTAACAAGTATCCATTACAGGCAGGATCATCGGCAAATGTAATAATAAATTCTTAAAAGAAGAGAAAAAAAAAAGAAGTAATTCGATCACGAAATGGTTGAAACGAGAAATCTGTCTTTCACTAGAAGAACAGATATTTATAGATACTCGAGAAACGGGTATTGAACGTTGAATATTGAACAAGAATTGAAAATACATATCCGATAAACGATGGGGAAAAAGGGTTTTCTTATTAAGGTAACGCGATTAAGTTCGAACGTTTCGGCTAGCTATGAAAGATAGCGGAGAAAAAGACGACAAGTGGCCAGGACGAAAAGCTTTGGATATTGTCTTTGAATATCGTTGAATGTTTTACGAGATGCACTCAAGCTTTTACCTCTATTCTTGTGACGTTTAATGGCGGAGAGACAGGAGGGATAATTCTCGAATTCTCTTGAGTGGCTTGATAAGCGTGCTCGTTGAATCTTTCACGAAAAGAATCGTTCTCGTCTTAGTTTGCACGGTACTTAAGGTTCCTCTACTCACAAAAATATTGTTTCCATGTGGTGAAATGTCAAAGTTTGGGAATTATAAGGAATTTTAGCTAACGAAAGCTATTAGATAAATAATAGCAGAAGCGAGAATTTACGAAGTCTGCTGTGCATGAAACTTCAGTGAAGTACCATGATACAGAGAATTAACGAAGGCTATTAGATAAATAATATTAGATAAATAATAATAGATAAATAATAGTAGAAGCGAGAATTTACGAAGTCTGTTGAGCATGAGACTTCAGTGAAGTATCGCGATACAGAATATTTATCTTTGAAGGAAAAGAAGAAAAAAAGGAAAAGATCAGACAGGTCTCGAAAGACCACGAATGCAAAAGATCGATACATCGAAAGCCTGAGCAACAGGCCTATATCAGAAATTTCAACAAAAATTAATCCTTTGCACTCGTGAGGCTTTTAACTTCCTTTTTTACAACTTTCTCATCACCCTTACTGTTAGAAGCTGTGCTTTTACAATTCTTTGGATCTTACAGAAGCTGTTTTATAAAAATTGTTGATGTTTAAGACACCATACATTTGTCCATTTCTTAAAACCCACTTTTTATCATCGTTTTACTAAAACTGTTTCAAGTTGCTACTACTCCCATAGCGAAAAATCTCTCGAGGGCAAAGGGTTAATACTTACGTCGTTTATCATTTCAACCCTTCAATTACACAGCACCAAAGTTCAAGAAACCCTGTGTCAAATGAAACTACACGGAACTTCTAGATTCAGCCAGTCACAGCGTCTCCTTCGTTTCTCTTGGACCGTCAGGATTCACCAAAGTCAAAGAGGAGGACACACGGAAATTTAGAGATCAGTCGAAGAAGCGGGTACAGTCCCCATAAATACGAACTAACTCAACTTCCAGGCTAGCGACCTCGTAAAGGGATATGTAGCAGTCTAGCGCACGAAAGGTGGATCTCAGCCTGTGGGACAAGCTAGGGAATCCTCTGGGCGCATCTTACCAGCAGCTTCTTCGTGGCTTCGGTATAGGGAGAGAAGTTAGGCACGGGTCGTTAATTCCGGTATGAATATGCTCGGCAGGTGTGTGCTAGAGATCCTATGCGAATCGTGCGTTTAGAGTTGATGTTTTCTCTGGAATTCAGAATACTAGAATCATTGATAACTTCCGTTCGAAGGATTCCGCTGTGATTTTATGCTTTGTTCTCTTGTTTGTATGAAAATGTCACGTTGATATATATTTATTTTGGTGGAGGAGAGAGAAGTAAGGGTGTTCTTACACTGCGAATGCTAGGGAAGTTCAATCATTGTGTTCTGTTACTGTAATTCTGAATTAATCATGGATTTCTAGAAATATTTACTGAGTGAATAGGAATTGTTTCAATTCCAAGTTAGAGATTCTTCGTATTTTTTGAGATTGATATTGTTCTACTTCGAAAATTCTCATTGTTGCAGGTATAAATTATGAATTTTTAAAATCATCAGTCAGTATCGTATTAACTGTAATTTAGAAATTCTTGAAATTGTAAATTTTCTTAGTTTCAATTTCAAATTATGGATTTCTGAAATCATAAAATAGTATCATATTAACTTTAATGTAGACATTTTTGAAATTGTAAAAATTTCAGATTGAGGATTTTTAAAATCACAAATCATCACTCTAACTGTGAATCAGAAATCTTTGGAATTGCATATTCTCGTTGTTCCAGCTACAAATTATGGATTTTTGAAATCACGAAGCAGGATCGTATTAACTGTCATTTAGATCCCCTTGGAATTGCAAATTTTCTTCATTCCAACTTCAAATTACGAATTCCTAAAATTTTATTATAGATCAGTATTATCTTAATTTTAGATTAAGAATCCTCAAAGTTGCAAATTCTCGTCTCTCTAACTTCATACGGTAAATTTCCACATTTCGAATTCTAAAACAATAATTACAAAGAATCGTAAATTCTTATTATTTTATTCGAAAACCCCTCTTACCTTGTAAATTCTAATCATTCTAACTTCTAATACACACACGAAGACCCAGGATTGCTTGTTAATTCTCCAAGCTATATCACAGTTGCATTCTGCCTTCTTAGAAGATTTCCAAAGGAATCTCGTACAGTTAAAAATAGCTTTCATCAGAGGGAAGAAGAAAATCGTACACCATTCGCGTTTCATTGGAAAAGGGGATCTTTAGGACTAAGCGTGAGCTAGAGTTACTGTTAAGGAAGCCATCCTAGAACTCGGCTACGTGATTATCGTAATCGAGCCTTTCGTTATTTTACCTGGTCGGTTCATTCCACGTTCTCGTAACTTCTTTTTAACAGAAATGCTAGGAACGTGCACGTTTTATAGTCAAGTTTTAGGGTTAGTTCACAATTTAGAACAAAGGAGCTTCAATCTTATATCGTTCGTTCTTGATAATTGACGATTAATTCACGAGACTTCGTTGAATGTCAATTATTAACTCAACTCTCTTCGAGGTAAAATCAAAAATTAGAAAATTCATCAAGTTTCGATACAGACTATTCTAGTTCTCCCTCTGGAACTCTTTTTATTCGTAACGACAGATGAATAATTGTTTGCAGCAGTGAAATTGCAATTAATTAAATTGGAAATTTGCGGAAATTAATAAATGCGTCGATAAAATTGCACTGGAATAAATAATTTGAATGGATACTTAATCCTTCGATGTGATGTTTATAATTATTCGCTATTTCACATTTGAAATATAATTCAATATTATAGACGCAGTGATATTATCATTGTTCATTTTAACGTTGTAATTTATTGTAACGTTGAAATAAAAGGAATGCATCGATGTGCTTCACTTCATATGATTTTAACTCATTGCGTATGGCATTCTGTTCGCTTCATGTGCTTTCAGAGCCCCCACATTTTGGAGCGCGTCAATAAACTTAATACAATGCATACAAGCACTTTCTTAATTAACATTTATTACAAACAATTTTTTTATTTTTAAACGTGAAACGTGTCTTCATTTTCCCTGTTTCAAATTAGGCCTGTATTTATGTAAATTGTGCGAATAATAACGATTTGTCTCCTCACTAATAACTTCGAAAAATTCATTCCCAAATATGCAATTGACTGCTTCTTTCACCCTACAGTTATTTTGTAATGAAAACGTACCACAGATTCCTTCAAATGGTTTCAAATTGGAAAAAGTACCCTTTTCTATCCATTCTTCAATTATATGATTATCAGCATCTGTCTTCGAATCTTCACTTTCGCTTGAAATATTATATTTTTTATTCTGTTTCTTTCTTCGTTTAATAACATCACTTATTCCAGGAATGTCGCTATTATCACTAAGTTCATTTTGACTTGAAGTGTCATTTGGTATATCCGATAAATCATCAAACAATAATTCATTTTGACTTTCATTCTCTTTATTCTTATGAAACATTTTTGTGTTTGTTTATAATTAGTGTCTATCTAATAAATTCATGTGAAAGTTATTTCTTCACAAACTAGATTGTTAGTTTTCAAATCAAAAAATGTACGACAATAAAATGAATACAATGCTTTGTATAGTATGATACACAAGCCGAGCAGATTCTTCCCGATGCAGCAACAACCTTAACCGATTCTTTTCCATTCTTCTGGAATTTTCACATGCATTTATCTCACGATTCTTTTGTCATAAACTACCGCAAAGCTTCGTTATCATAGCAACGTAAAAAACAGATCAAATGATGTACAATTCGTCGAGTCATCGATACGCGTGTATAAGAAGGCATTAAAACGAGATATCTCGTCACTCGGCCTCCACGATCGATTTGCTAAGTACGAGATATCTCGTCACCCGTACGCAATGAGTTACGATATTAATATTTTTAAATCTGAAAATGTTTCATTTCAATTTGACGTAGGTAAAGAATTAAACTTAGCTAAACACTGTTTAAAAAAAAAAATTGTTCTGTACACAGAGAGCGTTTAAATTCGGAGAGCTCCGCAGTCAAAGTGTTAAGAATCATCAGTAGATTTGACAATAAATTCGGAAATAAAAGTGCTAGCCTATATTCAAACCGTCTCCTCTACTTCTGATTCATTTTTTCACGTAGGACAGCCAGCTTGTCGTTTGTATCACCAAGTTATACATTACATACAATATATTCTACAGAGACTTCTAATTACACATACATTACACATACAGGAACCCTCAAATTCCCTTCTTCAGCAACAACTTACTCAAACTCCATTACCGACAGGCTCACCCTAAACCAAACGGACATACACTATTTAGGATTCATCAGATCGCCGCTCATTCATCATTCAGACATAACAGGCCACACATACGCAAACACACACAGACAGAGAGAGAAACAGACGTTGTTGGCGCAACAAACGAGAGCTTCATGCTTGACATTTTCATTCTCACGTCGCTCTTTTTCTCCCCTTTACCTCCTCTTGTCTACACGTTTCCCTCTCGACGCGCAGAGTTAATCGCTGGCGAATTAGCCATGGTTGGATACAGAATTAATCAAACGCGGCGCACGTGCAAGGCTAACAAGAGAAACATGCCAGCGAAGATAGGGAAGGAACAGAGCGAGAGAGGAAATAAAAGAAGATCAGATGGACGCGTCACGGACACTTTATCCGGTGGTATTAGCAGAGCAATTATCGCTTTGAGCCTCAAAGCGAGGTCACCGCTGCTTTTAGGATATTTCTCTGGATGTTTTTCTAAAACGGAGCTGAGTGCAACAAGCTTTTCGAAAATCTCTTTGCCGTGTAAGCTCAGTTGAACTCGCTTTGGCGTGTCGGAGGTTTGAAAGGTGGTTTATGGTGTATGTTTATTTATTATTCAATAGTATTGTATTTCACTGCAAGTAGTAATCTTTAAATTCGATTATTAGCACTTTTGCAATTGGAAACGTAGATCTACGTAATTTTGAAGTTCTTAGCTGGATACGGGCAACGTTGTCTTACGTTATTTCAAATTAAACTCGCCATATTCATTTTCTAAAGAAAAGATTTTTTCAACATGCATTTGCAATATTTAATTTTTAAAAATTTTCAGCAACAAATTGCAGAACCTTACCGTAGTCTTCTTCAGACTTTTGGAAATTGTACGCGGCATTCAGCTAAACGATCTGCCCGTCACGAAAGTTTTAAATAAATTTAGTAAGGATTATTGAATTAAAAAAGAAATTAAATTGTACGTGTATAATGTTTTATTTCTTATATTGTTATGAAAAATTAACTGCAAGGTTCTAAGTTAAAATAAAATTACAAAATAGATAGATTGCCAGTCGTGTTAGAAAATTTACACTGTGCAGAATAATCGAGAAAAAAGTATTGCATACTTATTACGAAATTTTCAGAAATTTTACATTATGTGGCCAATATGTATTGGTTTAGATTACAGAAAATTTGTGGAAGTAATTATTGCTCATTTACAGTAGGAAGATCATTGCAAAGTGTGAAATTTAACGTTTAATAAGAGGTTGATCTAATTAGTGTAAAGTTTGTTTAATAAACATAGTTTTAAAAAATGTTTACCCAGTGCTCTAAGCTCTGTTTAGACAGTGTTTAATTATAAATTCTTTCTAATTGCGTTTTGTTTAATATTATGTTGTTGCAATTGTTTTATAGAGATTTGAGATTTGAGGCTTTCACGGTCCGGCATCGTACACTTTTATATTTTTGTATTTTAGATATTTTAATATTAATATTTTAATATTTTATATTTTGTTTTAATTCTTATGTATATACATTAGATTTATACCCCTATATTATATAAAGAAATAAAGAAATAACCATTTCTCATGAATCTTTTTTGTTTCTGTACTTTCTGCTTTTACTTTTGAGACACCATTGATGATCGTACTTAAACCCAATTCCAATTCATTTTTCTGGATAGTATATTTTATGGCTTGTATTTGAGCAGAAATTTGTTTAGGATTTGATAACCATCATTCGTTGATAGTTTAGCCAGTGTTGATAAGTATTGTGTTCATAGTACTAAAATTTTAACTAAATTTAGTTTCTGTAACTTTTTCTATCAGATTGAGTTAACAATTTAGTCCTTAGATTATATTGTTCTAATATTTAACAAAACAATTGATCAAATATTTTCTGTTTTCATTATCTCTACTTTTTTTTTATGACAAAGCATAAATATATTCGAGTTTTCTTCCCTTTACACTAAAGATACTATAAAATTAATTGAGTTCCAGTATGTTTAGTAACTTTGTTAGCATCTTTCATGTAAATTGGAAGTCCATTACTGGTACTCCAGGAATTTTATATTTTATTCTAATTACAGAAAAGCAAAAATTTCGCCGGATCTCCCATTACTCTGATTGCAAAATTTCCTTTTTATCATCCAGATAGATGTACGCTTGTAATTAGGTTTTGAACTTCGTTGAGAGAAATTTTGAATTCAATTTCATAGCTCCTTCGAGAAAAATCGTCTAATAAAACACAAGCAAACCCGATGAAAATTTAAATCTTAATTACATAATATTTAAAAAAGATTAAAATTCTATTTTTACAGTTACTGTATTTCGAATAATTGTTACCCAAACATTTATGAAAAGTATAACACTTTTAAGTTGCAGTGGAAGGATTTTCTAGAGAACGAGAGGTGTATTTACCGATCAGAAACTGGTATTTCATTGAAAGCAACCTTTACTAATAGCATAATACCAATTTACATGTAGCAAACGCTTGAAGGGATAATCAAGCGGTAGTTTGTAGGTCATTAAAGGGGATCGATTGGTCGAACAGTCTGACTAAAGGTAGTTTCTACAGTCGGACAACTGGTAGATAGAATTTTCAAGTAGAATTCCTCCGAAGTGACTAGACTGAAACATTCAATGACACTTAACACTTTATGGTACCATCTAACGTTAAAGTTACGTGTATCCATTTATCCACACTTTATAAGTCTCATTTTATTTGTTTATTGTTATACTACAGCATTTAGACTGTTCCACCATTACAGTATTACCTGGAAAATTGTTTAATCGTACAAATCACAACACAAACGACATATTGGTATAATCCTGCTACAAACACCGAACACCAGAAATGTTCAGGCTTTGATTTTATGACTCGAGCGACTATCGCCGCTATTTTTGAATACTGTTCAAAAAGTTTAAGCCAAGAAAGTGTTTTATGGTCGCAGAAACTTTGCGTTCTGCAGACCCTACGACTTTCTGGTTCTAATTTAAAATGAAAGAGCCAAGAGGATTCTTAATTAGGATGAGTTCGACTGCAGTCGGTACTAGAACGAAAGAAAAAAGTCGATAACTTAAAAAAAGGGGACACTGTGAAGTTTGATTGTCGATTTTTTCCTTGTAAGAGCTTAAGAAAATAGAAAAAACAAGAATTTTGAGTTAATTCTACTACTATAGTTTCTACTACTCTAGCTATAGTAATACATGCGCTGAAAGTGCACGCAAAATTTCAAGTGAATCGATGTAACAGATCTTAAAATATCATGTACGTTGTTTTAAAAAACGCAGATTTGAGAAAAACACGTTAGAAGTTTTAGCGTGACCACCTAACTAGTAGCAAACCTCACTGCATACTGAAGATTTTACTAAAAAGTATCGATGTCCCTTTTTAAGAAGGAAAAAAGAGTTCTGCTAAGCCCCACATATCAACATGAAAACATTTAATGAATACGGATTTGGCGAAGCGTTACAGAAATCTATACCGCTAATCGCCACATCCTTCAAACAGTCATAACTCCGTTAATCTCAGGAGTTCAGGCACTGGGTTTTGCAAACATATTTCTAAAACTGTATACTTTATCCCTTTGCCGTATTTTGACGACTCTGACTCGTGATAATAATTTTAGGCCACACATGAATATCACAAGCCTGTCCCGTGGAACCAAATTCGGCCTAAACATGACCATTACGAGTTTGACTTGTGGAATTGAAATCGCGACAAACATGAACGTGGCAATTGAGACCTAGATGTGACGTTCTAGCAAGATGTTACTTTTCCCCGTTTCTACGAGCCTCTATCTTGACCATTTCAGCTCGTATGCGAGCGTCCTTGCACCGCGTCACTTTGGCTCGTATTGAGAGCGTCATTTCCTATTGGTCGGGTCCGGATTTCGTTGAGCTAATTGATATGACAATATAAAAAGAGAAAAACCGATTATTTCAAAGGTTCACGTTGGAATATCACCCTTGAAAGTTTCATTTACGGTCTCGCCGTATCGTGGCTAGAACTTTAAACTATTAATTACAGAACACCGTATATATTCACGTAAATTGACAAGTGATTTGGAACATTTGGCCAGTTATGTCGAAATCATACGATGGTCGATGAAATTATGGTTGGTATAGCATGATCGAGCGATGGTTGATAGGATTTCAGTGAATTCCAGGTGATCTGAGGTGATGGTTATCGAGACGATTACGTCGTCGACGTCGAAACGAGAAAGCTTCGTTCGCGTTAACGAGTGCGATCGACTGACTGGTCGTGTACACTGGCGGCTTCCGGTCGATCAATAGCCAAGCCGCTAATTGGCAATCGATGTAGTCTGCATTAGGAATACTGACAGTGACGCGTGAACGATGATGCGTAACAGACGTTTAGCGTGGTTTTCTGCTAATGATACACCTGATCATTGGATCCTGCTTGATGTTCTTGCAGGAAGGTGTAGAGTGTTACCGTTGTTTGTGTTAATTTGACGATTTAATTGGACATTTTATAGGATGTTCCAGATTTCACGCAAGAAGTAATTTTGATACAAAACACAGGTTTTTAATTAAAAATTGTGAATTTTTTATTGATTCATAAAATATACAGTATAGGGTTGTGTATAAAGTAGCACATCGGGTAAATGGCCTCCATGGCTTTGCTGGCACATACGCACTCTTTTGTCGAAATTTTCCATGACCGTTTTGCATAAATGTAGCTAAATTTCGTTGATACAGCGCTCAATTTCCTCCTTCAAGGCATGGATAATCGTGATTTTGTTGGCATAAACCTTAGACTTCAAAAACCCGAAAGAAAATGTCTAACGGCGTTGAATCGCATGATCTGGATGGCCAATTTTGATCGTCAAAACGGGAAATTACACAACCCGAAATTGACTCATGCAGTAATTATGTTGTTTCTTGGGCTGTATGGCATGTGACACCGTCTTATTGACACCAAATGTCGTTCACATCCATATCTTGCAATTTAGACACAAAAAACTGGATTATCATGTCGCGATAGCGAACACCATTAACTGTTATTGCCTGATCAGCCGCATTTTCCAAGAAGAATGGTCCGATGATGCCTCCAGCCTAAAATCCGCATCAAACAGTGACACGTTGTGAATGCATTTGTTTCTCAACAATCTCTCGTGGATTTTCTGAACCCCAAATATGACAGTTTTGACGACTAACGAAGCACAAATGGCGCAGAATTCAAATCTTGCGTGAATTTTGGATCACCCTATACATTGGAGGTTTTTTACGAGGTGGGAAACGTTCTCCGTTTTGATTTGGCTTGATGGAAATTATCTGTTTCTCCACTTAGGCGAACACTAGCGACACTGTTGCCATATCACATAACACTACATGATCTATGAGAATTCCTAGAAATATCTGAAGAGAAAAATCTTTAAAAATCTCACTTTTCAATTCTTTCAATTAATTGGGATTCATTACTGCACTTAAAAATACATGTGTGCATTAATATATATGTTTTATTTTTTAACCATGGTAATTTTTAATTTGATGTATTTTAGATGTGTTTTAATTATTTAGTTTTTTATTATTTCTGTGCTTAGTTTGGATTGAGAACAAGGATTTGTTCTAATATGGTTTAACTAGTTTCAAAGTATTATATAAGAAAGCTGGGCATCTCATTTCGGTATACTACCCAAGAAAATTTCATAATACCGCGGACTACTGATAGTCACAAATTGGTTTTGGAAACATGTTGGAACAAAGCCCTAATATTTCTGGGTTTCTACTTTATTTTTTCCAAGAAAAATATGGTCGTCGTAGGAATACAGGGTAGTCCATTTAATGTGGCCATTTTAGTTAATTTCACTATGAGAATGCCAACCAAAACTTCTTTTTATCATAGAGAATATAATTTCAAAGGATCTTCAAGGTGATGAAAGACCTCAGATATTTTTTTCTTCTTTTTAAAGAAGTTTCTCATAGTCACGTTTAAATTTTCCGTGAATCCTTTTTTTTTTTTTTTTAACCTATTACTCATTAGACATTCAGACAAATTCAATAATCACAATATAATACATTTTTTGTACATACAAAAAATTATACAACGTGATTTTGTAAACGTACTGAAAAAAATGGCTTATAAAATATTCAATATTATGATCTTAAACATCCTTTAAAACCCTATCTTTTATGGCACCAAAAACTTCAATTGATCCACTAATAATGAAATTAATTGAGATGGTTACGTTAGGTAAACTGTATATCTAACAAAACTTGGTCTAATGTATACGATACAATTACCCTAATCAACAAATCACAAAGGTCCTTCGATGTCGTGTCTTGTATGACAACAGAAATTTTCTTTTGGTCCACTGATAGTGAAATTAATTGATGTGATTACGTTAAGCGGACCATCTTGTATACCTAACGGGACTTGACCTAGTATATGCGATTCAATTACCCTAACCAACAGATTAATCCTCTGTTACCTGAAAAGAATTAATAATTAATTTAAAAAAATGCAGTAATAATATAAAGTGTAGTAATAAATAAAATTGATAAGTAAAACATAGATAAATTTTTATGTAAGTTCTAAGTCACACAGAGCTATAGAGGGTTAAAAAAAGATTCTTCGAAATTATATCTTCTATAACAACAAAAATTTTCATCGATCCACGAATAATGAAATTACAGAAGATTTTCTCGTTAGGCAGATCACATTGTGTACCTAACGATACTTTTTGATGAAAGATCGATAAGCCATCGCCCAAATGTCGATCGATATTATCTTATATATACATAGAATCGTCCACAGCCTCCCTTATCTCACATTTCTTCTTTTTGTTTTCTCTTGCCGTTTTGTGTCAGTCTTCGTCACACTTTTGCCCCGTGCGTGCCGCGTTGAAATTATCGCGTACTTTCATATATGTTTATTTTTATATGTATCTTAACCCATTCAAGACGACGATTTTTTTCGAACACGGTCCCCAGGAGCGAAATTTTTTTTTCCTTTATATTGTTCATTTATAATAAAAAAACATGTTTACTATGGAAATCATCCAATTCGTAAATGAATTCACATAAATAAGATCATTGCACACCGGGTGTGCAGCTCGCTCCTCGGAAAATTTTTATTGCGAAGAGCGGATTGAACACCATGTGTGCAATGTAAGGTAAAATGAAAATACATGATTAAAAAATTTATAAACATTTATTTCAAAAATAGTTAGATAATATAAAATCGTTATTTTGCTTTCAATAATAAAGAACAGGGTGCTTCTTTATTTTCTCGGCCCAACACAAGACCCCCCTCTTGTAACAAAAAAAAAATTAATTTCCATAGAAATAGTTTCGGTAAAAATAGTTATCAAAAGATGTTTCACTTTCGGACAAAAATCTCCCTTAGACACGGCATGTGCAAACATTACATTCTAAAGCACGCCACAAAGTGTTTCTTTCTTGGTAAAAAACTAAAACATTATTAGGTTCATATTTATTGCAAGTTTTTTAATTTGAAATAATAACTTTTTAAAGTAAAAATGTTATAAAACCTACAACAAAGAAGACAATAAATTTGTATGCTTAAGATCATATTTAATTTTTCACCTTGTTTTTTGGATATTTTTTTATGATTATTAGATTTTTTGGTACACAGTAAAACCAATGCCAAATTTTGTTTTCCTGTACTTTACAGATTTCATTAGTTCAAGAATATTGGAAATGGGTTATTAAACAAAAGTAAAGACTGTGATTCTTTTAATAGAACTTTATTAAGCGGCGTGGAAGGACGTCTTAACTGTTTGAATATTATAGAACGAGTGAGTGAAAACCCGAAAGGGCGCGCAGAAAGTCCGCTGCCCACTTAAGAAAAAGAAACTTGGAAAACGTCTGTTTATTTTCCAGGGCCTTAGGTATAAACTGCTACAGGCCTATGGACCCGATGACATCTGGTCCGTTCTATTATTCTAGCAAGCAGTGTTTGTCATTCATAACACAATTCATTTTTGCTTACTAGAATGGCTTACTGGAATGTTATTAGTAACAATCCAACAAAGAAAAATCTTATTTCGACGACTAGTTTACTCAGAATAACTGATAATTGCACGTTACTGTTATTGCACACACGGTGTGCAATCGGTCTCGAATGGGTTAATGCGTCTAAATCCTTATGTAACTTTAATAAACTATTAAAGACATTAGCAACTGTGTATGTGTGTGTGTTTTGATCCACGAATAAGCTGACACTTCGCTGGGTGCATCATTAACACTAGAACTACCACACCATTTAAAATGATTGGTTTTACAATTTTATTTTAAAATTCCTACTTCACGTTACATTTTTTTCCCACAATGATGTAATGATTTTTGCAGCGATAATTTTGTATCATGGCTACTTATACCAATACCAGTCAAAATAACTGATATCTGTCAAAGTGTAAAAGGGTCTTACAATCTGTTTACCGAAACCGAATTAACCAGTTTCCTCGTTTTCTACAACTCCTCACACGTTTTTAGAATTTTTACCGCGTATCATTTAATATAACGGTGATAATTATCAGGAAAATTCCAGATCGCTTGTGATGCTAGGGAAAAAATAATGCATTCAATCGAAAGTATCTTCAGTCGTTCATTTAGATCTGGAGACATGGAATGTGAATTGAAGTTTTTGTTGTAAATATTTTGTTAATGAAATTACTTAAGGTGATCAGTTTAGGCGAACCACCCTGTATATCTAACCGGACTATGTCTATTGTATAGCGATGCAACAATTACTCTCATCAACAGATCGAAGGTCCTTCAGAACTCCTAGAAATATCGATCCTCTCCGTTGTATATTCCTGAGGCAGGAAAGCCCCGCTTAACACGTAGAGGTTTGCCAGTCGTGCGTTGCACTTAATCCTCTGGCTGATAAATTTTTTCCCTCTTCGTGGCTCCTTTTTGTGCACTGTCCACAGGCCGCGCATCCCCGTCTCTGGCCGTCTTTCCAAGCGAGAGCCCCGTCAAGGTAACGCTCGAGAAAACGCCGGGCCCGTTGTTTTATGCAAGCCTTAGGTTTTATGCAATGAGACTGCAATATCAAACGTCCGCGAAAGCCGAGCCGGCCGAGTGCCGCTGAATAAAATATCCGCCCTCTATAAAAAAAAAAAAAAAAGAAAGGAAAAAAATATAAGCGGCTAGTGTTGGAGGTGAGAGAGGAGGGAAGAGTGGAACGGAGCGACAGGGTGAAAAAGTGGAACCGCTGGAAGGGTGGCTGCGAGCCAAACGCGCCTCGAATTCTCGTATTCCAGTTGTACAATTGTTATACCACTGGATCTTGATACTTACCAAGAAGTATCTGCTTGTTTCTGAACTTCCTCTATCTTTTGTTGCATGCATTATTGATGAACGTGTTGTTAATTATTTTTCCCATGGTAGTACATCGATCAGACGATTTTAAGAGTTTGAAGGAATGAATTTTCTTTCTCTTTTTGATGGTATTTGTGAGATTACTTTTCTCCCTCTCTTTCTTTTTTTTTGTTTTTTATTGAAGTTTATACACGTAATTAACCCTCCATAGTTAATCTGAGTGGTTGACAGACCAAGAGATATACTTCACTCTTGTATTCCTTTGAAAGGAATCTTTATTTTTATTGAAAAACTTTTTAAACATTTTATCGATTTTTTTTTTTCTTATTGTGATGTGAAGAATTTCCTTTTTCTGTCTCTGCTTCTTACTTCTTGAAAAATCTTGACTTTTTAAATTAAACTTTTATTCGATTAATGTTTACTTATTTGATCATTAACAGTTAAAACTAACGTTTGTTGCAGTGGCCGTTTTTTTTTTTTTTTAAATTAATTAATTCAAGTTCCATTTTATTTCCAGAAAGAATTCATTTATCATTAGAAATTTTCACTCACTCTGACTTCGAATCAAATCGAAATGGAATACTGCGTTAGAGGTACATGATTTTTGAAATAATCTTCGTTTAATTTGATTTCAAGAATTAATTGCTTTTGAAAATTGCAAATGTCTTAGTATGAACTTATTACACAGTACTCAGACTTCATGACGGGATAAGAATTTTCAAGGGTCTGAGGATTTCTCTCTAAATATCCTAAACAATGTGTCTGGAAAATCTGGATATCCAACATCGAAAAGAAAAACAAAGCATTGAAACACGTGCTGCGAATATTCTATCATTCCTAAGAGAGAAAACGATGTTTTTGTTTCCTGTTCAACGAGAATCTCTTCTCATGTTTCTTGCCGGTTGAGCCGTTCTTTTGTTTTTCCCCTCTTACTGGCGGAGTAGAACCTCGTCGTTCCATGGCTGATTAACCTCGAAGCGATCTCATGTTACGCACCGTCTTTGAAGTCTCTCGCCACGAACAAGTTTGCCGAAAACCGTGTCTCGATGTTTTATTTTCTATACTCGAACACCTCGTTGAATGATGGAATGACAAGGAACTCACTGTAACTCGATACACAACTGGTCAAATGAATTCTTTTTTCTTCCTGCTTTTTGAGTGTTTGTGTGTGATTTATAGCATGTCGAGTCATTTGAAATTTTTTTTTTATTTTTCCTTACTATTCGAGATTCCCAATTTTATATTTAAATTGAAATTTCAACAATTCGGGTGAACTGGTTGGAAAGTTACTTCCTCACAAATTTCCATGATTTTGAGATACAGTAAGTGAAAAAGGTATTTGTATACTGTTAACTATAGAATTTTAAGTATTCATAACTTCTGAAATACTGTTCGAAATGAAAACTTGACGGCAAATTGTTCAACGAGAATTTAGATTGAAAAACATGTTTATTTTATCTCCAGTTAACAATTAATTATAAAGTACACGATAAATAATATAAGAACAAATATTAGTGTTAAGTACAATTACAAATCAAAATGACTTAAAAAATGCATCTTCTAATAAAGATCGGAATTAGGTAGTAGAAAATGCAACAAAAATGTCAGTTAAATCAATGCACAAACGTCTACAGGCGATTATAGACAAAGGATATACGACGAAATATTAATTATTGTAAATATCATTTATTTATTAGAATAAGTTTGATGTATGAATACCTTTTTCCCGATAATTTCTGTACCTTCTTATGTAATTTGTCGTGGATTTTATAATTAATTATTGCTTCGAAATAAGATAAACGTTTTTTTAGAGTTAAAGTTTTGTAGAATAATTTGTGGCGAAATTTGTTCATTTCGAATAATATTTCGTAAGTGATCATCATTTAAACTCGATAGTTGACGGTGTATGAATTTTTTTTTTGCTCACTGTATGCTATAAAACTCAATATTTTGAAAATTTGTTTTTTTATATGTACAATCGGTGGTCGGATTTGATTTTCGAGTTATATGTAAGAATGTAGCAATTAAGATTAATAGTGCTACTACTACTATTTCGTGTGTATGTTTCATTATGATGACGCGTTAAGTTAGGGCTCTTTCTCTTTACATATTTTGTCCTTTTTCAAGTTATTTACATTCAACGAATTTATTAAATTATTCCTTAGAGCGATTAAGTCTTTGTTTTTTGTTTCAAGTTATTTAGATTTAACAAATTTATTAAATTATTCTTTAGAACAATTATTCTTTATTCTTTTTGCAAGTTACTTAGATTCAACGAATTTATTAAATTAATCTTTAGAGTGATTAAGTTTTCTCTTTCTTTTTCTGAGTTATTTAGATTTAACGAATTTATTAAATTATTCTTTAAAGTGATTAAACAGTCAACTGTCGACCAAATTCATGTTACTATTAACCTCACCTAGCTTGAAATCTAAGAAAGCGGCAGTTATGTATATACGGAGAAAACTACAAAATGTTAAGTTTCACAAAATATTTCAAAATCGTCGAATTCGAAAAAGAAGAAATAACTTTTCGATAAGTGCACTATAATTCACGACGAAGTGCAAAATAAATTAGTAAAAACCCAAACAATCAAATATATTAATTTTTCCTAGGCAACCTGGATCATTTATGACCCAAGAGATATTTCACTCTCGCATTTCTTTGAAATGAATTTGTATTTTTTGATAAATCTTTTGAACCTACGATATAATAGACAATTGCATAATATAGTAGAGACTTCAACTATAGTATACCAGAATTTTTGCAAATTTTTTTACAAGCCTAGAAATATAAAGAAAATCAAACTTGAACATAAAGGATTCTAATTGCTCGTAGAAGGTTAAAATATATTCGATTAGAAATATCGTTGCCTACAGAAGGTTAAAAATATTATTTCTAAAGAAAATATTGTATTTCTATTAAAAAGATGAACCTGTGTACGGCTAATTAAAACCTCACATTCCCTTGTAAAAGCACTATTCGACGCGAATTCTTAAGAACAACGATCCCAGAGGAGAGAGTGAGGTTAGGTTCGAAACTTAAATTGGTGTCACGTGGCCGTCGTCGATCTGCGAGTTAGAACAGTGGCTGTGGGGATAGGATGAGGGGTTGTGGTGCAGAGGTTGGCAGAGGGAAACGTTGTAACAGCACGATCCGAGGCGGCTTAACCGGCAAAGCCAACGTAAGACCTTCCGCGAAATCTCTATTTCCGTGAACGCCGTGTTTCCACGCTGTTTCCGTGCTAGACCAAACTATCCGCCCCTTTCCAACATCTCTCAAACCCCCGCGTCCAACCCTCTTTCTTCATCGTTGGCTCGTTTAACGTCGAGAAAAATTCGTGGTTACCTCGAGACACCTGGATCAGTTTAATGGTTTCTTGGATTTCCTGCTCGCCTCTTTTTCTTTTTTCTTTTTTTCTTTGCTTTTTCTTTCACAGTTGATTGGAACCTGGAACAGTAACGACGTGGTGTTTGAAATTTTATAGATGGTAGCTTTTCGTGTAGTTGGAATTTCTTCGAAGTGGGATTTGTAAGTCGAATGAAGCGATCTTGAAAGCAGGCAAGATTAGAAATTGTAATTGTAGAGAAACGAGAACTAGTCCTTTTTCTTTAAAACGTGTTTAACGTTAGATTTCACGAGCAAAATTGCAGAAACCGTTGCTATTATTTCTTAACAATTCTTGCCGATTTTTATTAATGGTCTAATACGATGTATATATCAAATCATTTTCTCCCGAGTTCTCTAATTTCGAAAATCTGTCTGTAGTACCTATTTCTCCAGATATCTGTCAAATTAACGGCTCCGCTAATTTCGTAGTTAATCCAATAGTTAATCCAATAGCAAATGTAAAAGTAATCGAAAAGTGGATACTAAATAAAATCATAATGGGGGGCGGAGACATCCCTACTGTTTCGCATCCAATATTTCAAACATATCCAAGTAGTGTAATCAAACGGATCTATTATAGGATGGATAAGGTCTATGGGGCGTTCGAGGGATTCGGGGAGGGTAGTTTTAACTGATACACAGTCTCTATTTACTGTAGCCACGCCATTAAAAATGCGTTTGCCCTCCGCCAAGGCCGTACGAGTCTGGCTATGGTCAGTTCTCGCATCTGGTAGCCAGATTCGTACGGATCAGGGTTTTTCCCTGAAAAGCCAACTTTCTAGTGAAAGTTGGCGCTCTTTTTACGCGCGCTTTTTCGCCCGCGCATTTTTCTTTCCCGCGTTTTTCGGTAGCGCGGCTTGCCCCCTGTCCTTGTCTAAGGATAGGGGCATAAAAACCTAACCTAACCGACGAAACCCAGGACAGAGTGACAAGCGACGATCGGCAGAATGTCGTGCTGCCCGATCGTTCGCCTCACAACGTTAGTTTATTTTATTGCATTATATTTGTCACTATTATATTTATCACTGGTACTTGCGCTAACAAAATATTGTTCCTCGATCCGCGTCGAATTAAAACGAGGTTTGAAAGTGTATAGAGTCGGCTTTATTAACCCCCGCCTTCTCCTACATTTCCCCCCTCATTACTATAGCGTTCGTTCTACGTTACAACACACTGTTCTCTATATCTGTTTTCATCGCATATCCGATTTTATCCGTTCGTCAAACGTAGACGTTTCTTACCTCCGCCAATTAGGCGCTTTCTAAAATACCCGCTTTTCGACGTCTCTTTCCACTGCAACATTGATGAAACTGTTTGCTCCCAGGAACATTGTTTATCTATCCTTCGCTATGGTGACAAGGTTTATGGCGGGATAATTACTACCTCCCGAAAGGTCGAAGATGTCTTGCAAGCGGTTTAATGCGAATTATTTTTTGCCCTCAAAACTTAGTTAACAGTCACGTTCGTACCATACACCTGGTCCTGATCGACGTGGCTGTCGAACATGTGGGCCGCTAAAACCTCTAAACTCTTGAATTTGTCTACACTATAATGAATATTTGTCATAAGTGTAAGAAGAGCGCTTGTGAAAAATGTATATCTTATCTTGCGGACCATGAGACGCTCTCCAAATTTGTGGGACGATTTTTAGAAAAGAACTAGCAATATTCAGTTCAACTTCATTCTCGGTACTATCACTCATCTCGTTATTGTCACCGTTCTTATTACTTTCATCTGAACTATTGTTGTCGATCCCTTCAAAAACTGCGTCATCTTTGGTACCATCCATTCGATTAATTATCCCGCATTTCTTAAATGATTTTATAATCGTCTCTTCTTGCACAGCTTCCCATGAACTTTTCACTAAGGTACCTTCACTGGCGTGCTATACTAATTCTATTAACACGTTGAACGCCATACTAATTTTACGTGGTTTACCTATAGCGCCAACATGAATTTACGGCACGTCGCAATACAAGCCCATAATTTTTAAGCATAAATGTTATATATATAAATAAAACTATTTTTATGTGTTTTATCGTTGCATTAATTTCTTTACACTGTTGTAGTAACGATGATAATATTGAAAAATTTAAAAATACTGAAGTTTATTCGAATTATGGGTTTCCAGTAATCTTGGCTTCGCCGGTCACCGGTGACCCCCATAGCGTTCAACGTGTTAACGAAGAATTGTTCTGCCCATGATCGGTATCAGCGTAGTTAGCACTGAGAAGAGAGTCATTTCATTTTTGCAATGATTCCGACCATACTCGTCCTACTCCTTTTGTGACTACCGTCGCGTATGGACGCTCTGACTCGTCTTTGTTTTTTCCGCTTCTTTACCACTAACATTATTAACCGTTTGAGTGCCAAGGAGCGATTTTGCGCTTCTTCTGTGTCGCTCGAACAGTGCCAGTGCTCTAGACTGCGAAGCCGATAACCCCGACACGCTCGGTTTCCGTCGATGCGCGACTTTACGGTTATCATTCCACTTTAGGTAAAAGTAAAAGAATGAGACAGCTGGTAAAAGAACGAATTTTAATTTCAGTCGAACATTTGGATGCAAATATCATTATTATTAGAGCAGAAAACAGCGCAATAGCGCTTCTTGGCATTTTTAATCGAAAAACAAGACAACCACTATCGCGCCGCTTGACACTTTTGGAGAGGGAATAAGACAAGCGAAAAAGCGCTCCTTGGTACTTTTGGACGGGAAAACAGCAAAAATACGTGGTACTCAAACGGTTAATTTAGTCCTTGTAATGTTATTTTTCTTATAAATTAGTCACTTAATAAATTACTCCTAGCAATTAACATATTGCTCTAGTAATTAAACTTCTCCAATAGCTTCGATACAGTATAAGGATTCGTATTTCAATGTTACCTTAGGATCATAAGACGCACTCCAATTTTACGTCGATTTTTCTATGTAAAAAAATGCGTCATATGATCCGAAAAATACAGTACGTAAAATTGAGTCTTAATGTAACAAAGTGCGTTGGATAAATGTAATTTCCGTCAATAGTGTATAACTAAACTGTTTATGAATGACATAAAACGTATTTTCTTTTACCCATTGTAGAAATGACTGGCGATCGAACCAGTAAGGGTTTAATAAAAAAAAAATAATAATAATAATTAGTAGTTGCTACATTCATTTGCTTCGAACTGTTCCGTGCTACGTACTGGTTAAGACTAAAACTTTCGTTCGTTTTCCCAAGAGGTGTCTTGGGATGCAGCCTATGTGGCCGCACTTAGGTGGGGTCAGCTACGCTTTTCCACAAAAATATACTAAAGATGGACGTATACAAATGTCTCGTCAAACTGCTGGGCGCAGGAACAACGACTCCAGTTTTATTGCTCACACCAACAATTTGACAGGTGTCTGTAGAAATAAATATACAAGAAGTGTCTGTAAACCTTGCATTAGTAATTTCATATGTGACCGTATCGATAGAGATTTGGTATGTGAGCAGCCAATCACGGAGCAACGGAATCGCGGAAGGTGTGGGGATGACAAAAGTTATCAGTTATCGCCGTACCGATTAGTCGATACAATTCAATTTGTGAAACTATAGTATCACTGTTTATTAAATATCTTTCTTTCTTCGTTATTTAACCACCTCCTCGATTTATTTTCGTTCGACCAAGGAAATCGTTTACAAGACAACCGAGAAGTAACTTTACATGTATAAAATATCTATCACCACACCGTACACTCTACCGTTTCAAAAGTTCGAAAATAATGTAGCAATCAGGTGAAATCGCAGCTCGTTCAAAATTTTATCCAATAGATCTCTTCATTTCTTTATAAGCAGTCTAATCTTCCAATCTATCGAGGTCTAATATTAGCGGATTAATTCCTTAATTGGTCTACAAAACGAAATGCATTTCTAGGGACGATGGAACTTCAGTTCGAAACAATGTTCGCGCGTGAGGCGTGTCGCTGCGAGAAAAGTTGGCTCACAGATAACTCGGCTTCGCAGCCCTTTTGTTGCGCGTTCCGCGAGGATTTTAGATAAGAAGCGGCCGCTTTGTTCACCAGGCAGAGTTGTTCGCTCTCGTGGAAGCGTTACCGCCCTCGAAGAAGACGAGTTCCTGTTTTTCCAGCGACGAATTGGATTCCTCAGGCTGGAGATATAAGTTTTGAACGAGGTTAACTGGGTTTAGGGCAGGCATTGCAGAGGCTGACGCGTAGACTTGTAGGTGTTTTAAGTTCTTTAAGGAGATTCTTTTTCTTTTTTCTTTTTTCTTTTTCTTTTTCTTTTATTTTTTTTTTTTTAGAAGAGGATTTTGAAGTGAAGGAAGGTGATTCTTATTGTGTTCAAATATGGGTAGTAATGGGAATTCGTTGAATCACAAAATTGAAAATACAATCTCTCTTAACCCCCATAGTACTCGAAACCTGAAATATCGGTTCCACGGGTCTGTGTTACAAATACTTTGAAGAAAATAATATATATAAGATAATTATAAGAAAATAAGAATATTGTTGAAAAAAATACACAATACAATCGAAAACAAAGCGTAAAGTTATCTGCATTTTTAGAACAAATGTGTCAGTTTTATTTAATATCTTCAAAAATGCGTATTTTTCAAGGTATTTCTAAATTTTACACAGAAAAATTGCTGGCTGCTAAAAGGGTTAAGGATTTAATACAATTTTTTTATTGTATTTTCGGCGTTTCTTTTCTTCTTTTTAATTGTATTACAAATGAATTACATTTGGTAATCCCCAGTCTTGCAAATTAGAAAGAAAGTTTAAATTGAAATTAATTTTTGTTGCTAATATACTTATTTCTGTCGTCAAAATTTTGACCAATACCTGTATCGCCTGTCTGACTGGTTGTTATAAGGCATGAAAGCATGAATATGAACAATTAAAAGTGTTCATACACAAACTGTACTGAAATTTTTGTTCTTAATATAACTATTTTTGTCGCCAAAATCTTAACCAATATCTGTGCTATCTGCCTGATTCGTTATTATAAGATAATATGGGGTTAATGCATAAGTAGAGGTGTTAACACACAAACTATACTAAAATTTTTGTTACTAATATAATTACTTTTACCATCAAAATCTGTGCCACAAATTGGATTCGTCGTTATAAAGCAAGAAATAATTAATCCCTAATTTAAAGGATTAATTAACGCATAAACTCTATATAATCTCCTAGAAAAATAATTCCACGAGCTAATGATTACCCTCCTAACCCACAAATCACATAACAATTATTATTCACACTCGATTCACCTCTATTTTTATTTTATTTGCTTTCAAAAACTTTTCTAACTTCCCTTCTGTTTTTTTGTGTTTCAGGTAGGTCTAGTAAGCAATAAATTGATTTGTGTTCTGTGCACGAAGGGAAAGTACGTGCGAAGATTCTAGACAGTATGATGATGGCAAACCTACCCCCCGTTATGCTGCCACCCCTTACCGACTATGGGATGCTGACTCCTACCCTCGGAATAAAGGTGAGTCGCGATCATCCAGTTTGGATTGGCAGCGTATCTAATCAAGATTCGAATGAAAAGAAAAAAAAAGAGAAAAAAAAAGAAAACGAATATTGCTCTATAACGGTTTAATAAAAATGATCACGTATAAAGTCTGTATATATACATAATTCATTCACGCGTGGACAATCCGTCAAAATGTACGTATTCCATTGAAACGAGAAAAAAAAAGAAAATAAGAAAGTGAAATTTGATCTGTAAAAATGTGACGAAAATTCGAAAAGACAAAAGGGTAAAGATTAGTCGGTGTCCGGGGTAAGTGAACCAACGTCGTACCCTTTCTGAACTTTCTCTTGTCCAGTAACTCTTTCTTCTTTATATAGCACCAATATGGCGAAGCATACTTTGAGGCGTAGCGCTTGTGTGATTTTTGATTTTTTTTTTTCTTCTTCTGTCTTTGATTTTGGCGTGAGAGAGGCATGCTTTTGTTGTCGTTCAGCTTTCCCGTGTTCTCTTACGTCTGTTTATTGGTACTTTGATCAGTTAACTGCGTTTGACGTACATACACGTCAATCCAAGACTTTTTGAGCGCTGTTGACGTGTATACTCGTCGTTCAAAATAAAATACTACCATTTACTGCAGAAACTCCAAATTTCAGTAAGAAGTAATGGAAATTTCATTTGGTAGTATGTTTTCTTTATATTATCAATTAAACTGCTATGTATTTTATAAAAAAGAGTTCGATTATTCTCTTTCCCGTACAATATATCGCTTTTTACAGACTGAGTTGATTATTTTCCCCAATGCACCTTGCTATGAAAAGTACCGCACTGAAATCAACTGAATTTCTTAAAATTCTTCTTCTTCTCTATGAATTTCATTGTTTTTGGACAATTTTTAAGTTTTTAATAACGATAACATTTTCAACGATGAATTATTAATTTTCTATTTAATAAAAATGTAATTCTTTCTACGTTTTGCTTTACTTTTTTCTGAAAATTTATAAGAGGAGCATTTGCCCTGCGTTCGACGTATATACTCGTCATTGTTTGATTTTAATTACATATCCCGTTGAGGGATCTTTGAAGCTAAATACCGCAGTTAACTGGTTAAATTCAAATTTGAAGGATTCGACGTTTCTCGAGCGATTTTTGCATAATTCGAATTTATCATTTCTAACATTTCACAATTTTCAATTTTGCAATTTTTGTAGAGTATTAAAAAAAGTACATTGTAATTCCGAAATTTAATATTCATGGAATACAGGCTGTTCCATTTGAAGCTAATTGTAAATTTTACTTTTCTTATTTGATGATTCGTAGTATTTCATTTTCTTCTAAATAAAATATTTTCACCTCTTGTTGAATATATTTTCAGAAGTTTAATATCGAGAGGACTGTTCAGTGTGTTTCAATTAATATCTTTGTTTGAAGAATAAAGCTTTCTATTCGTAGTATTTCCTTCTTTTTTTTTTGTATTTCTTGTCATTAAATATTGCCATTTCTTCGTTAGTGTATTTTGCAAACAGGACACTTTTGATCTTAATTAGCAATGCTGTTTTTATGCCGAACGAATTCCTTTGGATTGCATTTATTACGTTTAAGCAGTTGTATATTGTAATTTTGTCCACCATTCCGTATTTTTAAGCTTCTGTAGCAAGGTAACTAGCTTTAAATTTTTCTTTAGCGATATTACCGATTGTTAACGCAGATCCGTATGAATTTTTTTTCCCCCCCTCACAAGTATCGTTGCACATTTCACGGCAGAGACATGTTTGAAGCGTCGTTACGAAACTGACCCGTGGTATAAACTCAATCGCGATCGTTTCATCCGAATTCCTATCACACTTTCGCGTTAATGGCTCTCGTTTCGTACTGAACTGTTTAATATTTACAGTTGGCTAGCTTTTACTACAACTTTCGACCGGTGTTACGATCCCTTTTATCAAGGGGAACGCTATTTTTTTTTGTCTCAAGCTATTTTATCTTTTTTTTGTTTACCTTTTTATCAAACGTGTTCTTTGAACGTGAATACAATGTGCAACATGTTTCCAAAAGGTCATTGAATGTTGACGAATTATTTCAGAATGAAACAATGTATAGAATATTAATGTTCCTGTTTTTTTTTTTTTTGCGTATTTTATGAAAAGATAAGCATGTTTTACTATGGAAATTATTAACAAACTTTCTTAATTGATCCTGTTGTATTTTGAAATATATTGTTGCAGTTGATAATGTAATTTTTTTACTGATAATGAGTATAGTAAGTAATTAGTAGATATTAAGTAATTGATTATTGATGAATTATAAATATTAAGCAATTGGAAGCCACAAAGAATGAGTGGTATATAATTATTCTCTTCTAAAAGAATAATTTCTTGATACTGTGATAATTTCTTATTGAAAATTATCGTTAATTTTCATAAATAATTTTAAAACACTTTTTCCAGCAATTCCAAAAAAAAGATATGAGAAATTTATTCTATATTTCTTGTATTTAGTGTACAACCCTTCATTTTCTGTATTTATTAGAATAAAAGTTAAATTTTCTCTGCGATATGAATTCGTTTGAAACATTTTTCTAATTTAAAAAATATTTTTAAAACTCTACCTTGAAATGGAAATATTCTGCAGTGACATCAGAAGATAAACTTAGAATTTAAGATACAAAATACAACAAATTACGAAATAGTGAGTATAAAACAAAATATGGAAGATAATACAAACTTAGCAAAATGTACGAAATAGCCAAAATGCAATCAAATTTATAAAATAATAAACACACAATAAAATTTAGGAAATAGTAAAAATACAGCAAAATGTACGGAATAGTCGAGATATTGTAAAATTAACAGAATAGTAATTTTTAGCAACAAAACAGATTTTCTGAAACGTAGTATGTAGACAAACTATATTTAGATAATATTTACGTAATACTCACGTAATTGCGTTAGAAAAATTTGGGTAAGTTTTGCATTAAATATTTTTTAAATAATGATTTTTAAGTATCATTTAAACGAAGCATTTTTTTTATTGAAATTCGTTAATTCTATTTTTTATACTCGAATTTATATGATTTTGAATTGATCTAAGGGGTACAAATATGTAATCTTTTTTTTTTTTTTTTTTTTTTTTAAATAAAAAACAACTTACATTTTTAAACAGTATTAAAATAATTTTTAGAATAAAAGTAGAATCCTGATGGACAGATAAAAAGTTTTCTTTTTTCGCCTGCAGTGTATCAAAAACTGAGTTTCTCAAGCTATATTTAATCACTTGTCAAATTTCCATTAAATTTTAAAATATATGAAAATCTCCTTGAAATGGAGAACATTTTCGTGTCAATAAAATAAAAAATAAATAAAATAGAGAAAACTACCCCGGATCTCTTTGCATCTTTCTGATACACGCTTGCGTCGGCCATCTTGGAACCGCGGCGTGCTAATTAAAATTCCTCCGGAAATACTTATGACAAAGCGTGACCACCGGTGAAACGATATCTATCGATGTGTTGGTCGACGAGATTTCTAATTTACTGCGTGATTTTCCACGTGGAAAATGGAAACAAGTTGATTTTACAGGTTTAGTCTGTCATTCACTCGTTCTTTATTAATTAGATTAATATTTTGGGACTTCGAAACGAAGCAAATTGGGTGATTTCGTTGCCAGCACTGATTTCCTGCAATTTTCTCCAGAAATGATCTTGGTGAAAGGAATTAAATTGAAATATTTACAGGGAAAGTAGTGAAAAAGAAAAGAAAAACTGGCGCAAAGAATAGTAAATAATTTCACATTCTTTCGATAATTGTGAGCAATAAATGAGAATATTGTGTAATTTTATACTGATCTTTGCATTTCATAATACTATATAGGAAAATTGTTTATTTGATAATGTGAGATGAAAGAATTGCGAATATATAGTTCCATTTTAAAATTTCCTACAAACTAGGAAAACTAGAAGAAAACCTAATTTAACCCAAATTAACATGAATTAGAAAATATAGCATGTACATATTAATTCTTTCATAATAAGCATAATAATTCAGGGGTTGATAATATTACAGCGGTTAGACGAAGAAATATTCTGCTTGGATGTAAATAATTTACGGTACTTGTCAAAGTTTAAAAAGCACCACTTTTTTTAAAGGCAGAAATGTGGAATTCCATACGGTAAAAATAAACATAAAGAGCACATGATAAAAAGTAATTAAAAAATATCATTTCATATTTCATACAAAATTTCTGTAATAATTCTTCCGTCACTAAGTTTAATTATCCAGTAAGTTTATAATTGTCCATATTTTGTAAATAATAGATATATTAATTTTATATTGAAAATATAATATTTTTAGTGAACTTCATAAATAATAGAAATCAGATAAATTAATATCAAACGTAGAATTAGAAATTCTATTTAATTAATTTCATTAATTGTATGTATTTTAAATATACAATACAATTATTCACAATAAAATGTCTTGTATTGGCTTCAATTACTATATGAAGTAAAAATTTGCAATTTAATTTCGTCTTGAATATTGATTACGAATCAATATATTATTTAACATTAAAATAAATCCCTCTCTGGTTATTGTAAGCCACTTTTGTCACGATTATTGAGGTTGTATCTTGTAAATATAATTTATTACTGTACAAATAATTATAATAGCTAATTCTGATCAATCATCGACACTCTTTTCCATTTAAAAGAAGAATGAACTTTATTTCGAAATTTTCCTTACTACTTGATCAGTGAGATAATATTATTCGTACCACATTACGATCTTCAATTATGCAAAACAACTGTAGTTAGGACATTTTTTTCTTAGTAGGTTTAGTTACATTTATTGTGCCCTAATAAGCGCTCACCGTCCACACGCGAGACTAACAAAAATGTGCAAACTAGCGACACACTTACTCCACCCGAAAGCAGAATCAACGATACGTGGCTACCAAAAACTGCTAAACTCATGCGTCCGAACTTACGACCAAATATGGTCATCCCCACCAATGAATTTATCATAAAACGATTGTATAAAAGACGCGAGAACCGCCCAGGAGGGCAGAATTAGAATTATAAAAAAGCTAAAAGAGAACTAGAGAGAGAGAGCCGGAGAGCGAGGGCCTCCGGCCGATAGACAAAGAAATCGAAACCTGTAAAAGCAACGCTCAATAAAAGCCTTTCCTCCACTCGACGATCGGTGAATCCCTATTCTTTAAACGCTACAGAATCCAAGTTATCCCGTATACCCCGTAAACCAGACCGGGCACAACACATTGTATTCAGTTTAAAGAAGAAAGGAAAAACACTTTTGTAGATACAAATATCTGAAGTGCTTCGATAAAATTAGAGAAGTCGATTCAACGATGGTTTCTCGTGGCATGAGACCGTGAACGAAAATCCTAATTCCTGAAATGCGGACATCTACATCCCAGTCGAGGCTTTTGTGAGGCCACTGTTGCGATGCAACAGGTCTCGACTGCTGTCTGTGGCTATTCTGCGTCGGACAGAGGATCTGAATCGGTTCAGTGAGCTTATGGAACTTATTTCTGGTGACTTTGTGTCTATTAGGCTATTCAACGGCCCTCTCTTAATCCTCTTTCATCCTCACACCACTTTCGTCGCCATTTTCGTTCGTGCACCTTTAAAAACACCTCTGTCTTCCATTTCGCGTGGATCGTTGCCATAATACTCTTTCTCCAGTTTTTTTTTTTCTTTTAAAATTCTATATATTTACCTTAACACATCTGCTTATTATGTATACAAATTTATTTTGTTTGTTTGCTATATTATTTACTCATTTATTCGTTTATTTTATTTTATCATAATAATTATTCTCTATGAAAATTTGTTTTAGAATTTAAAGGAATAAAGGAAAATTTATTTTATTTGTTTACTATGTTATGTACTTATTCATTCGTTTATTTTATTGAAGTATCTGAACACTTTTGCTATTTCGATTTTGTGTAATTGGTGAGATTAATTTTCTTTTGTCGAAAATTTTGATTTCCCTAGATTTCATTTTTTACTTAGGATTTTCCTGCGCTATCTTAACCTAACATTAATTTCATGCAGACTGTGGTATGAACAAATTAATTCTCAATATTTCATTTTTTATTTGTATCTTTTCTTGCTGTCCCTCTTGGAAAATTTTACTGTATAAAAATTTCGCATAATAGTTTCATAAGAAAACTGAAAAGATTTTTGTAATAATCCTTTTTAATATTAACATATTTTTTTAAATATTTTATTTACAGTATCTCATTTTTTTATTATTTTATTCTTCTTTTTTTTTATTTGCATCTTTTTTTATTATTTTACTTTGAAAATTCTACAATATAAAAATTTTTGCGTGATGATTTCATAAGAATATTCAAGAGGTTTCTGTAACAATTCTTTCGTCACTGCAACATAATTTTTTCCAAAATTTTTTATTTAGAATATTTTTAAAACACTAGGTAAATGTTACTACCCTATTTTTCTGTTTATCATACAAGAAACATTTTCTAAAATATAAACGTAAAGCATATGTCATCCTTCTTTTGTGAATGCGATAAATTATAAAAATTCACAACTGAATGTATAATGCAGCGAAATAATTCTGAAGATCGGAATTTTTTTATGAATCAAGCTTAAATTATAATTGGTATCGTCAAGTTATCTTTTAAGTATTCATCATTTTTGCATAAATTTTGTTTAAGACACTTTTCCACTCCAAAAGTAAAAATTTCCTGAACCATAATTTTGTCATAAGATGGATGATATATTTTCGTGATTATTCGTAATAAACACATGCAATTTAAGTCATATTGTATAAATTATTAGCCTGCTTTTTCACTCAAAGAGTAAAAATTTCCTCATCCGTAGTTTCGTCATAAGATGAATCATATATTTTTGTGGTTATTTAAAATACATACAATTTAAGTCATTGAAGAAGTGGAGAGTGTAAAAGATTTATCCAGAATTTCAGCAACAACGCGTACAACGCGTGACGCGAAATTACGAACGATTCGCGCGTCCGAAAGCGGGACCGTTCGGCAATTAAAGAGGATTCCCAGCGATTTTATTCGTGCCCTCTTCTCGAACTGCACGCCATTTCAACTCGATCGCGTTCTTTCGAAACGACCGAAGCTTTCTCGACGCGATAACCATTGTCGTTACGCGAGTTTATAAAGGCGGGGATGCAAAACAGCAATGAACACGAGGCCTCGTTTCGAGTTCGAGAACGAAAGAGGCCTCTCTCGCGGAAACTGGAGCGCTGAATCACGTTAAGTCGCTTAATGTATCGCTTTCAATTTAATTCTCCACGTTTCTGCAACATTTACCAGCAATTCGCCGCACTTTTTCCTTTGTTCTCCTCATTTTCTTGTATTTTTTTTTCTCCTTCTTTTTTATCGTTGATTTGAGGTATATTTCCAGAGAAATTGATTGTACGCTACTTTTAGATTTTTCTTTTTTTTCAATGGATTTTAATTTACTGAATACGTAAAGTATGATGTTTAATGTAGTATATGTAGTATAGCGTGTAATACAGTGTACTGCAAAATGTGATATGCTTCGTACATCGTATAATGTTGCATACACAATTTACTGTGCAGTATATTGTACATTCTATATCGTACAATATATTGTAAATAATCTGTTATCAAATACAATGTACATTATAGTATTTCATAATTTTGTGTACATATAATATAGTGTAGATAACACTACATAATACAGTATACGTAGTGTACATAATTTGCTGTGTAATATATTGTACACTTTATCTTGCATACTACAACTGTAAAGAATGTATTATTTAATATAATGTATGTTATACTATTACATGCTACTGTATACATATACTATAGTGTAGATAACACTGCATAATACAGTTTACATAGTGTACTGTATAGTATAAGACACTTAGTGAATTGTAAAATGTTGTATGCATAATTTATTGAGTAATATATTGTACACTACATATTGTATAATATAGTGTGAGGAATCCGTTATCTAATACAATGTACGATATAGTATTTTATCTTATATACATATAATATATGTGTAGATAACACTGCATAATATAGTACACATATTGTACTTTATAATATGATATATAACAGAAAATTGTATAGTGTAGCATACATACTATATTACGTGATACATTGTACACTGTATCACATAATATAATGTATAGAGTCTATTATTTAATACAATTGACATAATAGTATTGAATATTGTAATATGCATTGTGTAGTCTATAATATGATGCTCTTAATATATTGCATAATGTATACATTATTTATTGGATAGTATATTTTATGCTATATCTTACATAATATAGTGTAAACAATCGATTATCAGTGTATGTTATAGTATTGCATAATATAGTATACATATTGTATTGTATAGTGTACGTGGAATATTCTATAATGTATACACTGCGATTATACATTGTATGTTATACAATGTAGTATAATATATGACAATATAGTGTAGTGCAAAGAGTATATTATCTACTACAATATACATAATGATATTGCACAATATATTATACATAGAAAAATTAAATTAAATTACATTAAATCAAATTAAAATAAAATAAATTAAATTAAAATAACTTAAATTAAATTACGTTACATTAAATTAAATTACATAACGCAGGTAACATACTGTGCTATACAATATAATGAACGTATTATACTAAATAGTACGGTGTAAATAACGTATCGCGTAATAGGTAATTATAGTACATGATATAACAGAATAGCCATACTAATAATGAAAATAGCGATAATATCTATAGTCTGCACACGTAATACAGACTACGTTATACAGGGTGGGGCAATAACTATTAGCACCTCAGATATCTTCGAAACTATAAGTTTCACAGAAATATTTGCTGAAATAAAATTGCACAGTACTAAGGGGGACATCCGGTGGCAATAATAGTTTTTTTGTAGGTGGAGGTACTTCGGACATTTGAAGGTCACCTCCATTTTTTTATATGGATCGGTATATTTTTGCTTCCTTATCATGATAGAGGATTTTAAAACGAGTTCAACGACTTATTACTTAAGGTCATTGAAGGTCATAGAAAGTAGAGCAAGGCGATAATACTTACGGTTTTTGTAGTAAATGAAACATACGTTTATAGTAGGTGTTCGAAATGATGACCATCACTGTCAATGCACCATTGGATTCTTTTTACTATTGATTCACTTGCAAGTCTTACAGCGTCAGAATTTATTGACGCACAGGCTGCAATAATTCGCTGTTGCGTACGAAAAGTACGTTTAAAAAAAAAGTACAAGTATGTTTCATTTACTACAAAAACCGTAAGTATTATCGCCTTTCTCTACTTTCTATGACCTTCAATGGCCTTATGTAATAGGTCGTTGAACTCGTTTTAAGATCCCCTATCGTGATACGGAAGCAAAAATATACCGATCCATTAAAAAAAATGGAGGTAACCTTCAAATGTCCGAAGTACCTCCACCTGCAAAACAACTATTATCGCCACCGGATGGCCCCCTTAGTACTGTGCAATTTTATTTCAGCAAATATTTCTGTGAAACTTATAGTTTCGAAGATATCTGAGGTGCTAATAGTTATTGCCCCACCCTGTATATCAATATTACAGTTCCGTTGTCAGAATAAAAATATGTAATAATCTATTTGCAAAGTGTTATGCAAATTCTACTAGAATGTTTAAAATCATATTTGACTTCTTCATTCTTATTCTTATTCTAGCTACATAACTTTTTTTACATACTTTTAAATAACTTCTTTCGTGTACTTTAAATTCTTTCGTATACTGTTATTTTAATGTTCTTTGTTTTACCAATTTACGCTTAAAATTCAATTAAATTTAAAATCGTGTACAAGATGGTAGCAGAACTCTTGAAAAGTTAATAAAAAGCGTGAAAAAAAAATTTGTCAATCATTTAAATATCGATAGAAATGAAACATTCCTTTTGCTTTTTAATTTTTTTTTTATTAACCTTTTCTACCCTCTAACTCAAAAAATAAAAAAAAAAACAGGGTTGTAAACTTCAGTATCGTTTTGTGTAACCACCTAATAAAATTTCTAACTTGAAATCTTATACGTATTGAAAAAGAGGGAAAAATAATTGAACTTCGTAATATTAAACAAAGCTTCAACACTTTCGGAATTGATTAACCCGTAATTAGTCGTGAGAGACAATATCACGTACAAAGGATCGACTTTTGGCCGAATATCGATCGGTTCGAGGCGATCGCCTTTGTCTCGATTTCCTTACACGATAGGGAGGGACAGTTTCTTCACAGGTGCACACGGCTGTATCTAGTTAATTGAATCGCTTAATTAATCTTGTAGTCTTTAATTAAACGTAAAGCGGGACACTAGGAGAAGGAGGGGGGTGGCTGATAATTTTGATGAGATTCGGTGCTATTGGAATTAGGAAAGAGGGGACGTGATAACGCGTTGAATACTTGATTGTAACGGGCAAGGATAGCCGGGAAGCGTTTCGAAGTTGCCCACCTTGGAGAAATCTGACGCCCTGATGATTCTGCATAAGTTACCGTCGATTTGATAATTTAAGTTAGATCACGAAGTGGTAGCGAACTGAAATTCTCTCGATCGAAGCACGAGAGGGAATTTGTTACGCTTGTCCCTAGATAAATTTCAAACTCCTTCCACTGTCATGTCGTTGAAGAATGATCTATCGAATGTTGATAATTTTTAGTTAAGAACGATTTGTTATCCTTGCTTCAAAATTTGTATTTTTCTTCGTTTAGCTTTTTGAGAGTTCTAGTAAAATAATTAAAGAATTTGTAAATTTCTTATGGTAGATTATTGTTTATATCGTGTTATTGTTGATAGATACAACATTATGTCTAAGCAAACACAAAATTTCTTCCTTGTTTCAAAATTTTTCTTCTTAATTCTTTCAATACTATCTCTCTTTCTTACAGTTTTAGTAGAATAATTAGAGAATTCGTAAAATATTTATGGTGTGGAATATTTTTTGTATCATTTTACAGTTAATGGATAAAATATTGTGCCTATGAAAACACAAAATTTCTTCCTTGTTTCAAAATTTTTCTTCTTCTTAACTCTTTCAGTATTGCCTCGCTTTCTTAAGGGTTTCAATAGAATGATTAAAGAGTTTGTAAAATGTTTATAGTAGAATATTGTTTGTATTATTTTACTGTTAATAAATAAAATATTGTGGGTCTAAGTGAACAAAAAATTTCTTTTCTATTTCAAGTTTTTTTACTTTTCTTCTTCTTAATTCTTTTAATATTATTACACTTCTTTGAGAGTTTTGGTAGAATGATTAAAAAATTTATAAAATATTTGTATAATAAAAATATAAATATTAAATATTTATGTAATAAAGCATAGAATATGTTTTGTACGATTTTTACTGTTGTTTAGATAAAATATTGTGCCTAAGTGAACACAAAATTTCTTTCTTATTTCAAAATTTTTCTTCTCGATATTTAAAGATTCTGCTAGAATGATTAAAGAATTTGTGAAAAGTTTATAGTAGAATATTGTTTATATCATTTTACTATTGGTAAGTATAACATTGTGTCTAAGTGAACAGCAAATTTATTTGTAAAAAAGGGTTTATTATTTTTATTTAAACACTTTTGCTTCTCTTCCTTTAACTCTTGGACCACTGCTATACATTCCGATGGTTCTACTAAAATTGTCGAAGATTTTTTTGTAGAATATTCATGGTAGAATATTATTTTTCATAAATCACACATTTTGTTTATTTATAAAGAAAAGTGGTTGTTCTTTCTTTAAAATTTTTGCTCCTACTCTTCATTATTTTTTTGAATATTGCCTTACTTTTCCTACTGGTTTTGGTTAAAGTGCTACGAGAATTTTTGTGAAAATGGTAAAAGGGTTTTAGAAAAAGACAGAAAAGATGATACAGAAACCAAATTTATCTTCATTTTATTTTGTTTTCTTTCCCTCTGAAGTTTGCTGGCATTTTAAAAAGCTCTGTTATACTTGTGGCACATAAAAAGTTAATTAAGCAAGTTAATTTTATAAAATGGAATATTTTAGAATAAATAATTTTTCTTAAATTTTACCTATTTATATTTTCTTAAAGAACGCTTGTTGCCGATTCCAATTAGGTGTAATAAAGTTATTAGTCATTCATTAGATGAATTTCATTCAGTTAGGACCTATTTTCCCTTTAAAAGTTGAATTAATCACTATGACAATTCCAAGAGGTGTAAATATTTGAAATTTCACCAACAATTGAAGCTAGTCGCCATAATTTAACATTTATGATTGATCTTATGTTTATTACATAAAAAGCAAAAAAAAAGTCGATTAGTTTTTGCATTCTACAAAAGTATTCCACTTTTATTTTTAGAAATTTCCTTGAAAGGACAATTCTCAAAGAACAGTCACATTTCGGTAACTCAATCAACTTTTCAAATTTTATGGGAGTATTTTCAAAATATACTTTTGCGACACAGATATTTAACCCTCTATGGGCCGAATTTTTGTTTGAAATCCAAGAAATTGGGGGAACGAAAAATCAGCAATTATAAACCTATATATGCAAATGAAAAAAAACTTTTCCGGTTAAACAATTTTATTGCAATATATTCACTATGTGACTTTGAGGTAACAACGGCCTATAATGTTAGCACTTCTGTGTAAAATGTCGATAAATTAAAATGTGACCTGAAAGTTACACGGACCCATAGAGGGTTAAAAAGATTGAAAAATTAATTTTTTGATGTCCAGTAAAGTGATAAGTATAATCTCCCTTGAAAACTGCAGGAGTAACAAATTGCACAACGGATGAAAGGTAACCAGGAACAGGGGAAGTGCTCGTGAGCAGAACAAACCGGAAACCCGGTAGACTGGTTACGCGTTTCAGATAATATCGTCGATTGTTCTGACGTGTTTCGACGACAATAACGCGCTCCCACGGGCAAAGGAGGCCGCTGATCGAGGAGAACGCGTCCGTTCCTAATTCCTCTGCTTGCGTATGCAAACGAAAGGGGCCAGGTCACTGTGGTCTTCTATACACGTATGCGACTGAAACATGTTAATTGTAGTTGTGACACATTGTTCATTCACCTGAGTGATACACGAACCGATGCTCTATAATTCTGCCATAACCTTTTCATACCCGCCCAAATTTTTCCTTGTACTTTCTTCATTTTTGTCACTTTCATTCGACAGTTAAACATAGTTCGACATATTTATTCTTAGCGTAAATGTAGTTTGTCATATTTATTCTTAGTGTACATATAGTCTGTCGCGTCTCTTCTTAGTATAAGTATAGTTTGTCACATTTATTCCTATTATCCTCCTCTACGATAAAATGTTACAAAAATCCTAATTCAGCCTAACAAATGCTTTGTGCAGAAATAGATCATGTTTAGACATTTACGAATAAAAGTGTGTTTAGTATAAAGTACTATTATAGAAGGTATTCTATGGAAAGGATATTGTTATAGTGAAATCGAATAATTAATTAATTATCATATGAGTACAACTATATTTTAAGCGTAGAAATGATTTCTCTTCGACATTTAGACGCAATCGAAGTTTTATTTAAAAGAAGTCGAAATTGATCGATCATAGAGATAATTTCTATTATTGTTGATGACCTTTTGCCATTTTTCTGCCAGCTTGCGAATATTTCTATTTCTATTTGATTGGCTGCACTGATTACGTGATGCCAGTTGGAAGAAATTAATTTCTACCTTTAGTAACTATATAGTAATAATTGTATCACTTTACAACTATAAAAGCTACACAACTGTACAACAGTATGCTTGTACTGCCTTGTAATTGTACATCTATACACGTACATAACAATGTATATGTGCGCGCGCACACGCACACACACACACACAGCATAAATGCAACTATACATTTATGTGAACAGACAAGTGAGCAACTATACATATATGCCGCCATGAGAATTAATAATGTTATGAAAACTAAAAGTGTGCAATTATAATCGCTATACACTATATAGCAGTACAACTATACCACTGTGTACAATGTGTAACTATACATTACATTGCTATCAAACTATAGCTTGTGTTGCTATGCAACTATTCATTCACGCCATTGTACAAATACACATTTGTGTAACTATATATATACACAATTATACACTTATGCAAACAGGCTGTTAGGTAACTATATAACTATAGACATGTGCAGATCCACGCAAATTTACTGTTGTGCAGTCTTATAAGCATAAATCTGTGTAACTATAATTGCTATGCACTACGTAACTGTGCAACTATACTGCTATGCACTATATAGCTGTAATTTGTGTTACTATACAATTATACATTCACGCTACTATACAGATACGCAATTGTGTAACATTACGATTATTAAATTGTGAAACTATGGAAACTATATCTATACTATAGATCTACACATTAATAACCTGTTAGGTACACAAATTCGAAGCCCTCGCAATTAATCAATTGCAACTTTATTTCAGTCGTGTTTCTATTTCCCTGTTCAGCCTTTCGACATTTGAAAATGCGAAACAAATGAATGTTTCTGTTTAAATAACCACACAAAACACTATTCTAACCGATATCAAGTACAACTAACGTGTCTTGGTGACGAAATTGAGCGAAAGATACAAAATACTTGATATATTTCTTTGGATGAGAATATTAATAGAATCTCTCTCTTACGCGGTATATTCCCAAGGCATAGATCACTCTGATTTTCATTTATTTCGGTCACTGCAACATCATTTTACCGATACTCATTTCAAAGCAACTGAAAAAAGTTGAAAAAACTATTTTTGAGTTTCTTCGTTCAAACTTACCCTCTTTTTTTAGACTGGGAATTCAAAAATTGTCCTATAGATAAAATGAATCCATAGAAACTAATGGCAATTATTTTCCAGAATAATATAAACTCTGACTGCTTATAAATAAACGAGAAATATATGATAAAAAGGGGCACGAATTAATTTGTACACCTAATAGATTCGGAAATAAAAACCTGGAAGTGAAAAGCTTCACTTTCAGTATTTTGTAATCACCAGGAAAAATCACCAATGTTTGCCAATTTATCAACATTTCCTCAAAATCTAATGGAAAAATTGTACGATTTGTATTTAACAAAAATACGAAAAATTTAATCAGAACGACACTTATCCGAATGAACGAAGAAATAACCCATGGAAATCTAGTCAAAATATTTTCACATTCGACAAGAAGAAAAAGAGGAAGTGGAAAAGGGGAAAAGAAAACAAAACGAGTAAAAGTTCACACGCTTGCATACTATAACCTTCAAGAGGCAACAGAAAGAAAAGGAGGGAACGAAATCCCTAGAGAGAGGAACCGCGTCGAAGTCGAAAGCCTGCTCTCGCGGAGGATTCTCTCTGCTCGGATTACGCGAGGAAAATTCCGGAGGTGCGACAGGGCTGATTTGAATTTTTCTCGAGACGCCCGCGGCTGTTCCCGGGACACGTCCCATTGAATATTCCATAAATAAATCGGCGTTTAATAGAAAATCGGTTGAGAAAAGTGGGAGAGGCGCCTCATCGCTCACTGTCACGCCGCGACCACCCGCTATCTCAATAATATTCAGTTTATAAAGTTTCAATGGCGCCCTTATTACGCGGCTGAAGAGACTGACTCCCTCTTCCCCCCTCTTTTTCTTCTTCCTCCACTCACTCTTCTTCGACAACGATTTATCCCACAATATCAGTTTATTAATTTTTTTATTTATTTAAAAACACATTTACTTTACGATTATTACACGACCATGTTAAATTAAAATGCATCATTTAGCTAGCCCTCTTTCAACGATGCCTGAGTCCATTTGGACATCCACAGGGTGTCCCAGAACTAGTGTAACATCCGGAAATGGGAGGTTGCTGGGATGATTCTGAACAATTTTTTCCTTTACCACAATGATGGTTGAAGCTTCGTTTTTGAATTATTAACGAAAAACGCTAGCCAATCAGAGCGCGCGGAAAGCACGTGCTCAACCACGATAGCGTGGCTCTGAACTACCGCGCTCGGTTGTGATCGTGAACAAACGCATTGGTGCAGCATGGGTATCGCGGCAAATGTTACATCGTCCTAAGTTAAAAATAATGTGGAATTATTCGTTATTTATGAATAACAAACAAATTAGTAAGTCGTTTAATAACTGCGTTCGATACTTTTATTCGTTATCCGAAAGAAATAAAATGTTTTATTATTTATGAAAAAATGTTTTTTTTTAACAGCACATTTTCAGGTGAATAAATTGTTTTAAGAAAAACGATTTGTGTAACTAATGCTAGAAAAAAATAATCGAACTTACCCATTCGTCCACGAAATAGCTTGCTTCGACGAAAGTAGGTCGTTAAGGCTGGATCCTCATGTCGATCCTGACCTATCCAACAATTCTCAACAGCCGATGTTCTGGCTGAGTTGATGAACTCACTTTGCCACACGATCGACAATTTTCGGTGACTTTTTAGAGACTGCCGATTTTGTTTATTCTCCGTGCCTTCGGTGCGCTTCTCTGGCGAAAGGCTGCCGTGCTTGGTGCTTCTTCGCCGAAATGATTTATTATTAAACTAATTGTAACATCCACGGTTTTATAACTATTAATTTCAAAAAATTTAGAATACACGATAATGTGGCTTATAAATTTGAATGCTATATCATCAACATCCACGAACGTGATAATAACTCTGTTCGATACTTTTATTCGTTATTCGAAAGGAATAAAATATTTTATTATTGTTAGAAAAGGGAGAAGGCTGCCGCGCTTGATGCTTATTCGCCGGGATGCACTTTGCGGTACCGAGCAGCGGCAGTTCTCGCATTGCCATCGCATTGCGCGAATATAAAAAACATTTTATAATACTCGGCGTTTATACGTGGCATGTTGCTCGTCTAGTTAACAAAATAAGTCTGCCAGCTTAAGCGTTTTGTGGATCCTAGGTGGACGTTCGGTAAGGAAGGGGAATAATTACAATACGACAGGAAAGAAATGTTTATTATACTCCCATGAGACGATGTAGAAACTCGAGCCGTTTCAAATATGTAAATATCAAATAAACCGACGGCGCAAAACGTTGCGCCCGGCAGGAGTCAAAACAGATAAGTCGAAAACATCTGAGAACCGCCGGGCTGGGTGTGAATAAGTGTGCGTGTGTGTATGCATGTGCGCGCGTAAGGGCTTGCAAAGTAAGCGAGGCAAGTCGCTGAAAAGGCAAGTGGTGGTTTGAAAGTAGTGAGACGAACACTAAGAGTGCCGTCTGAATGGCACAAAACGTGCCCGTGAACAAATGGGCGAGTTTAATTATTTTTTCCTAGCATTAGCTATCGAAAACGTTTTATTTCACAGCATATTTTATCCATTTGAAAACGTGCTGTTAAAAGAAAAAAACATTGTTTTCGTAGATAATGTAAGGAAAATCAGGATAACGGTGGTGAACGGTTGAATAAGAAATGAACGTGGGCGGTTAAAAAGAGTGAAAGCTTGTATTTTTAACTATACTTCGCGTATATTAGGTATACTTAACTATACCTAACCAAATATCAGATAATATACATAATTTTTATATCGAAAACGATCCGAAGACCAAAACTGATAGAACTATATATTTTTTCATTTCCTATATTTTTTTGAAAAGTGTGTCTACAGGGTGATCGTATCGAAACGAAACGAAACGAAAGATACAGTCATCCTCTCTCTTCAGAACAGCTCTGTTTATATTTATCGATAGAATCGCGCGTTTTCGTGCATTAGTCGAGCACGCGCAGCGGTATTAACGCTGTTACGCTTTACATCTTCATTTATTTACTCTCGTCACGCTCGTTTTAATAAAGATCCACGCCTGGTCGAACACCGAAGAGGCCATTTGGTAAATGGGTTCGCAGAAATTTAATTGCAATGGAACTGAACGAAATCACGAACGATAAGGTTTAACCCTCTACACTTCCTTTTTGATTATAGTACTCTGAATAAACGGAGGCATGTAGCTTTTGTATAAATTTTGACTCATGCGTGGATTGTTAAATTTTTGCAACAAATTAAAACTTCGATAAACGTACACATACATATATTTTACCATTTAATATTATTGAGTTAGAATTTCATTTTCAATTATTATGGTTTTATTTTGAAACTGTTCTTAATTAAGAGATTTTCAAATTTTTTGAATTATTGAATTACTTCAACTATCGATTCACCGTAGATTCTATTTGAATTAGAAGAAAATTTCTAAATTTAATTGATTTAATAGACTTAATTTCTTAGATTTAATTGTCGAATCACATCAACCATCGATTCTTTATAGATTTTATTTTTCTACACTCACAAATCTTAACGACAACCTAGGAGTTCGTACTTTTCACATTTTAATTGGCTTCAAATTGTCTTGAATTTGTCAATTATTCAACGTTAAAATATAAGAGACCTTTTCCAGACCGAGGATATCGAAAGATCGATTTTTGGTAGCACCCTTTTTTTAACGTAGCTATCTGAAATCATTTTTAATGGAGAGAAGGCTTGGTAGGAGTGCAATCATTTACCTTCCTCCTACGCTTTATCGAGGCAGATAATTATTTGCGTGAATAGAGGTGGACTGACGAAGCAGAAATCCATCACACTCGATCAAGCATCGTTCCATCCCCAATAATGTCTAACAGTCAGTCAATTCACGATGTATCCTTGCTCGTTTATCTTTTTCTATGCTCTTTTACCTCTGGTAGAACGCCATCGTGCTTTCAAAATCGACGGCTCCTGGATGAAGAAGGTGGAAACTTCGTTTTCCATGGAATAGAATTTTTTAAAATTTGATACATCGAATAATCTACGTTATCTTCTTCGACATTGGAATACTGATGAAGAAACTACATACCCTACACATTTTTGCTTCAACAGTTTTTAAAAGATCGCATAGTGTCACTTTTTAAAGTAACGAAAATGATAACTTTATTAATCGTAAGTGACTGATTGAGCCTTTTGTATACACGGACGAGATATTATATTTCGTGATACGTTGTATTATGTAAAATTGATAAACATACAAATCTTAACCATTTGTACTCGAAAATTTTGTGCTGAAGTTGGAATTTTCTTAGCTTCTTTTTAGCATAATTGTATTTCACCTATGGTTTCGTCGATTAAAATTCGAAAAATCTGAGGACTTTGTTATAATTTACGACTACTTTGTGATTATGCAGTTTTTTCATCGTTTCTGAGCTTTGTTCTTGCTGATCTTTTCTCCAAATCTGAACTCTGTCTTTTCTGCCTGCTGTCAAAATCAGTTTCACTTTTTACTGTTATTCTAATCTTCCGTTTTCTTGAACCAATTATTTTATTCAGATCTCTCACTTATGAAATTATTCATTTGGTCTTTAAACAATTTAAAATCGAACTTTGCTGTTACTAATTCCATCATTTAGCGCTATTTTTATAAGCTTTCGGAGACAGATAAATGTACGAAATAATAATTTTAATTGAACACACTGCTGTATTATGAAATGCATATATGCGAACCACTTAAAATGCAAAGGGGAAAAGCATCTGCTTAAAAACAAAGAGCTGTTAATTGCCTGTTAATTGTTAGTCGAGTTGCTGTATCGAGTGCAAAAGGTTAATATGCGGATCCCCTTTAAAATAGAATAACTTTTTAAAAATTGGGCCAAATGAGGTGAGTTTTTTTAAAATTAGAAGGATTAGTTTGGTAGATATATACAAAAGATTTTGGAAGTATCGCAGGATCCTTTTGCGAAGAGAAATAGTCAGTGACTCACAAAACCTAGTAGAGAACAGAACAACAGTTAAACACATAGAGCGAACATACGTGCAGAATAGCGAGCCTTGAATATTGAATAAATAGTAGACTAGTCATAATAGTACACCGAGTAACTCAAAACTTATACAATCCACTTATTCAAAATATTCGCACAAAAGTAATTCGCCGTGCGAAGTACGAATTGCGCTATTATACGTAATAGACAAAGCGTAAGTAACATAGTATTTATTAATAATTTTGTACAGTGTGATGTATTTCAGAGAGTTCTCCCCGTAAGCCTCTTGAATCATTTTACGTGTTTCGGGTAAAAGTTTCGCCGAGTTTAACACAAAATTTCACTGCAATTCTTTGTCCGTATAAGTCACTCATCGTAAAAGGCTTCGAACGAATGCTACGCAGAAAGTTGACGTCGTAGATATATGCTAATGGTGGGAAATTGTTCGTCAGATTCTACGCCACACAATGATGTTAAACGTACATACAGTCAGTCACGAAAGTCTTCGTACACCTCCTAAAATGATCGTTTTGAAGAAAATAATCAACAATTTCGTATAATATTATGTTTATTTATTAATATGTACAATATTATTAATTAACCAATATAAAGATTATTGTTTTTTTAAGAATAATTTGTACAATGAAGAAAAGACGAAATACATATGTCACAAAAGTGTTCGTACACGACAATATGAAGTTAATACATCTAGTAAATATAGTAAATTTTTGTCACATTAATATTTTGTTGGTCCTCCTTTTGCGTCTAAAACTGCTTTTAATCTTCTTGGCATAGAATGGACTAATTTAGCTGTAAAATTAGACGGAATTTTTTTCCATTCTTCTTCCAAAGCAGTTTTAAGGCTCTGTTTATTCGTTATCTTATGTTTCCTAATTTTACGTTCTAAATAATCCCATACGTGTTCTATAGCATTCAAATCTGGTGATTGAGGCGGTGAAAAAAGTTGCTTTGGGACGTTGTACAGTATCCATTCCCGAACAATGTGAGCTGTATGCTTAGGATCTTGGTCTTGTTGAAAAATCCAGTTGCTTCCCAGTCCTAATTTTGCCGCATCATTTTTCAAGTGGCTTTTAAGTACATTTAAATATACCCATTGATCCATAATACCATCTAGAAATATTAAACTCCCTACTCCTGAGGCTGACATTGAGCCCCAAACCATGACGGATCCGCCACCATGCTTTACAGTTGGTACCATATTTTTCAAATCAAGCGCTGTGCCACTTTTTCTCCATATTTTGCCTCTTCCATCTGCTCCAAAAAGATTGTATTTACTTTCGTCAGTGAATAAGACTCTTTCCCAAAATTGTATATTTTCGTTTTCATGTTTCTTTGCGAATTCAATTCTCTTAGCACGGTTGATGTCACTGACTAAGGGTTTCCTCCGTGGCACACGACCACGATATCCAGATTTTCTTAAAATTCTTCGAATATTTTCAGGGTGTACTGTTTTTCCCACACTATTTTCTACTTCTGCAGCTATTTTTGGTGCACTTACTCTTGGATCTTGCCGGATAATTTGCAGTACAGATCGTACATCTCTGTTGCTTAGGATTTTAGGACGACCATTACGTATTTTATTCTCACAATTACCAGATATTTTGAATTTTTTTATTATGTACTGAATAGTAGAATGTTTTCTGCCCACAATGTCAGCAATTTCACGTAGAGATTTCTTCTCTTTATACAATTTAACAATTAATTTGCGCATTTCAACGCTTGTTTCTCTCCTAGTAGCACTCATTGTCGCTAAATGATTGTTAGACCTCTTTCAACAGAATCACGAGGTCATGGCAACGTAAACAAAACGCTATCGGGGAAGCCCAGCTATTTTGTTTCAAAAATTTACTAGATTTACTAGATGTACTAACTTCATATCTTCGTGTACGAACACTTTTGTGACACATATATTTCATCTTTTCCTCATTGTATAAATTATTCTTAAAAAAACAATAATCTTTATATTGGTTAATTAATAATATTGTACATATTAATAAATAAACATAATATTATACGAAATTCTTGATTATTTTCTCCAAAACGATCATTTTGGGGGGTGTACGAAGACTTTCGTGACTGACTGTATATCACAAAATATTCTTATAAGCAACAGGGGGAAAAAAGTTCGGTTATTTTCTGAACAGACCATGTATATTGTACACTTCGTAGTCTATATATAAATAAATAGATAAATAAAATTCACAGTCTCACTGTGTCGCTTCCATCAACTGGACATTGCACTCTGCCAACACCTCGACATCCCTGAGAAGCGTGAGGAAACCCTAAACTGGGTCTTCCGGTCAGCAACGTAATTAAAAAGGTTGGCTTGAAACGAACCAACTGTATTGTGAGCCCCGAAAAAACGAGCCCAACTGAAATCCACTACGACTAAGCAAAAACAAAGTGCAAAGAGAAAGAGAGAGCGTGGAATGTACAAACACACAGCGTTGCTCCGCGAAACTTTAACAATGGTTATTGTCTTGACACAGCTCGCGTAACTGGCCTAATAAAATGGCGGAAGCCGCCGTTGGAAAAATCCTGTACAAGTTCGCCATAGCGAGCCGAGACGACGAAGGCCTATGGCTCTCTCGTTATCGTTTCGAACGCGCCTTTTCGTATTTTATATTACACGGGAGTTCGTTACAAGGCTTGTTTGTTTTCTAAATGGCGCGCTGCGATCAGCCTAATGGCCTGAACTCCCCCGTTTAAGAGGAGCTGTAATGTTCTTTTTTCGCCTTTATGAATATTATTTCGCTGTCGAGGTATTTGTCCATTGATTTTGTTGACGGTTATACTTTAGAAGCAGGTTATATTTTATTATTATTAATATTTAGTTAATTACAATTGAACGCTGACAGAAACATACCAGGACTATTCACGTCCTATTCCACCGACTTTTATGGTGTCGATCTCACTCACAGAATAATCGAATGCAGCCTTCAATACTTCTGTAGGGCCTTTCCCCCACACCGCGCGTTCCACATGTTCGTTGTCCTCAACTGTCTTTTTCGGTTAGAAACGGTCGACACTGATACTTTTGTATGCGGAGTTTTTTTTTTTAAGGATAACGGTTTTACTTCAACAGATTTTAACATGTCCGTTCGTTGCTTTCGTGGAATTCAGTTTGCACGAGTAGCAGATTTCGTTTGAAGACGTGAGGAAGGATGTATAGCTGATGGAAGAAATATTGTGAGATAGTAAATTATATAAAAAATTTTCTGAGACCTTTTATTTATTACTGTGACACCTGAAATTACGAATATGTATTTTTCTCTTTCAAATTGTTGCTGTATCTGTAGGATCAGAGCCTTCATACTATTCAAAAAGCAGTAATAACAGTGAGAAAATTAATAGGTGGTCTTGGATATGAGCGTAAAGTCTTGGATTGTCAATCCGGAGATCGCAGATTCGATTATTCTAACACTTAGTTCCTTAAATTTTTCGTCAACTCCTAGATATCTTCGAATATTCCTTTTTTCTTTATTTACATACGATTTTGTTAAAGTAGTTGGGCAATTATGCAATGAACCCGTGAAATCTGTTGAAGTAGATGCGTTTTATATGAAATATGAGAATACACAGTCGGCGGAATAAATGCTGGAAGATCGTAAATTAAACGGAAAGTGTTTTTATATTTCCATAACACTCTGGGGCCAGATTTTATAAATATGTATTTTATTCTTCCAAATTTTTGCATATCTGTAGGATTAAGAGTCCTGTCACTATGACAAAGGAACAATAACAGTGAGAAAATTAAAAACACGCATTGGCTACGAGCGTAGAGTTCTGGCATGTCAGTCCGGAAGTTGTGAGTTTGATTACACATCTTTCAATGTTTTATTTTTTTTTATTTTTTTATTTTTAATGTTTAGATGTGAATTTGTTAAAACAGTTAGACAATTGTACAGTGAAGTCAGAAAATCTGTCGAAGTAAACATATTTCAAGTGTTTCGACAAAGGAATTGATAGAAATCTGAGAATGTATAGTCGATGGAAGAAATATTTCGACATAGTAAATCATACAAAAATCTTATATCTTTCACATATCATTCTGAAGCCAGATATTACAAATATGTATTTTTCTCTTCCAACTTGTTGGATATCTTTAGGACCAGAGCTTCCATACTCTTCAAAAAGTAGGAATAACGAGGAAATGAATAAGTTGTCAGCTATGAGCATAGAGTCTCTACTTCTCAGTCCGGAAGTCTCAGATTCGATCATTCTCATGGTCCCTCAAATTTTTCGTCAGCTTCTACATATCTTCCAACATTCTTCTTCTTTGCCTTCAGATGTGATTCTGTTAAAAGAGTTAGAAAGTTACGGAAACAGAATTTTTCAAAAATTTTAAAATTACGAGAAAACGAAACGGAATTTGCTAAACAAACATGGAACGAAGGAGTACAGAATCGGGAATAACTTCTCTACAAGTTACGTACCGTTAGTTTATTAATCACGATTGGTTGTCAATTATTTCTGACAGCCGCAATTTCACGTGGCGCAAACATATAGTATCAAAGTCAGTTCATGTAGAAATTACCTCAAGTTAGGCCGCTATACCACTGTGGAACGTTTGTTCTATTGAAATATACACGCGTTGAATGCATGCTCGAAGATGTTACAAAATGCAACGCCAACTTCTAGGCAAACGGGCTCTCGATTTCCAGTGAGTATATTCTGGCCACTGTTATCTGAAATCAGCGCTTTGTTACAATAGCCCAGACAGCCAGGCCTCTCCTTTTCTATCTTACGACCTAGCGAACGAAGCAAATGAGAAGTGAATCGTGCCATGGTCCAATATCGTTTCACGTTCCTGTCCTAAGCAACCCCTACGTTTGTCATCAGAGACTAGTTTATTGTGTTTTCGCAAATTCTGTGCTAGGCAAATTCTACGTAGGTGTATAGAGTGTCGTTGAAATATTGTTAGAATTTGTTCAGTTAGTTAGTTCCTTTCTGCGGTAACTCGAACTCTACTTCTTCGCGTTACAAAGCCTGCACGAGAAATTAACGAAAGAATTTTTACTCTTTGATGTATTATTTAAAGTACATTGTAATTTTTAAAAATTATCATTGATAATTTATTTTTATATTAACTCTAGGACGTTTAAGGTTTTAGAAGGTGTAGGGTCAGCTTAAGGGAGGGTCATTTTATGTCTACATATGAAAGACTGTTAAAAATGTATTCTTTTCTATTTCAAGCACGTTTATTTATATTGTAAAGTAATATTAAGCATTTTATTGAAAAAGTAAAATATAGACAATATAAAACTTAATATTGAAACTAAAAGATTATGAACAAACGTGCTTATTTACTCTGAATCTTCACTAGAGGAATCTTTATTACAATTAACAAATAATAATATAAAATAAAACAAATATATAAGTTGTATTGGCCTTAGAAAATATACAGTTACATATTATAAGCCTAAATAGCTGTACACGTAGTTCAAGATCACATTTCATTACAGTTTAATGGTTACTTGATTTGTCAAAAGTATACCTTGTGTGTTCATGTTGAATTTAAACTATAATTTCAGAAACAGAAAACATGGTATTTCATTTGTTTGTTTATAATTATTAAATACAATGTCCTTATGACATAAAACTAGACCTCTGGATTCCTACCCAAATTCTTAAAAAAAAAATTAATGTTTTAAATTCTATGGACATTTTTTTACTCTCCCTTAAGCATTCTAGGGTTAATAATAATAAAATGTGTTAACATTAACACACATTAATACTAGTGATGTACTTCGGTTTAAAAAAAATTAAATATACTTATGCATTGTTTTAAATTCACATATATTCAATATCGTCGATTGAATTTCATTTATATGTATTTTGTGTGCTTATATTAACATAATAAATATTGTGATCGAAGTTCAGTGTGAGAATTACACTATCTACAATCAAAAAGAAATACAATATCATTAATGCAATATATATATATATATATGCATCTATATTATATAAAAAATATTGTACTAATAGTATTGAATAGTGATTGGATTTTTAATCTTTTTAGTATCGAAAAATAATACATCATTCCCTTTATGTTGGAGGCATGAATTGTAGAAATTAACAAATGAATATGAAAAGTAATGAAATAATTCTAGCGTTATTCCTAATAAATAATAATGTTTTTGAAATTCTTTTTTTCATATATCAATTTTTATATCACATTTAATAAATTTTGGAACAATTTTCAACAAATATCGAAGTACTTTAGTTATTAATTTATTCATTTTCCCTTTATTTCTGAACATGTTCGTTTTTTTAATTTCGTAATTATCATTTAAAACTGAATTTTTTCTCTCAAACCTTATCAAACTCCATCAATGTTTGGCTCGGCACTAAGAGGATTAATGTAACAAGATATAATTATAGTAAGATATTTATACTAATAGTATTGAGTGGTGATTGGATATGTTTGGTGAGAATTAATAGTAATCAGTAGTGTTTGGTGAAGATTGCTAATGATTGTTGGTAACCAAGAATTAGTAATAGTGATCAGTAAGTTTTAATGATTTTTTTCAACAAGCTACAGTACTAAGTATAGATTGATTTGGTTAATAATTGAAGATTCGATTATAAATTTATAAATAATAAACTTATAAATTTTATACTAAATGATTTATGAGATATTCATGAATGACTGTTTACTAATTATTTCAGTTCGTGGCTTTAAAATTTTGTACAGTGTCTGACGAGTGTTAAACGCTAAAAATGCTTGAGCTGTTGTCTACAGACATGGCGCCCGCAAAGAGTTAATAGTGAGTAGTGATTGAAACTCTAACGATTGATAGTAATTGCTGATAAATCATCAATACTCTTTGATGCAACAGTCATCAGTAGTATTTCATAGAGATTAGTTGTAACAATTGATGAAAGTTGTTAAGCTCGTTAGCAGTATTGATTTATGATTAATGATGTTTAATAGCAACTTTTAATTACCAATAATGTTTAACGAAGAACAATGATACTTAGTAACAGTTAATAATCATTGATAGTCATTTATAGTGCTATTTACACATTAGTAACAATCAATGGAAATTGGTGATCACTAACAGTGTCTAATATTAATCAGTAATGTTTAATAATAATTTATATTTTATTAAAAACATTGGTAGATGACAATTAATCAGAATTTCTAAATTTTACATAATGCTTGATAATAGAGAATATCAAAGGTTCTACATAGTAATAAAATTAGTGATTGAAGCTAATAGGAACAAATTAGTAGCAGGTGATTGCAGGTAATACTGATCAGCAGTAGTTAGTATCGAATAATCCCTCATTATTATTCAATAGAAGTAGTCTGTAGTTCATAGAAATAGTTAATAAAGATTGATAGATATCGACAGAGGTCTCAATGGCCGGCCAGTGGTAGTCTAATATGGAATTATGACCAGAAACAAATTAGTGTGATCAAGAGTGATTAATAGCAGGTGATGAAAGGTAATAGTGAGCTGTGAATTACAGTCGTGAAAGATCGATAGTAGACAGCATGGAGCGATAGTGATGTAATGATAATTGATGAGGATAGAAGTTACACGATTTATAATGTTATCAGCAGTGTTAATCCGCGAGCTGTATTCTCTGTCTTTCCAATTTCGAAATTAGGACACTTTTGAGCTCGACAATTCCATTCTTCGTAATTCTACGATGTTTTTTTTTTTTAATTTAAACGTACAATCTTAGAAATTAAAAAGTGGAAGAATTTAAATTTATTGATCTAGAGATTCTGAATAATCTTGAAGTCTTGAGAGTTGAGAACTCAGAGATTTGAAATATCATAATTTTGGTATTTAAAAATTTGGAAATTTTAAAACTTATTATTTCGATATCTGGAAATTTAGAGATTTAAAAATTCATATTTCGATGTTTGATAATTTAGATGTTCGAAAATTAGTGAGCGAAGAAATTTAAAAATTCGGAATATGCAAATCTCTTTCACGAGTTTCACATTATTCCTGAAAAGTTCAATTTTCAACTTAAAATTTCGTCTCAGATAAATACAACACTCACTGGTACAAAATACGAAGTTTAGTGTCCACGATTGGACAGAAATATTACGAAGTCCAGAATTGATGCTTCTACATTACTAACTTTAGCAGAGTCCTCAGACAAGATCTACAAACTGCAGTTGAGTTGAAATTGTAGATACAATTCTGTTTACATTCTCAGTTCGAATTCTGCTCTAACGTGAATCTACCAAATACTCATAATAATTTGGAATTTACATTTTCTTCCTCACATTTGTAGATAGTATAACTTCAAATGTTCAATGATGTTAAATTGTACAGTTTTAACACTAGAACTACCAAGCTTGTCAAAATTTATACTTTTCTTTAAAATTATTATCATCGTTTTGGTATAATTGTAGAAACTTATGACAACTTTTATATTTTCTTATTTGTTTTCTTCCAAATTTTTAATTATCTACCTAAAGCATATCTAAATATACCAAGACCCGTTGAAATGATGTATCAGTAAAATAAGTTTTAGACTAGAAAGTGTACATCAATATCTTTTTATTCATTTATATAAAAATATAGCATTATTTATCTTAAAAATTTGGATCTTAATCTGTCTAAAGGGATCAATTTTGCGAACATGTCATATAACCACTGAAGATGAAACAATTTTCAGGCATAGATATTTATTAGCCGAATTAGTGCATAATGAGAAAAATCGAGAAAATAAATTAATCGTTTTTAGATATTGTCAATATTTATACAGCGTTTTATTTATTTTTGTCCTTTTGCGTATCTCAATGCAATGTATAAAATAGTATTATGAAAGTACCTGGGATAGTACATTCCACCATAACTTCATCTATATCTTCATTCTTATAAAGAATGAATGAAACAATATCATTAACACTCATAATTTCGTATTCTGCATTACTGTTACCTATTTCTAACCATTTTTCAGGTACAGTATTGCACGTGAAATGTTTTAATTCACGATTTCTTTCAATTTCGCTTACATTATCGTCTACATAGTTGTATAATTTACTCCAAGTTCACTTAAGAGTAGTACATAGTATGATTTCCCATGTTTCAGTCAACGTGTAAATGTAAACTTTTAAATTAATTTGTTTGTAAAACTGTAAGACTGTATCATTTGAGAAAGGAAACATTGTTACATAGTTCAAATACGTAACTCATTCTACCGTACTAAAGTGTGGCATTATTCAAAAATTTCGAAATCCATTTTAATATCATTAGAGATTCAATTTTTAATTTTCGATTATTTTGGACAGGTTTGTCACAAGCATCGTTCAATCAATTTTATACGCAAAAAGTTAAAGGTACTTTGTTTGCAGTTTGTCTGCTTAATTTTCCTAATAATACTTCGTTTTTTAATACCAAAATGTCAATTGATCTTCAAAGATTAACAAACTAATTCCAAGTTGAAAGATTACGTAGACGCAAGTAAGTGTTAAACTAATTAGAATACTCATTAAGTTCTCTACATTGGTTAAATAATACTCTCAGACAAAATTAACAAACTGTCATCGGTGTTATAAACTCGTAGCAGAACTCGCTATTTCTGCAGAATCAGAGAGCTTAAACACTCAGGAACACCAAGCATCCTGTTCAAACTCATTCCACCTAGCATCGCTAGAAACAACTCTGGACAGCTTATCACTCGAATCTGAATTTCCATGGTACAAAGCTTTCCCTATTTTCTCGTCGATTTTTCGTACTGTTTTGGGTAGATTCACCGGCGGGGAGGAACGTCTCGCGATTTACCTTTTCCATGGAATTAACTCTCGCGCTTTCGAACATAGTTCACATCGAAACGATGTTCCAACGACGACGACGACCTTGTCTGTAATTAAACTAATGGAAACCCAGCCGGTGCTTTTGTGCGAGTCGGAGAACAAACATTGGAACGCAATCCATTGAAATTTGCGACGCGAGCAGGACAGCTGAAAGCTGCGAAACTCCCTCAAAGCGTGCACCTTGAAAAATCATAAAATTTTGGTCCCATCTCTCTCTCTCTCTCTCTCTCTCTCTCTCTCTCACGCAATCTTACTCTCTCAGTTTCACTCTCCCTCACTTTCTCAATATCACTCTCCCTCACTTTCTCTCTCAGTCTCTCCCTTTCTCAATATCACTCTATCTTTCTCAATATTTCACTCTCTCGCTTTCTTTTTCTCTCTCGCTCTCTCACTCTCAGTCTCACTCTCCCTCGCTTTCTCTCTCAATCTGTCTCTCTTTCGTTTACTCTCTCTCTCTCTCTCTCTCTCTCTCTCTCATCAACTAAAAAAGAAAAATTCTCCCTGAACATTTTTTTCGTGTCACGAAAAACAACCGAGATGTTTTAGCTGTTCGAGTTAAGCAAAAAGCACTCTGTACATTCTTTAAATATAATGTGTACAGTAAGACAAGGTTTCTTTATCGCGAAAAGAGGTGGGATCCTCGAAACGTGTCTTGATCGGAAGTTTTTCATGGTGCAGGTGAACGCAGGTGGGAAATAATGGATTCAGTTGCTCAGGAGAGTGATTAATGGCCCCGCCGGAGCGTTTAAGATATAATTAATTAGTCGGTTAAGTAAGTTGCCCGACTTTAAATAGTTTTCAAGTTTCATTAGATTCACTGGCAACATTTAGTTTAATGTATTTATGTTGACGGGAAACTGTTTTCTGATGGTATTTCAAGGTATTCCATTTATTTTCGAGCGGATGTTTATAAATGTGTTTTTAATTACATCAGGTAATCCGCGAGCACTGATGAAAAAAAAAGAAATGAAGTATATCGAACATTCTGAAAATTCCGAAAATGAGCGTAACTGAAGGATTTAAATAACTCTCCCGCAGTTCAACTTCCTTTCCAGTTGATTTTCTTTTCTTCTTTTTTTTTTTTAATTTATATTTCATAGGTTAAAATTATTTTAACATCAATCCGCTACTTAATGCTTATGAATATTAAATGTAACGGGTAAAATTTAATAATGGAATGAATTTGAAGTTCTGTGCCCTGAAACTACCTTCAGAAATAACATGAAATTTATATAATAATATTGGACTACGGAGAGTGAAGATTTAAATTTTCACAGAAAAAATATTGAAACCGTGGTTTTTGGTATTAGAAGATTCAATTCGCTGCGAAAATTTGTTCACTAGCACTGTTTATTTCAGCTTGCACAATCCACTTTATAAAATTTAAGATAATTTTTACTTCGACGATTCTTGTTCGCCGTGAAATTACCATTGAATTAACATATTTTCTTGTTTTCACAATATTTTTCAGCAACAAATTCTTCACCTTAAAATTACCACTAAAAACATTATTTCCTTGATTTGACAATATTTTTCAGTGAAAGAAGCTTCACTTTTAAATTATTATTCAATACACTTCCCTCATTTTACAATATTTCCCAATAGAAGATAAAAATAAAAATAAAATAGACTCATTTAAATTCAGAAGAATATAAAAGAATGCTGATTTCTCGTTTAAAGTAGTCATTATCCTATTTACCAGTTTTTCTTTTTTCAGAATATATTTTTGCGAAATAATTTTTTTTTGTGTTTTTATGTATTTTCTAAGTTTGTAGAAATAGTTTAATTGACAGGAGAAAGTCTAATTATGAGCTAGCATTTTAATTTCAGCATTGATCGTCAAATCTGTTCATGATTTTTAAGATTTAACACTTGAGTATACAGGATATCTTATAACTCCTGTATCTTTCGGAAATAGGGGGTTGCTGGGATGATTCTGAACAATTTTTTCCTTTACCAAAATGATGGTTGAAGCTTCGTTTTTGAATTATTAACGAAAATCGCTAGCCAATCAGAGCGCGCGGAAAGCACGTGCTCAACCACGATAGCGTGGCTCTGAACTACTATGCTCGGTTGTGGTCGTGAACAAACGCATTGGTGCAGCAATCGTTATTCGTTATTCATGAATAACAAATAAACTAATAAGTGGTTTAATAACTGTGTTCGACACTTTCATTCGTCATCCGAAAGGAATGAAATGTTTTATTACTTATGAAAAAAATGTTTTTTTTTTTTTAACAGCACGTTTTCAGGTGGATAAATTATGTTTTAAGAAAAACGATTTGGATAACTAATGTTAGGAAAAGCTAATTAAACTTACGCATTCATCCACGAATTGTCCTGCTTCGACGGAAGTGGGTCGATGACACTGGGTCACTGTGGCGATCGTCACCTTTGTAGATAATCTTCAACAGCTGATGTTACGGCCAAGTCGGTGAACTCACTTCACTGCACGGTTCCTTTCATTGCACGGCCAGTTTTACTTTCCACAGTCAGATTTAGGGATGATTCGATAGGATTTATTATTCCTACGTGTAACTAAGACGGCCACTCAGTGATGAACGAATACAGAACAGTGCAATGAAAAGTTGATTTTACGCCCAAATCATCGAATTGAATTTTCACACTGCATTAATACTGGCTCATTGTGCAGATCCTGATCTTTCTAGGCAATCCTCAATAGCTGATGTTACGACCAGGTCGGTGAACTCACTTCACTGTACGGTCACTTTTGTCACGATGATGGGTACATTTGCGTCGAAACAGGCCCGTAAAGTAGCACTTCGAGTATTTGATAATACTTGAATCGCGAATACTCAATGTGCTACTTTACAGGCCTGTTTCGACGCGAATGTACCCATCATCGTGACAAAAGACGAAACAAAAGAAACGGTACCTGTGAAGATAATATTGCTATGCTATATTCAAGTAAAACTGTGAATCAACACGAAATTATAAGGAGTGACTATATTCACCGGCAGGATAAGGCGAACGTACGATGATGAGTAACTATAGTCACCAGTAGTATCGAAAGGGTTAAAGATTGGAAATTTAAAAAACGAACGAATCGCGATCGCGTCGCTTGACATCCTTAGACTGAATTTTTGTAACGATCCACTGCACTGGGACGGTTAAACCCTACCCTATGCTTAGAATCATCTCTTCTATTCATCATAAACAAGAATGATGAAATCTAATTTTTCTTGAATGTTGAAACGAAAAATTAATTCTCACCCTGTATTCAAGGTTCACAAGAATTTCTCGACTAACTGAAACGTTCAGAATTGCGATAAAAAAAAGAAAGTATTACTCGATCGCCAAAGGTGCGTTCATCGAGGTATATACGAAAGTCGCGTCTCTTCAACAGTAATGTTTCATATACCGGGTGTCTTGAACGCGTCGCTAACGAGACACCCCGTTGAGCTTGCTTTAATGATCCGTTTCAACGCGAGAAACGATTCCTCTTTCTTTGACGCGTCCCTCTGGCTGCTGGATTAATTCGAAAGTTTTCGTCGCGTTCCTTTCGATGTGATAATGAGGCGCCATTACTAGCGATGGATAGGTTCGTAGTGGTTTCAGATTAACGACTCTGTCTTCAACATTGTTAGCAGAGATTATGAATTTCATTTTTGATACGAAAAATGGAAATAAATAATCAAATGTAAAAGGTGCATTAATACAGTGCGTAACAGAAGTTGAAAATTTATATATAAAAAAAGAAAAAAGAAAATAGTTTAAGAGTAGCATAAAAAACGTTTAAATTGTAAAAATGTTTTATTTACCGTATTAACCCATTTAGCCCCAAGTAGAGAAATATGGAAAATTTTAAACATATGATTATTTATCGCTGTTGGAATCCAGGTGAGGAAGCTAACGCCGATTATATTCCAATGATATAATATTTATCGCGACAGAGATCCTTGTTGCACGCGGATTTCGTATTGCAAGAGACGAACTGCGCGTAGTGATGAAACAGTGACTGCTTTTGACTGGACTGGTTCTCTTTTGAAATTCTTTTGTAAGGGAGTTTGTAGGTGTATTTAAAAGGAGTGGATTTGGAGAGAAGTTAAACTTTAGTTCTAGTGACGAATTGCTGGAAGGGACTTTGAAGGGACAGTCAGCGAGTATGTGAGTAATTTGATTCAGAAAGGTCATCATAAGACATCCTCTGGATTACAGACCTACAGCTCATAGAATATCTCACAAACCATGCTTCGTTTTACAGTCTTGAACGCTGGTAAAAGATATGTAAAACGAAAAACATTCACATAGTAATAAGCACTTATGATCTAAAAGAGGAACAACAAACACCTTATACAAAAAGTGTAAAAACCCTCAACAGGGTTAACATGATATAAAATATAATTAAAAAAAAAAAAAAACTGTTTTGACCCTGCAAGGTTTATCTGCAGGAGAACTTCGTGATTTAATATTACTTACGAAAGTGTATGAGAAGAAGTTTAATTAATTTCGAAAAATTGTTTGGATTGCTGGTTTTTCTGTAATGGAATGTTGTGTTTATGCGACTTTGTGCCTCTGAGGAAGTGCCATTAAGTTGCCCAGAAACGTGAAATATGCATTATAATACTAGACACTACACAGGCGAAGGTAATGCATAGGAATGTTTCCATAAAAAAAGAGAGAGGGAGGGAGAGAGAGAGAGAGAGAGAGAGACGTTTCAATTTGTTCAAACCTTCAGAACATTGTAGAATCTAGGTGGAAGGAAAAATAGTGGCAAGAAAAAATATTAAACAATTTTTTGAAACTTTCATTTATAATTAAAGTATGAGAAGACAGAAGTTATTAATGAAAATTTGCAGAAAAAAATTGCTAGCGAAATGTGGCATCAACGCAACGTTGAGACTTAATGGATTAATGTCTCCTCTTTTAATTTTAAGCATTTTAAATATTTGCGATCACTCAGTATGATTGTCAACTTATGGTTTCATTTCTACTGTTTTTAATTCCATCATGATGAATTGTTCAAATTAGAGTCTGAGAAATTTTATTGCATATTGTATTTAATATAACAAAATTTGAAGAAAATGGAATAATTCTACGAAATTTTGTAGCGGAACAGATTTATATTTTTTGTTTCGGAAATAATTCTGTACTATTGTAATTTTGTAATACGAAATGTATTTTTTATTTTTATCATTTGCATCACTGAGAACAGTTTTGTCTGACTTTAGAATTACACTTTAATTAAATTTTAGCATCTCTTGCAGCTTGGTATAATTTTTTTGCGCTGTGCATTTGTCAAATTGATTTATTTAAGTATTACCGTAGAATTTTAATATCGACAGTATTTCTGGCACAGTAACGGCGCAGACAAAATTTTTATAAAAGTATTTCTATCTGTAATAACTGAGAACATGGAAAATTTTTAATCATAACCCCTGCGTAGATTAGTATTACCAGATCTATGTGAAAAAAGAACTTTTGCCGAATTGAAAGAACGTCGAATACAGAATGTAACAAAAAATTCGAATATAAAAAATGAGAAAATATTGAAAATAAAAAATTTCGAAAGTAAATAACTTTTATGTCTGTCGTATAAATATTTTTACGTGTAGAAAATGTACGTCTATGTGTAATCAGGAAATTTCTATCTTTGTTCGTCGTTTTTCGTTAGTAGAAACGTGGACGAATTTTTCGTGAAATGAAAAAATAAAAATTAACCGGTGGATGGTAATTGCGAAGAAAAAATGCAGTGGATTGTAATTTTGAATCAGTTTGTTCGCCGAAATGAAATTTCTCTTAACCATAGAATTCATGCGATTTTATTCGAATGAAAAATTCATTTCAATTAGAACGTATTCAGGCTTCGATTTTTTCGTTACGTTTGCATTTTCAGTAATTCCATTGAAGATTGTACATTTCTGTTACGAAGTTCATTCATTATTTTTGTCGAACAGAAATTTAACGCATGTACAGGATAATTGGTTAACAAAACATACAGAAGTATGAACACAAATATAAAAATTGAACTAATTTTTAAGCAACATTTTTATTCTTTGAAATAAATTTTATTTATTTTACAAATCAGTAAAATTACTAATAGAACGAGTATAGAAGAGATTAATCTACTTTAGGTGAAATTTCGAAAAAGCTGATTTTTTAGAATTTTTAGGAGTGCAGAAAAAGATGTTTTTTGGTAATTTTAAAAATTCAAAAATTTCCTTTCAACTACTTATTCATTACACGTTAAAGAAGTGAAAAATCAGAAGAAAAAAGGAATCGATGTTTTGAAAGTGGAACCTACACTGGAACCTTTCTCCTTTATAATGTCATAAACCTGGAATTTCAAGAAACTGTTTTTCTATTTGATAGGAAAAATATTCTAAAAACATTATAGACAACTACTGTTTGATACGATAATTTTCTTCAAACCTAGTTCATTGTTTCCATGAACATACTTCATAATCAACTATACAAAGATTTTTAAATTTTAAATTTCATAAACCTGGAATTTTAAAAGACTTTTTCAATTTGATAGAAAAAATATTCTAAACAAAACTTTAAAGAATTGTTTAATATTATAATTTTCTTCGATTTTAGTTTATTGTTTCCATGAACTTCATAATCAACTATACAAAGATTTTAAAATTTTAAATTACATAAATCTAGAATTTCAAGAAACTCTTTTTCAATTTGATAGGAAAGTATTCTAAAAAGACTACAGAGATTTTAACATTTTAATGTATCTCTCGGTGTCAGTTTGACACAATGGTAAAAGATCAAGGAAATAAAAAAGTGAATAATCAGTTTTGTAAATTCTTTTATTGAGTATAAGGAGGTATCATTAGCCTATGCACTGTGCACATTTACATATGACAAGTAGTCCGTGTTTTTGTTGGAGTTACATATATGAAATGACTATTAGAAGACGTCTTGCTTTGATCGATGTATCTTGTATATTCTACATAACTGACAAAAGATTAAGAGCCCGAGGAACACGTATACATGATTCTATGTATGGTTGCATAGAATATATAATATTATTTACAGTTCCGAAGTTATTTACTACATATATAGTAAGTAATATATGTAATGTTATTTGTAGCTCTAAAAGCATTATTTGTCGATACAAAGCATGAAATATGTTTAATTAAAAAAATAAATAAATAAATAGAGGTTAAAATGTTTCATAAAATCTTTTTTATAAATGGTAGAATCTGTCGTCTGAAAAGTATATCAATTTAACGCGAGGGACGGATAAAGGCTAAATTATAATACTATAATTTTCTTCAATCCTAGTTGATTGTTTTCGCGAAATTCACAATTAACCCATTTGCATTAGAGACTTTCAACAGCCTATCGGCCCGTATTACCACGCATCAACCAGTGCTTTACCTTCAGTTTTGCTTAGAAATTACGTATAGTAATCAATTAAAGAAATAAATCTTCTTGCTCATAATGCACTAAAAGCTCCAAATTTTATTATACATTATTCACGAGAAGTACGCAGACTTTTTTGACGTTTGACGATAACTGACAGTCGTCGCTAGCCGATTATTCCGCGCTCGATGATAAGTGACACCGAGGATGCAGATGTGTCAACAACAAAAAACAGAGAAAACACTTGGAAATTAACCACCAATGAAACCTGCAAAGATAAAAGAGAAGCACGTGAATTAATCAACAATTAGAAGTAAAATAAATTAATTCTCTGCTATTGAATGTAATCCTAGGACAGATCTATCTGAGTATATAAACACGCATCGAACAATGAAAAACGAAAAGAAGGAACGAGAAGAAAACAAAAAAAAAAGAAGAAACAAAAATGGCAGAGAAAAGAGGAGGAGGATCGTCGTTGAAAAAGCTCGCAGCAGATCGTATATCCCGTTGAACGATAATAAGAGGATGGAGGCCGATACGGTGTGTCGTTCAATAGACATTACCGGGTACGATCTTGGAAAATGGCGAAATCGCGGTGTCCCGCCGCTGGCAAATGGAAAACGGATCCCTCGTATGATTTTACTGCGCCACGTGGCCAACCATTGCTATTGCATCGTCGCGTTACCATTTCTTTCTGAGTGGAGAGGGGATATATTGTAATAAAATCTCCTCGAATTCACAGTTGAAGATTTTGCTGCTGTAAGAAGGGTGCAGCTCCAAATGTACGAAATTTTGAAAAATTAATGGAAACATTTTTGTTAACGCTGTTTCTGTTAGACAATTCTTTTCACTATCAATTAAGCCCAAAAATATTTGATTAACAGTGATGTGACGCTGTGTATTAATAGTGTAATTTGATACAGTTTAATCAACTTGATGTACAAAATTCAAGAAAATTGAATATCTAGACGATTATTCGGAAGCAATTTAATTATATCCTATTAACTTATAAATTTCGATATATTTTCATATAGTTCTATTTAAAACAAAGTCAGCAGTACTTACTGAAAAAAATAATAGTTTTTGTTATTTTGCTCGTGAAATCCCAAATTTATTAAATTGACCAGTTCCATAAATCTAGTGTTAACCATTTAACGGCGAAAGGCGTATATATACGTTCTTACATGTATATTAATGAGAAATGTATACATACGCTATGCAGTTTTTGTTCGTTACACTATATTTATTGTTACTGGATATATATTGAATATCGCGAATTGTTTCGATTTTTATCAACATTTTTCACGCGAAAAAAGCACGTGCATTTCTAGTTTTCAAAAAGTTAATATTCGCAATATTTGTAAATATTGTTGCGACTCATAATCAATGACTCAAAAAAAAAAAGACTCATAATCGAGTAGAATCTAGTGCTCGATTAGCATAGCGTTTAGAAATGCCCTAATAATTGAGCGTAGTCTAATACTCGAAAGTTATTTCTAAGAGGTTATGAACGACTGGATACCTGTTGATAAAGAGAAAAATCTAAAAGAAGGATCTAAGCGGTTATAAAGTTTACTAATGATTAATAAACGTTTACATTTAAAGCTATTTATTCTAATAAATCTTTCACTGAAATATTCGTTTGCTGAGGAAACTTCGAAACGTAACAATGTTATAAATATTTTCGCCTGTACTTTATTCACTGATTATTTTCTCAGTGTTGCAATATTTTTTGAAATAACTGTATATACAAAGAAACGTTCTTGTACCTGAATAAAGAAGAGATTGATCTAAATTTTTTTAGTAATAAAAAATAATATTGTAGCAAAATATTTTTACAAATGAAAATATATTCGATCATTTCCTTATTTAAAGCACAGTTGTCTTTTTAATTTTATTTTCGACAACAGCAAACAATTCATACAGGTCAGCCGTATAATTGTCGGTAATTCGTGCCTCTAACGCAGTTTAAACGCAAAAACTGTCCGCGCTGGCTGCGCAGTCTGTCACGCGCGTGCTTAATTGAGTACGCTAATTATGGGTGCGATTGAACGATACATGCCACCCCTCTGTGGCTGTTGTGGACACACTGTTTCATCTTTGTACGCCTGTGCCAGCTGTTTGTATCCTCTCACGTCGAACGAGGGTGAAATAAACAGTTTAATAACTGTTTAACCCCTTACTGCACGATCGGTTGAATTTCCAATAGATCGGTGTTGTTCTGTGTTTCTACAACGAAGAATGTGTTGCAGTTTTTCTTGCTTTCTTTCTTCCTTTTTTTTTTTCCTTTTTGTTCGTTTATGGAATGTGGAAATACGTACAGGATATGCGTCGTAAAATGTAGTGACGATATAGAAAGGTGTGTATCTTCGTAAAAAAAGTAAATGGAATTTTTCATTTTAAAAAGTAATCGAATTTGATAGTTCGTTGTGGAGGAATTTATCGTAGAATCGGGAAGGAAGTAAAAGTATGTGAAAAGTGCGAGGCAATATTGTTTGCGTGATATGTTTAATATTCTGGTAAATTATTTTGAAGATTTTTTTAATACATCGTGAAATATACTGGGATGAAACACGATGAATCGAAAAATGTTTGTTCTTTTTCTTAAATTAGCTCTTTATGTAATGTTAATACACACTAAGTTATAACGCAAGAGGTGTTGGATTCTTATACCAACTTAAGTAACTTATTCTGAAAGATAAAGAATAAAAAGAAAGAGAGAAGGAGAATAAAAGGATTTATTCTAAATTTCAAATAGTGTAAATTATTGCAGATTTAAAAATTTTGTAAGAATTTTCAAAGGAAGCTTTCAAAGAAAATGATTTCGCAATAAATCTCCAAAATAGGAGAATTTCACACATAAAATTTCTATTCGCGTTAATTTACATTGTATGTATCATCTTTTGATACTGAAACATCCTGAATGAGAATAGTGAGAAAACAGAAAAATAAAAATATAGGAAAGAAACATAATTATTAAACATAATTATAATGCAAAAATAATTATTAAATTGAAGCAAAATAAGTTATTTTCAAATGTGTTTATTATTTTATTTATCATTTAGTTATTATTTATTAATTTCCGAAAATTCCTCAAATTTTATTGAATTATTTATAGAATAAAGTTATTGTGACTATCAGTAAATTAGGTAATATTTCGGAATTTTTTAAAAGAAATCTATGAAATGGATTGATCTGGAACTTTGTAGGTTTGTTGAAACACATTTTACGAAGATTTCGATTATTTTTTTCCACGTTAAAATACTTATTTATTTAAGAGCGATTTGTCCCGAGTGTCTAACAAAATTTTCTGTCTATGGTTTCCATAAAATCAGTCGATTATAGTGATTCGAAACTAAAAGCACTGAGAAGATGTCAATCTTTATGAGTGGCAGCTGTAACACGACCTAAAATAATCGAAAAGTATTAACAGAAAAAAAACAAGCGTCGTAAAAGAAAAATTTCATTTCTTTTGCGCAGGAAAACGGCTGATTTTGTAACTCGAAAATTTCTGCCAAGTTTCGAATTTTTAACTTCAGAAAACAAGGCACCAACTTTGAAAAATGTGGCTCCGTGAAAATCCATTAATACCCTGAAATTCTATTTCTGAAATGTTAAACTGTATGAAAATGCAGAAAAAGAAGTCAAATTTACACCTCGATTTCCTCGAAATTCCTAAAAATTTACCAAAATCGCCTCCACGAATCAAACTCTTTGGATTATTCCACCCTCTCGTATTCATTTTACACGATCCTTCGCGAATTATCTCGAAATCAACACGCCACCAAAGTTCTATCACTTCTGTAAAACAGTCACGAGCATTAATAGTACAAAAATTCATATATTTCTCTTACATTCTTTTTTTTTCTGTCACATTCAAAACACCATAAAGCAGAAGAGTAACGAGCAAGAAAAAAGAAACGCGTAAAATAACAGGTCGATTAAAAAAATTCTGTTGTCACACTCAGAACACCATAAAGCGGAAGCGTAACGAGTAAAAAAAAAAAAGAACCGTATACACGCAGAATAACTGATCGATTAAAAAAATCAATTAGAGCACGTGCTTCAGGTGTCACTAGCAAAGCGTCTCGTTTCAAGAGACGCAGGCTGATCAAATTTTCGGCGCGGTTGACGGGCAACATGGCGAACAAAGTTTGGTTAGCGCGGCAGCGCTAATTCGGTTTGCCCCGTGTTTTTCGCCAACGGAAAGACGTCCCGGGGCGATGTTGTTTCCTTGTCGTAGACACTGTGTGGTAGGTGAATTTTAAACTCTGTACCACCATCCCTCTGTCCGGCCACATCGCCGATTTTCCCGTGGAAAAATTCAATTCCCGCGGCTCAATGCGGAGTTTAATATGAATTTCATAATCAACGCGCTTTAAACGTTTCTCCGTCACTGTTTCCACGGTCCTCTGCTGTCGGTTTTGCTGCTATTGAACCAGGGGATTCGAGAGGAGAGGAAAAAGGAAAAATAATAAAAAAGGAAGAAATGACGGAACGTTTTAATAACTGGCTTCGTTTAATCATCCTTCAATCTACGCCCTCGTTTCCTCCTTTCTGTTTTGTTCGATTACTCTTTCGCGTGTTTCAACCCTCTCCGATTACTGGATTTCTACTGTTTCCTTTCGTAAAAATTCCACCTTCCCTGTTTACGTGGATGATATTCTGTGAGCCGATCGGAAGAGAGACTAATTACAGTCAACCCTGATATAACACAGTTAATTCGCTCCGTGTTGTATCGAAATTGTGTTAAGGTAAACACGAAAACTTAGAGCTAAGGCGTGTTATATTGAAATTGGTTAGCGTGTAATGTCGAATCCGTGCTAATGAAACGCAGATGACATAGAAATCAAGAAAATGAATTCCGTGTCATGTCGGGTGCTTTCTTTGTTATAGCGTAAAAATCGTTTTACAGCATATGTCTCCATGTAAAAAAAAAAAAAACACATGTTTATTGCACAGTTTTTAATGATATTAATACTGTAGACATTAAAAGTAAAATAAACGCAAAATAGAATTTAAAAAAATTTAAACGAGAGTATCTAAAACTAAACCAGACAAATTCTTGCAATGACAAAAACATAAATGAAAAATAAAATTAACAAGAATTCAGAATGTATGTAAAACTAAACCAGACAAATTCCTGTAATAACAAAAACATACGAACTTAATTTGTATTGTCACTGTCGTCTAAAACCACTGTCGGTCTAACTCGTTTTCCGATAAGAGGTTGGAAATCCTTATCAGGTGTATCTTCATTATTAAATCTGATTGAATTAGATGTAAACATTCGTGTATTCTTACTTTGTAATTCTACCGAAAGTTCCTGATAAGGAAATATGGGGTCTAAAAAATATTCTGTATAAATATTAGAATTTTGTAATAACTTCACATAAAAAATACATACCAGTGCAAAAAGTATTACTGCTATTGAGTTGCGGTAGTAATAAAATTAAGCGAGTTATAAATGTCCTTGCCTAATAATTTACAAGCTTCTTATAATATCGCACTTCGAAAACACTTGAAAGTACAGCATCTGCCTTTATAAACACGAAAATGCCAAATGAATAAGTTCTCAGAAAAAAAGAAAAAAAAAAACTGTGCTACACACTATGCACCGTGAATTCCCTCTTTGATATATAAACAGGGAATTATCTCCCAGTTATTCACGTAATTACGTAATGTTTAATTGGAATGTATTTGTAAGAATTTATGAATTTTTAATTAGTAGATGAAGCCGGCTTTTTTTTTTTAATCTTATACCGCTAACACACTATGGCCAAAATTCTACTTTTAATTTCTGAAATTGAGAGAACCGCTGAAATTTAGAATTTCGTCCTACGTCTTTGACTTAAGCTTAACCGTTTAGAAAAACCAAATATGTCTTTAATCAAAACAGTATGACGGAAAAATTAGTGTTATATGTGGAGATCGTGTTGTCAGAATGCCGTGTTGTAAGAGGGTTGACTGTACATCAAAGAGTCAAGAAAATTGTTAGATTTATTTAGATTGTTTCGTCTTGAAATATTATTGTGTAGTACTGAAACAATCGAACTTAAAAGTTCCTTTTGTGTAGAATTTTTGTAGGACATTGTACGACGAGAAAGGAAGTGAAAATGAACGAAGAATATGATATAGTATATTTTCTCTTTAATACAAAATTGCACCAATTTTAACAGTATTAAAATGTCATATTTATACGTTATGTATTAAATAAAATGTTTGAAGTAGCTTATTTTAACAAGGAACATACGTCACTTTTCCTCTTAATTGAGAAAATTGTCCATAATCATAATTATCTTTTGTATATCTTAGTTGAAATATTTTGCTTCAAAGTTTCATTCACTTTTGACATTGTAAATTATTTGCTAAGTATATTTAATGAAAATGCAGTAGAAAATATTATAATAAATATACAGCGTCTCACAGGTTTTAATGGCCAATCTTTATTAGCATTTACAAAGATTGGTCATTAAAATAATTTATTAAGTCGTTTAAAACATTATTAAAATGTTACGGCAAAAATACGAAATAAGAATTGTACTTTTTGGGGAACTTCGAAGAAAAACATTTATTAAAATAGAATAAGTTCGTGTGATAAATTGATACAAAAAATTAATGATGTGTTTACTAGGTTTTCTTTTATTTCACATTTTCTTGTCGACAAAAAGAAAATTTAGTTTTAAAAGTTCCTAATTTGTTTTTTTTTTTTTAATATTATTTGATTATTTGTGCACAATTTGTTAAATATAGTAAAAAGCTGATTGGAAATAAGATGATTCTGTATTAAGCAATTTTTGTGTTCTTTTTTCTTTTTTACTTTTCGAATGTTCGTACTTACATGAGCGATAATGTACATTCTTACAGAAATGATGGAAAGATCGAGAAATGATGATTCACTGTGTCAATAGTGGTGTCTAAAAATCTTAAATAAATCGAATGCGCATAAACATATGGTTTTCGATATCAACATTTCTAGTAGATGTAGAAATTAATTCTTTCCAACTTCTGGATACAGTTAAAGCTTTACCAGAAAGAATAAAGACCTATCAATCATGGAAATAATTCCGATTATCCTTGATAACCTTTTGTCATTTTCCATCGCGAATATTTCGACTTGAGTGATGAAAGATATTTCGATTCCAGTTGAAAAAAAAAATATTTTTATACCTAATACACCAAAAGTAGTCATCGATATTAATAGTCACAGCTTCTGCACGGTACACCGTTATTCTAGTATAGAATAAAAGTTCTCTTTCCTTTTTTCAAACTTCAACAACCGTGACAACATGTATAAAAAGATAATGAAAATGAATTTCCTCGATCGACATCTGAAAATGAGATGTCCACAATGATCCTGTCGGTTGCACTCGTTAATCCTTTATTGTGATACGATATTCACAAGGAACGACAAAGAGTCCGGTTCCTTTCTAGCCCCATAAATTTAATCGGCTTCCGGTTTATCGGCTTCAGCCTTCGATCACGAACGAATCTTTTCCCTCTCAATTTCTTCCACCATCTCTCCTCGCGAAAAGAAGAGCTTCGCGTTCCACCGTGCGACGTTAAACATCTATGGAGGAGATCTACCATCTACCTGTAGAGGAGTGTAAAAGTACTTCAATGTAGTACCTTGGAAGTTCGATGAAATCCATAAAAAAAAGAAATCCATTTCGATTTATGGAAATTGTAGTTTTCCTCTTAAGGCCTTTCCGAGGGATTATTTTTTTTTTCATTCTAGCAATATTATAATTTTGAATAATAATATAGGAATGTCTTTATGTGAGAACTAAAGAATTGTTTATGAAAATATTTTGCAATATGTTTGAAAATACAATTTTTGCTCGTTTCTCACTTGTATTCTTGTTTATTCACTAATTTGTATGCAACAATAAATTGTACGCTAACTCAAATTCAGATTAAATAGTTAAATCTTAAATTAAATAGTTGTAAGTACATTTACAAATAAACGAGAAAACAATAATAACCAAATGATGATTACAAATGCTATGATATAATAATTCATAATAATGAATAAGTGTAACAATATTGTAAGTACGTAAATAAATGGGAGAGAAATAGTATTAATCTAATAATAATTATTCCTATAATAGCACTACAAGTATAGTAGTAAACTGTAAAATAATGATAACAATTTTTGCAAAAATAATATACATAATAATACTACAAATATATAAGTAAACTTAGAAACAGCAGCAATACTCGAATCATGATAATTTCAACAATAATATTGCAAGGAAATAAATGAATAAAAAACAGGAATAATCAAATACTAACAGTTCCTCCAAAAGTGATAAATAAAATAATACTACAAATACAAAAATAAACGAACAGATAATAATAATAATCAAAGAATAATTCCCACAATCATAATAAATATAATAAATATCATAAATACATAAACAAACGAATAAACAATAATAATAATCAAATAAATATGATTCCTGAAATAATATTGTAAATATAAACTCAGGTGAAAAAGAAACAATAATAATCAAGTAGTGATAACAGTTTTTACGAAAACAATGGATACAATAATACTACAAATGTAAAAGTAAACGACAAAATTGAGAACTACCATAGAAAACAACATTTCTTACAAAAACAATAATTACAACAGTAGCATAAATGTAAAAATAAAGGAAGAAAGTGATAAATACAATAATTCACCAAATGAAAAAACATCATAAACACAATAATACTAAAAATAGAGAAATAAACAAATAATAATAATAACCCAATATTAATGATTCCTGCAATTATTATAGATATGGTAATTCTGCAAATGTACAAATAAATGAACAAACAACAGTAATACTATAAATATATGAATAAATGAAGAAACAATATTAATAATCAAATAGTGATAAAATTTTCTATAATGACAGTAAATACAGTAATTCTGCAAATATATAAACAAATGAAGAAACAAATATTATAATCAAATAATGATAACAATTTCAACAGTAATAGTGTAAATATATACATAAGCGAAGAAACAATATTTATATCCAAATAATGATACAAATTTCTACAATAACGATAAATATAACAATACTACAAATATACAAGTGAACGAACAAACAACAGTAATAATCAAGTAAAAATAATAATTTCAACAGTAATTCTACAAATATAGAAACAAACGAACAAACAATATTAATAACCAAATAATGATAAAAAGTTAAATAATAATGTTACAAATATGCAAATAAATGAGAAAACAAAAGTGATAAATAAAAATAACAATTTTAACAGTGATACTATAAATACATAAATAAACAAAGATAACCTAATCTAAATAATGATAAAAATTCTTACAATAATATTCTAGATATAAAAATAAACGAAGAAACAACAATAATCGTCAAATAACAATTGCTACAATCACAATAAACGCAATAACGCTACAAATACAAAAATAAACAAAGAAACAATATTAACCTTTCAACTGGGTTCGTTTGTAAAACAAGAATTGAATCTCTACAGTTTCTAATTAAAAGTCCACAAAAATTATACGTACTTACGTTATTTTGGTTTGCACAAATGTAAATCCAGTGTATTTTATATTTAATACAAGCATAAAAATGCAACTGAAAAATGAATAATCCATTAATAAACAAACTATTCACGTTCGAAGTATTATTGAATCAATGACGAGTTAATTCGTCGTCCGCAGTTAACAGATTGATAACCAAATATCGATAACTCCTACAATAACAATAAATACAATAATGCTACAATAAATACAAACGAACGAAAAACAATAATAATAAAGTAACAATAAAAATTTCTATGATAAATATAATATATGTGCAACAACATTTGCAGAAGCAATAATAAATAAACGCGTGTTTTCGAAAAAAAGCATCAATTCAAAAATCAAAAGTTGAGAATATCCCCTGAAGGATCGAAACGAGGAAATATTCCTCTTGGAGGACGTATCAGTTTCGATTACTCGAACGAACGAGCGACATTCTACCCGGTAATCGATTCTTCTTCCCGTGAGGCTGTTGAAGAGACTCTCCAGGCGACGACTCGATTTCGCGAGCCTTAGCCCCGCGAAAATTAAGCAAACTACCGCGTTTGCTCGTGCTCCATTAATCTCGGTCCACGGTTTATTTGGTCACTGTTTACCGGTTGTTCCTTAAACGCTCCGCGTCGCCTGATGGCTGACGGTTCCTCGTTACCTCTTCGAAACTCTCTGCTCGTTCCTTAAAGAGGGGGAATGAGGTACACACCTGGCACCTTTCGTGAAATGCGTTTTTAAATTGCTGCTTACAAGATACTTTATTTAATTTCGCATTTTCTAAGGAATTTTACGATTGTATGGTAATGGGAGTTGGTTGAACGTTGTAGGGTTTTTGAAGAGGTGAGTTCCTTGGAAATAGGGATGAAGATACGTGTAGATATGGATGTTTGACTTTTGAGAATTGTGCGCAGGGAATTTTTAGGAAATTGGAAATTATATGTGGAAGTTCTAGTAAACATATTTTCTGTAAATGTGTAAGAGTTGTAGCTAAAATATTTTATGGATTATAAAAGAAATTTTAATATAGGTGTGGAAAATTATGAATTATTTAGGGAAATAATAGTAGAAAACATTTTCTGAATTTTGTGAGACATTGAGTATGAATATATGCGTGTAACAATGATGGCGAAATTTTTTTTGTTAATTGTAGGAGAAATGTTAATATGTAGGCGTGGAAAATTATATATGAAAATAGTAGGAATATTTTATGAATTCTGTGGAATATTTGAATATGGATATGGTGGAAACTTGGGAACCACGTATGTATAAAAGTAATAGCAAAAATATTTGGTAGATTTGAATACGTACTGCTGGATATTTATGAATAATATGTGGAAATAGTAGCAATACTATTTTGTGGATTTTATGAAAAATTTGAATATTTATATCGTGGAAATTTAGAAATTATATAGATGTAAAAATAAAATTAAAAATATTTTGTAGATTATAAGAGAAATTTGAATGTATCGGTGTGAAAATTTATGAATTATATATGAAAATAAGAGCAATACTATCTTGTGAATTTTGTGAGAAATTTGAATCCTCATAATAACGATACGATAATTGTATCTTAATAATAACAGTAATATTTTGTAAATTAGAGATAAATATTTATTATGAAAATTTGGGAACTGTGTGTGTATATATAACAATAATAAGAAAAACACAGTGAATTGTTTGTAGATATATAAGTACGAACACTAATATTTTGAAAAGTGTGTACACAATTAACGCGAAAAATATTTGACGAATTTTTTCTAGAAAAAATAGAGTACAAGCATTCGTAACTTTCATACTATTTGCAAGAATGACACGTACAGTATCTCGTGAATTTTTTACAAAAGCACAAATGTACATGTTTATATACCACAACAGCTACATTTTACGAAACTAGTAAAAATAAAAAGAAAATAAGATGTCATGAAACGAACATATTTTTAGATGAAGTGTCATATAGTAGATACTATATTTGTGCTTCTTATACTACTTTCCATTCCTTTTCTTAAATTTGCAGTTGGTTTGAAATAATCATAATAATCTTATCTTCTTTTCAGCGATAGCTACAATTTTATAAAGTAACCAGTCTTTCTCAGAGAAAGAAAAAACATTGCAAACATTATTTATATATTTATTATTCAGATGAGTAACAGAAAAAGAATTAAGGAAATTAGGAAGAACAGAATGAATTTAAAAAAATATTTGAAAATTAATTTATCTGATCAGTAACAATATGTAAAATCCAATTCTGCGTAAAAATTCAAGCAACGATAATTGAAAACGGTGATAAGATGAGGAATAAAAATGAAAAGAAAGCGGTAGTACTAAATATCAAACAGAAGAATAAGAAAAAATGTAGTAGTACTAAATATCACAAAGAAAAACGAAGCTCAATTGATGGTAACGAATAACAGAATTATTAATAGTAATAGTAAACGATGTTATTTTTTATGAATATAAAAAGTAGTAAAGACAATAAAAAAAAAATAATGGTAACAATAATAAGATAATAAAAAAATATATATATCAAATAATTGTACTTTACTGAATATCAAAAATAAAAATAAAAAAGGGCAGTACAAAATATGAAAAATAAAAACAAAAATAAATATACTGCTAACAGTAACAATAATAAGAAAAACAATGATAACAATAATAATATAACAAAAAAAGGTAGTACTAAATATTAAAAATAAATACAAAGATAAATTGGTAGTACTGAATAACAAAATTATCGATGATAATAGTAAACGATGAACAAGTTTGTATAAAAAGTAGTAATGATAATAAAAAAGATAACAGTGATATAACAAACAAAAAAATGTATCAATATTTGTATGTTTTCCACACGACGTGTCTGTTCACTGGATAAATAAATAAATGAAAATAATATTGATCTGCAAAGATTGCTCGAAGCGTCGATGGTTTCTTCAACGTTAAACACGAAGCTGTACAGATAGTTTCCTTTTAGCGTGTCGACGAAATTCGGCTTGCCAGAAATCTATTTGCCCGTCGTCCACAAATCACCAGAGTCTTCGATCCTTGCTAATCCCTCGGACTTGCGGTAGGGTCGTCGAAGAAAAGGATTTCCTTTTCGAGACCGACCAGTTCACCATGAATTTTCTTTCTTGTTATGGATCCTCCACTGAGCTGTAACTCTTCCCTTCGTAGATTGCGCCTTGAACTCTACTACTCCCTTCATTCGTTTTCTTTCCCAGTTCTCCTTGAATGGCTAATTTTTGACAAGTGGTTCCCTTCAAGAACATTCACGTGAGCTCGTTGGTTAAACACACTAGCTACGAGTCGATATGTACAGGGTGTCATGTGTTAGGAATTTGCGAAAGTTTCCATCGTTTCTCTTTTTTCTTTTTCTTTTTTTTTTAACCAATGTTAGGTTATAAAAATTGAAATATAGCGAGTTTCGATTTATATTTGGTTCCTCAAACTTTTCCTTAGTTTTTACAATAATGTTAATATTAGGATACTCAATACTATAGACTACTAAGTCTCTGCTATTAATATTTCGCGAAATTCTGACATTTTAACTCTGAACTCTCTGACTCTTTCCATGCTAATCTGCTCTCTGTTGTTTCCACTATTGTTATAATTAAGATACTCAATACTATAGACTACTAAGTCTCTGCTATTAATATTTTTTCACGAAATTCTGAAATTTTAACTCTGAACTCTCTGAACTCTCTGAACTCTCTGACTCTTTCCATGCTAATCTGCTCTCTGTTGTTTCCACTATTATTACAATTTGGATACTCAATACTATAGACTACTAAGTCGCTGCTATTAATATTTTTTCACGCAGTTCTGACACTCCAACTGAACTCTCTGACTCTTTCCACACTGATCTACGTATTATTTCTGTTATTTCCACTCTGTTCTAACTTCTCGCGTGTCTCTGATACCTTTCCTCATTCTTTTGCTCCCTCGTTTTCCTTTCCTCTATTTTTCTATTTATTTCACTCCACGCGAACATTCTTGAAACTCATTCGGTTACGTGCTCCCTAATCTTTAGGTGGCCACGCACTCTTTCATCTTGTGCCAAACACATTTCATTCATACCCCTATTCTTTTTCCTCGGTCTATTTTCGTCAGAATCTTTCAATAGTTATTATTGATATAGAAATGATATCTTTTCGATTTTTGGATGCAATTAAAGTGTCAGGTTGTAAAAATTAAAATACTTCTTCGTTCACGCAACTTTCATACCAAGCTGAACATTCACTCGTCTATTTTTCTGGTTCAAACACTCAGTTAACATGTTAACACTATGCAATCCGGCGTCGAAATTTTTCAGTGACCAATAAAGATCGAAATGTTTGAGTAAATAAAATTAATCTTTGAATAAACGAATGAAAAGGTATTGGTGCATATTTTTCAGTCTGAAACTTATTTTGTAACTTACTTTATTCATCTGTCATTTTGACGGGTCTTGGTATATTTAGGTAGATAATTAAAAATTTAACAAGCTGAAAATATATTGAAATATAACAGATATTCCATCTTATTAAAAGCCATTATAAATTCCTACAATTATATCAACATATTCATAATCTTAAAGACAAAGTATCCGAAACCCGTCATTTTGAGTGTTAAATGTATCTACTTTAGAAATCATTTTTTAACCAATAGGATTTTAGTCAATTTCATACTGACGACAGACAGACACGTACAGGAACCGTTTGACAGTACATATCTCGACTCACACACGCATACACTCTTGTAAATATACACGGTCTATCGAGCAGAGTTTACTTATTATTTTGCATACACGAAGTACAGAGTCCACTGTCCACAAATTTAAAACTTCTTCATTCAACAGAAACAGCGAAGTCGTTCAATCGTTGCGAAATTCATTTACTTGGTCCATAGAATTTGTTTTTTTATTGGAAATACTTTCTCGCGCTTTCAAAGTGCCTACGTTTGTTTACAATTCCAGACTTTCGTGTGAGCTTTTTTTACTTTCGTTCTGCTAGAACTTAGAACATTTGTTAAGATATAACCATTGAAATCGAAGGTCTATTTTCTCCTCGCCTAAGAAACCATTTCTCCCGTCTAAGCCTCGCAGCAACCACTTTCATCCTAAAATTCTCACAATTCAACCCAAGAGACACCATCCAAAGTGGCGATCAGTCTATCGAGAGTCCAGTAGAACGAGAGATCGGTTCAATCGAGGGTTGGACGCTCGAATAACGCGAGCGTCCAACTCCTTGGGGAACCACGAACCCGGTGACGGGCTTTAAATAAATAAAAGAGCTAGGAGAAGGGAGAAAGACACGAGCAAGGAGGAATGGAACAGATCGAGGGGAGCATCCAGGGAGCCATGCATCAAGCTCCATTACCCTCCACAGGCTAACTGATGTTAGACCAAACTGAAATCCAGGGGAATCTGCTCGCCTCGTCTTCCGTAGCTTCATGGTTTTAGTATGGGGGATGTTACTGTAGTTGGATTGGATTATAGTTGAGGATTTGGGTATCTTTAATTCCTTGAATTAGAATTTCTTCTTTTTTCTTTCATTCGGTAGATCATGCAGGATCTTCCAATAAGAACGGTAGAACTTTGAATTGAAATGAAACGAAAGGTACGAAAGACAGTCTACTACCCACTGCTTTATTTTAAAGTACATTCGATGGCATTATACATGAAATACATACCACATAAATGACCAGAAATAGTCAGTGCAAAAGTTTCTTCCAAAGGCCCGATTTTACATTAAAGTACAAGCAAATTGAACATATAAAATTTGGTTATTTATCGTAAAGAATTGTATTGCATTGAATATAATTTACTAGCCGTATATATACGACTTTCGTGTATAATGATGAGTATGCAAAGGGTTAAATAGATTGTGTCACATATGTAAGTATTATTTTTAATAATAAAATAAACCTTGGTACGTATCATGCAATTCATTAGATGGAATACTGACGTATTTTCAAGAATATGTGGAATAATAATGTATTTCGTTATACTTACAACTTGACAAAGGTATTATCATGAAAGAAATTAGGATTTCTTTAATGACTGTGTCTGTTATACTGTTGTGTCTTGTTACTCCTTATTTTAATTTTGACTTAAATGAGAAAAATTGAAGAATAATTTATTACTTGTAAATTATTCTGAGAATTCAAGGTTCATATAAACTGAATTTCTTTCTGTTACAATAAAACACATTATTCATCCGTTAAGTAGATAAATTATCGTTCGTATTAATTCTTAAGTGGCGACTAAATAAGCTTATTCACACCCGAAACTAAATAAAATAAAATATTATGAATTATAAAATAAACAAAATATCATGTAACATTAACTCCTGATACTATCATCGTCTTAAATTGTCTACTGCAAATAATCTGCTTTGTTCACTTGAACTCTTTTCAAATTTTAAAGAAATCTACAGCAAGTAAGTATCTTAGATACTAAATAATCACTCATCGAAGTTCTTCATCTTATAGAAATCACAATCATTTCTACTATCAGTAAGATACATTGTGCAAAGTGTTCAGAGGTATAATTGCACAATTCTACTTTAAACTGATAAACAAATTGTCTAAATGTGTATACAGCGGACAATTCTTAGTTCTATATGTGACAAAGAATTAAATAAGTATAAATAAATATAACACATAATCAGAATGAAACTGACGCTGAATTTTATCCAGTTCTTAAGCAACTCTCGACTAGTACGAGTCATAGTTTTAAAATCCAAGTACACAGTGCACAGTCACAAAGCAGACAAGCTTGAAATTACCATGAAATTACCACGAAATTTACCGTCCACCATTTAGACCCAACAGTATTTCACGATTTTTACGCAGATTGCAGCGGCGCATGCGAGACTTTCACGGTCCGTGGTGAGCAAAAGAAAGGAAAAAATGAAAAAAAAAAAAAGGCAAAACAAACATCCATCAGACGAATATCACGCGAGCAACTTGTCGCCCTCCGTTCACAGACGATCTCGCGAGCGATTTTATCAAGACGGTCACGCGACGCGCGGGAAAACTCGAATTCCCGACGAGAGGCGACGGGAACCGTGACCGGGCGAAAAAGTTTTCACGGAAACGCGATAAAAACGAGACCTGGCTCTTGATGATGGATGGATGGATGGATGGGAAATGAGGGGGGAAAGTGAGCAGCCATTTCATATTTTTAATCTGTCGCCTTGTTGATTGGGTAATGATAGAACGAACAGCGCGGTTGATGCAAGCAAAAAGTAGTGAACCGAGTATGGGCAACTGGTGCCCGCGCGGGCAAAATCTCTCCAGAGAGAAAATTGTGTGACTTTTTAAAGTTTTTTCTCGATGATTCGATACTTTTGACTTGGCATATTTTGCGAATAATCATGGGGAAAGTTTCGAATAAAATTTTTTTTTAAGGTTCTTCGTCGCAGGTTGTTTTGTATCGATAACTTCTCCTGACGACAAATTAGTGACGTGTGGAAGGATTTGAAAAAAGATAGCTCCAGTTCACGTAACACATTCAGAATAGTTGCCTGTAACGTGACCACTTGTGTTGCCATAAAAATCCACCTTCAAGACTCCTCTAACGCAACTCATTTTGGAGACAAAACACTGGTTTAACACGTTCATGGCGGCGCAGTAATTCGTATGATAATAGTGGCTCTGTTATTTCTACTTTTCTCCATCGGACAGCGCTACTAATTTGATATCTCTCATTTGAACAGTTTGACGTCCGCACATTTTTTTACACAATATAATTGTTAATAAAAAAAGCATTAAGATCACTAAACATTTTTTTTTTATTTCGTCATCATTAGAGAATGTTTTCAAGGGTATTTTATAATACAATAATAAATATAAGTCTTCGAAGTTGCGAAGGCAGCAAAAGACGGTATCAAATTAATAGAAAAATATTAGCTTACAAGACTTTAACAAAAAATGTCTGCGAAATTGGGAAGCGTAAACAATGAAAGCAATTATTTCTTTAAAAATGAGATCAGTGTGTATTGATGTACAAACATCGGAATTACGACAGAAAATCATTTCTCTACGCCGTATAAAAATAACGGCCCAATGTCACACGTGCGTGACAGCGACCGTCAAAGTGTTAACTTGATTCAAGTTGATAAAGATCAATTTGAATAATTGAATAGTAGTTTGAAAATAATCTCATTGTTTATTCACTTTGATATTGTAGAGCGTATTTATGCATTTAAAATATACTAATAAAATAAAATAAATTATAATTCCCATCTTTGTGGAATTGGAACATTATAAAGTGTTGATATGAATTATATTCAATCACATGATGTTGAAATAATTATTTCTATTTCCTTCAAAATCACAGCAACCGTGCTATTAGGCTCAGTGGTCAATTTTTTTTTTATCGTGCCACTGTTTTCGTATAATGGTTTTTATTATTTTGTAAATTTTCCTTTGTAATATTTAAGTTTTTATATGTACTAAAAAATGAATCATATTAATGGATATGTATTAAAAAATAAATGTTGCAAAAATGGATGATTAATCGGATGAATTCATAATAATATCTTATCTTGGTTCATTTTAACTCTTTCCACTTGAAACTTTTGCACCGAAGTTGAATATTTTTTAGTTTCTTTTTAGCATAATTATTATGATTCTGTCGATTAAAATTGGAAAAATCCAAGGGTCCGTTACAATTCATAGCTACTTACGATTCTGCAGTTCTTTTTATCGTTTTATCTTTCCTCAAAATCTATAACATTTATTTGTACTTCGTCTTTCTTATGTTACTGTCACAATCAGTTTCACTTTTTACTGTTATTCTAATCTTCCGTTTCCTTGAACCAATTATTTCACTCAAATCTCTCATTTATGAAATTATTTAGTCTCTAAATAATCTAAAATCGAACTTACCTTCGCTGTTACTAATATATACTATCATTTATTATATTATTATATTATATATATACATTTATTATATTATATATATATTGTCATTTGACTCGATCTTTGTAAGAATCAAAGACAGACTAATGTACAAAATAATAATATTAATTAAACACAATACCGTATTATGAAATATATATAGGTGAAACATTTAAAATATAAGAGAAAGAATATTTGTTAACAAAAAAAAAGGAAAAAAAGAAATAACGGTTATTTTCGCCTCTTAATTGTCATTCAAGTTGCTGTATCGAACCAATTGGCGATTGAGAATCGCCTCTCGAGTACAAAGGATAAAAACCTTTGACTACCAGATACACCGATGTACATTGATTAGCTTCGTTTGAACCACTGATAGTACAAACTGTCTGATGAAACAGCCATGTTTGTACGACGTGTTAATGAATTTTGTAATTATAAAATAGCAAATAAGAAGAAAAACTGGGAAATAAACGATGTTTTTTCATGCTCTTCAGTTGTTACAATACGCAAATTTGGAAGCAAGGAATTATCTACATAATAACAGCTTGTTCTGTCATATATTAAAGAAGTACCTTGTTAGACGAGAGTTACGAGTTTTGAAAGAAATTTAAAACGAACTCGAAAAGGTAAGATCAGGTTGGTTTATCACAGCAAAAGTACCTATTGCGTCCAATTTACAACACTTCAGTCTTTGTTTCGTCTTAAAGAAAAAAAGCAGAACATTTCTTCGCCACATGGAAGGCTTTCGTGCTAATAGCCGTAATTGTAGACAGGTAAATAACTTCGACAAGTTATCACCAACTTGTCTTGCAGCAATTAAAATCACAAATGTACAAAACTCTCAGTTGTAGCTTATAAGATTGTTGCTTAGTTATTGATTAAATTATTTCACCTTTCTTTTCTTTTAAGTAAGAACTTTCTTGAAGAGTTTGCTTTACAGTCGCGACTCACGCTAGTCCTATTGTCGATCGCATTTTTGTGCCACTGCTTTTCTTTACCACCTTTTCTTTCCTGAATTTTTCACGTTTCTGTTGGTATTTCAATAATTCTGCTAAATATTTAGTAAAATGTTACGTTTCTGTGTTTTCTAATTTTCCAGTTTAGCAAATTTTCTATGAAACTTCATAGATTTCGGTGTTTCCGTTGCGAAAAGTTTTCAAGGATTTCAAAACGATACTTCCTTAACACGTTGCAACGTTTAGATACAAGGACAAGGAGATTTCGCGTTGTTTCTTTCAATTATGCTACATTGGAAAAAATTGCTATTACTTCTTAACAAATTAAAATTTTCTCTACTAACTGATATCTGAAGTTCAAACTCATCGCTCACACGGTGTGTAATCTGTCTCGAATGTGTTTAAGCAGCCAACTGATTTCAATCATGGTATAACAAACATCATTCATACAGCATTAAAAGAGATAAAATAATATTAGACTAATTTGTTCATTTCTTCACTCGTCAAAGGAAAAAAATATACTAATGAGATAACACACTGTTTCTAATGGATCTCAGACTACATCTGTTCTTCATCTCTACTATACAATTATGTTCCTCGTGTCGTCATTCTAATCTTAGTACACGATAAGGACCTCCAGGATATGGAATAAGCCAGTCTTGCAGCCTCTTAGATCTCTGCCCAAAAAATGTTCAAAGATATTCAAACGCATTGTTTCTCTATTGGAATTCGTCAAAAATACAACGTCAAATATGCACCTTATCTGTCGTCATCGTGGATTTTATTAAATTTAATATTTGTTGAGGTTATCGTCATTTGTAACAGCTTATATGTTAGCACTAAAAGAGCGGGACAGTCGACTGATTTTAAAACCAGTCTTTTAACTGCTATGAAAAATTTGAATTATTCATTTGTACACCTAATATCTTGAGCAGTGATTTGTCACACTTACTTTGTTTTTTCTTTTTAATTTATTCCGATGTATCTTTAAATCTACTGTCGGCCGTGGCACGGCCATCAATCATCCTTCGTAATTTGGCGCGTGGAACAATCGACAGCTGGACCGTAAATGGATTTACCAGCACGTATGTACGGATGACCGCAATAATGATTCGTTCAAACAGAATTATGCACGGCCGATGCCACGATAACGACGCTGCTAAACGCGGACAAATCGCTGTTACACAATTCCGCGTCGATGACTGGTGACCATGGAACCAACCCTGGACAAAATCGATCTGGACAGGGATTGGCTGTGGCGGACCTTTCTTAATATTCTCTCTGTTGCTGATCCAAAGCTGGATCACCGGCTGATCGAATTACATCAGTCACTATTCCGATCAGAAATTAATGTCTGTTTCTAATTCTGAAGTATCCAGCAGGAAGCATTTCTTATCGAAACGTTGAATTTTTTAGTCTTTTAACACTAAACCTACCACTACCGGTCAAATTGACCGCTTTCAAACTTTCGTACAATTTTCACATATTTCTTAAACGTTATTATATTTCTATCAAACTTTATACCTTTCGCTGCATATTTTTCAGTATTTACTTCTCGTTTTATATTTTTTCCTGCGATATATGAATTCGTTTTGATACGCGCTTTTGTAAGATATAAAAGAATGTATACTACTCCATTTGAAAAACTGAAGGTCTCCTTCATTTTTTAGAAAATAGTGCAAACACGAAAGATTTATATGCTTTCATTCTTTTTTTTTTCATATCTATCATTTACGAGAGTAACGCTGGCTAGTAAATCTGTGAACACCCTGTATATTATTTATATATTCAACCCTTTGGGTACATTTGACGTATCAGAACGTCATGCATTTCTTTGCCCAATGCACATGACGTTTTGATACGTCATTGAAATTGAGACAATATTTAACATACTCATACTTGTTTATTTGAGAGTAATTTGTATCAGTTGTAAATATTTTCAGTATTTTGGTGAACCCTGATTGGGATATACAGCCCCATAATGGCAAAAGTAGAGAATATATTTCGTTGAAGTGATAGCGACAGTTTTAATGAATGTAGCGAATTTGATCAATCTGATGAAGAATTTTTTAATGACGAATTTCAAAGTGAAATTGATGAAGATTCTAGCGAACTAGAAAGTGATAATGATAGTGAAATAATACCAAGCTGTAAAAGACGTACAAGATACTTATCAACCCGTGATAATGAATTTTCTCGTGAAGAATTCAGAAAATTATTAATAATTTGCTTTTTGTTGCAACTTGAATTTATTTGTTTCAATTATTTCGTAATACTAATTGCCTTAAGTTATCTCATTGTCATGTAGGAGTATATATCATGAATAATATGAAATAAATGAATTCTTGCATAAAATCTACTGCTTTTATATGTCCAAAAAATAAAATGTGCTCCAAATGAAAAAATGTTTCAAATAAATGTGTACTCAAAGGGTTAAATATAATAGAAAGAAACTATATAACTACCGTTAATTTTTTTTTTTTTTTTGGTTTCTTGAAATTGTATAAAAATAAATTTGTGTCCTTTATTTTACGAAAGTTGTTCATTTATTAATTCATTCAATGACAAACTGACTATTATCTACGTTTAATTATAAAAATAGTAACTTTCTTTTTAAGGACCTAGCACGGTAGGTTTAGCGTTACTAGTAGATTTACGGGATTCGTCAGTTTGATGGATTTAGGATATCGTGAGCAAAATTGCGGAAATTATTGTTTCCTATTATTTATCAGTGATTTTTGCTCATTTTTATTAATGGAATAAATACGAGAATGTATAGTGTTTATGCTATTACTAGCCAACGTTTCTCTTACAAATAGTAAATATTAGAAAAAAATGAAAGAGGGAAAAGTAGTTTTTTTTTTGCAAGCTACATAATGGTGTATATAATTTTTTTGTATTTGCACTATCTTTTTTAGGATTAAAAATAATCTTCTAGTTTTTAAATGGAAATTGTGTTTTGACGGTTTAAATATTGATTTTAGTTATTCGAAATCTGTAAATTTGCTTTCCAGAGGCAGTTTAGGTTTTAATTAATTCTCGGTTAAATCGTTAATGGATAAGATTCAAACGGGTCAGTGAACCAGTTGTTCGTTGTTTTGTAATTTTGGTAAAAATATAAGTTTCCAAGGAAAGTTTCTAAGATATTGTATAAAAGGGTGATTTAAATGCAAAATATTTGCATGTTTTGTATTTGGTGGTCGTCGTTGACCCAGAAACTCGATCACCAGAGTGTGAAGATTGGTCCAAGAAGTATCATGTACTTTATAATCAGAATGTAATCTTGGTAACATCTTCGAACACTTTATAATGTCAAAGAGATAATTTAAAAATGAAACAAAGTACAATAAAATTATCAGATTTATTGAGCAATTTTTTAATTATTATACTAGGGTAGTATTTTGAAAAAATGTGTAATTTAAGTATCTTACAGTATTGCAATTTTAATACAACATTAATGTAATTTGGAATTGTATTAGAGTAATTCAAATGAATTCTTTTGAATAATATATTTCACCAAAAATGGATACTAATGTGAAAATAAAGAAGAAACTTCGATAAAATGATCATAAAAAAATTAATATATTTCTCTCAAACTGAAATTTTAGTTAAAATAGATTTAGAAAATGAAGAAATATTTTTTAATAGCGTCACTATACTAAAAAGCGAGTGAATTTACTGAAATGTAGAAAAAAGAAAATATTTCACCGAAACTGTCCTGAAATTCATCAAACTAAAACTAACAAATTTGAAGGAACGTTTTAATTTGATTATCATTCCTAAAACGAAACACATCAAACAAATGTAACTGGAAAAACGCTTTCTCTATATAAAAAAAGAAAAAAAAATTAATCGAGAAAGTTTATGGATTCCTAATAAAATTGATAGAAATCGTGAGACATTAATGATTATTATAATTCTAATTAATCTTGCTTGTTTGGTTTTATTAGGACGTAAAATCTTAAGGCATACTCAAATAATTAAATATCCTAATAAATTAGAATTTAGAAGAATTTTATACCTTTGTTCACATGCATTTAAACTTATTTCAAGAGAGTGATATTTTTTACGTCTAAATTATTAAACTTTTTAATTACAAGATTCCATCAGCCTCCTCCACCATCGAAAACAAAAATAAAAAATACAATGACCAAAAAAAAAAATAAAGATTATCCACACACTCAAAAATCCTTGTGACAAAATTAAAATCAACTTAAGAAATGAAAAAGGTGTTTGTCACCGACAGTGACGATCTTTGCTCAAACAAACCACATACAAACGTATGTAATCGATTAAACATTCACCACATGAAAAAAATAAAAAAAGATAAAAAATATTAACCAGAAGAGTTTATGAATTTTCAGTAAAATCGATAAAAATCGTAAGACAGTTCCTACTAGTTACAAGATTCCATCCACCATTTGAAATCAGCAACAAGAATGACAATAAATTAAAAAAGAGAAATTATCCATACACTCAGAAATCCTCGTGACAAAATGAAAATCAACTTAAGAAATGAAAAAAGCATCTATCAACGACAGCGACGACGATCTTCGGAAACAAAGCACGTTCTCATGATCCAGCTAAACGAATTTCCCCCAGCGGGAAATTTCACCAGAAGAGTCCGGAAATCCCCTAGAAACGTGACTCACCCTAGTGCCCTCCTTCCCTCTCCCCACTTTACGAATGGCAAATCTATCACGAGGGTGAAAATCCACGGAGCGGTGCGACGCGAACGTACGATTACACAAATTATAGTGAAACACGTGGCTAGAAGAGGGAACGGGGGGAGGATAGCATCTCACACAAGTGTGTAAGTTAAATAGGATTCGCAGGGACGTTTCGATCTGCCGATTTCGCGGATCCTCTTTAGCCAGCAGCCACGAAGAGGGCTAATCCTCAACGTATGTCGCGATTTTGCGATCTGCATACTGCTTAGCCACCCCCTCCACCTCCTAGAGTAATTTCCCGGGGACTTAGGCTTGGTTCTCAACGGCTGATTCCGCGCACGAAACGGTTTGCTCAACGTATTAAGTCGTCGTCGCGGTTGGATTAACGATCGCGATTTCATTTGCGTTAGATGGTGTGTTATGAGTCGGAATATGTTGCTTTTTTTTTTTAGGAATATTTATAACATAGAGTCTTCCAATATGAACGGTGGAATTTTGAATTGGAATAAAACGAAGAGTACAGAAGATAATCTATTAGGTTTCATAAAATTGTAAAATAAAATTTTGTTATTTTAATATCAGACTTATCTAATCAGTGAGATACGTACCATTTTGTTGTATGACTTTTTCCCATCTGTGTGGTAACTTAAATACTGACCTAATAGTATTCACTGCTCCATTTTAAAGTACACTCGATAGCATTATATATGAAATACAATATCATATAAATGCGTATCACAATTGTGTTTGATGGAGTGAACATAATGAACCCAATTTTCGATTATTCTGACACGTAAACCAGATTGTATCTAACCGATAACATGAACAATGTTTGCTTCGAGATCATCCATAGTTTGTGGGTTGTTGAAATAAATAAGAGACTTAACATGACTCAACAAGAAAAAGTCTGATATCGTCAAATCGCATTTCTCGATATAATTCTATTGTTAAACTTCCATTTCAGTAAAGCTATAGTTGCAGCAAAAGGGTGGCATATGGTATCATCTTGTTGAAATCACATTCCAGACAAATCGAATCCATCCAATTCACGTGAAAGCAAAGACGAAATCATTGAATGGTAACAGTTACAGTCGCATCTTCTTCATTTTCAAAAAACCACAACAAACAGTAACTTTCTTGAGGCACAATGATCCCTTAATCAGTGACTGAGGATTAGCATGTCCCCAAATTCGACAGCTGTGTTTATTGAAGAAGCCATCCATCCAAAAGTGAGCTTCATCGCTGAAGACGATTTTTGTAGCGAAAATTGAGTTCGTCTATTCGCTTCACCAAACGTAATTGTGGTGGTCATTTATATGATATTGTATTTCCTGAATAATGCCATCGAATGTACTTCAAAGTAAAGTAGTGAGAACTAGATCATGTTCCGTACCTTTCGTTTCATTTCAAAGTTCTGTCGCTCTTATTGAAAGATCTTGTAGCTGCCAAACATAGAATAACTAGCGCAACTATTTGCAACTTGGTATACAATTCTCTAAGAGTTGCTACATGCTAAAAATAACATTAGAAATATACCAGTGGCGGTATCTCTTGACTTTGCACGGACTTATCAAACTTGGTCTAGTATGATTTTGTTCTGTACTTTAAAATAAAGTAGTGAGTACTAGACTATCTTCCATACTTTTCGTTTCATTTCAATTCAAAGTTCTATCACTCTTGTTGGAAGAGCCCGTATTTATGTAAAGAATGTAAAATATCGCTTTTATCCACTGTAATTTGCTATTTAAAATGAGGTTAATTTGTTAATTTTTTTTTATACGTTATTGTATGAGCAGAAGTTGGAATTATTTATTGCATATTTTTTATCTTTGTTTTGAGATTGATGTTATTTATTTTAGCAGGGAAATTACAGTAGCCCGTTCAGTTTATTTCCTTTTAGAGAAAATAAATCGAATGATTTGTTAATTAAAAAATAAAAAAATTAATGGAACGGCTTGTGAATTAGAAATTTAGAAATAAATAGAATAATTTGTTATTTAGATATTTAGAAATAACTTCTCGTCTTTTTGATTGTGGAAATGTTTGGCTTCGAGAATATTTTGCAAAATTACAAACGATCGATGCAGTAGTTTTCGCAGGTATAAAATGTATCGTATTGCACACAGCACAAAGTATACCATGTTTACAGTCTTGACAGAAGTGTGTAATTAATGTGATATTAATGATTGTTTCATGTTTCCGGGAACGTGAGAAACATGTTCCAAAATAAACTTAATTATCTGTTATATTATTGAAATATGGAAATGAATATCTTTAATTACATTTTGTATTTGCACGAGCGTACGTGCTCATTTACATCAATGATGTAGAGATAGCCTAGTGCACTTCTCTTATGATCTTTCTTGCAGAAAGCTGAATACGTGATACACGAGATGAATTATTTCATGCAAAATATCCCCTATTTCTATACTTCAATGAGAGTTTCGCATTCGAAAAATCGTGAAGGTAAAGAAAATCGAATAACAAAAATCATGGTAAATCTTCAAAGAGATCATTTATCAAAGTGTACTCTTTGCCAATTAAAGCGTACATATTATATCACAAGTTATACCTTTTACTTATGAGTTACACGTACACTCCCCGTCCATAAATCATCGAACACTTGCACATATCGACCGAAATGATCATTAAAACGTCTATACAATTTTCTGTCGCGAGTTTATTGTGCTTTTTTCTATATTTATCTATTTTACAGTTATATGTGAAAGGGGAGTGAATAAATGTTAAGAAAAACAAGTATGTATTAACCCTTTGCACTCGAAACTTCAGTGCTGAAGTTGCATTTTTCTTAGTTTCTTTTTAGCATAGTCACTCGTGTTTCATCTATGGTTTCGTCGATTCAAATTCAAAAAATCCAATGGCTTCGTCACAATTTACAGCTACTTGCGATTCTGTAGTCGTTTTCATTGTTCTTGTACTTTATTCTTCCTGACCTTTACTGAGAATCCCTGTGTTGTCAGAATCAGTTTCACTTTTCACAGTTACTGTAATCTTCCGTTTTTTTCGAACCAATTATTTCATTTAAATCTCTCATTTATGAAATCATTGATTTGATCTTTACATAATTTAAATTCAAACTTCTCTTCACTATTACTAATTCCGTCATTTGCTTCGACCTTTATAAACATCAAAGACAGACTAATGTATGAAATAATAATTTTAATGAAATACAATGCTGTGTTATGAAGTGCATATACGTGAACCATTTATACTATAAAGGGGAAATACATTGTTTAAAAAAGAACAGTTATTAATCGCCCCTTAATTGTCATTCGATTTGCTGTATCGAGCCAAATGCTGACTGAGAATCAACTCTCGAGTGCAAAGGGTTAAATACAGCTCCAACTCTATACGATATTACTCTGCATACACATTTGCTTTGCTTCAACAGTTCAAAATTTGCTGAAAAACATATCTGTAGTGTCGTTAAGTGTTTATAAACAAATTTAAAAGGGTTTTTTTACTCAACAGAGACAAACTTAATGCTGAGAAACTGCATCATTTAATATTCTTCATTTTTAGTTCGACAGTCATTATGGTCCCAATGAATACTTCTAGAAAAGAATTATTTATTAAAAAATGTTCAAGTACTGGTTACTTGGTTGCCAAAAAAGAGCACACTGTTCGAGAAATTGCGGTGGAAACTGGTATTTCGAAATCCGAATCCTAATTTTATCAAGTGTTCGGTGACTTATGGACAGGAGTGTGCGTCGATCTGTTATTTTACAGTTACTTAACAAATAAATCGTACACAGAGAAAATCGAAAAATAGATAAATGCTTTCGTGATTGTATGGCGCTTTTATCGTCTGCACCTGTTTGTTTCTTTCTTCCCTTCTACTTGTAATTGCCGTGCACCCTTTGTCGAAGTGTTTCACTAAATTAAGATATGCATTTTAATTTTTGTTCCAGGTAAGATTTCTGGCCTCTTTGACTCCGTTTCCTTTGGCACGCGAGCGGCCCGGTAAGTTAATTAAATTTCTCTTAGCGTCGTTGCTTTGCCTACTACTAGCGCCATAATTAAAAAAAAAAAAAAAAAAAAAACAAGCAAACAGAATTTGTTTACCTGCAATGTTGGGATGGTTGTGTATCATTGTAAAGGTTTCCGTTGCGACACAAGTAATATTTTCAAACTGTGTCCACGTTGAACGAAACTCAGATCGTAGCGATATCAGTTGCTCATTTCGCTTTTCAGCGATTTTCTCGCGGTTTCAGGTTTACGGTATCTTAGTGACATTTTTACTTATTCATGTTTGTCGGACTTTGACGTGAAATTTAAAGAATTTAGAGATACAGCGACTCCCGTTAATATTTGGATATCTTTTCAAATAAAATAACTTTTTTAAAATTGAACCAAATGAACTGAGTTCTCCTGAGAAGTTAGAAGGATTACTTTATTAGACGACGTGTAACAAATATTTTTAAAAAATTGTGATTAGTCGGGATTGCAAAGAACATAGTAGAGTTCTCTTTTCACAACTCTTTTATCGGAGCTTGTAATGAAAATTTAATAATATATGTTTTGTAGATTTCTGTTCGTTATATATATGCTGAAAATTTCATCGAATTGATGCAGGAACAAAGGACAGACATTGAAAGATGTAAGAATTTTTCGATTTATCGCAATTATAGGTGAAAAGTCGTGAGACTTCGATTTTTGGCATTTCTAATCGTTTGTAGCTTATAGCACCGTTAACTGATTTTTATGAAATTTTCAGTACGTATAGAATGGACATAATTTTAGAAAATGTACCTTTTAAATTTTCATTACGGGTTCAGTTAAAAAAGTTGTAAAAGGCGACCGTTACTATTTTCTTCGTATTTTGGACCAGTTGGAATTTTTTCAGAACTGTTTGTGCGCGTCATTTAGTAAACTAATCCTTCTAACTTCTCACGAGAACACAATTCGTTTGGTACAATTTTGAAAAAGTTATTCTGTTTTAGAGAGTGTCCGAATATTAATGGGAGTTACTGTATTTTTCTGTAAATTCTTTAAATTTAGTCAAAGGAATTTCAGTTGTCTAGGAATTGGGCAGTTTCAATTTTCTAGGAAAGTTAATCCATTTTTACACTTCTAGTAATACGGGATCTAGCTTTTCAGAGGATTTAAAGATATTTTTGACACTTTTGTGTTAATTAGAGGCAACGTTTGATTGGAGGGACAGAGAAATTTTTGAGATTGGAGCTTTCTTTAAGGTTACAAACCATTTTGTCGTTTCTAGGACGGGCTCGAAGCCTTTGCGAGATTTAACTCTATTTAACATTCTTTTCTCAACATTTTTTTAGAATTAACAGGAATACCTCGCCGTTATTCAGATTATTCTGATACTTATTATTGTTAAAATTTATTTTCATCAGTTGGTTCATTAATTCAATTAAATAGATTGGTTTTATTAATTTTTATTATATTAGAAAGTTTTATTTCTATACTATTAGTAATTTTCAAATTTAGTAATTCATGTTTAGAAGTTCCATTATTATTAAAAAATAAAGTAAAATAATATAAAATAAAATAACAAAATAAAATAAAATTCTTTTATTTTTCAATAAATAATATTTAATATGGCAGACTAGCGCAATAGATTTTAAGCTCTATTTATACAAATATTTATTTTTTATTTAAAATTGCTATATGATATATGAATTTCAAGATTCAAGTTCTCCTTGTTCTGATAATTTGATTTCTTTTCACAATCTAACAATAATAGTTATTATTATAATTATCGTATTTTCGATATTAATTATTTTGGATACTGTTTTAAATGAACATATTAACTGTTATTTATTAAAGAACAAACGAAAAAATCGTCAGTAGATCTGATAATAAATTCCAAAATAAAAGTGCTGGCCCGTATTTAGGCTATTTCCACTAACAACAGCAAATATTTCATTGCAAATGTACTTTCAATTCGGACTTTGTTCTACTGTAACACAGAAATGTCTATTCGAACAAGAAAAACGAAAATATGCTCAGTAAGAAAAAAAAAAAAAAAGGAAGCAAGAAATAATTCGTAGTCTGTTTCAGCGGAAGGAAACAAGAATCTTCAGTCCGAAAATCCCAGTTTCTTCGATGTCAAGTACGTCGAAAAACGACGTTTAAGGCACGAAAGACCGGCTCGTTAATTAGAGGTGGCCGTGATCTCGAAGAGCCGCGACGCCTAGTAATTATTTCATTTGCCACTTCTCGATTTGACAGTAATTAACGAGGCCACTTGGCCGAGCGAAGCATTAGCGCGTCAGACGTGAAGTCAGCGCCATTCTTCCCCTTGTTTAACCTTCGTTCCACCTTATGATACCGGTGGTCGCGTTTAATTAACGATACCCGCCCCCCTCTTTTCCGTTTTATCCCTTCTAAAGAGGGAATTAGCAGATTCCTGCTAGTTGGTCCTCATGTTTCTTTCGAGATGTTTCGGGGGTATTCAATTTGCTTCCTTTGGAAATTGCAGGGTAATGTATAATGCTGTTGGATGATGAGCAAATAGTATATTGTTTTCCTAAATTGAAAACAAGTTTTTTAACGTGCTATGATATTTCCATAGTAAATAGTGAAATTTTGATTTCGGTAGATTCAATAAAATTAGTTGAAAAATTAGTGTACGAAATAGTCTCCGTCTTTCAAGAATGTCTCAGTTTATTCTCGAATTTCTGTGCAGTACGTACAAATAGTATGTCACTTTTTTAATTCTGCTGTTTTATATAGTCAGTTCTGTTTTTTTTTATGTAAAAGAAAACAGTATATTGTTTTCGTAGATTGAAAAAGAGTTTTTTCAACGTGATATTACATTTCGTTATGGAATGTTTTTTTCTTTCTTTGACAAATTCAATAAAATTGGATAAAAGATTGGAATATAAACTGATCTCCGCTTTTCAAGAATGTCTTCGTTTATTCTTGAACATTTTTTGACATCTCTCCAAATAATAATGACACTTTATACTTCTGTTTTTTATATAATCAGTTTGTTTTCTTTGGAAATTGCAGGGTAAAGTATTAGTGTCATTGGATGACGAGCAAACGGTATATTGTTTTCGTAAATTGGAGAAAAGTTTTTTCAGTGTGATATGATATTTCATTATGGAATGCTTTTTTTTTTGGTATGTTTTATAAACATGGACGAAACATTGAAATGCATAAAGCATGTAAAATGGTCTCAGTTTTCCATAAACGTCTCATATTCATTCTCGAATTTTTCTGTCTACGTAATAATGTCTCTATACTTTTGTTTTTGACATAATCGATTATTTATTTTCTGGAAATTGCAGGGTAAAGTGTGGTGCTTTTGGATGATGAATAGTATACGGTTCTCGTAGATTGAAAACAACAAAAACAGAACATTTTTCAGTGTGATATATTTCATTGTGGAATTTTTTTCTTGGGTAAATTCAATAAAGTTGGATAAAAATCTGAAATGTAAAGTGGTCTCAGTCTTTCAAAAATGTCTCAGTTTATTCTGAAATTTTTGTGAAGTCTATCTAATAAATATATTCCGTTTTGAAAATTTTCTACAATTCGATTAATAATTCTTAAAATCTGGAACTATATTGCGCGTGAAATCTTCGAATAATTTACACTTTATTCCTTTCATTAAGTTTGTAACGTTTCTCTATTTTATTCAATGTATGCAAGAAGTCTCACATAATGTAATCCCTACGAAATTTCAGAATTTAAAATGGAACAATATTCAAGTGTGCATAACTTCCAATTTATTTTATACACTTTGTAAAATGTATTCGCGTGGTTAATCTGGGCAAAAATGCTTTCATACAGATCCCTCTTTTTTCCCCACATTCATTTAAACATCTTCTGCAAGCCTTGAAGCTTGCTTTGCAAGCTTCTGTATGAAAATCAATGTTTTAATTCAAGGGGAATTGTTCCAGTTGACACTTCACGCAATGGAAATTCAAATCTTTATTTAAACGTTGCAGTTATCGTCGTTAGTCGTAACGAACGCGAAGTTTCGCATTATTCTCGGTCTATAGGCGTATTAAAAATGCAACGTTCTTCGAGGTCGGCGATTAGCGTGCTACAAAAAAGCTTAAGGGCGCTCACTATTGTCGTATCGCATAATTACAGAGGAACGTCACGCTTGAACCATTCAATTTCACATGTCACGAGTGTCATACTTTTTTTTTTTTTTTTTTTGTGGTGGACGCAGTCCAGTAATTCGCCATTTTTCCCTTCTGTTATCTTATAATTATCTTAGGATGAAAAAAGCAGAGAAATGCATAGTAATCGTTGAGTTACATCCATTTCGCCATTTTCTTTTAGAGAAAAATTTGCAAGGTTGTCTTTTCGATGAAACTTTACATCGAAAACATTTTTTTGAAGTTTATAAATGGTCATATATTTGTATTGTTTGTATTTTTAATTTTTAATTCATATTTTAGTATTCCATTGCTCAACTTTTGCAGAAGATTGAAAGGTGTTGGAATTTTTTATTTAGTGGAAAGAAGAGGTTCTTGTATATAGTTGTGGTTATTTTAGGAAATACATTTAGCAGCGGGGAAAATCGAACAGGTTTAAATATTTTTATGAATCGAAAACAGAAAATTTATTAGTTTAAGGGGACAAGATAAAAAAAAACATATATATAGAAAATGTGTTTGTAATGTTAATACTCGAGAAATTTGTTGATTAAAAAAACATAAAAATTAAAATATTCGAAGGAAGTAATTAGGAAAATGAATTAGAAATATATAGAAATAATTATGAATTAGAAATACTTCGTGTTTTTCCTGAAAAATATAGGATAGTGTGTTTGGAAATATTTCATTTACCTTCAAAAATATTTTATAAAATTACTGTATTTTAATTTTTCTAAAAAACATATGTATTCAATAATCAGTTCTGTAAAATATCATTATATATACATAGTAACAACTTTTAAAAGAAATATCATAAAAATATCATAATTTATTAATTAAGGTACAAATTACTTTGGTTAAGTTAGGTTGGATTTGTTTTGTATAATGTCTGTATAATTGTTTTTTTTTCAAAACATGTAAGATATTTTGTTTAAAAATTTCTAACTTATCATCAGTGATATTTTATAATATTGTGTTCTATATTTCAATTTTTTTTCTATAAGTATACGTATTATTATACTGTTTATCTCTAATTACTGGCTAACAAAAGATAATTGAAATTACCAACCAGTAAATTCATGAAATTAATTAAATTTAACCAGGTTGGAACGATTCATATATGTACGCTATTTTCCCTGATAAATTTTATCATTAATCCCTAAAAACAATTTTTTCTATAAATTATACATAATATTATACAATTCACATTTAGTCATCAACTGACGAAAGTTCGTTCAAATTGCCAATCAGTAAATTCATGAAATTAATAAAATCCAACCAATTTGAAACGATTCGCCACAATAGACCATTTTCCCTGATAAACATTATCATTAATCTCTAAAAAAAATTTCACTAAACATTTCTTTAAATTTTGCACAAGTTGAAAGTACACTTTTTGCAGAAGAATGATGCTCCCATTTGTGCAGACCGAATAATCAGGTTACAACTTTTGTGGGAGACGATTGCTCGAGTGTCCTCGTGGCCTTTCGAGGGTGAATCGGTTCGTTGTACGATCGATCCTGATCAACGCTGTTCGTTTCTGAACAATCAGAGCCTCGAAGAACCCATCGAAGGTGCTCATGGTTTCGTCGTTTTTCTTCAAGGACTACCATCGTTTGATCACCCTTTCGAATTTCGATTCTTTTCCTCGTTCACTTCCGCTTTTCACCCCTTACCCTTTTCGAACAACCGTAATCTCGGTCTTGGACCAACAGTTCGTGAAGTATATTCTCTAGAAGAGTGAATGGTAATATTGTTCTCCAGTGTTCCTCTTTTAACCTTGCCATTTTATGTCTACTCTAATTGATTGAGTCTTTAAAATAGCTGTTTTACCATTTTAGTATGATTGGGAAATGATGAATTCTGATAAATTTCAGAAGTATAAAAATTTGTAAACCGTGAATGTTGAAATGAGAGAAAATCGAAATTTCAGAAACTATTTATTAATTGTTGCAGCAAAATGATTTGTTTTCAAGTGTTCTTTTTCGAACCTGATCATTTTGTCGTTGTTTTAATGGATCGAGTCTTTAAAGTAGCTATTTTATAGTTTTAGTACGATTAAGAAATTATAAATTCTTATAAATTGCGAAAGTAGAAAATTTACGATTTGAATATTTGAACACGAGAAAATTCAAATTTGAGGATTCATTTATTAATTGCACAAAGTAATTTGTTTTTCGGTGTTCCTCTTCTAATTTGGTCATTTTATCGTTGTTCTAATTGATTGAGTCTTTAGAATAGCTATTTTATAGTTTTATTGTGATAGATTGTGAATTCTGATAAATTTGAGAAGTAGGAAATTTACAAATTGAATATTCGAATGCAAGAAAATTAAAATTCGAGAAACTGTTTGTTAATTACTGTATATAAAATAATTTGTTTTACTGTGTCTTTTTTTGTTCTAAGCTGACTTAACAACGATATTTTAGATAGTCTGTTCAGTTATTTTTTATTATATTTGGAAAATTATGAATTCTGAAAAAATTCAGAGAAATTGGAAATTTACGAATTGAATATTCGAACACGAGAAAATCAAAATTTCGAAAGCTGTTCGTTAGTTACTCTACACAAATCAATTAGTTTTTCTGCGTTTCTCTTCTAGCTTAGCTATTTTATTAAATCTTTCAAAATAGCTCCTTAATTTTTTTATTAAAAATTAAAAAATTATTTATTCCGACTAAAATCTAAAATAAGAAATTTAAACATTGAATGTTGAAACGTGAAAAGATCAAAATTGGGAAAATGATTTCCGAATCGTTGTAAACAAAATAATTTATTTTCCTGTATTTCTCTTCTATCTCGACTAATTAATGAAATATTAGATAACCTGTTTATTTTCTTTTCATGAATTTTGACAAATTCAAAGAAATTCCACATTTACGAATTGAACGTTGAAACGTGAGAAAATGAAAACTTGAAAAGCTCTTTGTTAATTATCCTATAAAAAATAACATAAATATTCTGTTGTAGCGAGGAAGTAATTTCGATTTTGAAGATGTAACAGTAAATCAATTATATACTTCCCCATTGTTTCCTGTGATTATTGTTCAACTACAACAGGCGTGCTTATATTTTTTCCATTTAAATGATTCTGCCAACGAGCAGAAAGGAAGAGATAAGTTCGCGTGGGAGGTTGAAAATCTAGACAGAGAAACGTGGAAGGACCAGAATGAAATTTACCAGAGAATTGAAAGTAGTTGCCAGTTACGCGGCTATTGACAAAGCAGAAATGCATTTGGTGGGGAATTAAAGAAAAATCCAGAGGGAAGAGAGGTAGAATTAAAAAAAAAAAAGAGGAAAAGGAGAAAGAAAGAAGGAAGGATTGAAAAAGTATGGAAGAAGTTAAGGAACAGTTGTGGAAAAGTCTAAACCAAGGGAACTTCGGTAATGTGAATGAAGGAGCATATTAAAGTTATGAATTTTGAAACAAAGACGGTACAAGCTAATTACAAAAGTGAAATTGAAGTTGTCTGAGATAAGATAAGTTCACGATATCACGTTCTTCTCACGAGAAACGGGAATGTCTGTTAAATAAATGCAATTCGATGATTTCAGTTTCAATCGTGTCTATTAAGAATAATTCATTTGTTTTTTTTTTTCATTTACTTCTCGTGAATGTTGTCAGTATTTAACCAATTTGATCAAATTCTTGATACTGTGTTCTGTTAATAGAAAATTAACTTTATTTACTAACTAATCCTTATTATTTGGAAGATCCAGATATTTTTAAAATTGTTAATAGCATAAATACCCAACTCATATCAAATCAGAATGATATTTTTTATTTGCTTATTCCATTTTGCAAACTATTACTAATAAATTTGTTGGCGTATTTATATTATTTATTTCAGTTTTTATTTTATATTTATATCATTTTATAAAAATTATATTCAACAAAGTAAATTTTATCCTTTAAAGCAATTATTTAATTGATCTTTAATTTTTTAATTTTACACACTTTTTATTGAATTTACGGTTTTATCATAACTATTATTTATATATATTTAAATTGGGTAGTGTATTTATATTATCTATTTCCATTTTTATTTGGTATTTTATACCATTTTATGATAATTATATTGAAAGAAGGAAATTTTATCTTTTAAAACAATTACTTTACTGATTTTTTAACAATATATGTAATACCACGATTTGTGGTTTATTTTGTGGTGGAAAATATTTATTAACACTAAATGTACCATACTCGGTCAAATGACTGATATTAAATTTGATATAAATAATTTTACATTGAATTTTTATTGCTTTCGTTACATCTAACTTTGTTGGATCAGTCAATCAGCTTCCAAGCTTTTCTTTTTTTAATGAAAAATTCGCAATGATTTATGAGTGTGATTTTTTAACATAAGTTCGTGTAAAGCTTTAGAATATTTGTATTAAATGTATACTGATTAATAATAGGGTTCGTGTAAGAAATGAAATTTGAAAGAATAGTGATTGACAAGGTATTAGAAAATGGTGCTTTTGATTACCAATTTTATTCCTGCAGAAGCAAGTGAATGTGTTTAATTATTATTCTATGTAAATTGCTAATGAAAACAGTGAAAGAAAAGTTAAAACATAGAATACTAATTTTTAATGCGTTATTTAAAAACATTGACTCTTTTCGAATTGTCATTGAAAAATAGAAAAATCGTCTCTTTCTCTAATGTTTTTCCAGTATTAATATTGGACCAAACATGTTTAATTCTAAATGTACCACACCTGGTTTTAAATTTAATTTAAAATTCTACGCTCAATTGTTATTACTTTCGTCCATTTAATCAGTTTTTCAATTTTTATCTTTCACTTTCTTTTCCTTTTTCGCTGAGAAAAATACATGTAACCTGAATTATCCAAAGGAATTGTGTCCGATAGATTTAGTATTAAATTTCTTCACAAAAGAATTTTTTTGATCGTTAAATTCACCTACAGATTTGGATTAAAAAATGTATGCAAGATTGATTGTTTGCATGTTTTACAAGACGGCTGTATTTATCTAGTATGTTCAAGCCTGACAGGAATCGAGACGTATTTAGACTTGGAAATATGGAACTATCATAGCCAGGTGAACCTAGATAGTTGATAAGACTTATCTCTGGTTCTATTTGAGTGATCCAAACACACGTGTTATTTGCGTGCTACTCTTCTATGCTATAATTCATAGAATACAGATAGAATCTCAAATCATTGAAAACTTGAAATTATCCTCCATTTTCTATTCCTCTGATCATATAAAACTTCTTGAATGATTTATTTATACAACAATAAAAATAATATTCTTGTGTGTTTCGAAACATTTTCTGCAATAGAATATAGGTACACTGACGCTATAGAATACTCGTTAAATTTTTCACATTTCAAGTGAAACCAATTTCACTGTAGAATTAATTAAAGGTGTGATACCCAGACTATTCATTGTAATGTTAATTTTGAAATTCGTCAAACATTCCAACTGAATTGTGAAAAGAGTTCTCAACATTTAACATAAACTTGACGATATTTTCGTGACACTTTGATCATTTCGAATGAAATTTCAGATTACAACATAATATTCGTTCTATGCCTATTATGGTATATTTAAATACAAGTGAACGTATCTTTTTTATTGTAAAACTCATAAATAACTAAATAGGTTAAATTCCCAAAGAAGCATGATTATGATTGCCCACAAACTCAGTGCAATTTTCTCGCAAGCGTGTGTTGCAAATCGTTGTGCAAGATATCTCGAAAACCATGTAACCGATCGACTTGAAAGTTTTCCGTGTACCTTCAACATTGTTTCTGAAACGTGCATTGTGAATTCCTTTAAATTTTTATCTGAGGACCCGGGTTTCGTGAATTTTCAGTATCTTACAGAAATTTTAAAAAGACATTTTCAGACATTGCGAGCAATTTTAACGAAGCACACAAGATCGTGGAAAATTTGTGATCACTCTGTCCATTAATCTTTTAACTATGACACGCTCCAACTCAGAATCGTTAGATTATACGGCACTATATTTACTCGTATATCGTTGGGACATCGCTGACTCTTTAATTATTATAGCAATGGCAAAATTGAAACTGAAAAATGTATTGCAAACACACGACAGTATCGATATCCTTATTCGATGTTCATTTGTACACGATTGCTATGCGTCGTCTAACAAAAGGCCTTCTGTTGCACCAGTTTAGTAAAACATTGAATGTATTGTAAAAAGTAAATTTTATTGGTCGTATATATTGATGAACATGAGAGAGCGTATATATACGCATTTAACCCTTCGACTACAAAAGACGTATATATACGCCTGCACTGATTTGTCAATATATAGGAAAGGTGTGTATACGTCCTCTAAATTTTTCTCACTGTAACATATTTACTATTTTTTAACATCGAATTTATCATCACATGTGCCATAGTAATTGCAAATATTTCAGTGTTCACATGTTTTTATTAATACTGTTCAATCTCAATTTCGCTGTTTTCGTATAATCGAATTGTGAATTAAATCGAATAAACTTATTCCTTTGCTGCATACGTGTATATTTATTTCAATTCGGGATCAATTTTACTATTTTATTCATTCGTTATTTTTCTAGAATTGTATAATGCGCCCTAAAAATGTTTGATTAGAAGAAAACGAGTAAATATGATAAGTAGTGACACTCAGTCGCGGCGACAGATATGCGAATATCGACTGTTCCGTACGAGAGTGCGTCATAATCAAAGGGTTAACAGTCGAGACGTTAAAAAAGGCAAAGAAACTGAAATCTACCAAATCACAGTCTTTCATTAGACACAAGAATCTAACAACCCTAACCAGTCCGATCACAACCTAACCATTGTCACCCATCACAGACGCATTCGCACTCCGCTATCCATCACTTCACTATCACACACCAAGTGTGTATACCACTCATCCGAAACTTTCTCCTGTCTGAAACAACCCTATCCACCCAGCACCGTAGAACAAAACCTCCTCTAAATCTACCAACCACAACAGTATGCCTGCTCTGCCAGCCTGCTTGCGTTCCCTCACAACCAGCAGAATCACTCTAAACGAGTCACCAGTCATCCAGCAAGTCCCCCTCAGCCAAAGAGAGAGAGAGAGAGAAAGACAGAGATAGTCAGCGATCAAGATAGACAGTGTTAAGCAAAGGAGAAAGAGGGGATCAATTATGTATATATATATCTGTACATATATATATATATAAAAAGGAGAGACGAAAGCGAGCGAAACAGGGTTAGTAAAGACGCGCACGGGTGCTCGAACAGTCTCGAGCCTCTGCCACGGTAGGGTGTGCGTGGGGGTTTGCGGGGGTGTTGTACACGGTAGAGTGGGAGGGGATGACGATCAGGATGACGTGAGGGAGGGGGGTGGGGGCAAGGGGATAGGAGAAGCAAGAGCAAGTGAATGGTTGACGCGCAGACTCGACGTAGCTCGTGTAATCTCGCGACTACTCGGCTGTACGCTCGCTCCCGATTGGCGACGCTAGCTCTGCCGGGGTGTGAGGAGCAGGGGGTAGCGTTTGAAAGCCGCGTATACGCGGCGACACGACCCGGCCGCGGCCGGACGGTGGCGGTGGAGGCCTACGCGGGCGTCGCGAGAGAGACGCTGCTCTCAGTTGTGTCAAGCTAGGCGATCGAGTAGGACGCTCTTTAATCGTTCCCGCCTCCGAGTTACTCTCTCACGTACACACACACACCTCCCACACATACACACACACACTGTCTCTCTCCTTCTCTCTTTCTCATTCCGTTTACGTGCGACAGAAGAAAAAAAAAAAAGAAAGAAAATCCAACGGCGACACACACCAAAAAGGCCCCCCTCGATCCAACCGTCACACACACACAGACACAGACACTGGACGCAAACACGAACACGTGTACATAGACAGGCACACACGCACGTACACGCGACCGATAATCTATCGTGCTTACTCTTTGCCTGCTGTTTTATATCGGCGATACGAAGAGAGAAAGAGAGAGATATATACATATATGTATATACATATATATATATTCGTTCTTATTTTCGCACCTCTGAAACCAACTACAATCACTGTCTCTTGAAACTTCTACAACGTCGATCGTTGATCGTTCGTCATCGTAACACTCTCTCTGGACGACGACGACGACGGTGTCTACCCTGGTGTTCTCCACTGATCGCCCGCGGTGTCCGGTTTTCAACACCGCACACTGTTTACGTCGCTGGGCACGCGCGCGTACCAGAGTCCAGCTTCTCGCGCCAAAGGACCCAACCACACTCGTGTCTTTCCGCCGGTCAGTGATAACGCTCGGCACGTGATTCGCCGTTGTGCACGAGAGTATCAGAAAGGAGCGCGAGAGAGAGAGAGGGAGAGAGAGAGGGAGAGGGAGAGAAAGAGAGAGGGAGAGAGTCTCTGCTGTTTGCTACCTATTGCTGTTATTACTACTGCTTTGGTCCGCCTGTCCTCCCCCACCTCTTTGGGAGAGCTCTCTTACGAGACACCGCTGCAAGTACCAAGTTACTAACGTTTGAGCCGACGACAACTGTCAACGGAGAGAGAGAAAGAAAGAGAGAGAGAGAGAGAGAGAGGCGCATCGTATATGCACCGCCGTCTCTTTGATAACAGCCTCCTCCCCCACTGTCCGACCGTGTGTGTGTGTCTGTGTGTGTCGAAGCAGTGAGGGAACCGGTCAGAGAAAGGAAGAAAGAAAGAAAGAAGGAGAGAGAGAGAGAGGGAGAGTTGGCAAGCGTTGTTTCAAGGTCGCCTTCTCTTGTCGTCAATCGACTCGCTTAGCTATTTTGCCCCGTTGTGCAATCGAAGAAGAGAAAGGGAAGAAGGAATCTGGAGCAGGAGGATCTCACACGAAGCAGACGCGAAGACACGCGAGGCCGGGATTCGCGGGATCATCTCTCGACAGATTTCTATATATACGCATATATTTTCTCCCCCCTCCGGTTGCCGCGGCGGGCCGCGATTATTCGTGTTCGGGGCTGAGTCGAGCCAATAAGTCGTTCGAACATCAGAAAGAGAGAGAGAGAAAGAGAGAGAGAAACAAGTAAGAAGGAAAATACGACAAATCCCGACTTTTCTTGTGTGTTTCTGTATTTCTTTTTTTTTTGTCTTTTTTTCTTTTCCCCTTCCAAATTGTACCACGACTTTTCCCTCTCACACACGCACGCTGTTCTCTTCACCTCCACCTCACCGTGCAATCGTTTTTAAGCGTAAAAAAAAAAGCGAACTGTTGTTCTCCTAAGTAAGTATTAGGATATTAAAGGTATTAAGTATTTAAGGCGAAACGAGTAGGTCGCGCGTGAATAATGAGCGACCGAACGCATTAAAAAGAGAATCGCGTCAAGACAATCAAGCACAGTAGTAGTGGGTTGGGCATAATCGAGAGGAATAAAGAAGTGGGAAGAGGGTAAGAGGGAGAGGTGGGAAGGAAGCACGCGGTCTTTCCCCTCCCCTGTGGAACGGAAACAAAAAAAAAAAGAGAAAGGGTAAACAAAAAAAAAGTAAATTAATTAAATTAAATTAAATTAAAGAATAAAACAAAGTTTCGTGTCTTCATGTGATCTCCAGGCCTCTGTACCGAGTCTACTTCTGTACACGCTCTTATATTATTGTCTACATAGATATATGTATATATATATGTATATATACATACGACATATATTATATATATTTACACTTATATACATACGTTTATATGTATACACCCTTCGCACATATCCGATCGTTGGGCCGAGCCAGCTGATACGAATCGGTGAGAGGAGCAAGGCCCGACCGTCTCTTCCCTGTCTGCCCCGATTTCCGGGGGCGTTCTCTGTCAATCTTCGTGACAATCATTTTTCACGTAGCTCTCTTAGCGTTTTACTACTAACTACCACTACTACAACTTCGACTCGACTAAGTGAGAGTCTCCTTTTTTAAAGGAAAATAGAAAAAAAAAGAAAAGACAAAAAAAGAAGAAGAAGAGAAGTAATAAAAGAAATATCCGAATCCTACTCGGAGAAGAACAATCAACTAATCCACGTACCTACGACGTTTCAATTAACGTGCGAGCGAGCCGAGTCGAGAGTAATTTTTTCTCTCTCACTCGTCTGTATAGCGTGTGGTGTACCCTGTGTCCCCTATTTTTACCTCTTGCACTCTCGGTGCCCCAACCCCCTGTTTCTCTTTTCCCGTAACCTGTACCCTTCGATCCTTATCACGAGAACTCGCTCACACACTTTGACAATCATCTTTATATCGCGGAGCTATAGGGTAAAACTGAGTGTTGTCTATATTCCGCAAATTTTCGAGGCTTAAAATCGCGTCTGTTCAGCGGCACTTGGATGTGTATATGTCCGCTGTGTGTAGAGTAAGGATCTTAAACTTCGACAATCGTCGTTGTAATCTAGCGTGCGACGCGGCGCGCTTGTTAGCTCGTAAGGTGTAACAAACTTAGCATCTCTCTCTTTCTCTCTTCACCTTCTCTCTCTCTATCACCTAATATCACCTTTCTCTCTCTCCCCCCCTCTCTCTCTCTGTATCGTTCGAACGACAATCGATAAAAAAAAAAAAGCAAAAAAGACGAGATTCCGATCACACAAGCGACAAGTGGCATTGATAAACGGAGAAAGAAGAAGAGAGGCGGAAGATAGTCGCGCGTCGGCCTCGCGGTCGGCGAGCAACCAAGGGGGAAACGAGAATCAGGCAAACTGTGGTGGCCATCGTGCGAGTTAAGCCGACCGAGCAAGACGGAAGCTCGCCATCATCAGCCGGCCTTGGAACGTGGCTGGGCCGGTCAGGAACGCGGCGGCAGGTTCTTTTGGAGGCTGCACTCGTTAGCCGCTACAACAGGCGGCCGCGGCCTCTTCGTACCCTCAGCACCAGGCGGCGGCAAGTGCTGGCTAGCGGAGACGATCGCCGCGGACGAGGCACGTTCCTCCATCACCACGTATTTTCATTCGTATCCGTTTGTCCCGGGTGGTGCGGTGTCCCTGCCTCCGCCCTTGCTGAATAGCATCAACAACGCGGCGGCAGCAGCGATCACCCCCGGCCTGGTAGGACACCTCTTCGCTGGACAACAGGCGTGTAATATAGGGTGCAGTTGTACCTGTACGAACATCGCCAATTGCAATCCGCACCACCATCAACACCATCACCCTCAACACCAACATCAACAGCATCATCATCAGCAACAACAGCAGCAGCAGCAGCATCATCATCGGCCACTTCCCACGGCAACGGTCCTCCTGCAACCCGTCGAGCACATCAAAGACACCATGGTGAGTTTAGAGATTGATTCTGGGGTTCTTTGTAGTGTATATAGGGTGGTTATGTATGTCTTATGCAAGCGACCACGGAGGTCAGTGTATAGTTCGGGATATGTATCGGAAGGTTGTAAACTAAAATGTCGAAATGAAATATAGGTCGGGATACGATATAGGGAGGTCGTAAAAGTCATCAGATGTTGAAGTATAGGGTCATTTGAAAAATACGCTTACGTGTTTCTTTTTAACCCTTTGCACTCGAAGCTTTTGTCCTGAAGTTGAAATTTTCTTAGTTTCTTTTTAGCATAATTTCTTGTATTTCTCCTGTAGTTTCGTCAATTAAAAGTTGACAAATCTAATTTGCGTCTACTTGAAATTCTGTAGCTTTCTTCATCGTTTCTGAATTTTAGTCTTCTTTGTTGTTCATCAGAATCTGTAGAATCTATTTGAATTCTATCTTTCCTGCGTGCTGTCAGGGTCAGTTTCACTTTTTACTGTTACTCTAATCTTCTCAACTGTTTCATTCAAATCTCTCATAAATGAAATTATTAATTTGATCGTTGAATAATTTAAAATCGAGCTTACCTTCACTGTTACTAATTTCGTCATTTGGCTCGATCTTTGTAAACATCAAAGACAGATTAATGTATGAAATAATAATTTTAGTTAAATACAATGTTGCACTATGAAATACATATATGTGAACCATTTAAAATCTGAAGAGGAAAGAAATTTATTTAAGAAAGAAGAAAAACAGTTATTAATCGCTCGTTGATTGTCATTCGAGTTGTTGTATCGAATCAAGTAGTAAGTGAGTCACCACTCGAGCGTAAAAGGTTAGTAAGACATAAACTATTTGGAACTTTTTTAAGTGGTTCTTTTTTAAATGAAATAATTTTCTATCAAAGTTTTGTCTTTCTTTTTTACTGTATTCTCTAGAATAGAAATTTTCACAAAAATTCGCAGTTTATTAATAATACTTGATACATAATTTACACAAATCATCTAATCAAGCCCCTTTATCATTACAAGTTTAACATAAAATTATTTGACTCACAGAAGTTATTGCAAAATTATTATGATCTTGAGAAAAAGTTACTTATTCTAGAATTTTGAAGTATAACGAGTGCATAAAAATATTTTAACTAATATTATGACACTAACTCTGACAAGTAATTCACATAAATCATGTAATACTTTTTACACGAACATAATATTTAAAAACAGTGTATGTATATCTTCAAGACATATAATGCTACCGGCGCATACGTTGCGTCGATTACTCGAGTACTCATGCAACATATGCATTTTTTTGAATTATTTCCTTTCACTTTCTATATTTCGTTATCCATTCTGTTATGGCAGAAACATATGTTACAGCATTATAAATAACGGCAAACTTATTTCTATATGCCTAAGAAACTATTAATTATTTTTAACACATTCAGTCGAAGAAAATATGAGCAGTAAAGGGTTACGTTTGTATTTATCATTGTTGCGTTGTACATTAGTAAAAAATACCAAAAAACAAAATTCGTGAAAAAGTAAATATTCGTATAAAAGTCTTCCATGTAAAAAAATCCACTCTTTCAGTACATATATTCTTCCTTAATTAATCAGAGTTAATATAAATCTGTTAGCTTTTAATGAAACGCGTCCTTTTCAATCCTCTCGCTATGATAGTGCTTGTCGAAAAACAATCTAACGTGTGCATTATTCTGTCACGCTGGTAATAATTTTCATCACTTATATAGAGAGTGTCTCACTTATAATGGAAATATAAATTATTTTCGCTGCTATTGTAATCACCCCTAAACCGGTCGTGTGTTATTCATGAGACTGTTTCGTTTACAAATTTCGTGATAATTCTAAGAATAGCAGGTCCTCGCATAATCATTTTATTAGATCTTCACTTTCCACCCGATTTATAGTTGTATTCACATGTTTGACAGTTGAAATACGTACAATTGTTTGTTAGATGCAATCTTTCGTATTCACTGCTTAAAAATGTCAGCTATAGTCTGAAAAATGTCAGCACGTTCAGAGTTTGTCAATGCGTGTCTTTATTGTTACCGTTTATCTATCTATTTCACTAAATTGAAATCCTTGCTTTCATAAGCTTCAGAGCTGTTTTTGAGGAGAATTTTTTTTATTTATCAACCTGCAGATGTAACAAAAACGAGAAAAGAAAGGAAAAACGAAAGAAGGTATTCTTTGGTCGAATTTTTGCAAAGATCCATGACACTCAAATGATTAAGTAATCACACTCCTACGTATATTTAACTGGAATTGACTCCTTTGTTTTGTATTTCACAAAAATATTTCGAAATATTTATATTTCTTTAAAATGTTGTTTCAGTGCTCTGTGCTTCAAATAATCGTATGCAATTATGCAACATTTTTTATCTGTTTCGTTCAATTCTTTTTTCATTATAACTAGACTCTGTATTTGTATACATTTGCAGGTAATAGGATGAAAAAGTATATAATAATAATAATGGGTGAAATAATTTTCTACCGATATCCTGCTTTTTTTACTGTATTTTAAAAAATACGAATTTCGGTGAAAATTCGCAGTCTAATCATAACTCATTGAAAACACGTGTCTGTTAATGTACCAGTATAAAAGAGTAATTGTTTAAGTTCAGTTTACGTCGAGTTTCGAGAAAATTTGACAGAGCTTCATTTCTTATTCTGTTTTTAAAAATGTCAGTCTTGCGAAAAGAAATGCACAAGAATTTTACATGACCTGTATTTTTAAATTTTTAATTTAGAAATTTAACAATTTTGAATTTAACAATTTTTAAATCAATGAAAAAAAAAATGCCTAAGGATAAGCAACGACCATAATCACTCGTAGTATACACAAATCACTCAGTTGTTCATAGTAGTGAGAAGAAAAAAAAAGAAAGATGGACTTTATTAATTTTTGCAGAATTACAGTGCAACTTCTCTACTAATTTATATCTAATTACATTCTGTGTTACCTCAAAGAAGACCAAAATAGCAGGTTCGATAATAAATCAGCATTAAAGCTGCATTTACAATAAGAACCGTCACATCGATTACAAAACCAGAAGCAACCTAATTTAAAACGATTGGAATTCGATCGCCTGTCAATTTTCATTTCTAATTGCACGAAGATTTACTCCAAAGCAGCAATAATTCTATTTTCCTCGTTCAATCGTATAACACCGACTTACCATAAAGTATCCTCGTGTAAAATCCAATTACAACCTTGTCCGTAACAAATCACGGGACAATCTTTCTGGTCAACAAACGTTCTTCTCTCACATCCTATCAGAAGCTTATAATTTCCAATGTTCCTCAAGTGGAATACGTGTTCGATAACCTAGCGCGAGAATTTCACGAGAATCGACGCGACGGATGGAGTTTCCTCTCCCGGAGTTGCAACTTTCGAGCGGAGCGGGTTTGGTGGTCTCTGGACGCGTCTTCCAGGTGCAAACCTCGCGTTAATATCGTTCTCGCATCGCATAAATTAACAGCGGATCCTCCGGATGTCCATTTGTCCTCCACCACGGAATACTATAAGCAGCTTTTACGACACGATTGTCCCCCGACGCCGGTCAAATGGTTTAACCATTCCCATTCGACGATTGCTCATATTCGAATGATAAGCTCAAGGAACTGCAGAACTTGTGCAATTGGTGTGCTTAGAGGGATCGATTTGTAACATTGCCGTTGCGTTTTCGTGCATTTGCGACAGGAATATTGGAACGTTTCGTTTTAGTCTGTGGTGTCGTCGTATTTCCGAGGGAATCAGTTTGGTGTAATTATTGTTGAATTGATTACAACGACGTGTCAGGATGTGGATTGATAGATTGCAGTTTCTTGCGCAATGTACACGTGCATAGTATGAACACTTGAAAAGTCAAAGAAAATACAGAAAATGCACAACACAGAATGATATTATTTCTAAGATAATGTTAACGAATTGTGTATAATTAACCGTTTGAGTTCCATGCATCTTTGCAAAAATTCAATCGAAATGTACCCGGCTTCTTTCCTTTTTCTAAACTTCCAATTTTTGATGGATAAAAAGATTTTTTTTTAAGAATAACTTCGACGCCTATGAAAGCACAGATAACTATTTAGTAGAGTCTCGATAAATGATAACAGCAAAGACACTCATTGATAAAATCCAAACGTTAATTCGACTTTGCAAACAAATTAGCTAGAATTTTTAAGCACTGAATAAGAGAAGCGCGATATAACTCAAACGGTTGAATAATATTCAAGGAAAAAAAAAATCAATAACATTTAAAACCTTTCTTCAATTATACGAAACAACGGAGATTACATAATTGGCTAGAAAGCAAATTTGACATGCCAAATTTACATATATTTTTATGCGAAATCGAGCACGAACTTTTGCACCAATATAAAGATAATTATATAATAATAATGTAAAATATATGAAATAGTAAATTTAGATACCGTGTAGATTAATAATGATCGACACACTTGAATTTTGAAGTTTACCTTTTTATTCTCAACACGAAATTGAATAAACATGAAGCAGTCCGTGTCGATTTTCCATAAATAGTATTTGAATACGTTGAAGCAAACAACATTCGATGACAACGCGAGGAAGTTCGCATACGTTTTGACAGATTACTTTTTCACGCGGCTTTTCGAAGTCCATTCCCAACAAGTTGTTATTCAAAATATCACAATAAGGTGGAAAAAAAATGGCATCACTCTTCGTTCTCCTCCTTGACTCTTCGATTCATTCGACGAATTCGTTTCACTAGCACAACATCGCTGAACACCACGCTTCCTTAGGGCTGCCATAGCATTGGTTCCTTTCCGAACGAGCCGACAAGAGACACGTATAAATTTCCAATACGATTTCCACGGGCATCTTTGCCGCGGCGAAATCGCGCGCGGGCGCGTAAATCTTTTGCCTGCAACGGTGCATTGAAACGGGCTGTCAAGAGGCAACGACCGTTCCCCTAGCTCCTCGAGCGTGACGTAAGCTCCATTCGTCGCGAGGCTCGCGAAAAAATCCCGAGACGCGACGATTCCGCGAGCTTTCGACGCGGCCAGCTCGCGGCGGAACACGGTTTCCCTTCTTCCCTCCGCCTGCCTTCCTTTTTCCAGGGTGAGAGGCATGAAGAAATGCTTTCACCGTGTCGATTCTCTCTCGCCTTTCGGGAATATTTTTCTTCTTCTTTTTTCCCCCGTTTTTCTTTTTTAAGGAAATCTCAGCGACGCGTTCGGTGAAAAGATTAGAATTGGATTTCTCTCCTCTTGGACCTGTAGCTTGTACAGTAAATTAAATGTTCTGAATAATAATTCGATGAAGCATAGAGCTTTGCGATGATGTCGCGAGATTTTGTGTTTCGAAATTTTTGAAACTTTGTATTTTTGAGTATGACACCTGCTCAGGAGTTTTATGACCCCGACGTTGCAGATTAAGGGGTAATTTTGTAAAAACATTCTTTTGTTTGAGGGAAGTATTAATTTAAAACTTCAATCGCGTTTTCCTCGAAACTGTTTTCCAAACTTACACCTAGCAGGTCTCCGAAACTTTTTATCCATTCAACTTTAAATTTCTACACATTATTCTTCATAGAATGATCTACAATATAGCTTATGATTTTTCTGATATCTTGATTCGTTGAATTTTTATGAATGTTTAAAGTTGATTTCCATCAGCGACAAAAAATTTTGTGCTTAACAAGCTGCCATTTTCTTATTTTCCAAAATTATTGAAAAGTTCTGCGGTGATCTATAATGGAGATAATTTATTTTTGTTTAAGTTGCTTCAAAAATTGTTTGTTTTTTTATATTCCACAGACATTTGTCGCTGGGTCTAAGCGAACAAGGTTTTGTTGGATGTGAGATTGCATAATGTTGTACAATTCTACTATATCGTACTTTTGCACAGTAAAAAAATATATATATGGAAATAGAATTAAGATGTTGCTTAACGACTCTTATTGAAAATCTTGGTTTTTTGCTAAATATTTATAGGCGAAAAAAATGTGAGATTCGCCAGATTTTCTTAACCCATTCGAGACCGATTGCACACCGTGTGTGCAATAACAGTAATGTGCAATTATCAGTTATTCTGAGTAAACTAGTCGTCGAAATAAGATTTTTCTTGAACTAATGAAATCTGTAAAGTACAGGAAAACAAAATTTGGCATTGGTTAAATTATCTGAAGCCTTTCTTACATGTAAAATACTATGAATACGCATGCAGCGCAAGCTTAACATAATAAGTTTCGCTCTTGGGGACCGTGTTCGAAAAAAATCGTCGTCTCGAATGGGTTAAGCTTCCAAGGTTATATACCCTCTTAAGCATACAAAAAAAAAATAAAATGTCAACAATACATTGAAGATCTGTAAAAATATTTTTTTATATTAAATAAAATCAATTTTTTAAATTTGATACTGTGGTGTTAATGCAGAAAAGGGTGACGTTCTAGTAGTTGGTGTGAAGGTATAAAGACAGTTAGATTCCTCGATACACTTTTGTACATTCTCTAAACTGATGTTCGATGAAGAGAATGTTCAGTTAGTGACGAGTCCTTGTAATGGTCCTAATATTGAGCGTTTGTAGTAGAGTTACACAGTACAGCAGTTAGTTCAAACAGTTCCTAATTGGTGTAGAAGGTTTAGAACCAGAGAGTTTCAATGAGAGAAAAACCACCTTGAACAATATTTTACTAGTAAACCACGATAATTTACAAAAAATCGTAAGTCTTCCAAAGAGAAGGGAGAGAATGAAAAATAAGAATAGATCATATATAATTCAGTAGAATTATACTGAAAATCAAATTCTACACCTCATATCTAATAATGAAACGAAAGGAACTTTTGTAACAATCTAATACTTCAATTTATACGATTGATGTCTGTACTGATTGGTTGAATGTCGATAGATATGGAAATTAGGAATTGGACAATGTGGATACACGATTAAGTACTCGGAGAAATTGCTGGAAAGAGAAAGTAAGGGTTGAAAAGGCGTAAAAAATCAGAGGAAGTTGGGAGAAATTCAGAAAATAAAAGATGGTGGACTAAATCAATCAAGATGTGTCGAGATTAGTTTTTGGTAGGAAAAGAAAATGTATATTCAAAAATTACAACTACAAAAGACTTTATTGTCCCTTATGATGATGCTATTCGCATGGTTACGCGACTGAACACCACAATTCCTAAAGAAAATTCTACTCCCGTTAATCTACCAATCGGAGAAGCTACCAAGCCAAAATACACGCACACACACACACACACACACACACACACAAAAGAAAGAAAAAAGAAAATCACCAAAACCAGGGCAAACCTCCGTGAACACTTCCTTCCCTCGCTCGAGAGATCCTCGCGGAGGTGCAATCGAGCAGAAAGCCCGAGTTTGCTCAGGATTCTCGATCAGCATCCTCTCGACACCTGTCGATCGAGAGGGGATTAAAGAAGATACCGTGTCTTCGTTCAACTGGCAAGCCTTGGTAAACAGAAAGAGAGGGTGAAAAACAAGAGGGATAGGCCGTGGTTGGTGATTGGAGGGGAAGTGAGCAAGGTCGGGGGTTCCCAGCCATAAGACTCGCCCCTGTTTACATGGCAAACGCGTCGGGTGATTCATCGTGCGGCTAAATCTGTTCCTGATTCAGTGGCTGCCAGGCCCGGCTCGTTACTGGGAACCTCGTTAGCCTAAGCTTTGTCTCCGAGTTTTCTTCTGCAACAGCTTTCTGCGAAACCAGATGTCGCCCTTACCTTTTTGTGGTATTGACTTGTCGAATAAGTTTTCACGTGTTTCACTTCATAGTGGATTTAGTCCAGTAATAGTCGTCTCTTCGTGATGTGTTGTACGAGAGGTGTCATGGTAAAATTCGCTCAAACGACTACTGTCGACACTTTCGCGACGCGAAATGTTTGCTTACGGTCATTTGTTGTTCAAAATCTTCGAAAATTAAATATCACAAATGCGTATTAAAAAAATATTTTTTTTTCTTAAATGAATACAGTGAATTTAATTTGAAATGACGTAGGACTACGTCTCCGATCGCAAAAGTGTTAACACTAGATTTACAAACTTTTCTTGAGTCAACGAGAAATCGAAGTTTTCCTTCAAGAAATCGATTTATTAGAGATAACTTAATTAGAATTTATTAGAAATAACTTAATGGTATGTTATTAACTTACTTATAAATTCGCATATATTTTCGTATCGTTCCATTCATAAAAGTGAGAAGTTGCTGGAAAATAATAGCAATTGTTTCTGTAATTTCGCTCTTAAAATTACAAATCCGTCAAATTGATCCTGTAAATCTGGTGTTAATATTCGGACACCCTTTAAAACAAAATACCTTCCTTAAGAGTGGACCAAATGAATTGAAATCTCGTGAGAAGTTAGAAGGATTAATTTACTAAAGGACGCGCAAAAACAAAACAGTTTTGAAAAAATTCCAATTGGTCCTAATTGCGAAGAAAATAGTAACGATCGCCTATTACAACTTTTTCGTCTGTATCCGTAAGGAAAATTTAAGAAATACATTTTGGAGGATTAGTTTACTAAATGATACGCAAAAGAAATGTTGAAAGGGAAATGTACTGGTAAAACATCAGATGATACATGTAATCTTTAAAAAGGTGGTGGCCTATCAGAAAGAGTTGCTCACAAACAGTTGACAAAATCTACAAATGTGAAAATCGATCTTAAAGAAAATAAGGAAAGAAAGTTTTTGGTAAAATGGAATTTTTCAATTACTTTAAAACCGACGAAAAATCGGAGAATTAAAGGATACATATCTGGTAGAAGAAAAAAGAAATGCTTTGAAGTACGAAATTGGTTTATTTACTCAAAAATCACCACGAATTTTCCGGATAATTCAAGATTAATTCTTTTTTACTTTTCGTTACCAATAAATGAAACTATCTGCGATCGATATATTTAAACACGAGAGAAATAGAAAGCTCTGCTGTCACCGGCACTGTTCTGCCCATTATCCTGCTCGAATACACAACTGAGAATGATACAAACATTTCGTGCAACGGAATGTAGCACGTGATTCCCATTGTGGAATATCTCGTAAACTATTTACTTATTCACACAAACTGTCAAACGTAGAGAATCTCCACGTATGTGCGAAGCTTCATTCAAATCGGTACAAAAGCACTTGAAGCAGTCTACCAATTGGAACAGCAGAGCTAAGTATGTGTCTGTATAACAATCTGTTTCATGTAACAAATACACATCTGAAATTACATTAAGAAGATCAAAACGTTGGTTAGAACCACCGTTTTACCTTTGTAACTCTTGCTTAAATTCTCTTTTAAGATCGTTATTATTGCAAACAGTAAAATTCGTCTGGAAATTTCACTTCTCTAACGAGAAACATGTATACCTTCATCGTTAGTAATAACGAAACTACATAACCATAATAATTCTACGAATTATTTAGCTCATTAACGAAGCATTAAACTTTCAGTTTTCTTAATTAGAGGAAATGATTTTGCTTTATATTTGTCTTAATTGTGCTCGCGAATCTTTACAAGGAAGTAACAAAATTTAGTTTAATTCTTCATTTTATTGATTTTTTTTTTTTAATTTATTGCAATTTTTGCTATCGTACTTGATTTATGTTATATTTTGCTCTGAATTTCGTTATTTTTATTATTACTCCGCGAATTTGTGCAGAATAGATAAAGCATATCTTGCTGAATTAATATATAGTGGGTGATCAAATTATTATGATCACGTCGAAATTATGTATATTATTCTAAAGCTTGAACAAGGATAGAATTGAAAATACGCTTAAAATGAGATCTTCTTTCATTTTGAAAGGTATCGTAGAAATACGACAAAGATTTTCAAACTTCTGCGAAGTATTAAAGATTTTTAAAACTATGTAAACTACGGTTAACCCCTTAATACACAAAAGCGTCTCAAAAACGTAATTTGTAGCCAGCAGACCTTATTAACTCTTTCGCTACGACAGATTTCAGTAGAAAGATAGATATTCAATCGTCATTCGTAAAATTTATCAAATTGTCTTCGAAAGTTTAGAAATAAATAATTTTCAAATTTGTAAAAGTGTAAAATTCGTTTCGTTAAATTAAAGTGGAAGCGCCCAATGAATAAAATTCAGGAGAAAAGGCGACGACGAAAGAGTATGAGTTAAATTTCTAAAACGCTTATGGACACCAACAGTAATCAAAGGGTTAACGAGTAAGGAGGTCTCGTCAATGGACGAGTTTTTATCGTATTTTAAGACGTTAAACGCTAGTCCCTGCGGACCGACGCTAGAACCTTCGTTTAGATGGCGTTGATTCTCGAAAAATTAGTAGCTTCAAATTTAAAAAAAACAATTTGTTGTTATTCATTAATGGATTTCATTAAAGGAATTTAGACAAAGATATAGGTTTCCCTTGCAAGCGTTACAAAGTCGCCACTTTCTTCGTTAAATTTATTGTAACTTTCTTTGCAAAATTTTCGAAACTGAACCGTTGATCGGAGAGTTGACCGAAATCGGTGTAGCGTTTGTGTTAAGAGGTGCCGAAAACAGAGGACAGCAAATTAGGTTATAGGAAAGTATCCTGATTGAAAGTATCCTAATAAAAAAAACAAAAAGAACGTCATTTGTTTCATACGTCATTTTAGAGTTTGACTGAAGAATATGCTGATTATTATACTCATTTTTTATTTTATTTTTTTATACTTCTGTATTTACCAAACTATTCTGAAAGTTTCCATAGTCTACAAGTCTACTAAGTTATTTATTCATTTGTTACTTGATTATTGTTCATTAATATTTGCTACTTAATTCTATTAATAATGGTATATTATTACTATTTATTAATATTGCTTTATGATATTTAGCAATGTAAATATTTTGTTTCTTGTACAGTTCACATAACTATAATTAACTATATTTTGTTATGTGATACACTATGTTTTGCGAGTGTTATTTTATTGGAATATCAAGGAATTAACTAACATTTTCTTAACTATATAAACTATATTGAATTTGGTCACTCCACATTTTACGTTTATAATTTCCTGAACACGTTTCTGTTTTTCTCCATAGTTCGTTTTTATTCTTGCGCTACGATGTTATTCTAAGTTTTTCAGTCAGTTATCATTTTTGATTCAATTGAACGCTTTAATAATTCCCATAAGATTTCTATTGGGTTCATATTTTGTGAATTGTTGCAATAAGTTGCCTGGATAGAACTCGAATTTTTTTCTTCTAATAAATTGTCATAGTTATAGTCAAATTGTTCATCTTTAAGTTAACAACAGTAAAGCTATATTTCACATTAAAAGTATAAATAACGAAAAAGAGTATTTTATTATTAACGAAGTTGTAATATCACCGAAAACAGGATATTCAATTTATTCATCTGTTCGTAATAATTTGTTAAAAAAATTACCCACTCTGTGTAGTTCAGAAAAATGTATAAATATATATTTTGGAAAGTTTTGGGGCGTTGGTGTATCTAATATAGCGTTTACGCAACAACGGCCAAAAATAACGTTCTAACCCGTCGATGCCAGTACGCAATATTTTGTTTCTAGTTCCTTTCAGATATTTCATTTGAACGTCTAAATTTTCGTAGTTCTATTGCTAATAAATAACATATTTGCATTTTTTTGAAAATTCTAGTATTTTCATTTTAATCTTTGACTGCAGACAGAAGAAAATTTTTCGTAAAAACTGGAATTAAATTATTATTATAATTAATGTCAAAATAAGAATGAAATAGTATCAAATTAGTATCATAAATTGCTCAAATTAATTTTTCTGAAAAGAACTCCTTCTCGATTAGAAATAAATAACATATGTTTACATGTTTCAAAAATTCTAGAATTTTCATTTCAATATTTGTCCGTTAACAAGATAAAATTTGCATAAAAACTGAAATTTAATTAATATTAAAATAATAATTTAATTATAAAAATCAAAAACAAACATAATATTATTAAATTGTAATAAAATATTGAATTATTATTATATTCTGAAAGGAACTTCACGATTATTTTTATTTCAATATTTGACTGGTAGCAGGATAAAATTTTCATAAAAGCTGAAATTGAATTAATATAATCAGTACTAAAATAGTAATTAAATTATTAAAATAAAAGTAATAATTGCAATATTATTAAATTAATTGTATAAATTCGTCAGATTAATTTTTCTAAAAGGAGCTTCTTCTCGATTATTTCGTGAGCACGTGCTCTCGCTCTGATCAATTTAATTCTCCATCTAATCCCACAATTAAACTCAAAATCACCATCTCTCATCCACTTCCTAACATTCTTCCAGCACACTTCACCGCAAACACCAAACACTTGAGCTACACCATATCCCCCCAAGTACCTCGAATCCCTCAATCAGCCAGCCATTTCCCATTCCAACGAGCCTCCATCGCTCATCCCAACGAGGCAATACGATTTCCCAGGCATAGAATCATCCTTATCATTCATCCTTAGCGATAGTCCAACATTCGTCACCGACAACGTGTTCGATTGATCGCTAAATCGTTTCTCACTTGCTCACAACGATACTAAATCACTAGTAATTAAGCTAAGTGGATGGCGGAGAAGATATAGGAGGCTGAGTATCCTCGACGTTCCTCTATAAAATAAACGAAAGACGAACAGGTCTGTCTGTTCGCAGCACGTTTTTTCCACGTGCTCGAAGAAAGAACGTGAAGAAACGTTATCTTTGAACGCTTGTTCCTTGTGTATGATGGCTAATTAGCAGTCTAATGCTAAGTATCAAGTCTTCTTTGCTTTGTCGGGAATTCGGTTTGATCCCTCCAGATCTTGTGATTTCAGTTTTTTAGCACCGAATGTTTATGAAAGGTTGTGAGAAATTTAAGAAACTTTCTTTTTCATCTTTTTCTATTTTCATGTAAAATTTCTTGTAACTGGTAGTACAAGCGAGCAGTGGTTGATTCTACGTGAAAAACTGAGTCAGAAATGTAGAATAAAATTTTTTTATTCAAGACTTTATTTTCGAGAAAAATTAGTTTCGAAATTTGCCAAGTATGCATATAGTTGTTCAAGTTTCGACTGAAGTAAGACATTCTTTGAATAAAAAGTATCAGTGCTGGATCGACCACTATGGTAGAAAACTTTTGACTGCCATAATCTCCAGTGCTATCACCATTAGATTTTTATTTGTAAAGTCGCGTTATATGTATAGAACATAGAACAATTACGAAAAAAATTTGATGTATCATTTGGTCAATTAAAATTGGGTAATGATGCGTTGTAAAAGGTTCAGAGAAATTTAATTAAGAAAGCACAGTTATTTATTTGAGAATATGGACATCACTTCTAGCGTTTTATGAATTAAACGAATTTTCAAACTGATTTTCCTCGAAAACGAAGTCTCAAATGAACGAATTTTTTGTCTACATTTTTAGTATTCAGGAATTTCATATTTGGTTGTATGAGAAATTTTGGTGGTTAATTTTTCTATTGAATGGATGAGATCAGAAATAAATTCAGTGCAAGTAATTGAATTGTTCAAAATGTCAGAATTTTTCGTGTTTGATTCAATTTTATATATTTCTTTTGGAATTATATAAAAAAAAGAGTAATTACGTAGAACAACAGAAAATTTAATGCTAATGATCTATAAACACAGAGTAGAAACAATACGAACAGTTGACTTAAGACGATTAAACATTTTATTTATGACAATTGCCACTTCAAGATTGCAAACTTTCTGTGTGGTTTCGTAAATTTACTTTAAAATAATATCATATTAAATAAATTTTGGTTCGTAAAAGTTCGCCAATTTATTCAGAAGTTTTCAGAAAAAAATTGACTATGAAATACTTAAGTTGTGAGGTTTTGAGAATTTACATTAAAATACATAGAATCATATTAAATAAAGTTTGCTATAATTTTTTTGGGTCGTAAAAATTCACTATTGTATTCAGAAATCATCGAAATAATTGACATAAGCCGATCAAATACTTAATTTATGTCAATTGCAGGCTTTCTGCGTGGATTTGTACATTTACATTAAAATGGGATCATATTAAATAAATTTTTGTTGTATTTGTTTTGGTTCTTGAAGGTTTTCCGATTTATTCAGAATTTTTCAGAAACAACACAAGTATTTGTTTTAGGACGATTCAATATTTAATTTATGACAATTACCACTTTAAGACTGCAAGCTTTCTTTATGGTTTTGTAAATTTACTTGAAAATAGAATCATACTAAATAAATTTTGTTTCATTTATTTTTGGTCAATGAAGGTTCACCAATTAATTCAGAAATTTTCAAGAACTTAAGAGTATTAAGTACTTAACTTATGCGAATTACCACTTCGAGGTTACAAGTTTTTTTGGTTGGTTTTGTAAATTTACATTAAAATGGGATCGTATTAAATAAATTTTGGTTCATTAAAGTTCGCCAATTTATTAAGAATTTTTCAAGAAAAAACGAAAATAATTGACTATTAAATACTTAAGTTGTGACAGCTGCCACTTTCTGTATGGTTTTGAGAATTTACATTAAAATACATAGAATCGTATTTAATAAATTTTACTGTAATTTTTTGGGTCGTCAAAATTCGCCAACAGATTCAGAATTTTTCTTTATATTCAAGTGTTGCCTATAATTCCTGTATAGACTTCTCTTTTTTACAGCAAAATCTTCAAATGATTCTTATCTTTGTTAAAATAAAATAAAAAGAAATAAAATGGAAAGTGCATTGATAGAAACGCGATCGTTTCAAGAACGAAGCGAGCGCATGCTCGAATAATTAACCGGCTCCTAGAATTTTTCACGCGATTCGTGGCGCGGAAGTTGATGCGCAGACGTCACGGTTCTTAAGCACGAGGAGGAAGAAGAAGAAGTTGCCAAGGAGTTCGCATACGTTTTCGTTTTCAACGTGTCAGCGAGCTCCTTCGGCGAATTTATTAATTACTCAGCGTTGAAGAAGATGTAGAAATTTAAACAAACATCATAAATAGACATTTGTTGAAATTGTTATAATCGTTTAAAGTAAATAGGGGAAAAAAAAGGAAATTTTCGAAGAATTTCATTGCGACTGTAATATGTTATCGTTTAGAAAAATTATATTGTTTTCCGTTTTTTATATTTCACAATAAATGTATTTTAACATTCGCGAAGACAGAAATTTTATATTTTACTAATCACATGAAAGATATTCCCATTTCTGGGAAAGATAATACACACTTTTTGATCTAGTAAATTAATTTAATCGTATGTAATAATTTATTTATTCACATTAGCGCAGAAATTTAAAAATTTCGTTCATTCTTTTAGAATTTAATTTAGAAATTTGTAAGAGATTTCAATGCTTGGATATGCAATACCATATCGCAGAAAATATCTAATTTTTCGCTTCGTTGTATTTTATTTTGAATATTACAACTTCGTCGTCGATTATAAACCTAGAGATTTCTGGAATAAGTAGAAAAATTGTTGTATGTACATGTACGATACTTTAGTATGAAAAAGAGGCTAGAAATCTTCTTTTTCATCTTTCTCACACAATAAAAATCTTCCCTGCAGTAACACTGAATTCTTCATTTGTTCATTTATTCGCTTCTTCAATTATTTTCGATGCTGAGAAAGGGTCTATTCGAATCTCTCCCTTCGAAAGGGCCGGGGAGTTTCTTTAAGACAAAAATTTCAAGAACTACTCGAGATAAGCTGGGCAGGAAACGGAGCGAAAGCTTTCCTAGCAATTTTCAGTGCAAGAACATTGCTCTTGTGTTATTCATGCGGACTTAAAGTAGCGTTCTTAAAGAAGCATCTCTTGGATGACGTGCCTGCTTCGTGAATTTTCTTACAGTGATCGAGAATATTTCGAAATCTGAATATTCAAGATGTAGCATGCGACTGGATAATGAAGAAATCTAACGGCGCGCGACAACTTTTGCTTTAATTCGAGATGAAAGGAAAACAGTCGTTACGAATATTCAGAACTATTCTAATGTGATAACCTTTAAAGTGTTTTATTTTGAGACTGTTGTCAATCTGCACAACATATTTCGCGTTTCAGGTTTGTTACATTTTTACGAGCTGGGAAACTCTTTTAGGGGTTGAAAAGGTTTCTGCAAACAGTCTGATTAGCGAGAATTTGAAGAAAAAGTAGCGAAACAAAATATCATTAATTCTTACAATTTTTATAATATTTATCTGAAGATTTCATCTCGTACAGAGTGTATGAAAGTTACGGAAGTAATAATTTTTATCATTGGATACATAAGCAATAATGCAAGTTCATCAGTTTAGCTTTCATGAAAAGAAAACTTTATTTTCATTTACAATCGTGGACAAAATTAAGTGGATAGGTTAAGTGATTAATAAAAAGTCAATGTAATTTAACAAATAATTGTAATAAATCAGAATTTTAAGGAATATCTTAATTAACAAAGAATAATGTAATTAAATAAACAGGAATATCAATTATAATAGCTAACATATTAGAATATTGTATTGTTGTCAATTAGAGTTACACATTTTAGGTGGACAAAATTAAGTGGACATTGTATAAATATTCACAAAATGAGCAATTAATATTTAGTATTGTAGCCTCTTGATTTAATTACCGCTTCTAACCGTCGTAACATGCTTTCCACAAGTTTCTGGAGATAATTTGGATCAATTCGTTGAAATTTTAATTGCAATTCGTTTAAAAACACTGTTTTATTATGGCGTTTCTCTAATGGTATTTCTGCATCTAATGAACTCCATAAATTTTCTATAGGATTAGGGTCTGCACTTTGTGGTGGCCATTCGAGAACTTCTATCTCACAATTTTGAAAAAATTTTTTAATTTTCTTTGCAGTGTTTAGGATCATTGTCCTGTTGTAACATCCATTCCTCATCAAGATCCATTTTTAGAGTTGAGTCTTCCAGGTTTTCAGTTAAAATGTCAACATATTATCTGCTGTCATTATTCCATGTATGGGTGCTAAATTTCCAACTCCATGCCAAGAAAAACACCCCCATAGCATTATAGAACCCCCTCTATACTTGACAGTAGGTAACAGATACTGCTTTTTTAGAGCTTCATCCGGTTTTCTCCACACTCGTGTCCTCCTTTTTTTTATTTAATAATTCAAATTTACTCTCGTCACTCCATATAATTTTTTTCCAAAATGATAATGCCTTATTAACATACTTTTTCGCAAATACTAAACGTTTTCTCTTATGCACTTTATTAATTTGTGGTTTGCGTCGAGCTAAACAGCTCTTTAAATTCACATCTTTTAATCTTCGTCTCACAGTTCTTGACGAAATATTTAATTTTAGTGTTTCAACAATATTTCGTGATGTTATCGATGGATTACGTTGAGTTTCTATAACAATTCGTCTATCAGTGTATGCATTTGTGGCACGTTCCCGACCTCTATCGATTAAATTTTCGACAGTATTGTGTTGTAAATGCTTTTTATAAATTTTGTGTACTGCACTTTTAGAAACTTTATATTTTTCGGCTATTTTACGATAACTTATTCCGTTTTTACACTCCGAGACAACTAGGTTTCGCAGATGAACAGTAAAGTCTTCTCTTTTCTTAGATATATTAAATTCACGTTCTTAATCTGACTTATTCGAAAGTTTAATGTTCACTGAAGACGCAGTAATATCGCACAATGCGAAAACTCAACGTTTGTTTACATTGTTTCCGTCCTAATACAGAATTTTCTAGCTGTCCGCTTAATTCTGTCCACAGTCTCAAGGCCACCCATCCAAATAAATACGTGTAAATATTAACAAAAACATTCTTTTTATAATTTTATATGCTAAAAATATGCTTTCGATATCTATAAACATTTTCAACGTCAAACATTTCTAATTTATTTCTAATATAGTAAATGAAACTAAAGATTATTCAAAATTTACATTCTGTCCACTTAATTCTGTCCACGACTGTATATTCGAAGAAGGCATATACCCACTGTCAAAGAGGAAGTTGCCAAACAAAGCAGATTTTATCAACAAAAGCTAAAAATTATCCCAATAACTTGGCCATAAAACTCCTGCACACCTCAAATGAACGAGAAATACTAACGCGACACCACTTCTTACAGCTACCATACAGATTCAGTGACATAAACTAAATATTGACACATTGGTACTGTGGTTATCACGCTCATGTCAATAAATCCTCAAAAGAGGTGTTGAATATCATTCTGTGACATATAGCACCTAAGCAGAAATATATAAAAAATAAAGTAAAAAATCATATTCCAGGAAGATACGTCTGTACGCCTTGTATCTATATTCTTAACCCATTTGCATCAGAGACGTTCAACAGCCAATCTGTCCGTATCACCGCGCATCAACCAGTGTTTTACCTTCAGCTTTGCTTAGAAATTACGTATAGTAATAAATTAAAGAGAAAAATCTGGTTGCTGATAATGCACTAAAAGCGCCGAATTTTATTATATATCATTCACGAGAAGTTCGCAGAATTTTTAACATTTGGCGATAAACGACAATCGTAGCTTGCGGAATATTCCGCGCTCGGTGATATAGGACAGTTAAGGCTCGCGGAATATTCCACGCTTTGATGCAAATGGGTTAACTACGCGCATAGAGGATAAACAAAAAGAAAAGAATATCAGCGTCCACCCATACTAAATAAATGGTTACTAGGTTCATTATTTTATTTGTATTTACAATAATTTTTCTAAGTACGTTAACTGACTCACTTTTGCTGTCTTACAATACACACAAATTTTATGAAATAATTCAACAGTTATTTGATCGAAAATGAAAATTCCAGTTTATTCATGTTTTGTGATACTATTTCTAATTTTTACGTATAATTTCACGTAGAAATTGATTAACATTTTGCAACAAGAATTAACCCAAATATTACTAATTTTTAGTAGATTATTTAGTGAATTCCACGTTTAAGAACAAGCAATTTGTATGTTTACTCGCCGAGTTGTTTAGTCGACACTGTTGCGTTCATAGTGGTCACATTTTTTCCCAAGTGTGTCAGAGCGAAAGGATTGAAAATTCGCGTTACTCATGGAATGTAACCTGATATATGCAAAATATTTTATTACGATAGATAACATATTTTTCGCGTGGGATAAAAAAAAAGTTAAAGAAGAAACGTCTACTAATAGAATTCTGTAATTATACAACGTATACAATTCCACTATGAGCTATTAATTGTTTAGGTTTCAACAGAAATTGAACATTTTGTGTACTATTAGATGTATAATAATAAGAGAATGGATGGTAGTTTATTAGGTATTACATTTTCTTTTTAAATTGTTAAATCTACACCAAAATTTGTTTACTTATTATTAGGTATACAGTAAATTGTTTTAAATTATTATTAGATATACACCAAATTATTTTTAATTATTAAATGTATACAATTTTTTAAACAATTCCTTTTTAAATTATTATTAAATATACAAATTTTGTTAATAACTAACAGATAAACAAATGTTTTTTAATAATTATTAGTTATACAACAGATTTTTTTAAATTATTATTATTGGATATACAAATTTGTTTAATAAGTATTAGATATACAACAAATTTTTTTTAATTAGATGTATACAACATTTTTTTAAATTATTATTAGATAAACAATTTCTTTTTAAATTATTTGTTAGATATACAGAAAATTCTTTTTAATTATTATTAGATGTACAATATTTAAAAATTATTATTAGATATATAACAAATTTTTTTAATTAGATGTACACAATATTTTTCTAAATTATTATTAGATAAACAATTTCTTTTTAAATTATTATTAGATATACAGCAAATTTTTTTAAATTATTATTAGATGTACAATATTTTAAAATTATTATTAAATATACAACACATTTTTTTAAATTATTAAATATATACAAACACTTTTTTAAATTATTATTAGATAAATAATTCCTTTTTAAATTACTATTAGACATAAGGAAAAGACCGTGTTAGTATTAAAATTTTAGAAAGAATTAATTAATCTTGATTAATCATGTCTTCAGTCAGGTTTAATTGACACAGGTGTCTAAAAATGCGTGTTAATTCTGAATTAAGATTGCCACAAATTGAATATGGAGCTATTTAAAATAAAAGTACATAATACTTTCGTTCAATAATCCACTGGTGAGTACACATTGAACGATAGCTTAGTGCAATTTCATAAGGATTAAACGTGGAAAGAATGAGAGTATAGTTATAGAAGAAAAATTGATCAATTAATAAAAGGTTCTTTTAACATTCATCTTTAAAATACCGTTACAATATTCTATGCAGAAAAAAAATTCATTTATATATATTTCCATTGAATTATTTCACTGTGTGTACAACAATAATTCTCTTCCACAGAAATTGTAATAATTATTATTTTACACAGATTTCTCGAACACTGTGCAATGTTATAGATATAAAATATAGTAATAAATAAATAAATAAGTAAAATGAACACTATCGTCGTGAAACTTCAAACTTACACTTAGTTAATTATTACTAATTAATTGTTCACACATAAAATCTTCTTTTTCTAGCTTCACTCAAATTTAGCCTCCTCTAAAGCATGATCAACATCTTTTGAATAAAACGAATCAAAAATTTTCTACAAATACCATCGTTCTATGTTAAATTTCAGCCTTAAATCTAATCTAACAAAGTTCCTCTGAAAAACTTCAACTTTTCTACTTAAACTAACACTTTTAAGTTTCGTATGAACGAGTGCACCTCGTTGCTGGCCCCTTATTGGACAGCTCTATCTGAAAAGCACTCGTTGCTCGTCGCTTGCACGCAATTTACAGCTTACGGCAACGCGGCGTGTTATCAGCTGGTCCTAATTCAGCGACGAATATTTCCGACGCTCGTCCAGTCTCGAGTTTACGAGCTCATTCGCCGAGGCTTCGATTCGATACGAGCCCACGAAACACCACTCTTGCAGTAAATTTTCGCGGTTTTATGGACCGGAGTTTGACTAGCCTGCGGAGAATTTTCGTTGTCGCTCGTGATAATAAATTTTACACGATTAGGATGTTGCCGTTCGATTGTTAATCGTGGATGAGCTTGGTGAACAAGAATGACCATGCGAAGATTGTGTCAATGTGGGATATATTTTTTATTCATACTGAAAGAATGTTAGAAATCAGAACTGTATTTTGGTGAAATTGTGTGTGATAATAAGAAAGAAATGTATGAATATGAAATATTTGTCATTCGTTTTGAAAAAGTATTGGAAATGAGAACCTTTTTTGAGGCCAAATTGTGTGGACATGGGCAAGAAATGTGTCAAATGTGGGATATTTTTTATTTGTACTGAAAAAGTATGGAAAATGAGAACCTTTTTTCAGAGAAAATTATGTAAAAGTGGAGAAAGAATGTGCGACTGTGGGATGTTTGCAATCTGTGTTTAAAAAGTATTCGTATTGAGAACTTTTTCAGGAAAGACTATATGAGAATGGAAAAGGGACGTGTAAATATGGAATATTTGTCATTCGAGCTTGATTAGTATTTAAAATGGGAATTTCTTTGAAGAAAAACTGTATAAAAATACAGAAAAAATGTGTCTGTGGGATATTTATCATTCATGCTAAAAAAGTATTAAAAATAAAAATTCTATTTTGAGGAAAAATTGTATGAAAATAGAGAAAGAATATGTGAGTATGAAATATTTATCCTTCATGCTAAAAAAAAGTATTCGAATGGAGACGTTTTTGAGGAAACATTGTGTGAAAATGGAGGAAAAGCGTGTGAATTCGGATATTCATCATTCGTGTTGAAAAAATATTTAAATAAGACCTTTCTCCTGGAAAAACAGTATAAAAATGGAGAAGGAATGTGTGATTAAGGAATATGTGTTATTCCATTATTATTCTTGAATAGTATTGGGAATGAGAACACGTTTCAGGAAAGTTTGATGGCGTAATATTTAATTTCTAAAGGTAGACTGAATTTTATAATTACTTACAATTTCAAAAGATCATAGTTTTCACAATTGTATTTATACTTCGATACACAAAATTGGTCCATTTAAAATACACCCAAAATATCAAAAATTCCAATTTCTATTAATTCCATTAAATTTTCCAATAACAAATCGTCCCATTTATTCCACATATATTCCAGCAGAAAAACTTAAAAAAAAAATCATACAACCACAATATCCTACACATTCAAAAATTAAAAAAAGAATTTCAGAAAAATTCGAAACTGCAAACTTCAATTTCACCGAACACCTCTTTCTCCACACATGCTCCCTCAAAAAGTAAAAAAAAAAAAAAAAAACTTCCAAAAGATCATCGTGAAAACCTCTACACTCGAAACGTTCATAGAACCAGCAATTAACCAATTTACCCCATCCCTCCTCTGCCTGCACGCTTTTTCCACGAGTGCTGTTCGTTCCAGCGACACCTCAGGCGAAGTAACCGATAACATCGTTGTTCGAGCGTGCCGATTGCTCGTCCAAGTTCGATTGGGAATCAATCGAGTGCATCAGGCGGCGCTTTAATCGAGACATTCTTATAGTAAATCGTAAGAATCGGAACGATTCTCAGAGCTAGGGGCGTTCGGAGAGAAAGGGTAGCTGGGAATAAATTGAAGATTCGTTGGAAAGTTCCGGAGCAAGCTTGAGATCTCGTGGAAAGTTTGTTGTTTAATACGAGACGCCTCTCTCGTTGGATATCTCGAAAAATTTGTTCGATTTGCAGCGAGAGACGTGCTCAAATTATTTAAAAAATATACAGAAAAGAAAATTGTACTTCCGCAAACTTCGAAAGTTTGTCGATCTTTTTTTTTTTATTTTTTTATTTTTTTTTTACTTGCCATGTTTCAACTTTAGTTGCTGGAATTATGAATGACAGCAATGGTTAAAGCGTATTAATACTAATACGTTCCTCGAGTGGAGGAGGAATTTTTCAAACGGTGGAAACTGTGTATCGGGATAAATATCGGCGAGGTGGATGTTTTATTTGTGCAGAAGGACTTCAGTTTAATTTTTACGATTTTCATTGCTGGTCGGCTGGGTATAGGTTTGAATCAAAGGTACGAGATTTAACTCTTCGCTGCGGTGGGAAATATTAAATACTCCACGAGTTTATTTATGATTTATGAGAAAAGTTGTTACCGTTGTTTCGCTGATGCGAAAAGGATCATTGTTGTGTAGATATTTACATTATGTACTTTTAGCGAGATAATTCGAAATAAAAATTTCTCTGTGGTAGAAAGCAAAATAAAATTTAATCATTGATAAACAATTTCTTTCTTTTTCTTTTCCCTTTTAATGCAAAGTGTATGGAGTAATATTTTCAAAATAATATTTTGAAAGTGATTGTACGATTGAAAGATTTTAATGCAAAATTTAATTAGAATTTCTTAAAGTATTTAGAACACTTCAATATTTTTTCTTTGATTCATTTTTTCGTTTTTAAATATATCGTTCGGTGTTTCACGACAAAATTTATGGAAACAAACATGCTGAATAGTATAAAATCTATAAAATATAATATATCTTTTCAGTATTATATAATTTATTATTACCAAACGGCAAAACAAGGAGGGCGGGTATGGTCGGAATCATTACAAAAATGAAATGATTCTCTTCTCAACGTCAACTACGCTAATACCGATCATGGGCAGAACAGTTCTTTAATAAGTATATTTTGTTTAATGAAATTAGTAATTTTGTCTTCCATGCCACTCATATATTAGGCAACTATAGTTACTCGTAGTATGCAGTGACTATCGAAACGAACGACCATAATTCCATAATAACCAAAGTATAGTACACAAAGATAGTTGCTCGTAGTATACAGTGATTCTATCGAAACGAACGACCGTAGTCACATAACACACTAACTGTAGTATACAGAGATCGTTTCATATCAAGCGACAGTAATCACACGTATTAGCTAAAGGATTAAGCATTGACGACCATGAAAAGAAAGAAAAAAAAGCCTAAAGAAAATTCAAGGAAACAGTGTGTCAATTTGACTTCTACGCATTTTTAATTGTTTGTAGTATACAGTAACTTTATTGAAATGAACGACTATAGTTAGATATCACACCAAATATAGTATATAGAGTCTGTTTCATATCAAACGGTTGTAATCACACCTATTAGCGAAAAGATTAAGTTTCGACGACAATGAAGAAAGAAAAGAAAATAGCTAAAGACAATTTCGGGGGAAAAAATAACGTGTCCATTTAGCTTCTACGCGCTTTTAGATATTTGTAGTAGTCGTACAATGATTGTATCAGAACGGATTACAGTCACACATAGTAGCAAAAGGAAGAAGCATCGACGGCCATGAAAAACGAGAAGAAAAAGGCCAAAAGAAAATCCCGGGAGGAAGGACAACGCGTCGATTTCAGCTTGCCCGATGGAGACGGAGAGCATCGTGATTTCAATCCTCGCGAGTACCAATAGGAGACGCGTGAAGGGGTTAAAAGGGGGGTAGAAAAGAATCGTGCGACCTAAATTCAAGCTGGCTAACAGCATTCCGTCGACAGAAGGAACTTGTCACGTTACTTCCTCGTTTTTCCGCTTCTCTTTTGTTCCTTTCCCTTCCTCCAGAATAATAAAAAGAAAAAGGAAAAAAAATACAGAGAAGAGAGAGAGAGAGAGAGAGATGAAAAAAGAGCACGCGTGAATCTCGGTTTCTCTTTCGTCTTCTGCCGCGTCGTGCGCCTACTTTCGATCTCATTTTCGAGGATCGTCCTCCATCTTGCGTCGGCTGGGCAACCTTCAACGACAATTCCCCCAGCATAAGACGAGGAGGGGTGTGTAGGACGGCCGAAAGAAAAGGAAGGGGGTGTAAATGGGGTGGTATCGTAATGCAGTATTGTGAGGACATGCCTGCAGGCTCTGGTTCTCGCTTGAGATGTAGTCGCGATGTTCAGTTTGGAGGAGGATAAAGGGAACATCGACTGCTATGACGATGAACTGACTGTGAATGTTTTTCTTTTTTCTTTTTTTGAGCTCAGTTTTGGATGGTCTTTGTACAGTTGCGCGTTTTTGGGATGATGTCGTGGGGGGGAGACGCGGTGTATCGAAAGTAGGTTTTACACAAAAGGAAGTCAGTTTGAAAATTTGGAGCAACGTTGTGAAAATTCTGAAAGGAAATTTGACGACTGTTTAATACTAGAAAATTATGCGATGGATATAGTATTATTAATTTATACAAAATTTCAAACTTCTGTTTGGAAATATTTAAACTACAATCTACGTTTATTAAATGTAGAACTTGTGACATCAAAATGACAGGTTTCAGATATTTTTCTTTCAAAATTATTAACATCATGTTGGTATAATTGTAGGAATTTGTGATGACTTATATTGAGTTATAAAATGAGTTTCAGAGCGACAAATATACATCAATATCATTTCATTCATTTATGCAAAGATTTGGTGTTAATTATCTCAGAAATTTTTATGTCTAGTCATTGAAAAATTTCTGTACAGAAACAGAAATGTAGCTCAGTAGACTGCACTTTAAAAAATTCTCAAAAGAAACTTCTAATGCATGCAAATACTATCAAATTGGATTGTGCAATAAAAACAGAACGAATTCAACTTGTTCCAAATGCAAGAAGTATGTTTGTGGAAAGTGAATATTTCAAGTAAGATTTATTTGCAAAAAAAAAAATGTGCTCCATAAACGGATTATAAAGAATGATTTTAAATGATAATAAAATCATTCTTTATAATTACAATAAAATTTAAACGATAATAAAATAAATGATACTAAAATCTCAATTAGGAAACATGTTTGTATATTTTGTAGCTAAAAAAATAAATCATTTTATTCATCAAATACTCTTTTCGATTATTTCTAACTTTTATTTGAAAAAAAAAAATTAAACACAAAAGTGCATTTTTCAAATACTGGTGAAATTAATCCTTTCGCTACAGTAGATTTCAAGAAAAATGTAGATGTTTCAACCGGAAAATTTGTCAAATTGGTTTTGAAAGCTTAAAAATTAATAATTTTCAAATTCGTGAAAGTGTAATATTTGTTTCATTAAATTAACATGAAAGCGCGGAGAGAGTAAAATTTAGGCGAAAGAACGATAATAAAAATGTACGAGCCAAATTTCCAAAACGACTATAGGTGCCAATAGTAATCAAAGGGTTAAGAAATAGTCATAAATTTAAAATGTAAGCAAATGGCTCCTATCGAAAGCAACTCTTCAATAGTTGCCTTTTGGTATAAAGAACAATTGCACGCCAAGCTCTACACGCACCTTAAAATTAAGTTTACGGGCTTTCCTTGAGTGAACGAGAAGTCGGAGTTTTCCTTGAAGAAATCGATTTATTAGAGACAGCTTAATTATATACTATTAACTTATTTACAAATTCGGATATCATTCCATTACTAAAAGTGAGGAAAAGTCGCTGGAAAATACTAGCGATTGTTTATATAATTTCGCTCGTGAAATCCGAAATGCGTGAATCTGACGCGTCCTATAAATCTAATGTTAATATCTAGTTCAATACTCATTCCTTACAGATAGTTCAGAATTTTGAGTGGTTTTGTAATGTGGTTTCTTAGATTAGGCAACACATTGTCTCTCTAATTTAGTGATAATTTTTAGCGAGTTTTTCAGGGTAACATTATTGGTTGCGAATATTAGGAGTTTCAAAGCTATTTGATTTTAAACAGTTAATATTTGGAATATCTTTTTGAACGATAGAATACTAATATCTAAACAGAACATTGTCAATTAGAAATTTTCAACACTTTAGAAATATTGAACGCTCGACATTTTCACTGCCTCTGTTTTTAGAGAAGAATATAAAGTAATTTTTTACGATAACATTGTTGATTAATAATTCTAGACATATTAGAAATATTGAATCTTAAGGCGGTAGACACTTTAATTGCTCTCTTATTCTTTATAATTTTATGTATTTTAAAAATGTTGAATTTTAGAAATTTAGGTGATCCTTTTAGACGAGCCTGTTGTTACAAAAGAGAATTAAGTAATTCTCAGGATAATGTTGTTGATTAGGAATTTTCGACATTTTAGAAATATTGACGTTTTAAGTGGTTGACATTTTAACAGGGAACTAATTTTGAACACGAACCACACGACCTGTAAAGTTACAAAGCACTTGTATATACTGCGTAACCCTTCTATAACACGGTTCTCATGTAAATTTGTTTCTAAGAGTCATTATTTTGGCAATATTAATTGTCGATGAAATTGATGTATTATGTTTGTAAACATTATTGATCGTCATAGTCCCCATTTACACGAATAATTCGTCGATGATTGTCCTCATCTCGAGGATGCTTTATAGTTTAAACGATTTCATCACGTTTCGTTAATACATTATACTCCCTAACAGAAACGTAGCACATATTCGTTGTCTATAATTTCTCATATTGTAAATTGTGATAATTGAAATGTTGAAAATAATATATAAGAACAACCTTGTATAAACATATAATTTAGTTTGATATAATGTCTGTTAGTATTCACAGCAATAATTTGTATTATTTATTTTGTATTATATTTTATTAATTTACTTTACAATTTAATTTATACTAATATTTGTGTATTAATATTAATCTTTTTTAATCCGCCTTTTCTATATTTATGAGATGAAAAATTACAATTCATTACAATTTGACATTTTGACAAATGTTGAAAAGCAAGAATTAATAATCAGTTTAAAGAAATGGAATGTTAATAATAAAAATTATAAATGTCAAAATATAAAATTAAAATACAATGTAAAATATAAAAATAAAAATACAAATATAAATAATAAATAAAACAATAAAATAAATAATAAAATATACGTAAATGGATATATAACATTTATGTTATTTTTAATTTTATTTTACCACGATCTGTTACGTTAGGTTAGGTTTTTTTTATTCTTAGGCAAGAATTTATCTAATAAAACAGTTTCACATTTAAACTTACTGGAAGTGTAACAACAGAAGCAAGTGATTTTTATAAATTTTCTTTTTAGACTAACTATTGACAATATGAGACCAGTGTTTTTTTATGTGAAGAGAAAGTCTTAAGATAGAAAAGTAATTTTTTTTTTAATTTCAATCTTTGTTATTATTTATCGAGTATTGTGCAAATCTTGTGATCCTCTTTGTCGGTGTAGCCATTCACAGCAATCACATTGCAATACTTAAAAAATATTCTTATAGTTAAATAGTTTGTTATTTTTGAACCTATTTTTGAAAGAGAAACATAAAAAGTTAGAAAAGTTCTTCCGCTTAGATGAAAAATTTGCTTTTCTCGACAGATAAGTTGAGCTTATTTTGTCAAACAAAAAAAAAAATAGCATCAAACCTTGAGGTTCAATCCCTAAATAAACTTATAACAAAGTTAATGAACTTTGTCTGAAATTGATTAGTCAAGTAGTTCTTTAATTATTGTGTACACCAGTTTTGAAAACATAGTTTCGAGAAACATTCGTTTAAAGTTTATTACGAGTGTATTCGTCAATTGACAATATCCTCCAAATATCTCCTGTTTTTTTATATTTCTCACATTCACTTTTTTTAAATTTCATATTTTCACCATATCGGTGTAAATTTATCAATGTTTTAAAATTTTGTCAGTCACCATTGCCGATGTAATTCACATATATGTCTTGAGAAACTCGCTCATTGTCAGTCATTTTTGAACTTCGAATTAGGTCACTAAACAGACTGTAACTTCTTTATTTTTGGGAATTCTACGTTAAAAATTTAGGAACTTTAGTTTTTGAAACGATTCGTTAACTCGAAACGTGTCCTTAATTTATGCAAAAAGAAATTTTCGATTTTTTCGATTTGTTACACAGAAAATAGAGGAAAAGTATTTCAGGAGCATATTTTTAAAATATTGCATCTCTAATTTATATAAATAAAAAATTTTCAATATTTTCAACCTGTCACACGGAAAATAGAGGGAAATAAATGAATAAAAGAATTTTAGGAGCACCTTTTTGAAATATCGTATCTTTAATTTATATAAATGAAAAATTTTCGACTTTCTCGACTTAATACCTGGAAAATAGAGGAAAAGGATGAATAAAAAAATTTTAGGAACATATTTTCGAATCGATTCCTTAACTCGAAACGTCGTATCCTCAATTTATGTAAAAAGAAATGTTCAATTTTTTCCACCCGTCAAAAAATGTAGGAAAGGAATGTTTAAAAAATAAAAATTGAATTCTGGGTATAAAAAGACTCACAATTCGAGTGTTCAATATAAGAACAGAGTTAGTTGAAGTGTACAAAAGAAATTATCTAGAAGGCGCTCGTTCAGATATCCTCGATTTAAAATTGACAAAATTGGCGGCGAATTGAGAGGCAGGTATACTCACGAAGGTAAACAATGGACTTGGCGCAGCGTCGAAAAAACCCGAGCGGGTTCAAAACACGCTACGGTATGGTTCACTCTACTCGACGACCTTGTGAATTGGTAGTCTTCTTTCGACCGTCGTGCAGTTTAGTCGCTCGGTAAATCGTCCCCGAATTTTTTCTCTGCTTTCTTCACGTGTTCCCTTCCCTCTGTGAGATTTCACGTGCGTGTTTTGTGCTTTGCGTGGTGCCAAGAATCCTGCAATATGATTTTCTACGACCGAGTGGATGTACCTCAAGTTCCTCAAGTTCCTCAACTGCCTCAGGTTCCTCAATTTGCTATTCCTTTGTACAGATGTAATAAGGTGAGAGTTTTCTTCGTTTTTTTCATTTTTCTGTTTTCTTGACTTTTCCTCGTTTTCTTCATTTTCTTAATTTCTCTTCGTTTTGTTAATTTTTCTCTGTTCTTTTTCTTTTTACTTTATTTTCTTCATTTTTCTTCGTTTTTATTACTACAACTGTATACAACCGGCGAGTCATTTGATAATTTAGAAACAAAGTTTCTGGATCTTACTTATTTCTTCTATTTAATATCTTATTTAATGACGTGCCATCCACGTTGTTTGTTAACTTTTTCTAAGGTGGTAAGAACGTGCCATACGCGGTTTATTGCTGTTTTTACAAAGAAGTACGTTCGTGTTGTTTGTTATAAAATTTCAGTTGTTTTATAAAGGTATATTTAACTTAGGGTGTATATTGCGTAGCAGATTTTGTAAAATAATTACATTTTGAATATAAAACGCGTTCGAAAGGGATCTGTTGATAATATTTTGCTACGTTTACATTTTTTGAAAAATACTCTATTCACAGAAGATGTACCAGGATTTTAAAGAAAATGCAAAGTATATAGAGAAACATAATTAACGTAGTGAAACTATTTCAGAGTGTAAGAAATGTCTCGTTGCATTACACAATCGAATTATTAACATATTGCCAACTTCATGGAGAGATTTCCCTTCTCTCTAATCTATTTAATCACTTTTAAATTAGAAATATTTACAATTCATTTGTCATTTATCATTAATTTCACGTTTAAATTATGTAATTTATTTGTAATTCACAGTTTGCATAAAATAGACGTAACTCGGGATCATTATCATCACTAAACTGCTATTTTTTATGCAAATTTGTATTATTGAGAATATAGCGGGGGAAAAAGCAGAATTTCGATAGAAACTTATTTTAACCTACCAGGTATATAAAAAGCACTGCAGCTTGGATATTTTGTATATTTTTTTCAGACATTCTGTGCAATTTTTCGTTTCTGAATTTCATAATGCATAAAAAATCTACAATCTTATCATTACACATAGTTTATCCCTTAAAATTATTTTTACGTGCTCTTCGAGTCTTTCAAGTGAAAAGGACTTTTCCTCGTCGATTGGCTAAGTGTTAGTAAACATATTTAATGTGCTGTGAATCTTGTGTATGTTTATCGAAGTAGTATGACTGTATGTACTTTTATATATAATATGTTTACAAATTGCATAGAAACGATTTCAAGTTAATTTACATTTATTTTGGACCATTTCGTCACAAGTATCGTTCAATTAATTATCAACGCGAGTGATTAATTTTTCTATTTAATTTCTCATTATTTTATTTAATTTTTTTAATTGTCAGTGCAGGAGGTTAATTTCTTATTATTTTATTTAATTTCGCGTTATTTTATTGAATTCCTTCATTGTCAGCGCAAGAGGATAAATTCTCTATTTAATTTCTTATTATATTCTGAGAAAATATCTTAAGGGAATAATTCAATTCCTTATGAATTGTCTTCGTTGAATTCTCTGTGCGTGTCTGATGTATCTCTCCAATTTTCTGCTATGTGTAGAAATTTCAAGTGAGTAAATATTTATCATTCTCGCTGAGAAACTATCGAATTCCTTTTACAGTTCTCTGTTTCAAAGAAGAATAAATGAATTATAGAAGATTGTATCCTTTGTAATTACATCTGTGAATTTTTTATCTACTTTAGGAATCTGTACTTATTCAGGTATTATACAACTTGAATCTTGTGCATTGTTTAATCGTGAATTTAACCATAAATACACTTGTATGGAATTAGCAAAAATATTCAAGGAACAGAAATTTATTGTGGCAAAGATTCTTGCATTCATCTTTGTTTTTTCTTCAACTTTCTGTTCATCCATGAAACAGACAAATCATTCCTTGAGTTTCTATTTACGGAATACCTGATTTTTCATTTAAATTAAACAGAAAGCGATTTGACTTTACATGAAATTTCACAGGGAACATTTGCAGAATTTGCGTTTCTTAATTTCCGAAAATATCGTAACTGTTTCAAATTCCAAGATATCTCCACTGCGGTTTATCCTGGAATTTCGTTTCACGTTTGCCTTTCGTCAAGTTCCACGAATTCTGTCCGAGTTTTTTTCTTACTTTTGAGGGATCCTGGATGTGGAACTGTTCTTAACCGTTTGAATCCCGGAGGTTTTGGAAAAATCTTGTCGAAAAGACCCAAGCGGCGCGATGGCGCTTGTCTTATTTTATGGGTGTAATGTAAGAAACGGAGTTCATCCGACTGTCATAAATTTCACTTCTTTTTCAGTTGAAATAATGTTTATTTCTGCAATTAAAAATTGAAATAACACTTATTTCTGATATTCAAAATTGAAATAACTCTTATCTTCGAAATTCAAAATATTTTTAATTCATAACATACAGTGAAATTGTAGTTTTTTCAATAATTTTACACACATCATCTAGTAAACTAATTCTAGCTTCTCATATAAAAAAAAAAATAATACTTAAATTGTTTGGTCCAATTTTAAAAAAGGAATTCTGCTTTAAAAGGTAGTCGAATATTAACCTGTCAACTGGGGATAACGGGTTAACTCGTCATCGGTTCAATAATACTTCCAATGCTAGTAAATTATTTATTAATAGGTCACTCATTCTTTAATTGCACTGTTATGCCTGTATTACATATAAAATACACCATATCCACATTTGCAAAAACCAAAATAACGTAATTACATATAATCTTTGTTGATTTTTAATTATAAACTGCAGAGGTTTAATTTTTGTTTGAAAGACGAACGCAATTGAAAGATTAATGATTCTTCTTCGAACCCAAGACACTTGGTTTCGTAGTTTTCCTAGACTGTGCCTAATTTTCTCTTATTATACTACAATTCAATAGTTCTAAGTTGTAACACATGATGCTAAAAATCTGAATATCGATTTATAATACACTAGAAAATCTGACTAAAGAAGAAAAGAAAAAAATCACTGTTAACGTTATAAATTAGTTGTTAGTACAATTTTTTATTTTAAAAAATGGATATCGCTATATTTCACATATTTCCTCTTCATTGATGCTTTTAATGCAGTTCTATGATGAAGATATTAGACAGTTAGAAGCAAAATGTATTACTTATGTGGTTTGCATGAAAAAAAAAAAAGAAAAAAAAATAGCTATGTGATGAACAAGCATCAGCAAAGTTGAGCTCGCTGATAGAATCCAAATACATCGTCAATTGTAGATCAAATGTATATAGCGATCAAGTGCAGTATATTTTTTCGATATGAAATCTTAAAAGCGCAATCAAACGGTTAAATCAGTCGAGTTCCCTAAATTTTTGAAAATTTTCTTTGTAGAACCTGTGTATGTTTTGTGTAACACATTAAGTGTCATATTGACGCTGGATTTTTCTTTTAGGCAGCATTAGTACTCGAAGACAAGCATAGTAAATTTATAAAATAATATCTTATGATTCATTGATGGATTTTATTGAAACACCGTTTAAACAAAGATATGGCTTTCTTCTTTCCTCTATTTGTTCAATTTATTTTAACACTCTTTGCAGAATTTTTCGAAACTGAACTGCTAAACGAGATGTCGTTAATCGACAATAATCATATTTACTCGCAACTAATTCACTAATACGATCTGTGTTTCGTTTTAAGGGGACATTTGCAGAAATTTTCATAATTTTTATGGAATAATAATACTGATTTTCATATCAAAATTTTACGAAATTTATATAATCCTTTGAGATTACAGGTGATGTTTGCTTAGTATGTAGAATAGATTAAGGAAGCTTTATTTTTATCGCAAAACCAAAACTACTTTTATTTTTATCAAGACACATTTTCTTTCTTTTGCAAAAGTAGTGTCAAATATTATTAACCCTCTATAAGTCGATTTTTCCATGTTTATGAGAAGAAAAGTTACAGTTGATTACACTTTTGCATTTTGAGAAATGTTGAAAAAGAAGAATTGATAATTAATACAAAGGAATTGTCTGATAATAATATAATACAATAATACAAGGATCCAATATTATAGTTGTGGAGTTATAAAGGGTTAACCTTGGAAAGCACAAAATATTGTAATATTTAATTTAATTTTTATTGAAAAAAAAAAATAAACATGACATTTAATTCGTGTGATTGTAAATATTAAGTATAACACAATTACTTCCTGACTCAGTAATCGATTACTGAAAGTCTGCAAACTCTAATTCACGAAACGAAATGAAAGATTAAAAGTATTTCGATATTTTTCGGTGCTTTCTATAGTTAATATTAAGATAGTAATATTTAATATCTGAAATAAAAGGCGAAATTCGAATTTCTAGGAATGGCTAATATTTTTAATTAAACTTTTAAATTGATTTTGTATTTAATAATTTAATTTACTTGCAAATTTATATCATTGGATAATTACTGTACCTGTAAAATCCTACGTTTCGTGGAATTTACGAAGAACATTTTACGGTATGATCGTAAGTGGGAAACACAAGAACATGACCATCGATCGATGGTCAATTTAACTGTTCTTTTACGAAATCTATCCCCACTCTTCAGTTACCCTCGCAGGTATATCACTCGAAGATCTTCAAAGACGTAGAATACGAATATCCACGTTGTGATAGAATATAGTAGATAGAAATTTGAAAAATGAATAGAATTTTATTCGTTCCATAACTCGTTCGATAAAATAAATTTTCTAATAATAAGATATTTGTATTTATTAGAAAATGGAAGTAACTTTTCGTAAATAAAATAGATTTGATAAATTTCGGTTGGTGGAATTTGATCACTCTTTAAATTTTAATCTATTTCATTTTACAAGTAAAACGTACAAAACATATGGATACACATCGTTCAAAATTTCATTCACGTTATTGTAAACAGATATATAAAATAATCTTTTATATTCTTCATATTAAATTAGTACAAAAACAGACAATAAAGGTGCGCATATAATGTATCTTAGTCGAGTTGAATGATCTAAAATTTTCTCAGAAAATTCTGCGAACGATCCAAAAGAATGTGTACATTACTATGATTTAAAGAACACCCTGTATAAAAGGAGGAATAAAATTAGCGTAGAAATAAATACAAATTATTATTTTTCTAAAAAAGATTAGTGTAAATGATCGAAAATTTTTGCATAAAACTCTGCGAATGATCCAAAAGGATGTACATATTGCTATTATTTAAAAAACACCTTGTATAAAAGGAGGAATAAAATTTGTTTGGAAACAAATAAAATGTATTATGTGTATAAAAAAAACATTAGTATAAATCATTGAAAACTTTTTTAGAAACTTCACGAACAATACAAAAGAATGCATATACTACTTTATTTACTATGATTTAAAGAATATAAATTAGCGGAGAAATAAATAAAAATTATTACGTACAGAAAAAAACGATTAGTGTAGATAATCAGAAATTTTTCCACAAAATTCTGTAAACGATCCGAAAGAATATATGTGTTACTATGATTTATAAAACACCCTGTTCAAAGGGAGAAATGAAATCAGTACATAAACAAATAAAAATTATTATATAATAAAAAAAATGTGATGTAAATTATTGAAAATTTTCTGAGGAACTTCGTGGACGATTCAAAAAATTTACATGCTACTTTGATTTAAAAAATACTTTCTATAGAAAGAGGAATAAAATTAGTGCAAAAGCATATTAAAATTATTATATAATTTAAAGAAATTGATGCAAATGACAGAAAATTTTCTCAGAAGCTTCCTTTCTAGAATATTTACATAAATTACGATGCTCAAAATTTCATTTATTATCTCGATTTAAGGCACACTCTGTATAAGAAAAGAATAAAATAAAAAGTATGTAAGAAAACGTCATTGATAATTGTCATACGTTGTGCCAGCGTCTCGAGGCCATCGACCACGCTATTCCCGCACGGGAAACATACTCTCCAGCCATCCCTTTATATACTGGGTGGTGCATATGAAACCAGTACAATATAAAAAGTTTGTTAAATTCACGAAATGAATCAAATCTTGCAAAAAGATTCACGTAGAAGCAATAGAATCAGCAGATTTACTCAGCAAACAAATAATTGAAGATTAGACACAATAATTAAATCGATGGAAGAACGTGTTGATATATTAATTAAAGTTGAAAATTTTCTAACACATTGTTTACGAATTACAAATATACTTATGTTTAACTTACGAAATTATTAACCCTTTGCACTCGAAGCTTTTGTGCTAAAGTTGAATTTTTCTTTTTAACACAATTACTCGTGTCTCACCTATGGTTTTGTCGATTAAAATTCGAAAAATCCCATGGCTCTGTTACAGTTTACGGCTACTTGCGATTCTGCAGTTCCTTTCATCGTTTTTAAACTTTATTCTTCCTAATCTTTCCTCAAAATCTGTAGCATTTATTTGAATTCTGTCTTTCCTGTGTGCTGCCAGAATCAGTTTCGCTTTTTACTGTTATTCTAATCTTCCGTTTTCTGGAATCAGTTATTTCATTGAAATCTCTCACTTATGGAATTATTGATTTGGTCTTTAAATAATGTAAAATCTAATTTACCTTCACTGTTACTAATTCCGTCATCTGATCTGATTTTTCTAAGGATCAAATGTATGAAATAATAGTTTTATTTAAATACAGTGTTATACCATGAAGTGCATACACGTGAAACATTTAATGTTGAAGAAGGGCATCTGTTAAAAAACAACAACAACAACAACAACAACAGTTATTGACGTACTTTAATAATAATTCGAGGTGCTATATCGAACCAAGTGGCGAATGAGAGTTGCCTCTCGAGTGTAAATTATTGTATATTGTCATTATAGTACGGTTCATTGTTGTATTTTGATATTACCAATTTTTTTTGAACTTCTAGTGATGGGTATGATCCATTGTGTCAGATAGTATTTGTTTAATTTTAACATTACAAATTTTCTTCAATTTCTGCAATTTCGATGACAATTTTAGTACCGTTAAATTTCCAGTTATAAAAATAACCACCAACAAGCGTTTATTTGTGCATACAGCAGTTGAACGAACAGTGTAAGCATAAAATAGTGTATCTTAGGCTAACATATTGTACGCCAGCCCCAAATTATGGCGAGACTTTCAGTGTATCAGTTTTGACCACTACTTCATTTTCGTTACAGTACACACAATAAACATTTAGTAAAAATATACTATATACTATTCTGTGAAAACTTATAAGAGTTTAAAAACTTTTAATATAAATATGTCTTATATATGAAAGAATAATATTATAACGAATAAATTGTTGTACTAAAATATGTTGTAATAAAATACTTAAATAAACATGTTCATATTATAATGAATAAATATGAACATATAAATATATTTTATTTCAAGTATCCGTTCCCCATAAACAAGCAATGTGATCACCCATGTTCACGCTATCATCAGTCAATATTTAATTGACGTGCAATATGTTAAAATAAAATAAAAGCAAAAGAATAAAAAATTGGAATCATGCAAATTGTACAGTTGAATAAAATTTACCAAGCAGAACTATAAAAGTGTATTTAAAGTTTGTGGTTGGTTTTATATGTATCACCCGGTAGTATGTAGGTAAAGTAATGCCCTGGGTATCTATTGCGGGCATAGTAAACGCTAAAAGAGACCGTACAGGGTATACGTGCGCGGCCTGCTCACCTCAGCCTAAGGGTTGCTGTTTGCAGCGGGGGTAAGTGGTCGTGGAAGTCGTGAGAAAAGAGTCTCTACGCTTCCCAGGGGTTCTCATAGCGAGTACTGCAAATTTTCCCGCCATTTCTTACGCTCGGTGTAAAGTTCGGAAGGAATTCAATAGGTGAAAATGAAATTTTTCCGCTGAAAGTAAGATTGGAGATATCAGAGAAAATTTGGCGAGAAATATTTTTCGAAAAATATATTTAGAGATTTTTCATTTGAATGGAATTTTTCATCTAATGCAAAAATTCTCCGTGGTGTAGTAATATTGATAACAATAAACAATAGTGTATATAAAAAATTAGAAGAGTTTGGATTTTGTAATTCACAATACTTTGTTTTAGCATTAAAAGTGACAAAAGTGTTTTTCGTGAATTTTTCAGATAGAAGTTTTTCATTTAAATTCTTTGGATAGAAATTTTCCGTCTAATTTTATAGGATAGAAACTTTCAATTTGATTTCTTGGGATGGAAATTTTTAATTTGAATTCTGAAGGTAGAAATTTTCGATTTAAATTCTAATCAAGAGAAATTTAAGGATCGTTAGTCCGAAAAAAATTTTTAATTCAACGCAACAAGTGTACTTGTGAAATTGAGTGAGTTTGTAGCTTACAGGATCTCGAAAGAATACTAAAAACGAGGAAGATGTGTTACATGAAATTCGTGAAATAAGTTTTCTGCTAATTTGAGAAATTTATTGCGAATTTTGCCTATACAAAATTTGTATAGAAAAATTGCAATTGGATCATATTGAACTCACAGTAAACGTTTCTGTACTAACTATAAAAATAAGATGAAAATACAATGCTTACGTAAATAATAAAATAAAAATTGTGATTCAATGATCGAAAGAAAGAAAATTGGAAGGTCTAACTCTATAGGAGGTTGGGAACCAGCATTCTATGGGATCATTGTGCCGACCATAAAGGCATTGTGCGAAAGGTAATCCTGTCTTTACCTTAGCCAAATTCCAAGATTAAATCACTACAAGTTGTCCCGTTATTCTTGTCGAACAAAGCGAAAGAAAATCAGCCTGCTGTCTCTTCGAATGCGTTTTCTTCGCTCCTTACACACAAACGACTTAAAACTGAAAGAAAGAAAAAGAAAAACTACATAACTAAAACTGGTTTGCCGTTTATTTCCGTAATTATTTCTATGAATAATTCAATTCCACTTAATTAAGCAAATAAAGACAGTATAACTCATAAATATATTCGATTTATACATTAACACTTTTATGCTTATTTTACTCAAAAAAAGAAGGTGAAAGTCAGTTTAAGTCATATTGCAAAAACATTCGATTTATGTACTAACATTTTTCTTTTATTAAACAGAAAAAAAATAGTGAAAGACAGTATAATTCATTTTCATTTTTCTTTTATCAAAAAAAAAAGAGAGAGAGAAATACAGTATAATTCATATTGTGAAAATATTTTATTTATAAATTAACATTTTTGTTTTTGTTTTCCCTTCATTTAAAAAAAAAATGCTATAAGTCACATTGCGAAAATATTCGATGTATGTATCAACATTTTTCTTTTATAAAAAAAAGTGAAAGACAGTATAATGTTTTGTCTTATTTTTTTTTATCTAAGTCAAGCGATCATACTTTTCTTTAAATGATTAAGCTGAAAGTCGAAGAACTTTCGAACACGCTGTGAAATTGCAATTCTTGTTTCACGTACTTGCTGAAAGCTGTAAAGAAAAAATTCATTAACAGTAAAAACGAAGGTCTGTACGCTGTTTTCGCGCGTGTATTGGTCGAATTTATGGTTCCGTAAGACGCGAAGATTCAGACTAATAACGATTAAGCGAGTTTCTATGGGATTGCACGGGAATGGGTTCTCGGGTTTGCCCGAAAATTTATAGCTTCACCGCGATGGCCTCGTGATAGAGCCATGGAAATGATGCGACGCCGTTTATTGCCCATAACGAATTTTAACGTGCACGATGATGGAGCACCGTTGACAGTTGACGTTGCGTAAAGATGCTTAATGTGAGGAAAATTTGCGTAATAAATTTTCCTGTAATAATGTAAGAGAATAAGGGAGGGAAAGAGAGAGGTATTATGATTTTTTTTTATTTTCTGCAGTGTTTCTTATTTTAACTTTTAATGAATTTTTGAATGATTATTTATGGATAAAAATAGTGTTTGGGGTTTAATTATTATAATCGTTACGCGATAAAACTAATTTTAATACTGCTTTTTATAAGGAAAATTAATTTTGCTCAGAATTAATTAACTTTAAATTTCTATGAAGTTGATTAATTAAGATTGACGAAATTTTTTGATTGTTTGAAAGTGAAATTAGAAAGTTCAGTATGAAATGAATTAGAAATTTGCGTGAAAAAATGATTTTGATAGAAGCAGAAATAGTTTCAAGCTTTATCTGTTAAAAAACGTTTCTTTTGTACGAAAAACAGTATATAATAGGTTTTTAAACAACTTCGGGACACAGTACTTGCAATGTAGAATTGCATAAATTTTGTTGCAGAATTAATTTCATTCTGTATCCCGCAAGTTTGTGATAAATCCTCCAAGTTGCATCATGAATTATATTTTAAACTTCGCAAGTACTGGTGTTATGTAGCAGAAACTGTATTCTGTATCAGTGAAAATTCATTCTAGAATGTTATAAAATTATAACGTTGCAAAACTGTGTATAGAATGTTTTCAGAATAAACATTTGAAGTTAAAATAATTTACAAAAAGAGAAAGCTACTGTATCAATTAATCGCATAAACATTATAATAAGTTCTCAATATGATCACCAATTTTTCTTACATAAAATTCAATTTATCACATTAGAATTGAATTCCATAAAACAGAAAAATACATTTAATGTCCATAACCATAATTTTTATATACTAAAATTCTCTAATTTCTTTGTATCTTTAAAAATCAATTATTTCATAGCATTTCCGATGCTCTCACTAAAAGAACCAATTCACATCTAATCACATACAAACTTTCAATACAATGTCAATAAATTCTTTTATACGTCTGATGGATTTACTTTCTTACTTTATCATTTCTTCAGATTAATTCCAATTAAACTTCTAATATAAAATAAAAATGTCAGCATATAATTGCAGAGAATGCAATGATGGTTTGTGCATAGATACTTGTTTCAAATTATGTCATTCGAAGTTGAATTATTAATTTCTTTTTAAATCTGATCTGATTCTGAAGTTCTTCTTAACTTTGATCTTGTAAGTTTTGATAAAAAATAATTTAATTATAATGTTAACAAATTTAGTAAAAAAAATAAAATAAAATAAAACGTTCACAGTGTTACATGTTCAATGGAAACAACTATGTTGCTTCAATCGACTCTGCATTGACGGCGCGCGCTCATATGCTTGAAGGTGTTGTAATGTAAAAATGTAGCATGTGTGAGTGTGATTGTGAAGCATATGAGATCGAACAGGTTGGTATTCTTGCAATGAGCGCACGCGACGTGAGGTATGGCTAAATTGAACAATAAGTAAAATAAAATAATAATAAAATAATAAATGGGATAAAGGTTTTATGTGATCGGAGGTACTCGAGTCCTATACGGTCTTTACGATGGATTGGTTCTAGGTGAACTTCCAATAAATTATACTATAATCGATTGATAGGAAAGTATAAATATGTTGAGATATATTCTATAAAATTTGAACAATTGATACGATATCTTATGCCAATACGAATTGCCAATATAAATACGCCAATAAGATTTAATACCTAAATATATGTTTATATGTACGAATCTCAAAAGCAATTATACGTATTCAGTACACAAGATGAATTCTACGCCATTGGGAGGTATATCGGAGGTGACATTCGATATATCGGAGTAACATAATTTACTAAATTATACATAATTGTCTAAACATTTCGTTCGTAGGATCACGTTGATTCTTAAGAACGGTGTGTATAACATAAACAACTGAGCCGCGATTTCGTCGAAGAAAGCTATATGGCAGGGGTCGGCAACCTATGACCCGCGGGTCACCGAGTGACCCATTTGATAATTTCAAGTGACCCACTTTAGTTCCGAAAATAAAGTATAATATATAAAAATAAATTATAAAACATAAACATGAAACAAACATTGACAGAAACCAGACTTGACTAAATTGACGTCACAAGTTCAACATCAGGGGAGCCATTGATATCGAAGAGAACGTTTATAAATAAAGTTCATTTAACTATGTTTGTAATTATTTTCTTAATAAAATATATCTTATTATTTAGTAAAAGACTATTTTAATACGAAAATATCTCTGACCCAAACGTCTCTTTAATACTCATATTTTGGTTGATTTTGAACCGCGGCCAAAAAAGGTTGCCGACCCCCCTGCTATATGGTATGAAGTCAAAGACTGTCGCCGTTTCGATTAGGGAGTACACACAATACGATATGCATTATCGAATTGGTTTCAGTCGACGAAGAAAAATAACAAAATAAAATAAAGAAAATTCTGTTCGGAACGTAACAACAGCAATTTAATATATTTATAAACACAAGCAAAATATAATTATAGGGAAGTTATATATAAAATTAAAGGGAGTTATATATTCCATTTGGACACATGAAAAAGGTGGTCTTATTTATAACATTGATAAGGAGTTTATTGCTCAAATATTTATTTTATTTTATATAAAGGGTTTTTGTTTTTAAAAAATACTCTTTTTCTTTAACATGTAGTGATTGAAAGAAAATATTTACGGTATATAAAAACAATATTTATTTACAATGTATTTCGTAATGTAAATTATGTAAAGTAAGATGATTTTTTATGCAGCTTCTTCGTTACGTTACGTTCACGATAGCAAATAACAACATTTAATAAAAAATTTTTTTTCAATAGATGTCTTCACCAATAAAAAATTATTGTCACAGCCTTGTTAAATATGTATTGTATTACATATCAGTATTTTTTTCGTTACATAAAGTACACTTTAACGAGGAAATAAAGTGGTATTAGTGCCCCAGCATGTCAGTCCGGAAGTCACATTCAAGTTTCTTCCCCGCTCCTACTGTACCTGCTAGTTGTTTTATCATTTTTCTAAATATTACTCAAATCAGTAATTTTCCCTGTAGTTAATGTACCATGAAAACGCATAGTGAGAACTATTTAACGAAACCGTACAATTTTGATAGTTACACAAACCCATAAATGTATTTCTTCGAACACTTACAATGAATCAAAACCAATAGGTATCATAGAGTTCATTTTCCAATCAGATTATTTCACTTCTGTATACACGCAACATTTAGGAACTGATAGGTGAAGAAATTCACGTTCTTCACGCACACCCTGTTTATTACAACCAATCACTAGCAACATGCAAACCCACTGTACACCCTAAAACAAAAAAGAACCACCCTTCTTCCAAGAATAACACTTCCACATTTCTCCCCCTAAACAAAACCAGCTGCTTTCCCAATTAATCCGACAGTTGTTTCGAGTTGATCCCAGAAAACGTGAGCTCTAATACACCCCATAGAAATAATATCCTCGAACACGTGGTTTAATATCTCATCAAGGAAATGATTTCGTAACGAATATCCAGCACCCCTCTCGTCGAGTAAGACGATGAGAGAAGTCGAGGTATAAGTGTGTGTGTGTGTGTGTGTGTGTGTGTGTGTGTGTGTGTGTGTGTGTGTATGCTCGTCGATGAGAAATACGGTGATTTAGGGGAATTCGTCAGACGCAGTTCGAGCCTGTCCGGATCTATTATTGGCGTTGGAACGTAAGTTAGTGGCCGCAGGGGCTGCTGGGGGTGGTTTGCACCGATGGTGTCTGGGGATAACGTAGCGGACGTATTAGGTAATTGTGGGTGTGAGGCTTGAAGAGAAGGAGGAGGAGGAGGAGGAGGAGGTTGAGGAGGAGAAAGGGGTGATTTATATTGGCGGCACGTGACGCCAGATAGGAATTATCGTTAGCCACCTTGCAACCCTTACGTACACCTTCGTTTTCTTGGCTGTCTTTACCGGGCCGATTTACAGGCGGAATTTTTGTACTTGGTTTGTTCAAAGCGTCTCTTTGGGGTTCCTAGATGATTGTTGTTCGTGTATGTTTAACACACAAATGTGTCGTATTTGTATTTCGCGCTTGAAATGTGTTCCTTACTATAGTAGCTTACAACACGTACGGATGTACGATCATCATCAAACTGCGAATTTTTATGCGAATTCGTATTTTTGAGAATTTAGAGAAGTAGAAGTTGGGTAGAGGAATATAATCTTAGTGTTAGTTTTCAAATTTTGTAATTTATTCGAATTTAGGAAATTACTTCGCCGAACTAATAGTATAAAAAAGCACTGTGCTTTGGATGTTTTGTGCAGTTTGTTTATATTGCGTGCATTTTGTACAATTTTACATCTTTAAGTTTCTTATAAATGCATAACAATCTATTATGTAATTATTATTAACAGAATAAGGTACATATTTAAGCATTAATCAACAGTTTTGGAAAAGATCGAGGAGAATAAATTCTGATGAAAATGTGGAGCTGTTTTTTGATGATTGCCTAATTTTTTTGATTTCGTTATTTAATTTTTGATCACTTTTAGCAACGAAGAAGAAGTTTGGTTCAGTTAGGAGGGAAATTGTTGCTTTTAATGATTGTGTTGCAGTTATTGTACATTGTATAGTATAACTATAGTGTCACTGCAGTTTTTAAGACTTTTGGTGTTTTAATCCTTTACTTTACAATAATAAGTCATACTCTTGTTGTGTATTATGGTTAAGGCATGACAAAAGTGAACTCAGTCCATGATAAATTTTCATTTTAACTTTAGCTTGCAAGTATGAGAATTATTAAACATAAAATATATGTAATCTCCTACTGTTCCTCATTTAATACGTTTTTAAAGCGACGAGTAGCTAAGATTGAAATAAGCAGCCATTGAAAAATCATAAGGTTTTGAAAAATCAAAGGGTTAAGTAAGAATTTCTATCTGTAAATAATATTACGTGGAAAAGGATAATAAAAAAATCATATATGATGAAAAAACTAAAATTAAATATGATGAAAACTTAGTTTAAAGCTAAATATATAAATGAAAAAAATATTTAGAAATATTAATATTTGAGAAATTTTGTTTTCCTCTTTCAGTACGATAGTTACCATTGTGTATAACACTGAAAATTGATAGGAAAAATCTATGGAGTAAGAATTTGTCAGTAGAGAACCATATGATGCTGTAGTTTTGTACCATTTATAAAATATCTCGATGCATGTATGTATAGGCAAGTAGAACACTTGTCATTTGAAGTCCATTATTTGTAAAATTCTTTCAAACGATACAACTGGCTTTGTCATGTTATTCTTTAAAATTTCAAAAGTCTTAAAACTGTCAGTATATTTCACCGGTCGGTTTTTAATAATCAGTTGCAGTGAAGAAAGGTCCGTTTAGGAGAAGAATTATTGCGTCTTTCATGGTTCTTGTATTTTACTGTTCAGTTTATTACTAATCATTTAGACTAGAAAATAATTTATGTTTGGAGAACAACTGTGACCTTTTAAAAGTTTTACTTCCTATAGTTTCAGAATAATTCTGGTATTCTGTCTGTTCCATTTTTGAGATTCACGAAATAGACAGTCAGAATCTAAATCCTCGAAACAAAGACCAGGAAAGCATTCCAAGATTCCAACTTAACACCTCTGTTTATTTCTCTCCACAAAAACAATTTTATCACGGTGGGAAGATTCAATTTCTCAGTTTCATCAGAATTGAAAAAAAAACCTTGAGGATCGTTGAGTGAATAGGTGACATCTTGACGAGGTATTCAGCCTCGTTAGGAGATTCGCGTTAGGAAACACTTGGCCAACCCCTAGGCAGGAGCTCGTGATCTGTTCTTTGACGACTCTCATCGCCGGAAGTGCTCGGCCTTGATTTATCGTCGCTCGTTGCGCCGACGGAAAAAATGGAATTAGGAGGATTAGGTGTAAAATACGCCGCCATTGCGGCGGGACCAGCCGTGATTTATTCGAGCGGCTAGGTGATGAGATAAACAGCCGCGTAGAGGAAGGGTTGAGATTTTCCAATTGCTGAAACATTGGCAGAGGAACAAAGACTTTCTTGATTGAATTCCTATTTGTTTTTAGATGATGGTTAAGTGTGAGGGATTTGTTTTAGAATCTTTCGAAGGTTTTTTCAATTGAATTTTTGTTTTTTGAGAGATACTTAAGCGTTGGTGATTTCTTGGGAGATTTTCTCGAGGCTTTCTTGATTGAATTTCTATTTTTTGGGAGATATTCAAGTGTTGAAGATTTCTTGCGAGATTTTCTCGAAGTTTTCTTGATTGAATTTTTGTTTTTTGAAAGATATTCAAGTATTGGAATTTGTGAGGCTCTTGTGTAGCATATAAATCACTAAGGATATTAATTAAAGTATAAAAATGTGTAAAATGTTGAAATGTCATACTATTGGGGGTTGTTTTAGGATCTTCTGGAGGGTTTCTTGATTGAATTTTTATTTTGCGGGAGATATTTGTGTTGGAGATTTTTTGAGGATTTTCTGGAGTGTTTCTTGATTAAATTTTTGTTTTTTGGAAGATGTTTAAGCGTTGAAGATTTCTGAGGACGTTATAGAGTATATAAATCACTGAAGACATTAATTAAGGTATAAAAATGTGTAAAATGTTGAAATGGTATTGAGGATTTTTTAAAGATCTTCTGGAGGCGTCTTTGATCGAATTTTTTGTTTCTTTGGAGATGCTTAAGTGTTGGGGATGTTTGAGAATCTTCTGGAGTCTACGGATCATTGAGGAATTAGTTGTGTTATAAAAATGCTTAGAATGTTAGAGTGTTACACTATTAAAAAAAATTGTTTGAAAATTATAACATTACATTATTTGTTCTATAATATTTGCAACATTTCACGGTTATTTAATACTTCATTTTATCCCTAAAATTTCTGAGCTTGAACGTAATATTTCGATTTGAGGCTTTTGATTTCAATAGAACTTTGTTGTAACAATTATTCAAAGTAAATGACTTAATGAATTCAGTAAATTGTGCACTATATATTTAAAGTAATTTAACTTAATATCGTACTCCTATTAATATGATAAGAATTATGAAATTATGATATTCTTATTAATTAAAATTCATTATTATTAAGAATTATGATATTCTTTTTGAAATTAGAATAAGTATATGATTATGCATGAAAATATAGCTTGTAAGTTTATTGAACCTAATATTTGATGGAATAATTAAAGGTTGTGCAGATAACAAATTGCAGATACTATTGAATTTTCATCTCTTCTTATATTCTCTTTTTCGTAATTAACAAGAGTTTGAAACATTGAAATAAAAATATTGTAAAATAATTTAAAGTAGTATGACATGTGTAGAAAAGCAAGTGTTAATTTTATTAATGGATAACATTCTAATATTGACTCTTGCAGCCTGTTCTGTTTGTAATTGTGCAAATGTTGTTTCTGTAAGAACAATAACTGAAAGTGTTCAACTAATTATGCAAAATTGATTTCTCGTTGAACATTGTATTTTTCGAGATATTCAACACTTCAAATTAAATTTCAACTTTTTAAACACAGCATTGTTCATATGTTTCGCGAAGTTTACTTGACACTCTTCTCTTTTTGTTACAGGTAAGCGCTCACAACTTGTCTAAAGCACATTCAACCAACGTCATTCATTCAGTCCTTCCACTGGTGAGTCATCATTCATTAAAATTACGTTACTATACAATTTTTCTATACAAAAAATTGGAAACTATGCGTTAATTTATTTACGTTTAAAAAAAGTATCTCATATATATACAATATAAAAGTACTGAAAAGGCGGGATACTTTTTTCTCCCATTATTCCTCAGAACTCTTAAACTGTATACGAACCCCTTTCAAATATATCGCTTCAAGGGAAGAAAAGAAAAGAAAAAAAAAAGAACCATATTCCAGGAGTAATTTAATTAATATTCAAACTGTCTATCGAACTTTCCTCCTACGTTTCTTTATTTCAAAGAATTAATAATTCGAACAATCCAGACCATGTGAAAACGTCAAAGGAATTCTCACTGTTCAAAAGTGTCGCCGTGTCTCTATCGCGAAACCTTTTTCACTACGCAGAAAATCTCGTCGTAACGAGGCTGCTTCCTGTCCCTTGCTCTAGCTTCCAACCGGTCCAGAGTGCATAGCATGGCGCATAATGAGAGAGGGTTGGAGGGTGGTGATGAGGCGTGAGGGTAACGGATAGCAACGAAGCAGCCGCGTCGTCGGGGCACCTGCGGTTTGTCGGTACGTTACTGTGGTACACGATGCGGTACCGAGCCGTCAAGTTCATATTGCTGGTTTCCTGTCATTAACGTGCCACGTCGAGCCTCTAGCTCGTGTAGAACGTTCTCTCTCTCTCTCACGCACACACACACATACGCACATACACTTTCACACCCTTCCCCCTTCACGACTGCGAAATATCGAATCGGTTCTGACGCAAGATACGTGATCGTGAGACTTGAGTGCCATGTTTCGTTTCGAATAGTTGCGTAGAAATAGTTGCAGAATTCGAGGAGATGTTGATGACCAAGTTTTCTACGTAACACTTTGACGGCCGCCCCTATCGTGCAAAAATTTACACGTGCCGCTGGTTTTTTTCACAAGTTTGCAACCTTATATTGACTAAAAAGTATGTTTTGAGATACAAAATCGGACAACTAAAAAAGACAGTTAAAATAAATGCGTTTTTGATTATCTTCGATTCTTAAATTTGCAGTTTACCACCCATTACTTACGTGAAAATCAGAGAATCTCCATAAATTTGAAGACGAAGAAAACCTGAACGGATTGAATAAAGGAAAGATGGAGTAAATGTGTTCTTGATCATCTTTGCTTCTTAAATTTGCATTTTATCACTCATTATTTACGAGAAAATCAGAGAATCTTGCCACTGCTATTTTTCACAAATTTGAGGGTAAAAAAATGAACGAAAAAAAAAGAGAAAGATGGAGTAAATATATTCTTGATCATTTTTGATTTTTAAATTTGCATTTTATCACTCATTATTTACGCAGAAATCGGAGAATCTTGCCATTGCTATTTTTCACAAATTTGGAAGCAAAATACTGAACGAAATAATAAAAAGGAGAAAGATGGAATAAATGTGTCCTTGATCATCTCTGACTTTTAAATTTGCATTTTATTACTAATTATTTATTTAAAATAACAAATGTGTGACGTCGGCCGAAAAACGTTGGTTGAACGAAATCACGCAGATGTGACTGTTCCGTCCGTCCGACGGAAAGACCAGGCCATTAGAATTTTTCTATTTCTCCAGATTGCCAAAGCCTTTCCTTTCGTTAACAAGGATTTTATTTGCTCGCCTAAGGGTAAAGAATATTGAAAGCATTGTTACAAATGAGTTCATTAGCGCTCAGTGACACAATAAGGCTGTTCACGACATAGACGGAAAAACACTCGATTAGTGCAGTCCCAATCCATGATCGTTAACATCTTACCATTAACTTCTCTTTTTAATTTTCTTCACCACGGAACACCGCGTACCCTAGTTACAGCTTATCTGCTTCAAATCAGGCCCTGTTACCCCTTTCACGCTTCGTTTTCTCTTAATTTTTAGAAGATCGGTTTAGACGCAAAATTAACCAATCACCGCATTTTGGAGCTTCTCTCTCACCAAATATTAGGTGTAGAAATAAGTTCTTTCCGATTTTTTGGTAAAATAAATATTTTATTTAGAAAAAGATATAGAAAGTTAATCATCTAAATATTCGCCATTGTTTTCTGCGACCTTTCGCCAATTTTTGGGTAAATTACGAATTCCCTCACGATAGAAACTCGGTGGCTTTGAGGCAATATATTCGTCCAAGTGTTTTTGGACGTTTTCAAGAGTTTTGAATTTTGTATCAGCTAGGTGATGCTGTAGCAAGCGGAACAGGTGGTAGTCTTATATAGCCTTAATATTATCCACCAATTGCAACCTTCCTTTGGCATTCTGCAATGTATAAATTAAGAAACCTTTTCCTAAAAAGAACAGTTCAGAACTCGGTATAAAAAATATATATTCAAAGTCTGACGTGAGAGTATCTCTTCGTGCAAGAGTATACCAAAGTATATTAGAGTGTCTCTTCGTACAAGAGCAAATCTTTAAATCAATCTTAAGGCTTATGATTTTTTCAAGTCGTTCAAGTCTTTCGAACCCGTTCAATCAAGTTTCAACTTAGTTTAAACAGTATCTCAAACCGAGTTTTTAAACGAACGTTTCAAAACAATATTCGACTAGTGACGAACCAATCGATACACGATTATTTTAACTTATCATCAATTAAACATAAAATCAGCTGTTCGTCATTAAGTTGACGGGTAGCGTAGCAAGAGCACGACGTATCTTTAAATTCATCTCGATGCGACGGCTACAGTGACAGCGTCTGTCAGAGTATTAAGAGATCTTAAGTATTAAGAGAGTACTTGAGATCTATCAGTTTGACGGGTTTTCAGTTTCACGAGCAAAATTTGCAAAAACTGTTACTATTATTTCTTAATAATTTTTGCTGATCTTTATTATGTAGTATCGGGGCCCTCCATACCGAATTCCACGAATAGTAACAATAACAATGATGAAATAAGAGGGCGCTTTGGCTACGGGCGTAGAGTCCCGGCCTGCCGTGCCGGAGGTCGCGGGTTCGATTCCCGCTTGCTCCTCCCCTCGTATTTTTCCTCTGTTACTACAATTAATTGTACAATCTCTATCTTATTGGATATGAAATTTTGCAAACATCACATCCACGCTGTTGTGATACTGAGTGTAGAATTTTTCTTGTGCGACTATGTTAATCCTCTCGTTTGGTCCAACAATCCGCAAACTGTTGATGATCTTAAAGGAAACATTCTTCGTGTTATTGGTGAGATACGACCTGATTCATGTGCCAGAATCATCGAAAATTGGGTTTGTCGTATTTACTACACCAAACGCAATTGTGATACGCATTTATATGCTATTGCATTTCATGTACAGTGCCATCGAATGTATTAGATTATCTTCCGTACTTTTCGTTTCATTTCAATTCAAAGTTCTATCGCTCTTATTGGAAGACGCGGTGTTTGTGAAACTATAACGAGTTATAACTCATCCTCCCAAGTTAAAAGGTTAAAATATTAAATTTCCCATTACAGATTTCCGGGAAATCTGCGGTTGATGGAATATAGTTTCAGTATGTAAAAGAGTAGGAGTTACTTTGCATCCAAGCATGAAGCAACGAGGTCGGGGTTCACAAAGGTTGATGTGGAGTGTTTGTTGTTTATGAAAAGAAAGGCTAGAGGACTGAAACCAACGGATGTGATAAGAATGGTATACAACAAAAATTCTCAGTTTCTTTTAACTTGAAAAGCTTCAGTGAAGTTAACTTATTTACGGTGAATTTGATTATTCGAAGAAGCGTTTCAACTTATTGTTGATCATGGGTTACGTGGATTAGTTGAAAATTGAGTACTTTTTAACTATTTACGTATTGAATTTCTTTTATGAAAATAGGAGAATATCAAGAAATGTGAGAGAAATAGAAAAAGTGCTTGTAATTTCCTAATTTTCACTTTTGTTTGCAAAAGTTTAATTATATTCGAGAAACGTTCGTAAATAGTCATTGAAACTGTTATAATAAAATGGAACCTCTCAGCGCTCATGTTCGTGTTCAATTAATCATCGAACAGCGACAGTTCATTATTTTCTTTCATTTTCGATGTTACGTTATTCTTTCCACTATAGTAAAAATGTGAATTATAGCATTATAAGCAATGATAAACGTATTTTTACGAGACTCAGAAGTAATTTAAAAAAGAAAGAGCAAAATTGATCATTTTTATCACATAAAATTGAGAAAAATGCGAACGTCAAAGGAATTAACAATTTATCCATGAAGGAAGAAAAATTCGTACAATTCACTGTTAAATTTTTCTCGTCTTGATTTCAAACTTCCCGCAACTTCGTCAATCAGAAGCAAACCAGAGGAAAGAAAGGAGAAAAAAAAGAACGTTGTACTTTTCTCAAGAGCGATAGAAATTCTGTTAGTTCCTTGGGCGCGTTTTCATCGCAACAATGTCGAACAATGAGATGCGAGGAAAAAGCGAATTATTAAAATTTTCGGCGATTAAAGTTCCCTGACAAAGGTTTATCCAGGGCTGGAGAATTTCGCGTCGTATTTGAAATGTTAAAAAGCAAACGCGTCGCAAACAGGAAATGAGATATTTTGTTGCCTGATGAAAGAACTCTGTATGTTGTACGGGTGTGTAATAAATAATGGGTAACGAAATGTTTTCGTCGCGGCGATACAGGAAATGAAATTCCACGCTGGAGAGTCGTCGACGAAACAACTGGAAGATTTATTATTTTTGCAGCCTGCGTTGCATATTTTAATGCAAAATGAACGATGGCGCGAAGGAGGCTCGTGTAGTGTACGAAAATTTCTTTTAGCGAATGCGTTCACGTTCTGAAGTTCCATTTTAACGTTTAAAAGATTTTTTGACAGTTTTGATACGGTAGAGGTCGTATTTTTTTATCCTTTTCTTACGATCAATATTTGATTACTTTTATGTTTCTAATTTTGACACATTTCTTTTTTTTTTTGTAAAGTCTGTTCTACAGTTCCTACTTCTAATGTTTCTTCGATTTGTAAAATTGCAATCTTGAATCTTCTTTTGCACAAAATCTCTACTTCTAGAATTTGTTTCATTTGCAAAATTCTAATTTTCAATTTTGCAATCCATAGTTTCTGTTTACAGTATTTCTTCCATTTGTAATATTGCGATTTTCAATTTTCTGTTCCACGAGTTCTATTTATAACATCTTTTCCATTTATAAAATTTCAATTTTCAAGCTTCTGTTCCACAAAATCTCTGCTTTTGAATTTTTCGACACTTATAATATTTATTTTCAGTATTCTGTCCCATAAAATTTCTACTTTTAACGTTTCTTCCACTTGCAAAATTTCAATTTTCAATTTTCGGTTCCACAATTGCTATATTTATATTTCTTCTATTTATAAAATTACAATTTTCAGATTTCTGTTTCATAGAATTTCTACTTCTACAATTTCCTCTACTTATAAAATTTCCGTTTTCAATCTTTAATTCTACACAATTTCTACTTACAACATTTTTTTCACTTGCAAGATTTCAATTTTCAATTTTCGGTTCCACAATTGCTATATTTATATTTCTTCTATTGATAAAATTACAATTTTCAGATTTCTGTTTCACAGAATTTCTACTTCTGAAATTTCCTCCACTTATAAAATTTCAGTTTTCAATTTTCAATTCTACATAATTTCTACTTACAACATTTCTTCCACTTGCAAAATTTCAATTTTCAATCTTCCGTTCCTCCAATTTTACTTCTAAATTTTCTTGCGTTTATGAAATTTCAATTTTCATTATTCTATTGCACAGTTTTTGGTTATAATATTTTAATATTCAATCTATTGTCCCATATTTTCTGTTTACGAAGTTCCAATTTTCGAATTAGGCGTACACACTAAAAGACAGTATCGACAAATCGCCAAAGTGAAAAGAAAGAAAAAGAGAAAATTGCTTCGCGCTAATAGTCGAAGGAGAACTGTTGTTCACGCAGCTTGCCAATCGCCATCGGGCAGAATCGAAACTGGAATTAGAGGAAAACAGGTGGCACGTTTGAAATCCTGATAACTGGAACTTGTCACCTTGCCAAACGTGACGACGACATTTCAATTCGAAATCTCCTTCGCCCCTCACCCGCCTTACCCACTTTCGCTTAGAATCTCTACCACTAATTGCCAGAATCTTTAGATCATGGAATAGCCTGGAAGTCGATGCTAAGCGTTCCAGATTCAATGTGGTTTGCTGTTTGCAGTCAAAGTGTGTGACAGCTTGCCTAATTTCTTCACGTCTGGTCAAATTTGCTTAGAAATACAGTATGATGTATAAGCTTTTTTGAAGTTACAGTTTTTCTTACATCGTATTTTTGTAGAAATTGTGTTTTACAATTCTATATTTTCTTTCATTTCTTTCTTTTTTTTTTTGCCGAATATGCGAGAAAATTTTTATGTAAATTACCCAGCTGGAAGAAAAATAAAATTTTGAAAGAGTAATAAATATCAAAAAAATTTTAATTAAAAGTCTTATTGAATAATTTAAAGTAAATATATTTTAATCTTTATTTTAAAGTTGAAGTTAGAATTTTCTACGTAACTATTTTCTGTACTTGAGTGACTGTATTTGATTGTTATTTAGTAACTGTATTTTGAAATTTTCAGGAAGTTATTTGTTAATTTTTGTGAGTTTTGAGCGTGCGTCTTAATTTCTTTTTATTTTGATAAAATTATTGTATTCAGTGAAGTATTTATAAAGTAATACATTTTTGGTTGTTGTAGGAAACTAATGTAAGAATTCATGCACATTCTATTATAAATATTACTATTCTGCAATGAATTTCAAATTTTTTTCTTTTTTAATTTTTCTAATTTTCCAATTTTTCAAGGAATGGTAGAATTAAAATATTTGAGAATAGACTTTTAAATTCTGAAGGCGAAGATTGTTTAAGAACATTCTGATTTCAGAGTTATGTCCTGTAATAATTAAATATATTTTAACTTTCAACATTCGATAATGTAAACAAAACCCTTAAAAAGTCTGTAATTCCTGAATATTTTTACTTTAAAATTCAGTCTACAATTATGAATTAAAAAAAATAATAATTGTGTGTTTAGTTCAGTGTTTGAAATTTTGTTAATTGTTCAAAATTCAGATTTCAGAATGATGGTCTCTAAGAAAAATTGGGAATATATTTTAACTCTCCAATATTTAACAATTTAAAAAGAAAGCCCCTTAAAAGATTTGTAATTCCATAACATTTTCACTTTGAAATTCAGACTGAACTTGCAAATTTAAAAGAAATAATTGTCTGTTTAATTCAGAGTTTAAAACTTCGCTCGTTGTTCAGATTTCAGTCCAAAAAGAAATTTTAAATTCACATATCAAAGCATTATAAAACTCCGTGGAACGTTCATTTCTAACAGGAAGTTCTTAATTTGAGAAGTTAAGAGCAACAAAAACCGCGAAACTCTCGCTTCCACTCGAAATATTCTACTTTAACAAATTTACTATATTTCTGTTTATTTTTCTCCGAACATTTTCTCTCGATTTTTTCCTTCAATTATTAATTACGTTAATCGTCTCCGGAGATGCTTGAAATTCGCCAACAATGACTGGTCGTCGACAGCAACAAGTGAGCTCGAAGAAAGAGGGGGGGGAAAGAGAAAAAATGGAGGCAAGAGTGTTGTTAAAAAGAGGCTCTTTAAATTCTTGCACGATTCCTATTGCCCCGAGGGTAATTTCCTTAGTTGAAATGCGGCCAGGACGAATTGGAGGCTGGAATCGGCCTTTTCAGAGCACCCTTGTGCAACCATAACCAACAGGGACGCTTTATTGAAGCTGCAGCGACCGGTTGTCCCTTTGAGAATGGAAATCCGGCTGGTTCGAAATTTCTTTGAAAGGAAATCCCTCGCTGCTACGCGAATTTTAGTTATCTTTCCTTCCGCTTTATTAAAGTCCCTTTTTCTAAAACGTACTTTCACCCTGTTTCCTTTTTCTTGCCTCTGGAGAACGCTTGTGAAATTGGACTTGGTATGTTTTTGCACGTAGATTCGTAGACATTTTTTTCTTCATCTTTTTAACTTGAGGACATTAATGGAACTTTTAATTCAACTGTACCGAGTTTCGCTGTGTGTTGGAGAATTTTATTCAATGCTTCGTTGATTATTTACGATTTATTGGAAATAGTATTTTAATCGTTAATAATAAAAACTGTTTGGAAAGTAGAAAAATAAAAGAAAATGATTGGTATGTGAATTTTTTAAAAATTTAGCGAATTAGTTTGGAAAGAAATAGTACTATGAGATGTTTTTTAACGAATAATACCATGAATAATGGATGAATTGAAAGAAATTGCTCTTTTGGGGTTTGTTGCCTTCTTTGTAACTTTTTCCAAGTCTTGTTGCATGTCATTGTTTGTTATTCTAAAGTTTGTTAAATTTTATTCAAATAAAAAGGGTGTAAAAACAGTGTCACAATTTTTTTAATAAAAAATCAAAATATAAGAAGTTCCTTAACATACTTTCTATAGGTAGTACTACAAACTATTTCACACATCGTTAAACATATTTAATAAGTTAGCATTTATGACACACTTCTAAAAGAACTATTTCAACTAATCGCTGAATCTTTTCTAAAAATAAGAAGAAAGTGTTTTCGAGTAGTAACAAACAAATTTTTTGACCAATTTTCAGAAAATAACCCCACAAACTAGTTCAGATGTCGTCAAACATATTTAACGTAGATGACATTTTTCTAAAAGAACTAATTTAATTAATCACTGAATCTTTTACTAAAAATAAGAACAAGAGGTTTTGAAACAGTAACGAATAAATTGATCAATTTTTAGAAAATAATATCACAGACTAATTCACAACTAATTAAACATATTTGATACACTTGACATTAATGACACTTTTATAAAACAACTATTTTAATTACTCGCTGAATTTTGTATTAACTTTTTGATGGCTTAATATCATGCAAAAACTTATACATGCCGCCGGTGTTTGTCACAAGTTGCAACCTTATATAGTATAAAAAATATGCTTGAAGACAAAAAATCGAACAAATAAAAAAAGGAACAGCTAGAATAAATGCATCCTTGAGTATCTTTGATTTTTAAATTTGCATTTTATCATTCATTATTTACACGAAAATCAGAGAATCTTCACAAGTTTGAAGACAAAAAAACTGAATGAATTGAAAAAAGGAAAGATGAAGTAAATGTGTCCTCGATCATCTTTGATTTTTAGATTTGCATTTTACCACTTATTATTTACCAGAAAATCAGAGAATCTCATCTTTAGTATTTTTCACAAATTTTAAGACAAATGTTGGAAGGCAAAAGGCTAAACAGATTAGAAAAAGAAATAGATAGTGTAAACGTGTGTCCTTGACAATTTTTGATTCTTAAATTTGTATTTTATTACTAATTATTTACACGAGAATCGATTTGTCGTTCGTTCATCTAGTTGTGGGAATAAAATCACAAATCTGTCACGCCAGCCGAAAAACACTGGTTAAACAAAATCGCGCAAATATGACAACGGCCGAGTGATAAAAATAAGAGTAACAAGTTTATTAGTAATGATAAACAAATCACATAATCATTTTTCAAAAAGCAATATCACAAACTAGTACAGAAATTGTCAAACATAATCTGTCATCCACAAATACTTTCTTTTCCTTTCTTCACTTACTCCGCTTCAAAGAACCACTACAATTAGCCCACTTAATACCTAACAAAATTCAAATGAACCATTTAATCCCCGTTTGCAACTACCATTTCCCCTTGGTCTGCGACGAAAGGTGGAAGATCAAGCGGGCACAAATCACGTTAAACCCTTCAGCTTGAAAATGGATGAAATCATGAGAGAAAAACCAGCTTCGGGATCCCTTATTCCAGTTCACAGGCGGAATTTGTCCATGCGGATCGTCGCCGTTCCACGGATTAAAGGGCAAAAAGGGGTGAATCTCCGCGGGTGTGTACCGGTTTTCACCTCTCCTCCGTACCTTGAAGAATTACGCGCGAATCCTCAATATGACGTGGCTAGCTAGCGGCGCAAAGACGAAGCCGCTTTCATCCCTTTCATCGAGCCCCTTTCCCCCTCGGGCGGATCTTGGAAAGATTATTAAGACGTGTAAGGGAAGAGCAAAGTAACCTTCCCCCCACCCTCTCCTAACTCTACTTAATGCTCGAGTTCGCCGGCTGGCATTTAATTATTCTACGACATGATACTCGCTTAGTAAAACGCAGCCGCCAGTCAGCTCGCTTTATTGCGCAAAAATGAGGATATGTTTGGCCTTTCCGCGGAGCCGCTTTCAATTTTGTCTTCAACGCGGTGCCCCTAGCAGAGGAAACTTTTCGACGTCTCTGTTTGATCTGCGGCTGGCTAGCTTGAGATCTGTTTTTGCGCGCTATTTCAGTGGAATCTCTTTAGACGTGTTTTGCCCTTTGTGAGAATTTTAATCCTGTTGGACGGTGTCTCTGGTTGTAAGAGAATTTCGGGATGTATTTGCGTTATATGAACATTTTTTTCTGAAGTCGACCTTTGAATGTCGTCGTTTCTGAGGAATTTTTAATGTTCCTCCGCGCAACGAGCTTTTTCGACAGAGATTTTTCGGGTTTGTTTAATCTGCAGTTTGAAGAAGTTTGATCTTGTTTAAGAATTTTTTTTTGAATGTTTTTTCTGTTTTTTTTTCAGATGTAGTGTTTTTGAACACTTTTACGTATATTACGAGAATTGAGACTTTTCAGTGTACTTGATTTATGGTTTGAAGAAGTTTAGTTACATTTGATGATGTTTCGATATATTTGTGTTGTGGAAAATCTTTTTTAGTTTCTTCGGTTAGTATTCCGTTTGTAGGGAATTTTTGGTATTATGTAGCTAGAATTTCTCGAGAAGATTTCTTAGATTTATTGCAGTTATAGTTTGAACATGCTTCACCTTGTCATTCTGAATTTAGTTCCATTATAGAGAATTATTTACAGTTTTCAAGTGCAATATTTGTGAAGAATTTTTAATATTATATACACTGATTTCCAAAGTAAAGGTTATGCATATTCTTGGTTTGAACTTGGTATGAACATGTTTGAAGTGGTAAAGATCTTAATTAATCATTCATATTATAGACAATTTTCACCATTCTTTGCTTTCGAGTACAGCGTATCTGTGTAGAACTTTAAATACATTTCCCTTTTGCTGAAATATATTCGATTTTTCATGTTTTCCATTCTTTGTTGACATTTTTTGATGTGTTTCATCTATGAACTAAGCTAATTGAACATTACATTGAACCTTAAAATATGCTTTTCAATTATTACATTTTCCAAATTGTAGATTAAAATCGAATTCTAATCAAATGTCTGAAATAATATCTCGGAAAAGTTAAATTTCTGCGGATTGAATTTTATTTACGTTCTAGCGGGATTAAAAATTAAAACTAGAATGTTTCAAAGGATTACGGAATGCGAAGTGAATTTTTAAAGGTTTTCGTTATTCATCGACAGCCGAAAGACACCGCAAAAGCCCTAACAACATAAATCGATTAACCTGTTGTTCAATAACCGACATTTTATCGAAACGTCGTGGCAAAAGTTCCCTCCAATATTCCGTAACCTATTTAAACTTCGCTTAACTAATTAAATAAGCCGCAACTTTAAAAAATTCAATCACACCGAAAATCTACCCTAACCGCTTGTTTTCTTGGCTCACCTAAATAATTCTTTCTTATTTTTCAATTTTCCAACGAAGTATAAAATGACAGTTGAAGCATTGTTTCTTAATTTCTTATTGTATCTCACGGAAATTTCGCTTCTCGAATCTAATTTCAATTCAAAGATGAAAACCTGTTTCGAAGATAATAATCATACTACATTCAATGTATATCAAGTTTAGAATTGTTCCTCCTCGAACAGGAAATATTTAATATCTTAACCTAATTGTTATGAATCGAAGAAATGGAAATTAATGCACTTGTCGCAAAATTTTTCCTTTTATTAAATTAGAATACAAATGTTTCAAAAAGTATTAACCCTTTGCACTCGAAGCTTTTATGTCGAAGTTGAATTCTTCTTAGTTTCTTTCTAGCATAATTACTTGTGTTTCATCTGTGGTTTCGTCGATTAGAATTCGGTAGATATAATGATTCCGTTACAGATTGCAGCTATTTGAGATTCTGCAGTTTTTTTTTCATCGTTTCTGAATTTTATTCTTCCTAATAGTTCCTCAGAATCTATAACATCTGTCCGAATTTTCTCTCTCCTGTGTGCTATTAGAATCAGTTTCATTTTTCAATGTTACAATTACGCAATCCAAATCTTTCATTTATGATATTATTTATTTAACTTATAAATAATCGAAAATCGAACTTATCTTCACTGTTACTAATTCCATCATTCAGCTCGATGCTTTACAAGCATCAAAAACAGCCTGATATATGAAATAATAAGTTTAATTAAACACAATACTATACTTTGAATTGCATGTATGTGCCCATAATTGTGAATGTGGACTAGGTCATATATTTCTTGTTTCGAGATATTTAAAGGATTACATTTGAATAAATTAAAAAATATTTCTATATTATGTAACACTTTAATTTAGAATTTTATTAATCTTGACTAATGAAAATTTATCATGAATGTGAAATTTTGTGTGAATCTCGTGCGAAAATGTTTTTAAAGTTTGAATTGATTTAGACCATTTTCAAAGTTAACCGAATGACCTATAAATGACTGAAATCAATAAAAAACTACGATTTTTATTAGAAACAAATATTTTAATGAAATAATTCATTTACATTTATTAATTACTTTTAAAAAATCATCCATTTTTATCATTTTAGGATTTGATCATTATGAGTTCTGAGATTTTTAAAATGTTCCTGAAAAACTGGAGGAATGTAAGATAGTAAACACATCGTATCTTTATGTTTTTCTTCTGTTACTGACTATTGATGGTGTATAATGGAAGTAAGTTAACATTTCCATATAGTTTTGGTCTTCCTCTTTTAGCTGAAAGATCCAAAACGTGGAATTCAGAATCTTCTAAAGAAGTTTTATAAAACATCTTGTAAGGTGTATTTCCCAGCAATCTCATCCATTGAATTTTCAGCCAAGCGTCAAATTTTACCCCCGTATTTGTTAACATAGTGGTAAAATATATAAATTATTTTTCCACCGATAATTACCTCGGCAGAGCGCAACTGAATTAGTTCACTTTCAGAATAAAACTAATAGAATTCCATATAATGACAAAATAGCTAACACAGTCTAACGGTTCTTCTTTCACTAATTCGCTAGAGTGAATTTGCGTTTTTAGTTCAAAAAATGCGTTGCCATCTTTATCATTACCGTCGTCGGCTGATTTGCAATAACTGATGAACTCTTTTTTTTATATTTTTGACATAGACCACTTTCATAATTAACATTAAATGAATTCCATATAACGTTAAAATGACAAGCACTATCTAACGGTTCAGTTTTCACAATATCGTAAAAATTACATTGAAATAATTTAATTTAAAATAATATGATGTGAAATAACTGAGAAACACAGTTTTTATTTTATTTTGACGTAGTCCACTTTCATAATTATGGGCACATATAATCAGTTATAACGTAAAAAAGAAAAATATTTGCTTGAAAAAAGAAAACAGTTATTATCGCTTCTTGATTGTTATTCGAGTTGCGATATCGAACAAAGTGGCGACTGATATATGACACATGGATGACAATCACGCCATTGTCGAACAGAAATCGTGTCAAAATCGCGAGAACTTAGAGGCTCTGCTGATTCTGCTCGGTCTCGAGGCCATCGCTTCTCTTCTTCCCTTCCCCGCCATCACGTTCCCGATACTATCGAGCGTCTTATCCGGTGAATAGTCGCAGAAGGGGTATGTAAATAAGTCGACTGAGATATTCATGTTACTCTCACGGTGTATCTTCCTCTCTGTGCTCCTCTCTAGCACCCTCTTCCTCGTACGAAAGCTAGGCCGCGTTATAAATCTCGCGAACGATAAGTATGTTTATGCACCGAGTCCTCTGCACCCCCTCGTCCCGTTTATGAACATACATCCCAGAGGAGAAGTCGATTTCGAGGGAGAAATATTTTTTTTTGAGCCTGCCTGATGGAAAAATCTGGAGTCGAAGGTTGAATCTCGCGAAATTCGTAGATTGCGAACCTTAATTCGTGAGTTTTACATTTCTTCGAGTTATTTGATGTTGTTTCTTTTTAATGGAAGTTGGTCTGGTTTCGTGAAGTAGGTATAATGATCTCATGCCATGCTAAAATCAATTTTGGTGTGGAAAAAAATTGATTATGGTTTCTTAGTGTGAAGCGAAATATTGAAGGTCTTGAAACTTGATAGAAATTATTCAGAATATGTGTTTCGATGAAGTACTATGACACTGATCAGTTTAATATTTGTAAAATTATGAAAAACTTATAGCTTATAAATTAAATGTTAAGTATTCGTTTAAATATAAAGGATATTTTTAAATTTTCCTGAAAATCTTTTCATTTCTCAATTTTGTCTCATGCTTTTATCAAATGTTATCTTTTAGCATGTATTATAATAGTATAATATTTTTTATTATCAAATATCATACTAAGAAATATTATTGTTAAATATCATATTTCATTCCTAAACTTAAATTTATTTTTAAACTTATTAGTTAAATTGTGTTACTATTTCTTAATTTAGTGATATATTCATATATTTCAAGTCATTATTAGACACCACGCAAAATTGAACCATTTAATGACATAATAAATTCATCATATTTGTTCCTAAAAAATATATTTAATGAACTTAAGTAGCTCTATTATTTCTAATAATTCCAGCAACTTTTTCATCATTTTTTTCACCATGCATTTGTAATGTTTAATTTTTCTAAAATTTCAAACAACAAATGACCGTATTAAGAAGTAATATTTTTTATATTTACATACGTTTAAATAGCAGGCCCTTGCGGTATTCATCTATAGACTTTTGAAAATTACATGCGGTGTTTAGCTAAGCTATAATGTATAAATTTCAGCTATGTGTTGTTTTACTTACAATCTTAAATTTTGGACAAATACATCAAATTACAACACAACTACAAAAGAATTTAACATGTTATAAAAATCAGATACCGAAGATGATATAGATTTCACCCAAGGACCTGATTAGGACTTTGCCAGGGTTAAAGATTGAATTAAGATGAAAAAGCGGTAACAGAAGACACCGAGCAAATTTCGAAAGCTCCTATAAGCGTCGACAGCAGTGAAAATGTTCAAAATTTCAATAACTACATGTTAATTAATCTGGTACATAATAATTCCAATTTCTGAACATCGCCAATATCAATTGTCTGAACTACGTTATTTTTCAAAATTCTGATACTGATCAATCCTAATCCAGTAACAAAAATTTCTCAAAGTAACGTTTAAACTGTGATATCTAAATTTATCCACTAATCGAGGTCTCTGTTTCGACTGTCAGAAAAATTGCTTCGGAATCCTTGCGTCATAGTCTCTAAGACACGAACAGCTTTTATTCCTTTCAAAACTCGATCTTCGGAGAGAGGTGGCTTCTCTCGATCCTCTACACTGTCTAGTTCGATATCCAGGGCGAGTTTCGTCACTGGTGAAACCATTCGAGCGAATAAAACGGCCAGAAAGAGAGGAGAGGAGAGGAAGCAAGGTTGGAAGGACACTCGTGCTCTAAGGGCTTTCGTCTGTTTCTCTAGTGTCACATTAGCCTGACAGTCCGGGCTGGTCTGTCACCATGGACTCATGAAAATCCCTCCGTTTTCCCTCTCCTCTACGTTCGCGTGTTTATACTCCCTGCTGAGTTTCTTTTCTGCAGCAGGATACGTCCGGGGATTTTCCGTTTGCCCTGTCGCTCTTTCACTGATTGGACGAGTGATAGTTTGGTTATGTCGAAGAAAATTTTCCATTTTCTTCCTTTTTTCTTTTTTGGTTTTGTTGGAATTTATTGGATCAAGAATGTGGAAACACTATGGATCAGGCGATTCGTTATATTAGGTTGTGTAAAAATTCCGTTCGCACTTCTTCATAAGTATATAAAATTTTGTTATTTTAATATCAGACTTCCTAGTCAATGAAATATGTACCATTTTGTTGTATGAGCTTTTTCCATCTATGTGGTAGCTTAAATAGTTCTTCTTCCGTAAAATTGTTATGTTTTTTCATTAAAAAATTCAGACACATGTACCTTTACTTCTATGTTTTTGAACGATTTTCCATCAAGTGAATTTTGCAATGTTTGAAATAAATAAAAATCAGATGGTGCCAAGTCCGGCGAGTATGGTGGGTGAGGTAAAACATCCCAACCAAATTGCATTAGTGTTTAGTGTATCATCAAAGTTATGTGAAGCTGTGCATTATCTTGGTGGAAGATAATTCCTTTTTTGGATGCAAATATATATCGTTTTTCTTGTATTGCTGCTTTTAGGTGATGTAATTGTTCACAATACTTCTCGAAACTAACAGTCTGATCATTTGGTAAGAGCTCATAGTGAAGTATTCCCTTGTAATCCTACCAAGCAAAGAGCAATACCTTTTTAGCGTGTAGTTCAGCTTTGGACGTTGTTAGTAGTTTCTGTTTTGGCTTAGACCAATGTTTACTTCGTTTTAAACATGGAAAATGTTGAAAACTAAAAACTAGTAATTAACATAAAAAAATGGACTCATAATAATGTAATAATATAACGATAGAATAGTGTAGCAATAGGCAAATAAAATATAGATAAATGAATATGTAACTTTTAAGTTAAAAGACGCTATAGAGGGTTACTATTCTATTTTTCAAATGTTTTATATTTCATTTTAACTTATATTTTCAATTTTGTTGCTTGTAAAATGGCCATGAAATACTATTTTAGATATTATGTATTTATATTGATAATAATAAATAATTGTTAAACAAACAATTAATGTAACACTTGTCTTACTATTAAAAATTCTAGGAAAATAAAAGTACTCCAATACAGAATTTTAAAAATAAAAATTTTAAAAAGCAATTTAGACATAAGAACATCCTTGCGTTGTTTTTTCATTCTACATCTAAGCTTGTTTGTGTGTATATTTAAAATTTTAACAGTATAAAGGTACTTGAATAGAAAATTTTAGAAAAAGTTATAAATAACAATTTAGACATGAAAACATCCCCAGCTTTGTGTCTATTTTAGCTCATCTGTTGCCTTGAAATAACTTTCGAAATCCTCACTTGTGTTCCATTATAATTCATAATCCAGCTGTTTCGATCGATCATTTATTCATCAATTTTCCCACAATTGGATGACGTGTGTCAAATCATCGATACGTCTGCCTGGAGAGAAAAAACAAAAAAAAAAGAGAGAGAGAGAGAAAAGACGACAAAGTGTTTTTTCCGAAGGAGTTCACAGCGGCGTTTCTTATCGACTCTTTCATTATTCATCGAGCCGCGTGTGGAAACGAGAGTCGAGCACAAACGCGTCAAAAGAGACGAATAAATCCAAGAAGCCTTCGTTTGGTGACGATTTCTCTCTCGGGTTGTTTAAGAAATGGTGAATTTCGAGCGTTCCTCGAAACAGAAATGCGTGAAATTTTCGATCTTGTTTGTTACCACGATGTTGTTCTCCAGAAAATAGGAGAAAGAATAGAAATGAATTTTTTATCGATAATACAAATTTGAAAAATGATACATCTTACAATCTAATGTAGGCAAAGTAATCGCTAATTTAATAGATCTAAACGTTTTAGGCTTAAAAATTTACTTTTCAGACTTCAAAGTAGAATATCTCCTAATTAATAAAGACGTAAAGAATTGAAATAAAAATACCGTGAAGTTATACAAAGCACATGCAATAAATAAGTTCTTTTATCATTTGTTAATATGTTTGCTGGCTGAAATATTTGTTCTTTGAAATTTTCATTTTCGATACGCACAGTTTTCAAGTATAATTGAATTTTGATAAATTTCAATACAGTGTAGTTATTTTTACGTTATGAAAATTGCGAACGATTCGTTTTACCGGTGTCGCGAATTATTCATTTTTCGTACGAATTCTAAATTGAAAATGAGAATACCGTGTATTAGGTTGTCTCGAAAGTTCCTTTCGTTTTATTGTTATACATGAGGTGTAGAATCGTTTATTCTCTGTGTAATTCTATAGAATTCTGATTTTTCATTCTTCTCCTTCTCTTTGGAAGATTTATGATGCGATTTTTCCAAAACTGCTATGCTTTTTGTAGGAAAATATTGTTCAAGGTGGTTTTTCATTTCACTTAAAATTTCCGACTCTAAATTTTCTGCATCAATTATGAACCATTTGAACAGTTACAGTACGATTCCAATAGACAGCGTAAATCTAATTTGCAGTAATCCGAGCACTATAGCCTTTTATAAAGTGACACAACGTCACATGTTGCAAATGCATTTCCTGATTTTCCATCTTTCAAGATGGCACAGAAAAATCCAAGAGACACTTTATCAAAAAAGGAACATACTGTTGAAAAACTAGAACACAACTAATGACCATAAGTTCAATTTTAAACAGATTGAACTGCATTTTTACTCGAAACGTTGTCAGACAAAGCAGTGCACGAATATAATGAAAAGAACTTTTGGGACAACCTAATATAATAATATGCAATAATCAATTCATTAAAATAAGCGAAACGTCTTCATAATTTTAACAGGTCAAATCACTCTTTCTCTGCAATTTGCAAAATCTTTTGACGAATGCAAATTTATCGTAACTGTGTAATTAATTATATCAAACGTGAAAATGTTTTGAAATCTAAACAAAACTTGTCGAATATTAATGCCAAAAATCAGAGAATCACAAAATATAAAAATTTCAAAGTTTAGGAAATTTCTGCAAATTTGTCTAATTTAACATTAATTTATAGTACGATTTATTGCACATTATATTGCAACTTTTTCAATCGTTAGACTTTCTTAATTGCCTTGAATCTTGAAAGATCCGAGAAATTTTCTCCTAAGATTCACTTTCATGAAATTTTAATGCAGTTTTACGAACTTCCATTCTTTTTAAAACGATAGTTCTTCCCTTTTTTCTCAATTCGTTTTCTTCAAATAATAAATACTCCATGGGGATTATTACTCGAAGAATCTCTCGCACGAGATCTCGGAATTCGTACTGAAACAAAGTTCTCCCTTTCTATAAAAGTCCATTTCTATCGACGCGACGAGTCGAATCGAACAACAGACGAACTGAGTCGTAATGGAACGACAGTGTTTCGCCGCTTTATAGAAAGTAAACGGTCGCATTTCGCGGCCGATGACGAGGGAAACGTTGCTAAGGGCTTTCGCCTGTTCCTCGTCTGCCACATTATCCTACCCGCTGAAAATCCCTTTGTACGTCCTTTCTCTGACGCCACGTGTCTCGCCAGGAGGGGTTTTACAGCGTCTGTGTAACACTCCTTGTCCAATTTTCCTGGTAGTTCCTTGAAAATAAGAAAAACTTCAGCTTTTCGTGGAATTGAATAATTGTTTTCAATTTTCTTTTGTGGTGGATTATCTATGGTTAAATTGTGTTAATCGAAAACTCTGAAGTTTTATCAAATTTGGAGTATTGTGAGAGAGGAATTCAACGTTTTCAGAATAAATAATAACTGAATTGAGTAGATTCAGCTCTGATGTTCGAATCGAATTATTTTTTATTTACATTTTTTTATTTCAAAATCTGCGGTGAAGCTTCTGATTTGAAATTTTTAGAAATGGAATGAGAAAGTGTAGAATACTGTGAAAGAAGAATTTACTATTTATATGATAAGATGAATTATATGAAATGAGCTGTGATATTCAAATTTAATTTTTTTTTTCGTTTGGAATTGTGTGTGATAGGCTTGTCAATTGGAAGTTCTGAGAAATGGAATGAGGAAGTGTAGAATATTGTAAAAGAAGAATTCCACTATTTATAAGTAAATAAATATTTATTATAAGTGATAAATATCTGTAATTGACTTTTGTTGTAAATTACGTGTGATTGAGCTCTTAATTGGAAGCTTTGAGAAGTATGATGTTTCAAATCGAATTTTTTCAAAATCATTAATATTCTATAATGTAAAATGATATTTTGGAGGGAAATATAGAAAAACACGCACAGTGGGGTCAAAAGCTATTGGCATACCCAGTTTTCTTTGAATATCTTTAAACTATAAAGTAATCTATTAATATTAACTACGTTTATTAGTGCTTTTTGACACACACGAATAGTACGTTTACTGAGAATTCTCAGTTATTTGTTGTAAGGAAGTAAAGTGAAGAAAACGAAAATTCCATAGTCAAAAAAATAATAAACAGTTAATATTAATAAATTACTTTATAGTTTAATGATATTCGAAGAAAACTGGGTGTGCCAATACTTTTTTGACCCACTGTATGTATACCTACAATCATTAATTCTGTGAGAATTGACTGAAATATTTATTTTTGTTATACAGAATATTGATTACTTGTTAGAACTATATTAATTCTACTTTAAAAAAATAGATTAAAATGATTCACTCCTAAAAAAATGTACTTGCACATTCTTCATCTGATACATCTATATTCATCAAACGAAAGAAGAAAGAAAATAAAAATTATCAGTGTCTAAACGAATATCCTAATTCTATCTATAATACATACACATGAAGTTTTAAAAGAAGAAAGTAGATTAAGATACCTAACATCTAAAGAACCTTATTTGCACACTCCTCTAAACAACAATTAATGTATAAATTGTCTATCGTAAATTGTTCCCTCCAAAAAAAAAGAAAAAAAATGGATTTAGGTGCCTAACACCTAAAAGAAATTTACTTGCACATTCCTCTAAAGAAGAATTTATCAAGAAAAATATGAAAAAATATTTGTCAGTATTAAAATGAATATCCTATTTCTGGCTATAGTGCACATGAATTCTTATAAGAAAAAAACAAAATACGATATCATCTTATATCTAAATAAATTGATTTGCACATTCCTTTAAACAAAAATTCATCCATTAACAGAAAAAAAGAAAAATTATCAATATGGAAATTATCTGTCTATAATAAAAAAAAGGAAAGTAACTAGAACCTAAGATTTAGATACCTAACATTTAAAGGAAAGGAACTTGGTCTCCTTGTTGCCAGAAGAATTCATCTTACTTTCCAGTTTCCACCGATTCAAAAATTGACACATTTCTCTCTAACAAAGTGGCGATTAATCGTGAAATTGAATCTCGTTCACGACGAAAGCATCGTCTTCGTTCATTATTCCCCGAAGAAGAAATCTCGAGTCTTTATTTGCACGTGCGAAAAACTCGTTTGGAAGGTTGTCTGGTCGTGAGCAGGATGTGATTATAGACTTGGCGACCTCACGCTGGCCAGATTGCATTGTGAACAGCCTGCAGAACTTCACAATGTAACGTCTGACCTTGCTGCACCTCGTACAAAGTTGAGATATGATCGTCGCGCGAAAATAGGCGATCCTGACCACCTCTGAATCACTCTTTTCGTCCCTGAGTTGTGAAACACCCTGCATGAGCCTATGTATAAAAAAATAAATAACAAAAAAAAAGGAGAACACTCTGTTCTCCTTTTCTTTGTAGAACTTTTGATTAATAAGATACCGATGAATAGTAAAACGTGTTAGGGTGATCCTTATTTAACAAAAAAATTGTTTGTCTATTTTGTCACGAAGCATATGTTCATCCTTATGAGCAAATAATACGGTATTTTTATTATTTCTATCATTTATGTATTAGGGGCTGCTACCAGCCATTGAATATTGTATTTTTTACCCCTCCATAGTGCCATGTGATTTAAAAGTTATTCGTCCATTTATCTGTATTTTATACATCACATTTCATTTGTTTATTGCTATACTGTTGTAGTACATCATTGTACTGTTACATTATTACCAACCAGTTTCTTTATATTAATTATTAACCTTGATTTATGATTTCTTTTGCTAACGGAACATCTAAGCATCAGCTGTTAATTGTTTTAGTACCATTTTATGGAAGAACTGCTAATGTATTATAAATTAACACTAGATCTACCAAAGTGGTCAAAATGACCCCTTTCATTTCAATGAAATTTTGCAATGATTACTTATTTTTAGTATATCTTATTTTCTAACATTTTTCGTGGCTTTTATTATAGTACATAAATGATTAATTTTGTAAATTTCTTTTCCTCTTTTTTTTGCGTAACATTTACATGTTACATACCTACATATGCCGAGATGAGTCATTTTGACTACTCGGAAATTTTGATTTCATTGGGACTTCCAAAATTTCTCGTAACATTTTGTAGTAGCTTCAACGCTTTCTGGAAGACTGAATATATTTGGAAACTTGTACGTCGTACAAGTTATGTATTATACAATACTTTGTGTACAGATGTTAAACTTGTGGACGTCAATGATGTCAAATAGAATATTGAACAAATAATAGAACGAACAGAACATGTGGTACATATAATAAATGTGTTTGTGATAAATGTACTGCTGAAAAGGTTTTTAATTGTAAAAGTGTGTTCATATATACACATATACATAATGTTCACAATAGTATACATATAAAACTGTTCTTTAAGAAAAATTTTAAACACGATTATTTTAGAAAATATTACATTTATTTTCAATATTCGTTAAATAAAACAAACAAATGTGTATAAATTCGCGTCCAGCTTTTCTCTACAAAAACAAGTCATTTTGGACCTTCTAGTAGAAGTAGGTATATGCAAATTGTCGGTAGATCTAGCATTAATTACAATTGGCAAACCGCAGTCTGAAAAATTCTAAGGAAAGTTAGAATTAAAATTAATATCTCTTATTAATATAAATGCTTTTGTAAACTCTATAAGCAAAGTCTATGTCATGAGTCTAACTTGTAGGGCAATAATTCTTGCTTTCAACATTTGTCAAGATGTAAAATTGTAAATGTTAGTGTTTCTTCTCACTAACACATAAAAATCAGTTTACAGAGGGTTCAGAAAAAAAATATTTTAAACATATTTAACTCTTTGTACTCGAGAGATGACTCTGAGTCATCACTTGGTTCGATACAGCAACTCGAATGACAATTAAAAGACGATTAGTAATTGCTTCTTTGTTCAAGATGTCCTTTCTCCTTTACATTTCAGATTGTTCACGTATATGCACTTCTTAATACAACATTGTGTTTAATTAAAATTCTGATGCTTATAAAGATCCAGTCAATTTACGGAATTAGTAACAGTGAAGATAAGTTCGATTTTAAATTATTTAAAGACCAAATCAATAATTTCATAAACGAGAGATTTTAATTAAATAATTGGTCCAAGAAAACGAAAGATTAGAACAATAAGAAAAAAAAAATGAAATTGATTCTGACAGCACACAGGAAAGACAGAGTTTTGGGAAAAGATCAGGAAGAATAAAGCTCAGAAACGAAGAAGAGAATTGTAGAATCGTAAGTAGCTGTAAATTGTAACAGAATGATTGAATTTTTTGAATTGTAATCGACGAAACCATAGGTGAGACACGAGTATTTGTGTCTCTTTAAAAAGAACCTAAGAAAAATTCAACTTCAGCACAAAAGTTTTGAGTGCAAAGGGTTAAGTAATATAGGAATATTGTTATAAAGTAATTTTGCGAACTAACAACTTCCAAGAATAGGCAATTCGCGTTTATAAAAATTTATTTCGCGAATAATATCACTGGGCTAATAAAGACGTTTCTTTTAATGAGATAGTACTTCTGCAAGAATTGCTTGACTAATATCAACAAATGCTGTTTTTGTTGTTTTTGACGTATTCCTCTATCAATCTTATTTCTCGCTGTGCAGTGTCGTTGACAACTCTCTTATAGCAAAGTAACTCTCTACGTCTTTTTATAACAATCGTATTTCTCCTAAAGCCTGACATCTGTCCGTAAAAAGTCAGATGGAAGATCTGTGATTTTTTTATTAAGAATTCTCAATATAAGAACGCAAATAATCCAACTTTCAAATTTATGTAGAGCCTGATTTATGGATTCCTCGTCCAAAATATTAATAAACAAGCAAAAACCTGCAAAGCATTATGAAAAGTAAAATTTTAATTGGGCACGTTTTTTAACGTAGAAAATAAAATGATAAGGTACTCTAGCAATATTTTATAAGTTGAATTTCAGTCCCTTGCCGTACGAATTTATAATGGATTGTAGAAAGTGTAGACACTTGAAAAGTCAAAGAAAACAGAAAAGTAAAATAAGAATAAATACGGAAAATGCATAACACCAAATGATACTATTTCTGACCAGTTTTTCATTATACAAAGATAAAGTTAACGAATGATGTATAATTAATTAGATAATATTTCAATAAAAATAAATCAAGAACTTTTAGCACCTTTCTTTAATTTTTAAAATTTTCTTTTCGTCGAGAAAAGAAAAAAACAAAAAAAGTGTCAAGTAAATACACAACGAAGAAAGAACAACAACAACAAAGACTAATTTTCTTTCGGTTTAATTCGAACGCAAGATCAGCAGAGGAAAAACTCGTATAGGAATAAATTTATGCAGATCTTAAGAGAATAAAGTATTAATGACTCATTATTTGGTAAAAGGGTAGATGAGTGCCAATATAAGCATACTTTATACAAATCACGAATAATTATTTAGCAAGAGAAACTTTTTAACGAAGTGTTCATACTTCCTTGAGCGATATCGTGTATTAGTCTCGAATATTCACTCTCTCAATACAGTGTTAAATAAAGGAAGTGAAGCATGTATAATTTTTATTTAGAAATCTCCGGTATTGAATTCAAACTGAAATTGTAGCAAAAATACAGATTGGTGTCGCTTAGACACCAAAGTAACTAACTCCGTAAAATAAAATTTCCTAAATTTATTTCGTTTGTGAAAAATTAAGTAGAAATTATGCGTTTTGGCATTAAAATTCGAAAACATTGCAAAAGTGGAGTTAATCACTTCCACTTCTCAGTGACACATATAATACTTCTTTTTTGTCAGAAATGTAATTATAGTGCAAATTATAGTCAAGATAATAGTGTATATATCAGGCAATATTAGAGCAGTTCTAAGCACAGAACTTCCACTTGTAAAGTCGGATCTGATATTGTTATTAAAATGATAGCTACCGATAATGAGTGAATGTGCTAGAAAAATTATAATGTAGGAATTACATTCTCCACAATACCACAGAATTGTACGAGCAGAAAATTTCTAAATGGTAAATTGGACGTGATGTATGTAGAATTTAATGCCAGATCAGATACAAGCAATTTAATTAATTTTTACATGTAACATTACATGGAAGTAATGAAATAAAATTTTGTATGAGAGATTCGTTTCGTAATGAGAAAACCGAGGATTGGTGAAATGAATATTATCGGTGATTCTTCAGTTTTTTCAATTTTTCTTCGGTGTGTATTTATATCCTTTTGAAATAGTGAATATCTTATAGACCATCCTACTTGTTCAGGGTTTATTTGTTTCATTCGTTACATCGTGTTCTCTTGTTGCGCAAAGTATTCAGCAGATTCGAGACATTGATCGCAGATGGGAAACGAACGATTGAAAGCGCGTTTAAATCATTTGCGTTCGAGGTTCACGGATACGAGAAACGTCGTTTCGTGTTTTTCGTGTTCTTCAGTTTTTATATGGAATACTTTCTGTTCTTTCACGGTGAAACGTTTTTTTCTTTCTTCTTTTTCTTCTCTCTCTTTTTTCCACCGTGGAATTAATTGTAGGTTGTATTTAACGCAGAAAGTCGAGAGGTGAACGTGATATTTTTGCGGGAAATTTAACACGCCGCGGGAACCGGATATTTTGAACAGTTCTCGTGAAATTTCTTTCTCTGAAAGATCGAAATTTCTGATTGTAAATTTGATTATCTTGACAAGGAGCGAAGAAAGAGAAACGGAGAGGAAGAAAGTCAATTAATCTTCGATTTAGAGAATTTTCAGAGAACATGGTAACGTTGAAATTCTTAATTCGAAACGATATTTATATTTCAGTTTAAATGCGGTGAAAAATTTCACGAATACAAACATTTATAAAATAACGCAGCTCACGGTTTCATTTCAATATTACTTTACAGTATCTTTTGTACGAAGTGTTCCATGTGATATTATCACTTACTATATTTCTCTCAGTTTTTGTTATTTCAAGTCGTTCTTCTGTGAATAATTGTTTAAAAAAAAGTAAGATCTCTGAAAATGTGTAATTTCGCAATTCCGTCGCTTTTTGTATATTTTCCCTTAAAATAAGAGCACTCACGCCGTAAATTTAGGTGATTTAGATGATTTTCGCCTTTTAACTTCAATCCTTAGCCTGTTGATTCACACATTTGATCTTTCAAATTTCTAAATCATCATGTATAAAATAAAATAAAACAAAAGAAATGAATAAAACGCAAAGAAACAAAGCGAAAGTCAAGGAAATTAGGAAGGAAAATTAATCAAAATTAAGATAGAAAAAGTAAAGAAAATTAGGAAAGAAACACAGTCAAAATTAAGAGAAAAAGAGTCTAGAAAAACAGGAAAGAAGAACAGTCAAAATTAAAATTAAAAAAGGTCCAGCAAATTAGAAAAGGAAAACTGTCAAAATTAAGAAAAAAGAATTCCAGAAAATTAAGAAAGAAGAGCAATAAAAATTGAAACAGACAGTCAAAGAAATTAGGAAAGGAACACAATAAAAATTAAAACAGAAGAAAGTAAAATGCATTACGAAAGAAAGACAGTCCAAATTAAAATAAAAAAAAAAAAAAATGAAATTGAAAACATTAGGAAACTATTCATGTTTCAGTAGGTCAGAACACTATTACCCAATATTTCAGAATGAAATACCCTTAAGATTCTCTAGACTGATCATCTAACAACCCCTGACAGCTTGAAGACGTCTCCGTTTCAATTTTATTTCCAACGGGAATCTGTTAACGATCAGAGCAAGCAAACTGCACGACCGAAACTAATCGAAACCATCATCCAAACTTTCTCAACGTTTGTTTCTCCAGGGAATAGGCTTTCACTCAACCGAAATAATTTCATTCCTCACCAGGATATTGTGTGTCTATATACACATACGTTCCTACACAAGAGGGAGGAAGACCTTCTTATTTCCGACTAGCTAACACTACTTGTCGTATCAAATGATTCTGTCTTATTTGAACTAATATTTTACAAGAAGTTTTTTTTTTAGCAGTCTAAATATGTCTTTTTCTATCAAAACAAAAGTGCTATAGTCCTAGTCACGATATAGCGAGGTCGAAAACTAAAATCTCGAAGTGCAGTACCGATCAATGCCATTTATAAGAAAAGGCATACATATATAAAACCTCTGACAGAAATATTCTTGAATATAATTACCTATAATTTTGAAAATAAACTTTATATACAACTCTCTTCCCTTAAAACGAATTTTCACTTCCAGCTGCTGTGTTCGGATGCTCAGCTATAATGCTGCAACCTTGTATCCCAATTTGTTCTGTGGTTTGATTCTTAGTTCTGTGATTATTTGTTATTATATGGAGACAAGAGGAGCCTCTGGGTCCGCTTCGCTTAGTCCGTTTTTTTCTTAGGCACTGTACTTTTTCACATAGTTTAACGGGGACTTCTGAATACTGAACTGAAATGTGCACGTGGCAATAAATAATTTTTTAAGAATATTTTACACAAGGGAAATAGTCCTAATTTAAGGTTTTCCAACTTGTGGGTTCAAGGACCCCCCGGAAATGATTAATGATGCTACAGCTATGTTCTTTGGTTAATTTTGAACTGTCGAAGGAAACTAAATATGTATACACAATAACATCGTATACAATTGGAGCTGCATTTAACCGTTTGAGTGCCAAGCGGCGCGATGGCGCTTCTCCTATTCAGTGCCTAAAAATGTCAGCTATACTCGAACTAACTGCACGTTCAGTTTGTCAATGCGTGTCTTTATTGTTACCGTTTATCGAGATCCTACTAAATTGAAATCCTTGCTTTTACAAGCCTCAGAGCTGTTATTGAGAAACATTTTTTTATTTACGAACCTGCGAATGTGACAAAAATGAGAAAAGAAAGGAAAAACGAAAGAAGCGCGATCGCGCCGCTTGGCATTCTTCGGCTGAATTTTTGCAAAGCTCCGTGACACTCAAACGGTTAATAAATACTTCTTTTTCTTAACATTTATTCACTTCTCATTCAGTTGCAACCGTAAAATAGATGAATATAACAAAATACGCAATAAACTGGCAGCAGAAAATAATATTTACGTTCTACTAATCATTTTGTTCGAAATATGCAAGTGCCCGATAATTTATGAACAAGAGTGTACATATATAAGTTTATTGATATAAAAACTCACCATAAAAGGCGAGTCAATTCTATCTCGAACCAACGAGATCATCAAACCGTACCAGAATTACTGATCATAAAGTTTGATCAAATTTCACGACGCTGCGCTTATTTTTCTGGTTGCGGATCGATCATGCTAATGCATACAATTAAATTACCATTTTAATTCTACATCTGTGCCAAATCGAAATGAAACATCCTATTGTTTATTTAAAAATATTAACGTATTAAAAACATATAGTTACCATGCTCGTTTGAATTTAACGCTTCATCTAGTTCACCATTGTCTCTTAAAACAAACTCTTCAAAACTACTCGATATCTTTATGGTCTTACAGCAACAAAAAATAATACAACAAATTACACAAACCGCAAATGAAATATCACGATATGAGAAATAAAGCGGCTGATACAAACAGAATTCTATTTGTTCACGTTGCTGTGTAATGTAAAAATATCTGTCTATTTTAAAAATTGATGAATTTTCTTTTCATGGGATGTATAAGATAGGAATAATCGCCAAACGCATATATGCATCTATAGTTCACATTGACAGCTTCAGGCAGACACATATATGCGTTCGTAGCAGTCAAAGGATTAATTCTGTCCAAAAGGATAGTGAATTCTGTCTAAAAAAGAGAAAAAGAAAGGAAACTGTGGCGAGTAAATGGTTACAGTGGAAGAAGAAGCATCGATCCATCGTAGTGTGCGAGTTGCAGGCGTTTCAGCCGGCCTGAGGAAAGTGGAAAGAATAATAAAAGGGCTAGGGAGGCGAGGCGTGGCAGTAAAAGGGAGCATATCGTGGAGGCGGCAAGGCAAAGGGAGAAATAATTTAAATCAAAGGCTCAGGGTGGGGTTACGTGTGTCAGGGTGCGAGGTGTGCCTGCCCATATAACCTTTTAGTGTCGAGAAATTGCCAGCCCTGGGATCCAGCAAAAGCTTGGGCGCGCAGATTCTTCGATGCAACGGAGTCGCTGTTTTCTCTTCAGCGTCCTGTGTGTGCACGCTGGCAGCTGCTACGATTCCCTTTTAGAAACACTCTCTTTTTCACCGTGTGAACTTGGAAACCTTGAATTACACCGCGTTGATGCCAGATGATTACTGGCGAGTCCCCTTATTGCGAAACTTTTTTTCGAGCTTTTTAATGTCCTTTATTTATATTTCTCGTTCGTAAGTGAAATGTTCTTTCAAATGATTCGTTGTTGATATATGGATCATAACTAACGCTAAATTTATGACGAATCTTCGAGTGTTCAAGTAAAACCTAAGTGTCTCGTTGGAATTTAAGTTGTATAATTAGGAAATAAAATTTTTAATTTGAAATTTTGTATATCTGCTTCTGATGGATAATTGATAAGTTATCGACCGAATTGCAATTGATATTTGTAAACGTATGCGTGACATCGTTCACAGAGTTCTTTTGTTTCTTGGTTCCTTTATCGTATCCAAGTATTATAAAAAGTATTATAATTTAAAAATTTTATACACTCTTTCTTTGCATTTTTGTATTTTTAAATTTCCCATAAATGCATAAAAATCGCCAGTCCAGTTATAAACATCGTATGACAAATCGTATAAATATTCCTTAAAAATATAAAAAAATAAACCAGCTTTCAAACAAAGTACTTTTATTCCGTATCCATAATGTTATTATACATATACTGATTGTTTCAAAACCATGGGGCAAATTTAATTTCTCTAATGTGTAATTATCAGAAATTTGAATAGAGACTTCTACCTTATGAGCAGTAGATTTTCACAGAATCTAGTACTCCTCGCGACTTTAGCAAGCACAACGTAAGAAATTCCCCACTTATCGATACCAGTCATTCTGCAGACTATGCGAAATTAACTTTCACCTTTCTTTCAACCACGACATCGACGCACTTTTGCGTTCCCAGTGTCGACAATTCAATAAAAAGACGGCAGTAAATCTTCGCTGTGTCGCTCAGGGATCCACTGATTTCGGATCTTCGCGCAGTTCCGCCAACTGTCGCACGATTCCTCCACTTCAGCGCGTTCCTTGTCGTAAAGGAGAAGCCTTGTAAAAGATTCACTGTGGATAATAAATTTTTGAAAACGTGGAATGGTATTTGTATTAGAAATATGTATCATTTTCATTTTGTAACTTTTCAATCGCTTTTTTCGGCAACTTGAAAATTTCATTTTGCCGAAAATTTTGATTTTCTGTCTTTTCTTTCTGATTAAAATTTCCATCTCTGCATTTTGCAAACTGTTTGCGAAAACAGTCTTTTCTTTCGATAGAATGTTTTCTCCATAAAAACTGTAAATTTAATTTATTGTATTATCCACTTTGTTATTATTATATCTATCGTTATATACTTCATAGGTATTTAAAATTATATATTCATTATAATTAGAATTAGAATTTTTAAAGTTAGATTTATATTTTTCTTTTAAATTGTAATTTTAAAATACTTAATTCATTTTATTATGCGCTTCGTTGTTAGTATATCTATCATTATATACTTCACTGACATTTAGAATTATGTATTTGTTATAATTGAAATTATAATTTTTAAATTTGAGTTTGTATTTTATGTTGAAATTATGTATTTCGCTGGCATTTCGGCCGTTTTCGATGAAACAGAAGTATAAAATATCTGTTCCCTTTCATATGTTTCGAAAGCCACAGGAAGAGGTAATCTTTTAGAATATATGCAAACTTCGTATCTTTTCTCCACGTTTTATTTGTTTTAACGCACTTCTTGGAAATCGACACGAACTTTTCGACAAACCTAATAGGTACAGTCACACTCATTAATATTCGGATACGCTTTAACCCTTTGCGGACGATCGACGCATATATGCGTTTAACGTAAACCATAATGGTAGACGATGAATGTCTCTATGCGTTTGGAGAAAACAACTGAGAGTGCCAGGAAGCATAAATATGTTGTTCGTGAACACAACTGACAAATTCGAAACACACACATATATATGTAGCATAAATAATAGTTTATAAAAAGTAAGTATTGAAGCTCTATAACGTGCGCAGCTTCAAATCGTTCCGTCTGCAAAGGGTTAAAACATAAACCTTTTAAAAATTGTATCAAACGACGTAAGCTTTTTTCTTTTTCTTCTTTTCTTTTTTTTGGGAAGTTAGGATTAGTTTAGTATAGGACATGTACAAAAAATTTTAAAAAATTGGCTGGAATCTTTTACTGACGATACCAAAAATTTGTTTCAATTAAAACCGATAATATTTTTAGTGTGTCATATGAAAATCGTTAGAAGCATTAGTTTATCATATGATGTGCACAGAAAATTTTGAGGAAATTGCAATTGGCCAGAATCGCTTAATGACGATACCAAAAGTTTGTTTCAGATAAAATTTATAATTTTTTTTTTTGTATATTATATAAAAATGGTTGTTGAAAGAAGTTCAACGTCCTACAATGAAACTCAACATTTTCATACTCAATTTCGTAACAATGTTATATGTAGTATAATTACTGACACACTATCAGAATCTTATTTTTAGTCAAACGCATTTTTTAGAAGTTATTTAATCGTTTATTATTCAAAGTTTCCGGAATTAATTGAATTAACAGAAACTTCATTTTCTACCTTTCACCATTCTATTCATTTGACTTGGTCATCATTAAAATTTATAAGGATGAAAATGAAATTCTAATATTGAAAGATTCATGATACTATTTCCTTGCCACTTTGTAGATTCAGTAATTCTTTGATGCTCGAGCGAGCACTGTTAAGCAGTGTATTAATATTTCTAGCGAAAAGGAAATGTTTCAAATCTAAGAATTGTGAAAATTCACCTTTCAAATTTCAAATTAATCTGCGTGTATTAATATTTCTAGCGAAAAAAAAAAATAAACTGAATTCTAAGAATTGTGAAAATTCGAACGATAAAAGATTCCAGTTTATTATATTTACGATTCGTCTTACATTCTGATGTTTGTTTATTGTGAACGATTAAAAAATTTGTACACATTCATTGTACTATAAATTTCCAGAGTGAATAGATCTTTTTTTCCGCCGTCTTAACAATTTTTGCGTATATTGCATCAGTTTTAATTTCACGTTAAGTAATGTATACTTTGATGCTTCAGAGCGGAAGTGTTCATACACTTCCAGGTGACATGACCACGATAAAGGATTCGTTTTTTAAAATCAAACTACACGGTAGAATCGCGCGTGGAATCGAATTCTTAGACCGGGAACATCGGTCGTTTAGGTGTGCCTTGACCTCAACCTTGGAGCAAAGGAATGTACAGAGATTCAGCGCAGCGTAACGTTTCTGCTCAACGTTGCACGGCCAACGTCTGCACTTGGTCGTTGCACTCCTCTCTCTCTCTCTCTCTCTCTCTCTCTCTCTCTCTCTCTTGCCTCGTGGCTTGTGCTACCTTTTACAGTCCCCTGCCTTTACCTTCTATTTTAAAACCAGCGTTCTTCCAGCTCGTTGTCATTCCCTCGTGCCTCGAATCTTTCTTCTACCGTTGCTGCATGGGGGCTCTACAATTTATCCTTCGTGTTACATTCTCGTTTCTCTCTTGGGGTGGTCAGAGAAGGGATGATCAGAGGGGTTAAGTGAAATTGATTTCATAACAGAATTTTGTTTTTTTTTGTTCTCTCTTTTTTTCTTTTTCATTTGCATTTACAGAAGATGCGTTGAATGATCGTTGTCAATATTAGTTTGGTTATTGTTGTAATTATTTTTGGTTTGCATTATCATTTTGGAATTTTTGTATTTTGGGAAGAAAAGTGAGATTTGATTGCTGTTCGGATTGCTGCAATATCGAAACTTTCTTTATTTGTATTTGTAGAGGATGTTTCGAATGATCGTTGTAAACATTAGCTTGGTTATTGTTGTAATTAGACTGGGGATGCTTAAGCATGTGAAATATGCAGAAAGCATAAATAAATATGCATGAAGAATAGGAAATTTGTGAGAAATTTTCAACATAAATTTCTTGTGTTCAGTATTATCCAAATAAATATCTATTTATCAATCATGTTTTAAGTAACAGTTTATTTATGTTGAAATACCATAATTTGCATTGCAATAAATTGTTAATCATTTTTCTGTGTTTGAAATAGTTTATTGTTGCCCGTTTGTTAGTTAATATTAATTTGTATGCTGAGAAAGAATTTTTTACTAAAATATTCAAAATATATCATTTTGCATATCGAAAGATATATTTGTTTAAACATACATAGTTTAGTTATAATTGTTTTTAATTTCTTTAATTGCTTAAGTAAAATTTATTTCCTGACAGATTTTCGTTTCTTTATTGTTTATTATTTATATTTATAGAGGATGTGTCGAATTATTGTTGTAAATATTATTTTAATTTTTATTATTATTTTGGAAATATGTTATTTTGAAGAGAAAGGGACATTAGAACTGTTTGGATTGCTGCAAAGCGTTGGTAGTGAAATGTTGGTATTATAAAGTCTAATTTTATTTGAAAATTTGGACTTCAAGTAATGTTATAATGTATATACTTTGTAATCTGTATATTCATCTTACAGTGTTAGAAAAAATTTTTTAATTCTAGTTTTCTAATATACCAGAGATCTAAGAATTTCTTATGATATTAATGTGGCAACATAAATACTCAACGTGTAAAAATTTTCCGGGAAAATTTTTATTAGAATTATATATTAACAAATGTTGGAATTTTATCGAAAATTTGGAAACTTTAAGCATTCGAATGTGTTAGATCTATTGAAGATGCATTGAAGGAAATTTGAATAGATTTATCAAAAGTTGTAACATGCTCATTGGAAATTTGGAAAATTCAAATGTTCTAATATTTAAAAATTAAAGGCACTGGAAACTCTTACAACAGCTTTATAACGAAAAATAAATATTCAATATTAAAGATACAGCAAAAAAATGACGTACTAATAAATTCATAAAAATTGAAAAGATTCAATTTTCTAATGTGTTATACCACACAGAAATCTTTTGCAACAGCTCAGTTGCGGAAAATATTATTTTTCAAATTGAGTCCTTTAAATCTCTCGAAAATTTAGAAAATCAAAGGAATTAATCCCGGAATAACTCAAAGCAGAAAGTTTCATTTTTAAAATGAAGCCTCTGAAGTCCACAGAAAATTGTCAAAAAAGAAAGAAAAAAAGTGATAAATAAATCCCGAAGTAGTTTTAACAGTCCGAATAATTTTCAGTCCCAGAGAAAAAAAAACAATTATTTAAGGACGCAATTGATTTCCTTGCATCGTTTCTATTCGACGTAACCGGAGCTCTCCGCCGCACAGGAGTAGTAATATTGGCGATCAGAATGCAGAACCGTGAAATGTAAAGCCTCGTTCACGCTGCAACAAAGTCTCGTAATGTTGACTCGTTTATTTGCCTGGAAACCTGCAACTAAACGTAACACAGATGTTTCGTGTATCCAATCGCCATGATTCTTCGATTGTTGATCTTTCCGCGAAGCATTAAGGAATATTGCGCCACCAAATTGCACATCCAGTTTGTGGCGTACTATGCTTGCGTGTGTTTCGAAACGATTGGTGTAATATTTCACCAAGATACACATGATGAAAGATTTAAAGTGAATTGTTCATTTGGGCACATTGTTGCGATAATGAAATTTATTATTTGCATTTATAAAATTATGGAGTTTATTATTGTACGTGTTGTATTGGAATTTAAACGAAGCTTTGTTCATTGTTTGGTTTTTTCAAGTGATGAAAGTATGGTTACATTAAAGCCTTGGTTGAAGAAGTAACTTTGAAATGATATCGTTGTTTTGCGAAATTTTGTGAATCTGTGCTAAATCCATGATTTCAAGCATCTGTGTTATGTTTATTGCAAAGTTAAAGAATGTGGTGAAGTGAAGTAAATGTACAATAGTGTTGTGTTGTATAATTGATGGATGAAATCAGTGCAAAATGTAATTTTACATTAATTGACAAATAATAAAGCCTCAAAAAATTAAGTTTTGCTATTTTACAATTGTATAATTCTGTATGATTTCTATAATTCTATATAATTTCTGTAATGATTTCTATAATCATATATGATTTGTCTAATAATTTCTATAATTTTACGATTGCATTTCTGCAGGTGTAAATTGGATTTAAACTTAGCTTACTATTTGAACGAGAATATTTTGAAAAAGCGTTAAATTTAAGTAAAATAATTTCTAATGGTGTATTTTCTGTTTACTTTCTTGCGTCAAATTTTGTATTAGTTTAGAAATGATTTTGGACTTGCAAAAGTTTATATTTTGATCCTTATTTTTTGCTCAAGTTGCTCTACTTAATTTTCGTTTAAAAATAGCGACACTTTCGACATTGTTTTTATAGTAATTTTCTTACAGTTGAAAAATAGTGACTCTCGAAGTACTTGAAACTCGAGTTTCACATTGAAGTTTCTAATAATACATAAGAATCTCGATAGAACATTACTCGCTTCCGTTCTGAAGATAGACAAGATTAAAAGTGCTCGTAAAACGTTTGTTATTCAATAACTTCGATACACATCGACATTCCGTGATCCGGAACAATAAATTTTCTCGTATGACTGCTGAACATTTGTCCATTTTAAAGACTTCAAACAAGTTCTGGCTGACAATTAAAAAGATGGATGTTTGTTATCCTGGAACATGCAACGTTTTAGTCGATAGATCTCAAGAGGGAAGCTTTTCGCGGAAAAACTAACCCCTTTCTGTTACACTGGAAATAGCTTTACCGTATCGAGCATCAGAATCTTGAAAATAAAGCATAAAACTAACTTTTCGACATTCGAACATTTATTCTTTAAGTATATATATAGTTAGCTAATTTCCTTTTGTTTTTTTCTGTTCAAATCCAAGAAAATAGATTCCCTTCTTAAATCACTTATTCTTATGAGACTAAAAATTACGATAAAACTTTTATAAAATATTCTCTAAAAGGTCTCTACAGTGTAGAGTGCTGTTTACGTTTTCGTCGAATAAAAATTTGTTTAACGCTAGTTAATTATTTTCCTGTTAATTGCATTTCTGAGAATTGACGAGAAAATAACTTCATAACAGCTGTAAATGAGTATCGTTAGTTATGAGAAAAGATAAATTAAAATTTAAAATATTTACTGCAGATTTTTAATAAAATGAAAATTTCAAACTTTCCTCCTCTATATGACGACGTTGATAAAATATTTTAAATTGTGTTGTTTATTTTTTTCGTTGAATAAAAATTTGTTGAATGCTGGTTAATTATTTTTCTATTATATGCATTTCTGAGAGTTGACATTTTTATAGCTTAGATTGGGAGAAAAAGTAGAAATTAAAGTATCATTTGTATTAATAATACTGTTTCTTTTGTTATAGGTAAGCATCCAGAATTTTTCCAATATACTTCGAGTTTCATGATGCTACAATTGGTGAGTGAAAATTTGAAAAAAAAAATATATATATATATATACATATTTAACCTATACATATTTGTAATGTTAAATGACAAATTTGCCCATGATAAGTAATAAAATATGAATGAATATGGATCGAATAATTACAATTGTTAATTGCAGTAGATTCGATTAAAATCGATTAGAGGTACTACAGGATACCTCATTGAACTCTATAAAATGCAAATGCAAATTTACCATGCTAATGATCTTGCTTCATTTACGTATTGAATTAACATAACCTCTTACATTTCGAATATAAAACTATATTACATTATTATTATACTTTTCGAATAATTTCTCATTCGTGTATCCCTATCTAAAAAATTTTTATTTTATTGCGAAAATATTAATTTTCACGAATTATACTGCTGCGGGAAAAAATTGCAACACCTTCAAAATAAAATCGTGCAAATTTGAAATTTATATGTATTGTTTAAGGTATTGAAAAAGCATAATAATTACAGTTTGGTTTAAAAAGGTTTTACAGTTATCCAGGGAAAATTAATATTTGTTAAATAATATATCAAAGATAAAATTAATATGTCGAATTAATATAGATTTGTGCAACCTCAATTTCTACGTGATGAAATTTTTGTTTTTTTGCGAGCAGTATATTTTCTTGTATTTGACAAACAAGTCTTGTTCGTTCAACTTCAATTTGTTTCAAATTTATTTCATTTACTTCTGATTTAACATAACGAAACAGTTATTAGAAAATAATATTAGAAAATTAGAAAATATTAAAAACGATAAAAAAAAAAATAGTATGAAAATTTTCTAAGATCACAGCAAAAGAATAAAATGTTTATTAAATATTGCACGCTGAATTTATTTAGAATTTTCATATACAACGATTCTTCCAATTGTAAAAAATTACTGAAAAGTTCATTAAATAATATTAGAAAATGCTATAAATGAAAATAAAATAATACGAAGGATTCTGTGAGGGGATTGTGAAAGAGCAAAATGCTTGTTTCATGTTACATAGGTAATTCGTTAAATTTTCACATCGAACAATTCGTCTCGATTGTGATATACGGTGTAGAGCGTGTTTCGACAGTTTCGTTTTGGTTGGTGGAACGTAAAAATAAAATCGTCTGGCGAAAAGAGGATTCGTCCTCGGGACAGAAGGTCTTCGTTTCTCAGACACGAAGAAACGAACTGGCTGCCCTTGTCCTCGCTTTCGAACGTCTGCTCTGCGGTTTCTTTATAATTCTTATTCGACAGTGCAATCGAAATCCTTTTTTCACTTCATTCCTTCTTGTTCCGTGAATAATCACTTCTCTTCCCTTAGGTAAAGTTATTCAGGCCTCTTTTTTCTCTCTTCCGTGGCGTGTATATCTTTCCGAGCTTCGGTGCTAAATCGAAAAATAGCTGGGTGCAAATTTTAATTTATTAACGTTGAAAAGTAAATTGATAAATTGTAGAAATTTCCTGAAAAAATTAGAAATTATTAGAAATTTTCGAAATTGACAACTTTCTGCTGATTCTGAGATTGTACATTTTGGAATTTTTAATTTTTTGTTTCATTTGTAGAGAAAATAGTGATAATTGTAAATTCATGCACTGGTTATCTAACACTGACGCAAATTAAATGGAAAGAGAATTCTAATTAATTTATTTGTTTATTTTAAAGTTCTATGGAAAATATTGAAACATCACTTACTGTTGAAAGATAAAAAAAAATTATTATTTTCTTATTATTATAATTAATTAAAATAGAAATAGAGAAAGATAAATTTTTTCATAGAAATAAATCACATTAAACGTTATTTTCAAAGTAAATCAATCGAATTCCAATTTTTCTACTTTTTTCTTTTTCACAGTTAGATTATCCTTCAACTCTGCTTTTATTCGATCGAACAATGTAAAATCTCAGCCACCTTCTGTCGAAAACATTTTCTTTTTATCCACCAGCTCCTTCCAAACAATTTTCTATTAAAAAATCTCATCTGTTTCCTACGAGGAATGTCTTTCACCATCAGCAAACTTCAATATTACTTTCTATCAATTCATCTCATCGGCATTCAGTGAGAAATATTTTCTTTTCTTCTGTAAATACTCAAAATTCATCTTGCTATCATGCAAACTTATTCTAATTTTTTATGGTTCTTTTTGTAATTAAAAACTACCTTGGAAATTTCTTTCTCGTTGTTTCAAAATAAAAGATCATTTTGAAAAGTCACATTTTCTTATTTTTCTACATTTTCTTGATTTCGTCAAATATTAATTTTCGAAATTAAATTGCACAGGAAAAGTTCGATTCTCTAACATACATTTATTATTGATGCAATTTCGACACAAAATTTGTTTTTATAGAGACAGCAAATAGTTGCTTTTCCTCTTGACCCCTTTATCTATGATTTTTTTTCCTATCTATGCATCTAAGCATCAATTACTGATTGCTTTAACATCGTTTTACATAGGAAACGCTAATGTATTATAGATTCATTACTGTTGGAGGGCGTTGTGAATAAATAAATCGGCACAATTATAAATTACAGACATGCATACATTTAATAAAGAGGATATAAAAATAATACATGGAAGAAACTAAAAATCTATCGTGGAACACACATGCTATCAAATGACCTAGACAAAAGACGTCACTTTACAGGTGATCGTTTCCCCCTCTCTGCTCATATAGTTGAACGCAAGAATCTTCTACAATTACAATTGACAATCCTCGGTCCTCTAAATTAAAGGGAAAGTTAGAATGAAAATTAACGTTTGTTGCTAATATAACTGTTTTTGTCGAATCTCAGCCAGAATCTGTATCACGAGTCTAACTTGTTGTTATAGGACAAGGGGTTAATAATTCCTATAAATTTCCTTTTTTCTTTTTTATGATATTTTTCAATTATTGTGTTTAATTTTGAGCGGGATTTATCTCCTCGAGAAAGTGTGAAACAACCTCGTGGCCAGAGATTCAACAGGTTGGAGCAGCCACTGACTGCCGGAGGAATAGAGGATCGCGTTCGTCCTTCTTTCGTTTTTCTTCCTTTCTTCCTTCCTTCTTTAGTTTCCTTCCTCTCTATCTCACGGTCTGCTTTTTATTCCCTCGTTTCTCATTTCAATTAAACGTCCCGCGACGCGTAATACCTTATTGTCTGAACTCGCCTTTTTTCTCTACTCTGAGAATCCATATAAATTGCCACTTCGCTCTCTCTCTCTTTCTCTGCAATCGATTTTGAAGATTTATGTCTCTTTTCTTTTCTTGATTCTGTTCACATTTTGATTAATTTTGTGTATGCTAGTCAATTATATCAAATTCAGTAATTTTCTGTTTTTCATTCGTTTAGATAATTTTATATTAAAAGTGAAAATTGTTAATTTTTGTAGCAAAGAAATTTTAGCAAGTGACGTAGTGCTTTAATTTGTAATATTATTTTAGAATAATCGTTACTTATGTGTTGTTTTCTTTTTGATATACCGCTTTGATTTTATTTTATTTTTATTTCTTTGCTGATCTATGTTTTGTATTTTATTTTATTTAAACTTCGTTTCGACTGTTGTTCATACGAACAGTTTATTAGAAAAAGTGAATTTAATAAGTTACATAATATAATTGTGTAATAGTAGTATAGTACTTCATAAGTTAATTTCAAGCGTAACACGAAAATTGTTAATTGAAAATTTAGGTTCCTATATTGTCCAAATTACCATATTTTCCAGCAGATTCGTATAATTTCCAAATCTGCCTATCGTACGCTGCAAAAGAACTTAAAAAATTACAGAAAATTTATATAATATGTCAGTATTATTAATTTCAAAATAAACATAAAAGTGATGTATCATAAATATAAAAAATAAAATATCCAGTGAATTAATATTTATTTATGTAATTTCATTTACAAATGCAGCAATATAATTTCAAATAAATTGTTTTGCAATCATCGAACTTAAAATATTTGAAAATTATAATTGTTGTGAAGGTGTTCAGTTTAATAAAAAATTCATGTCAATCCTCACTGAACAGTTTTCAGTTGATTCTTCGAAATAACACTGCAGAAGTCATAAAAACTTGCAGCAGAATTTTATAAAAAGAAGAATCTATTTTTGTTTCAAAAATGCATCAAATTTTTTATTAGCAGAAATGTTTGTACGTTCACATTCACAATAAACATTAAAATAGCAAGCAATAGTGAACTAAAAAATCCAACAAATTTTCATAAAATTTACAAATTCATACAATTTTATACATTTTGTTATAAAATTTTGTAAAAAGAAGAAAATTTGATTAAATTGAAAATTTAAATGGAAAAAATTATTTTCAGCCAAGAATCACTAATTAAAGTATTAGTAATTTACTGATTTCAAATCGACTTTCCAAGAAATGCAACTTTTTCTTTCGAAATCATTTTAATTGCATATTATACTTTATCATCTTGAATTACAGTGTGAATTATAGCTATAAATGTAATTTTACGAAAATCCTTCCGTTGATTTAAAGATTTGGTTGAATGTTCGAAACAATGACATTCTATCGAAGAGAAACTGCTGTTGTTTCGAAAAGATGATAGAATGATAAGAATCCAACGTGAAAGTGGTTAAAAGTTGAGATTTTCTTTCACGTTCGATGCTCCTCGAGTGCGTCGGACTCAGTTTCACGATCGCGGAAACCGAGGAGCAGCCGGAAAGAGAGAAACAAGAGATCGAGACGAACTTCCGGTGAAGTAGCACCGGACCGTGATGGTCAGACCGACGTCCAAAGCGGCGGCGTCTACCACTTGCGGTCTTATGCACTTAAACCTGCCTCAGATTCAGCTCTAACCGTGTCTAATTTTATCTACAACAAGGAGAAACTCTCTTTCTCTGTCTATCTTCCGCTTTCACGCGAACGACAATTAATTGCAGGTGTTTGTTTAATGCCAAAGGGGTCTTAGAAAATAGAGTTTGTCGAATGAATCGTTGAATTAGATTTAATTCTTGTTCTTCCTTATAAAGACTCAATTTATCAGTTGTCTAATATTTTAAATGGCACGTACAATGAAATACAAATTTCTCTTTTTTTATTTTTCGAGAAGGAGAAAGTTTAACGCTTATCGTACGTCAGATTTTTTTATCTATGTTATCGCTAGGTCGTTACTTTAAAACATCGCATTGACATTTTTGAAATCAAGAGAACATTTTATTACGCAAGATCAAGCATTTTAACATTTTCAATTGTAAGTTAAGATTTTCTATTTATTTATGTTTTGTCAATGTTCGATATTTTTTCAAACATTTTCCACGATACGGTAAAGCTTCCTGCGTCACGTAATAGTTGACAAACATCTGTTGTGGTGAAAAGTATAATGCCACGTGGAAGGTAACACAGTCTGATGAGGATTAATGTATGATAATCGAAATTAGTTTTGTTATTATCTGGTACTTTCGATTTAGCAATTAAATGGATTTTTAGTGATATGTGGATGATGTATACGAATAATGTTACACGAGATTTCAGAGGTTTCACTCGTTTCTTCTTTGCTGCTTTTCTCGTTAGATTGAAAAACTGGTTTACTGGAATCGAAATTTTGTTCATAAGAACGAAAGCAAATTAGCTTATAAAGGGGTTACTGTTACAAATGGTATAAATATGTTCAAGAAGATTGTACTTAAATAGAGTTTACACTTCATAGTTGTTCAAACGCTATAAAGCCTCTTAAAGATGATACAGTGTTACTTAAACACTATGTAGTAATGCTCGAAGACAGTGTAGAGCTACTTAAGCACCTATGCAGAAGTATTCAAACAAAATATGGAGCTACCTTAACACTTAAACTACTTAACCACAATATAGAGCTGCTTAAACCCAATATAGTAGTACTCAAACACAGTATAGGACTATTGGTTAAACGCAATATAATAGTATTCAAATACAGTATAGAGCTGTTGGTTAAATACCGTATAGTAGTACTTAAATAAAATATGGAGCTACTCTAACACACTTAAACTACTTAATCACAATATAGAGCTGCTTAAACCCAATATAGTAGTACTCAAACACAGTATAGAGCTATTGGTTAAATGCAATATAATAGTACTCAAACAGAATATAGAGCTATTTATAAAACACTGTATAGAAATATTCGAATAAAATGTACAGTTTCTCAAGTACAATATAGAGTTGTCTAACACAATATAGCAGTATTAGAACATAATCTAGAATTACTTATTAACCATTATGGAGAAGTACTCAGACAAACTATATAGCTACTAAGTTAAAATATAGCGTTACTCATTCACCGTATACAAGTATCCAGATACAATCTAGAGCTATTCGATCACTATATAAAAGTTGTTAGACACAATATGCCCTCACTCGAATGGAACACGGAGCGTCAGAAAACATAAAATCGTTTCCGTTTCGAAATTTTTCGATACGTTTTCAACGCATGACATGAACGGGATCACGAACTTCTAAAAAAGAAAGAACAGAACGTGAAAACAAAAAGGAAGAACGAAAAATGTCCAAGATATATTCAATATTCGTTATCAACCATTCAATTCTCCGGGTCAAAACAGAACGCTCGGAGCATTATTGAAAAATTGAAAGTACCAGCGGGCGACAGCGGAATCTCCCGAGGACAGCTCATGCAAATTTGATCGCGCTACCATTTCTCTCGCGGACGGAACAAATGTCGCGCTGTTACGCGTTTCCGCCGGGCTACGTGACCGGTTTATATCGTTCGCGTTCCGCTTGATCGTCCGCTCACGTGTGTTACAGCGAACCTGAAACACGCCGAGAAAACGCTTCCCGACCTTTTACGGCGCGACTGGACCGCTCTGTGCAGACCTGAAGAACAAGATGATCTCTGACGTTCTCCGATCGCTTCTCGTCTCTCCCTTTGCTCCTTTTTAACGCGTTTCGATGTTGATATGTGTGTGTGTGTGTTGTGTGTGTGTGTGTGCATTCTCTTGGCTTCTCAATTGCATCTTCTGAACGTTCAGATAGACGAACGTATCTATAACGCTGACATTTTATTGAAAAGAGTCAAACAGGCCTGTCCTTTCAACTTCTTTATGCACCTTTTTCACAAGAACTGTTATTACAGAAATTTTTCCAAAAAGTTTGTCCACATGGTTCTTTGTCCCTTTTGTAGGAGTTTGTGTACAGGTCTTTGGAAACATTGCTTGGAACTATACGTATAGTGTTTCAAAGAATAGTTACGTTTCTTCTATTTAATGTTTGATTAGAAAGTGTTGGTAACAGAATGCAGGAAAATTGTCGAAACGCGAGAAACACGTGGTTGATATTTGCTTTTAATATTTATTGCAGAAAAAGGTACATGAAGTTCGAAGAGAACACTATTACTCTTTTTCTCACGTTCGTTATCTAGTTTTATACGAAGAAACAATAAATTTGTTTTCACGTTTGATGAATGTTTTTTTAATAAATAAAGGTTTAAACGAAAAATATGTATTCCTCGTTCAAAAAATTATTTTTCACATCTGATGAATTTTCTTTTTCGATGAAAGAAAGCTTGAACGAAAAGTTTGTATTCCTCATTCTCACAGACTATGATACACTAGTATCATATTTCACTTTTAACAAAGATTCTTCTTCAGGAAGGCGTAAAATGGAAAAGCATTAAATGGAAACTTTGAAATTCTATTCTAATTACTCACTAGTATTTTTTTCATCAATTATCAGGAACATTTTTGTCTTTTTAAAAAGCATTTAAAGAAATAACGTTTTATTTAAAAACAAAAAGAAATCATCAGTTACTCATCCATGTATATTAAATTTAATATTTAGTACATATAATCCGTTGAGAATATTGACAATTGCTATGATCAAGTGAAAGCAAGCGGAGAAAATAAGAGAATAGAGAAAACTCGTAGAAAGATGGTTTGAGGATCGTAAAGGGCACGAATTAGCCTACTTCCAGCGATGAAAAAGGAAAATTTTCCCAGCTCCGTTTCACATCCAACAGCCTCGAAATCCAAACCATCGATCTCCCGCGGCGAACATCAAAAAGCGTGTCTACGGCGTGATTTACGGAGCGAAATTTCGCCAATTCTCCAAGGAGTCGACGGGCCAGGCTTGTCCAGCAAACCGTGAAGCACGATCGAGCATGACAGGCAAGTTTTCCGTGTTCTTGGAAAATTCCTAGGGAACGGACGAGAGTTAGGGGCACCAGGGGCACCATAAATCCCTTTAAATTGCAACGACGACCTTCGATCTTCGGGCAATTATTCCCGCGGACCTGGGCGCCATTTTCTTTCGGCTGGTTAACTCTAAGCTGTGCTCTCGATTCGATAAGTGGGCATTTTTGAATGTGTATTTCACATTTTCCCTTGGATCTTGGCTATTTTATTCAGAAAAGAATTCATGGAATTTAATCTGAGAAGGTTTTTTAGGTTTGGAGACATTTTTTTAAGAAAGACCATTGACGCTATAGTATTGAAATTTTTTGTTCCATTGAAATACACAGTCTATTTTGAGCCACTCTGTATAAAGTCGAAAATTTATTCCGAATCATTTTTTGAAAATTCAACGAATTTCATTGGAATACGCAATGAGTTTTGAGATACCCCATATAAAGTCACTTTTATTAGATAGAAAATCGTTTTTCTTGAACTCATTCGAAGTTATTCATTAAAAATTCACTGAATTTCATTGGAGTATGCAATCGATTTTAACTTTTCAAAAATTCACTAAAAATCTTCTTTCTTTTTTTTCAAATTTATTCGAAATTATCTTTAAAAAATTTACTGAATTTTATTGGAACGCACAGTCAATTTTGAACACCTTACATGTAGTCACTTTTCTTAGACCAAAAAATTTCTTAAAAATTCACTCAATCATTTTTCCTTTTCAAATTCACTTAGAATCATTTTTAAATAATTCACCGAATTTAATTGGAATATGCAGACAATTTTGAGACAGTCCAAATACAATCACTTTTTTTTTTTATACAAAATCTTCTTAAAATTTCACCTAAAATTATTTTTCTTAAATTCACTTGGTGGTCATTTTTATAAAATTCACTGTATTCAAGAGAATTGCGGGTAACTCTGTATTGAGCCATTTTTATTTACATATTATTAGTATTTATTATTTCTCCTGAAAGTAAACGAAAAGCTCGAAACGATCTGTAAAATTCAAATACGGTCGAAAATTTGAACGTTTTGCCACTTTTAGTGTATTCAATTTCATCCCACCTCAACATCACAATGATCCCCATCTCCTGTACCCGTTGTTTTTCAAATTACGCTCGACAGAAATGAGAGCCGACAAGACTGACGAATAACCGCGGCACGGAATTGACACAGGAATCGATGGGCGAGGCTTAAGCGCGCGGGAATCGATGTTCCAAGTTTAGTAATCGATCCTGAAGTAGCCCCTCGAGTATTGCAGTCAAGTCTCTCTCTCTCTCTCTCTCTCTTTCTGTCGCTCGCTCGCTCGCTCTGGCTCTCTCTCTCTCTTTCTGTTTCGCTCGCTCGCTCTGGCTCTCGCTCTCTCTCTCTCTCTCTCTCTCTGTGTCTCTCTCTCTGCCTCTCACTCTCTCTCTCTCTCTCTTTCTGTCTCGCTCGCTCGCTCTGGCTCTCTCTCTCTCTCTGTCTCTCTCTCTCTCCTGCCTCTAAGGCAGTTTTCTTTAAATCGAGCGAGCCGCGGTTCGTCAGATCGACATTAATCCATGGACAGACGACGGTTCAATTTTTCCTTTCTCGTTCTCTTGAAATTTTTCTCTGCCCTTTTGCTAGCTTTTCTATTTTTTTTTCTCTTTCTCTTTTTTTTAAAGGAACATTTAAAGGTACATTACCACGGATATAATCCGGTGAAATCTCTCCGTATCTTGGTTCTTCCAGCTGCACTTTCAGCGATATTTCTCTTTCTCGCTTTTCAAGAAAATAGTTTAATTTAATACTTTTAACCCTTTGCACTCGAGAGGTGACTCTCAGTCACCACTTGGTCCGATACAGCAACTCGAATGACAATTAAAAGGCGATTAACAACTGTTCTTTCTTAAACAGATATATTTCCCCTTTATAATTTAAATGGTTCACTTATATGCACTTGATAACACGGCATTGTGTTTAATTAAAATTATTATTTCATATACTAGTCTGTCTTTGATGTTTATAAAGATCGAACCGAATGACAGAATTAATAACAGTGAAGATAAGTTCGATTTTAAATTATCTAAAGACCAAATCAATGATTTCATAAATGAAAGATATGAATGAAATAATTGATTCGAGAAAACGAAAGATTAGAATAACAGTAAAAAGTGAAACTAATTCTGACAACACACAAGAAAGACAGAGTTCAGATAGATACTACAGATTCTCAGAGAAGATCAAGAAGAATAAAGTTCAGAAACAATGAAAAACACTACAGAATCGCAAGTAGCTGTAAATTATAACAGAGCCATTAGATTTCTCGAACTTGAATCGACGTAACCATAGATGAAACATAAGTAATTATGCTGAAAAGAAACTAAGAAAAATACAACTCGAGCGCAAAGGGTTAATAGTTTTTACTTTTCTTTTACAGCTCTACGTTCTTCTTTTCCTTTCCATCGAAATGTTTGTTTGATGCAGAACATGTTGTTATTCTGTTGTATTTTCGGCAACTGGATTATTTTTCTTTGAGGCAATTTTATTGTTTATCGAAACGTTTCTTCCTAGATATCGAAATGGAATTATAATATAATAGAACGTCGGTAACTCGAATCTTAGGAGAAGGATTGAAATTTTTGAGTTATGCAGGTTTCGATTTATCGAAGTTTCTAAGTGAGAGAAATTAACAAGAGATTACATGACAATTATGTACATATTTGTTGCACATGTGTATTTACACATTTAAACATAAAGATGAAATAAACTTTAAATAAAAAGTAAACGGCTGTTATACGCTATTAATCGTATCTAAACGCGTAGAAAATAATTTGAGTTGTTGAAAATTCGTATTTCGATTTTCAGATGTTTTTACAACAAAATTCTAGTCTTACAGAGGTTCGAGTTATCGAGCTTCTGCTGTAATATTTCATAATGGTAATTCATTCATTTACATTTGCATATAAAATGAATTTCAACCTAAAAATTATGCATCAATATCGTTTCATTCATTTGTATAAAGATCTAGCGTTATTTAGCTAAAAAATTTGACGTTTATTTGTCATCGAAAAATTTCTACGTCAACCAAAAGTCGCCATATTTTTTTCAGAGAAGTAGTTTCTCGATTATCTGATCCAAATTAATGGAGATTATTCTGAACATTAAAATTGTGCTCGATGTTTTATTAATAAATGTTAAAGTTAATGAAAAAAGGCACCAAATTAATTTACTCAGTTAATAAATACGTAAGTAACTTCTAAGTCACATAGTATTATAGAAAATTAATACTTTTCAAGCTACAATTACGATCGTAACACAAGTATACAAAAATTTCAATATAATACAGAAAACACAAAATCCCTCGAAACTTTCTTCACTTCGAACTTCAACGTTTCTCCAATGAAATCGGAATAAAGGAAAAATCCACGATATTCGTGCTCTCCTCGACAATCATTCCAGAGGATTAACCTCACGATTATCCAGTCGTCGCTTCGAACAAACTTGAATTCACAACCGAAATGTCCTTATTCTCTCCTCCCTTCCGCCACCTCTCAGGAAGTTTCCACGAAAAGGAAGACGCGTAAAACGCGACGCGGGCGATGGTTGCTGCAGGCGTAAACAGTTTCTCCACTTTTCCGCGAGAAATTCGCGGCATTATCATGAGCAAATTTGACTTTCCGCCGTTCCGCGGAGCCGAACTCTCCCCAGGGCGCATCCGCTTCGAAACCGCTTCGGGATTGACTATGCATCAACCGAATCCTGTACACACGCTCCACCGTTTCGTTGTATGGGAGAAAGTACTCCGAAAGACGAAAGCTTCCTCTCTCCTCTCTCCTTCTTTCTACTGGTTTACGTGCGACAGGGAATGTATAAAAAAGGGTAGCATAGATTTCTTAACGTTTTTGTTTTTAGTAGAGAGGAGAGTGATTCGATCAAGAGGCATTTTCGAACGACGTGTTCCTGACACATTTTCTCCAAGTTGGACGTGGTTTAGTGACACAAAAAGAACTATGATTGATCAGGATTTTCCCGTGAAAAATGAATGTAGCACGCGTGACTTCGAAAGGGACGCGAAAATTTGAAATTGTAAGATAGATTTCTATTTTTGATATCTTTGAACCCTAGCAAAATCCTGGTCAAATGGATAGAAAATGGCACTTTCTGAAACGACCCAAAGTGATGTGCGTTGACGCATGCAAAAACAGTTGAAATTATGGAGAAAGATACGCACTATCGGGATCAATTCTACGATTGTGAAGTAGCTGTTTCTTCTTTTCTCTTTATTTTAACCTTTCGCACTCGAAGTTTTTTTTCATTCATATTACCAGCAACTTGAAGCAATTTTAGTGAAAAGATCATATTTACATGTAAGTTAATGATATACGCATTAAAAGAAATGTCATCGTTGTATGTTATTATTTTTTTAATTGTTTATGAATACAAATGTTATGATATATAAAAAAACAAAAAATGATGAAATTATTACATTTTGTTTTTGTCCTTATGTTAAAAACTGAAAATTATTTGCATTGTCTCCGTAGCGGAGCCCTCGAGTTTGAAGACAAATTTTAAATGGCTCCGCTCCGGAGCCCTCGAGTGCAAAGGGTTAATCTTTTCAAGACAGTTGTAAAACTGACCTGAAGGATTCACAACTCGTAGGATCAGCCGGGACATTTAGAAACGCGTACCCTCGAAAAATTCATAATCGAACGACGTTTTCAGAACTCGATTTTACCATCCATTGTTCCGACTTCCTAATTATTAAAGTAATGCTTTCCTTCTCTCATGTTCGATCTCCTTTTTTCTGGGATTTGCCAAAACTCACACACCTCATCCTTCTATCACCACTTTTACACCTTCTCTTCGTATATTTAAGAAACACTCTGTGAACAATAATCAAATTTCTATATTCTCCCATTTTTTCAACTCCCAAATTTAACTCCGCCTTCAGTAACTTAGATGCATGTTCTCTTCCGAATTTCCAATCGGTCTTGTTCTGAACACCAACCAAAAAATAACCTATCATTCAATCAGTTCGAGTACTGAACAAACTGTCAAGTCTTTTTTTATACTATAACGTTTGAGATACAGTACTCCGTGACGACTTTAAAACTCGTTAAAAAATATCTGATTTTTTTTCTCGTGATCTAAGTTTGTAACAAACCGTAAACCGACGCGACAGTAGCCATACGCTTATTTGCTTCGTGCGATACTTCTCTTTGTGAAAGGAAATGCACTTGAACCGAAAACTTTTAACCCTTTGATTACGAAACGCGTATATATACGTCGTCACTGATTTATATACGAAAGGTTTAATTATCGTCCAACACAGTTTACCTGCTTATACTCCTCTGAAACGAACAATTCGAAGGTTATTCGAATCCTGCTGAACGTGGCTATCATCACTGTCGATACAAACCACGCAAACGAATATTTGACAAGCTGGTACCGGTCGGAAGCTTAACATTTGATCTGTAACATCAATCTCGCAACTTTCGTGAGCTGTAAAGGAAATGTCCCAAATATCGGCTCGAAACTGGCAAAAAAATCCAGCCAGAAGTATTCACAGCACCCTTGCAGAAGCTCGTGTCGATTTGTTCAATGATCAACGAGATATCGGCGTGGCCAATTTGGAAAACGTCGTTTCGCGAAGAACGAGTTCGAAACTCTCCAAATCTGTTCAATAACCTCAACACCGTAACATCGCCAATTTTCCTACATTCATTAAAGTACTCTGGCAACCTGTTCTCCAAACCTAGAAAAAAACACTAGAATAACACAAAAATCGAAAGATTGATTTCGTTGATTCTCCAAAGTGGAGAACGCTCTGTTCAGTCGGAAATCTTTGACGAAGTACAAATACCATCCATAGCTCTTCCTGCTCGATCTTCGTCTGGAATTTTCACCGAAGTTACTCAGGGAAATAATCTCGAAGCTGTTCGAACGTTTGTCCATTCTCTTCGCCGACTGCATCGAGATGCGATCAGAAGAGAATCTTCTTTTCACCTCAGTCCCTTTTCCAACACGACAGATGCTCTCTTTTCTTATTCGCTCGGATCGGAGTAGATTCACGGAAGCGGGAATATCCGCTTATCCATGGAAAAGTGGCGTGAGAGTGGAAGGGACGCTTTGGAAATTTACGCGCGACAGATTTCGCTGCTCGTTTGCGCATTCCGAAGGTCCGTCGAGCGTGTGCGGATCCGAGATGTCTCGATTAAGCGACCGATCTGTTGATCTCCACCAGGCGGAAATGGATCTTCCTCGACGAAACGTCGTTAAAAATGCTTGGACCATCGTTTTATTCTGATTTATCTACGTTGCAAGATGTTGAGGAGTTCATAAAATATAATTTACGTTGCGTCGTAGCTTGAATAAGTGTATATTTTATATTTTTTACCAAGCTATCTATCTCAGATATTATTACAAAAGTGTGTGTGAGTAATTCCGGGTGGTCGCTTTGATTGCTTTTTTTTTTTATTATTTTTTTCTTTGTTGTCTTGTTACATTCCATTAAATATAGCTGTTTTCACTTCCTCAGAGAACATGCAAATGTTCGTGTAGCATTGAAAATGTTTCGATAGAGAAAGAAAGTTTTCTTCCACGAGTATTGCAAGTTTTAATCCATGGTAAATAATTTTTCTGTTTTTGTTACGTACAACTGCACAAAAAAAGTTACCTTCATTTTTAAGAAAAACATGTTAATTTTAACCTTTAGCACTCTGTTCTCTTCGGGGACATTTTGTTTTTAATATGTTTACGCTCAAGATGCTTTGTCATCGTCGGCATTGGCAATTGTTATGCGTAGATAAAACGTGCTACGTCGATAATATTGGAATAAAATTATTTTATGACCTTCTGATGACAAAAAACAACACTGAAGAAACCAAAATTATATGAAAAAAGAACTATCGCATTTAAAAAGGGAAATACAATACTCTTAGCTTGGAGAGATAAGAAAATAGTATCATTTTTGAACAATTGGAATAATGCAGGAATGACAACCATTAATAAAGGAGGGTGTTAAGAAATGCCCATTTTTGGCATCGCCTGGAAATGAAAAATTCATGCAGCATCTTTTAGAGTGTCTCCCAAGGAACAAAAAAGGCGTTTTCACTTTCCCGAGAAACGATGGGAAAGTTGTCAAAAATACGTTCAAAGTATGAATGTGACGATAATGGAACTTACGTATATTTTACATTTCGTCGTCTTCTTCTTTAGATATCGAACAGTCCTCGAAATATTTAACGACTTTTTATACGACCTGCGATTACTTCGACAGTATATTGATATTTTGTAATAAATTTCGATTCATTAACTTATTCAACTGCTAGTGGTTTCCGAGTTTCCACTACAGAGTATCGAAAGTCACGATCCGCAAGGAAAATATCACCCGGTTCAAAGTACAGTAAGACGCCGCTTAATGTTGCTCCGCTTAACGCTGTTTCAGTATTACGCGGTAGTATTGGGATTTCCCAAAATCGTACACAGTATTGGTACTTGTTGTATATGTGTGCAAATGAAACGGCCATGCACCAACCAAAAGCGGTGTACTATGTAGCGACGGTGCACACTATGTATCTTCTTCAACGCTCTTTTGTTAGTCTGTCCAGAATAAAGGTTCCAACTGTTAAATTACAAATAGAATTTTGCAATATTCGAACAGAATTAATCATTTATCACAACTGATTCAACCGGAAAATATGAATATAAAGCGAGCACAATTCCAACGTATGGAAGTTACAGAATTAGAGCTCTGACACATTTACAGTACCGAAAAATTTTAGTCGATCAACTCGTAGGAGACTTTCGTCAGAAAAGAACGAGAACTTCTACATCAATTTCTGAAGCTAGATTAAACGAAAAATTTCATATAACGAGGAAAGGTGTAAAGAGGGAGTGCGTTGTATGTTCTAAATGAAAAGAAAAGGATGACAGGCGTCAAACAAGTGATTGCTGTGACACTTGCCCAGGTAAATCCAAAATGCACACGGGGGATTGCTTTCAAAGATATCACACAATGGTGGATTATAAAATTTAAGATTTATGTTTTATTTACAAGAAAAGAATTATATTTATAAAATAAAAAAGAAATACATTCACAAGTACGTGTAATTTTTTCCAATTGAAATAAGACTTCGTACATGTCAGATGCTCCGTTGCAAAAATCTGCCGGAGTTGCTGGTAATGCAATCGTAGTGAAACAGGCTGAGCGCTAAAGGTTAATATCTGACTTTTTCGAGTATTTCTGGCTAATAGGGCCAGAATAGCGAATAGAAAAATAGAAAATAGAATAAGAAAATGAATAAAAATTCAAAAAACTTACGGGGCTCTAAGAGCATAAAAAAATTCGCTTTAAAATTCAAAATAAAGTTAAGTGGACAGCCGTTCTTTTCCGACGAAATCCAAGAATGTATTCGTTAAAAATCCTTCGAAAACTTCCAGAAAGCTTCAGATTCATTGGAAGCTCACGTTACAACCATCAGAAAGATTAATAGCGTGTGATAGAGCTATGGTAGCAGTTAGGGTTGGACTAATCTTGCTCCTAGCTAGCCAGGGGAGAAAAATTTCGCTCGTTTCGCGGCTTCCACGAGGTCACGCAGCTGCCAGCAATTCCAGGAATGGAGCTGGCGCCTTTTTAAACATTAATCGTACCGCGCGATTGCATTTTTCCCCGTTCCCTCTTGGGTGATTGGCCAGGGGAAACGCGATTAGGCATCTCGGAGGGATGCTACGAGGCAGAACGCTATTTCTTTGAGGATTGCACCCCCCTCTAAGCTATTCTACGTTTTCGATTCGACGTGTGGAAGACTGACGAGGTCTTTCAATAATTTAAAGTCTTTAGAAGTGTATACTGATATTCATTCAGCAAGCTGAAATTTTGTATCATTATTTTCTCGTTCTTGTTTTTTTTTAATTTTCTTTTGAATTTAATAAATTCAGTTATTGTTTAAAGGCTGTAGATTTTTGGTAATTGTTTCTCCTATTTATTATTATTTTAGTCATTATTATCTCTTTGTTTATTGTTACTTCGATCTTTATTCACAGTATTTATTATATAGAAGTATACAAAATGCATAAATGAATACATAATTGAAAACAATGCAATTGAATATACGTGAATTTGAAACATTACGCGCGTACATTTCATTGTTTTAAACAGAAATACATCACGAGCATCAACGTGTGTTAGTGACAGTAAAATTTCTGAATTTTCATTGAATTTAAAATTGAAATTAAAATTTAGTGTTAAAATAAAAATGAAATTTTTCTATATATTATAAATTTATTTTTTAATCAATTTTTTTGTTATACACTTTCCCTAACGATTAACTAGTTCTGTTACTTTAAATTTGTAAAAATCATTGGTTTTTGAATTCAAGCAGTTTTTGAATGCTGCTTCATTTATATGAAATGATTCATTTCCTAAAAAATTGTTCAGGTGCTTTAAGTAATGGTAGCCTATTGGAGAAATATCGAGTGAATTCGGGAAGACGGGACAAAATTTCGTGTTCTTTATTGTTGGATTGTTTTCAATAATTTTTTTTTAAACGTATCATCGACGATCTTATTTATGATTGTTTTCTTGCCTTCTTTTTAATAAGTTTTTAGAATAGACTGTTTTTAGTTTTGAGTTCTGCAAACAAAAGTTAAAATGTCCAAATATTCTCACAATCTTCTCCAAATGCTTAATTTATATTTTCAGCAATTTTTACCGCAGCTTTCAGAAGTTCAATCTTATGTAAAAGTGTTGCATGCATACTCGAATTAATCATTATGTCGTATAATAATGTTCAAAACAGTTGTATTATAATTTTTTTTACTATTCAATACACGTGTACTACTAGAAATTCTTTTTTTTTCCTTTTCACTATTGTGTATCACAATTTTGTGATCAGACAAAATTTAATATACGATATCATCCCGCCAATTTCATCTACTGATGACAAAAACATTTTATCACCAACCTAATGATTAGACTGCAGAGTTTTATGAAAATTCGTGTCTTTGAGAATGTAGTAGAAAAGGTAGAACTTCGGTAGAAAATTATTTCACCAACTAAGAATTATAAAAAGTATTATAATTTGGATAACTTGTATATTCTTTGATGTGATATGTATTCTACGCAATTTTACACATTTAAATTTGCATAAAAATTCGCAGTGTACTAATATCTAGCAAAAAAGTATCAAAATTCTTTCTAAATTTTTGCAAAAGTCTCGAGTCAGTGTTAAAAACGAAAAAATAGTCTGTAACTTCAAAAAGGACTCCAATCTTAACAATATCACTTTCTGATTAATCAGTGTCTGCTTTTAGCCTTAGCACAAAAGTCTCAAAAGTCGTTCTAAGTTCTCCGAAAAGTAGAGTCAATATTATTAGAAGTGCAGCAAATATTTTCTAATTCTAAAAAGAGCTTTCCTCTTTCTCTCGAATTGAATTCTGCTTTTAACTATGACAAAAGTCTCAGAAAGTGTGACAAGTTTTCATAGAACCTTCGAAAAGCTCTTCGAATCAGCGTTAGAAGTGAGAATCTCGCGGTACAATAAATCCAAAGAGCAGCTAGCACATTTTGCTCTTCCTATGATCGCAAGACGAATCCATAAACGTCGTCGTTTCGTCTGCATCCTGGTCGAAGGGCAGTTTCTCAGACTTCACGTCCCAGAACCGCTCATGATCCCTCTAATGGACTTTCAGGAAATTAGACCATGCGTCACGCGGAAAGCTGGTATTAATATCGTCTCCGAAGTTTTCATACTCCTGGGATAGGTCTAAGCGTTGCTTAGTCTTCGTTAATTTCACCTTCTAACGTGTTCTCGAGATCTTCTCTGAATTTTTCTTCTCTTTTTCGTATATGCACACCCAGACACATGAAATTTGCAGGTTTCGAGATTTTGATACTTTTGAATTCGCGAGCTTTACAAATTCTACAATTCTCAAAATTTTACACACACGTGAAATTCGGAAGTTTGCTAATCTTGAGATTCTAGTATTTTCGGATTTGTGAATTTAAAAAATTTTTTAAATTTCACACGCACACGCGCGCGAAATTTGCAAATTCTGAAATTTTTATATTTTTGGATTCGTGGAACTTTTGTGAATTGTATAATTTTTGAATGCTGCACACATGTGCGTGTGAAGTTTGCAAATTTTGCGATTTTGATATTTCTTGACTCTTCAGTTTTACGAATTTTGACAGTTTGAGACGCACAGTCACGTGATATTTGCAAATTTTGAGATTTTTGTTGCTTTCGATTTGCAAGCATTACGAATTTTGAAAATTTCACACAAACATACGCTCGAAATTTGCAAATTCTGAGATTTTTATATTTTTGACTGCGTGAATTTGACGAATTCTAAAATTTTGAAATTCTGCACATATATACATGTGAAGTTTACAAATTTGCAAACTTTTAAATTCTAAATTTCCCCAATTCGCGAATTTGACACATTACAATTTGAATTTTACAATTTTGAAAATTCCACACATGCGTACACCGGCAAGTTTGTACATTTCTGCGAAACTTAGCGAATTCTGAAAATTTATACGTCCACATATGAGTGAAATTTACAAATTCTAAAATTTATATATTTCTGAATTTATGAACTTGACGGATTGTAAAATTTTGAAATTTTGAAATTTTACGCTTGAGTGGGGCTTGTAAAAGTGTGTTTCACCATTGATATGGTTATTAAACGATCGATTTACTGTTTGTGCTGCTAATTGCCCGGCGAAGAGAGTAGCTGCTTTCTCCAGGGAGCGATAGAAAGCAAACCTTCCTTTTCCAAGCTTTTCCGGAGCGAAAGGGTTGCCTGTGGGTTTTGCGAGTGGTTTTCGGCTGAATGAGGTTTTAAGTGCTTTGAACATAATTTATATGATCTTCTCTGTGGCTTACTCTAGCGTGCTTCATGGATGGATACCATAGGTAACTTGAATCGCGGAAATTATGGCTGCTGCCCATCGAGAATATTTTGCAAATAATTTTGTTAACATTTTTTAATTACCTTAGCCTGTGGAATATAAACTGACAGAAGTGAATGAATAAATACGAATTCTACTTAGCTTAAAATTTAAATATAATATTATAATAGTATAATAAAATTAGAAAGAGGTTAATTAAGATTAGTTTATGAGATCAGTGTTTTAATTCCAATCAAAATATTTGAAATTACAAAAAAAAAAGTAAAAGGTCATAGAAAATAATAGAATCGATCTCTTTCTTTTTTTTTACACTTCTAACTGAGTCCGCCTTTCAAACAAAAGTTGAATCTCTACAGTTTGTAGTTAAAAACCGGTGAAAATTATAAATAGTTACACTATCTTGCTTCTTGCAAATGTGAATATAGTGTATTTTATTAATATTTTAATATAAGAATAATAGTACAATTAAAAAATGAGTAATTATTAATGAACAATCTATTGATATTTTAACTATTATTGGAACAATGACAAGATAATTTATTAACAAATAAAATAAATATTTGGTTGTACGTAAATGTCGGAAAGAAATTATTTCTGCAGCTCATAGTAATAGAATATAACAATCTTTCCAATTTACAAATATTGTTATATTTATTTCATTTATATTTATTTAATAAGGAAAATTTATAATTATTTAATTATATATCGGCTAATAATTTATATTATTATAAGAATTTAGTATATTAAGTACTAAAAATTCGGTAATATAATAAGAATTTAAATATTTAATTCACTGTCTGGTAAAAGTTTCGCAATAAACATCCTAAAATTGAAGAGCATTTGGTCTCAACTGTGGTCGTTTAGAAACCAAAATGAAGAACATGAAAGCGCAAAACGACAAAATCCGTGAAACAAAATTTGCTGATTTTATTTTATTCCTAAAAAGTTAAATACGAATTTTTAGCTTTGGTACTAATATTCGAAAATATTGCAAAAGTGACGTTAATCACTTTGGCTTCTCAGCAACTCACTTACCTTGATTTGATTTTATTTATAAAAAACTAAACACGAATCGTGTGATTTGGCACTAAAATTCGAAAACACTGCAAATTAAGAGATAGTAACTTCGCCTTCTAAGCGGTTCAATTACTACTCTTTCGTATATTTTTTTAAGCTAATTATGTTGCTGAAACTTCTTACTGAAAATAATAATTTCCGAGGAATTATTTAAGTAATTTTTTCCACAAGCTGTTAATCTATCGTTCACCTTTCATTTATGAAGTCCGAGGAGAAATTAATTAGAACTAATTTTCATAGAACATGTTAAATTCAATTCAGTTGTTTTCCTTTTACTTCTATCTTTTACTATGATTTGTAAAATTATTAAAATAATAATTTATAGTGGAATATTTGCAATTCTTCCTAAAATCTGATTCGCAACTTAAATTGCTTTAAATTTTTGGTTAAATTGTAGATAATCTTATTAGTACATCTACATTTTAACCAAAAATTTAAAGCAGTTTTAGTTATGAATCAGATTTTAGGAAGAATTGCAAATATTCCTCTATAAATTTTAATTGCAGAAAATTTGTTCAAAAGAGGTGGTTAAGTGTCCTGCTGTTATCTGCTAAACGTTCGTTTAAATTTTCATGGAACTATCGTTGAAAGAGTATCAGATTTACAATTCGCAATCTAAACGCGAAACTATGTGTTATAGCATCGGAATCTTGCGAATACCGTGTCAGAACTATAGAAACTAGCTCACAGAGATGCCATTGTTCCGAGGCTCCGTCATGAACTCTCTCTCTGTCTCTAACTTTAAGCTAGAAACAGTATCCATTTAGATCATTACTGATCCTCTGTTCTCCATAAAGTTTCAATAAACCTGCATTCTCTGACGTACATATATCTCCTGGTACATTTCAAGTTTTTTTTTTTTTTTTTTTTTTATTCTATTGCTTATTTTATAACGATCACTAATTCATACTTTTGGTGTGGATTACAGTCATGTTATGATAAAAGAATGATTGTATCTCTATTAATACTAGGTTTATGAGCGTTTCTTGAGCAAACCAGACACTGAATTTTTCTTCCGACAAATCGATTTACTAGAGATAACTTAATTGTGCATTGTTAAATTACTTACTAATTCGGATATATTTTAGTATCATTCTATTGACCCATTTGCATCAGAGACGTTCAACAGCCAATCAGCCAGTGTTTTACCTTCACTTTTACTTAGAAATTACGTATAGTAATCGATTAACCGTTTGAGTGCCACGGAGCTTTGCAAAAATTCGGCCGAAGAATGCCAAGCGGCGCGATCGCGCTTCTTTCGTTTTTCCTTTCTTTTCTCGTTTTTGTCACATTCGCAGGTTCGTAAATAAAAAAATGTTCCTCAATAACAGCTCTGAGGCTTGTAAAAGCAAGGATTTCAATTTAGTGGGATCTCGATAAACGGTAACAATAAAGACACGCATTGACAAACTCTGAACGTGCAGTTAGTTCGAGTATAGCTGACATTTTTAGGCACTGAATAGGAGAAGCGCCATCGCGCCGCTTGGCACTCAAACGGTTAAATGCAGCTCCAATTGTATACGATGTTATTCTGTATACATATTTAGTTTCCTTCGACAGTTCAAAATTAACCAAAGAACATAGCTGTAGCATCATTAATCATTTCCGGGGGGTCCTTGAACCCACAAGTTGGAAAACCTTAAATTAGGACAATTTCCCTTGTGTAAAATATTCTTAAAAAATTATTTATTGCCACGTGCACATTTCAGTTCAGTATTCAGAAGTCCCCGTTAAACTATGTGAAAAAGTACAGTGCCTAAGAAAAAAACGGACTAAGCGAAGCGGACCCAGAGGCTCCTCTTGTCTCCATATAATAACAAATAATCACAGAACTAAGAATCAAACCACAGAACAAATTGGGATACAAGGATGCAGCATTATAGCTGAGCATCCGAACACAGCAGCTGGAAGTGAAAATTCGTTTTAAGGGAAGAGAGTTGTATATAAAGTTTATTTCCAAGTTAGTTCGACTATAGCTGACATTTTTAGGCACTGAACAGGAGAAGCGCCATCGCGCCGCTTGGCACTGAAACGGTTAAAGAGATAAATCTTATCGCTAATAATGAACTAAAAGCTCCGAATTTTATTACGTATTATTCATGAGAAGTTTGCAGACTTTTTTGACGTTTCGCGATAAGTAACAGTCGTTGCTAGCGGATTATTCCGCGATCGGTGATAAATAACAATCGCCGTGTACGGACCATTCCAGTGGGGGATGCAGATGGGTTAATAAAAGTGAGGAAAGGTTGCTGGAAGATAATAGGAATTGTTTCTGTAATTTCGCTCGTGAAATCCTAAATGCGTCATATATACGTGTAGCGTAAACCTGGTGTTAAGAATGATACGAAGGTAAAACCTAACGAATACCTAAAATAATAATAGGAAGTCATTTTTAAATTACAATGATAGAAAAATATAAGGTTTTGTAAAAATAATAATGAAATAATCTGTACAAGCTGTCAATCATATGGTTTCTTTTATTTTCTTTTTATTGTTTTTTTATGGTAGCAGAGAGTAATGTAAAGAAAAAACGAATTAAATAACATGTTTATTTGTTTTTCTAATTGTTATTCAATTAAAAATTGTAATAGCTTAGGCCTTTTAAGGTTAATGATTAATATTTTGTTTTTTATTACTATGTATAATAAATATTGTTATTTTACATTTATTCGAGCATGTTATAGAACATGGTGAACTTGTGACGTAACCAGAATTTGTGATTTTGTCGAATGCTCTCAGGGCTTTGATTCGGTTGAAATTCGAGGTAGCTTTATTGTTTCGTGTTTGCGTTAAGGCTGGTATGTTTTGCTTAAAATTTTGATAAACTGGACTCGCGTTTCTCTGTTTATCGTTTCATTTTCCATTCGCGGTCCACCGGTTCGTTCGTGTTCCCGTTGCGATGAAATGCTTCGAATTTAGCTGGAAATGGGGCGAGTAAAGAATATCATAAATTTTCTGGTAATGGAGTTCGTAAGAATAATTTAAGCTCTGAATTTTTTTTTAATTATGTCTCGGTGTAATGTTGGGATTGTGAAATGTTACAAATTTGAAAACTCGAAAATTCGTGTAAAATTTTTCAAATTGTAAAATTATGAGACACTTGATGAATATTTCAGATTTAATGATTTATTGAATTTACAGATTTGGAAATTTTGAATCTTGGAATTGGAAATATTTGGTAATTAGCGAATTTTGAAATTTACCAGCTTCTAAAATGTGCAAATTTGAATGTTTAAACATTTTGAGACTCGTGAACATTTCGAATTTTGAAATGTTTCGAGACTGAAATATATTTTTGGATATCTTGAGACTGAAATGTTTGGACTTTGCAAACATCAAACTTTCTTCATTTAAAAATTTCTCAATTTTAAGTTTTGATATTTGGAGACTTTGAAATATTTGGACTTGTTGAATATTTTCAAATATCAAAATTTGTGATTCGTAAACTTTAAGAATTTAAAAAATTTCAAATGCACACACGCGCAAAATTTGCAAGTTCTGAGATTTTTATATTTTTGGATTTGTGGAACTTTACGAATTTTAGAATTTTGGAATGCTGCACTCATATGCGTATGAAATTTGCAAGTTTGCAAATTTTGCAGTTTTCATACATTTCAATTCGTGAGCTTTAACGAATTCTGAAAATTTTATACGCACGTACGCGTGAAATTTGCAAATTTTTAGATTTTTATTCTTTGTGATTCGTGAACTTAATAAATTCTGAATATTTCACACAAACACACGCGCGAAATGTGCAAATGTTGAGATTTTTACATTTTTGGATTTGTGAACCTGAATTCTACAATTTTACGCATGCAAATATTTAGACTCGATAAATTTTTACAAATATCAAAGTTCTTCCATTCAGAAATTTCTCAAATTGACAATTTCTCAAATTCCTCAAATAGCAAAAGTTTTTAATTTTGAAATTTTTGAAATCTCTTTAAATTTCTCAAATTTTGAAATTTTCATACTCATCAATTCCTCAAAATTTTAAATTTCAAAATTCTTCATATTTCTGAATGTAAAATTGTTGCAATGTTGGAAATTAGCTGCATTGAGTTTCATTCAACTCTAATATTTCGTTAATCGTGAAATTTTAAAAGTACACAATTTACGAAACTGAAAATTTAAAAAATTTCACAATTTTCCATTTTAATATTCTCTCTGCCTTGATTAATGCATGTTACATTTTTCATCGAATAAAAAGTACTCGATAAAACCACCCAAAAATAATTTTATCTAAGAGTTGCAATTATTTAACAATTTTATCTAACAATTGCCATTATTTTCTGTTGCAGGTAAGCGTTCCTTCATCTTCGTCACACTTGAGTAAGTCATTATCAAAAATTGTTATCACGCGATATTTCTGCAAGAACGTATTTTCTCAAGTAAACTTTCCACCGGTTGGAAAATCGCTGAAAATAAGATGCGAAGAATCCCTCGTCGGAATTTAAAGTGTCGCCGTTGTAATAAATTAAGATATCTCGTAGTTTTATCCGACAGGCAGAAATTTGCAGAATTTTCATCATTACTTTCGCCTAATAAAATATTCTGTTTACTACAGTGTACGTTTCTTATGAACCCTCGTTACGCGGGTTAATAGTGGATATAATATTACGAGGAATATCCGTGAGTTTAGCGTGTTTCGTGAAAGTCTCTGCGTGTGTTGCTTGTCTTCCGTGTAATTTCGAATTTTCCCCTGTTAAACCTCGCCGCTACGAGATAATTAATACTCGAAACGTAGAAGGACAGTACCTTTCAAGTCCAGAAAATCGTATCTGCCGATTTTCGGCGGCATGTGATCCTTGATTTTATTTATTGCATGAAATTCAGCACGAATTGAGTTCTCTTTTTCTCCTTTATTTCTTAACTTCTGTAAATAGGAGAGGAAAATCAGTTGGTATAATATTACAAGTTTTTGTAAACAGAAAGTGTTCTATGTTTCATGCAAAAACAAAAAGAACTATAAAGCGTAACGTCTATAATAATTTATTGTATAAAAAGTGTGAAAGGGTGAAATGAGAAGAAATGATTTGAGTGTAATTCCAAAACTAGCTATAGCCACTGTTAACTAATTTTGAGACATTTGCGGATTTTATTTTTTGAATATTTATTAACCCCTTGCCGTATCATTTAACTTAGTATGATTTCTGTCGTAAACGCACACATTGTGTATCAGGCAAAGACAAATTGGAAAGAATTAAAATATCGAAATTTAGGAAACTATTGGCTAATCGTTTGTTCTCCTGTTCAGTGCCCAAAAGTGCCAGCTAACAGGTTTCTAGAATTGAGCTAACTGCACGTTTGAACTTTGTCAATGCGTGTCCTTTACTAGTATCATTTATCGAGGTTTTACTAAATTAAATTCTATGCTTTCATAAGCTTCGAGATGTTGTTGAAAAGAGCTTTTCTATTTATTCAAAATTAGAAGTAAGGAAAACGAGGAAGAGAAGAAAAAGACGAGAGAAGTACCATCACGCCGGTTGGCATTTTTCGATAAAGTTTTTGCAATGGTCTACGCCACTGAAACGGTTAAGAAATAGTTATATTGTCGAGTTACTAACTCTCGTAATACGCAAAGAGATTTAACAGACAAAAATATATTTGTATTCATTGAAAATATAGAAATAAACGTTTTACTAATGAAAATTGTTGCAAATTTCTCGTAAAATTCTGTCTAATTGGATGGAGAAAAGCATTATTCACTTATGGATGACATATCCACTCTGGGGAAAGATAACTGTCACCCAAATTTCGGTGACATGGCGATCAAAGTGATAATACATTTAATATGAATATTATCAGATTTATTTATAATTAAAGTGAAAGCTCGAACATCTTTTGCAAGGCATAATGCAAATATTAATTAAAATTATTACACGAAAAATCTGAGAAGGATTATTTTTATAACCTTTGAAATATTAATGGAAAATTTTTGTATATTGGAACCTTTGATAACACTGGAACATAACCAGTTTCGATAACAAAACACTTGACGAATGGAGTAATAAATCACGATTAGACGAAATGAGTAAGCCTTAATAGGAAATTCCCAGATTTAAGTGTAGCAATTTATCCTAAAAAAGAAAGTTTAAACATTTTTTCAAACAGAAAAGAAATGTCACCAATCAACCCTTTCAAAATATTCACCACCTAAATTAATTCTTCAGAGTTTGAATGAATAGTAATACTCACATACACTTTCAATCCTTTCACTCAATCCTTTCACACCGTCACGAAAGTACAAAAGTTGTTCAAATGCAAGCAGATACCTGCTGTGTTCTTCGAGATAATGATTTAGAAATAATGAAAAATCAATAAAACGGTTAAACCACTCCACTAAATTTGCTACACATAGTCCTGACAAAACGAAATCCACACCAATCGGTCATCCGAAACATCAGACTTTTCACACAAAACAGTGAATCAATGAACCGTTCGTTTGTGAAATCTCGTTGGTATTTCCCTCGTCCAGTGGACACCATTTTGTCTCGTCTCTTATTTCCCGAAAAGTATGTCCCTTGCACGGTCCACCCTATCTCACCTATACACACCGGTTTCTGCACCGGTGTGCACGTCACGCAGGGGTTGCTTTTAATTAGAGAGAGGCTGCAGGGCCGAAGCAGGCTCTTCGATTAAATTATTAATTAACGTTCTCCTGGAAATACCACATCACACACAACTCGTGTGGCTGATACGGGAAAAGAGAGAGAGCTAGACGAGGCCAAACCAAGGCCACAAAGAGACGCCAGAATGGCGGATCAGCGTTGGTGGCAGGGAGGGATGGAGAGGTAGCCGAAGGGATTTTACGCGTTCGCGTAATCTGCAGCCCTGGCGGACGCTATGACGATGAAAGTGTATTATGCCAGGCCGGTACATGCCGCTTTCAGCTATTCACCGATTTCTCCCCCCTTCACCCCTATCACGCTTTGTACCCAGTTGCCTCCGGTTATGTTGCATCGATCTCCAAAGGCGATCCGCACGGGTTGATCTGGTAGCTCGGTTTTGACGCTCTTTGGAGAGTGGATACGCGTGTTTTTAGGGACACGGGATGGTTGCTGGCGTTCCAGAGGTTTATGAAACATCCAACGGGAAGCTTTGCCTGGGATTCGAGGACAATTCGTAGGAATTTTGCGAAGGATTCAAGGACGATGGGTTTTGTGGAACACGCACACGGTGTAGCTGTTACTGTCATATGTAGAATTGTATTGTGAACTTGGAAGTGGAAGATCAGTTTTAGGCAGAATTGAGAAACTTAGACATGGAAGCTCAATTTAGATAGTCTTATATGTAGAATTATTGGGTTGAGTCATAAGTAATTACCGTTCTGTTGCACCAACTTTATTGCTCACCGAAAAAGATTGTAAAATAACTTAATCTAAAACATATTCACCCATTATTAAATATAACTGTTTCCCATTTATTGGTCAGTCCCTAAAACAAAAAGATTAGGTGGTTTTGACAAGAAAAACGCAATGATGGATTCTCGTACTCTGTGCTTTGTTCTTTTCCGTCAAATTGTGCGGAACGTCTAGGTTTGTGATCTTTCCCAATTTTTCCATGTATCAATAGATGGCAGATCGAAGTATTTTCATCTTGTCTGATAATTCTTTGGTTATTTGACGTGAATTTTGTTCCATTAAAATCTTCAAAGCGTCATCATCGGTATTTGTTGATCGGCCAAAGTTCAGGTTCATTTTGAAAATTGGTATTTCCAAAACGAAACTTAGCAAACACTGCACGTTCTGATAATACACCTTCACCAGTAATGTCAGATATCTTTTTTGCTGTGCTGATCGCATTACTGCCATTTTGAAACTCCCACAACATTGCACGACGAATATGCTTTTTCGATTTCTCTATTTCAACTGCATAGAAAATTGTACTAGCTCTTAATCTATAGTTGCTGGCTGTTGTTTTTAGAGTGCTTTATCTTTAGACATGAAAACAAAAACACGATTTTCTCGAAAACAAAGTCCCGGATGAGAATATGTTTTACCAAAATATTTTCTTCTTTTTCAACGTAGAATCGCCCCCTGCCTGGTTGTACTACGATTTTCGGCCCACCCTGTATAATTCGTCATCAACAAGATAAACTAGTTTATTCACTCTGTGCTTGATACTTCTAATACACCCTGTACAAACAATTCCCAAGACTAGAGTCAACGCACTGTACAATCAGACAGCCTCAAACAACGTCAAACTATTTCGAAGAGGTTCAACCATTTCCAAACATTGTTTACTTTGATCAGACACTCTTCGATATCGAAAAAGGAAAATGAAATCCAGCCTAATCCTAAAGGAAGCCACCGAAAGACCTGAGAAAAGGGTTGTACAAGCGAACGAACGAGGGTCAGCGTGCGCTGTCAAACCAATTAAGCTGGTCGCATTCTGCAGGCTGCTTTTAGAGGCTTTGCTGCAAACCACCGGTTATGGCCGTGCGACCGCGTCTGTAATGGATCAGTTTTATGGCCGACATGGATGACGTGTCTCACCAAGGACCTGCTACACCGAAGTTCCTGCTGCATTATGGCGGAAGCTGCATCGACGACGGTGAGCCATTCGATTGTTTGGACACGTCGTAACCGACATGCGGAATGCATGTTTAATGGCTCGTGTTGCGTCGTTTTTGAGTTCCTGAAGGGACAAATGAGCGTTCACGACAATTTTCGAGTACGTTTGCCGGGATGTGATACGGTGTAATGAGGTGTAGCGCTGTGACTCGTTCTTGCTTTTGCAATTTCGAAGCGGAGATAAGTGGGATTTGTGTAATGAAAGTTCCATCGAAGGAGTTTTTGTTTTCTTTTGTTTTACGAAGTTTCTACCGTGTGAATCTTTTTAATAGGAACGTAGATGTTCTGTACTTAGCATGATAGTAATTATAAATGTCAGGTGTTGTTAGGAGCTACCGCTACTGCTCATTCTTCTAAACTGATTCTTGTTAAGAATATGGTTCGAACAGAATTAAATTTGCCTCGAGTGAATAATCTATTTTACAACGAATTGTTTGTTAGTTACACGATTCAGTAGATATGAACAGAATTTAAAGAATGGCCGTTCAGCCACTCTCAAACTATCACAAACGTTACAAAACAGCACAGTTACTTCTAACTTGGTAAAATAGGTTCAAAATATTTTAGGTTGAATTATTACCTTGAAATACACAATGAAAAATTGTAAAGAATCTGCAAATAACAGAAATCGCGCTGAAACATCTTACAAAATTCTCGATAATCATTCTCAATCTCAAACACAAAATTCTCACGAATTTAAACCATCACAATCCTTGCGAAACTGCACCAATCGCTTTCAACTTGGTGAAACAAGTTCAGAACATTTTAGGTTGAACTGTTACTTTGAAATACATGATGCAAAGTTGTAAAAAATTCATAAATACCAGAAATCATCCTCAGATCTCTCATAAAACTCCTGATAATCATTTTCAATTTCCGACACAGACTTGTGAATTTTTCACAAACTTGACTCAGAAAAACACATATATAGTAGAACTTCAATAGTTGCGCTCTCGATATTTGCATTTTAGTCTTACTGACATCACTACACAAAAATTTAGTCAAATTCATTCATTGGATATCTCGATAGTTGCAGGAACTTGACATTTGCAGACTTTTTCAGTCTTGTTTCGTCGAACTATAGTGATTCTCCTTATATACTATTAAAAGACTGCCAAACCCGAGCTTTCATCTTCAAGTTTACAATATAATTCTACATATAAGACTGCTTGAACTGAGCTTTCATTCCCCAGTTTAAGAATAGTAGTTTATTAGTTGCTTTAAGTCACGATCAACCAAAATTCTTGTACTCTTCGACTTCTTTATCCTTATACTCGTATTTACAGAGACTCCCATTAATACTCGAACACCATTTAAAATAGAATAACTTTTTTAAAAATTGAACCAAACGAATTGTGTTCGCGTGAGAATTTAGAAGGATTAGTTTACTAAATGATGCGCACAAACACTTCTAAAAAAGAAATCCGACTGGTCCGAAATACGAAGAAAATAGTAACGGTCGCCTTTTACAACTTTTTTATCTGAACCCATAATGAAAATTTAGAAAGTACATTTTGTAGATTTATGTCAATTATGCACACGCTAAAAATTTCATTGAAAATTAAAGATAACAAAAATCAAAGTCTTTCGCAACTTTTCGCCCATAATTGCGATAAATCGAAAGATTCTTTACATCTTTCAATGCCTGTCCCTTGTTCCTGCATCAACCGATTTCGATGAAATTTTCAGCGTATATATAACGAACATAAATCTACAATATGTATTTTTTTATATTTTCGTTACAGGCTAAGATAAAATAAAGTTGGAAAAACGACCTTCACTATTTTCTATGCGATTTCGACCAACTGCAATCTTTCCAGATTTTTTGTACATATCTAGCAAACTAATCGTAACGTCTCATGAGAACTCGGTTCATTTGGTTCAGTTTTAAAGAAGTTACTTTGTTTTAAAAGATGTCCGAGTATTAATACATATTCTCCCGAAATCTACTTTAACGCCTATACTTGTATAAATTTTCAAATAATTCATTCAAAGTGTTTTAATGTTACACATTACTGCTATGTTATTTTTATATCACGAAGTTGACATAGAGAATGAGATTTTCAGATGTGTTCACTGCAAAATTATTAATAACAGTTCAATGAATCTACTGTCCTATCAGCTTGACCGCCACAATTACAAACGGCTAAATTTATAATACTTCATTTTTACAATAATAATAATTTTATTGCATGGAATATATGATACTGGAGAGACAGCAAGGCAAAAATAATTTATACAAGGTGAAAAACAGGGTTCGAACCAGATCTCTTGATCTGCTTCTGTCTCGTTTCAGATTACGTCGCGTCGTTGCAGTTAATTCAAGGCGATCCAGCTTTCCTGTGACGCAAACCGCGAAAAGCTGTGCGCACACGGCCACGACTGGATATTAAACGTTAATTATACAACGAATTTTACTTAGAAATACGAGTCGAGCTTCAGTGAGAAAGCGAGCGAACGAGAGCAAGAGAGAGAGAGAAAGAGAGAGAAGTAGCCAGTCTGGCGGAAACTACTGGAGAAAGAGGGGAAGAACGAATGCTGGAAACCAGCATGCCGGAAACTAACTCGACAGCTTAAGGAGGAGTGAGCTCTCGTCGTGAAGTTTGCCCCTTGATTGGACATTTATGGCGGCGAGTTGTAAACGGCCAGTTACAGACGTTAATTAGCATTTATCGTCGCTTCAGAATCGGCTTTTATAATTTCTGACGTTCGCCAATTTTGGTTTTGCACCCTCCTCTCTCTTTCTCTCTCTCTCTCTTTCGCTCACTCTCTTTTCGAGACTGATTTTTGCGCCGAGTTCGTGAAATGTGGAGGGTTTTTGAAATTCAGCAATGGTTCAGTCTATTCAATTTAGTTTACGGAGTGTTCGTGACCTTTGAGTGGTGATTCGGGTCTAATTTTTGGTCCCCTTAGTGTCTCTCTCTTTTTCTGTATGTGTTGGTAGATGAAAGGAAGAATTTGATGTTTGTTCTGATGATATTAGTTGAGCGATGAATTTTTTGAAGTTGTTTTTGTTCGTGTTTTCTGAAAACGATATTAATAAATCTTAATATAGCATGATTAATATAGTATAAGATATTATTCGTATAGTTTTTATTTAACGTTATTTATATTAATAGCACTTCGTTCCAATATTGCAAGGAAATATTTTACTTTTACAACAGTTGAATCCTCATTTTCCTTCACCGGAAGTGTTTTCCAACGAATTCAATTTATAAAAAAAAGTGTTTCAAAAAAATGTCTCTTTGCACTAAAAGACACTAAAATAGTAATACTTCTTTTTATTTAAAGACCAAATCAGTAATTTCATCAATGAGAGACTTGAATTATACAATTCATACAAGAAAATGGAAGATTAGAATATCAGTAAAAAGTGAAACTAATTCTAACAGCACACAGAAGAAGAAAAAACAGAACTCAAATAAATTTTACAGATTCTGCGGAAGGATCAGACAGAATAAAGTTCAAAAACGACGCATAAAGCTACAGAACCGCAATCAGCTGTAAATTGTAACAGACACCCATTAGATTTCTCGAATTTGAATAGAAGAAATCATAGATGAAACAAATGTAATTAGGTTAAAAAGAAACTAAGAAAAATTCAACTTCAGCACAAAAGCTTCGAGTGCAAAGGGTTAACAGGAAGAAAAACGGAAGAAACGAAGGAGAATGTTGAACTGCACCTGTCAAGCAATAAACCCAGAGAGAAACAATGAGAAAAGGAATCACAGCGAGAGTGTTTCACGAACGTTGGTCACGTTCACGACACGAAAATGGAAAATATATCTGTTGGATTGGGCGACGACAACCACCACTGTTCGCTAGGACAGTGTCCCTACATGGATCACCAGACCCTGCCTCATTTTTTTCACTTTCCATTTGTCCCGGCTTGGGCCCTGGGGATCCTGAGCAAATCCCAAGATCCGCCGATGCGTGTCACCCTAATCGCCCTACTCCTTTGTTTGTTCCCGTTTATTGGATCTCTGGCTCGTTCTCTTCTCCTTTCGTCTTTGCTTTTTTCTTCTTCCTTCTTGTTTCTCCATTTTGCGTGATTTAGAACGGTGTGAGAAAGGATAATTAATTTTTTACAAGTATTGAGAAGGGATCTTAACATTTCTTTTTTGTGAGTAGCTTGGAGGAGCTTTGAGGTGGACAACAAGTAGCTTTAGGGGTTAGAATTTTTGGTGAGATTGAATTAACAGTGAAATTTCTCGAAGAAAGTTTTTAAGAAATTGTGGACACTTTTTAGCAATTGATGTCTTCTGAAAGCAGAAAAGAGACTGAAGTTCTGTTCTGTTGTTGAATTTAGAGGCTTACAAGCTTGAACTTGCTTGTTGGTGTTTGGGAAGATTTGAGTATTAAAATATTAAATTTCTTAGAATAATCTGAGATGTTCAGATTTCAATTAAATTTAAATCTCGCTTCTGCTTTATTTTATTTTTATTTTTATTTCTCCGTAGTTTTTGAACATGACTGAGTTAATAGGGTTAAATATTAAATTTATAAATATTAATTATAAAAATATGGTTTTCGTTGTCTGCTTCTGAAATGCGGGAGACATGTAAATAGGGTTTTATGCACTATGCATTCAATGCCGGTGATACATAAATATGTGTTACGATATACATATATGCTAAAGATGATATTTCTTATCGACTAGACTAACATTGCATGCTTTGATCATATTCAAAGCAAAAGAAAATAATTTCATCCTCACATTTTTTTTTTTTTTTACGGAAGTATTCTTAAACTTTTTGTCTGCAAAATACATGTATCAGACTAAAAATAAATTGTATTCTTTATTATTAATTCTTAGTTTTCCTTATATATGATCGTTACTTATTAGTTTCATATTTCTATCTCATAAATTAATTGTCTTTAAAATTAACATTACATTAATGTTCCACGGTGTAACTATAGTCAGGTAAAACGTTTCACCTAAAGCTTCATAAATAAATATTTAATATTTTGGAAGTTACAACTATATTTGTAAAACCATGGAATATATTTGAAAACCTTAAAATATACCAGCTATACGCATAAATTTTCGCGCAAACAATAATGTGTCTTGGACCGTAATGTGTTAAGATCGATGTTAACATTAACCCTTTGACTACGAAAGGCGTATATATACACCCTCACTGGTTTATCAATATATACGAAAGGCGTATGTATACACCCTCTACATTTTTTTACTACAACTGTTTTCTAACATAGAATTTATCGTTACATGTAACATAGCAATTGTAAACAGCTGAATATTGGCAAGTCTTTCAATGTTCGCATGTTTTTACTAACATTGTTCAGTCTCAATTTCGCTGTTCTCCTACAATTGCATCGTGAATGAAATCGTATAAAATTCTTATTTTGCTGCATATATAAGTGTTCATTTTAATTTGTGATGAGTTTTATAATATTATTCATTTTCAAAGTAGTATAGTGTGCTCTAGAAGTGTTTGATTAGAAGAAAGGATGACAAGTAAATATGATAAGTAATAGTAGCAGCCAATCGTGGTGACTGACATACGAATATCGCATCGTATATATCGATAGGTCCGTGCAAGAGTACGCCGTAGTTAAAGGGTTAAAAACAAAGAAAAAGGAAATATTTTTTGAAATCTTAAGTTCGAGGTTTCCATACAATTTTAGAATACATTTAAATACAGAACTTATTGCAAAGCTGTAGACGTAAAGATTCATTTAGCCTCTTGCAGAATTTTTCTGGAAAAACGTTGCATCCTTCGGTTCAATTTAACTTATCTTTAGATTCACGGTAATCTTTTACCGGGTAATCTTTTCAAGACCTCTGATTTATCCACCAAACTGCAAAGTTTCTCGGTTCAGTTATAAAATATTGGCTGTAACAACGAGATTTAATGAGCAGGAAAAATTCCGTCTTTTCAGGCAAATAATTGGGGGAAAAATGTACAAATTCCTCTCTCCCTTTCCAGTAACTCTGAAAAAAGTAACTTTAATAATAAAATACTTTTATTTCCTTTACAGAATCACCGCAGAAAAATGTTTACCTCTTTTCGTTATTATATTTGTTCCGTTCTTCTGCCTTTCACATTGTCTGTCGGTGAACAACACAGATACATTATATTATTAACATTGAACATACTACAATTATCTTGACAAAGAAGATCTTAAGAAATGTTTACGAGTGTTTGAACTTCAATGTGCTGTATGAAATAACTTACGTAAACTGCAGTAATTTATTTTTGTGTCAGAAAGTAAATTCTTTTCAGTAATTTTTTCAGTAATTGTGTTTAATATTTTTTTATTCAAATAAAATGGAAGTTTAGAACAGCTTGAACTTCCTACAATTGATTTATTTTTAATTTATTTATTGGAATTAATTACTTCTAATTAATCATAGTAATTATAGCAATAAATCGTAAGTAATTTTTTTTTTAGCGTTTCTGTTTCATATGCTTTATTCAAATAAAATGCAAACTCTAGAACAGCTTGAACTTCCAATAATTAATTTATTTTAGAAATTATTTTTAATTTACTTATTAGAATTTATTGGTACATTTTATAATAATATAATAACTATTGTGACCAAAGAATGGAGAGATAATTACTCAATTAAAGACCTCCAACATATATTTTTGTGCCAGAAAATAATTCTTTTTGGGATGATGTTTGTGTTTAATATTTTTTTTTATTCAAATAAAGTGAAAGTTTGGAGCAACTTCAGCTTCTTACAATTAACTTACTTTAGAAGTTACTCTTTATTTGTTTATTAGAATTTACTAGTTTATTCTACTATTTTGGAAATCGCTGTTAGTGGGTGGATAACGTTGCAAAAGGAAGGAAGGTTCTCTCCTGCGAGCTCGAAATAATCCTGAAAACCGAGTGTATACTATTAATCGACGGCAGGAGATTCGATAAATTCGAGGATGAAACGGCTGATGTTGGACGCGAAAGCGATTATCGCGTCCCACTGTGAAAAATGATACTAGCAGGCGGAGAAAACGGGAGACAGATGTTCAGATCATGGAAACTCCTGAACAACGTGTGTGTGCATGTGTGTGTGTGTGTATTCTTTCTTTCTTTTTTTTTTTTTATGATTTCACGGCGAAATTTTGATACTTTTTCTTCAGACTAGCTGGACCTGGTTTCGTGATTCTAGGGGAACGATGATTGATCGAGATTTTCCCGTGAAAAATTAATGTAGCACGCGTGACTTTGGAAGAGTCGCGAAGCTACGAAATTGGAAAATGTTCTTCTACTTTCCGCTTTTTTTTTTGTTTTTGTTTTAAGAACTAGAAAGGCTATGGTAGTTTCCGTATGTACACACTATTATTTCAGTTATATAAAGAAAACATTGTAGCTCTTTACCGTTGATATTTTTGACGTTAGTGTTCGTCGCTATTTATCTGTCAGAATAACTCTAATTGTGCTCGTTATACTCATCTGAAACGAACAATTCGAAGATTATTCGAATCCTGCTGAACGTGGCTATCATCACTGTCGATACAAACCACGCAAACGAATATTTGACAAGCTGGTACCGGTTGGAAGCTTAACATTTGATCAGTAACACCAATCTCGCAACTTTCGTGAGCTGTAAAGGAAATGTTCCAAATATCGGCTCGAAACTGGCAAAAAAATCCAGCCAGAAGTATTCACAGCACCCTTGCAGAAGCTCGTGTCGATTTGTTCAATGATCAACGAGATATCGGCGTGGCCAATTTGGAAAACGTCGTTTCGAGAAGAACGAATTCGAAACTCTCCAAATCTGTTCAATAACCTCAACACCGTAACATCGCCAATTTTCCTACATTCATCAAAGTACTCTGGCAACCTGTTCTCCAAACTCAGAAAAAAACACTGGAACAACACAAACATCGAAAGATTGATTTCGTTGATTCTCCAAAGTGGAGAACACTCTGTTCAATCGGAAATCTTTGACGAAGTACAAATACCATCCATAGCTCTTCCTGCTCGATCTTTGTCTGGAATTTTCACCGAAGTTACTCAGGAAAATAATGTCGAGGCCGTTTGAACGTTTGTCTATTCTCTTCCGTGACTACATCGAGACCTGATCAGAAGAGAATCTTCTCTTTTTCACCTCTAGTCGAAATTATTTAACGAAGCAGAAATTGTATCCACAGTTTCTTCTACATCTTCGCGGAGGTAATTTCTCCGTTTTTATTTCATTGTAGAAGTGGATTAATTTCGATGTTGAAGTGATATTTATAGATATTCCCGACACACGTGTCCAGTATCTAAGCGATTTTGGTGAATCCTGCGCGTTTCATTCGACGTGCTCCCAACGGAGTTGAATCTTGGGGATCGAGAGGCTTCTATTATTTTTCAATTGGCCAGCCTGGCGTGCAGGATCCCCCGGTATCCTGGCTGTAATTGGAGTTGGCTTTGCCGCGATAACGTAGCGACGAAACAAGCCGCGCAGATTGAGATAAAGAATAGCGACTGTCGCTACACCCGTGAGACACTGAGGTATGGAGGACTTTTGTGGATGAAACGGTTAGGTTGATTCCTTAGGGGACTCGTCGTTCTGCCGTTTAGCGACTGATGGGATCTGTTCTGTCAGGTCTGCCGTTAGTGTCACTTCTGTCTGTGAATCGCATGGAAAAATTGTTTGATACTGAGTTTTATTGATGCACCAGGGTGTCTCGCTTAAGTTGAACGCGTTTGAGCTGTTTCCGGAGTTGTTGGAAGTGAGAAGAAATTACTAGAAAAGGAACTTCGATAACACGAAAATTCTGTTGTTTATTTTTCTAAATTTTGTAAATTTGTAGAAATGGTTTAAGTTGTTTCCAAAGTTATTGGAAATAAGGAAAAATGCCTAGAAAAAGAACTTAGATAACATGAAAATTCCGTTTTTTTTTCTTTCCTTTTTTCTGAACTTTGCAAATGTATAGAGATTGCTTAAATTGAACGTTTGAGTTGTTTCTAATATTGTTGAAACTACGATGAACTTACCAGTAAGTAACTTGGAAATTTTGATTTCTTCTTTTTCTCCTAAACTTTACGAATTTGTAGAGATCGTTTAAGTTAAACGTTTGAGTTGTTTTCGAAGTTGTTGGAAGTATGAAAAAATTGTTAGCGAGGACACTTCGGTAACGCAATAATTTTGATTTTTTTCTTTTTTGTTTAATTTTGCAAATTTGTAAGAATCGTCAATAAAAGTACCATGCAGTTTTTCTTTGTCTTTTTTGGTTCCTTTCTGATTCTTCAGGGTGAATACATTCTTGCAAGTTAATGTGCGTTTTTAATATTTGTTTATATATTTTGGAAGCTACATAGATATAGAAAAGAAATGTTTACAATGAAAATTGAACGAGTTTTTGTGTTCTGCAAAATTGTGCAATCATTTTTCAAATATGGGTAATTGGCTAATCTTTTTTATTTCAAGAATTGGTTTGCAATAATTTACTGTTTAATAAGTTTACAATTTTTCTGTAAATATTCTGCTTTTGAGAGAAACCGGAAAAGTGTGTATTTCTTTTTTTTTGTATTTTGTTTTGTGTATCATGTACTAATTGTAATAAGTGGATGATTTGTAGAAATACTTAAGGACTTTTCCCCACTGCTACCCATTAACTCTTCAAAGCTCTATCTGACTTAAAAGGTACATCTCCATTTATCTATATTTTATGCATCACATATTATTTGTTTATTCTTACTTGTATGTTGTTGCATTACTAGTCACTTTCTGGATATTAATTATTAATTCTTGCTTTTCAACATTTTTCAAAATGTAAAATTACGATTAACTGCAATTTTATTTCTCGTAAACATAGAGAATTAGAGTTACAGAAGGTTCAGGAGCATTAAAAAGTAAAAAAGTGCTAATGTAGTATATAGGATTTAAGATTTACTTGAATTTTTAATATAAATCACATAGTAGAATTTAAACATTTGTTCATTAATCATATATTATTTATCTTACTCATTTTATATATAGGAATATGTAAAAAAAAAAAGTGAAACCACGTGGCTGGAGTACAAACAAAAAGATCAATCAAGTGTGATCTAACAATCTTCAAAATTGTTCTTTAATTTTCTACTAACTTGCAAAATATAAAATATTTGCTCATAAATCGTATAAAAATTTATTTATAGAAGAATTTCATTTCAAAGAAATGCTACATGGGGAACGGAACCACATATAGCTACAAGAAAGCTAGGAAAGTAATCAATATTTACAGTTTTCTGTTATCTGATAACCTTAGAATATTGTTTCTTAAAATTGTCTAACTTCAAATTTTACTATACCCTTTTATATTACGTGTACAAATGAATTTTCTCCGTCTAGAGTTTCATAATCAGCACAGAAAAAGTGGCAGAAGTTCATTAACAATAATGGAATTCATTTCTACGATTGATCTGTTAATATTTTCTGTTTAAATAAAACTTCTATTATACCCAACGGTCGGAAAAAATTCGTTTCTACGCGTAATATTCTTTTCAGAGATCTAAGAATATTAGCTTCAATTAAAATACCTAAAAGCCATCCTGCAAGCTTTAATGTTCATTAAAATTCCTCTTGCATGCGCCTAGATCAAGCATCTCCGCGGCATTAGCTCATAAATTCTCATAAACCTTGTACAGTATCATGCAAAAAGCACTGATACAAGTCGAATGAGCCAGTTTCTTCACCAAACAGTGCAATGCAACACCGCAAAAGAGTGTCCCTCTGCACACGACCGACTTTCTCGAGTTTAATTAAACTACTCGACCGCCTACGTTTCGCGATCAAAGTCTCGAGAAGTTGATTTCCTGTTTCGCTATCTTTCCTGTTCCCAACGTTCTATGCTCTCTCAGCCTCTTTCTAACTGTTCGTTCTACCCTTTTAACCGCTTCTATGCGAGTATCGACTCCTCGATTCCGAGTCTCTCTTGTTATATCACGTTTCGTTCCATGTTGGTATTAGGTTCCTCGTGGATAGAAGTTTGTCATGTTGTGGCAGAAAATGTTCCTCTCTTTTTATCTCTTTCCTATGAATTTAGTTAACCTTTTAACTAATTACGACAGATCTTAGTAGGTATTTGGAAGGATATTCAGCAAGATGTAATAAGTCTCTATTAAATTACTATAAAAATAATATGAAAGCACAGCTATTGTTTTATTTGGAAAACTATTTTGAACGCAAAATTTTCCCTCGTCGCTACCATTCGAATTTTTGTAAGTCTCGTAATAGGTTTCTTCTTTTACTGCTGTATGATTCACCGAGAAACGACACTTCGTCTTTTCTTTTGAATATTGAAATAGGGTATGTATTGCAAAAAAAAAAAGTAGGGTAGAAATTTTAAGACTTTTACCACTTGCTTCTATAGCAAATATTAATTTTTTTTTTTTTTTTTTTTGAAAAATGGAGAACGAATTTAACCCTTACGCTACGGCGAGCGACTATAGTCACCATCGGCAAGATGTCGTTCATATTCGACGGACGATCATAGTCACTCGCTATTTTACATATTCTACAGCTTATTCTGGACTTATAGTTTCATTGTTAAAACATTTGTTTTTTATTTTAATTTGTTTCTCATTGGTATCTCAGTAATTATTCAAAAGAAGCAAATGTATTCCAAAGAGATCAATTGATTTTTATATTGATTTCCAAGCAGTGTATACGGTACGGTAAATGTGATTAATCCGGTGATTATGTACATTTGCCGATTATTATATATAATCACCACTAAATTTGGTAAATGTTATGAATTCTTGAATGTTTATCAAATTAACCAGCGAGTTTATATAATTCCCAACTCGTAATGGCGAATGTGATAAATATCTTGATTGATTGAGTCAATAGAATACAGCGCAGTCTTTTGAGTAGTTATTAGTCAGAAGGAATAACGAATAGGCTGTGGGTTGTTTGTATGTTGTCACGCATTGCCTAGTAATGATCTACGTTATGATAGAAGCCAAGCAGTTGCGTAAACTGGACGAATTTTGGTAAAGTTATAGACTTTTATCACATTTACCAAATTTAGTGGTAATTATATGTAATAACCGGCAATTATATATAATCACCGGATTAATCACATTTACCGTAACATATATACTTTTATCGCGGCGTCTCGTTCAATGATAGCATTTCAATGGAAAAGACGCTGGCAGCGAAAGGATTAACCCTTTCACAGGGTAGTAAAATTACGAATTTAAGTCAAAAAAATGTCTAGTTTTTTTTATGTTAGAAGACATTTCGAAATGTAATAAAAAATATAAAAAAACGTATTTAATATGTACCTTGTTAGTAATTAGTTCGAGTATGATAGATTTTAAAACACGGGATACATAAGCCGACATCGTAATACGGACAGTAGTATCTTGTTTCCTTCCTCACTTTTTTTCCATTTATTCGTTTTGAGCAGTATACTACGTAAAGTCTATATGGTTTGGCCTTATTAGCAGTTGGCGAAATAATCTCTATAAAATGTCTTTCTGTCAATCGAAGCGGTGTCGGAGTAGAGGAAAATCTACCCCCTTTGCTAGGGCCTGGTGTTTCCTTGTGGTATTTTGCTATTAGCTTATCTATTAGTTCAAGCCGAAACTGTAAATGTGTCATTGTTCTGCCTTCCTTTTTATAGAGTATATATGCATTCCATATGGCTTGGTCAAGAAGGTGTATAAAAATTTTGTAATAATACTTTTTGCCTCCGTTTCTTATTGTTGAATAATGCTTTGCCCGTGACAGTCACGGGATAAACTGTTAAAGGGTTAAGAATCTCTTACTGTTTCTTAGACGTTTCGTTTTCGACTACACAGATCTTCAATTTGATGTAGCCACAGAGATTTCCTTGTAAACTCGTGTTACTGTTTAATTGAAAGTTAAACCTAACCAATGGGTAAAATAACAGATGTATTATCGTAGTGTTAATAAATAGTAGTTTTAATTTTGTAAAGCTTTTACCGAAACTTTCTTTCTGGAGCTATCGATGACCCACAAATCCTGGCCACCGATACAGCCCACATACGCGACATTGTTCGAAGCCACACGGCTAAGTGGTAACGCGTGTGTTGATCGATGGGGACACGTGTGACCGTGTGCTACTCGTGGACGTTGAGTAATGCGAGTTCCGGCGACGGTGGTGCAATGATTGCTGGGCCAAATCTTCGCTGACGTGTAGGGTGTACAAAAGAAAATGGTATAGACGAGGGATTTCGTGGTTTTATGTTGTTTTCGTTGGCTCTTGAGAGGTGTTTAATAAAGAATAGATTGATTTTGGAGGATTTACTACGGATTTTTGGGTTTTGCGAACGAGTAATTTCTTTTTTTGTAGCAGGATTTAGGAGAAGTTTAGTATTCTTCATTCATCTGTCCGTTTGCATTTTTTATTTCCAGGATTAATGTATCGTTCTATTATAATTTGTGAATTTATATAGATTTCTAGAGATTTGTCAGATTTTTCTGGTTTTAAATTAGATGTCAATTATAAAACACCGGGTTTTTGAAGATTTTTCTAAATTTATGATTCTTGGACTTCCATCAGTTTTTTAATTAGTGATCTAATTGTAAGGCAGTTTCTGCAAACTTATTCAAGTTTCTCATTTCTATCCTTAAAATTAAAAATACAAACGTTTCTAAGTTTCCTAAGAGAACAGATATATTTTTGAAAATAATTTACGGATAGTGAGATGTTTCTACATGATTAATATTAAAGTACAGAGAAGTGCTAAATTACAATGACAACTTCAAAAGTAAAAATTTAAATTCAACATTGCCAATTAAAACAGAAATAATTAATACACTGTACTTTGAATAAGCAACTAAAAAATTGCAATTACAATGATCATTCTCAAACAATAAATATACTTCTAAAATCATCTTACAAGTAGTAAAAAAATTTCAACATTACCAAAGCCAAATGATAAAGAAGTTCCAAATCGAAATTGATAATTCAAAAGCAAAAAATTCATTTCATCGTTGCAAATTAAAACAGAAATAATTAATACACTGTACTTTGAATAAGCAACTAAAAAATTGCAATTACAATGAACATCCTCAAATAATAAAAACACTTCTAAAATCATCTTACAAATAGTAAACAAATTTCAACATTACCAAAGCCAAATGATAAAGAAGTTCCAAATCGAAATTGCTAATTCAAAAGCAAAAAATTCATTTCATCGTTGCAAATTAAAATGGAAATATTTAAAACACTACTTTGAATAAACAAGAGAATTTCAACATTATCAAAATTTAAAGATGAAGAAGTATCAAATCACAATTACAATTCGAAAATCAAAATGTTCAATTTAACATTGTCAATTGAAATGAAAATATTTAATACACTCTACTTTGAACAGATAAGAAAATTTCAACATTACCAAAATCAGAAGATGAAGAAGTATCACATTACAATTACAATTTTAACATCAAAAAATCTAATTTAACATTGCCAATTGAAATGGAAATATTTAAAACACTACTTTGAATAAATAAGAAAATATCAAGGTTACCAAAATCGGAAGATGAAAAAGTATCAAATCATAATTACAATTTGAAAAGCAAAAAAATTCAGTTCAACATTGCCTAGTTGAAAGAGCAACATATTAGCGTGCGTTGTATGAGTAGAGTTCGTAGGCATTCGCCATTAAAACAGAATAGGGAGGTGCGAAAGCCTGACTCGGCCGTGGAACAGCAAGCCTGATCCCGTGCAACGTGCCGTGTTTCACACGACCACGAGCCATGCCCATTGTGCCCTGCTATTAGCCCCGTTCTGCTTAGCTCGAGACAATTCCGATAACGAGCTTTTACCCAGTTTCGATTAGAACCGGCTAATGCTGAGCCAGAGGCTCTCTCTTCTCCGTGCTTTCTCGCACTGCCCCCTCCATTATCTTCATGAGACGTCGTTTTCATGATCGTATCAGCCTTTGGACGAGCAAATTAGTATACTTATATTGATAGATGATGGTAATAATATTCCTTTCCTTTTTGTTTTTTCATTTTATTTCTTATTTGGGACAAAATTTTGTCTTCCTTTGTAGAGCAATTTGATGATGTTTAATGATGTTTGATATGATTTTTAGGAAGTGTTTGAACGAGGAAGTAAGAATTATTTGTTGAAGAGGAGTGTGTTGATAACTTATTTTCTTCTTCCTTTTATGTTTTAAAATTGGAAAATGCTTTTTTTCAAGTGTGAACAGATAAAGTTGAATGTTAAGAATTGTAAAGTGTAAATTTTCCTTCAATTTTGCCTTTCGAATGTTGATATTGGGAATATTGAAAAATCTTTTGGCAAATATAAGTAAACTTTGGATGCTTGGAATTAAATATAAGGGAACTTTGAAGGTTGAGAGTTGTAGAGACTGAAAAGCAGAAAATAAAAAATTAAGCAGACTAATGATTGCAATTTTTCCTTAACTTTTGTCTTTGTAATTTGAACATTGCTGAAATTGAAGAATATTTCTGCAAATGTTAGTGAATTTTTACATTTGAGATTTAATAAAATTCAATTTCAAGCATTAAAATTTAAACCTGACCTAACAACTATAGTAGCTATAAAAAATGGGGTAATATTAATTTCCCCTTGAGTTTCAATTTTTTCAGTTTACACAATAAAAGTTTCAATAAATTCAAACAAAGATTCTCAAGTCTAATAATTTAGAAAAGTATATGTAAACATTAGAAATTAAAAACTTCAAATTTTAGGAAAAATTAGAACAATATTTTTTCAATGTTATGAACCATAAATACCAAAAATAAGATTTATGACAATTAGTTTTTATATTTTACAAAAACTTTATTCTACAAATTTTAGTAAATATCTAGGATGATGTTTGAAAGATTTACAAGCTGAAAATTCATATAAATTTTGAAAATCTCTGAAACCTGTTATTCTACATTTAATTCACAGAATATTATTTCAAAGATCAGAATTTAAACGACCGAAAGTTTACAGACTTTTCATAGATCACAAATTTCAATGAGAGTCTATTGAAAACTAGTTAGGAAGAATCGTAATAGAACTTCTATTTCACTTCTAGCGATTTCAAATTTCCACCGTATTCTTCCTAGAACTTCACCGTGCTCATCGACGTCTAGACTAACTATCGTTATCCTGTTATCAGCTTTATCAGTGACATTTATCTCCGGCGCACCAGCCTTATTCTAATCTGTTTTTATAGTCGACAGGCTTTCACACCTTCGATCGACCAACTGGCTAGATTACTTTCGAGCGATCGCATGCTAGGTGTGATTGAACGATCATTGGAGGGAATCGTGGAAACCGGAAGCGTGCAGCAAAGTGTCAGGATATCGAGTCGTATTCAACGAATTCGTTCTTTCCTTCCACTTTTATTACTCGTTTGATTTGTTTCTTTTTTATTTTATCGCGTGGTTGCTTTTCCTTCATTTTTATTCTTCCTTTATTTCGTCGAATTTTGTTGTTTTCTTTATTTATGTGATAACATAGTACTGTAAGATTCACTTGTGCAAAGGTTAAAAAGTTTATTATTAATATTTGTTATATCGAGATACTAATTATTTGTAGAACATAAAATTAGGTTAATATTTAAATTATTTTCTTTAATTAAATTATAGCAAAATTATGTCATCCTTATTTTATTGAATTTGGTCTGTTCCTTTATTTATTTGGTAATATAGTCAATACTATAAAATTCATTTGCACAAAGGTTAAAAAGTTTATAATTAATACTTTATGGACGTGCTACGTCGAAATACTGATTATTTTTAGAACATAATATTACGTTAATGTTTCGATTATTTTTTAAGCTAAATTATGGTGAAATTACATTGCAGTATATCTCGTTTTACTCAAAAATATATGAGTCTGTTGATTACGATCTCAATTTTTTACGCTCAAAGTATTACACTTTTTGCAAACATTTTCTTCACAATTAAATAAATAGCTACGAGGAGCAATAACAAATGACGATCACAACAGATAGACCTGCGATTTAACGGATAGATAAAATAAAAAGTCGCTGAAAAATCTTTTTTCTTCTTTCATGAATTTTTCGTTAAAAGTTGTTTATATTGTATACTTTTGCTTCAACAATTAAACTGTGAATTTTTATCCATTTACAGGAAATTTAAAGAAAATTGTACAGAATGGACATAATAATGAAGAAGTGTGTACAAAATATGCAGATTATAATGCGTTTGAACATATCATGTAGATAAAATAATTTTCTACCAATATTCTACTTTTTTCCAAGTATGTTCTCAAAAATATGAATTTGCATAAAAATTTACAGTCCACCGATAATTCTGCAACGACCGTTCAGGTTCGCTTTCCTCGTCCAATAACTATCCTTAATTATCTATTGCAAAAAAGTAGTACACTTGCGATAATATCGTTGATCAAACTCCACCGAATAATACACAACAGTTTGCAACACGATAATCGCAACAGAATTGTGCGAGTGTAACAACACGATTAGGTCCCAGTCGTCTCGTCTTCGCTTCCATCTCCTCTCTCGTTTCCAACATGGAAAATGATGCAAAATGAGCGCACGCGTGTGTGCGTGTGGTGCGTGGGCGTTAGACAAGAGAGGAGGGAAAATTACACGTTTCACGATAACGTCATTAATCATTCTGTTTCGAATGTTCACCGTGTAAATAGAGGATCGTTTTGAAGCGCGCCGTTTCCGCGCGGATTATCTCCCCCGCGTCCATGCGAAATGGCCCGGCCGCAGTTTGTAAGCGTGCATGAAATATTGAACTATTAGCCGGCGGCGATATATCATTTTAATATCGCCGGAATCAATAGCGCTGTCCGCTGGGTTAATTACACGCCCTTTTCGGAAGATCATTCGAACAACGAACATTTCGACGTATGTCGCTCTGTCCTAGTCTGTTCTCATCGTTCAACTCGCGCATGTCTCTGTCTTTATTCGATTGCGTTTCTTGGTGTTGTCGCGATTGGAATTTCAGACGAAGTGTAGACTTCTGAACAAAATGATAGCACATATGTGCTGTCTTCAATTTCTCCGAGACAATTTAGGATTTCTAAATGTAGCAAATAGTACGTAAATGTCACGACGCAAGGAGAAGGAATGTGTTATTAAATAAGTTAATTATCGTTCTCACTGACATTCACCGTACACTGAGGAAACAGATGAATTCCAGAGACGAAATGATTTGAAAATTTGTATTGCGAGCTCAGATGAAAGATGGTACCAGAAAGACTTCCGTTGATTCCTTCGCGATTTTGACTAATTGCAAACATTTTCTAAATTTTTTCTACAGTAAATTTTTAGTAAATTAGTCGTTCTAAATTCGCAAAAAAAAAAAAAGAATGAAAGAAAACTCAAGAAGTCGTTTGGTCTAATTCTAAAAAAAGTATTCTGTTTTAAAAGGGGTTACGAATACTTCTGTGACTCACTGTATGTGCTGTATAAATCCATGAACTATTCGAAACAGTAAATCCTAATATACTGTCTATTTAATCTACGCTATATTGCACAGTACTACTCGGTTCTACACAGCTGCATTACTGTCTCCTCGATCGTTTCAAACACGCTACTTTTTGTCTTCTTTCAAAGTATTCTCTCGTCAGGAGCCTATGGCGATTGTACATTTTGTGTAGATAGAGTGAAAAAAAACGGGTGAACAAATACTGCTGAATGTAAAAAATATAAAAATCGTATTTTCGATCTGTGATTAATTGAACACAGAGATTAGTAAAATGAATGGATTCACTAGAGATACCGTAGAATTAATTATTACCTTTACAGAGAAACAAATCTCGAATTTGAAACGGTAGATTATATTTTCCACTTTTTCATATGAAATAGAACACGATTCTAATTCATGGAAGTAAGACGAAATCTGTCAGTGTGCGAACATATTTCACATGTAACGGTCTAATAATAATAACTAAACAATGAAGCCTCAAACGTAATATTTATATTCTTGATTTTGGTCTTACATCGACTTTTAGAATCGCCTTTTAAATTTTCTACCAACAGTTGCGGAACTCGTGTATTTTTTCATGCATTCTGTGCAATTTTACACCTTGAAATTTTGTTATAAATGCATAAAAATCCACAGTCTAATAATAATGGTAATAATAAACCACAGTAGTTCCTTTCCTCTATTACAAATTTTGATACAATTGCCTTATAAACGAAAGAAATACAGTAGAATCTCCATCAAACTCTATTAAAATAATGAAAAATTTATTGCCTCGTAATTTTACCGTGTGTTGTTGTGGAATATTATAATTAATACTGTAAGAAGCAGGAAAGTCTCCCCTTTAAAACGCTCTTTGTTTTATCCCAATACCTCTTCCGGGTCCGGAGATATCGTCGTTAAAAGAGGATCCTATTTTTTCCGGATTACCCTATCGCTGTCTCGCTCGCACTCTCGGACCTTTCTCTTTTTCGCATCCATTCATAAACTATCCCACTTATGGCGCGTGTGCGTTACTCAACGGCAGCAGTTGAGTCAGCGGTTTTTTACTATACTACTACTATACGCGTACTCACTATCAGAAAAAATGTGGGTCACGCCCACTTCGTCTTAGGTAGCGTGCTTTGGAGGCTTGTATCTTTGGAACGGATTGAGATATCGACTTGGAATAAAGTGCATAGTCAATGGTAGAGTCACTGCTATTTTCTGGACCAGGTTTAGAGCGTTATTTTCGAAATTATTTTGGGTGTATTTCATGATTAAGCCTGAAAAAGTAGATCATTTACTCAAACTAAATTAATTTATTAATTTACTTAAGCTAAATAGCAGCTATCTTAAGATAAAATTGACTAGTTTTTTAATTGAAAAAAAGAAGCAGAAATTTTTGAGTAAATGTAATTATTTTAATTGAGGAATCAAGTGTAAGAAGGAGCTATGTCACAATAGTAAGCATTATGCAATAGTAAGGTTTCTATGAAAAATAGTGTATGAATAGAAATTTTATAATTAAGTTTGCTATGTTTTCTTTATTTACATTTACTAATGCGAAGATAGTGTATCTTGAAAAATGTTAATCCTTTCTTTTTTATTTATTTTTCTATTTTTTAATTAAATTTGAAAATTGAAAGCTTTATAAATGTTTTTATTACAAAATGTTTTATTTAGAACTGGTTTTCTTAACGAAACATACGTTTTTGCATATTTTACATATATCAAAGTGCATCAATAAACTGTTTACAGTTTAAAATACTAATAATAAACTTATTTTGGAATTTTTAGTTAATGTATCTAATATCTTAAAGTTTATAAGTGGATAAAAAATCAATAAAATTTACGGAATTGTCAACAATTATATTATTTATACTTTAGGATATCACAATGAACTAATTTGGAAATTTTTAGTTAATTGAAATATTCTAAAATTATAAATAGTTTGATGCATGGGGAAATGATGTTGTCGAATAATCGAAATAAATGTAAATAAACAGTTGAAAGGAACACAGCTTAAGTCTTATATCTTGTGCTTCTATTTTTTAAAATGCTTCGATGTTCTTTGTCATTGCAAAGCCAAAATTAGGTAAACATTTTGCATGGCGTAGCTCTCACTTGCACAAAAATTATAAGACGGTGTGTGGAAAACAAACATTCGTATATACAATATTACCACAGACAAGAATGTTGCTACGTTTTTATAAATCTAATGATAGTAATCGATTATCAAGAGATGCCAAAATTAATAAAAATCTTATTTGTCAATATTTTGTGGTTTATCTGTATTTTTCAGTGTACTTTTCAATTTAGAATACACAAGATGCATCGAATAAATGTTAATACGTAACACAAAATTAAACGAAGGAGAAGAATAGTTAATAAACTGTGAATGTAAAGACACTGACAGCTTGAAGAAAATTATAACAAAAAATTAATAGTGGTCTTAAATGCTGACGATCTCCATTACAACTTACCAATTAAATCTTTGACTGCGTTCATACTCTTACAAAAGTGACACTTTTCTTTTCTTTTTTTTTCTTTTTTTCTAAACATAATATGATATCACATTAATTGTCCACATGTTTTTGAAATTTATTTTTCTTTTGTGAAAAAATTTACAGAGTCTATAGGAATACACGAAAAGAAGTTAATGTTATTTTAAATAGTATAAATCAGGTATTTCCGCTTTCGAAAGATACAAAATTAGCTGAAAAAAAAAAAAAATATCAAACACTCCGGCGGAAGTATGAAAACTGCACGTTTGATTCTCTTCATCGAGTAATTTGCGTTTTGTGATCAAACATCAACGCGAGACGCGTTTCCTTTGAACTTTTTCGCGATTCCTCCCAGTCGATGGTCGGCCTCGATTATGCACGACTTCGAGACTGTCGTTTCCAGTCTTTGCCGAGTTTCTGCTTCACTGGTTGCTTCATTAGCAGCCACGGAGTCAACATTTTTCGCTCGAGATGGAGGAGAACGTTTGGGTGAAAAAATATCATGGATCGAAGCATGAAGTTAGCGCAGTGAAAAACACGCGATCAAACGATCGATTTGACCTTTTCCCTTTTTTTTTCCCCCCGTACTTATTGCAGTCTGCAAAATTTTATAACGGTAGAATATGAAAATGTTGTGCTCGTTTTATAATTTAAAAGGAACTCGACTCTCAGTCCTTTGAAATGAGAACTTTTTATGCTGCTTTACAATTCTATAAGTGTTTGCTGCTTTAAATCTAAAGGTAAAATTATGCAAATTATTTTTAGAAGATAGTATAGAAATTTTTGTCGAACTCTTCGTATTTCGAATTTCGCAAACTTGTTTATTTTTCTGCAAATTTTCTTCTGATTTACACAAAGTCTCTTTTGCACGAATCGATTTTCAGTACCCTGAAATAAGAACTATTTATTCTTCCTTACAATTGTACGAGTGCTTGCTGTTTTATTTCTAAAGTTAGTACTCTGCAAATTATTTTCAAAAGATGCTACAGAAATTTTTATCAAACTTTTCGTATGTTTCGAATCTTCTAAACCCATTTGTTCAAATTTCCTTAAATAAGTACAAAATTTCTTCTATACGAATTAACGTTTTGCCTTCTGAAATAAGAATTTTTTTATGCTGCTTTACAATTCCATAAGTGTTTGTTGTTTTATATCTGAATGTAGAATTCTGTAAAATTATTTCCAGAAGATATTATACAGATTTTTGCCAAACTCTTTTGCAAACCTGTTTACGTTTGTACAAATTTTCTTCGATATCCCATAAACTCAGTTATAAAAATTTCCAAACGCAACAAAATTGAACTTCAGCAAGCAGTGACTCAATTTTGTTCCATCTATATTATTATACATCCCTTTCTAAAATTTGCATCATTTTCCTCGGTAAATCCACCATGAGGAACATCCGGTGCCCTTGAAATACCTTCCACGATCCTTTTTTCCCACCTTCTACCATCCGCCATACGCCATAAACGTTTCAACCATCGACGTTTCGACAAAATTAACTCTCCGCCCCCGGTTTCCAACCCCTTTATCGTGCGTCGATGGTGTAACGAAGCCGGAGGCCGAGACAAAGGGACGTAGGACCGCGTGTCGTTTCCCTCGACCACGTTTTTGTGTCCCTTTCGCACGTTCCGCTCTCTGGGCACTGTTTCACGGTTCTACGTTTCCCTTTTATTCGCTGTTTTCACCGTTCACCTCTCCCTTTTTTTCCACAACATGCGTCCGTTTCGCTGAGAAACGTTCTCCATTTGCAATTTATGAGGATTTTTCGCGGTCTCTAGTGAGGACTTCACTGCCACGTCGATTACTCCTTGCTTGAATCTTTTTATTTGATTTGTAAATTTTCTTGTTAGGTAGTGGTAGAACTTGAACTAACAAGGGCATTCAGGTATGCAGTATCTGGAAATTTTTTATACCTAAATCATCAAATATCAACATCAGGAAAATTAATTTTTTTTTTCTTTCTTGGAACTAAATTATATTTGTACATATTAATTGTACAGAAAACTCTTAGTAATCACATGTATTAATATATGTATCAGGAAATTCTTTACACCTAAATAATTGAATATTAAGATTAAGAAAATTAATTTTTTTTTCTTTCTCTTGGAACTAAATTATATTTGTACATATTAATTGTACAGAAAACTCTTAGTAATCACATATATTAATACAGGTATCAGGAAATTGTTTATACCTAAATAATTAAATATTAAGATCAGGAAAATTAATTTTTTCCTTTTCTTTTTTGGAGTTAATTTATATTTCTCTAATCGTACACTCTTAGTAATCATATATTAATATGTGCATCTGGAAATTCTTTATACCTAAATTATCAGATATTAACATTAGGAAAATTTTGAAACTTTTCCTTTTCTTAACTGAAAATGAACAATTACCAAGATTTTCATCTCGACGAATCGCAAACAGACTGCGAATTTTTGTGCACTGAAAAGCAGAACTTCCGTTGTGTGTATATTTTCACTACTGGTATCTATGCTTATTCTGATTTTTTCAATTACCGGTATCCAAGCAGGAAAAACTGGAAACAGCTCAGTCAGCCTTTACTTTAATTTCCTTTTATCTCCTCTTCCTATCATTTCTCCTATTAATAGCTGCTACGTGTTCCTGAATATATGCACGATTACTGTAGCTTTTCTATTAGATAATATCGTAGAAATATTTTCCATTTTCCATTGGTGTTTTGTTTCGTTCAATTATCAAGTCGGATTAATTGTGAATTATGAAATGATTCGTAGTAATATCTCGATGTATTGCAAATCGTTATATATAATAATTTCGAGAAAAAGTTTACATAATCTCGCTGACAATGGTTCTCTGTATTATCATAAATATTATTAATTTGCATGATACAACGTTATACCATGTTCGAAATTGTAATTTCTAAGAGTCTATTATGTTTGGTATATTAACAACGAAACTGGTTACCTAATATGTAATTCATGTTGCAGTTAATTAATTTAATTAACGTTGGAAATCATGAAATTAAATATTAAAAGGATAATGTAGAAGTATACGTCTACGTTTGCATATTTATAAGAATACTGTTTGTAATTGTTATTTATTTATAAAGAAAATATGAAGTAATAATACACCGAAGGAATAATATATAACGAAAGCAAATTGAAAATTGTAATCACTAAAATGTTAATTATTGTCTGAAATTGATCGTTAATGAACGTTTTGCTATAATTAAAAAAATAATAAATTGCTAAATAATTTTCAGGCTTCGCGTCATTAATTTTCAAATTACAAATCCAGTTATTTACGCTGATAATGCTTCAGACCGGTCTATGGTCAAATTTCCTAATTGTAAAATTGAAACATTGAAAATGGAGAGCTTTCTTTCTCTCCATTCGCAACGGACACGGGGAAATTGAGTTACGAGAAACTTTTAATGGAGCCAGATGGAATAATCGTCGAGATTTCGCCTCTCGAAACAGGAAGCAAGGGGAATTCATGTTTATTTCATTGAGGAGGCGCAAACAGTGACGGGACACTCGGTGAAATCAATTTTCCACTCATTATGTTCGAACTCCTTCGAAGAATTCGAGTCTGCTGAATATTTCAGCTCGTTACCCTTTTCTTGTAATTTTTCATCAGTATGAAAACTGCCTTTTTTCTGTTTCCTTTTGATCTTAAATTAGACATTGAGCGTAATAAAATTTACAATCGATTCTTGTAATTTTCGCTTTTTGAGAGATTAAAGATTCACTGTCGAACTAGGAGAGTTATCCAAATTGTGAAAGAATAATATTTCTTTGAGCAACATTTGGTTCTAATTTTAAGCTACTTTTCTACATATTTATTCTGTTAATTTTTAAAAAAGCAAAAGAAGAACGTATTCTGGAAGTAGATCAATTATATCGTGAATTTAGTAAGTTGCAAGGCATTTTCAAGATTGATTTTCAAGCATCACATGAAAAACATCTTTTTTTATTTTTCAATATTTTAATCTTCGATCTGCTTTCACCAAACCATAGATTTGTTTCACAGTTTCTTTGATTATCACTGCACACGATTTCCGTAATATTTCATTGTCGATCAGATTCATATTTTTCAGTCATTAATCCTTTCGCTAAGATCTTTGCTGAAAAACAATCACAGTACAGCTGCATGAGACACGTGCATCACGCTGTTACGTTGATAATATTTTTGTTTATGTAATATATTTAATAATATGTTTATACAGGCTGTCTTGCATTAATGTTAATCTTATCACTTATAATGAACATCTAAATGCTATTGAAATTAAGAAAATATGTCTAACAGTAGCATATGATTATATCATTTGAGAATTCGCATCGGGTGATGGAAAATAGTAATATGCAGTGACTATTTCTTTTCGTCATAGTCACTCGTGGTTAGTGATGAGATTTGAAGCACTTTGAATCGCTTTATGTCAATATTTATAACGACAAATTTGAATCATTTTAAATATGGTTCGAAACTCTTGAAAAATGTGTAAAAATTGATAGTTTTAAAAGTCTTGAAAGTTTTGAAAGTCTTAGAATGCTAAAAGTCTCGATAATCTTAGAATTTTTGATAACCTCGATAGTCTAGAAAGTCTTGACAATCTTGAAAGTCTTTGAAGTTTTGGAAGTCTTAAAGTTCTTGAAGTTCTTGAAAGTCTTAGAAGTCTTGAAATGTCTTAAAATCTTGATTGTCTCGATAGTCTTGAAAGTCTTAAAATTGAAGTCGGTAGCAGCATTTTTAACTTTAATACACAGAAATAGAGATCCAAATAATAATGGTATCTACTTTCGCTTTAAATCATATATGTATTTATATTTATAGTGTCCAGAATTTTTTAGATAGCTGTTAAACTACTTTCAGGACATCATTGTGAGACTTCCAACACTTTCAATATTTTCAAGGCTGCCAAGACCTTCATGACTTCGAACACTTTCAAGAGTTCCGAACTTCGAATTATGTTCGAATTTTCACAGTCTTGAAAAACTTTGAATCGTTTCGAAGTTCATGTTCTAAAATTCATCACTACTCGTAACATACAGAGGTCGATTCATCGCGAGTGACTATAGTCGATCGTAACAGCGAAAGGGTTAAGAACGTAATACTGACAGAAGATTCTTGAATGCTCTATTATCGAGTTTGAAACTCAAAGATAATTTACAATTCTATACACAACCTGTATATTAAAGAACTATAACTCACTTTATCACATAAAAATAGTATAAACACTTTTAACAAAAATTTTAAAACATAATGGTGAGAAAACAGTTACTCAAGTTTGAAATGAGAAAACGTGCCACCATGTAGAAATTTCAGATATATTAGGAGAATTCTAAGTATACAATAACTTTTTCATGCTACTTTTCATTACTTATTCCATTAATTAAACGATGATGTTATAACAATGAAAATTATACCAATTTAATTTTCCGAATTAAATCATTTCTTTTTCTCTTCAGAGTTGAATAATTTCACAACGACCGTTTAGATTTAGTTCCGCTTCAGTAAGTGTTTGAATACTCGCGAGCCGAATTGTAAATCCTCAGATTTTAATAATAAGCAATCACGTGAACGAAGAAGGTACTCTCTCCTCTTTCGAAACGCGTCATTACCGCGGCACAATGCTCGCTAATCTCGCTGTCGTCGGTCTCTCGCGCGATGGAAACGCGATATTTCCACAAGCTGATGGGAACAAATCCTTCCCCTCTTTTGGCCTGACGGGAGGATAAGATTGAAAAACGGATTACTCGAAGGTGATCGGAGCATCCGGCGAAAAGGATCGACGGCAAAGGACCATTGAAGAGGCAGCTGGCTTTTGTGATTTTCTCATTACCGAAGGCTGACTTCGACTTCGATTCGACGCTTTTCACCGTTACTCCTCTCTTATTTCTTCGGCTGCACCACCACGCGACCGCGTAATACCTAGGCGCGGATCGGTTGACCCGCGTACGCGGGGAATTACAGCCCTTTCAGCCTCTGATTCCTGATCACCGGCGGGAAATGATGTTTCCTTTTCCAACGATGCCTGGCAATCGCCTTAACTCAGAGTAGTTCTTTCGTCTACCAGTTGCTACTTTCTTATCTCCTCCTCTTTCCTTCTCCTTTCCTATTTTTTTCTTCCTTTTTCTAATTTTGATTTAGGATTTGCATAACACGTTCTGCGCCAGGGGAATACTTCACTGTCGTGTACTTGCGCCGTATGTTGCAAACTTCGATTGCGGAGAAAAATATCATGTAGGGTGATCTGTCCAGTGGATGAATATTCTACGAAAAATGAACACCTATCATCCTCTTTTCGCGTTGAAGTTTGCACAATAGTTCCAGTGCAAGTGATCTTTTTTCCTATAGCTTATACAGCACTACATTTCCTTTATTCAATAGCTGTTCTCACAGCGTCCCACGTGTTCAAAGTAAGCTTATTTCTTGATATAGGTATACCATTTATATTTTGAAAACAATTTGAAGAATACGTTGAAAACCGCGTTTTCCTCAAAAGTATTATCCTGCTCATTCTCTGAGGTGTCTCTCTCTCTGTTCATTCGTTAGAAATTCGTGTTCATTGATCATTTCGCCCATGTTTCACTTAATCTTATGCCAGACTTTTAATTAAGGCTATAGTTGTCAAGTAATACTTACAGTAATAGCATTAAGGAGATCAAATTTGTGAATTCTAATTTTAACAGACCTGTGATTTGAGTGCTCATTCGCTGGACGAGTCACCCTAGGTTTCTATTCCTTGCCTTACGATTTTTTAGTCACTACTTATATTAATCGTGGCTATTTACTATTCGTGTTTAGTAGCAAGATTTCTCCCGACGGCAACTTAATGACGTAGGAAACGGTGTTTAAAAAAATAGTATCGATTCACTGTGGTACTATAGATTTGTTTATTACTACTGCTACGCTGGACTGGTTATGCCAGTTTGCTGATTATCTAATGAATCGTCTAATGACCTACAGTGATTCTTAACATGTTCGTTGTCACGCAAATTTTTCATTATTCTCAGAATATAATAATAAAATATTCGAAGTAATGTATCTGTATAAGCAAAATGCGAAAATCTGCCAGATCTGGGCTCAAGTATAGTCGTCAGTCGAAAATTATACAAAAAATGGGTGAGAGTGATTTGATGTGAAAATTTTATCGAATATGCTGCAAGATGAAACATTGCAAATTTTCTTATGAAAAATGTAACCTTCCGAAGTTGACGGTCGATCAGATACTTTACGTCCACCTGAAAATTATAGGTAATTTTGTGAATGGCTCTAATACTATCATTTTGTATAAAAAAACAAAAAACTTACAGTACTTTACCTAAAAAGTGGTTACTTCTATGAGGCCAGAGTTTTGTAACGTTATATATTTTTGGCGAGTTGGTTTAATATGGTATAAGTTGATTTTAACACTTCAATTGTGTGCAAGTCTTAAATGTTGAAATTTGAGAATTTTCAGTCTCTGAAGTAATACATTTATACTATAAATAATTGATGTAGTTTAGTGTTTTATTGGAAGTTTGCATTTTATTTTATGTTTGATGTGTTTTTATTTTATCACGCAATGATTTACAAAACGATAAGATTCATTTATTCTGTTGACTTCGGAATAAACGAAAATAAATAAAATAGAAAATTACTCTTTCAATTTTATGTCTCAGAAATTAATATTTTCGTTAAGTTTCATTTCAATGATACGTTATTCTCTTGTTTCCAAATTAACAATAGTAATGTATAGTTAAGATTTCCTTGAAATTTTAGTAAATTTCAGCTAGAAAGCCTGAAAGACACGATCAAGTTTCGAGTAAGGAACAGAATAACTTCCGACTTACATAAAATTAGATTAATTATGTCAGCACACGGTGAGAGGGTGAAACTGTAATTTCGAACTGAAAAACTTTCAGCCAGGATTAATTCGTTTTTGCATAAAACCGGCCAACTTATAAATTCGCCGTGTCAAGAAAGTCTGACAACTTGATAGGGAATTAAATTTATTATTATTAGGATTAAAATCGTAAAATTTGAAAATTTTGTTTAAGAGAAAATTCGACGAAATTTCACAGCGAGGTTATACACTCGTGGAAATAGAATATCTTTCAAGTTATAAATGAATTTTCTTCTTCCTTACAATCTTACGAAATTTTTAATATTTTTCTCATATTTCGATGGTGAAATTACATTTAACAGTGGAGTAGAAAAATGTTCTTAAAGAATTTAAACATATTGAACAAAGTGAGAAAAGATTTAAAAAATATCTGAAGCAAACTGAAATAAAACATAAAATACACTAACATTGATCTCAAAAAAAAATTAATATCGATATAAAACAAACACGTGTAAATTGAAAGAGAATGGTATTTACAGTTGACAAAAAGTTGGTATAATTTTCTCGTTCCATCAGGATGAAAAAAAAAAAGAATTTTTAAAATTAGAATAAAATATAAGAAGTATTAGTAAAATGAGTGATATTGTTGTTTCAAAAATTAATCAGAAAATATCCAGTTGAGTGAAAATATGAATGTATGTGTGTGTTCATAAATAAAAAGGAAATATTCATCGACAGATTTCAACATAAATTAGTAAAAGAAATAAGAAGAGGACAATAGAAATTCTAAGGAAACAAGTTGTGGCGAACCTTGGCGATTTCCATAAATTCGCGAAAATTACGGTGATTTTTCGACATTGCCAGCCGTCTGGTTTCAACGGGCAAACGAAAATGTAAATTGGCCCGTGAGCCGCATTGTTCGTTGCTCGGTTCGTAACTAAATTAGAATCACAGAGTGTATTCGAAGCTCGTGAGGCGTGAGTTATGATGACTGCATTATAGTTCCGATGTATGCATGTTACCGTAGTCCCAGAATCGGAGGAAGATTAATGGAAGGACGCGTTAGGATTCATTAGGATCCAGATTAAGCGAACTCGCGGTATTAATGAAGATTTATTTTTTTCTCCGCGAAACAGTCGTCCTACGTTTTTCTGTTCGTATTTTTTCTATCAATTTACATGATCGGCTTGTTAATCATTTTCTTTTGGATATTGTTCCATGGAAATTTTGTGTAAGAATTAATTATATTAATTTTGATCTGTATGCAATTTTCTTTCTTTTTTTTTAGGAATTGCATATAACAATTTTTTTAAGTTAAATAAAGGTACAAGTAATTTTTTGGGACAAAGATTTAATTATTTTAGTACTTCTGGACTGCGAATTTTTATGCAAATCCATATTTTTGAGAATACGGTAATAAAAAGGGTAGAACCTCGGTAGAAAACTATTTTTTAACCATCGTTTGGATATTTCGTATATTTTTTCAAATTGTATGCATTTTGTGTAATTAAATTGCATAAATGCATAGAAATTCGCGGTTTAGTGGTTACAGTAATTTTATTTTCATATTAATTTCAACGATATGAAATGAAATACATTCTTTTTCGCTTATATTCAGTAATATTGGTAAGTACAATGTTCGTGTTTTTAGTTTGAACTGTTTTAAAAATTTGACAACTACAAATTCTGAAAAATAGGTAAATGTTTGTATTTCGAGAGCTTCAATTCCATTTTTCTCGTGAACCTGACGCAATAGAACATTTCCACTTATAAATTGGGTTTCAGCACGCAAATTATACGATATATAATAAAAAGTATTAGAAAATAACAAAATATTAGGTATATAAGAAACAACTCTTCTCTTTCAGACTGTAGAATAAAAAAGTTAAATTTTGTAGACACTTGTGTAATATTCCATAGCATAATTTAAACAAACAGTCTGTGTCCTATATAGCACAATCAATCTATGATACTGTTATATTAAAAATCTTTTTTTTTTTGGAAACCAAACAAGCAGCAAAAGAATTGTGTTCCAAATTTTTTATTTACTTTTCTTTATAAAAAAGATTGTATTACACGCACAATTACAAACTGAATAAATAGGTATCAATACATAATAAGTCTAAAGTGGATATTTATCAAGGTATTCACACTGAAAATTTCAGTGCGAAGGGTGTTCGAACTGTTGCCGCTATCACAACTGCAGGCATTTTATTCGCTAAATATCCACTTTAGACTTATCATGTACTAGTACTTATTTACTCAGTTTTTAATGCTCTTTTAATATCCGTAAAGAAATACTGTGTATTCTGTCAAAAAGTGTTATAATTTTCAAAAAATTGAAGCGCAAAAGATGTAGCGAGAAAATAAAAGATTGAAATTGTATATTAATCTCCTACAATGATAAGTAACAATTGAATTAGTTTCTAGTAATCGTTGCTCGAGGATTTTCACCAAGATTTTCAAATCCTGACCCACCGTACGACACCGCGAAGAAAAAGAAATCGATTTTCCATCCAGTTTAGAATCACGTGGTCGCCTTTGACGACAGGCGGGAAGCGTCGCCGCCAATTTACGCAAGTCGTTACGTGGCCTCCTCACCGGAACACCGAGGGCCGTTCATCCCCCATTGTTACCCCCGTGTAACAGGGAACCAAGCCGGCTGGCTTTGTACCATGGAAAATAGGCCGCGCTCCGGATGCTTTCGCGGTTGTTTACCAACCTGTCCGTCAACGGCCACCAATTAGTATTGTAACCGGCGGACGTTTCTATGACGCGCAGCCAGAAACAATAGGATGGAACGCTTCTGCTACGTCTTAGAACGCTCCGCGATGACGTTCGCGAAGGGTAAATTCGTTCGAGACTATGTTGGTCGAGGGTTCATGGCGATTCCGTGTAGTTCTCCATTGTGTCTTTGGTGATGAATATGTGGCGCAAATGAGGGAGTGGTAAATTTCAAGAAATTTTTGTGTGGTTTGAGAAGTAGTTTCCAAGCTGTTGGAAAATTTTGTTGGACGATTTAGTGGAACAGCGGGATTTTTTTTTTTTTTTATTATTTTAAAGTTGTTGGAAAATTCTGATGTTTCTGGAGGAATTAACGTAATAGTGAGAATTGTATTCAGGATCTTTGAAATGATTTTAAGATTAATTTAGAGCTTTTCGATGGAATAGTAAGATTTTATTTTCAGAATTTTTGCATATTTGTGCACTACAGTTTACGAATAGTAGGAAATTTATTGTCATTCAGTTTCTTAAAGAATATTTGGTTTCTAAAATGTTGGTGTAATAATTCCAGCATTTTTATAATGAATTTTTCGTTATCTTTTTTATCTTTTAACATATAGGATGTAGCATAAATATACCAATCACAGTTTCTGTTTTTATTTTTTTTGCTGTTTACATCTACCAAGATCTTTTGCTAAGGAAAATTAGTATATTAACACTTTGACATCCGCACGTGTGATAGAGAATCTTTCGTCTGCCGCTGGTATGTCTCCCGTAGATTCTGTTATCTCTTACCGGCCATTTCGCACGATCGTTCATATTCTAATTACAATGTACCGTATCAGGGCATGAAAATTTTAATAACTCCTACTTGATCCTGTCACCCGATTTACACGAAATTTCGAAGATCTGTATAAATACATGTAAGTTTTTTTTATTACAATAGAAATATTTCTACACTACACCAAAGTGGTGTCACCGGATGGCATAGTGTTAATAATATACACTTTATTAACTCTAAGATGCATAAGGTTTTTTAGGTACAAAGTTAACTTATGGGAGGGTCATTTTGTGTCCATATAAAAAAAGAATGTTAAAAATGTACTTTTTTTTTGTTTGAAGTACGTTTATTTATATTGCAAAGTAATATTGAGCATTTAGAGTCCTATTAAAAAAATAAAATATAAAAACTGTAAAACTTAATATTAAAATTAAAAGATCTTGAACAAACGCGCTTACTTACTGTGAGTCTTCGCTAGAAAAATCTGTGTTACAATTAACAAGTAACAATATAAAATGAAACAAATATATAAGTTGATACTGGTCTCAGAAAATATACAATTACATATTATAAGTCTAAATAGCTGTACACGTAATTCAAGATCACATTTCATTACAGCTTAATGGTTACTTGATTTGTCAAACTGTAATTTCAGAAACAAAAGACACGATATTTAATTTGTTTGTTTATAATTATTAAATACAATATCTTTCTGACACAAAACTACACCACTAGATTCCTACGTAACTTCTTTTTAAAAGAAATTAATGTTTCAAATTCTGTAGACATATTTTGACCCTTCCTTAAGCATCTTAGGGTTAATAATACTTAAATGAATAATTGAAAAATATATAGAAATGTTCTTCTGTCACATAAGTAACGCTAGAATCAAGTATAAAGTGTTTTCATATGTTTCTATTCGATTATTTATGACTTTTAATATCAATACTCTTTCAATATCTGCACGGTCGTCGCATTGTTAGTTTATGAATTATAAAATATCCAGGGACACAATGTAGATGTTCATTTCTGCTAGCGCGGAGACAGAGGAATGTTTCGTTATAACGTTACCCCGTTCTCTTCGTTTTTCTTGCGCCCATTCTTGCTACATTCTTCTTAATTTACGCTCTTTTATTACAACGCCGTACTGTCTTCCCGTTGCTGGCACATTCTTCGCCATAATTGTATAATAACTCCATTGTTCCTTGACAAATAATTATGAGCGATGCTGCACGTCTGAATGAAATATGATTCTCGAAACTTTCCCTGGATAATTGTCAAATCACCTTTGCAAAATTATCGTTAACATTTATTTGACAGTGTTCTCCAATTTTCTCTGCTGCATTATTAAATTAAAACAGTTCGAACATATTTTGAAAATTTACAATTTCTAGATGTATCTAATATTCGTCGGCTCTTAGAAATTCTTACAGAAGATTTTACGATGATTGAAATCTTTGTAATCATCGATGACAAAAATTATTTCAATTGAACAATTTTTATTTTACAGTTCTGACTACTGTAATTTTGTTTTTCAATTTATTATACCAAGTTTTGATAATTAATACCATTAGATTTATATTAGGTTGTCCGCAAAGTTCATGCCAGTTTTCCACAGGCAGTGTTTGAATATATTGTAACAAATAAAATTAGATGAAAACATAATTCTGAGAGATTATTTTTTCACGTGTGTTTTGAAAATCTCTTCGTTACAATTATTAGTTTCTTCTCTGTGTTATATTGTTTCGAAGATGGAAGGAAATAGAGTACACTTCTGACATTGAATGTTTTTCTTTTAACGAAACGCGAAAAGTGCTGGTAAAACATCAAGTGAGATATGTAATGTTTAAAGAGACGGCAATCTATTCGAAAAAATTTCGATTTTAAATAAAATAGAAGTAAACGAAGTTTTTGGAAAAAGGGAATTTTTTAATTGCTGGAAAGACGACGAAAAATTGCAGAATTAAAGAAGTGCATGTCTTACAGAACAAAAAAGAAAATTAGTGTTTTGAAGTACGGAATTAGCTTAGTTACTTAAAAATCGACACGAATTTTCCTACAACCCAATACTTAATAAATTTTCAAACTGATATTTTTTCGAAAACAAAGCTACAATGATGAAGTGTGCAAGCTTGCATACCATGAATTTATTCCTAATTTCCAGACTTAAACAGAAATGTGGACAAACACATTTTCAACTTCCGTTTAAGTCTGGAAATTAGGAATAAATTCATGGTTTGCAAGTAAACCTCCAAATTTTTTCAAAGAAGAACTCTAAAACGCTAGAAAATTGTAGAATGCTAAGAAACAGTTGTAGAAATAAACAGGGAGTATTTGTCACACAAATGAAGTTATTCGCCAAGGATGTTTCGATTGTTTAAACATTGATTTAAAATCCACACGAACTTTTTCCGGAGTCTGTCATATATTCCAACCATCGAATCAACGGTAACGTATAAAAATAAGGAAATCTTTCAATTTCCTAATAGTTGACACTCTAACTTGGAGGCTACATCAATACTATAAAACTCACCATTCTATTCCACTTTGTCTCGATATCCTAGTCGTTGGCTGAAGTCAATAACGACAATGCATACGATAGCAGGAGAGGTAAAACAAAGTTCGAAACAGAGCGTAAACATTCTGACCTGCCAACATTTCACGAAAGCACGGTATGCGACAGCTTCCTTCTTCTGAACACCTTTCACACTTTTCCCATCGCTGAGCGTAAAAAAAGGAACACTTCATCGTACAAAGAAGAATCGTTGCTTAAACAACAAAACACGCGGTTCACTTAGCCACCGGATAGAAATGTATCGGCACACTCGATGCACACCTTTAGAAGAAGAAGAAGAAGAAGACACACCTTAGCCCCCGTCATGGATACAAACTGTCACGAATACACTTAAGACCGTACACTTAAGACGGTGCTACACTAATGCATGTACACTTAAGTCGGCCGCCATAGAAGCGGCGGTAACTACAGCTGCTTACAGGCGCTTCCGACAGTTTCCAACCTCCCCACTACCACCTTTTCCTCCTCTTCTCCTCTCGCGGCGTCATTATCATCCATTTGCTAATACAACAAGATAAATTGCCTTTCCTCGTTGCAACGTTACACCCTGGCTGGCGAGAGTTTTCTCTCCTCTTTGTGAACCCACCCACTCGACCTGAGTCTGATGGAGGGTAAAGGTGGCCCTCCCAACGTCGCTTCCACCGGATTCCTCCTGTTTTCTTCCCTTTTTCTTTGTTTTTCCACTTTCTTTGTCTCGCTCTAGAGGGAATTAGGGGTGTGAATGGGGAGCTGAGAAATGGGGACGGTGAGAGGCGTTTGTTTGGGGCGAGATTGATTTTAGTCTGATGGTAGAGTAGCTTGGGAGGAAGATAGCCTTCGACCTTTTTCTTTTAGTATTTTTCTTTTCTTTTTTATCTTTTTTTTTTTCTTCGTCGAATGGTGTTCTACTTAGGAAGTGAGGTTTCTGATGTCGTCGTTACGATGGTGAAATGGTGGAATAGGGTAGGACCGCAATTTTTCAAGAGAGAACTATTTTGTCGGTTAACCCTTCCTTTGGGAAATGTGTGTAAATAGTTTCTTTAACCTTTTGAACGCGAAATTCTTCAAAATCAAAAGCTCCATGTGGATGGAATATTTTTCCGTGTGCACGTAATATTGATTGACTATCGATGTGATTATGTCACTGTTTTAATCCTTTAAGTATGCTAAGTTATATTAAATATTTTTATCTTTCTCGTCGTATATTACTTATTTATGAGAAGTAATGTCGGAAATCCACGGTAACTTAAAAATAGATTATAATGGATCTGAATATTCGAATATGAGAAACGTGTATATGAGTTCATATGTTGATAATTTTCGCTGGACACATATATGCGTTGATAGCACTCAGAGGGTTAATAGTAGCTGTCTACTTACAAAAAGTGTAGGATAATAACGGGGTAAATGGCCAAATGGCAAAGATTCCTAACTAACTTATCATTATCATTATTATTTCAAATATGTCGATATTTTATTATACTTTTTTCATTTATACATATAATTTTCGTGATTTTAAGAAAGTAATTAAAGTTTATATAAAAATAAATTTTAACGTTTCAGTACTTTCACTTAGGTGTACAAATTATTTGGTAGTCTTTTCTCATATATTTCTCGTTTATTTATAACAAGCCAAAGTTAATTTTATTCACTATCGGTGTCTATACATTTGTCCCACTTGTCGAATAATTTCCGAATTTTCTTTCTAGAAAAGAATGATGCTTTTGAGTCAAGAAACTCCATAATGGTTTAGGCTATTTCGAAGTGAATATCGTTTAAATGATGCTGCTTGATTGCTTAAGGGAGTATTCTACTGTGAAACATGTACTTTTTAGGGTTTATAAGATCTCTTTTACAAGAAAACTATAATATTTTTTGTAGTCAAAATTCGACGATGCGTTTATACATTTTTCAGTAAAATTTGCAAATTTTTTTGCAAAAAAAGAAGTTATCATTTTTTGCACTGCATGCCCTTGTATACAAGGCATACATATACATAAAATGTATATCGAAGACTTCAAATCTTTAAAATAGCGTTCCTTTAGTAACCGAACAGCCCTTTGTAAATGGGAAAAGCGATTTCCTATATTTGAGCCAATAGAAATATAGATCATTAGTTATCTTCCTGTTCTTGTAATGTATTGCAATAAGTGAAGAGAACACCTCCATGCACACCGGGAACGGGTGGTGCAACTTTGTGAGTAGTCACTCTTATGGAAGAAATAATATGTTTTTTTTTTGCACCAAAAGATTATTAATGGCTCTGTATATATCATGGGTTAAGTACTCGATTAAATTGAATTGCTTGCTTTGAACGAGAGATTGAATACTCTGATGTTATATACAATCATATACATAAAACCATGTACTTTGAGACTATATAAAAAGAAAATGAAATCAATTTTTTGAAAGATTTACACTGGAATATTCCCTTCTTTAAAGATATACATTATCGTTCTTATTATTTCTTAATAAGCATATGATTTCCCTTTCGTCAATCAGATATTTCATGAAATTTTTTTTCATTAACGGTAAATTTACAATCTACTGCTTAATATGTAGGGTAATAATCCGATTAGAATTTCAGGTAGGCAGATATTAGGTCCGTATTAGGCTAGCCTAATTTGCCTGTTAGGCCCCAATGGGACAGTCTCATCACAAATGGAATTCTGAGACATACAAGTTTACATTCAACACTAATATTCACTCTTTTATCAACTAAGATACAAATTTCCTTTGTTGCAATAATATTAATAATAAACATCGTATGAAAGCAATACATATTGTTTCTTTATCAGTATACAAATATACAAATTCCAACAGTTCTTAATACTTTAATGGTAGAGTATAGACGATCTGCATATTTCTTCTGACACGAATTGAATTTTGAGACATATCAAGGCGAGTTATTTATTGTTCACAGTATTTTTTGTTGTAGCCTGTGAATGAGTTCGATGTTCAAGGATTTGGTACAGCTCCACAGCTGTATCTCAGAAGTCCATATGCGTTTATAAAGAAAATTGTTATTATCTAAGAAGAGTTTAGATTTACGACCTAGCAAAGCCAGGATATTTCTTGAAACTTTAGGTAGAATTTGGTAAAGTTAAACGAAAAAGAAACGAATAGAAAGAAAGCTTATTCAACGAAGCTTATTTCCGTGTGTTGAAAGTCATTAGGAAAAGAGTAAAATCTACCAGCACAGAAAACATTGAAAACACCGCAGAAAACAGCCCCCATTTCGTCTTGATTGCCATTTACATGCGGCTCGCTCCGCCATCCCCATAAATAGCGTATATCGAAGGACGACACGATCTTATCGGTCGTCCGTTGCCAACGTTAAAGGGTGTCCGATAATAACGGCCGTGGAGAAAAAAGGCGGCAATTGTGGATGTTGCGTGACCAGCCTGATAAAACACCGTCGACCTGTTTCGAGCCATTTACGTTCCTGACCGATTCCTCCTCTCTTCGATGCATGCTTCCTTTTCGTCGAGAGAGTATGTGCTTTTCCTTCGTGTTCTGGTGGTTATAGAATAAAATCAGATAGCTTGAAACTGTTTGACTTCTGCTGATTGATTGGTGAATACACGGTGTCTTTCAGATTTTCTATCGGGAAATTGGACGATTTTTAACTGGAATTATTGCACTCAGAATATTTCCATTATTAATGATAATGTGAAAAAATCTTTTATGCATAACTTGTATGATATAGATGAAGATATTGCGTGATGTACAAATTTTTTACGTGAGTGGAGTAGTTTTCGGGATTCACCTGTATTTTTTCCCTTCTTTTTTTCCTATTGAATTGACACAGTTCTGAATTTTTATTCTCTAGTTTTTGATATTAATTTCACAAAAAAATGTAAATGCCGTTTATCTGTTATTATCTTTTAAATTATTTTGTTGGGGTTTTTACACTACTGTCTTTCCAAATGTAACTTGTTAATTGAGTATTTATAGGTTTATGTTCATCTAACAGTTTTGTCCTAGTTTTGATTAAAGGATACGTTGACAAAATTTTATACCCCGTATACGTATTTTCTTTTAAATTAAAATTCATAGGTGTTCAACGAGTTTTCAAATGTTTTATTTAAAAAAGTTTAAATGGTAGTTTTCTGTTATTTTTCACGTTTCTCCTTAAAAATGTTTTATTCGTGAAGCTAATTTTGCTTTATTTATAAGGAATTGTTTTTAATCAGAAATTGTTTGTATAGTAAAGAAAATTTCATGTAAGTGAATGGGGAAAGCATTTTGAAGTGCACTCATCTCTCCATTTACGCGGATTGACCGTTCAACGTTGATTTTTTTCTATGCAGATAAAAATCGCGTAAATAGAGTCTGGTTGTACGAAAAAAATATGGTAAGAAAAATAGGTATAAGTTATGAAAACATTTAAATCGCACGGATTAATAATAAAAAAAAGAATAGTGCTATTTCAAAAAACCAAAATAAATGTTGGGTGTCAGAATCTGTACTGTAATTCAAAACGCCATGGAAACTCACATCGTAGGACAAAGGGTTAAAAAACAAAAGGGTTAGATTTATGTAATTAGTCCGTTCACATAAAAATTTGCGTCTTTCCAATATGTAATAAATTCAACAAAAGTTTATAGGAAACTGAACCTATCTGACCGCGTAAACTGAGATGGCGTATAAAAAGTACCACGTAAATAGAGGGATGGGTGTAATTCAAATATTCATCTCTGATCATACAATAAAAATTTTCTTAGTCGAATATTTACTATTTCGATATTCCTTAAATTATCTTAGATTTTTTATATAATGGAAAAAGGTGCAGAAAATAAAACTAAATTACACGGTTGAATTGTAATACTTTCACATGTGATACATATTTCCCTTGGAGTTATATTACAGAAAATTAGCATTCTTACTGGGAATATAAAGATTCTTTTATATTCCCAGTAAGAATGCTACTTAACCTACTGGATGTCTTCATAAAATTCCAATTATCTTACGAAACGTATAATTCCTCATTCTTCTATCGATAAGAACCCCGAGATTCCTCTGAAGAACGAACAAAACTCTCGCGATAAAAACAGAAAAAAAGAAAGAAATTGCAAATCGAGCTCCTCGATGGAAACTCCTCCTTCGAGTCTCGCGATCAATTAAATTTCATTATTCACTCACGTGTTACGTCGTTTCCATTAAAGTCCCTCTCTGAATGGGTAATAAAGACTTAAAGACGGAAAATCAGGTGTAACTATGTGGCGGGACGCGAGAGGAAGTGGCGTGCTGTAAAAAAATCATGATAAATCATTCGCACCACTCACGCCACCCGCGATTAATTGAAATTCGTACGGTCTCATTATGTTCTAAATAAGTGTGTGTGTGTGTATTGATAATTCATACTTTCCTCGAAAGTAGTAAAAATTCACACAGAGTTTACATTATTTTAAAATTCAAAATGGTTTTCTTTTGTTTTTCTTTCATTTAATTTGTTGATTCAGACAATTGTCGAACGTTTATAAATAAACTGTGTAGCGTATTCATTTTTGTAGACACTTTAATGCTCGCACGTTTCATGCACATGCGGCGAGGTAGGTACGGAGAGTCATAAAACTCTTCCCTCGCCAGTGATTAGCCGCACAAGGGTACGAACTTAAGTATCAAAGAGGGGACTTTTTAGCAAGAAGTCAGTTTCTACCCGACAAATCCTGTCAGATGTGTCGTAGCTATCCTAGCCCACGTGCATCGAGCAATTCCGGCAAAGCTCTTATCATCGACTTTGACAAATCTTGAGAGAAGTGTCTTAGGTATCCTGATCCAAGTGCGCTGAGTTAAACTCTTCCCTTTTCTAATTAATCTCTCACAGCTGATTTCGACAAATCTTGGCAGAAGTGTCTTAGGTATCCTAATCCAAGTGCTTTGAGTCAAATTCTCCTCTTTTCTAATTGATCCCTTACAATCGAGTTCGACAAACCTTAGCAGAAGTATCTTAGCTATCCTGACCCAAGCGATTTTAATCAAATTCTCCTCTTTTCTAATTAACTTCCTTTTGTTGACTTTGACAAACCTTGAAAGATGTTTCTTAGTTATCTTGGTCTAAGTGCTTTAAGGCAAATTCTCCTCTTTTTTAATTAACTTCCCGCTATTGACTGCAAGAAATCTTGACAGTAGAGTCTTAGGTATCCTAACCCAAATGCTTTGAGTCAAATTCTTCTCTTTTCTGATTGATCCCTTACAATCGAGTTCGACAAACCTTGGCAGAAGTATCTTAGCTATCCTGACCCAAGCGATTTTAGTCAAATTCTCCTCTTTTCTAATTAGCTTCCTTTCGTTGACTTCGACAAACTTTGAAAGATGTTTCTTAGTTATCTTGGTCCAAGTGCTTTGAGTCAAATTCTCCTCTTTTCTAATTAACTTCCCGCTATTAGCTGCACCAAATCTTGACAGTAGAGTCTTAGCTATCCTGACTCAAGTGCTTTGAGTCAGATTCTCCTCTTTTCTAATTAACTTCCCTTTATTGACTTCAACAAACCTTGGCAGAGATGTGTTAGTGTACTCTTTTCTATTTTGCTTTTAAGACCGCCGCTCGCGTGCAGCATCAGGTAACCGCGATACTATTGTTTTTTATCATATTCTCATAACTATGAATTTACATAAAAATTCATAGTTTATAAATGACAGAGGGATTTTATATTTTTATTATATTTTTAGCTCATTGTGTTGTAAACTGATTTTAAATTCCTCTTTATGCCATGTTTTTATATCACCTTTGCGTTTTTGTTATTACAATTGGTATTGAAAAGTAGTATGTTCGGTAAAAGTATTAAAATTACTGAATTATTCTAGTTACTGAATTATTTAGTTCTCTGTAGCCGTTCTTTGAAGTTTATTTTTTAAACGTTGAATACATTGAACGAAAATAGCAGGTTATAATTTTCCTCCTCCTCTGATGAAGTTTATTCTACAGACTCGAAGTTTCGAACATCAGAAACGTTAACATTACAAAAAGTAGAAAAAAAGAAATGGATAAAAAATAATTGATTCCCAGGTCTAAAAAGACTCACCGACGATTGAGTGACCTTTTTCCACAGAAGTTGAAAATGGAATTTGAGGTATAATAAAAAAAAAATAGCAATTGTAGAATTAAGGAAAAGAAAGTAAGGAGAGTGAAGATAAAATAAGAAATTGTGTACATGTAATAAATAATTACATGATATGGGAGAAACATTTACAAATAATTCGGCAATTTTCGGTGAACTTTCGAAGAATCGTCGATAAGTATAATCATAATCGGCACGAGAGTGCGTTAGACCAGTTCCACTTATTTCTCGTTATTTAGAATCCCTCGAATAACTTTGCTTATAGTCTATTTTCACTTCCTTTTTTCCATAGCCGCCTATGTCTCTTGTTTCACTCGTCGTATTAAACGAAACAAAGCGTAGAATAATAAAAAAAAAAGGGGGGGAAGAGGAGAAAGGAGTGGAGGGAAATAAAATACACACGGGCATACCTGTTGTACACGTAGCCGTTTAAACAAAGTATGCTACACAGCGCAAACAACGCGCTTATTGATTTTTCGCGTGAAAGCGGGGAAAACGCACGGTACGCGGTTCAATTTAGTATGTTCCTCTGCCCTCTTGCCCCGCCGTGACAAGAGAATCGGTCGCCTGAGTTCAAATACAACCATTCTCGTGTTTCAATTCCAAACCAAACGCAGATTTTTTCTTAACTCATTCACGTCGGCTTGTTTGATGGTCGAATGCCGCGGAAAAATAAGTAATTTTATTTTTTTAAATTTACGTAGCCAGAGTAAATAATTTTATTTTTTAAAATTCGTGTAACGAAAATAAATAATTTTGTTTTTCTGTATTTTGCGTAGCAAAAATAAATTTGTTTTTAAAAACTTGCGTAGCAAAAGTAATTTTTATTTAAAAAAATTTGTGCAGCGAAGATCAATAATTTTATTTTTTTAAATTTGCGTAGCAGAAATAAACAATTTTGTTTGTTAAAGTTTGCGCGCGGAAGTAAATAATTTTATTTTTAAAACCGAAAGATTCTTTTTACAATTTTGCGAATTTATCTTTGTACCCACAAAATGTTGATTTTTTATCGTTGATAAAACAAATTTACTAATTTTCTTAAAAAAAATAAGAAATGTGTAGAAATTATTCGATTTTATTCCTGTAACATCCCTCCTTAGTTTTTTCATATAATTGGGAAAATTCAAAGCAGCGGAATTACATTGAGTGTACATTTTCCTGTTGAAAAGTTTATTGGAGGAAAATTGTAAGAAAGTATTTCAGTGTTCTTTGATTCTTAGGTTTCAACACACTGTATACCGGCCTCACATTATTGCGGTATTTCCAAATTTGCTTGTATTTTAATGTGAAATCAGGTACGAACTTTTACACTGATCCAATATATTAATTCTAAATAACGCCTAATACTGTGCACGACAGAATGAAAATTTTAATGTAAGATAAAATAGATAGCTAAAGATGAAGGTTTTGTTGAAACATTTTCAAAGTATAAAGGAATTGGTTGAACTACTTGAAATGATACTTCGAAGGAATCTGTGTATACTTCTGTCCATAAGTCATCAGACATTTAGTAAAATTAGGATATCGGATTACGAAATTTTAGTTTTCACCGTAATTTCTCGAACAGTGTATTTTTCTTTTGTCATAGTAACCAGTACTTGAACATTGTTTTAATAAATAATTATTTTCTAGAAGTATTCATTGGGATCATAGAGACTGTCGAACTAAAAATGAAGAAGATCGAATGATACAGTTTCTCAGCACCATACTTGTTTCTGTTTAGTGAAAAACCCTTCCTTAATTATTTATAAACGCTTGTCGACGCTACAGATATGTTCTCCAATTAATTTTGAACTATCGCAGCAAACCAAATGTGTATACAGAATATAAAATTGGAGTTGTATTCAATAAATAATTCTTTTTCTTAACATTCATTCACGCTCTGCAGCCATATTTGTAACTTTGCAATCATGTTATGTCGTAACAAAATACGAAATGCCATCATGCATCGTAGTTGTTTGCTTTTCTTAGAAAACGATAATTCTTATATTGTAGACCTTTAACAATAATTGTAAGGAATTGTAGATATTTTGTATGGTAAAGGAAGGGGCGCCCGAGCCAGGTCACTACGACCCTGAAAAACCCGGAAAAAATTGAAGGTATAGTCGGGGTCAAGATATAGCGAAGTCGTAAATTAAGCCCTTAAGAAACGGCACCTATTGATGCTGCGGCACTTAGGGCCGTGCGTTGCAGTCTGCTTGAGGGTTCTAACAATAAATGAATGGTACCATCTGATTTGGTGTTTAAAATATTAAAGGCCTCAATAAAACCTTGACTTGTACTCGTACCTCTAAAAGCGGCTTCTTCCAGACGGAAAAACCCTAATTTGTTCTAGCTGTACGCAGTTTTTAGAAAATATATTAGAATCAGTTCGACTTTCAAACTGTGAACATCTATTGGAACTCAATAAATTAGAAAACAGGAAAGAAAAATTGTAATGTGATTAAGAATTTTTTCTTTGATATATCATACAAGATACATTGACGCTAGATACAAAAATTCTTCGTACGGTCCTGACCATGGTTTCAAGCCCTTAACTGCTCGTATTTCTGTCAATTTCCATGTTTCGGCAGCTCAAACATGTTTACTTTGACTCCTGACCGATTTTACGACCTCGCTATATCTTGGCCCCGACTATATAAGTCCATCGACGTTTCAAAGGGGACACCGGAAACCAAAAATTCGAAGAATAAACTATTTCACTGGCCTACTTCCAATCGTGAATGTATAGGTTCCATCTATGCCACCAAGAATGCGCCGTCGGAGTTCTTACGTAAGGTATATATATACGTAAACCTTAACAAGGTTTATTAAGTTTCGACTACGCAAAACAATAGAGGCCCCTTTTGAAGCGTCGAACGGTCAAGTCTCGGCACTTGTGGCATGGTGCCGTTAGGGCTAGACTCTCGAGACACTAGCCAGGCTCTACCATAAAGTATCGAGAAAACCGAGGACTTTCGGGTTAGTCACGGAAAGTGCATGGTGGTCGCGTGCCCCTTCCCTCGTTCCTAGCTCTGATGGGATGGAGACAGTCATCCAATTAGGTCAAAATTTGTGCTTCATCCCCATCAGGGCTTTGGGTCGTAGAGAAGGAAATTGCGCTTCCCTCAGGAGGAATAGTCCTCCGCGAGATCAGAACGAAAATACCTCGCCCTAGAAATAAAAAAGCAAAAAGAAACTCGTCTTTGATACAGAAAAACAACTTCGATCGTTCTCGTACATACTCGATCAGTTTCCTTCTGAAGCTCGTGGTTGCGATCCGATTAAGTCGACGGCCGATTAAGTTGCCCGAGCAAAGTGGACGTCTCCCTCGCGGACTACCGAAAAGTATCACGAGTCAGAAAACTTCACCTTTCACGGCGTTACTCCGACAGCCGAGCCGGAAAAAGGACGCATCTCGCAACAAATCAGATATAACTGTAAAATAGATGGATATAACAAAATTCACAATAAACTCGCCACAGAAAATTGTATTTACATTCTAATAATCATTTTGGTCAAAATGTGCAAGTGTTCGATGATTTATGGACAGAAGAAAAGTATAAAAGTTTTATATATATGTTAGGTTTTCTTAGTAACGGTTTATGGCACGATCGCACTAACAGGCCGTTTTTGAGCTTAGGATTTAATTTACTTTTTATGCTTTAACGTCCATCCTAGCGAAGACCGGTAGAATTCCTTAATTAGAGTTTTTAGCCATTCGTACCTTTCGCGCTCAATAGCTTAAGAACATGCCATAAACCACGGGTTTCCGAAGGGTACATCTGTCTGTAACGGTTCGCTAGCCGATGAGTCACCCGGGGGAATTTCCCGAATTATTATAAACATTTGGCTACCCCTTAGAATCATCTCCCACTCCACCAGGGAAAGGCGCGCTAAGGGCGCACTGGAAGGAGTTGGCGAGAAAATTAGGCACGCTGATTGGCGATGAATATTAGAAAATATTCACCAATCAGCGTACTTTTAATCAAACGCTTCCGAGGGCTAAAACGAGCACTCGAAAGACGGGCAGTTCAAAAACAGTTACCATCAAGAAATCATCTATCAGTAAAAGCGTCCACTCAGTCTTACAGAAAATAAATTACACAAAGTTAGAAAGGCAACAAGCATTTGTCAATCATTCAGTTGGCTCAGTACGGCAGTACACACGAGCTACATCAAATTCATATTAACAATATACGATGTCTAAAACATTCGGATATTATTGTAATACCTGTTCGATTAAATCGGGTTTGTATATAGGTGACTGTGTTGAAAGGTGTCATAAAATGCCGGGGTATAAAATGTACTAAACTCATTTTCTATATGTATGTATCTGTAATATGATCTATCGTCGATGATTTCCATTCAAAAAGTATTTTACTTCGGTCAAAAAATAATCAAGCGCATGTGTACTTGACAAATTTTCAAACTGATTTTTCTCCAAAACGAACCTTCAAATGGAAAAATTTTATTCTACATTTTCGATTCAATTTTCCACCTGGAAACAATTGTATTTGCGTTCTAACAATCATTTTGCTCACTACGTACACGTGTTCGTGTTCGATGATTTATGAACAAGAGTGTATATCAAACCTTCAGAGGCAGAAAACTTCCGTGATAAAAGTGGAGGAAATTATGGAAATTCTGAGTGTTCTGTCTCTGGGAATAGTTCGTCGACACGCGTGCGTTCGGTTCAAACTTGATGTCGCTTAAGAAGAACAGGGGCGGAGGTGGACGTTTTCAACGCGTCATCCCCTGTGGAAATACAGCTCCTTTTGAAAAGCGATGCCGCGGGAGATGGCCTCGTCACGCCACGTCCAATTTGTGCGTGCGTTTTGAAGAGCTGTCACGCGCGACCTGCTTTTCCAGGAAAATTCGCTTATTAGCATCGTTTCCCCCCGTCCAGAGATATAATGTTAACGTTTTAGCCGTTGGCCTCACGCTTCTCTCCTATTGGTCGCACGATTTCCACCGAGCGTTTTCCCCCTTCTGTTTCATTTTTCTCGTACAAAGGGAGCTGGCAGTGTGTATGTGTATATGTGTGTGTGTGTGTCCTCCCTTCAACGGTTTGTTTAACGTTTTTCAGCCATTTTCAACATTGCTATGGGATAAGTTGATTGAACAGTATGTTACTATGTGTGTGTTGAGTAGATTATTAATCTACTGCAGACTTTTTATGCGTTCACAAGAAATTTGAACGTGCAGAATTGCACATAATGCATGTAATATGAAAAAGTGTACAAAATATTCAAATCATAGTGCTTTTTATAATATCTGGTAGGTGGAATAATTTTCTACCGAAGTTCCATTCTTTTTTTTTTTTGTTTTTACTGTATTTTTAAAAATATGAATTTGCATAAAAATCTGCAATCTAGTGATAAATGCTTCAAAGTGAAATCAAAGAATGATACCAAAGTTTTATGCGTAGTAAATTCCAAGGTTATTTATTGTTGTTTTTTAAGAATTCTATTTGAGTGTTTATGTTTGTCGATCAGAATGAGGATTTGAATCGGAATTTGCAGGAAAGAAAGAAGGAGTTTCGAATTCCCTCTTTTCACACTTTTTAATTGTTTAAAGAGATAATGTAAAAGTTTAAGTAATTAATAGATCAATGTTAAACATAATTGGAAGAGTTTTGGGATACGTAATTGCAATAGAAATGGAAGAGTGAAAGGATACCTTTTTTTTTAAATTACTAGTGTATTTATAGTTTTTATAATTTTCAAAATGTTTGTGTTTTTACATTCCCACGAAACTTTAATTGTCAAATCAAAAGAACTAAGTTTCGAAATTTGCATCTTCAAAAAAATGAATAAAATAATAATATAATTGAAAGTGTAAAAATAAACTAAGGAGAGGATTCCATCATTTTTATCTTCTTTATAATACACCTTACATTAATGCTTATTTATTAAGATTAATTTAAAATTGAAAAGAAGATATTTAGTTGAATCATTTTTGTTTGTATCTTCACATCCTCACGAAATTTTAAATGTCAAATTAAAAGAACTAAGTGTCAATCTTGGTTTCTTCAGATAATCTTTATTAATATGCAAAATATTGATAGAATAGAATCTGTGAAACTTCCACCATATTTTTCTTTTTTACAATACAGCTCCTAATTTATTACAATTGTTTTAACATTGGAATATTTTTGTTTGCATCCTCACGGAACTTTAAATATGAAATTATAAGAACTAAGTTTCGAACTTTGTTTCTTCAGATAATTTTTATTAATGTGCAAAATAATACTACAATTAAAAGGGAGAGAAAAATAAGGAGGGGATTTCACCATTTTTATTTTCTTTACATTACAGCTTACAATAATGCTTATCTGTTAAAATTATTTTACAATTGAAAAAAAAATTCAGTGGAATATTTTTTGTTTGTATCTTCGTATCCTTACAAAACCTGAAATATCAAATTAAAATATCTATGTTTCAAATTTTGCATCTTCAGTTAATCTTCATTAATATGTAAAATACTAATACAATTAAAAAGGTAAGAACAATAAGTAAGAAATTCTCCCATTTTCTTTTCTACAGTACAGTTGTTCATTTATTAAAATTATTTCAGAATTGAAAAGAATATCCAATAGAATCGTTTTTGTTTGTATCTTTACAATCCCTCTAAACTTCAAATATCAGATTAAAAGATCTAAGTTGCAAATAATGACACAATTAAACCTGTGAGAAACCCATCATATTTTAGTCTCTAAAATACACTTGCTTATTTATTAAAAATTATTTTATAATTGAAAAGAAGATTCGAGTGTACAGTGAATATATATTTCAGTATTTCACTAGTTTACTCGTTACCTATCGATTGATCTCCCGTTAGAAATTTCAATGTAGAAGATGTCACGAGTAAATAACAACGTTTAACAGCGACATGATTTTTTAAATCGGGATCTCGAGGAGTATTCTTCGGGAAATTCTGTCTCCGTCGCTGTTTCTGGCGGCTTTTGTTGTTGCTCGCTTAAATAGACTGGGATATCTTGGCGAAATTGATAGACTGACGCGGCATTCACTTGCACAATGAGCGTCCCACCGATGTAAACGCGTTCCCGTGGATTAATTTCCGGTGTCTGACGATGCGTCGACTGTTACTACTTGCGGACGCGCGGCTACGATCTCTCCGCATCGTACACCGATTATAGGAAGAGAACGTCTGCTGGTTCATAAATAAACGTCGTTTGACAGTCGTTTTGAGTAAATGATATTATTATTGCCAATTGCTACTTTATTCTCAAAATAAATTTTATTTCTTTTCTCCTCAATTATTGATTTTTTTTTAAGTTTGTTGTTTGAAATTTCATTATTTTGGTATCTAACGCGTACTCAAATATTTATTTCATTTTAAATCTTTTTTTTATTGCATAGATTTAACGAATTTCTGTCCTTCAGCGATTTGTAATTGGATTAATTTTTTTTTTCTACTACTGTTATTACCAATTTCAATTTTATTCTTAAAGGGAATTTTATTTCTTCGTTTTCTTTATTAATTTTTTAATCTTGTGTTTGATCCTTGAGATATCATTACTTTGGTGTCTAAAGTATGTTGAAATATTTGTCTCATTTTGAATCTCTTTTCATTGGATAGGTTTTATGCTGTCTTTTTTTAGCAATTTGTAATTAGATAGATTTTCTTTTTACTACTACTATTATTGCTAATTGCAATTTTATTTTTAAAGCGAATCCTACTTCTTTCTGTCTCTTAATTATTAGTTTTTCAAGTTTTTTATATTTGTTCCTTGACATGCCATTATTTCGGTGTCTAAAGCGTGTTGAAATATTTGTTTCATTGGATAGATGTGATAACTCTTTGCCTTTCTTCAGTAATTTCTAATCAGACAGTTTTTTTCACTACTTCAAAAGTGGTATTTTCTCGAAAATCTAGGTAACTGCTGTTTTTCTAGCAATTTACAAAAGAAGATTATGGAAAGCAAGTGAATGTTAAAAACAATATACAGCGACGAAGAGCTTGAACTGCACAATAAAATTCGTCCTTCTATATTCTATAAAACTGGTATTTAATAACTGTTACGTCTGGAAAAAAAACAAAAAAAAAACAAAAAACCGGATGATCTTTTGTTTGGTACGGTTTGTAATATGCTCACAAAGAAAAGCTGTTTTCTTGCGGGAAATATAAATTGCTTCATACGTCACAATATTTAATTTAACAAATGCACAAAAAAAAAAAAGAAAAAGATTGTAGTTGAAATTAGGAGCATTCAATATTAATAATTCCTCTTTCTGTTTTCAGGTGAGTGTCCCGGAATTCCAGTACGCTCGAGGGACGGGCGCGTCCCTGACGATGGTAAGCCATAAAGAAACCACTGTACCCCGCGCCTCCATGCGCCATACGACCCGCTTTGCTCGCGCCACGTGGTCTGATTCCACGCGCCAAACCCATCCACGCCTTCCCACCTTTCGCGACACCGCAGCACGCCAGGCTGAAAATATCCTTCTTAATTAACGTTTCGCAATATATCTCGTTGGTTCGCACGATTTACCCACCTCCTTGCGCGACTGTTCACTTACGACGACACGGAAACTCTGCAAATTCTCAACGTTGAAATTGTTTCTGCTGCAATGTTGATACAAAGAATTCGCAGAATCTTAATGTTCGAAACTTTTCTGTGCTAGAAAGGAGCAAGTCTTTACAGGTGATTTTTCTTATTTTTTGTTTTATTTTTGTTTGTATTAAATAAAAGGATTTTGGCTTTGGAGATGTTTTAAATCCTGGAGAAAAATATTGTTCCTTTGACATTATCTTTGTAGAATTAAGAAATATGCTTTTAACGTTAAAAATTTGTTTAATAATGAGGAGGAGGATGTAGAAGTGGAAGTGTCAATTTTTTAATTTTTTGTTTACGTTTGGAGGAAAGTTATTTTTAACATTATTGAAATTTATTTTTTGAGAATAGGAAAGTGTACTTTTAGCGTTAGAAATTTTTTAAATGACGAGGAAGAAACATATGGATGTGGAAATGTCAATTTTTTCAATTTTTTTAATCTTTGGAGGAAAGAATTATTTTTAAGATTATTGAAGTATATTTTTTGAGAATTGAAAAATGTACTTTTAGCCTTAAAAATTTGTTGAATAGTGGAAACGAGAATATTGAGGTGGGAATGTCAATTTTTTGTACATATTAATGACGGAAGAAAAGAATTCTAGTGTCCTATGTTCATTTGTAATTTACAACATTTTTTTTTTGCTATTAGAAATAATTTGCAAAATTCCAAATACTCTGAAAAGTAAATTTACACAGAATTTGAAAATTCTAATTCTGAATTCTAACATTAGACATTCTTTTATAGTCTCAAAATAATTCTGCAAATAAATTTTCGTAAAATTTGGAGCATTCCAAATGCTCGGAAATGTTTAATAATGCAAAAATGTCATTTTCTGCGTAGTTAGAAATTTACTTAGTGTCAGTTGAAGAGTATCACTCTTGCAAATTTAGCAGAGGCCTAACACAAGGATTTCTTGGCATTGTATAGTTGACAATAGCATATTATACTGTTAGGAAAGCATTTTTTATTCTGGAAGATTTTATTCGTTTCTGATTTTTCTTTATTGAAACTGGCATGAAAAGGGATGTTACAGTTAGTTTGATGGATAGCTTGATAGGGGAAGATCTTTGGAATGGAACTGAGAGAAATCTAGGGTGGAGAATTTAGAAGAATGGGCCAATACGATTATGTTTTAAATCATTTTGGAATGTTTCATATAAATTTACGCTTAAAAATATACAAAACATACAAAATAAATTAACCTCATTCTAAACATCTTTTATATTACAATTGATATCTAAATAAATTTTTGATTAGATATTAACAATTCTTTATATTTTTACAGTAAATAGTTATAATAAAAAGTTTCATATGTATATTTTATCAATTTGAAATACACAGAATTTGTCGTTATTTGAAAGACGACCAGTGTTAAATAAAAATCAGTAAATTTTTTATATATTTCTGAAGAAAATAGCGGAAAAGGAAAAATGTTACAGAGAATGTACACTGGATAAGCAGTTTTGTTGAATAAATATTAAAGATGTTCCTCCTCAAGGTTGACAGTCTTTAACAGGGAAAATCAGCTCTTACACATTTGCTATAAAATAAGAAACGTCCCACTAGAGGCGTAGACGAATGTGTTTGTATATCATCAGTGTGGCCACCAAGGGGTGCCAAAAAAACGTTCTGTGCCATTGGGGTGAAACGTCGTATCCTTATTGACGCTGGATCAATGTTTTAAAGCCGAAATTCAGTTCAGTGTCGATGTATTTTTCGCTAAATTTATCGCGAAATACGTGAAGATTCACTTCATTTTTACCAGCGAATTTTTCCTTTTCTAAATCCTAATAACTTAGAAATTTGTTTAAAGAAGAATTATTGCGCAATTAATATTGTCACGTAAATTGTGAAATTTTAATTTAAGAAAATAGTGTTGTCACTTTTAAAAAGAGAAATATTTCCTTAGTTTTTCCTAAATTACTATTTTCCTAATTTACCATTTTCTTAAATCGTTATTTCTTTTTTTTTATTATTATTTTCCTAATTCACTGTTTTCTTAAATCGTTAGTTTTTCTTAATTTATCATTTTCTTAAATCGTTATTTTTTCCTAAATTATTATTTTTTTAAATCGTTATTTTTTCTAAACTATAATTTTTCTAATTTACCATTTTCTTAAAACCTTATTTTTTCATAAATTATTATTTTCTTAAATTGTTAGTTTTTACTAAATTATTATTTTTCTAATTTAATATTTTCTTAAATCGTTATTTTTTTACTAAATTATTTTTTCCTAAATTATTATTTTCCTAATTTACCATTGTCTTAAATCGTTATTTCTTTTTTTTTATTATTATTTTCCTAATTCACAGTTTTCTTAAATCGTTAGTTTTTCCTAAATTACTATTTCCTTAATTTAATATTTTCTTAAATCGTTATTTTTTTACAAAATTATTTTTTCCTAAATTATTATTTTCCTAATTTAATATTTTCTTAAATCGTTAATTTTTTTTTTTAGATTATTATTTTTCCAAAATTGCAGTACGACATAAATTTATCACCTCTATGCAAACGTACGGAAACACGAACTCAGAAAAAAATCAGAAAATTGAAAATATCTCGTGAAACAAGTATTATTATATATATATATATATATATATATATATATATATATATATATATATATATCTTTATCTCTCGTTCCAAGATTCTATTTCAATCAGATAAATTCCTCTTCCAGCAGTATTTTCTTTTCTCGATGAAGGAGAAACAAAAGATATAGCAATTCCCTCCGAATGACACACTTCCAGGACAGATAATTCACCAGAAATTCCCTCACGAATAGAACAATTTCACTTACTTAAACACTGATTCCACGTCGTTTGTACGTCGCAGAAACGGCGAGGGATTGTACGAGACACCGTCAGTGGTGTAAAGGGGATGTGAACGAAGTCTTAAAGTGTCTGGCAGAGGGGAGAAAAATGGATGCACGCGACGCACGAAAATCCGGCCCTATTTCGCTTTCAATTTGTACCTTCTCAAAGGCGCGTAAACAGTTTCCAGAAAGTGTTTTCACAGGGGTTCGCGCGTCGCGTGAAGCGTTTTCCTCGCGTGGAGTACAAAGGAACCACGAGAACGGCGATTTTCCGCTTGGAAACCAGCTTGTCTCGTTAATTGTTGTTCACCTGGAGCCTGTGATTCGAAGACATGTCGCTTTTCTTATTATTATCGTGTTATTTCGGAGAAAAAATTGATCTTAGGATCGATAAAAATGATTAAAAAGGTTACTTTTGAAATTTCTGTAATTTTGTCATTTTTCTGATTTCAGTTTCGAGATTTCCTGGTAATTTTATCGATCTCAAGTTTTTGCAATTTTCGTTTACTTTTAATTCGGTGTCATTTCGATTTTAATCTTTAATCTCAATTTGTCTCGCTTCGATTTTGCTTTGATTCCGATTGAATTTGTTTAAGGCAATTTTCAATTACAATTTAAACCCATTTTTAGCTTAATTTTAATATTATTTTGTGTGATTATAGATTTGTGTCTTATTTCTTCCCCATTTTGATTTCACATCAGCTTCTATTTTCCTCGTAATTTTATTGAGCTTGCATTTTTATCACTTCCGTTGGCTTTAATTCGGTATCATTTCGATTTTAATTTTTAATTTCATTCCATTCAGTTCAACGTGATTTTTTAATCTCAATTTGTCTGGCTTCGATTTTACCTTGACTTCGATTGAATTTCTTTAAGACAATATTTCTTACAGTTTTATCTCCTCTTCAGCTTCATTTTAATTATATTCTGTGTGATTATAGATGTCTCATTTCTCCCCCATTTTGATTTTATATATTTAAGATGACGATCTTTCTGTCGTTTTACTTCATTTTAATAAATTTTTAGTTTAACTTTTAATTATTCATCTGTGTATATAATACATTTTTTCTTGCATACTTGTTAAAAGGGTTAATCCTACAAAATTGTCATTCTTAAGCTAACGATCACATTGACAATTCAAACATCCATTATCAAAGTTAGAAACCCATCGTTCCTCGATAGATCCACCGCTAACAGGGGGGAAAGGGTTGCTTTCGTTCCAAGAAAACGATTTTCTTAGCTGCTGGTATTGATCATTGTTCAGCTTTTTGCTCGTTAAAATTCTATTTTGCCCAGCGTAAACAGCAAATTATGCTCGAAAGCCCGACGTCATCCCCTCCTCCTCGTACATACACGTCGATCCCTTCTCTCCCTACTCAACCACGATATATCAACCCGTGACCATGTTGTTTTTCTCGGTTATTTTAATGGAACCGTTGCAGAAACCGCGCGCCCTCGACCGTGGCTTATCTTTATTTTCCGCATAAACGAGGACAAGCCTTATCAGCGGCTAAGCCAGCGGCTATCGTTAGAGTCAAACATGTATACCTGACATGCTCAACTCTGCTACGAGCCGGCCATTACCACTTATACGTATGTTTTCTCTCTCTGTCGCTCTATCTGTCGCTTTCGCTCTCTCTTTCTCCATTTCCCGCCTCATTATCGGCATACTTTCACCTTTCTCTTTTTTTTCCCTCCCTCCTCTTTTATGTTCTGCTGTTTTGGCAGGAGGGAGAGGTGGTGGTTGACCGTTAGTTGTGGTCCCAGCGTGATACGTAAATAACAATAGTTTATGAGGATTGTGGGAAGAGATTAGGCGGTTCGGCTGGTTCTTCTGCTTCTCTTTTTTCTTTGGTGGTATAATTCTCTTACTTCTTTGTTCCCTTTTTTTTTTTTTTTTTTGATACTTTAGATTTATTATTGTTCAAGAATGGTTTATGAGGTTTATGGGAACAAATTAAGTGGTTCGACTGGTTCTTCTCCTTCTCTTTCTTTTGTGATGTAATTTTCTTGGTTCCTTTTTGTGGGTGCTTTCGATTTATTATTGTTCGAAAATGATTTATGAGGGCTGTAAGAAGACATTAGGAAGTTCGTATCCATTTTCTCTTTTTGTTGCTTTTTTAAGGTATAATCTTCTTCATTTTTTGGGGGGGAGGTAATTAGGTTTATTATGGTTTGAAAAAGTAGTCTGGATGGAAGTAGTTTCTTTTTTAACGTTGTAATGCTTTGTTGGTTACTTGTGCATAAATATGTACTTTATTTTATTTATAATAATTGTATGTACACACATCGTAAGAAATAAAGAGGAACATCGCACATGTGACAATATGGACGCCTTTTACACGTTTCTGAGCGCGAAGTACAAATAGGATACGTTTATGTACCAAATGTATACCAGTTTTCACAACGAAATACTCCATTTTTTTTTTTTTTTTTTTTTTTTTTTAAGAATTTGGGATTCTTAGATATTATTTGTAGCGAGTGAAATTCAATATTTTTCGTATCTGTGAATGAAAATTCGGAGTTTTTATATGAAATCCAGAGTGGAATTTAGAAATGAATACAGCTGTAGAAAAGTTTATCAAGATTGGTATGCTTTAATTTTTTTTTTTTAATATTTAGATGAAATAAAATTTAGAAAGTATAATTTTCGGCACGATAAGTTGGTAGGTAGATTTAAAAGTGCAATAGAATATGCAAAAATATAAATTCCTACCTGCTTTTAAAAAAATAGAAATTCATAAAACTGTTGATCGAAGCAACTTTTATTGCAATTAATTTTCATTTCTGTAACTCGTAAGATATGTGTACATTTAATTGGAACAAATCACACGTTCATCTCAAAGAAAGAAAAATTTCAATTTTCAAACACGATAATTATACACGAAAAGGAAACTAACTAAAAACTCAGGAATTTCGCTGAAAATTCTAACTTCTCAATTTTTCAAACTGAATGCAACAAAGAAATTCCAAATTTAAATAATAAATCACAAGTACACCTCTTCTTTCGTAAATTCTGCGATAATTGCAAAAGAATTGTGCATCGTTTAAAAATAATTTTTCAACGAATCACGAATGAATTAATATTATTCTTATTAAATTTATTTTTTGTTACGTCCATAGTTGCGAAATTTCAATCTTCCACCATCGTTTCGGCTCGCGATCAGCCTCGCGGATATTACTACGTAGGGAAATTTTCCCGAGAGAAGTCCGAGAGAGAGAACACACTTTGATGTGTTTCGAGCGTGGGACTGTGAAGAGAGTTGTGAAAGAAAGGGTGTACAGCTGAAGAGGAAACGGTCTCGCGCGTTCTTCGTGCTTGAAGGAAGACGAATCGCGAGGAAACGAGCGAAATCTCGCGTCTCGAAGAAATGGACCACGCTTTAGTTACTCTTTCTTCCTGCGATACTGTTATTCTCACGAATATTTTATATTAATGCATTCTGTGCATTCTAGTTTTCAATGGAACTTCTTTTATTTGTATCCACTGTTTTTCAAGTAGCAGCGAAATTCTCCAGCGAGATTTCCAGGTTTCAAATTAAATTCGAAATTGGGAAGATTGTGATCAAAGAATGTGGGAATTGAATTTCTAAATTTCCTATTAATTCAATTCAATTCTTTCTCTAATTCCACTTTTGTTTATCAATTTAGAAAAATTCTTTCAAATCGACTTTCTTTTTTAATTTGATTATCGTAATATCACACCGTTTCGTTGATGTTTGGCAAGCTTAGAGAGCTTAAAAAGCTTAGAGGAAGAATTAAATTGTATATTGGGAATATTGAAGTTTTCAAATTCTTTAAAATAATCTTCTGCTTCAATTTCAATTTTTCCCAGCTGAGTCTTTCTTCCCGGAGTAACTTATTAGAATACGAGCAATTTTCTGAATAATTATATGGATTTTTTATTATTTTCTATTCAAAGAATCAAGCTTATAAAAAATATTGAAAACACCCTGAGTTCCTTAATTTCTTTAATTCCAATTTTTTCAATTAAATTTCATCCTTGGAAAATTCTTCAAAATTGCATTCTCGATATTTTCTTTAGAATCAAAGATGCGATAATATCTTCATTTCACAATCGTCGAACTCAAACATATATCAATTTTTTTAGTTTCTGTCAATTAATTTCTTTCATTAATTGCAATCCAATAATTTTTCTTGAACAATTCTTTAGACTCCATGAAAACAGATTTTACAATCACTTCTATTTACTATCTTCAATTTTGCTAAATTTGAAAAATGATAGGGTTCATTTATGTTGTAATTTGTTTATAATTTGTGTGATCATTTCATTAGCATGAAATTTAGGGAAAAGGATATTTTCTACTGTAGAAGTCAGTGATAATTTACGACAAGGCGTCCACTATAGGGATGCATATATATGACATCTAATTTTTATACTGTTCACGTATAATATTAAAATAAAATGGAAACGTACCTGCGTGGGATTGACAGAACAGGAAAATTCTCGTATCGATTCGTACTTTCGAACGACGTTTAAAGAATACATTTTAATTGATATGAAATTCGCGTGTACGTACAATAGGAAAGAGGGGAATATTAATTTTTCATTTAGTTTACGAATCGGTACTATGTAGATGTGGGGGATTTTAATTAATTTTTTAAGCTTAAATTCGTTCTGCCACTGTTCTAAACGATCTTTCTCTCTCTCTCTCTCTCTCTCTCTCTCTTTCTCCCGCTTGTATTACGAAATAATACTCCCTTAAGAGTGATACTTTTAATATTAATCACACTATGGTATAAATTGTAACTGAAAAAAGATATTATCATTGACAGTGTAATTTAATTTATTAGTAGACTGCGAATATTTGTGAGTAAATTAAAAATGTAACGAAACAAAAAGCGGAATTTTGGTAGAAAATTATTTCACCTATCAACTGTTGTAAAAAGGTACTGTAATTTGGATATTTTGTCTACTTTTTATTTTACGTGCACTCTGTGCAATTATTTACCTCTAAATGCATAAAAATTCGCCGTTTAGTTGTTAGATATTCATATCGCAAATTACATCGATCATTAACACGTAGAATTACGTGCAAAATTAGTTTAAAAATTTCTGGATAATTATTTAATACGGCAATTTAAAATGCAATTCGAGTAGACAATGAATAACAATGAATAGAATTCGTGACACAGATTGTAAAATTCGAGGAAAATATACTAGTAACAAAATTGACAAAAAAAAGGGAGTGAAAAATGGCAGTTTAAGCGATATATAAGTCATAATGAAAATGGTACAAAAGCTGAATTCGCTGTTCAACAGTATTCTTCAAAATGTATTTAAAGCGTCTTTCATCTATTTTTTTCACCGTATTTTACTTTTAATTTTAGAATTCTCTCCATACATCATAACAAAAACAGTATAAAAACTGAACTATTATGCTATTATGTATAATGCTATTTAACAATATGCTTCTAAGTATGTTTAAAGTGTCTTTTACTTAGTTTCTTCACCTTTGAACCTAAAATTCACCCGAACTCTAATTCAACGATTTACCGTTAAATTTTATACTTTTATCAATTTTATATTTTATAATTTCATATTTTTATATTAACCCTTTGAACTATAAATTTTGTTTGCTGGCTACAACCCCATATTCTCATTGAGTTGAAAAATCACCGTGACTCCTAACATAAAAAAATAAGACCGCGGAGTAAAATACATTTCAAGTGGAAATCAGCTTTCGTCACATCGTTCTTCGCAATAATGGGCGAAGAAAGAGTTGATGAACAGGTGATATGAGTACTCTTACAATTTTATGGCAGATAAAAGTGATCGTCGTGTAAAAAAGAAAGATTCAGGGGATGATTTGTGCATGCTTCGAGGCGAGTGGCATTCCATGGTTGAGTTTTATGGGACATGTGCACGGCCACGGTGAGTGGACTTTGTTGTGAAATAGCAGGTTGACTGTTTTACGGTGTTTTCCACGGGACCACGCTCGTTTTACGAGCTGTCGTGGAGAAAACGAAATTTTTTTAGAACTTCTTTCACTATTTTCTAGACTGTCCGATGAAATTTCTACGAACAGATAATTTTAATTGAGTTGAATATTTTAATAGAATTTTTTGAGAATCTTTTAATGAAATTTTATTAAACTTAATATATTCACGATAATTTACTGTATATAATAATACAAATCTTGCCTCAATGAAAACATGCTAAACAAGAGCTACACCATTAAGAGTTTTCAACATTTTTAAATGAAATTCGAAAAATTTTTATGCGAAGGTATTTCTGACTTTGTAAATTCGAATATACACATAGAGATAAAATTCAAATTTATTGCGCTTATAAGTCTATTTAATTTGTTAAATAATCTTTGTGAATTTTAAATGTTTCTTAATACCATTCACAAAATTCTTAGATTTAATCACATTCCTCTAAATAAGACAACATTCATTTTCGTCAAAAACAATTACAAATATAAATTGTCAGTCAAACTCTTACGTCACTAAACACTTCTTTTAAAGCTAGCTGTTTCATTATAAATTTTCTTGTAAAAACATTTGTATCGTTAGGAATTTTTGTATTTTTTAATACCATTCATAAAGTTCTTAGATTCTGTCATATGCTCTTTGTTGAAAATGATAACCACAAGTATACATTGTTAACCAATCACTTAGTCGTCAATGGATACTTTAAGAACAGCTGCCTCGTTTTCAATAATCTTTAATACCATTCCCAAAGTTCTTAGATTCTGTCATATGTTTCTAAATAACACAACATTCATTGTTTGCTAAAATGACAATCACATATATAAATTGTTAACTAAACTCTATGACACTAGACTCTTCTTTTCAAGCAATCTATTTCATTATGAAATTTTTTCTAAAAGCAATTGTACAATGAATTTTCATGAATTCCATTCATCATTCACAAAATTCTTAGATACTGTCCATATGCCTCTGAATAACATACAACATTCATTTTTGTCTGAAATGAGTTTTATAAACATAAATTGTTAACCAAACTGTATATCAGTAGTCATCTCTTCTAAAAGCACGTGTATTATTATGAATTTTCCTCTAAGAGCAAATGTATCGTGCATTATAAATACTTCTTAACACATTGTACGCCGGTGGCATCTCAGACATTTAAAGCCTGGGCGCCGGCATGATTGGCTTGTTTACGACCAATGAGTAGGTGAAGCAAATATTTAAAATTTTATACATTTTCGTAAAACACTAAATTTTGTTTACATATTCGCCATATACAATTTAACGATAACGAAAAATAGAAGCAAAATAAAAAATTTTAATTTATAATTATGAAAAAATACACCTGTTTTATTTCATGATTGATTATTACATATATATAATATAAACGGAAAGAATAATATTAATATTTAACGGATGTACGGTATTTTTCAAAACATTTTCCGAGATGTAAAGATACTAAGCATAGAGTACACATAAAGCTACTCTCGCTTCGTTTTTTGCTAGCAGAGCAAACTTTGCATGGACGTCGTACATATCGGTTTATGTTCCCAGATACAATAATTCGAGTAACGTTATTCTTCTTTATATCACCCGAAAGTCTCTGAGGGTGATCATATTTTGATGTGCGAGGTGTAGGAACTAATGCAGAAGTAGGTATTTGTTCCACACAATCATTCGATACATTTTGTGTACTTGACTACTTGAGCCGGCGCTCAAGCGACAGACTTCGAAACCCGCGTTTTCGCGGGGCCGGCGTACAATGTGTTAACCCTTTGCACTCGAGAGGTGACTCTCAGTCACCACTTGGTCCGATACAGCAACTCGAATGACAATTAAAAGGGGATTAACAACTGTTCTATCTTAAATAGATATATTTCCCCTTTATAGTTTAAATGGTTCACTTATATGCACTTGATAACACAGCATTGTGTTTAATTAAAATTATTATTTCATATATTAGTCTGTCTTTGATGTTTATAAAGATCGAGCCAAATGACGGGATTAATAACAGTGAAGATAAGTTCGATTTTAAATTATCTAAAGACCAAATGAATGATTTCATAAATGAGAGATATGAATAAAATAATTGGTTCGAGAAAAAGAAAGATTAGAATAACAGTAAAAAGTGAAACTAATTCTGACAACACACAAGAAAGACAGAGTTCAGATAGATACTACAGATTCTCAGAGAAGATCAAGAAGAATAAAGTTCAGAAACAATGAAAAACACTACAGAATCGCAAGTAGTTGTAAATTATAACAAAGCTATTGGATTTCTCGAACTTGAGTCGACGAAACCGTAGATGAAACATAAGTAATTATGCTGAAAAGAAACTAAGAAAAATACAACTCCAGCGCAAAAGCTTCAAGCGCAAAGGGTTAACCCATTTGTATCATGACCCTACTTAAGGGGGGCAATACAATTGGAAGCCAAAAATTTTCTAGCTTTTGCGGAATTTTTTTGGAGAGGAAGAAATAGTGGTACATTTTTGAAACTTTGGCATCTATTAATATCTATATTCCGCTATAAAATCATATTTTTTTCAATCTTTAATTTTTCAAAATGGGCGTCTTATTGATACGATAGTCCATCACGTCCGCGCGGGACCTGATAAACGGCGTGACGTGTAGCGGCTGTATTATCTTTCTGAAACGTTTGAAACAGAAATTACCTATTAACCATATCCATAGTTTCTAATTGAACCTAAATTCAAGTTGAAAGATTGAAAATTGGAAGATTTATAAGCTTTTGAAAAAAATATTCATTTTTTTAAGGTTTTTTGTGTACTTTTTTTTATATTTTTTGCAATTTAAAAGTACTTTTTACTAAAACATTTAGGTTCAGCGACAAGGTAAAGGTGTTATGAAGTTGTGATAAAAATTTCAGAAAGATTGGTTGAATAGCTTTTGAGTTACATTGCACACCAGTTTAGAAAATCATGTTTCGAGAAAAACGTGTTTAAAGTTTTGATACATCAAAACTGTATAATATTTACATCTCACAGGTTAATCAGCAATTCTAGGGCCATAAAATAGCCCTTCAGCTTTCTCAAAAACTCATCCTGCTGGATTAGCAGTTCTTTTCGGGCTTTCTGAGGCTCCTTAGAGGACAAAAAGCTGCGGTGCCCCTGACGAACCAGGAGCCGCTCGTTCATTTTGCCATTGTCTACGGAGCTCTCATGATTTTTTGCGCAATCCTCTTCATGTTCTGCATACCATTCTTCACAATCTGAACTATAGCTCTTATTTTTCCAATGTGTATATCCTTGACAGTAATTGTTTCTAACTACTAAATAACTTTACTCCGTATAGTATTCTATGAGCGCAGTTACTCCGTATAATGAGTTCAGACGCTCTCTTCCTACATGTAAACAATACAAATTTGGCAGCTTTTTATTTGAGACTTCTGTTCAAATCTCCCTTCCAGAAGCTAACCCGTACTCCGAAATAACGATAACAGTATTTGAAAGGAGAGGATTATAAAAAATGGGAACCTCTACGACGATTACATTTGTATACTTGCGGTGCGCTGCTAGGCCTCAGCGCTGCTCAAGATCAGGCTCCGAGGCTATATCTCCAAAAATACTTCGAAATTCTTATTGAACTTTTGGGATTGCATTCTTGAGATGTTGAACTAACAAATTACGCAAAAAAAAAATTTGCATTTTTTAAAAGTTCTAATTGTATTGCCCCCCTTAACCGTTTAAGTCCCAAGCAGCGCGATCGCGCTGTTGAGATTTTATGTCGAGAAAACCCAGCACATTTCGAGCATTGTGGACAACTGACGGTGCGTTACCGATTGTCGAAGTCGCGCGTTCAGATTTACTGACGCAAGTACATCACACAGCTCCTTTTAATGTAAATAGTACATTTTACAATAGGTAGAATAAAATAAAACAAGCGCTATCGCACTGCTTGGGTCTTTTCGTACTCATTTAGAGAAAGCGCGGTTGCGCTGTTTGGGATTCTTCGACAGTGTTTTTTCAATACCCCCTGGGACTCAAACGGTTAAGGTCCCGTTTGCAGGCATCAGCGACGTTCAGCTGACGACTGGCCCGTATCATCACACGCGGTCGGTTGTAGGCGCAGTCTTCACTTGATGAAATCCTACGGATACGTTTTCGAGTATGTCTTATTTGTATACTTGAATCCGAATCGTCAAGATAGTCAAAATCCATTGGGGCGATTAAATTTTAGTTTAAATTATAAAATTAGAAAATTTTTTAAAATTTGAATTTGTTAAATTTAAATATAGATTGACAGCACTTACTCATAGTGGCAGTTACAAAGATTTTCACAACAGACGTTAAACCTGTTTAGAATATGATGAACTGATGTAGGCGAGATGCTCACAAACGTGATTTGTGGCATCTGAAGAATATTTAGCGACTGGTAATAAAAAGCAGTCATAGGCTAGCGGATTATTCCGCGCTTGGTGATAGAAGACAGTCACGGCTCGCGGAATATTCCGCGCTTTGATGTAGATGGGTTAAAAAAAAATTCTTAAGCCTCGTCACATTTTTCTATATATTACTAAATTCACTCTCGTCGAAAACGACAATTCCAAATTAAAATTATTAATCAATTTCTATGTCAGTGAACATCACTTCTAAAAGCACGTGTATCCTTACGAATTTTCTTCTAGCAGCAACTGTATCATTATTAATTTTCAATATTTTTCCATACCATTCGTCAATTTCTTAGATCCTGTTATATACCTCTAAATATCACACTATTCACTTTCATCGAAAACAACAGTAAGAAGTATAAATACACTTTTCGACTCTCCAACCATACGTAATCCTTATAAGTCAGCTAAAAAAGAGAAGGCAGTGAATTCACAGGAACGTGAATTGAACTTTGTTAAAAATGGTCCAGGAACTCGTCTCCAAAAAAAGGCACCGAACAAATATGCTCCTTCGAAAGACTCTGTCGCCATTCATCCCTGTTCTGAGTGGCGTTGGTACGATGAAAAATACGGCTGACACGATGTCGAACGAGATCGAGGGCTATTCACTATGTACACGGAAATGAGCGTGCACTTTCGCCAGTTCTACCTTCTCCCTCTCTTTGCTTTTTCTTTTGAGGCATTTTTCACGACTGGAAGAATAGAGGAGCATCGCGTTGGAAGAGAGGGAAATTAATCATCGCGACGAATATCGCGAGTGGTGTGCAGGGTAATTAATTGATCTGGTGAAACGACGCGTGAAAGAGGGGTGATACTTGAGAAATTGTGAACTGAATATTTGAGTGTCGCTCTTTTAAGTCTCGCCTTAAATTGTGACAGATTCTTAGGTAGATTAGCGTTAATTAATCCTTTAACTTATGATTTCTTTTTCTGACTGTATATCTAAGCATCAAGTACTTATTGTTTTAGTACCATTTGCCAAACAAAACGTTAATGTATTATAGATTAATTACAATTGGCAATCCTCAGTGATTATAAATTATAAAGAAAGTTGGAATTAAAATTAATGTTTTTTTTACCAATATAACTGTTTTTGTCGAATCTCAGCCAAAATCTGTGTCACGAGTTTAACTTGTTATTATAAGGCAAAGGGGTTAAAGTAGAATGATATTCTTAGTTTCACATTTGAAACTTCTTATTGTTTTCACCGATGAATTTTTTCTTTTCAACATTCTCTCGGTGAGGTAAAATAAAATTTTTTCTTAGTTTCAAATTTGTATTTCTTTTCTTCTGTTGAGAACATTTATAATTTCATTATTACTTTCGGTGTATGCTCCTAAATTACTTTTTATTAGATCAAATGAAATGTCGTTTCTGCAACAGTTGGAATTGATGGACTGATATTATGTATTCAATTTTGTTCAATTATAAATTTTCATACGCAGTAATTAAGAAGAAATTTGTTGCAGTACATGTATATTGAACAGTAAAAGAAGCTACAATATAATTGTTCGTAAATTATTATCCGACATGACGAATAATAGGAACATTCGCGAAAATACTTTTATGTTTAAATTTGCAAACGTTGCCTGGAAAGTTGCTGAAAATATAAATTTAGAATTTGAAGAAGTTTGTGTAAATATTGAGACACTTAAGTATTACTGTGTAAAATTCAAGATCGGCAATTTTTCATTGGTAAATGAGCAAAAAGGAACATAAGGCCGTTGATGGTAACGTTTTAAGAAACATTACAGAAAAATTGATAGAAAAATTATTGAAACCAATCCGCGGCAAAAAAATATGAAATCTTGTTACCATTTCTTTAAAAATTTGAACAATTTTTTCAATAAATAAACTATTCCGAAGCGAAGACACTGTACAAACATTCAAAGAAACTTTGAATTCGAAGAATTTTATATAAATTTGGAATAACGAAAGTAGGTTAATCCGATTTTTCTGTATTTTTGAGAAGAGAAATTACAGTTGATTAGTTTTACATTTTGACAGACGTTGAGAAGCAAGAATTGATAATTAACATAGAAATATTGACTGGTAATAATGTAATAATACAACGATACAATGGTATAACAAACAAATGAAATATATTGCGTAAAATATAAAATTGATGCGTAACTTTCAAGTCACATGGCACTATAGAGGGTTAGTCGTTGGGAAAAGTGTGTAGAATCGTGTGGAAATTATTTTTATTGAATACATTATTTTTTTTCTTTAAGAAACGTAATGTATTCCTAATATTTCATTAGGAATTTCCATACCTAAAATTTCATTTCAGGAAACGATGTTTCGTATGCACCAATCCAACAGTAAATTGGTTGAAGTTGTTAGAATAATTTCTGAAACATTTTCATCTAAAGGTGATTTACGATTGTAATTCGAAAGTGTGTCTTTTGCTTCCAAGTTTTTCCAACAGTGCGTCACATTCTTCAAATTATCATAACATTGTCATTTTTTGAATTGAAGCATAAGATTTTGGGGAACACATTTTAAATATATTACTCTTTAAGAAAATGCAATAAAAAAAAAATGGATGTTTTTAATCCTTCTAAAAAGAATATTCTCTTAAAGGAGACTTTCTGGTCAAATCGCTTAAAACGTAGGTAATTTTTAAGATTTTTTTTTTATTGAAATATACTATACATTGTAGAAAAACTTTTTGTCCTTTATTTATTATTCGAGTGTACGAAACAAATTTTGTTGTTGTTCTTCCTATCGTGGTGCTATTTACAAATGGCGGCCACTGCACTGCTTACAAAATACTAAGTAAAAACGATGAAAATAACTCGTCGTAGGATTTTCAAAAATGAGAAACGAAAGGAATTCTGAAACTTAATATCAATGACTATAGTATGAATCATTTTCAGACAAAAAATAAAATAACAGTGATGTATGCAAGTTTAACCAAAAAGTGTTAAAAAGATGGTCAATTTTATTTGTAAAGGTGTCAGTAATAAGAAAACGTGTGTTCCAAAATTCACTATTTTAGTTCACGCGATGTTCAGTAACAAAAGCAATACAGGTAAAAATTTTTCGAGTCGGTTCAAGTTTTTTTGCGACCGTATCCATCGTGCGGATTATCGTGTTACGAGAAAAACACGTTTAACCCTTTGCACTCCTATGTCGAGTGTGACTCGACATCAGTTTTTATCTCAGGAGCTTCTTTGTCGAGTCCCACTCGACATTTTTTCGTGTCCAAATAAATGGATGTCGCGCACACGTTATCGTCGACGCTCTTACCGGCCTGGTTTATTATTACTATTATTATTAAGCGGGAGAAAACTTACCTAACTAGGAAAACCTATAGCCCACAAAAAATTTCGCGAAAAGATTTTGTCGATGCTTACTCATGATTGACGTGCTCCAAATATGAAATTGGGGAGACCAGGAATACATGATAAACACGATCGCTTAGATGGAAAGCCTCATTTCATTTTCGTACATCCCGAAGGACTGTACTACAAACACAAAGACTGTGCAGGTTTCTCAAACAGAAAAATACCTTGAGGAAGAAGAGAAACCACCTATTTTTGTGAAACGTGCGAAAGAAAACCAGGGTTGCATCCTGGAAGTTGTTTCAAAAGATATCATACGCTTGAAAATTTCAAAATACGACAATAGTGTAAATAAAATTGGTATTTAAGTCAATTTGTTTCTTCGTTTATTTATTTAAATTGCCTTATTATTTGGTTAAAGTAAATTTCAAATAAAACACTTAAAAGCGTTGGGAGCTGCTGGTAACGAAACTGAAATAAAATTCGGAGCGCAAAGGGTTAAAGTTTTGTTTTGCATTCTCATCCGTCGAACCCCGAGTCGCTTTTATGGCTACAAAATCTGTTCCGTTACGAATTTTGTCTTAAAACCCTTATCAAACATTTTCAGGATATTACAGAAATATACTATAGAAACATGAAAAAAATTGATTCCTTGAAAAGTTTGGATGAAAAAAATCCCTTAAGTGCAGTTAACATAATCATTTCACGGATATTTCGAATCTCGGAATTTGTATGGAAGAAAAGTCGCTTGCAATTAGCTTTTAACACCTTCTCGATATGCATTACCACGTTTACCTTGAAGTTTCATCGTATAATCGCTATATATACGATGAATCTACAGAGGATCCAAGGAGATCCAAGAGTTCCAGGAAGGATCCTCCTGATCCAGGATATCGCGTTATCCGTCACATGATAGATTACTTTCGTTCGTGGAACGTTGAGCCGCGAATATGTCACTCCGCCGCGAAAATAGATTCCGCACCACTGAAATTCCATTCGTCGAGTTTCGAGCCGTCGAGGGAAATGGCCACGTACGAGGAGAAACGTGCCCTAGGGATTCCGATCTAACCTTCTGTCAATTCACAAGGGAGGAGTCAATTATCGACAGGTTACATGGAAAATTGGAAAATGAAGTGACGCTGAATTTGGATTTTTGAATTTATATTTATTTATTTATCTACTTATTCCAACGATGATAAATCCATTTTTATAGGATGGCACTTAATTGGTGGTCTACGAACGAGAAAGTGATGATTCTATTAGATAATGGGAAAGAAAAGAAGGTTCTTCATTCGACTACTCGCAAGTGTATAGGCTCTTCCAGTAAGAGCGATAGATCTTTCAATTGTCACAGCCGCTATGTTTGTTGTTCAATTATCGGAATAGAACAGTAGTATTTGGCATATCATCATGAATAGATACTCAGTTGCTTAACGCGTTGAATTTACTAAAATTGTTGGGTCAAAGAATAAAATGAATTTCGACAAATAGTATTATAAACTAGGCTTATTTATTAAAAAAAAGAAAGAATTCGAAAGGAAACTGTTACAGAGAGCTATTGCACGTGTCCTTAAGTTAGGCAAGAAGTTAAGTTAAGACAAAAGAAAGGAGAGATGACAAGCAAAAAAAAGAATATGAGCAGCTCCATTTGTTAGTAGCGATTGCTATACCAACAAAAATTTATTATGGAAGTTTTTGTTCAATTCGAGAAACATTTCGTGCACTTCGTTCAATTTGTGATCGACGTAATTGACCAACAAAATTCACAATCCGTCGTCTGGTATAGAAATTCGAAACCACTGGCTCAGTTGTTGATCAGCATATTGCAACATGTCAACGTAATGCAAGAAGTGAAGAGAATATTGCGACTGTGAGGGAACATGTTATCGAGAATCCAAATTTATCGATTCTACGACGTTCTCAACAATTAGGCATTTCTTAGACTTCTCTATGGCGAATTTTGCATAGAAGACTTGAGTCTTCATCCTTGCGAGATTCAGTTAACTCAAGAATTGAAGCCTACTGACCATCGTATGCGCTGCGAGTTGTTTACTGATTGGATTCTAGAGCAGATAGAAACTGACCCTGATTTCGCCACAAAAATCATCTTCAGTGACGAAGCTCACTTTTGGATAGATGGCTTTGTCAATAAGCATAGTTGCTGAATTTGGAGAGATCCTAATCTTTAATCGGTTGTCGAGCAATCACTGTACCCAAAGAAAGTTACTGATTGGTGTGGTTTTTCTACTGGCGGAGTCATTGGCTCTTATTTTTTCGAAAATAAAGAAGGTGCGACTGTAACTGTTACTGATAAGCGTTACCGTTCAATGATTTCGTCTTTCCTTTCGCGTGAATTGGAACAATGGCTTTATTCAGATCGAAGTTCAACGATAGAATTATATCGAGAAATGCGGCTGCCAATTGGCCATCACTATCTTATGACTTGACGCTATTAAATCTTTTTTTGTGTGGCCATATTAATCCTTTTGCTTATTCCAACAATCTACAAACTGTTGATGATCTCAAAGCAAACATTATTTGTGTTATCGATAAGACACGACTTGATCTATTTGTCAGTCATCGAAAACTGGGTTTGTCGTATTCACTCCGCCTAAACGCAATCATGGTGGTCATTTGTATGATTGTATATTTCTTATATAATGCCATCGAATGTACTATAAAATAAAGTAGCGAGTACTTCATTGACTTCCATACTTTTCGTTTCATTTCAATTCAAAGAAATATCGGTTTTATTGGAAGGCACCATATTTTTTGTCACATCATTTTCGAAATACAGTAGACTTCCTTATAACACTGCTAGTATATTACGCGCTGTATGAATTCACTTTATAGGAAATCGTACTGTCTGGGAACTTTCCTCGCATAACGCGTATATTCTACAGTAACATTTTTGTATATATTATAAATAGGACAGTATCATAAAAATAAATAACACTGTTGACTCTCACACTAATCGTGACAGCCGATTATTTAGCAAATAATTAAAAACTTATTTGCAAACACAATTTTTATTATTAAAATTAATAACAAACGTCTCGAATTAATTACTAACAATAACATACGTTATTATCTAGTCCGTGTAGATGTACAATGTACTCAAAAGTTCGTAACAGATATAAAGTCCATTAGATGTAGTAAAGTCCTTGTAATTTTATATAATGTGAGTCAAAGTTCGTGTCGAAAGAGCAAACGAAAGCAAAAAAGCCCCAACAAACACATTTACGCAGTTGATTGAAAAAAAGGATATTCTTAATGTTTGCAAAAAATCTTTTATTTCGTCGAAATTTGGTCAAAATGTAATTACACAAATTTATGAATTATGTTTTTTAAGATTTTGAAACAATGTAATGCTCAGTTAAAGCAGATTTAATGCTTAAATGCAGATGATTCCTGTGTTGAATCATATTAACGAAGAGTTAAGAAATTTTATTATTTGTACGAAGAATCGCGTTATATAAAAACACATAATGCGCAAATTCTTTGACAAAATCGCAATATCTTTGGCGTATTACAGGAATTCATGCTGTAAAACCTCACGTTATACAGAAGTCTACTGTACAGAGGAATTTTAGTGTCTGCATACAAATTTATTAACTTATTCGAAACAGTACATCTGCAAATTCCTCATTAAATCTACCTTCTATCTCTTTCCATTTTTTCAAGTATTTTTCGAAGCACGTTGTATGTTAGTTTCTTTTCCCTCCGACAAAAGACAACCGTAGTCAATATAAATCGCAAAAGGAAAAAAAGAACAGGGAAAAAGAAGAGAGAGTTAGCAGTAAATGTAAACCACACGATCGTGTTACCTACCGAAAGAATATTCCAACCATGGAGAATAAAGAAAGGAAGCCAGTGCAGTCGAATATCCAGCTTATCCCTTTTCCAGTCGATTTACGCGCGAAGTTCGCGCTCGTGGAAGGAAGCGAATCGTTTATCACGCGCCTGGCTAATAGATAACGCGCCGGTTACGTGTTCGAGCATCGATCGCCGCAGAAATCCACTTTATCGGACTCGATCGAGCAGCTGCTGCTGCTCGGGATCCAGCGTTCGAACTTCCGGACACGGCGCACAGGAAGTGCGTGGCACCCCCTAAACCGATCGTTATCCTAGGTTAATCCTTGGAAGAAGTTTCCCCCACGTGCCTGCCTCGTGCTCCTCAACTCTGAATATTAAAACCATTTGGGATTAGTGGAATAATTTTAACGGTTTTAGAGATTTTCTAAAATAATGAAGCTTGTGAAACTTCTTTTCTTTCAAGATGAGGGAGCAATTGAATATTGAAGATATAGAATTCTTAACCTTCTGTGTGATTTAAATATTACATATCCATTTATCTATACTTTATACATCTCATTTTGTTTATCGTTGTAATATTGTATCCTTGTGTTATTATATAATATTATTGTTTGGGTGTGTCACAGCGTTGACGGATGATGTTCACAACGATTAAGTGACGCTTGTTACATCTGAATGTTGTAAATACTCGTTGAAGTATTGAGTTAGCTAGAAAGTTCCTGCTGCTTTTAGTAAGTTAGTACAAAGCAATTTTTAATGTAAATAAATGTCTTTATTCAATGATGTGTTGTATAACGAGGATTATTTTCCATCAGACATTTTATTTGTTCATTGTCAATCTCTTGTGGTCGATCAGAGTGTAGTGACAACTTTCCCAAAAATGTCACGATAAATTCTAAAAACATCAGTATTTGAAATATCAAAAAAGGGGTGAAAAATTCAACTGTCGATGCTCAATTCTCAAGTAACAATTTTCTCAATTTTTTCCACTTTCCCAGACATGTAGCTGATGGAGGCACAATCCATCGCAGGACATTAATCACAAACCAATTTCTTTAATTAAACCGCGGCGTAGCCTACAATTTCCTGGCAGTTCGAACTTCTTCCTTATCATCGAGAGAGAGAGAGAGAGAGAGAGAGTGAGAGAGAGGGGGGGGGGAGTCGATCGGGGAAAAATCCTTTGAAATCTTACTTCAAAGGCGGTGGAAGTTTGACGGCGATGTCACAGGCAATCCACTTCCGGCCTTATTTAGTAAATCGACTCTCCCGCCAATGTACAGAGGGGCGGAGAGGGGAGACGAACGAGCCTCAGAAGTATCTCAGCAATAAATATATCGGCTTATGGTCGTCTCGAGGAGTTTCACGAGTCATCAGAAGCAGGAGAAGCCGAACTCTCTGCTCGGTGAAATAGGACTAGGGTCCCTTTGGACCTTTTCTCTTCTTGATCGCCGCTGCCACTCGCGTCGTTGAGATATCGAGACACGTGAAAGTTAAAAATGAAATACGTCGATTTTTTTGGCAAAATTTACTGAAATCTTTGAAAAAAAAAAAGAAGATCACAAAGATAATTGTATTCCAGAATTTTTTAATGATAACGAAACGCTTCAACTTTGCGCTTAAATAAAAAATTCTACGGACAATTGCACTTCACGGTGAATATTGTTTGTTGGGCTATCATTTCTGAATTGTTAGGCATCACTTTCTCCGAGAAAAAAAGGAGGAATTGCAGAGATAATTGTGTTTCAGGATTTTTTTAATTGTAACGTATTTCTTTAAATTTGCATTTAAATAAAAAATTCTACGAACAGTTGCACTTCATGGTGAATATTGTTTGTTGGGCTATCATTTCTGAATTGTTAGGCATCACTTTCTCCGAGAAAAAAGGAAGAATTGCAGAGATAATTGTGTTTCAGGATTTTTTTAATTGTAACGTATTTCTTTAAATTTGCATTTAAATAAAAAATTCTACGAACAGTTGCACTTTATGGTAAATATTTTTATATAATCTTCCAGAAAAAAGAGAAGAAATCACAGGGATAATTGTGTTTCAGGTAACTTTTTAATTATATGTACATAGCTATTTGAAGCACGTAAAGGTTTTCAGAATACCACTCGAAATTGAGGATTTTTTACTGAGCCATTATGAAACGTTACTTTATTATTAATTACGAAACATTACTATCTTCAAAAAAAGAGGAATTGGAAAAATAAAGAATCACAAATATAGCTGCATTTCAGTGTTTTTTAATTACACGCACCTCTTTAATTAGTCCTTTATACTCCCTCATAAATGAAAAAATTCTGCTTAAAACGTTGAAGATTCTCCTTTCAATTACCGTTGTATTATCAATCATCATTGTCTTCAGAAAAAGGGAAAATAGAAGAAAGAGAAAAGAAAATCATAGATATAGCTATATTAGGTGTCCTCTAATTGTACATAATTCTTTAAATTTCCACGTAAATAAAAAATTGTACTTAAAATCTATCTCAAAATTGAAATTATTGCATTCAGTCACTATGCACCATCAAACATTGCTATTTTTAAACAAAAAGGAAAATGGAAAAGAAAAAGAATCACAAATATAGCTGCATTTCAACGTCTTTCAATTACACGTAACTCTTTAATTAGTTCTTTAAATTTGCATGTAAAATAAAAATTCTACTTGAAGCCGTCTCAGAATTGAAGATTCCGCCTTTAACCACCATGCATCATCAACCATCACTGTCTTCAAAAAAAAGGAAAAGAAAGAGAGAATCAGAAATATAATTGCATTTTAGTGTCTCCTAATTACACATAACCCTTTAATTGACCTTTTAAATTTCTACGTAAATGAAAATTCTACTTGAAATCAACCTCAAAAACGAAGGTTCTCCATTCGGCTATCGTTTATCATCAAGCATCATCATCTTAAAAAAGAGGGGGAACTAGAAACAAAAAAATCACAAATGTAGCAGTATTTCAACATCTTCCAATTACTATTAAAATAAAAATTCTACTTGAAGCCCGTCTCAGAGTTGAAGATTCCTCGTTCAACCACCATGTATCATCAACTACCGCTATTGTCATAGAAAAGGATCACAAAAATATAGCTACATTTCCAAAAAAAAAAAGAGAGAGAAAAATACATTTAAAAAAATAATCTACGCAAAGTTCCACTTGAAATAAAAAATTTCTCATTCAACGACCGTTGTATCATCAGCCATCATCAAGTATATATCTATACGTGTGTGTGTCTATATACTAAAGAAGCCACGATTCTCGGAAACAGCGACGAGGTTCGGTTCTCGCGAATGGAAACGGGTCGACGCGTGTTTTTCGCGTGCACAATCGTATCGGCGCGTTTCACCACGTTTACAAACGTGTCTTTCTCAGGGATGTATTCTTCGGCCCTGTTGCACAGCGTGCTCCAAAAAGATAACCGCGGACACCTCGTTTCCGGTTTCCCGGGGTGTATACGCGGCGAGCGACACGCAAACGAGGCCAGGCCGCATTATTGCGGCCGCTTCTACGAGAACACACGCCAGGGGTAGTGGAAAGGGGTAGAGAAGGCAGGCTGGGTGAAGAGACGAGAAACTGGCACGAGCAATCTTTTTCAGACACTTCGAGAAACGTACGTGTTCTGTGCATGTCGCTGTTTTATTGTTGAAATATAAGCGAGACTGAATGTGACTGGACTATGTTGGAATTAAATAGGAGGGGGAGATGGTGACCTAGGATACCGGGAAATTGTTGTTTTTTCGCTGCTAAACTTTTCTTCTTTTTTCCTTTATTTTGTCTCTCGGTCATGCCAGCAATTAGAATTAAGATGAGAGTACTACATGCCTATCTGATTAGATTATTCGAGGAGCTGATCAAATTGAAGAATTGTTGGCAGATAGAGCTTTATTTTAGATGTGTATACTCTTGTCGAGAAGCTTATTTTACGTGTAAAAATGTGCAGTATTATAGACGTACCGTATCTTTTTTTTCCTCGAAGAATATATTTATTACGTTGTTTTAGACAATGCGATGACATTGTGTTATAATATACAGTCACTTTCATTGATATTTGGACACCATTTAACACTATGTCGTCCGGTGGCACCACGTTGGTGCCTCGTAAAAATATTCCTATTGTAATAAAAATGCTTACAATTATTTATATGTATCTTCAGGATTTCGTGTAAATCGGGTGACAGAATCAAGCAAGAGTCATTGAAAGTTTTATGTTTTAATACGATGCATTGTAATTACAATATGAACGATCATGCGAAATACCAACGACAGACGAAAGATTTTCCACAACACGTGCGGACGTCAAAGTGTTACAATAACTCTTTTAGAGTTGAACCAAACGATGTTAATTTTTCTTGAGAAGTTGGAATTAGTTTACTAAATGGCACGTACAAAAAATTTTGAATGATCAATGGATTTTTCATTATTTATATAATTGATATAAATTTACAAAATGTAGTTTTTAAATTTTCATTGAAGATTCAAGTAAGAAAATTATAAAAGCGACTTCAATTTTTCTTCTGCATTTCCTGCCAATTGTAATTTAAAAAAATTTTTTATACATCTAGTAAAATAATACTTCAAAAAAAATTTAGGTCATTTTAATCAGTATGAAAATTTTGCAATAAATTAATTAGTAATACAAAATACGCAAAGAAATATACATTTAAAAATGTCAGATGTCGCTATTTTAAAGTAGTTTTATTTGGCACAACTTCCTTCTGAAGACTAAATGAGTATTTACTTTCACGTGAATAACGAGTAATAATGTGCAAATTTAAATATCAAATTGAATGGAATGTTCAGGAACACGTTTATTCCATCTGTTTTTTAAATTCGTTTGATATTTCGTCTTTAAACATACTGTTCGACTTATACAAACTTACAAATTGATTAAAAATATTGACGACAGGTTTAGGTTTCTGCGTGATAGAGGGGCAGTGAGAAAACTAATTATAAAAATAAATAAATAAGAAAAATAAATAAATCTGTACTCGGGGTTTAATCGAATAATTCTGATTTTTTGAGGAACAGAAATTTTATATTAATTTTCAGGGAATTCTAATGAATCTGATCTTGTTTTTTACAGATTCAATAAATTTAGATTTGCGTCCTAGTTCAAATATTTTTTAACGAAACAGGTGTTCAACCCTTTACAGTCCTGTGTTGAATGTAACTCGACATCCCATTTCGAAAGTGATTTTAGATATTCTAAGAATATTTTTCAGTGCATTGTAATTGTACAATAAAAGAAATATATTTTTTAATATATTTCTATATTTATTTATACAAAAAGAAATAAAATAAAATAGAATTGTGAAATCTGCGGACCGACTACAAGGAATTTACTAAAATATTGCGAACTTCAAAGGATTAACTTACCTACTCCTATTTTCAAGTTATTCACACTTGATGGAAGATCAATAAGCCATTGCCAGAGTGCCAATCCATATTATTATACATATGTGTGGAATCATCCACAACTTCCTTTGTCACACATTTCTTTTCTTTATTTTCTTTTGCCGTTTTGAATCAATCTTCGTTAGCTTCTGTCACGTGCATGTCGCGTTGAAATTATTGCGTACTTTTATTTATTTTTATTCTCATATGTATTAACTGTATTAACTATCAAACACATTAGAAACTCTGTGTGTGTGTGTGTGTGTGTATTTTACTGACCAATAATCTGGGAGAGCTCAATTGAAATTTAGCGAAACGTTGTTTAAGGTTCAAAGGGTCGAGGAAAAAGAAACGCGCATTTAGAAGAGTCAGGTTATCGATCACGTCTACCACACCGTACGACTGTAATTTGAAACTAACGATTAAAATCGAGCGATCGGGAGAGAGAGAGAGAGAGAGAGAGAGAGAGAGAGAGAGAGAGAGAGAGAGAGAGCGCGTTCGATCAGCGTTAATCGGTAATCCGGCATGAATTTTATCCGGGCGTCCGCCGGCGATCGTTACATAATAAACGATGAATTTTCATAGCATGAATATGAAGCGCGGCTAATGAGCGCATTAATATTTGCTGGCCGGCGTGTTTTGCACCCTGGCTCGTCGACGAGCCGTGCATAAATTTCCCACCTACAAGTTTTGCCACTCGTTCGTGCTCTTGGACGTTTAACTCCTCGTCGCTCATCTTCTCTGGGACGAGGAGTTAGTCGCCTCGATTTATCTGATGTTCAAAATTAAAGGCGTGCGTTAAAGTCGAGTGAGCGAAGATTCTCTGCAGCTCTTTTCTTCCTTTTTTTTTTGTTTCTTTTTATTTTAGTATTGTTATCGGGTCAATTTTTGAAAGAGCAAATGGAAAATTCAGAATTTAGTATATGTTGATTCGTGAATGTTGCAATTTTAGTTTCTTTTTCCTTCTTTGGAGTATGTTGAAGTAGAGTTTGGGAAGATTTTGCATAGCTGTTTCTTCTCTTTGTTTATTTATTTCTTTTTACTTTGGTAGTGTCATCAAGTAAATTTTGCAATAAGTAAATTAAGAATATAATATGTATTGTTTCGTGAGCGTTAAGATTTTGTTCCTTTTTTTTTCCTTTTTTTCTTCATCTTGTAAACATAGGGGTGTGTTGAAGTCAAGTGAGGAAAGATTTGATAGTCTTTTCTTCTTCTATTTCTTTTTATCGTAATATTATTGCTAGGAAAGTTTGGAGGGAGCATATAGAAAATTGGTAATTTAATAGATGTTATTTTAATTGATTCGTGGGCGTTGCAATGCTTTCCTTTCTCCTTTTTCTCGATCTTGTAAAATTAGGGGTGTGTTGAAATACAGCAAATGAAGATTTTGCACAGCTTGTTTTAATATTGATTTATTGAAGACTTTGAAATCTCCCAGTTTTTTTTTTTTATTTGGGAAATTGAAGGCACCTTAGCGTGCAATAAGTGCGAAGATTTTGTACCGTATTTTAACTTAATATTAACACAAGGGAAATTTGGAAAGAGCAAATAGAAAATTAAAGTTTTAATATATTTATATTTGGTTTGTGTAATTTTTTAGTTTTTTTTTTTTAGAATTATTCCTATCGAACTTCAATGGAAATTAATACATTTTGTGATTTTCATTGCATAATTACTTTGGAAAGTGAAGGGAGAGAGGAGACTAAAAGTTTGTAATGAAATAAATGTATAATTCTTTTTATTATGAATAAACTGACTTCAACGAGTATTGAATATTTTCAACGGTAACGTCATCGGACTAATATTTTATGTATTACGCGTAATTGCAAATTATACGGTCCATATATTATCTGACCGAACTAACATATTAATGCGTTAATTAATTAATATCATTTTAAATATTGCATTAGCAATTTCTACTGGGTGACTCATATATATTGTAATCTCTCGTAATTACATCAACTATTTCAACTGTTCACCTCTTTTTCTCTGCTCGAATGATCCCAATTTCTAAATGATTTCGCAGTTTTACTTCATTTTCTTATATTTTATTTAGTTAAAATTAAAATAACGTATTTTCTCGATCTTCAAAGTGCAGTCTCGTTAAAAGTTGTCTAAAGTAAGTTGGGAATAAACTATTCTCGAAAATATCGAGTAAACTAAAAATTCAGACATTTACGTTGTAAAAGAACTTATATTATTTTTGTAATTCTTTTTTTTAACGTTCAACTTCTCTTTGGCACACCGGAAACTTAGTAATTTAGTACTCCACACTTGATGTTGAAATTATACACCTGCAAACACTCAAATCAAATATTTAATTCATTAGCAATCTGGGCCATTGATGACCCAAGAGATATTTCACTCTTGTATTTTTATTTTTATTGAAAGATATTTGAAATACTTAATTTACTAGATGATTGTATAATCTAATAGAGATTTTGTTAGTGTACCAGAATTTTTGCAGACGTTTTGCAAACCTAAAACTGTGAAAAACTTAGACTTGGATATAAAGGACTCAGATTACCTATTAGAAATAAGAAAATTTCATTTTGAACTAAAAAAAAAAAACGCTTTCCATAGAAATGTCAAAGAATGGCACACAAATTTCTTTTATTTCCCACTAATATGGTGAAAACAGCTACAACTTAATTCGTTAATATTGTAATGCACTGCCTACATAGACGCAAACTAAAAAAAAAAGAGAGAGAAAAATATACAAAATAAAATTTGTCTAGTTGTATCACGATTTCTAGAACACTCTGTATATTAATGATTAAACTGATTGTTCGTTGCTTGGCGGTGAAATGGCGGTGTTTACATACTGACAGATTCCGTTTTGATTTTATGAATTAGAATCACGTCGACTGTCACATGAAAAAAATTAAATCTACAATTATTTAGTGGTTTGAATGCAATATTCGTTTCTCTATAAGAGCTATGTTAAGGTTATATTAAAAATAGAAAACTGATTTTAATGAAATTCAGATAATTTTCTATTATGAATTCAAATTGGAATACAGTGCAGCTGAGACAACACGAAATACTGATACAGTACTTGGGATACGATCATTGAATGTACAGTGTAATATAAGTTTAAATATTTAAATAATTTCTTAACAAAAAGATAAAACATCAACGGTCAGACAACAATTAAAAATACGTTTGAGGAATTTATTGCCAATATTCAAATTTTTACAATAGTAGGCTAAATTTATTTGTAATTCTGGCAGAAATGTGTCGAATATGCTGTGAGCTTATTTTGATGAAAGAAATTCAGTTTTGCCTACGTTATCGAAGTTTAAAGTTTCATTTATGAATCCGTCATTTTCACGCGCAACGAGCTAATAAAATAGCACAGTATAGTAAACAATGTAATAATATAATAGAGGAAATCAGGGATGCGTTCATCAAGAACGGTTTCACCGTGAAGGCATTCAAATTCTTCCCGAAAGACAGAAAAATGGCGCTCATACAAATGCCTAGCAAAGACGATGCTATAGCTGCTCTGTTCGTAAGTGTCTTTTCTGTTTTATTTCTCAATATTGCAACGACGAACATTTTCTGACAATTGTCTGCATTTGACGGAGAAGCGATTTATAGAAATTTTCTATATAAATTTTTGTTCGGTTTTTCCTTTTCTTCCTTCTTAATATGTCAAACGTTATACAAATTTGATGATTTATCTGAATTCGAGAAACCACATTAGACGTTCCATTTAAAAAACTGAAGGTGATCTTAATATCTTAATAAAAAAAGTAAGGTAATAAAAAACAGATTAGAGCATTGTATGTTCCCCTAAATACGATGTAACTTTTGTTTGAGACATTCTTTCCTACAACGAATAGAGTAAAGTAGCCGAATATGAGACCCATTTCTTTAAGCAAGCACAATTCTCGATTAAATATACTTTTATTAAAATACGATACATGTTTCAAATATCAGATGTGTACACTTTTGCAACATATCAGAAATTATAACAAAACAGATAGAGTTTCCATTATGATAAAATAAAAACGAAAAAATATGACTTCAAAAATTGGTCGCCTAATATGAGACCCAGATTTCATCTTGTCGAAATTTATTTTTTCTATCTTTTTTCATACATTGGGTATATAAAATGAATTTTGTCTGCACCGCAGTCTTCATGGGACCACCGCTGACACTTCATAAACTGAATTCATTGTTCACCATGTACATCTGAAGAATAAAATCCTGTGCAAAACGAGCATTCTGCATCATAATTTACATATGCTTGTTCAAGACACTATGTTGTTTTCTACGCCACATTCGGATAATGCAACTGAAGTACGGTTAGTTCTGAAACAAAAGACAGTCGCTGCGATGTTCGAGATTTCTCTGTAACGGAGATAGGTATCATATTACGAACGACCGCATATTAGGCTACTTTACCCTATAGTTACTATCAGCATGATAAATCCTGAACTATATTAACACGTTCGTCGCCGCGTCACCCAGATCTGGGTGACGGGTATGCTTCCGTGGGGGCCCCGTCACCCAAATATGGGTGACGCTCTTCTTATTCAAATTAATAGGACTTTCAGTTGGATTTTTAAAAGGAATTTAATGGAATAAGCACTGAAATATAAATATAGGATATACAACATAAAAATACTAAAAATATACATATTATACTATACTTTTTACTAATTTTTATTGAGAATCGATGAAATTCTATTTATCACTTTTCTTCTAAAACTCACTACTTCGTCATCAATACTCTTCTCACTTTCAATTATATTTTTACGCCGTCCAATGAACATTTTGAGGATAAAAAAGTTACCGACGTGCGTCTCAAAAAAAGTACATACGCTTCTCGACTAAACGAAGGATTTGGGATAACTGCAGTGAGATCCCAGACAGTCCTCTAGCCGAAAACCTTATCGCTCTCCCCATTTCAGAATTAAATACTTTGTGATGAATCCAAGGTTCGAAATCGTTACTCGAGTCCCTACTCGAGTTGCATCCCTGCTATTTTCCGCTTATCGATTTGTTTATATTATATTTCGGCGTTCCGACAGTCGGATTTGGGCCCCGCGAGAAACTCAACCGAATCGCGCTGGGCGACGAACGTGTTAATATAGCGTAACAAATAAACGTTGCTTTTTATTTATTTATTTATTTATTAATTTTTTTATTAAAAGGGTCCGTCAAAGATTGCACAAAAAAAGGCGGTAGTTGCTTATAGCACGATTCAATATCGGAATATCGGTGCGATATTAAAAAGAATCCCTCAGAAATTCTATTGTATCAGTTTCCCAACCACAAAAAGTCACTCTACACAAACTTATCCAAGCTGAAACCCCTTGGAAGGAAATAACCCCATAAAAAATTCCAATCTTTAATCTCGGCTTCACAAAGGAACTCCATCGCCTTTAAACCACCCGAGGAAACCCTTGAAAAATCCTCGAGAAATCCCAACGCGAGTTTCTTACCCCTCGAATCTTCGTTTCTCGATCGAGCTGCCCTTAATCGAGCAGCCTAATTTTCAATGATACGCCGGGATATCTCGTTTTACGAGTACCAGGAAAAAGTTCACGCTAGCCTGGATTCGTTGTTTCTTCCATCAACCCTGTTCGTATTAATCACCGAAGCAACGCAGCTTTCCCGCGGGAAAACTGCTTCTCTCCTCTATTGAACGATTCTCATTTTGTTTTCGCGTTGCAAACGCTGCCTTAATAGGTTTCCAGCTTGGATCATGACGGCCTGCCGCGATAATTGTCGATAGAGCTCGTTGCAAACGCGCTCTCTTCATGATCACCTGACTCGTTGGATGCTTTTCCTAATTTTCAACACTTCGGTTGGCGAGAGTGTAAGAAAACCAGCATTTCTCGAGATGAAGGAAGTGCTTTCTAGAGGTTTCTTCTGTGGTTCTTCCTTTTTCGGCAATTTTTCTGTTACGATAAGGTTCGATGATCACTAAGCGAGACACTAAGAAGATTAAGTTAATAATTAAAGATTAACTTAACAAATTTAAGTGCATTTTATTTCTGATAAGTTGGAATAGAAATTGGAAAAATTACAGAAATTGTGAAGGAAGTGTTTTCCTAAAGTTTTTTTTTTAATGATCGTTTCTTTCTGAGCAATTTTTCTGTTAAGGAAATATTCGGTGATTAAGTAAGCCACTGAGAAAGCGTAAATTAAATCTATTAGGTTTATTTCATTTATGAAAAGTTACAGAAATTGCGAGGGAAGTGTTTCCTAAGAGTCTTTTTGAATGATCGTTTCTTTCTGAGCAATTTTTCTGATACGGAAATGTTTGATGATTAAATCTAAATTTTTTAAATTTATTTTATGAACAGTTGGAAATAAAATTGGAAAAATTGCATAAACAGTGAAAAAGGTGTTTCCCAAAGGTTTTTTAAATGATTGTCTCCTTTTGAGAAATTTTTCTATTACAGGTTAGCTTAGGTTACCTCGATAACCAAATTTAAATTTATTAAGTATATTTTATTTTTGAAAAGTTGGAATAGAAATTAGAAAAATTGCAGAAACAATGAAGGAACTGCTTTCTAAAGGTTGTTCAATCCTTTCTTTTTGAGAAATTTTTCTATTATGGAAATGTTCGATAAGCAAATTCAAACTATTTAATTTCTAAAAAATTGGAAAACTTGCATAAACAGTGAATGAAATATTTTCTAGATACTTTTTTATAGTTTTTCCTTTTCCAGAAATTTCTGTGTTACAAAAAATTTCAATGATCAAACGAGCTGCTCAAATAACCAAACCTGAATTTGTTATTTTTACTTTATTTACAGAACATATACGTTTGTAATTGGAAAATTTGCAGAAAATGAAGATAGTTGGGATGAATGGCTCAAACATTATAATAATATTAGTGACTCATAGTAATTGCTAAAAGGGGAGCAAGATATTGCTTTATTTAATGGCTCAAAGTAAATATTAGATACAAAAATGGATTCACCTAATCAGTACAACCATTCAAACAGAAATATTTACGATTGTATTCGCAAGCTGACAGAAAAACGGCAAAAGCTCCATCAACCATAGTAGACGTTATTTCAATGATCGATCTGTTTCAATTTTTCTTTCTTTTTTTTTTTTTTTAAATAAAACTTTCATTGTACTCAAAAGTCGGAACGAATTTATTTCCACACCCAATACAAATTAGAAGAGCAGAAAAAGTGATTAACAATTCAACACCATTACTACTTTATGATTCTATTTCACTTATGACTTCAGTTTTAATTTACAAGGCTGAATTTCTAATTTAACATCATCGTCATAAAGAAAAATAATGTATATAATACATTAGCTATTCGTAAAAAGTGTATAGATCATTTATAGATTAATCCTTTGAAACGTGAGAAATATTTCATGTCATTTCTGAATCAATATTTCGGTAACTAAAGTTCGTGCATTATAATTTTTATATAAAACAAATTTAATTTAAAATTTCTAAAGTACGAATGAACGTCAGCGCCCATTTTAGCACAAGGTATAACCATAACACACTTAAAAGATATCTCGATAGAGTCGAAATATCGAAAGAAGCAACTAAAAATTCGTCTGAGGAATTGTTAGACGACATGCTGAATTTTGGCACAGATATGATTTCCCAGCATTGGCCAGTCCTTTATCCTAACAGGGTCGCAGATAAATTTTCGGATGACGGGTAAGATAAATGAAGGACAGTGGCTGGATGGCCACGGAAGACGGACAATTTAAATTTTTCGCGTTGCTTGCAGGTAATTGCTCGTCGCTCGAGTAATTGCCCTGCTTCGATAGCATCTTCCATCGTGGATGGAAGGATGGATTAGTGTTCTCTTTGAAAGGGAAATTTCTGTGTTCCCTCTTCCATGCTCTGTTCTTTAATTTCTTTTCCTGCTTTTTGCAAAGTGGACAAATTTTCCGCGCTTATGTTTCACAACAATGTGAGTTGTCAATTTTTTAATGGAAAAATTTGATTTTTGGGTAATTTATATATGAGAAATAGAAGAATTAATGATACAAATGATTTATTCAAACAAGATAAAATTCCAAGAGAAAGTACAGAAAAATATAAGCTCGCTTTAAATATAAGAATTTTTGATTCATGTGAAAATTAAAAACTGGATAAAATTAAATTTCTGGATTTTTCAGGAATGTTCATTTTTATCTCCTGAAAAATCTGTATTTTTGAGGATAATCAGTTCTCACGTTGAAGATCTTCAATTATTCTACATAAGAATATCTTCTAGAAAATGCAAAGTGAAATTCCAAGAAAGATTATAGAAAAATCTAATTTCTCTTTAAATATAGGAATTTTTAATTCACGTGAAAATTAAAAACTGGAAGATTTTGGAAGTAATCGAAATGATTCTTTTTTTCACTTGTTACGAAACTCAACACGAAATGTTCTCACTGCTCGAGAACACTTTGCAATTCCTCCGCGAAATCATCCGAATAATTTTCAACGAACGCCTTAATGCAACTGGCTGCTCGTTTCGTCCTCATTCAAACTTTCTCGAATCCCGTTGAATTTCATTCGAATTAATTTTCCTTGGCCGTCGACTCGCCGTATTCGACGTTTGTTCCGCGGATCGAGAAGTGTTGGAGAGTCGCGTTTGTCTCCGGTTCGACCTAAACCGACAGGCGAACGAGAAAACTGATGTGACTTGTCGAATTATGCACAATCAGCAAGCATTTCAGGGTTGTTTCGTGAACGGAATTTCTTCGGGAAGAAGTTTCGGAAGGACAGAAACTGTTGTGGCCAGAAAAGAGGAATATTCATTATTTATTCTCTATCCTTTAAAAAATTCAAGATTCTGAAACTATTATTAGGTGTTTGCAAAATTTTTCGTCATTTTTCTTCTTCTTCTTCTCCTGCTTTTTTTATGAAATTATTTACTTGACAGGCAGAATTGGTAAAATATTTTCTCTCGCTTTCTATAACCTTCTTCTGTCTTATATTATTAGGTTAAAACCAAGATTATCAGCACTGTCATTTTTAAAAAACAATTGGTTCAAAGAAAAGCTCGACTCGATTTCAAAATGATCGACGGAAACTTTTGCAAGCGCCTAATATATTCGATGAATAAGAAATACTTCTTTTTGTGTGAAATAATTGAATTTTTGATTGGATTCGTAGTTGTTCAGTTGTTAATGGAATTATAGAAGTAGTATATTTATTTTGTTCGTGTAGATCAGTTTTTAGCAGTTATTACAAACGTAAACAGATTTTACAAATTGTCTTTTTTGATTTTATTTAAATAATAATTTGCGACATGATCGATTTATCAAATTATCAATTAATATCATGAAATATAAAAAAAGTTTCTAGATCATATTTCAATATAATTTAATTAAAATATCAGAAAATCTGTGACATACATTAAAACTGTGCAATGAACCAAATATAAAATAATATAAAATAAACCAAAACTATGTTTTATTACTTATGCTCCTAAATTCTATTCGAAAATGCATACTATACATATACTATACTTTTTATATTTCTTTATGTATGCATTTATTTCACGTGAATTAATTTGTATTTATTCAATCATAATCAGTTTATTCTATTTAGTCAGAAGAATATTTTCATTTGACCTAACAAATACAAATTAACTCACCAGAAATAAATTGGTGTTGCGAATGCGTTAAAAGAATTAAAAATATAAAGCTGCCACTTTGAAGCTGCTGATCTTTTTCACTTGATAATCGCTGAACCCTAATCCCGTTATAATTGTGAGAAAGATTTCCTTGCTGCTTAAGAAAGGGGCGAAAAAGAGGAACAGCGACTGTGGAGAAAACAGCAAAAAGAAGCAAGACAGAAACAAGCAAACAAAAAAAGAACGAGAAATCCGTAATAATCCAGGAACATTTCTTGCAGATTATTTCTACCACCCTTTTTCTTGCCGTTTTCCGCAGGGAAACGGAAAAGAAAAAGGGGGCGTCCAGGCGTCTTCGTTACAGGTGAACACTGTACGAGATTTATTTCCTGAGCTTTTCCTGTCACAGCTGCGTGAAAACTCGCCCTGTCTCTGTTGTTCACCCCTTCTGACACTCTTCTTGTAATCTTTTATTTATTTACTTAAAGCACCCGTTCACTTACAAGACGTAATAAGACATTTCGTTTAACGAGATAAGTTTGCGATTAATTTTTTTTTTTTTAAATTTGTTCGACTTATTGGTTTTTAACCCTCATGCATCCTTCGTATCAGTTTAACTTTTTATAGCGCCATATGACTTAAAGTTGGACATATCCATTTATCTATAGTTTATACATCATATTTTATTTGTTTACTGCTATACTGTTAGATCGTTGTATTATTGTATTATTACCAGTGAATTCTTGTGCTTCAACACTGCCATCATGTAAAATTGTGATCAGTTGTAACTTTCCTTCTTATAAACGTAGAAAGATCAGTTTGTAGAGGGTTAACATACTTTTCCTGTAAAAGATGGTATTTCTCGGTCATTTGGAGAAAACATTGTCAGACAAATTTCGAGTTTTATTTATTTATTTTGTTTTTTTTAATGAACCACATATATTTCGTACTTTTATTGGTAAACAATGTCTTCAGAGCTGCAATTAACATTATATAGGTACTGGAAAATGTTCGTGCGGTTTTTCTATCAATGATAAATTTAACACTAGGTTTACGGGCTTTTCTTGAGCGAATAAGGAACTGAATTTTTCCTTCAAGAAATCGATTTATTAGAGACAACCTAGTTGTATATTGTTAACTTACTTACAAATTCGGATATATTTTCGTATCATTCCATTAATAAAAGTAAGGAAAAGTTACTGGAAAATAATAGCAATTGTTTCTGTAATTTCGCCCGTGAAATCCCGAATGCGTCAAATTGACGTGTCCCGTAAACCTAGTGTTAAATCATTTTCTTGCAGTATATTCTTGCAATATCTGATATACAAGATTGATATTAGTGGAAGATTTTATTTATTTGATGGGAGACATGAAGGTGACTTTCAATTATTTAAATTGAATACTATATATCTTTCTTTATATCATATGAAAGTGTGCATCAAGATTCGTTCGTATACAACACGTGACTTTTGTCGTCACACAAAATCAGAAATGAAGGAAACATTTTTAATGTTTCATACTAATGTGTTAGTTGTTATTTTGATTACAAGTTAGCCACTGTCATTCGTGTTGTGTGTATAACGATTTGTTTTGTACATTTTTCTTTATCATCGTTTTATATAATTACGAAATATATAATAATTTCTTTTGTTTTCAAGCATGAATGAGCGTAAAAATTTAAAAAATTGTAATTGATAGTGACAGTGATAATTTTAGTTTTCTCCAACGTGTTAGACATTTATCTTACGAAATAGCTTGATGATTATTTTTTATATTTTGTCAAATTGATTAATAATTAACGAACAAATATTAATACGTTATATTTTCCATTTTTTTTTTTTCTAATTAGGTTCTAGAATGTTTACTGAATTATTTTCATGCTGTGGAGTCTTACCACATTGACGTCAAATGATGCACCCATGCGTCATTCAGGTTTCTGATTTGGGTGCGGATGACGCGAAAATACGTCATTGAGATTTTCACATATTTGTCTTGAAATAAATTTACGAAACGCTATAAATTGTTGAATTTGTCTTCGTAAATGTCATAACAGCTGTATCACGGATTAAGACAATTGTATAGGTTTTCAACTTTCTGTTTCATTTCGTAATTAAATTATTCATAGTTTTCTGGTAAATGTAGCTTTGCTGAAAGGAATCTCTGATACATCGAATGCTAATATTGAAGAATAATCAGATCAACTATACAGAATTTGTAGATGCGAGCTTTGATAACACGTGACTGTGAGAATAATGTTAAATTTTCATTTTTTAACGAAAACGACTCTGATAATTGCACGTTAAAAAATGTAAATTACAATGCGAAAGAGTAATTTTCTTGTTAATTTACTCCAAAAAATTTCTTTGAAAAGTATAAATTAGTTAAAATATTACAACAGTTTCTTCCAACGTAACACAATTAAAAAAAAAGGCGTAAAATCTTCCCGTACCCATGTCAAGCGCGTCTTTAAACGCCTTAAATGTGTTAATATTGCAAATAATTACTCAATGCATCTTGTCTGTGGCGAGTAAAAAATAAATGCTCGAATGGGTGAAAAATTCGAAGGAAATTCTTCCCGTAAAATTATTACCTCAAGACAGAAATTAGGGAAAATTGCAATTTTTCTGCGGTGTAATATCGATGAATATGTAACGAAGCCACGGTTTATGGTTGTCCTCAGTAAAAATAAGCTCGCAGCTGTCGAGGATTTCGTCTTCGACATTTTACGATTGCTGCAAGTTAAAAATCAATTGTTGAAATTGAGCGGTCCGCTAGCAAACCTTTCGAAGGTAAAAACGAGCACGTGGTGATTAATTCGCGTGCTTCGAGAAAAGTTTTCAAGTTTTCCACTGCTCTGTCTGAAGAGTCGCGAAGTCATGGAGCTTTCAGGAGCTTCTCAAAAACCAAGGAAAGTAGTTCTTACTAATTCAAGCTCAACAATTAAGCTAAAGAAATATACAAGGAGAAACCCAAACGAAAAAAAAGAGTTTCTCGGGTTCTTAACGAACACACGACACGCACTCACGCTTATATTAGAATTGTAATTATTATAAAATAAAGATTTGCTTTACACGATTGTAACCCTTACGTTACAAGTATCGCCAAAGAATTGATATCGAATTAAATACAGTTATTCACGAACGAATTGTAATTACTGTAACATACAGTGTCCACGGAAAAGGCGAAAGAATATTCTTCGAAGGTAGAAAGAGAGCATTGCTAATTATACAAAAATATTGAAATTTAATTAAATCAATCTGGCGTTGATCGAAATTCGCGAGGGTGGAGATCTACAGTTAATAAAAGGGCGGATTAATTCCAGATAAAATTAATTAACTTGTGGACACGACGGATCGCCGGCCCGTTAATTAACTTCGATTATAGTTTCGTTTCCGCTTTATGAATCATCGATCTCTATTGAAATTAAGTTACCATAAAAAAAAAAAAAGAAATACCAAAATACCATGCATCAATGATTCTTATTTTAAAATTAAAAGAAAGAGAAAAGAAATATTTTGTTTTTAATAATATGAAGAAAGGAAGAAAAAAAAATGGGCAAATGGATCGGTGTTTTTACTTTCCTAGAAAATGGTTGCAGACCTTGTTCCGTGAAATTACGCAATTCCAGGAGAGCCACGTGACGAGATTCGCGTGCAAGTTGATAAGGGATGCTGTTATCAGAGTACCGTGCAAACAGGCTTGTAATATGTTCAAGGAAGTTCGAGCTTGGAGAACCAATATTCTTGTATCGACGTCAGAGTGAAAAATACACGGTACAGCGTAAACTATTTTTTCGTGGCTCAGTTTTTTCCTTTTTTAATTAAACGTTTTTCGATAGCGGCGGTTGTTTACGCTGTTTAATTGAATAATTTTTTAATGGACCTTCAGGGGCACAATCTGGTTAAAATGTTTGTTCTCGTTCTAAGGAAACAATCAGCGATTGTTTGGTAGTTTTGCATGATTTATAGACTTACAAAATTATATTCTTCTTTGGTTTTTCTTTTCCAAGTACTATGATTTTTTTTATTGTGTTGCTTAAGTTAGTTCACTTGTTGCAATGAGTTTTCAAAATGGTATATAAAAATAATGTTTTAGTCAAAGAACATTGAAAATGGCGTGGGATTTTACTTTGAATTGTTTCGTTTATTTTTAGTTTACTTATAATGTTCAAATATTATTTAGTTTTATTTAACAGCCTGTTACTATCACTTAGAAATTGTATAACTATTATTAGAAATTTTTCAGTATATTTGTGTCTCGCTTTGTCAAATATTATGACCACTTTGTATTACAATGCGATTTCTTTTCTCTACTTGTTTTCATTGCCAAGTATATATTTCAAGTACATAGTTACAATACAATTCGAGAATATTTTTTTTTTGTGCAACAGGTAATTCAAATAAAAGTATCTTATTTACCAAAATTTTGCTTTTTGTGTAAAGTATCATTTGATACGAACCTCGTGCAACATCTATTACCTAAAATATTAACCCTTTGCACTCGAAGTTTTTTTTCATTCATATTACCAGCAACTTGAAGCAATTTTAGTGAAAAGATCATATTTACATGTAAGTTAATGATATACGCATTAAAAGAAATGTCATCGTTGTATGTTATTATTTTTTTAACTGTTTATGAATACAAATGTTATGAAATAAATAAAAAAATAGTCGAAATATCCTATAAATAGTTTTTACGATTTGTTTTTGTCCTTATGTTAAAAACTGAAAATTATTTGCATTGTCTCCGTAGTGGAGCCCTTGAGTTTGAAGAAAAATTTTAAATGGCTCCGCTCCGGAGCCCTCGAGTGCAAAGGGTTAAATAACAATATTTCAACTATTAAATATCAAAATTTTAAATATTCAATAATAGAATTTCAGGTGTTGAATGATAAAATTCCAGATATTGAAAATGTTAAATAATGAAATTTCAAACACTAAGTAATAAAGTTTCAGATATCTTTTCCCTAGAACTTTTTTCCCACCACTGAGAAAAATTCAATTTCCACTGACTAATCGTGAAGAAAGCCCAGCATAGGCAGCCAGACGAACGATCTAAACTCTCGTCCATCGTTCACTCTAAAAATCGCAGCCAGGCTTTTTCTTTCGGGCTGCTCCATCGTTTCTCTAGCCTCGATCGATCTTCGATAGGCATTTCTGATTAGAGGACCCGGATTAAATCTAGGACCAGATGTCCGCCTGTTCGCCGCGAAAAAACGAGCGTCTTCGCTTTTTTAATCCGGCTCGTTCTTCGAAGAAGATTGCGTTAGCCGCGGAGGATCGAGGGGATCGCTAATAACGAGAAGCGGAAAATTGCCTTGGTAACCGATCGAAGAAATAAAGATTTCTCTCTCTCTCTCTCTCTCTCTCTCTCTCTCGTGTTATAATTGAAGCACACGAGGTCGATCGTGCTGACCTTTGCAACTGGAACGATTAATTTCCGATTCTTCGTGGAGTGGCGCTTGTTCCTTTGGTAGCTTTGATACTCTGTGTACTTGAAAGTTTGCGTTGGTATCTTGAGAGATCGATCTAGACCTCTGATAGTTTTTTTTTGTATTACCAGTTAATGGAGTTATTGCGACGTACAGTGTGTCTCGTTTGTATGGAGACGTTTCCTTGCAATTTCTTGCAGAATCGCGGTGCAATTTTTGGTTTATTGTTATTTGGAAATAAATGAAATAGAAATTTTCAAAGTGAATGTGGAAATTAGAGATTCGAATTTATATGGAGATTTTTAGTTTCGTTTCGTGAAGTAGATTACGGTTAACGGTAGAAATTAAATTTAGCAGGGATGTGTTTTTGTAGTTTTTGTGGAGAATGGTGGCACAATCTTTAGAATCAATAAAATAGAAATTGTCAGGATGAATAAGGAAATTAGAAGTTCGAATTCATATGATAATAATAGTTTTAGAATTTTTAACTTCATTTCCTAGAGTAGGTTATGATTAATGGTGAACACTATATTTTGCAGAGATCTTTTTTTTTCAATTTCATCCAAAATTACGGCGAAATGTTTGGAAATAAAGAAAATAGAAAATTTTCAAAGTGAACGTGGAAATTAGAGATTCAAATTCGTATGGGAATAATAGTTTTGGAATTTTCATTTTCGTTTCATACCGAAGAAGCTTATTCATAACATTAGAAACTAAATTTTGCAAATATGTGTTCTTGTAGTTTCGCGCAAAATGGTGGTGCAATTTTTGGAAATAAATAAAATAGAAATTTTCAATATGAATAAGGAATTTAGAAATTCGAGTTTATGTGAAAATAATATTAAATGTAGAAATAATTTCTTTCCGATTGTATTCACATAATTATAAGAGCCATTCAAGTCGAAATATTCCCAATAATATTTGCAAGCTAGCAGAAAAATGGCAAATGGTTGTTAACCGTAATTGAAATTATTTTAACGATTCATTCATTCATTTTCATTCTTTTTAAATGAAACCTTTGTTTCATCCAGAAGTCAGAAAAAATTAATTTCTACTCTTCTTAATTTTGGAATTGTTAATTTTGTTTCATAGAGCACGTTATGGTTAATCATAGAAACTAAATTTTGCAGAGACGTGTTTTTACAAATTCAAGCTATTTAACAACATCGAAACTATAAATTTTGCAACTTGGGTAACTAATTAAAATAGAAATTTTCAGGGTGAATAATTTCAACAGCCTTCTATGCAAATTCGTATTTTTGAGAACATTGTAAAAATAAAATAGAACTTTTGTTAGTTGCATTCTATGCAATTTGTCACCTTTGAATTTCTCATAAATGCATAAAAATCCGCAATCTGGAGATAACAAATTATGCTCAGCTAAAGTAAACAATGTTGTACGACAATTGCATTTCATAAAAATCTTGGTTGCAATATCTTCAGCATATTGTAGAAATTCGCATTATACGGGAAGTTTACTGTATTTCAATTCGCCGTCGAACGTTTGATACTCGAGCATTGAAAAGTTCTTTCCCTAAACCAGTGCGATAATACCCTCTACTTCCTTCCGTGCTTTATCGGCACACGTATTCGGTTCCTTTTCAATTTTCCCGCGTTTCATTTTCGCGGAAGTTAGACGTGCACCCCTGCGAGATCGACTTTCTCCTCCATTGATGCCGTGCATCTGCACCATCGAGCTTCGTTTCTGGCTGGCTTAGCAGGTCCGCCGACATCCTGTAAAATATTAATACGAATGCTCTCGGATGGGGTGAAAATTCGATACTCCCTACTCTCTGCTCTCCTTTCGAACAGCCATTTCACGCTCTCCGCCATTTCTCATACTGTTCGTTTCGCCACGACTATCGCGTGTCTACCTGGTGTCCCATGTCTCTTCGAACGTGATAAAAAAAATTACACGAATATATGAACAAATAGAAGTTTCTTCTTAGCTTAACATCACGTGTTACGATGTGGTTACTTTTAACAGTGAAAATGAAATTTCTTGTTCTCTTATCTTAGTTCATTAACGAGATTCTGTCTTAAGTTAACAAATTGAAATTCTTGTTGACGTAAGGAAATCTGTTTAACGGAATTCATTTCTGACTTGAACGATAAAATTCGTGTTTATTTAATCTAGTATGTTATGTAGATTCTTTCTTCAGGAAAAGTAGGAAATTCTTGTTAATTTATTGTAACGTATTAAGTGGATTATTTCTTCAGTAAAAATTGTATTTCTTATTGACTTAATCTGTCTTGTAGATTAAGCTCGTCTTCTCAGAAAAGATGAGATTTTTCTTTTTTTGTAAAATTAACAATCTATTAACCTTTTGCATTACAATGATGAGCCACGCTCGCAGAGTAGATTCTGAGCACGAAGTGGCAAAAGAAAATCTGTAAGCCTGTTAAATGTGTACTTTTGCATAAATTTCAGCTCGAATTTAAAACAGAGGATCGTCAGATCTAAAGCATTTAATATATCGTAACTATTTTTATATAAAGGTGCACTGAAACCGTGAATAGCTGAGGGTAATATTCCTAATGCCTAATAAACCATAAGGCAAGAGGTTAAGTGGATTCTCTTTTCAGTAGAAATTGTATTGCTGGTTAACTTAGCTCAATCTGTCAACCGAGATTCTTTCTTCAGCAAAAATGTAAATTTCTTGTTAATATATCTTAATGTATTAAGTGGATTTTTTTCGGTAAAAATTGCATTTTTTTTCTGTCTTGTTAATTAAGTTCGTTTCTAAGAAAAAGAAGCTAGAATTTTTTGTGCATTTAATAAAATGTATTAAATGGATTCTCTTTTCAATAGAAATTTAATTACTTCTTAACTTTATCTGTTAAGTTCTAAGTTAAACAATAAAATTCTTATTAATTTAACATAACGTGCTAAGTGATTGCATTTAATTTGTTGACTATCTTCACTTTCTACTGAAAATTGGCTTAACCTAACATTATTTATCAAGAAGATTCTAATATTTATTAATATATTTGTACTTTGTTTTTATTTCTGCAAACGCAGGTACAATGAGCTTTATGTATAATTTAAATATAACTATATAGTAAAAGTGGAAGAAAATTCTAAACTATCACTTCCAAGATAGTCCTACCGTGTCACTAATACATAAATGATTGTACTTCAAACATTGGTCATCAAAATAACAAGTAGTTCACTTGTTTTTTTTTCATTTGAAGGTTAAGATTAATTTTAGTTAAGGTTAAGAAAAATAGTTGCATATAAACTATGTCTTTCAACTGAATAATTGGTAGAAGTAACATAAATGGAATTTTAAATACAGAAGGGAATTTTTTTTTAGAAATACTTTCATGAAATTTTGTATTGTATTGAATATCTAGGAATTTGAAAATACAATTTACAAGTATTACCCGAAGCATAACAATTTTATACTTGGTGATCTAATTAAAATTGAAATTCCCTGTTCTTAAAAGCATTTCACCAAATATTAGGTACTGGAAAATGTTCGTGCGGTTTTTCTATCAATAATAAACTTAAATCATTTTCTTGCAGTACTATTTCGCAATATCTAATACACAAGGTTGGTATTAGTGGAATATTTCATTTATTTAAATGATCACTGAAGCTTATTTTAAACTTATAAATATTCAAATAGCATTGATTAACGTGAAAAGTGTATTTCTTTTCCACGACAATGCACGGCCACATATTGCTTCTGTGATTGGTCACAGATAAAGGAAGTCTAATGGATTAGTTTTACCATATCTTCCTTATAGTCCACACTTGTCTCTTTGTAACACATCACTTATTTTTGTCAATATTAAACATTTTCGCAAATAAGCAATTCAAAAACGATACCAAGATCACAGCAATTAATTTATTTTTTCAAATAAAACTAGACTTGTATACTATTGAAATGTATTAGGAGAAAGTTACAGAAATAAGTGGTAGCTATTTTGTTAAGTAAAATAGTTTTTCAGTAAAGTTCAAATTATTTGAATGTTCTATTATAAATCCGCACGAAATTGTTTGGTACCTAATAATTTATATTTGAGGAAGACATATGTATATATTTTTATCTCACATAGAGAATAAACGCAAAAAAAAAAAAAAAATATCAACGTCTATTCGCACCAAATAAATGATTACTAGGTTCATTCTCCTATTTATGTTTACAATCATTTTTCTTAGTATCTTCATTCATTTTTACGGTCTTATATTACGCGCACATACACATATACACGCAAATTTCATGAAATAATTGAACAGTTTCAAAGAGTGTATGTATAAAATTTTTATGCGATTCTGTAATATATACCATCCAAATAATTCATAAAAGAATTACAGTGTAAAGAATAATATAATCATTCATATTAATACAAATTTACAGGTAGAGATATTTTATCTTCTTTAAACTTTCTCTAATGATACTACGGATGATTATTTGTAGAACACCCAGTATGTGGAGTACTCACCAGCTTCACGACGACTCGCATTACACCGTACTCCAAATCTATTGCTAGTAGAGAATATTCAATGTGCTGGTCAAGTAAATATTCGATGAACTTGCACGACGAAGAGTGGAAGGTCCCTAGAATATATTTTCCCTGTCCTGGCTGGACATTCCTAACGCCTCCATATTTTTTTCCTCCGCTGCTGTTTCACGCGGAATTAAAGGCCGCTCGTTTATTACACGTGGAAATACATAGGCTAATATCGAAGAAGCTTCTATTGGTTTTATTGATCGGATACTTGTTACAATAGCGGCAATATGAACATTGAAATTATTTGGAATCTCTTCTTTATTTTTGCGCATATTTAGAATATTTTTTAAAATTGAGAATTTGAAGATTTGAATGAATTTGGAATACTTGCCTGTTTGGTGTAGTATGTGAAAGTTTGAAGAGATTCTAATGTGGTAAAAATTTGTGAAAAAAGTGCCTTAAGGCATTTTTTTAATATTTCAAGGTTTGAGTAGTCGAAGAATAGAAAGTTCAAAGACTTTGAAGGAATTAGATGACCTCGAAAAGTTAAAAATTCGAAAACTCGAAGAATACGATTTTGAAAGCTTAGTAGTTTGAAGATTCTAAGAGATTCAAGATGTAGGAGTACATTGATGATGGTAAATAAAGAATATGGAAATTGTAGAATTTTAGTGTTTGAAAATTCAGAATTTTTGAATTGTAGAAGCATAAGAATTTCAGAATTCTAAAGCGAAGATGTTGGAAATTCGTGGAATTCTGGGAAGGTAGAGGAACAAAAATTTCAAGATTCGAAAACAAAAATATTGGAAGACCATGAAAATTTGAAAATTAAAAAATTAAACAATGGAAATACAAGAGAGTTTAAAAATTCAAAAACTTGATAATTTGAAGATTTTAACAAAGGTCCAAGTATTTAAAGATTTACAAATCGAAACATTTGAAAGACCTAAAGCTTTAAAATTTGAATGTTTGCTAGTCTGAAAATTCGAAGATCAAAATTTTCGAAAATTGAAAAATTTGGAATTCCGAAAATTTGAACATTTGAAAGCCTGGAGATTCAAAAATTTTAATATCTTTGAAAATTGGAAAATGCGAAATTTGAAGATCGATCAAACATGGATTAAAATCTCTCCGTACCCCAAAATTTGCATGTTCTAATAAAAAAAAAAGAAACACTTAATCAAACACTTTAATCTGTACGAATTGTCCACTTTATCAATGAAAAAGTTTCGTCGAAAGGATTAATCTAAAACTGGCTGAAAAACGAGACGTAGGAAACCAACATCGAAGGACAATCAACTCTCGGCCGTTCCCTGGAGTTTCGTTAAACAATTTCCCCATGGAAATTCCGCTGCACGCGTGGAATCGAAGTAGCCTCGGTTCTTTCTTTTTTTTCTCGTTTTTTTTTTTCACAAACGAACGAGTTTAATCGCAGCGAACTTGGTGAAAAATCGAGGAACTCGAGCCTCGCCTTGAAGAGGAAAAACTCGACGACACTTCGCGGAACTAACTCGATTTTCGAAATTTCCATATTTATACGGGGACCACCAGTCCTTCCATTTAAAGTACACACACCGTGTGTGTATGTGTATGTGGCCTTTCCCTTGTTTCCCTTTCGCGCCCGACCACCCTTTTCGCGAGCTAAAAACGCCTGAGGCTTGAAAAAACAGAGCCCCATCCCCTCTCATCTATGATTAATTTAAACGTCCCGCCAACACGGTGGGAGCTCGATTCTACTGCGAGGCAATCGAGGGTCGTTTGATGGCGTTTGAAAGAGAACGAGTGTTAGATGTTCCTTGCGTGATGTTTTAATGGAGATGAAGCAGTCGTGGAACGAGCCGCGGGGGTGAATTTAAGATTTTAGAATGTTGTTTCTGCTTGTATTTTCTTCTTTTTTATCTTTTATTTTGTTATAAATTCAGATCTTTTGACTAGCCAGTTTAAGGGGTTACACCACCTTGGCGCTCGGAAAAATAGGTATAAAAATAAACTTTTTTTTTTACGCTGTCATTAACTATATAAAATGGTCTTTATTTTACACATATATATAGTAGTTTTATGAACAATTTACAATATTAACGATTAAAAAAAAATAAAAGGTGGCGGAGATATAAGTCGATATGTAGGACCCTCTTTTGAAAATCCTTGGTGATGGTGTACTTGATTTCTCTGTTAGGCATCGTCTAAAACATAAAAAATAAATTTTTTCTTATTTAAAAGGGTAGTAGCTAAAATGTGACGTAGGGAAAAATTTAAAAAAATTTTTTTGTAGAAATGACAACTGTTTGAAAAAAAACTCGTGTTACAAATTCGACAAATTTGTTTTTCATACCTATTTTTCCAAGCGCCAAGGTGGTGTAACCCCTTAAGATCTTATGAATATGATAGTCACTACATCTAAGTTAAAAGGCTGCTACTTCAAGTTTCTGGTATAGTTACAGATAGCTGAAGACACTTTAGATAGTGAGCAATGAAGCACAAGTGAATATGAAGACTAATTCTTTAAAAAAATCCGGTATTTTTGTTAAACGTTATTTCTGTGATAGAATTCAGTGGGATGTACATTTGAAAACTAAAAATAATGATTAATCCCGAAAAAGTCCACTAAAAAGTGGACAATTGGAAAAATAATTTTCAAAGATTCAAAATCAACTAGACACACCGTATTGATTTTATACTTATTACTGAATTGGTTCCCAATCATTATTAACACTAGGTTTACGGACTTTTCCTAAGTGAACGAGAAACCGAACTTTTCCTTCAAAAAATCGATTTATTAGAGACAGCTTAATTCTATATTATTAACTTACTAATTCGCATATATTTTTATATCATTCCATTAATAAATGCAAGGAAAAGTTGTTAGAAAATAACAGCAACTGTTTCTGTAATTCCGCTCGTGAAATCTTAAATGTGTTGTCAAATTGACGTGTCTCGTAGACATAGTGTTAATTGATTCAATTAGACTAAAGTCACCTAAACGTCTCTGTACGATCGATCGATATTCCATCTAGCAGAGTTATCGAATCGAATTAAAATCCAATGGTCGTCGATGGTGGGTTAGCAAGGTGCAGACTGGGAGGAGGATGATGTAGTAGAAGGGGGGCATTGATTCAATTCAGAGGAGAAAGAGCGGCTGACAGGCTGGCCCATCGGAAACGGCACCCACGGGAACGGAACGAGGCGAAGCCATTCTTCGCGGTATTTTATTTCACATATTTATAGAGTAGGGGCCGCGTATTTTCGAGGCCGTGCAACGAGCCACGCTGGACGCGCCATGGGACACGCCTGAATTTGATTTACGCGCCACACGACGCTCGTACGTCCTCGTGCGCTACACGACGAACTCCAACTCGGAAATAGCAACGATAGCTCCGTTGGATCTCGGATTTTTTTTGTTTTATTGTAGTGCATAGTATCTGGATTCAAACAGTATAGAGATTTTGGTAACAGCGAGTTTAGTACATGAATGTTTAACAAAATTCTGCAAGTAGTGCCTCAAACTTTCGGGTCGATTAACAAATTTGCGAAATATGGTCTTAACTGAACGCCACATATAGTTTCTAAACGTTTATAGTTGAATACTACAAGAGTTTGCTATCTAAATATCTGTAAATATAAAAAATATTGCTTCTTGATATGATGCTTATGATCATTTGTTGTTTAACATTTGAGGAAGATTAAATATTACAAATGCGTGGTGAAAGAATTGACAAAATATTGCTGGCAATGTTAAAAGTGACAGAGCTGCTTAAATTCATTAAATACATTTTCTACAAGCAAATATGATGAATTTACTGTAACTTTCTTACAGATTTACCTCACACAACAATTTTGCGTGGTATCTAATAATGACTTGAAATATATGAATGTTTTACTAAATTAAGAAATAATAACACAATTTAACAAATGTAGGAATGAAATATAATATTTAATAATAATGCTCTTTATTGTGGTATTTGGTAACAAAAAATATATCATAGTATACGATAAAAAATAGTATTTAATAGAAACATAAGATAAAATTGAGACATAATGATAAAATTGTAATAATTGATAGAATGAGATAAATAGCATGAAAGAAATATGTGATCGAAGTATGTTGTCAACACTGAGCTACAGATTTTTAAATTACGTTAACTGGTATTCTTAGTAGAAATGTAAAATAACATAGAAATCTCGCAAATATCAAGATTCCAGAAAATTTATCAATATCTCGAATATAAAATTTATCAATATAAAAAAATTTATTAAGATAATTCCCGAAAGGTACCTGTTTGCCGTTTCGAGATTTGCTTCAACGAACACCACAGCGGTTTCAATTTTTCGACTTTTTACACATTTTTAAAAACTGCATTATAAAATTCATTTACACATTTATTTTTGTTTATATAATTTATTAATATAAAATTGTGAAATTATACAATTTGAATGAAATTCAGCGTGCATAATGTTTATGCAGTCGCAGCTAGAGATTTTGAAATGACTTTGACCGGCATTGTTATTAAAAATGTAAAATGATGTAGGACTATGTCACTGGTTTCGAATGTGTTAAGAGATGTATTGAAATTGGGATACTTTTTTGTGTTAGTTTGTTGAATGTTCTTAGATTTCTTTTGTTCTATTGTAAGATGAAGTGTCAAGATGTGGTTACTACATAGTTTTTGGGGACAGTGATTTCGGTGCATGAATGTTTAACAAATTTGTGTGAGCAGTTGATCAAATGTTTTTTGATACTTGTGACTCTCTATTGTTGGAATATCGTTTTCTGTACAATAATTAAAAAAATTTGATATTGCGATTGGAATTGGCGATTCTAAAACAATATTAAGAAATCAGAAACTGTTGTCTAATTTTCCAAATAACTGATGTATTCATAAAATTGATTAGAAAGCATAATGTGGAAGTTGATAATTTTACTACTGTAAAGTATTAATTCTAAAGATGTGCAAATCTACCAATAAAAATTATTCCTTGTTCAATTTCGCTTGTTTCTTCTTTTTTAGTAACTGATCAACATTCAAATAATTTTCAATAACAATCTGAATAAATTCCAGTTATAATACAAGAGTCATTGAAATATCATGCTCGCTCTTGGAACATATATTGTCTTTAGTCAGAAAAAAAATGTGAAATCTAAAAAGCGTAACGAATATTTCTGCCTTGAAAGCCAAGACAAAAGTTTCAATTCTGCAGTTCGACTTGATTCAGAAGGAGCACCAATAAATACTGAATCTCTCGAGGATCAACTCGCGTTGAACCACTTGAATTACACCGGTAGAGGCATGGGAAACAAAGAAACGTTTCAATTGTCCTTCGAGTGACTTAACTGGACCGCGAATTTTCCCTCTTTGACGGACAATGACGTTCTCCGTCTCGATCGCAGCCTTTAATTATTCTTCTGGGAATTAGAACGAACCCGATTGTTGCGACCTGGACACGGAAGCTGGGCAAGTTCGCGTCAGGTGACCCGAAAGTTCCGGCCAGAGCGGAGAAAAGAAGGCAGCGCATTGTCTCGAATCCGCTGGTTTCCTTCCAAACGATAAACTTCGATACTGTGTTTTGTATCGTGCTTTCAATCTATTCTTTCTCTGTCTCTATATGTACGTCTATACAGGGCTCGAGAAATCACCACGAAATTGTTGGGATCGAAGTGTAGTTGAAAAGGGAAAAATTTAGAAATTAAAACAAACGATTTGTTTCTAAAACTTTTTCATTTTCAAAAATAGAATTGAATTCCTGTTTAGTTAAAAAAAAATCATGGAATCTCTTAAATATGTCAATATTATAAAATCATTAAAATACATTCTTAACATTATAGAGAAGTCATCGTGAAAGATAAATCATAAAGAAAGCTGGAAAGCTACTCTATCCCATAGACAAAAAGAAAATTGAAATTTGTAAAACATCTGTAAAAAGTTTCCGATACTCCAATGACAGAAAATCATCCTAATCCATCATTGTGTAGTTTCACGCAGAGAATCATAAGAATACTTGAATCCAGCTAGTACATTCTATTCGAACGAAATATTGGACACTTAAAAATGTGAAATTAACGTTTCTGTAGCATCTCCAACGCCATCAGATCATTCTAGTTATTATTAACACTATATAGAGAAGTTGAAAACCTGCAAAAGGTGTTCATAAACATTTCGGAAACTTCGGTATCGTCTGTAACCTTATACAAATTTAACATCAATACAGGGAAACTATTAACAAAAAGGAAAAATTGGAAATCTGTAAAAAATCTTGCAAAATATTTCAGACACCTCGGTAATATCTCTAACGTTATAAAATCATCCAAATTCGTCATTAATACCGCATAGAGAAACTAATATGGAAAACTGAAAATTGCAAACCCACAAAAAGTCTTGAAAAAGCATTTTAAACACTTTCATAACATCTTCGATGCTATAATATTATTCGAATTTATCATTAATACTACAATAAGAAAACTGTCATCCGAAAGGAAAAATAGGAAATCTACAAAAAGTTTTCAGAAATATTTCAAACACTTCGAAAACATCTTGACCGCCATAAAATCGTTCAAATTCATCGTTAACACTATACAGAACGAGCCATCTCATCCAAGGATAATCGTAGGAGAGACTAACAAGTGTCTGAAGCGTAGCTAGTGTGTCCTGTCGTCGAAAATAAACCGGATTGCCGGGACTTGTTAGCCCACAAACGCTCGAGAGGCCACGAGTTACTCCATTTCCGGCGTTCGAGTAGGGCTAGCGTCCCTAGGGCGACGGATGAGCTAAGTAATTCCATTCGAATACTCGGAAGGAAAACTCACTCAGCCGTTTCCAGCTTCTCCTCTTTCTCATCCTCCTATTCCTCCCTCTCTTCGTTCCATCCACAGAAACGTACAGATCGATCGATCCTTTTCTTTTCCTTTCCTTTCTTTTCCCTTCTTCCAGCTGCATTTCTTTGTGCAACCTTTTGTTTCACCTTCTGCTAACGTGTTTACTGATTTCCTTTTCTTACAGTTCTTTTTTTTTCATAGCTGTTCTCTTCTTACCTGATTGATTTTCGTTTCTTTACTGGCTCTCGCGAGGATTCCTCCCAGGTGTTTGACTATACAATCCCTGGCCATCGAATTAGGACCACGTACGGAAATTTCACTTTTATGCCTATAACAGTATGTCATATATGGAAAATTGTCTTAGGTCATTCAAATTATTACTAAATACGTTGATAATGATGTATGTATAACAATTGATTTGTTACTATCGTGGTAATAATCAAATTCTCCCGACATGAATGCTATAGAAAATGTCTGGAGCCTAGTTAAAAAAATAGTTTATGAATCTCCAAACACCACATTGTCACAGTTGAAAAGAAAAATGACAGATATTTGGGAAAATAATGAAGATATAAAGCATATGATCAAGCAATGTATACGGAGCATGCCGGAAAGGATACAAGCTGTCATCAAAGCAAAGGGTGGAAATACAAGATATTAACATGTGTTAACAATATTATGTACAGTAGTAGTGTATTATGTTAGTAGTTAATAAATTATATCATTACAATTTCAACAAGCTTTTTAATTTTACGGAAAATGCGAAAAATGCTTAAAATTTGTAGTGATCCTAATTCGATGGCTAGGGACTGTACAGTAGACTCCCGAATAACGGGAATTCCTATAACGCGCCAAAGATATTGCGACTACTGTTTTCATCTAACGCGATTCTTCATACAACGCGCCAATTAATAAAACGCAGGAATTACCTGCATTTAAGATGTGATTTTGGACGATTCCGACAGTGACTAATAATCAAGATTGTAAAAGTATTTTTCAATTTAAAAAATCTTAGAAAGCATAATACATAAATTTGTATTACATTTTTATTCAATTTCAATGAAATAAAAGATTTTTTACATACATTAATAATATTTTTTTTTTTTCAATCGACTGCGTATGTATCCAATTTATCTTTAAGATATTGCCCTGTTTGATAAAATATAGAAAATAAAAGTTGGTGTAGCAATAATTATTTAAAAAATGTTACTTTAGATTATACGCGATATGCCAGAAAAATTCTCATACAGCACGGTTTCTTATAACGCGAATTCATATAGCGTGTAACATATTAACCGCGTTATACAAGATTCTACTGGTTCTTAATGTTCTATAGTTTTGTCTTCGAGTTAAGTTCGAACTCGATCTTTTAGGATAATTGCAGAGTAAGCCTAATGTTGTTTCCATCGAACGGAAGGAAAATACTTATATTTGATGATATGTTTGAAAAATGCTTGTAATTGTGGTGATCTTTCACTTTTAAACGCTTTTAGTATTCCAGGCAGAAAAAATTATTTTCAAAAATTTCAGTGCAAAAGTGTGTCAGAGTTGATAAATCAATCGTATAAAGAAAAAAAAAAGAAATACTGGAAGTGCAAAGGATTGAAATACTCATTAATTGCTCGTCAACAGTCTTCAAATTTGGAGAGAAATGATTTAAACGTGTGTGAGGACTTCGCAGAGCACAGATTAACTCTCTACACTCAAAACTTTAGTTCTGAAGTTGAATTCTTCTTAGTTTCTTTTTAGCATAATTACTTGTGTTTCATTTATGATTTCGTCGATTAAAATTCGAAAAATCCAATGGTTCAGTTACAGTTTGCAGCTACTTGAGATTCTGTAGTTTTTTTCATCGTTTCTGAACTTTGTTTTTCCTGATTTTTCCTCCGAATCTGTAGTATCTAGCCGAATTCTCTCTCTCTCCTGTGTGCTATCAAAATCAGTTTAATTTTTTATTGATACAATCGCTTAATTCTAGTCTCATTTACGATATTATTTATTTAACTTCTAAATAATCTAAAATCGAACTTAGCTTCACTACTACTAATTCCATTATTTAGTTGCTTTGCAAGCATCAAAAACAGCCTAGTATATAAAATAAGAAGTTTAATTGAACTATGCTATACCTTGAATTGCATATATGTATAATCAGTTACAATGTAAAAAAGAAACTCTGCTTAAAAAAAGAAAATAGTTATTATCGCCTCTAAATCCCTTGTCATAGGAATTTTTAGTTACTAGGTATGTTACAAAAAAGGACGAGATATTATATATCAATTTGGGTTTGAAAATCTTCTATCTTGAATTCAAACTAAAGTTAGAACAAAAATACAAATTTGATAGACGTATAAATACTTCCTTTGTCACACCTTGATCATAATCTACATCACGAGTGAGACTCGTTATTATACGGCAAGGGATTAATTGTCATTCGAGTTGCGATATCGAACCAAGTAGCGGCTGATGCTCACCTCTCGAGTGCAGAGAGCTAAGAAACGGTGATAAGAATAAAGCTTTTTATTTATTGGTTCCTTGATGGCCGTTTTCAAACGGTTTGGAACCTGTGCTTTGGATAATGAATCGAACACAGTGTATATAATACGAAGGACGAAAACCCTGAGAGAGTAAACACCCTCGATGTCACTTCGACGCGCAGTAATTTCTTAACGAGCCGATAGAAATGCCCTTCCGTCGTAATATCGAGAGTGTCTCTTATCGAGCGAGTCACGAGAATGTTTTCTTTCCTCGAAGGGGAAACAAACCGGCCTGGCAATATTTAAAATTAAATTTGAACAACCTGGTTTTTCTTCCCTTTCAAGGTGCTCTTTTATGCTGTTTAAAACAATTTTTCTTTTTTCTTTTTAAGAAACTTGAATTCTGAACATTAGAAAGATAAGTTTTTAACTTTATGCTGCCGAGTAATGAAGCTAGAAACTTGTAATTGAAAAATGTAAAGATTTGTGTTCTGAAGTTTTTTGTGTCTACAAAATTATGAAATATTCATACGTAATATATGAGTATGTTAGAATTTCATTTTAAGGTTAATTCAATCATTTCTTTCTGTTCTAATATTCGCTTAAAATTAAGAACAGGAATTTTCTGATAATAAAATATGGAGTTTTCGCTTTTATTTGTTTGCTTAAACTTCAGAAAGGAATTTTCTTGTAATGTCGTTTTGAATTATACAACACAATACTGTAGATTTTTATGTTTATAGGAAATTATAAAATTTATAGGAAAAATTTCCTATAATTTATAGAAAAACTTGCACAGAATGCGTATAACACGAAAAAATATACAGAACATCGAAATTATAGTGCTTTCTATAATAACTAGCAGGTGAAATAATTTTTTATTAAATTTCTACATTTTTACTATAATCTGAAAAATATAAATTTACATAAAATAAAAATCCGCATTCAATAAATCACATTTATTGTTCCTACTATAATACCAATGAAAGGAACTATTACTCTGGTAAGTAGATTAAGGAAAATTAATTTTATTTTTAAAATATTTATACATATGAGGGAAAATTGATGTCAGAGAATATTACCAATGGAAATAAATTCTTTCCAACCTTTGGGTACAGTCAGTTTTATTTAAAAAATAAGTAAATAAATAAATAAAGACAGATCAATCGCCGAAATAATTTCCATTATTCTTGATGACTTAGCGACATTTTTCTGTCAGCCTGCAAATATTTTGATTTGAGTGGATGCGCTCTTTTTAGATTATGTGATTTAAGGCTGGAAGAACTTATTTCTACACCTAATACATTATTATAACAAAAAGTTTTATATTTAAAAATGTCAGAAGGTGACAATTGCAACCTCTCGCAATACTAATTACAAATTAATTGAAATTATGTCGAGTATTTGTGTAAATGTTCTGACACTCGAATATTTTAACAATTCCTATTTATAATATTTTCACCTGCACAGTGTTCAACGATCATGTCGTCAGTATCCGAATATTTTTGGAAGTAACTGTACGAAACGTCTTCCAACGGTGACGACCGAAAGTTTAATTAATTCGTGACATTAGGTCGGGCGTAAAGTGATATTCGTGTATACGAATTAAAGACAGGAGGTCCCGGCAGCGCGATAAGTGACACTCTAGTAATGCGCGCGGGAAATTTGTGTAAGGAACGAGTGAAACGTCAGCCCGTCCATTAATCCAGATACGAGGTTCATCGTAATGAGATGACTTAATGACTTCGTCGTGTACCGTTTAAACGGTTCGCTGGAACGGTGAAATTAGATTGGCCGCGGCGCTTGCCGTCGACAACGACGACGCTTGTTTGACGTCTGTTCGAACGAGCGACACCATCGACACATCTAGAATGATCATTTTCTTTTCTACACCACACTGTATACTCTGGGGATATTCATTGTAGAACTTTGATATACTAGTAGTTCACAATTAAATCCTCTGTTGTTCGAGCTAACATCTCCAACATTAGACATGGTGCATATCGACAATGTATCGAGAGCGAGAGAGAGCGCGAAAGAGAGAGAGAGAGAGAGAGAGAGAGAGAGAGAGAGAGACGCTTATTCGCTAACGCATTTCGTCAAAAAAGACTATCCCTGGCGGGTGTTGCGTAGCCCCTGGTATATAGCAATAGGGTATCGGTGAGAGATGGTTTCTTAATGTTCCGGTTTCTTCACTCACGGGAACTGCAAGTTTTTTCTGTGATAGAGAGGCGTCTGAAAAGGCGTTAACTACCTGTACGCCGGTTTAATGGAATAATTCTGATGTCTTGAGGGACAGAAATTTGGTATCAATTTTCACAGTTTATAGGTTCTCCAAACGTTCAAAAATTCGCTCCTCCAAAAAAATTCCTCAATTCCTGGAAAAGATCGACTCTCCGTGTATTTGCCTAATCGTGGACTCGATTAAAGGGAGACGGCAGAGGGATGATACGAAAGAAACACGGAACAGTGAGGCATGAAGAAGATTCAGTGAGTGAGAAAAAGGATAGACGAAGGAGCGGGGAGGGCGTGAGGCGAGAAAACTTTTTGATAACACTTGCAAATTGCTTTTGAAAATAGAATAACAATCCAATTTCGAGGTAGTCGCGGTGGTGGTTCACTGAGGGTGCTGGGACGTGTCGTCGAAAAGGGGGATGCAGCGGGATCAGTGAGAAGGGGGTGTGTGACGACCAGTGCATGTATTACGGATGCAATCTTTTCGATGTGCTCGAAAACGTTTCGAAAAAAGAGAGCTGAGGAAGAAAGTTGTAAATGTAATATACAGGAGGTCGAGAATTTCTTTCTCTCATTTTTTCTCTCTCTTTTTCTTGTTGGGAGATAAAACGGAGATGATGATGCTGATGGAAAAGAGGATTATGTTTCGTAAGTGTCTACCGTGAAAGTCAGTTTAGAATAAAGTATATTTTCTTCAAGAAAAACGGAGCTTTCTTTATCAGCGGTCGTAAATTCATTGTCATCTTGGTTTTTTTTTTGTTTTTTAGAAAATGTGTTTTAAAGAAAAGTATTACGTTGATTTATGTGTGCAGGGACATGTTGGTTATTCATGTTAATATCACGATTTATGGATATCGTAATATTCGAGGGGACTTGAACTCTTTTTAATATTTCAATATTGGAAACATTGCTGTTTAAATAGCTCTTTTGACGTAGTCGATACACTTTTTATTTTTGTGAATATAGATAGCCAGAAGTAGGCTTCACTGTATACTATTATTAACATTGTTTTTTTATATGTATATTTTTTTCGATATTTTCACTTTTGAAATATCATTAGGTTCAAGAAATATGTACTTACTAACTTGTTTTGGACATAGAAATTAGTAATCTATCGCTATCTCGTCTCTTCTCCTTGGGAAAAATAAAATAATAGTATAATACCACAATAGTAAAAAAAAAATTTCGGAAACAACAAATTCATCATGCGTACCTTTCGAATTAAAACAGAATCTTAAGAAAATGATAAATTCTAGAACTAGAACCATCTCTTCTCTTCCTTCTCTAAAGAAAACCACCAAGAATTAAAGAAACAACTTCAAAAGCAATAAATCTAGCATGCATATCTTTCTAATTAATGAAAAAATTTTTTTAAAATTATGAATTCTAAAATTAGACCCCCCCCCCCCCAAATAAACAACCAAAAATGAAAGAAACAACGTCGAAAGAAATTCATGATATACACCTTCAGAATCAAAGCAGAATCACAAGAACATCACAGGTCGAATTAGAACTCCCTTCTCCTCCGAAAAAACAGCCAAAAATAAAATACTACTACGATAAAAGAAACAACTTTAAAAGCAACGAATCCATCGTACATATTTTTTGAATGAGTAAAAAATCATAGAGAATTAGCATATTTGATGTGTCGAAACTAGAATTGTTACCTCTCTTCTCCCTCCAGCGAGAACAACCGAAAACAAAATACTATAACAGTAAAAGAAACAATCTGCAAGACGACGAGTGCACTACACATACATATACCCATCGAATCCGCTAGTTTCATGGTGCAGCTTCTGACAGAGGCAATCTGTTGAGGGAGGAAGAGCGGTTTTCTGGCAGGTTGTACACGAAAATCGCGAGAGGCGCGCAATCTTCAACGGCTTCCGGACAATCGGGGAGCGTCCCTTCCGGTTCCGGGAGCGGGCTCGATCGTTCCCCGCCGATGTAATTGCTATTATGTGGCGGGGAAAAATGGCCGCTGGCCGGCGTTCGATGGCTCGATTTTACCGTCGATCGACTCCAGAGGTATAGAGGGAGGACGAGAAAGGATATCGTGGCTAGGAGGCTGGGCCGTTTTGCGGCTACGAAATTATTCCCGAAGAAGGGTAGGAGGAGAATGGAGGGAAAATTTGTGGGAAAACCAAGCCTGGTGGACACGCTTGTCTGTGTGTTTCGAGGATATTAAGCGTGCTCCGGGAGGGGAATCTGTTTCGAACGTGTGTGAAAGGCGATCGAGTGGCTCTGGAGAGAATTGCTCGCGAACGATTTCTATTTGTTGCCTCGGTGTGTGTCATTTTCTTTTATGATTTTTCAAGGGTGGCTAGAATTGATGTTGCTGGATGACGAAATTATTTCCTTTTTTCTTTTTTTCTTTTTTTGTACTTGTTGTTGCTATTTGTTGTTGATCCACGTTATTTTAGTTTCTACAAGAGTCATTCTCTGAAGCATTTCGAAAATTGAAATTTGTTACGAAACGATTAACCCTTCCGCAACAGCAGTTTTCAGTAGAAAGGTAGATGTTTAATTTTCAGCCGCTAAATTAGTCAAATTATTTTCGAAAGTTTGGGAATTAAAAATTTTCAAATTTGTAAAAATGTAAAATTCGTATGGTTAGATTAAAATGGAAGTGCACAGAGAATAAAATTCAGGCGAAAGGGTGATAACAAAAGAGTACGAGCCAAATTTCTAAAACGCCTGTAGGCACCAACAGTGATCAAAGGGTTAAGGATTAGTATCGTTTTGAACACTGAAGTACTAGAAATAACATTTGACATAGGAAAAAATTCCATCTTTTGAGTACAATCGAAATTTTATTCAAAAGGAAGAAAATAGATCATCAAAATAATTTCCATTATTGTCGATGACTTTTTGCCATTTTTCTGACAGTTTGCAAATGTCATCGCGAATGTTTCGATAAAAATGATTGTACTGATTATGTGACTTGAATCGGAAAAAATGTATTTCTATATCTAATGATACCAAGTTAAAATAATTAATGAAAATATTTAAGGACAGATATTTCGGTGAATATTTTTCAACGAATTTCAAAAATGACATTAAAAAAGATTGAGGTGTTGAAGTTCTACGAAGGACTATCGATCAGCCTGCGGCGCTGATAATTGATTATCGCTAGAAACTGATGAATTTAGAACGTGGTTACGCAGAGTAAAGAGAGTTTAGAAAAAAGGATGCTTTTATTTTTACGGAATCGAGCCTCGGCCTGACCACTTCTCCGATTATTAAAAGTTAAACAACTTGTTAACCGGCGAATATTAAAAAACTTTCTCTGTTAGACGCGGCCATTAGTATGGTAACGATGGCAGCTCTCTCAGCTTATCCGTTCGTAAACATTATCTTAAAATTCAATATTAAAATTATCATGGAAAATTAAGTTTAATTAGCATGGAATAATTTTCCAATTTTTTTGTGAAATTTCGCGTTTTCTTTTCTTTTCTGATATAATTAAAGTTTATCTTCGGAAGTTCGGCAGTTTCGTGAAGGCTATATTCAGTTCTGAATTTCATATGACAAAATTTGCAGTTTATGTTTGAAACTTGCGCGTAGAAAGTTTCGTATTTGAAATTCTGAAATTTGTGTATGAAACATGCTCCTTGAAATTGTAAAGTCCTTCTTCTATCATTTTGCTCGAAAACAATCGACCAACATTGCGTTACCGATACTTGTAATATCACAGCGAAATTTTGCAAAATAACGCGTTATAAAGTTTTCCATCGCCATGAAAATTTGCTGCATTTTATCTTTCATATTTGAATTACTATTTCATGATGGAATTAATCAGGTTTCCGAATTGAAATTGCAAATTTTCTGAATATGATAAATATTACGTTTAAATCATTATTTTATCATTCGATTATGTACATATTCTGTTTAAAATTGTGAATTTTATGAATGCAAGTTTTATATTTGAAATTATTATTTTATAATTGAATTAAATAGGTTTTGTACTTGAAATTGTAATTATTTTCTGAGTATAAGCGTTATATTTAAATTATTATCTCATACTTGAATTAAGTATATAGTTGTAGTTGGAATTGTAATTATTTTCTGAGTATAAGCGTTATATTAATTTGAATTATTATTTTACAATTGAATTATGTACGTTTTGCGTTTAAAATTGTGATTGTTGTGAATAGAACTTTCACATTCAAACTATTATTTTATGATAGAATTAAACAGGGTCTGCATTTAAAATTGCAAATTTTCTGAGTTTAAGGATTACATTTACATTATTATTTTGCAACTGAATCATACACATTTTACGTTTCAAGTTGTGAATCGTTTGAATGCAAGTTTTACGTTCCAACAATTATTTTATAATTGAATTAAACAGGTTTTGCGTTTAGAAATAGCGAATTTTGTATTTGAAGAATTTCGAGGAATACTTTTCAATCTCTCTCACCGTTATGCATTGATCTCGAAATATCTGCGAGAAATTTGGCAAAAAAGAAAAAAAAATAGATAATTCCCCTCGAGTCCATTCTTCTCGATCGCCACTCGGAACAATAATATCGATACCTGCCACTGGACCATTTGTAACAGTAGTCCCTCGAAGGGGTTGGCGCAAGGAAGCGGATGCTTTAAATTTCATCTGCACCAGAGCCGACCTTAATCGCATCCGACCGACTAAATTTCCCATTCGAACTCTCCTTCGGGACCATTTTCATCGCTCGCGGCATAATAACGGCGATAGAATAAAATTGAAATTGTATCGAGTATAACAGAAACGTAACCATACTCTTTTGGTCATCTCTCTAGCGATCTTTTTAGCATCTTCGAAGATCATATTCTTCTCTTTTGTTCCTTGATAGACTTCTCAGTATTTCTTCTTCCTATAAATTTATTTCAACTGCATTTAATATCTTCTTACATTATTTTTTTCTTTCTTTTGTATAAATTGAAGATTTACGTAGTTGGCTGAACTGTTTTGTGAAAAATTGAACGAGCATGATAGTCTTTATACTAATTTTGTTATAGATTCTCTTATGAAACTTTGTGAGATATGTGAATGTTCTTTAGAACTTAAATTTAGATAAATTTCGAAATTAACCAGTGTACAAATATCTCGAGTTATCGAATCTCAGTGGAATTTAATTGAGCTACTAATTATCAGATGAGGAATACTTTGAGACGTTGAAGGCAGTTTGCAGCCATCACTGCATCAGTGTTTTACTTTCAGTTTTGCTTAGAAATTACGTATAATCATTAATTAAAGAGGCAAATCTTGTAGCTGACAATGCACTAAAAGCTCCGAATTTTATTACGTATTATTCACAAGAAATTCGCAAATTTTGTACCCTTGGCGATAAGTAACAGCCGTTGCTATTATTCCGCGCTCGGTGATAAGTGACAGTCACCGTGTGCAGATTATTCCGCTTACGGATGCAAATGGGTTAATAAAGGAAAGGAAGTAAAAACTCCATTTTACCTAACAGGTGTTTTTATCCTCCTCGGTTATAACAATTACTGAAACGTAACAATTACTCAGCTGGTGCAATTTCCAAACTCACATTTGTCCTCCTAACCTAACCTATATTCCCAGCTGATGGTGCAAAACTCTCCTCGAATTACCAATTTCCGTCAGGAACTGCTATACGTTTCAAGGACAGGTCGTTACCATTTTCAGGATCTATCGTTTCGTACTTCCCTTGGGTCCACTAAGAAACGAACTCGTCGTAGAAAGGGATAGAGAAATAGAGAAAGAGGGAGAGAGAGAGAGAGAGAGAGAGAGAGAGAGAGAGAGAGAGAGAGAGAGGAACTGCGTTTTCTGTCGAATATCGATCAACATCGGGTCCATTCGTAATTCTTCCTTTATGTCTGCATCGTTCTCGAGTCGATGCAATAGTATGCACATAACTTCCGGTCCGGGTCAGGTGATCGAAACGATCCCCAGGGAATGTTCGTGGTCTGGCCAGATGAAAATTTACAGTTGCTGATTCGAGCGTTGCCCGCCTTCTTCCATAAATTGCCATTCTTGTCTTTTAAGGGATGATTTGTGGTGTTACGAATTTAATATCGCGGAGTTCTTTCGAATTTTATGACCGAGAAATGGGAATTGAGGTAGGTTAGATACTTATATGTACATATTTTTATTTATTTATTTTTTTCTTTAAACGAATACAGTATTTTATATACAGCGTATACCAGCTAAATGGAATCAGTTAAATATTTGCGTTGTAGTATAAAGAAATTTCTCAGGAGGAAGTGCAATTGTGTGTAATCCGAGACACCGCATAAAATTTTAATGTATTTAGACGTAAATGCCTTAAAACTGAATGATCAGAACTAGTCTAAATGATGAAAGGTTCTGTAGATCGTTGAATTTGCTTTTCCATACTCTACAAGAATATCCAAAAATAAATGGAGACTTATTAACAAAAATAAAAGGGAGAATCAGTGATCTTGAAATTTTTTTTAAAAAAGAATTACTAAAAAAAATTATTTTCACTATTACATGTGCTCCAAGAAAAGTGCAATTTTTCTTGAAAGAACAACCTAACCTATCCTAACTTAACTCAGGAAAAATTGCACTGTTTTAAGTAGAAATAATTTTTTTCATAATCATTTCTGTTTTTAAGAGATTTCAAAATTACTGATATTTTTTGGCTAATAAGCCTATATTTATTTTGTGATATTCTTGTAGAGTGTGAAAAAGTAAATATAAAAGAAAATTTCTTAGGAAAACTTGCACTGTTTTAAGGACTTTCCAAATTTTTCTTTTTTAAGTGAATTTTTGAGAATTTCATTGTTCACGTCGAATGAACACTAGAGCGGGAGATATTTTTTAGATGTAGTAAAATGATGGATATCGGGTTGAATGATTTTTCAGGCGAACAGTTTGAGTTGTATTTATTTGTTCGACTTCCAAGGAAGTTAATGTAGAATAATTAATGAAACAGGATTATAAAATCTTAAGAAAATAAATTTTTTTTTGTATAATTTAAATTCATTAATTTCTTTGGTAATTGAGTGTATTAAGTACGTTGAATATTGGAGTGGATGATCTTTCAGATCAACATTGTGAATTGTATTTTGTTTTGTTTTAGTGATTAGTTATTCAGTAGGGACTTCTAAAGAAGTGAATCTGACGATCACAGATTTTCTCAAAAACGAAGCTTCAAATGAAATAATTTTATTCTACATTTTCGATTCAATTTTTCCATTAAAATCGATGCCTGCTCGTTTGTGCCGTGAGTTAAGAGACCCCCTGTATAATATTAATGTGTTTTAAATAAACGTTGACATTGAAATCGTAAATTATGCGAAACTGCGTCACCGGCTGTTTACTATTATTTTACCAGTGCCGATCTGTGCAATGTTAACACGTTGAACCGCCATGGGGATCACCGATGACTGGCAAAGCCAAGACTACTAAAAACCCATAATTCCAGTAAATTTCAATATTTTAAATTTTGTCAACATTATTATCGTTACTACAATGCTGTGAAAAAATTAACGCAACGATAGAACACAAAAATAGTTTTATTTATATATATAACATGTATGCTTAAATATTATGGGCTCATATTGTGACGTGCCGTAAATTCATGTTAGCGCTGCGGACAAACCACGTAAAATTAGCGTGTTAATATGAAAATTTGAATATTTTCACAGTACTGAAAAACTTCATATCACCTTCGAAATCGAGCTTAAAATTCACATCACTGTCCACAGTCTTCCTTGTGTCTATCTTTCAATTATCATTCACACAGAAACTCCAAACATCCCGAACATTCTACCCCATCTCCATCTCCGCGTGCCAGATTCCTCCACACAGTGGAGAAAAAAAATTTCGTGAGTTATTCTCCAAGGTGTGTTCGCATATTCCAGCGGCGCTTTTTGAAATTCATGAGGGGCGGCGAATGGCTTAACCGCGTAAGAAAAAGAAGTTTCCTCAGGTTCAGGGGAAAAAGTCGCGCTGGCAGAAACGCGTTCTCTATTTGCGCGTGACGCCGCCGAGGGCTTCTCCCGATATTTGAATATCCGCTTTTCGCGAAATTAAATGCGATTGCTCGCTGCCGGCAGTTGCCAACGACGAGATTGCAGCAAGGGTCCTCTTGCGTTCCCTTCTTCACCGTACCCTCCGCGTTTGTTCTTGTTCTTCTCGCGTTCCGCCAGAGTTCCAGAAGAAATTCCGCGAAACTCCTTCGAGTCGCGAATTGAATCCAGCGATCGAGTGTTTGTCTTTGGCCAGGGATACGATTCGAAGATTGTCGTTGGCCAGATGCTTGGAATAAATTGGAATAAATGCTGTTTGTTCGAGTTGTTTCCCGCTGAAAATGTGATTTACTTAATCCTCGAGTGGTAAGGCGGATTTTAAGCGTTTGTCAGTTTGACACATATCTTGTGATGTGTACGTCAAAATGATTAGAAAATATTAACCCCTTGGGTACATTTGACGGCTGACATTCGTCATGCACTTGTTTTGCCTAAGTTACGGATGACGAGTTTAATTCGTCATTCGAATTTAGACAATATTCAACATGTTCATGCAAGAGTAAATGGTATCAGTTGCAACAGAGTGTTTCTTCCAGTGCTTCGATGAACCTTGTTTATGATACACTGCCCCATGATATCAGAAATAAGTAATATATTTTATGAAAGTGATAACGAAAGTTTTAACGAAAGAGATGACTTTGAGAAATATGATGAAAAAGTTCTTAATGATCGTACAATTAATGACTATAGTGAATTACTAAGTGACAAATTAGAAAAAAAATAAAGTAAAATTAGGTAAGAGACTACCTGGCAGTGCAAACAGTGCCAAGTACCACTGCACTTTTACCTACTTGCTTTGAAAAATATCACAACCTTCAAAAATATTAGTAATTTATTTTTCGTGATTCCTTCAATTTATTTATTTTCATTTAGTTTCTTTTATAAATTTATATTTGTTTTACAATTCTAATTACTATAGATATCATATCGCTCGAGTAAATGAATTCTCGCACAAAATCTACTGCCTTTATGTACTATTCCGTGCATCGGCAAATTAAATCTGTTCCAAACGCAAAAATCTTTTCAAATGAATCGGTACTCAAAGGGTTAACCTATTCCTTACGGCACGCCTGGCCGCCATTATGGTTCCTCTGTTTAGAGAAGTCTTGGTGCGAGCATGTATTTTTCGCGGATATAGTGAAATGAGTAAATAAATAGTGTTATAAATATTACATTAATGAATGGAAGAAACATATAAAAACCGTATTTTTAATACGTATTGCCAATAAAATCAAAAGACTTATTACCGTAAAAGTAATCGTTACATGAATGCAGAATATCAAAGGTACTAGTTTATCCACGGCTCATTATATGAACCGCCGATTATAGTTGGCATTAGGAATAAAAGGGTTAAAGATCAAAAGAACTAAAAAAATCAGAAAATCGTGCGAATAGTAAATGAATATATATTAAAAAAGATTCTTAAGCTTTTGAGAGAAACACAGAGTAGACAGTGCAGAAAGAATTATAATTTCAGTCAGATTTGACCCGTAGACCTTACCATTATAGAATTAATGCATTATAGAAAGAAATCACATAAAATCGTGAATTTTAACCATTCGAAACTTGAGTTTTTTTTTCTTTGGCTGTAATAATTTCACAAGATTCAGAACCTCAACGAGACGAGTGTTCATATTACAATAAATATTCAGGTTCTGATACAGTAGAACTTCGGTAAGTTGAAACTCGAGGGAAGAGTTTCAATTTTCGAGACATGAAGATTTTGACTTATTGAGGTTTTCGAGTGAGAGAGGTTAACATGTGGTAACGAACGAAAATTCGACTTACAAAGGCTTTATAAGCGATTTATATTATGGTTATCCAAGACAAGGCAAATTCAATTTACACAAGTCAATTATGTGCATATTTATCAGTTCTTAGCCGCGAAATTTCTAAATTGTTTTCAAATGTTTAAAAATTTAAAGCTTGTTTCGGTAATTAAAATGGAAGTACGCAAAGGATGAAATTAAGGTGAAAGGGCCGGTAACGAAGGAGTACAAGTAAATCTCGAAAGCGCCTATAGGCACCAGCAATAATTATATTTTATATTTTATTTATTTATTTACGGGTATACATCCATTAGTGGAAAAGTAATTACAAAAGAAAAGTAGAGAAAGGACAGTATTTAGAGACAGGCAGCAAACAGTTATTACATTGCATTATGTGATGATATCCTAAGCGCAGCAGATGAGCAGTTAAATAGTAGAAAAATAATGAAACGGTTAAGAAAAAATACGTAACGGGAACACGATCGAAAAAAAATTCCCATATGTTAATTTGAGAAAAAGTGAGATAACATTAAAATAAATATCCAAATTTCAATAATTAAAGGAACATCGAACAATATTTTGATGTCCTTGGTATTTAACAAAAAACCAGCTGGCAAAGACAGTAGTCAATTGCACAAGCAAATCTCGAAAGTGTCTATAGATATCGACAATAATGATGTTCCGTCGAACAAAGGACAATGAGGTGGTATTTAACGCGAGTATTTCGTTGTCAGTTTATGACGAGTTCGATTCGAGAGGCCTTTCATGCACGGGCACTTTTCTTTATTTTTTATGCCGACGGGCAAATAGAACCCTCGAACAATGAGGCGAAATTTAATTTTCTTCGTCCGAAAGAGCCTAGTCTCGTCATAAACTCGGTTCTTCCGAAGGGTACATCGACAACGGAACTTTCCCCCTCGATCAGGGAAAACCCAGAAGAAGGACCGCGGCATCGCCGGACATCCAAGTACTCGCGTCCGTACAGGTATCGCCCCACTCTTCCTAAACGAAACGCGCCAAGCGCGTACGGAAGGGTGGTCGCCACCTTGAAGAGGCATGTTGATTGGATAATTAGCATTTCGAGCGAAACCAATCAACATGTTTCTTCCAATGTCCTCAAACTTGGAGGGAGAAAAGACGACCACGTCGCGCAGAGTCGTCGAAGAAAAATTCTATTCGTACACCAATCGTAAAAGAGAAAGGTCATTTGCAAACGGTCGGCAAAAATATTCACTAGAGACTCATTCGCAAGCAGTCGTGCGAAACGAGTTATCAGAAAACGAATCACTCCTCAAAACGAGACATCGTTCGGTCTCCATCTGAGCAATCGAGGTTTGAACTATTGTTCCTTGATTAGTTTCACGGAACAACGCATCACGGGAACCGCGTACCTTCGTCGACAAGGGTGAATCCGAGCCTTACAACCTCGGAAACGGACTACCGCGTGGAAACTCGCGACGCTACGTAACAATGAAGCGGTTAAAGAAAAATACGTAATGGAAACACGATAGGTAAGAAAAAATTCCCATGCATCCCATATTATTTTTTATATAATTCTCATAAGTATCCAAATTTCAATAATTAAAAAAATATTCTAATGTCATTATTCAAGAAAAAATCAGCTGGCAAAGACAGCAGTCAATTGCACAGCACGGATGAACTTGTTGAGCACCATCAGAATCGATATCTCGGTTCAAAAAGAAACTATCGTCGGCTGGGGATAGGATAGGACGGGCAGGAGGGATCGCAATAACAATACTCAATTACAATGTTCCGCCACAATCGTCCGTAAAACAACGGGCCAGGGGATCTCAATAAACCGCGAAACCGGTGAACCGACCTGAATAGCATCGTGAAACAATCGGTTCGTCCTCGAGGAAAATATCGCCGACGAAATCGCGGTAACGATATTGAATTGCGATCTTCAGACCGGCTTACAGCCCACGAAACGACGGTCCAAGGAACTTCAATAAACGAATCGGTGGGTTACAACCAGGAATTCTCGTTAATTAAGTCGCTTAAGATCGACGGTGATTCCTTGAATGCGATTTCTTTGGGATTCTCGGGCTTTAGAACCGATCTTCAGGTGCATTGTGCGACATGGACATTTGTTTTGTTCAAGGGGAAATTTATTTGAACGGCCTAGTAGTGAGTCTCAGGTTCGACAGGTTGATTATGTATGATTTTTTTAAATTTGGGTTAATGGATGGTTGTGTGGGTCATTTTTGAATAAATAAATTGTATTAGATTGATTTTCGAATTACCGCTTCTTGTCATTTTCTTATTTGGACGGCTAAGTAACGAGTCTTCGGTTCGACAGGTTGATTATGTGTGATTTTTTTAAATTTGGGTTAATAGATGGTTGTGTGGGTCATTTTTGAATAAATAAATTGTATTAGATTGATTTTCGAATTACTCCTTCCTGTCATTTTTTTCTTTCTTAAATATACATATTTTATATATGGTTTTTTTTTTATTGTTGAATAGTTCTGTTTTTACCCTTTAAGTTATTTTGTATTTGTTTGGATAATTGTATTACCTGGTTTTCGACATTTATTCATTCTTATTATCTTCTTCTATTGAAAATATATTTTGCATTTGATTTTTTTTCGATAATTTTGTTTTGACCTTTTGGGTGATTCTGTATTTATAAGAATAGTTACTATTGTTAATTATCGAATTTGTAATTCTTCTCATTTTCTTCTTTTTTAAATATATATGCTTTTTATTTGGTCTTTTTGGTGTTGAATAACTTTATCTTTGTCTTTTCAGTGATTCTGTGTTTGTATGAACAATTGATATTAATTCATTCTCGAACTCTTAATTCTTGTTATTTTCTTGGTTTTTAAATGTACGTTGTATTTAGTTTCTTTTTGTGTGCTAATAATTCTGCTTTTTAGTTTTTGAGTGATTTTACATTCGTACAGATAATTCTATTATTTTATTTACACTTAAAATGTGTCTAATGAGATTCTGCCTTTTAAACAACAAGAAACATTCTCAATTTGCAATTTTATATCGCATAATGTAATGTTTATCTTTGAAAATTTTTAGTTACAAACTTTTTCATAATTCATATAATTTTCCTGTTTGACATTGCGAATTTTGTGTATAAAATATATTCCCTAAGATGTATTGATTCAAATTTCTAAAATAGAGATTTAAATACTTAAATAGAAATTCGAAGATATTTATTTTTGAAAAACTCCTTTCCTCTTATAATTCATCATTTCTATAATTAACGTGAAACATTTAATTACCACAAGATATACATTGTACGAATAATTTTCAGCATTTTTTTTATACATACCTGTACATCACCATTTCAAAAGTTGCGTTTGTCAGAAAAAGATTATACTTAATGAAATATGAACCTATTTAATCTTGTAGAATTTCGATTTTCATCGAATTAATTAATGTTCGTTGTATCATAACGCCCAGTCGGAAGTAAGAGGTCAGCAATCATTCATAACTCAAACGTAACTCGAAACGAACAGTTTCAATCAGACTTGGAACAAGTTTTGCAACTACGACACGAAACAAATTACAAACATGGTCCAAGCAAGCCTCAACTTGTACCATAAAACGAACATGCTGCCATAATCTGTTTAAGAATATGCTCTAAATTTTATTAAATAATTAGCAAGAGAACTTTCGTTACCCAAAACCAGATCTAAATCTCATAAATTCTCATTTATTATTAATTAAGCTATATTCTGAATTAAATTTATTAGATATAACAAAACAATAATAAATGTAAGTAAAATATATTTTTAGCTTAACATAATTTTTCATTTCATAATTATCTATAGAAAATTCTGATTTTTTAGAGATTTTTTAAATTTTATATTAATCTTTTCGTTACACAAAAGTGGATATATATGAAATTAAATAAATTATGGAAAATAAATATAAAAAATTTACAATTAAAGTATTTTTAAATGTAGAGTTCAGTTGACAAAATTTTCTGTTAGATAGAAAATACTATTTTAGTTTTCTCTTCTACTTCTCAGACTGTTCTCTTTTCCTCTTCTCTACTTTTTAAATTGTTTTTCAAACGATTCTGTTCTGTTCTTTTGCTTCTCAGACTATTCTATAACAGAAACTTCACAACTGTGTCTCTTTTGAATTCAGATTATAGTTGACACAATACTTTATTGCAATAAGAATACACAGACTGTTTAATTTTGCACTTCCATTTTCTCATATTGCTCTATTTTCCTATTCTGCTTTTTAAGATATTTTATTTTCCACTATTCTAATGTGTTTTTTAAAAATTTGAACTATAGCTAAGAGAATTGTTTATTGTAGTAAAAATGCTCTATTTCATTTGATTAAATTGCTCCACATTTCCTATTCTATTTCCTGAACTATTCTATTCATTACTGTTCTATGTTTGCATTCATATCAGAGCTAAGAAAATTCTTCATTGCAGGAAGAATGCTCTATTCCATTTTTATTTCTGTTTTCTCAAATTGGTCTATTTTCTTATTCTACTTTTCAAACTATTCTATTTTTGATCGTTTCAAAGTGTTCTTTAAATCCAAATTATAGCTAAGAAAATTCCTATTTACAGTAAAAATACTCTATTCTAATTTCTCCTCCTATTTTCTCAAATTGCTCTATTTTCCTATTCTGCTTCTTAAGCTATTCTATTCTCCACTGTTGCACGTTTAAATTCATATTATAGCTCAAAAAAGTTCTTCATTGCAGTAAAAATACTGTAGTCTGTATTCTCCTTCTATTTTCCCAAATTGCTCTAATTTTCCTATTCTGCTATTTATGCTATTTTATTTTCCATAGTTCTAAAATGCTCTTTGAATTGAAAATATAGTTAAGAAATCGTTTTGTTACGGTAAACATATTTTATTCCATTTTGTTCTTCTGTTTCTTCGAACTGCTCTATTTTTCACGTATATTTCTTAACTCTCTATGGGCCCGTGTAACTTTCAGGTCACATTTTAATTTATCGACATTTTACACAGAAGTGCAAACATTATAGGCCGTTGTTACCTGAAAGTCACATAGTGAATATATTGCAATAAAATTGTTTAACCGGAAATTTTTTTTTCATTTGCATATATAGGTTTATAATTGCTAATTTTTCGTTCCCCCAATTTCTTGAATTTAAAACAAAAATTCGGCTCATAGAGGGTTAAACTATCATATCGTTCACTGTTCCACCAAGAGTTGTTCATGGATTATTTTCGACAGATTCCTTGGATTAGCCTCGCTTTCCACACAATTCTTGTCATCGAGCCTCCCCTAAATTGTTCGCGTTCTTGTCGGATTCCTGGCTGCCTAACGGCATGGATTATAATTGCTTTACATCGCGTTACACACGGAAACTCCGTTTTCTGTATTCGAACTTAGCGTTAGGAACTTGTTGAAACATCAGCGCTGCTTTCCGTTCCTGATTCTCGTGCTATGAAATGATTCTGATCTACTGAAGAACAGAATGATTCTTGACATTACTAATTAATGAAATTATTTTTCAACTTTATCAATAATGTTGCTATTTTAAAATATTTCTATTCTAGCCATTTCACCTAACCATTGATAGTTTCCTTTCGTTCGTTTACATGGTTTTTGAAAATTGAAGATTTAATAGATTTTATTGTATTCGGATCATTCATGAAGTTACAGTGTTCTTTTTTCTTTATTGCTTTAGAAAATATTGTTATATTTATTGTATTAGTTTTAGAGAAATTTCTATACAAATTATCATGTAGAGAGAAATATTTTTGAATTTTTTTTTCTTTTTTGTAAGTTTTTACTGCTTTTTTTCAAGTTTGAAGATACAAAAGATTTGACTGTACTTTCATTATTTATTGGTTTACAATATTCTGTGCATTTTAGTGATATCATGACTTCGTAATTTTCATTGCTTCAGAGAATATTGTTATACTTGGAAATTTAAATCTTCTGATATTAACTGTTGAAGAGGATTTTCAAATATTCAAAAGATTAAAGAAATTAGAATTATCGTAATAGTTACTTTGTGAGAAAATTATAATTAAAGAAATATAAAAATACAAAAAATGTATGATATTGCACGTTATGTATGAATATTTCACAATTTGGTGTACAAACATTCCTTTTACTAATCTCTGCTCAGGAAGTAGAATTTTCATTGATAGTATATCCAAAGATATTCTCTTTTACATTTCCGAGAGGAAAAATTCTAGAAAAAAAAGACCAATAAAAATTCAATTTCCTCCCATAATTTCATAATCATGAAAAATCGCTCAACTACAGTTTCAGGGTATAGCAATAATTTTATAATTACCACTGATTTAATTTTATTAATTCTAATACCAGCATATCGTGTTACGAGCAAAATCCGAATTTTCCGTGTTCAGAGAACCACGAATGTGAGGAAATTCGTCGTTTTTCCAACGTTGTTAACTCTCCTACCTTTGTTTCACTACTCGAGTATAGTCATACTGTATTTAAAAAAGGAAAAGAAGAAAAGAAAGAACAGAAAGAACGAGACACGTGCGCTTCATTTGCCCGGCGATCTAGTCGCGATTCAGTTTCAGCAACAAAGCTACCAGCGACAAAGTGAGTTTTCCCGGCTCTTTCCTCTTCTTTCGGAAAAAACACACATGCACAGGAAAAACAAAGAAAAGATAAAACTGTCTAGGATTGCAAAAGAAGGGTGAAGGTAAAGTAGCGGTGGGAAAATGCGCGTGCAGAGTAAAAGAAGCAGTCTGAAACGAATTCTTTTCCTCACGCATCGTTATGCGTGAACATCTGTCCTGTACTAAGGCACTTTTTAAAAAGATATTACGAATAAATGGGTAATTCAACTTGAAAATACAACACAAACCTAATACCAAAAAGAAAAAGAAATTATTCCGAAGATATTTTTTCCTTTACTAAAATCAAATAAACTAATGCAAGTAAAACAATATTCTCTAGTATATTAAAAATGAACAGAATATTGCAACACGACGTGAGATAAAAAGTCAATAAAATCTTTCGAATCTTCAACTTGGAAAAACAATGAAAGATGATAAATTAGGTTGGCCAAAATGCTCGTACGGTTTTTAACGTTCAACTGGTATAATGGGGTCACGAGTGACCATTGTGAATTTCCATAATTGCATATGATATTAGCGTGAGGACGACGATATTCTTATCAACGTGAAAAAGTTAATATTGAAATTTGGGAAAAAGTAGTCTCTCTTGGATCACAGTGAGTTAATTTCGAGGAAAAGAAAGATTCCAAGTGTGCAAATGGTAAACATTATTGAAACTGAAACATTCTCCTGTGAATAAACTGAAATATATAAAAATACATAAAAATTCATTTGCGTGTCTAGAACATTTTAGTACTTTTTCTCGTACAAATAATAAATTTTGTAGTTTGTGTAATAATTGTCTCACAGTTATTCTAAACATTATTGAAACAAAAACATTCTCCTGTGAATAAATTGGAATATGAAAAATTAAAATGTACAAAAATATCTAAAAAGAATTGTTTACGTATTTAGAGCAATTTTTTAGTACTTTTTTTCGTATAAATTATTGTTTATATATCAATATTTAATATTAATTAGGCTATAATATTTAATAGTAATTATTGTAATATTATTTTATGTAATAATTGCCTTACAGTTATTTTTACATTTCATTTATTTAAAAATCTCTATTTTCGTTTCTTCTATTATTGTTATTTTTCAAAATATATACTAATTCTTTTTGCAGCGTTGTTATATTAACATATTTGAAGTAATATTACTTGACATTTAAGAAAGATGGTCACATCTGCAACAATTTTTCTTGTCCCAGTTATCAAAAAATTTAACTGAAATTTCCGGAATTTTCCAAAGAATAAATTATTCCAATTAATCAACAGAATTTCGTAAAATTTCACATAAATTTCTTAGATAGCTGAGCAATTGTCACAACGGTCAACTTTGTTTTTTTCTTTTTTTTTTTTAAATAAGCGAATCGCTATCGAATACGCAGAAATGTTCTTTAAATCTTTATTAAAAAGACATGAAAATGGTAATATTCTATAATTCGTGACTTTTCAATTGGAAATATCGAAAGGGTCAGTGTTATTGTTTCGCAACGTTAAAACGGCCGAGTGTAGATCGATTTAACGAGATGAAAATTATGTAGCAGAGAGAATGGACCTTTGATTTTCATTGTTCCAATTGCGTATATAATAGAGGAAATTGGGTTTTGTACAGTGTGCGATGATGGCGCGCAAGGATCGCCTAAATGATTTTTTGTTTCTCTCTCTTTGTCTCTCTTGCATTATTAAATTGCGTTCAATTGGTTTTTAAATGGTGCGCAGAGTTCTCGAAGTTCTATGGTAAAATTGAAGGTGGAATAAATGTGTTTAATTAGTCGGTTGAATGGATCCTGTCCAGAAGTTAATACAGGTGAAATGGTTAGGTTAGGTGAAATATGTAGAAGCAAATATATTTTCATATTTCCATTTCTGTATCATTATAATTTCACAATTTTTTTTTTGCTAATTTTGCTACATTATTCTTTCTGAATTTCATCTCATTTTCTAAATTGCAATAAAGCAATTTTTCACCTCGGAAAAATTTCTGCAAGCTTACATTTTTTGTCAAAATAAATTCGTATAGAAAATATAAATTTAAATATTGAAAATCAGCAAGAAGAAAAGGTTCAAGTTAACACGAATATTCATTATTATACAAAATTAAAGTAATCCTTTTATTCTAATCCACGCTGTCCTCAAAATTAAAAAATTATTCAGCAGATATTTTTCAGATATTTCCAAAATTCATGTCGTTAGTTTCTTAGAAATTCTTCAGAGAAATGGACCAAAGTGTATGTAGCAAATTAGAAACGTAACCTTCAGTCCTGCTTTCGAGATGTATTAATTAAGACGAAATCTCCTAATCAACCTCATTAACCTATAGACACGAGGATTTCACGAACAGCGGATTGCATATTTAATTACGGTGATTATGAAAGTGTGTGGTAGCTGCGCGGATAGTCGATAGTGGACGTCGTTAGCCTGAGCTTCTTTTTTTCCCGTGTTACTTATGCAACGAACGGCGGAGAAGAAAAGAGAAGAAGAAGAGAAAAAAAAAGATGAACACGAGAGTGAGAAAGTAGGGAAAAAATTGTTGAATAAAATCTCGGGGACGAAATTTCCCTAACCCGGGGGGGATCGGCTTTGCAATTCAATGTTTCCCCTCAATTTTGTGTTTATCTGGCATCGATTGCTTGTAATGCCGGTGTATGCAGGGTGGAAAAGTGTTTTCGAGCGCGGAGATTTTCATTCGAGATGAATGTTAACGAGAGTTTAAGCGGAGCGAACGAGTAAATAATTCTCTCGACATCGTCGCACTGCAGAGAATTTGCAAATTATTCTGTTTTCGAAAACCACTGGCTTGCGTGCTCGACGATTCGAACGTTTCCCGGGCAATTTTGAAATTTTTCATTTCGATCGAAAATTCGGTTCATTGAAAGATTCGAGACATTAACTAGCGTAATTCTGGGATGAATAATTACTATTATTATTTTTTGATTTATGAATTTATTTTTTGTTGATTACCTTAGAAGAAAGTAATTGAAGTTTGTATAAAAGTCAATTTTGGTGTGTCGATTCTTTAGTTCTCATTTAAATGTGTTCCAAAAAAAAAAAGTTAACCTGAAGGAAAATTTGAAAACTTCGAGAATTTAATTGAAAAGGGAATGAAAAATTCGAGAGTTTAATTTAGAGAAATTGGAAAGTTGAAAAATTAAATTGAAAATAAGTTGAAAATTTTTAGAATTTCATTTGAGAAAATTTATAAAAAATTCAAGAAAACATTGATTTTATGCAGTTTAATAACAGTTTATTAACTTTCTGGCCCACTTCTCGTTACAAGCTTTGATTTAAAAAATACAAAAGAAAATCCTACACTATTTTACTAATCGCATCGATTTTGAAAGCTGCAGCAACAAAGCAGCAACTAATTAAAAATAATTTGAACATATGAGAGAATTCGTTAAGCATTCATAACTAAAAGGAATTATTTACAAACATATAGTTCTAAAGTTATCTTTGTTACGAGATATAAAAATAAAAGGAGAAAAGATAAAAATAAAACACTTAAAAATTCTTATACATTTTTCTAATCTTTTCACAGAAAATTTCGTTAAAATCAGGTTTCACATATTATCTTAAAAATACAATACACAAAAATTCCATAAAAAATTTCACACATGGAAAAGAAGACGATAGAGAAAAATTCAAATTCCTCTTCAAACCAGCGCAAACAATCTCAAACCCTTAGAAGGTTTAGAAAACAGGCTGCGAATCAAAGAGACGAAATCGTCGAATCCTCGGCTTCCCTTCTCATTCAATTAATTATCTCGAATTTGATAGGAAGCAGGGGTAAGAGGGCGCCAAATTTCTTCAGGCGTGTTCTCCACTCGCGAGTTGATCCAATTTAATATGGCTAGCGCAGGAGACACGATCCACTTTCTTCTTCTTCAAGCTCTTTGTGTCTCGAATATCGAATCGTCCGTTCGCGGCTGAATGGCTGCACCGATCGGCTCGAAGCCGTTTCACCCTAACGAGCGGCTTTAATTTCTGCCCTCTTTCCGCGTCATTTGCCATGGAGAAGAGCCTCGATGAAAATCACGACAGGCTGACACGAATCTTCCGGCCTCATTCAGTTATCTGGCTCGCTGGCTCGAACTGGCGTCGTTCAACAGAGTTTTTCCTTCTCCTTTCCAAGGCTTTCCTTCTTTTTCATTTCGACCTCCTGGAATTTTGTATAATTGTTTTGAATGGTTTGAAAAGGATTCGTGTGCTCGATACAGTTTTGCATTATCTTAACCCTTAACCTTCCTGAACTTGCGTAATTTTTCACTACATAGTGATTAACGTCGGTCTCATGCATCGATTTTTAAATGATCGGAATATTGTACATATACCATACAGTTTCATGTAATTCATTTTTAATGTTCATTTGGTATTTTATAAAAAATACATAAAATGATTTAGAGAATTATTTATTGTTCTATTAGTCTATCGCTACGATTCTTAATAATTTGACTTGAAGCTACATACAGCAGAGAAACATTAAAAAATCAACTTTCTTTTTGTAAACTAAAAAGAAGTCTAACGAAATGTAAAGAAATAGAATGTGTTGAATTATGAAATTAGAAATTAATTGTTTTCAAACTTGGAAATATAAGAATCCCAGTATATCATGTTTGCCTGTTCGAAACTACAATTGTACTTTGTTTTTCGGTTTTCCTTTGAAGAAAAGTATGGACAGTGTTTAATTGTTATTCCAGCAGTCCGAATTTATTGCGTGATCTAGCGATTGTTTGATCGCCTGAACTTTTTCCTCAATACAATTTAACTCACGTAAATTTAGACCTATTTCGCCACGACGCTCTTGGCTTTATAATTTTCCCTTCTTCGTTTCTGAATACTGTTACTAACGCTTTTCTAATAATAATGCCCTGTCGCACCCTCAATTTTCATACTTCATGCCCTCAGTTCTACTTCTGAAGGGTCAAATAAAATCCCTTATGCAGGGGTTGAGTCGTTGGATGGGAGACCGAAACTTCCAATGAAAATTAAGGTCTTGTGACCTTATTCTTATGGTTAATGATACGTTAGAGTTGACAAATAATGCAAAAAATATAATAATTTGTATCTATTATTTTAGTATATTATGAATAATTAATTAAATAGTAATAGTGAAGTGACTTTGGAATGAAAAATGTAACTTTTCAGAAAGTACTTTTGGCCAGTGTGTATTGTCCAAAAATTCTAAAACTGTACCCATTCTGTAAAGATAATTTTTTTATCCAATTGAATGGGAGACTCATTTTTATATGCTAGCTGTAAATAATTGTTTTAAATTGACCTTTAATTGATTATATACCAATTTTTAGTTAGAAGTCCTCTATCTTGAATTCAAACTAAAGTTAGAACAACAATACAAATTTGATGGACGTATAAATGTTTTTTCTGTCACACCTTAACCATAATCTACATCACAAGTGAGACTCGTTATTATACAGCAAGGGATTAACTCACTTGGTTTACGGGCGTTTTTTAGGTGAACGTGAAACTGAGTTTTTCTTCGAGGAATCGATTTATCAGAGACAATTGAATTGTATATTGTTGGCTTGCTTACAAATTCGGATATATTTTCGTATCATTTTATTAATAAAAGTGAGGAGAATTTGCTGGAATATAATAGCAATTGTGTCTGTAATTTCGCTCGTAAAATCCCAAATGCGTTAAATGATCCCAAATGCCTAAGATGTGATTTTCCATTGCAGTTATCGCAGTAACTATAGACTTTCTAGAGTTTCGACACATTCGAGTTTCTCAAGTACTCTCATCCACATTTCTGAATAGTTTCTCGATTCACGATGATATTCCAAACATCTCTTATCAGGTATACCTTTCACTCGCACCTATCGACGAAGCTCTAACGTTAACGTTGAATAATAAAACACAGAATGGACACTGAATCTAAAACGCAATCTTCGATGTAGTAACACGAAACGATCTTTCTTTTGATCCTGCTGACTCAACATGGACCTTAGATCATGATCCACTTATCCCAAGGGGTAATAACAACTCTTCCTGTCTATGTTTTTCGTCGGCCTGATTGCTGCCCTTGCGAAGATAACGCGGCTTTATTTCGGAACAGTGTTCCGTGAAGCGGATGTTTAGTGCTCGACCATGATTTATCGACGTGGTATAGCGAAAAGGACAAAGAAAGCAGAATAGTGTATGAAACAACTTGGAAAATTGGAATTTTGTCGTTTGAGTTGAGAGTATCAACGAAAGATTGTATATCGTTGGAAATTTCTCAATCTTAGCGTTTAAGTTTGTGTCAGTTGGTAGTGATAGATACTAGATACTAGTATTATTATCATTCTTTGAAATCTTTTTTAAGGATACAGAAATAGTTGTGTAATTCTTGCACGAAATTAAAGTCGAATAGAAAAAGATGCAAAAGAACGATTGTTTCAAAACGATTGTTTCTAAATTAACTATAAGAGATTAGCTAAATATGTGGAAAATCGTTTCGAATTGCTGGTTCATCCGAGCGAAAAAGGCCTTGACCGAAAAGTGTTAATAAAAGCTGAAGAAGATTCCTGAAAAACAATGGTAACAGTTTCTGCAATTGAAGACCGTTGAGAAAAGTGTATAGAATCGTGTAAAAATTACATTCGTTTTTAAAAGAAGGCAGAATGTATCTAAAGCTTCATTTGAAAAAGGACATTTCATATGCAGCAATTTAATGTATGTATGTACATACCCAATTTCTGTGATTATGATAGAAAAGGTAGGCCTAAAGAGATACGACTTAATGAGATACGTATTCATTCTCAGCTTTTACACAGTATACGTGTCTTCAGAACGATACAAGAATCCTGGTAGCATGATACAAAGTCATCCATCTTGAAGGACGATAACCAGTCTCGTGTTGCAACATTTTATCACAAGGGCTATCTGGAGCTAATATTATTTCACCAGCTTCTGGTGATGCTCCATAGAGCTCAGACTCATCCTCGACAGCTTCTTGAAAAGATTTCGCGAGGAAGTATCACAGTTTCGATCGACGAAGACGATCCATCATCTTGTCGCGATTTTACGGGGTAGTTTGGATTTCCATAGGATCGATCCGTGTGCTCCTTTGTTACTGTTGAGTGTGCATTCTTCGTTGATGTTCTTACTTTAGGAAAATAATTGAGAGGTTGGAAGAGAGATAGGCATTCGCGAGGAACACTGAATTTTAGTACGAAATTCTGAAATATTTGATTCAAAAGACGATCTTTGAATTCTTAATATTTATTATACTTTCCTTTAATTTTTTCTGCTTTGAATTCTCAGAATTTTTACACTATTTTATTTAACCCCGTGTAACACGATTTTTCTGTGTTTATAAGAAGAAAAATTATAGTTGATTACAATTTTATACATTTTGATAAGCAGAGCAGTTAAAATTTAAAGTAACAAGTTGTAAAATAAGAATTAGTGTATTAGTATGAAGAAATTGATTCGTAACAATGCAATAATATAGCAATAAACGAATGAAACGTGAAGTATAAAATATAGATAAATGAATGTGTTGAAGTCATACGACGCTATAGAAGGTTAATTTTTGTTTAGGAATCCGAAAGAGCTCTTAAGAGACTTTCAATTGCAATAAATATTGTATTTTCATCTAAAAAGTAGCTGTTCATTTCTCTGAATACATGAAAGACGAACAATCAGTTAGTACAGTATATATCTTTACTCTGAATGTGAAGAAACAGAAAAGCTATTCAAATTTCTTTTTAAACTATAATAATGAAATATTCATAAAATTAATAATATATAAAATACAAAAATTAAATTAAAAAATATATATGAGTATAGAAAGTAACCATAAAATATTATTGTTAAAAGAAAGTTTATAAAAATAATATTTGGACATTTTGATAAAGAAATTAACACAATTTATGTTCTACCTTAATCCCTTTTTTTATCATTTTTTAGTTACTATATATATCAACGTCAACTATTCACTGTTCTAGTACCGTGTAAAATAAAATAAAAGTCAGGATATTATAAATTATTTGTATCTGGTAACCGTCAGCATTAAATTAAAACTGAAATTTGAGCAAAAATGCAAATTTAATGGACCCGCTGCGCGAGTGCAACTGATAAGGCTAAATTCAATATAACGTTAGGTTAAAATATAAATTTTAACCTTAACCTTAACCACATCAACCTAAATTAAATATAAAGTTAAATCTAAGGAAACTAAATCACTTTCTTTTTCAATTGAATCAAACGAAATTCGATCAGTTGAAAGCTTAATAATATCAAGCTTTCTGGGAATGATCATCATCAGAATATGCACAGAAATTTCTGAAACGTTTCATTTTTCTTTCCTCTTTGTTGTTTCATTGTTATTAGATAGATTGTATGTAAAATATGTGAAAAAAAATGGTTATTAACTTGAAATTCATTTTATTAACTCTTCTTCAAACTTATATAAACGTGAAAAGATTCAGAATCCCGGTGGATCTACCTATAATATTCAAAACCCTTCAGAATTCAAAATCTCAACAACGCAGTTCTTCAACAGACTAAACACCCTCGTAGACCTGAAAAACCAACACAAAACACCATCACTGTCCTTCAACATAGAGTCATGTAGGCTTCTCCAAAGAATTTGTCCGTCATCTTTCCCTTGCGTGGCTGACGAGCCGCACGGAATTGTCTGACGATCGTCTGGCCAGCTGTCTGCAGTCCCTCGAAGGGGTTCGCTCGGTTGACAAAGCAATTTCACGTCCGAGTTGCAAGGCGATCCGATGAGTTTCCGTGGCTTCTTTCCCTGCTCCCTCTCTAGCACTCACTCATTCCTCTCCCTTTCTCCCCCCTCTCTCCCTGTCCACCCTTCTCTCTTCCTCTCTGTCTCTTTCACATCCCTCTTCTCTTATCCTACTCTCTTTTTTTCTGTTCTCATTCCACTCTCCCTCATTCTCTCATTCTCTCTCATTTTCTCTCTTTCTCTCTCACGCTCTAGCTCTCTCTCGCTCTCGCTAACTTTCGCTCCCCCCCTCTCTCTCTCGCTCTGACTCCCCCACTCCCCTCTCTCTCTCCTCCCTCTCTCTCGCTCTGACTCTGTCTCCGCTCTCTCTCGCTCCCTCCCGCTCTGACTCTCTCTCCCTCTGACTCCCTCTCTCCCTCTCTCTCACTCTGATTTCCTCTCTCCCTCCCCCTCTCGCTCTGACTCCCTCTCTCTCTCTCACTCTGATTCCCTCTCTCCCTCCCCCCTCTCTCTCACTCTCTCTCTGTCTGTCTCTGTCTCGCCCATTTGCTCAGTGTATCCCTATCTCTGGGCAGGCCAAGTTATTTGCTCGAGGATTCGCGCGACTCGCATTAATTGCAGGGCAAACACGTGGCACGCTTCGCTTGCTTGACAATTTGCTCGACGACGGGCTAACTGGGCCACGCTTCCGGGACGCTTGGAGCAGAATTAGAGAGATAGTGGGTTTTATCGTCGTTGCTCTGGGGTTAATTGGTCTTTTGGATACTTTCGAGTGGCTCGTTTGACCGGTTGGCTTATACTAGTTATTATGTAGCTGGAATATCTTGAACTTTACGTTACTGTATTACTTTTACCATCAATTGTAGAAAATTTTCTATTTTAAGTGGAGAAAAAAGTATTGTTTAATCTTCAACTTGATTTGTGTGTTTCTTGTTGTTAGTATCTGTGTTTTGATTTACGTCAATATTTTCTGCAAATAGAAATTAATTAAAGTCAACTTGCAGGGTTTTAGTGGGGCTATCGAATGAAATTTTTTCAATGAATTCTTCGACATATTTCTGCAATATTTTATAAAATTCAAATTAGAATTGTGAATAGTAATATGTTAAAAAATAGCAATTATTTTACTGGGAGATTCGAACCGTAAGTGTTTATACCACTGAAGTGATTAAAAATACTTAGAATTAGACTTTTATGCAAGTTCATATCTTTAACAATATAGTAAAAAAAGTTATATATTTGATAGAAAATTATTTCACCTACCAGCTGTCATAAAAACCACTATAATTTGAACATTTTTGTATTTTTTCATCTTACCTGTATTTTGTGTAATTTTAGACCTCGAAATTTTCTATAAATTCATAAAAATCTGCAATCTACTCGATTGTTTTTTTTCCCCGTCACATTTCTAATTCGTTTCATTCTATTTTACATTGTCCACGACAAAAATTTCCAAATCTTTCTTTAAATATACCAGACGACAATACAGAATCTGTCCACGTGTGTTCACCTAACCACAAAGAAAGAAAAAGAGGGAAAGGAAGAAAAAAAAGAAAAGATACCCGACCAATGTTGCTAGCCACTGATCCACAAAACCCATCAAAGATCTCGATCCGGTCTAGAAGAGAGAATTGAAAGACGAGGATCGAGTATCCTTCCCTCAGAAGAGCCTGTAATCCGTAAGTTCGCAGGAAGTGAATAATACAGGAGGTCCGGTGGTCTGGCTGAACCGGATACTGGCCAGGGGATGAAACTACCTCTGTATATCCGGCGAATATATGAAACTCAACTCCTGTACATCGTTCCTTCATGTCGTTTAGACATTTTTAAGAAATTTTCCTTTCTCCTCGAATATCGATCTGCGTTTCCTGACTTCGACTACATACTTGTGGACACTTTGTGGGATGAAAAATCGCATACTTTTACCTTGTAAGATCTTCTTTTTTTTTTTTAAGGATGAATGCATTGATTGTTTTGAGAATAGTCGTGAACGTATATGGAAACTTCGAGATAGAATTGAAGAGTAGTAATTTTTATTTTATTTTAATTGTTAATAAAATTTTATGATTGAGTATATTAATCTCTCGAGTACTGTAGACGCATATATTCGTCTGGCGCAAATTATTAGCATGAACGATGGATTCATACATACATTTCTCAAGATCGAATATTCAGATTTGTTCTAATTTAACTTCAATTTATGACACTTTTAAAACATTAATTTCCTTAAGAAAAACAGTACACGCTGAGGAAAAGAAAAATATTTAATTTAATTGAGCATACATAAAGAATTAAAACTGTGACTTAATGACATAATTAAGGAAAGTATTCCATCCACATAGAGCGTTTGACTTTGAAATATTCCGCACTCAAAGGGATAAAAAATTTCATACTGCTGTTGAGAAATATCCAGAAACATGATTGAATAAACGAACTACTAATATTTCTATTAACGATTTGTCTGATATAATTTATTATCGAAGATCAAGTAATTTATCATAGAATTACTAGTATTGCTATTATAGCACGAGGAATAATCCTTTTGTAGCATCATCAAATGAAAAGTGATAATATGACAATTTGTATTCCTGCTAGTAGAAAGTATTCAATTACACCAACTGTGAAAAATTATAATTGTAACTATTTCATATGCAGTTAATATTACAGTTTAATATTACAAATAGTCCAAACAACATTCACTCAACGTGCACTCTGAAGTGTTTAACCATTTAACTGATTTCATCTTTCAAACAGAAATCGAACCTCTCTAGTTAATAATTAAAAATTAATAATTTATGAATAAATAAGCAATCGTTTTCGAAGTATTGGCTAGCAAATAACGAGTTAATTCTTTTTCTCTAGATAATAGACTAACGAACGTACAAAGTAAAATGTTTTGTATATTAGGTGTAGAAATAAATTTTTCCCGATTGAAATCACATGATCTACACAGGCATCTGAATAGAATTATTCTAAAATATAATAGAAAAATGGTGGTAGATCATCAATAATAATGGAAATTACATACTTCGATGACTGATCTATTTGTTTTTAAATAAAACTGGGATTGTACCCAGAAATCGGAAAAAATGAATTCCCATATCAAACAATATTGAATAAAATGAAAATTTTCTTGAACGAAAAGTATACATTCCTATGAGAATTCGAAACATTTCGAATATTTTCCATCGTATCGCAAACACAACGCAGCGCTAATCTCACAAAGAATAGAAACGGTCTCCAGAAATGATGAAAAACTAAACTGACTATGTAACTTCTGAGTCACACAATAATTATACAGCGTTAAATTCCTCGCCAACTCTTTAACACTCTCTTCCACACAAAACCACCTAACCAAACCAAAAAATCCTCAAGCAGTATAAAAGCAGTAAAGTAAAAAAAGAAGAAGAAAAGAAAACAGTCCTCGGAGAATCCCAAGTAACCAAGCAGAGAGCATCTTATCGACTAAAGACCGTAGCGAAGGATTTTCGCTATAAATATTCGTCAAAGGAAGCGGAGCGCGTCTCCTTTCACAGTGTCTTTTCTTACCATCCCGCGGTGCGATCCTGCGGGACTCTTTGATCTGCCATTCTGTCTCTCAAACAGATATGACTGGCAGCAAAGCCATACCCCTTTCACCTCTCTTGCACGGAAGTTTATGAATTATCTTACAGGCGAACGTGTTTTACCTTGGTAAAAGGTCCCTATACTTCCGACCTGAATCTTTACGATCAGATTGAAGAAGGATCCTAGGCGATCGTGATAGAAAAGGGGATCTTCTTTATCGTCGTGTTTTCCCTTTGAGGTATCAAACCACAGAATTAAAGCCCAGAACTTGCATCTGATCCCACGTTACCGCTGGAGAATTGTTGGTTAAATGTGTTTACGGCGTTGGAAGGATTTTAATAATCCACCTTGAGTTGTGTAATGTAGAGGCTGGTGTAACTAGAGAGAGGTTTTAGGTGAATGGAGAGGGAAAGGTCTCGAGTGCGGTTCAGTGGGTCGACTAATGAGGGATTGGACTGGTTGGGTGTGGATTTGGGGAGTTTGAGTTGTTGCACATGGGTTTCGCTGACTGGGGAACTTCCGGGTAATCTGGAAATTCCGATTTTTTTTTTTTTAAACTTTGCAGATTTACAGATAACTTCGATAGAAATATTATGCGATACTCTTTTTTATTTTTTCCGGCTTGCTGGATCTTCAGAGGGAAAACACTGCTTGTCCTTTTAGCTACGGCTGGACTTTCCGTGGAGCATTCTTTTCTTTTTTTTTTTTCTTTATATAGTATTTCTCACGCAATTGAAACAGGTTTTATCTTGTAAACGATTGGAAATAGAAGAAACTGTTATAGATCGAAGTTAAACGATGTCGAATGCTGCATAATATGCAAATCACTTGATGCACTTTCATGTATCGGTTCTGAATTATTTCGGCAAGTGTTTTGGAATACCTACGTTATACTCCGTGACAATGTTTGTAACTCCGTTGTATGAAGCGGTTGCTTGAAGTATTGATCACTGTAAGATCAAGATTTCCATCGCTAAGTATTCATTATTCATGCGCGATTGTTTGACGAGTCAGTGTTTCACAATCATGCTATTTGCGAATAAAGAAACAGTTTATATGTTCGTTTTATTTATCGAATGCAATTAAACTGGTACTCAGACTGCAAGGCTGTATCGAGGAACCTATCCTTATTTTTACAAACAGAAATTTAATTTAGAAAAAAATAATTCTGAAAATTTGTAGCTAACATAACTTCTTAAGTAGCAAGTATAGGGCATAATGATGTTAATGCCTTTATGTATACATAAGAACTGCATTAATCGACATTAATGGAAAAACCTAGATTTCTGTTTGAAAAAAGGGGGCTGTTACATTTTTTTGATGCGCCGATGCACGAAAGTGCATAAAATTATTTGCATATTGTCCGATACTATTTAACTTTGATCTGTAATAGTTTCTTCTATCTTTAACCATGTAGGAGGTACAATCTGTTCCAGTTGCGTGGGATACTGTGTATTTTTATTTGTATTTCATTTTTTTTTATTATTATTATTTCTTGTTTGACTGCGCGTAAATAATATAGCACTGCAATTTGTGCCTGCCAGTGCTTTCCACTATACGATTACATTAGACACTTACAGATGAATAAACTATAATTTTTTAATAGAGTTTGAAAAAAAAAAATAAGATGATACGAATATATATAGTTTAATATTTAATAATACAATTGTGTATGACAGAGTGAGCCACTGTATTGGCGTACCGCTCAAAAAGATGACATACGCAAAAGTCACTATAGATTAAAGGTTAAATGTGTGTTTTATTATTTTTCTCTGCATCGTGAAAGCTGCAGTAGATATGAAGAAATTGTTCCAATGAAAATTGTACAATGAAATTGTTATTGTTTTGACAAAATCATCCTCCTCAACCCTTTATTTTAATACTTCGACTATAACGTAAAAATTTGCGCTTGTTGTTGGTATTTTTCACACGTTTGCAATCTTGCGTAGGCTAAACGGTATGCTTGAAGATAAAAAGTCGAGCGAATTTGAAAACCAGATGGAATAAGCGTGTCCTCATCTTCGATTTTCAGATTTGCTTTTGTTAATCGTTATTAACGTAAAATTTAAGAATATCAATGTTAATTTAAAAAAACTTGATAAAATAAACGAAAATCAATTTACCCATCGAGTAAATCTCGTTCTTTTATTCTGGTTGTGTGAATAAAGTCACAAATTGTTAAGAATTGACGTAGTATTTTCTTCTGTTTTCTTTTCTCTTAGATTTCCTTTTCCATTGTTTGCTGTACGTATTATTAATCAATTTATAGTATGGAAAGCTCTTTTGCAAAGCTTAATTTGTTCGCATATATTTCTTCGCTTTCATTTTCTCTAATTTTTATCACACGTATTTAATTTGATGAAAATGAAAGAAAAAGGAAAGTTGATCTTTTCTTAAGCATGTACTAATTTCCTTTTTCTCGTTTGTGAATGTTTCAGAGGGGTAGCGACGAGCTTCTGTCGCAAAGTGGAGCAGTTAGCAATGGTGCTGCAATGAGTCCACAACCACATCACGCGGCCGACAACAACAATGACGCCAAGAAGGTGAGTCACCGAAGTATTCTGATTAACAATTTACATGCCAGTAGCTCTCAAGTGTCTCGAATTCATCTAACTGGGTTGGTTAAATAAAAGAAAATATACTCTACATTGATAGAATCGCAAAAATTGTTAGTTTTTGAAGCTTCCTTCTTCAAGTGTTCTCAAATAATCAATAACTACGAATTTAAAGTGATAGTTTTTATAATAGGGAGAAGATACCTCCAAACTTGCGTAGAATTAAAAACTAGGCATTGTGAAGTATTTTATTAAGCATATAGTTAATTGTGCTGTAAGAAGAAACGTGAATTTTTTGATGTTTCGATGCAATACACCATTACAATTTAAGAATTTGCGTTTTGAATAGTGTTTTAGGGATTACTTTAACAAATGACATAAGTGGAAAATTTGTTTCAGACATGGACGAATACAGATTCGTTTATCTGTTTTCAAATTTAATTGAAACGTAATTCAGTGGTAGTAGCCAACTAGAATTTAAAAACATCTTCAAAACTAACTCAGTAATCGCTTCAGTGAACTGAAAACTTTCTCTCAAAAAATGAGTAAATACAAAACGAAACCAATACCAAGCTTCATCTTGCCTCTTCTTAAAATAATACATTACTGAAGTGTTATTCAAGAAGGAATTGGTGTTAGAAAATATCAGTGCAATGCGTAACTATGATTTCCAAACTTCTTCAAACCTAACCCAAAAATTAAAACAAAGAAAGAATGAACAAATACAGAACAAAGCCAATACTACTATTCATCTATCTGTTCTCAAATTAATGTATTATCTAACTTTAATTCAGGAAGGAACTCGAATTTGAAATGCCTTATTGCATTGCATAACTATGATTCTCAAACTTCTTCAAATCTACCCAAGGAATTAAAAGAAAAAAAGAATAAACGAGCAGAAAATGAAACCGATACTTAGATTCGTGCATCTACTCTCAAATTAATGCATTACTGAACTGCGATGCAGGAAGGAACTCGAATTTAGAAAGTCTCAATGCAATTCATAACTGTGTTTTACAAACTTCTTCAAACCTAACACAAAAATTAAAAAGAAAAAACTAAATAAATAAACATTGAACGAGGGGTATACTATTATTCAAGTACTTATTCTTAAATTAAATCATTATCGAACTGTAATTCAGAAAGGAACTCGAATTTAAAAAGTCTCAATGCAATGCATAAGTATCATTTCCAAACTTCTTCGAACGTAACACAAAAAACTGAGAAGCAGAAAAAATAAATAAACATAGAACGAAGCCAATACTAAAATTCATCTACTAAAAGTTTTAGTTTTCATTAGCTTTTTTAGATAGTGACACAAAAATTCACACATCAAACATATAAATATCCTTTTCGTTCTCGTTTCAAAAGATCATTCGTCTCTTGAACCTCACTAAAACTGAACATCCCTCTTTCTCTGCAACTTTTCAATAAAATCGCTCGTTTTCCACAAAACCATCCTTTCTGTCTCTCTACCTTTTTGCCTTGAATATGTACAACGAGAACAGGAAGCCTACCTCTGGTGGAAATTCGGACACGTTAGGTGCATTGAAATCGGAGCAAAGAGGAGCCACATCCTCTGGCCTACTCGATCTTCTGCGAGTGACAAAAAAAATTTTGTCAAAAGGACGACGTCGATCAAAGGAACTATGGATCGCTTTTCTTTGCTTGTAGAATCGTTCTTTTCAAACTCTGCATTCTGCTACGGTTAATTATATTCCCTCCGTGCGACAAAAACGCGGTTAATCAGTTCTGGCTGCTTCTATACGAATGAACGAACGCGAATTGAAAGAGTTCGAAGGTGGTTCGAGTGGCCATTGATGGAAATGATGAATGGAGATCTGTATGCTTTGATTGAGGCGCATTGTGGACGGTGAAATATGGATTTTGTGAAGTTGCGCGGTATTTTAGCCACCAAAATCCAAACTAAATTTTCAAATATTCATTGAGACTTATTTTGCATAAAGAGAGAAACTGAAAATCGTGAGAGTTGAGAAAAGGAAAGCCTCGTCGTCGTTAAAATCTTAAATTTTAGCGAAATTTAAATATTTTCAAATATTATTTAGGGTAAAAATCCGAAAATTTGCAGGAAGATCCCAATTCAGCTTAAAAATTCTAAATTTCGTGTAATTTTATTCGTCAAGGTCCACAATTGTTGCGAATTCTTACTTTTCCTTGTATATATTTCTTTATTTAATGTCGATACTATCATAATTTAGCCTTTCCTGTCTTATTTACTATTTTATTTTCAGAAAAGTATTTAAAAAATTTCAAGCTTCTCAGATATTTTAATTAAATGAAATAAAGGTAAAAAGCAAATACTATTTTCGTTTAAGCTTTCTTAGGCGAAATAATTTTATACGAGTCAATTTAATAAATATATAGAATGTTTAGTAATCGAAATAAAATCAGTTTCACTCGCGGAACTTGAAGACACGTCGAAAAATTTGTCACGTTTTGTATACCGAAAAATACGGTCGATAATAGAAACAAACAGTCCGTGTTTCTGTCAAAATGTCACAGCTGTATTTTAGCGTTATCGAAACAATTCGGAACAACCATGACAGCTACATCAAAATATCACTCATCACTCGTTCAATTTTTCTGTCAATTTCATTCGAACATTCCGAAACTTGTACTATCGAAAAGTTACCAAAAATTCAAATATACACCTATAATACAAAATAACAAATCAACCGCGTGGAAATTGTTAAACATTTGTTCCTCCACTGTCAACCACAAAAACTGATAACAAATTGTCCCAACTGGACTTCGCGACGAAAATTAATCGAACACACCTGTTGTTCACCGACGATACGAACCGAAGGAAACAGAAAAAAAAGGAACAATTTTACTAACGAACATTAATTATCCTTCCACCTTCGATCAACCTATAAAAGAAAAGAAACGTTTATCAAAAACATTGAAGCTCCCGTCAATGGTTCCGTAAAATCGTTTCGATTTTCGTTTTGTCGAACATCTCGAATTTCCCCTTGGCCGTTCACATAAACTCGCGTGAAAAAATGTATTTTTCAGAGAGAGAGAAAGGGTGAAAGAAAAAAGGAAAATTTCGCTACGTCAACGGGGGAAATATTTATTATTGTCAGTCACGTGTGACGTAGCCATGCGGAGGAACGAAAAAATGTCGGAAGTTTAGGCGGACGATAGACGCAGCTGTGTGCTCGTAAGCTCTGCGGATGATGCACGTGCGCCGGGTGCATCAAAACTTGCAACCCTCGTTAATCATTCGCCTACATGCAGGGAAAAGGGAGCGGAAAAAAAGGACCAGGGTCGTACAAGTCGTGTGTTGACTGAAAGGTTTTGATTCTTGCCTTTTCCAATGGCCGTTCTTCGCTGTGTTCGTATTTGTTTCAACTAGAATGGAGTTCTAGTTACACGGTTGTTATGTCATCGTTGAATTCATATCTTAAAATTGGATATTACGAATCTCTGATGATTTTATTAAGCGTAGGTTTGAATATGAATGTTTTAAAATTTTGAGCAGTCTCAGATAATTTCTGAATAATTAATTTTAGGTAAGTAGAATTGCGATAAATTGCACATTTAAATTTGCGCTTCTCAAACATCTGCAAACTTGGGATAATATCAGTCAAACTCTATAAATATTAGACTTGGATATTTAATAATCGTAAACAATTAAAGTCACGTCCTGCAAGTTTAAACCGCTTCGCACAATTGCAATCACAATTCTGTTAATCCTATATTTGAGCTTTCTTTTCTAAAATTTAACACTCAGATATTAATGATCATAGAGAATGAAAACAACCATCAATCCTGCCATTGAACTTACATTTCTTCATTTCAAACAATCTCAAACAGTTGCAATCGTAATTTTATTGATCTCATGTTTAATGAAGTCACTTAGATTTTAATAACCATAGAGAACTAAGATAACTGTTCATTCTGCGATTGAATTTACATTCTTCCAGCTCAAATAATCTCAAACAGTTACAAACCAAAAACAGTGACAGATATTAATCTGCTATCTAGAATTTCCTTTTCTGAAAATCAACGCTTAGACTTGAATGATCTTAGAAAACTAAAATAACCATTAAACGATTATTCTGTTTAAACAACTTCAAACGTTTAATAACCTAGGATCATTAACACATTCACGGCGGTTCTGTAATTCGTATACAGTGTCATTAGGCGGCTCTATTATTTGTACGTTTTTCCGTCGGACAGCGCTACTAATTCGATATCTCTTATTTTTCATAATAAGTTGATAAAGGTTGATTCGAATAACCGAATAGTAGTTTGAAAATTATTTCATTATTTGTTTCACCACTACAGGTTTTTATTATCTTGTAAATTTTTGTTTGTAAGTGACATTTAACTTTGTATATACATTATAACCTGTGAATATTTCAATTTTTGTAGGATTTTAACCCATTACAAGAGTGGATCTTGCAGAAATGGATGATTTATCATATAATTAATGTCTTATCTTCGTCTATTTTAAGATCTTTTGTTATCAGAAAGACTGATGTACATCGATTAGCTTCATTTGAACCACCCATGGTACAAATCTACTCTATGGGGAAGCTATGTTTGTACCACTGATGGTACCTGCCGGCATAAACCTGTTGAAGACACAATTTTATAAATTGCACGTTTGAAACGCCGAAAAATTCCCAAATCTCGAGATTCCGTTTTGAACAGGGGGTTTCTCGTCACCCCAGAGAAGTAGTTCACGCGTATTCAGCGAATTTTTCGCGCGTGTGAGAGGCTCGCAACAACGACGCGTCGCCGTCGTGGATCGTTAACGGCAAAGGAGTGAGAGACGGACAGGGACAACGGGGGGATTCGGTGACAAAGCCGCGCCACGTTCTCAGCTTTTACTTTGAAAATGTACACGCTCTACTTTTCGACGCTCTCTCTCTTCGTCTCTTTTTGGCGGCTTCATGATAAAAAAAAAAAAAGGAAGAAAGAAAGAAAAAACGCGCGCGAAATTGTTAGCGGCCTCGAAATATGAGCGGCACGCGTGCGCTCGCGAGTCTACGATGCGTTCCCCTTTTGTGGACGTCTACCTTTTTAGTTTGGACACGTTTGAATGGCTCTCTCATTCTCGAAAGCGTTTTTTATTCTTCTCCCTTTTGGTGTCACACGCTTTGTTAATGATAGAATATTTTAGATAGAGTATTTTTGTTATTGTTACTGATAGAATGTTACAGAGTTAGGGTGCACTGTTTGTTTGTAGCTGTTGGATGTAATTTTTGGAGAGAATTAATTGTAGAATATTTTGGTATAAATAATAATACTTTTATCATTTTTAATAATCTATCAAGGCTTCATTCGAGTTAAATTTGAAGAATAGAGTATACTATTTGTTTGCAGCAGTTTGATGTAATTTTTTAAGGAAATTAATTGTGAAATCTTTTGATCCAAGCAACTTTATTATTTTTACTGGTAGACTTTGTTGGGTTTGAATTCGAAGATTAAGGCACACTATTTGTTTGCAGCAGTTTGATGTGATTTTTGAAGGAACTTAGAAGTATTCGATCCAAAATATTTGAAAACTATCATTTTTGCTGATAGACTTTGTTGAAATTGAATTTGAAGGTTAGAGGGTATCGTTGATTTTTAGCAGTTTGATGAAACTTTTGAGGGAAATTAATTATAGAACATTTTGGATCGAGTACTTTTGTCGTTTCTACTGATTGACTTTGTTGGAGTTGAATTTGAAGATAGAAGCACGATGCTTGTTTGCAGCAGTTTGACGTTGTTTTTCTATAAAGAAAATAGTAATGATTGTTGAAATTATTTTAAATTAATTTGTTTCCCATGAGGCAAGGAAAAGCATATTTTTTTAAATATCTACCAGTGATCTATAAATTTACATTAATTCAAGCAAATATATATTTTAAACCTAGTCAAACCTAATATTGCTTAGCCTAACCGTGAAATTTGTTCTATCTAAGATTTAATTTGAATTTTCAAGCTTTCCTCGAATGTTAACATTTCTAAATAAACTTTTAACTTTACAAAATGAATATATCTACGAATCAGTGTAATAATTGTCTAAGAAGAATGCATTGAAAGCATTAAAATTCATTACACAGCGAAGCATCGTTTTCAGCAACGACAATGCATGTTCTCGGGCATCGAATCAGGGCCACCGTGTATTTATCCGCGGCGCAATAATTGAAGTCAAAAGCGAATCGAGTTACGCGGGCTTAATACGCGCATTATTTCCGGCTACGCTCGAGGCGGTCGCTTTTAATCGGGAAGTTTAATTCAATCCCACGGCCTCGCTTTTACTTTAAACCGATTTCGTGATCGCTCGCTTCAAAAACAGGAATTAAAACGTACGCGAACTCTACGGGGTTGATTAGAGGGATTTGCGAGAACTTGAGTGCTCTATGAGAAATATTCTTGTTCAGATCAAAGTTAAAGAATAAATTGCTGGCTGATTCGAGAACTGTTCAAACACCTCAAAAAAATTTCCAAATCCAATAATTCCAAAATTCATCATCGTGTACGAAAAAATGAAACACCCTAGATTAAACTATTTTCAGTTTCCAAAATTTCCACTCAGAGTTTCACATTTCCCATATTTCCAAAATTCACGTTAGCCATCAAAATTACAGGGCAAAAAAAAGTTGAGTAAACAAAAATTCAACACTATGTACATAAGATGAAATTTGCTACATTAGATCCTTCATCGTTTTCAAAGTTTTTTCTTGGTGTTTCACATTTCCCATACTCCCAGAATAAACTTTAACCACCAAAATGGCATAAAAAATTTGATCTTGAGTAAATGAAAATTCAACATGGTGTACCAAAAGTAAAATCCCTTAGATTCAACCATTTCTGGTTTCCAAAGTTTCTACTCAACATTTCACATTTCCTGTATTCGCAAAATACACTTTAATTACAAAGATTGTAGGGCATGAAGAGATTTTGAGTAAACCAAAATTGAACACGATTTATCGAAAATGAAGTCCCCCAAATTTAACCATTTCTGGTTAAATCTCCAAACTTTCCTTAGAAATTTAACTTGCATAAAACAAAATTCAAAACTACGTACGAAGGATGAAGTCCCAAGAATTGAACCATTTCTGATTTTCAAAGTTTCCACTCAGGATTTCACATTATCTGCATCCTCCAAAATACACTTTAATCACCAAAATTACTAGGCATGAAGATGAAAAGGAAACTTGTGAAGATGGTCGATGCGGGAATGTTTTGGGTGACTTAGAAGGGACACCATGAGTACCTGCCCTAATATCGTGAGTGCCGTTTGGGCACTCTGGTTTATTAGGTGGACAACGGCTCTCCTTTGTCCCAGTTCCTTTTTGATGTGCCATTTTCTGCCTCGTTCCGTCCCATTATCCACAAATGGTGACCGTGTTGCGCCACTAATTCGCGCGTGAGTGCGTGACTTTCACCTCGACGAAAGAAGAAAAGGGTGCACGTTAAGGTCTCGTTAAAAGATGTTAGAACGGAGTCAATTACTGAACATTATTTCTTCTTTTCTTTCTTTTTTCTGCTTCTTGTTTTTCTATTTCCTTTCCTCTACCTTTTTCCACGTTCTCTCTTCTTTTGAACCGTCTCTCAGCTTCCCCCTGGGAGACGTTGTTCACTTCAAGGCGTTGAAGTTTCTGAAGTTCTTTTCAGTTTCACAAGTGAAGTAAGAGTCGATGAAGATGTTTGAAAATGGTTTCTTTAATGTCGCAGAGATAGTCAATTTTATTAACTGGATTCGTAAGAATTTTTATTCATTCCTCGCGAGAATCTAGCTCTTACTTCTTACGGTAATACCGAATGATCCTATCTGAAGGAAGAAGCTACCTAATACATCTTTTTTCTTATTAACACTTTGACTGCCACATTGGTCATATATGACCGGCCATGGTTTCTCCTGTGACGCCACGGTGGTCATTGGTGACCGGAGCGCTTGAACTTTTTACAATTGTAAAAATTGAATGAAAATTGACAGTTAGTACATTTTGAATATAACCGATAAATAGAAGATACTTTGAAATAAAATGTGTCCCATTGAACAATTAAAAATTTTTATTAGAATATCAATAAAAAATTTAAAAGCCATTATATGCTTTGAATAATAAAAATACTCCCATGGCGTCCTGAGTGACACCTAAAACATGTGATTTCGGCGTGGCAGTTAAAGGGTTACCCCAGCGACTGTGTGGTTAGCTTAGGTTACTTCTAAAAGTAGTATTTCTTTTTTATTATGCACGGTCGATGCTACTAATTTTCAGTAGCTGTAATTTATATTGTGCTCTTCTGTTTCGTGAATTGCTGATTGCTGCGTGGTTTTAAAAATTTTAAGGTTAAAAGAAATTTTCGGTTCATTCTATCTAGGGTATCCCACACCACACAGATAACGCAACTATTTTGTGAAACGTATTCGTTTTAACTTTTCAATATTTTATTGCAAATTACGTTTGGAATTATATCTTAAATTATGTTTGAACTATTGTTTTGTAGTAGAATAAAGTATTTCGTTTGTTATTTTGTATATATTCTTTCTCATAGTATAAAATATCTAACGATGAAATAAAAACCGAGAAACACAGAGAGACTTTCTACAGATGTGTGAACTGTGAGAAAATTATACGCCTGGGACACAGCATTTTTACTTGTTAAACATGTTTCGAAAAGAGCGACGAATAATAACAATAATATAATAAAATATATGTATTAATATTAATATTAATAACAAGAAAATACATATGGAAAAATTAATTTAAAAAATCAATTTTGTAGTTTAACCGTTTGAGTGCCAAGCGGCGCGATCGCGCTTCTCCTGTTCAGTGCCCAAAAGTGCCAGCTAATAGGTCTGTAGAATCGAACTAACTACACTTCTGAACTTTGTCAATGCGTGTTTTTACTGTTACCATTTATGGATGTTCAACTAAATTAAAATCCATGCTTTCGTAAGTTTCGAGCTGTTAAAAAGAATTTTTTCATTTATTAAAAATTCAAAGTAACGTAAACGAGTAAAGGAAAGAAAAGACGAAAGAAGCGCGATCGTGCCGCTTGGCATTCTTCGACTGAATTTTTTCAATGGTCCGTGGCACTCAAACGGTTAATATTATTTTTGCAGTTAGTAAGTGTAATTCTAAATAAAACACTATGTAGAAAACACAACATTCGTATTTTTACATTTCGATGATCACAAGAATGAGGATCAGTTTCTAACTGAGAGTTTCGAGGCTTTCATGGCTCGATTCTGTACAATTAATATTGTTTGAGACTTTCGGGTGTAAGCCGTGTTCAGGAACATAGGTCTAACGTTTCGCTAGCATTGCAGCTAGCTTCAACAGAGGTTTGAGGATGCTCTGATACTGATGTGCGTCAGGATGTTTCACTCTTTGATGGTACCCATATGCATGTTCCGGATCATTGATCAGCCAATCAGTTTTCTAATTACCCAACTGATCAATTAAAAAGTTTCTAATTATTTTGCACAATCATAAATTAGGTATATACACAAAAAAGCAGATCTGATCAAAAAGGCGGTCTGAAAGGAGTCACCAAAAATCGGTCCGGCACGGAACGTGTTAATAAATTTGAAAAAATTATATTGACGTTCGAAGTATTATTGAACGAATGACGAGTTGACTCGTTGACAGATTAAACCGAAAAGCAAGCAACCCTACGAAAGAATAATCCAAAAAATCGAGTGAAATCAGAAGAAGAAACAAACTTCAAATAAATGAAAAAGTCTCAAAGTATATACTAGTGGATGAAGACCTTGGATTCTGTGGAAATCGCAATTTCCTTGCGGATAAAGGATCAAGACGGCGATCTATCGATAATTACGCCGGAGAATAGCATCGCGTAAGCAGATTACACGCAGTCGACAATTCTAAGTCGATCAGAGGACGAGAGGTGGAAGAGGGTGGCCATAAATGGCTTCCGATTTCACGAGATCACGCGCCTATCCCTCTTTTCATGGCGGCGGCTACGGTTCAGCCATTTTCTCGATTAAGCTCGAGACGGAAGCCCGAGTAAGGGGAGCCTGTTTCTTTCTTGCCTCGCCAAAGAAAGTCGTTTCCGGCCTGGCGAGCTAATTTCAAAAGTGCAACCTTATCTTCTTGGTCCCCCCCGGAGCTCGATCACCTTTCCCTCAACGACGTTCGATTGTTCGACTTTTTCCTTACCTTCGATCGAGACGGGCGAACAGAATGTGTGGACCGGTGTGCTTTGAAGAATGTGATTTGAAATTGTCGTAGCTGGCGTTCTTTCTTTACTTCGTCTATTTTGAGATAGTTTTTTTTTATATTTTAGAAGAAAAGCGTATAGTTTTTTGGCTATTCGTGCAGAATAAATTTTATTTTCAATATTTTCTTTCAGCAAATTTTCATTAATAGTTTTTAGTTCTTCGTGTTGCAATTATAAATGAAAGCATAAAAAAAATTGTTTCTTTCCTTGATGTGTTTAGAGATACTTTTTTTTTTTCTTTTGTTTTTTTAGGCAGAAAGCGTTTGATTTTTTCCCTATCCATACGGGATAAGTGTGAACAAGTTCGTTAGGATTGGAGTAATATACCTTAAAATTTAATTAAAGGAAAATTAATCCATCGAGTTAATCCGCAATATTTTCTGCACTATCAATTTCTTTTTAACAAATTTTTATTGATAATTTCTGTTTCCTCATGTTGCAATTGTAAATAAAAGTTTCAAAAATTTTAATTAAAATAAAGCCTAAAATTAGGCATTTACAAATTTGTTACTTTATCAGAAAAAAGTTTTTCATTAAGTTTTATAGAATGATAGGATGAAATTTTCAATCTTGCAGAGATTTTGGACAACTAAGTGAATTAAGTAAAAGAGATTAATTTTTACAGAAATTTTTTTTCAAGTTAGTCAAAATAGTAAATAATAGACATTTCACAAGTATTTTCAGACATGTAGCGGTTCGAGTAACAGCTTTTTGTCAGATGTTATGTTAGAAAGCAATTTCCCAGAAGTATTAATTAAATTGATACTGCAAATTTCATTTCTGTATTTTCATTTTCTTTTTTCTGTTAATATTTTCATTTTTCTGTATATCTCCTGATAGTACATTTTTCATAAATATGATTGCTGTTTAATTTTTATTGCACACAATTATTTTATTACTAGACATGAGATGCACAAACTTTTATTTTCGTTATAATTCTGCTGAATTATATATGTTCCATTCTGATTTATCACTTTCTATTTATACAGAAGAGCTATAATGCCATTTTTCCAAAATTGCTGTGGTTTTATTATATTGATTAATTATATAATTTTACATTTAACATATTAGGCGTAGAAATCATTCCTTTTCGAATGAGTTCACATAATTAACACAGCTATTCAGATCAAAATATTCGCAATGGTGTTCGCAAACTAGCAGAAAAATAATAAAAAGTCATCGACAGTAATGAAAATTATGATTATTGATTTCTATTCTTATATGAATGATCTATTTCTATAATTTTTAAATGAAACTTTGATTGTACCCAAAATTTCTACACCTAATAAAATCACTAATGTTATCCATCAATTATACCATTTGTACTTATTATTTCTATTATATGAGTGCTGTTCTGTTCTATAATATGAAAATTCTCTTATCTGAACACTTTTTCCTCCAATTAGTTTATATGGCGAAGATTTTACTGTATCAATCAATAATTTGCTATCATTTAATCTGCTTTTCTGTCGTTTCTAGGAATACTTCTTGTATTCTTTTATGCTACATTCGTGCAACACGAATATCCATCGAAATATCACGATGTTGTTTTCTGGTCATTGTCGACGATTAATTAACGTGTTTCACGCGAGATTTCGTAGAATGAAAAGGGACACAAAACGTAAAATCGAGAGATCAAAATTATGTATAGGAGAGAAAGGCGAGTGGCATCCGAAAATCGTGGATGAACGTATCCGCTGGTGGTGCATTCACAGAGAAACATTCCAGTATGAAATATGTCAGACACGCCAAGTAGAAGTTTTGGTCAGATTTTAGAAGTCTCCCATTGGTGATTGGTTTCTCGTGCTCTCGGTTTTCCGTGCATTTTCTCATATGAAATTCCTCCCCCGAGCGAGGAAGACAATCGTATGTGATAGGGGAACTGGTGATGTACCGTTGGAAAAGTGAAAAATGTGATTTCTTCTATTTTTCGTTCAAGCTTTGCGATACTAATGTTAGGAGCGAAGGGCGAAATGTTGAAGAGTGAGACTTTTTCAAAAGTGAAACATTTTTTTTTCTTTTATTTCTGTTTGAGCGGACATCTAAAAGGTGACAATTTTTCCGACAGATATTTGAAAAATGGAATTTTTTGAAAAATGAACCTTTTTAAGCCGATACCTAAAAAATGAATCTTTTGCGCAGAGATTTGTGAAGTACAACTTCCCAAAAAGTTAATTTCGTTTTAGCAGAAATCTAAAAGGTGGAACTTTTTCAACAGATATTTGAAAAGTCGAATTTTCTGAAGACTATATTTTTTTTAAGCAGATATTTGTAATATCTGCGGTTTTTTCGAAAAGGAATATGAAAAATGACACTTTTTCAAGAGATACTTGAAAAGCAAAATTCGTTTCGAAAGGTATTTTATGTTATTCGGAATAAATGTTAAAAGTTAGCTGAGTAGGTTTTAAAAACATATAAAACAGATTAATCTTAGCACATATAGCCATACACGTTTGTAACGTCGAATAAAAATCGAAGGAAACAGGAAATACGTCACGGAAGGAAATCGTGTACGTACATTCTCCCGGTGATAAATTAATTACTGATAAGTTTTATTAAAGGAATACGTATCGGGTCGTCTATTTTTCGAGCATCAGCTCGTCGTTTAATTCGGAGCCAACCTAATTTCACTGGCCTTTTTGCCATGTCTATTTCAACCTCGTTCGCTTTCACCAATAATCTCGTGAGACATGGTATTTTCATCAATGAGCGGAAAATGTCAAGCTAACGATATTATGGGGACTATAAACGGGGAAACCGATTCTTATTTCGATAATCGAGAATTAATCTATCAATCACAGTAAATGGAAATAATTATAAAGCTGTATAAACGAGAATACAGTAAAATTAGCTCTGTCGGAGTTAATACTATCGAAAAAAAATTTCAGCAAATTTTCCAAAAAATTTAATAAAATTCCACACCGATACTGATATTTTATGACATATACAACTGTCATTTTATATCGATCGTGTTGTTTCTTATAATACTGATTTTCAGCATCCTTAAAAGCTCCAGAATAATTACATTTAACCTAACTTCTAATTTTAGATTCATCTTAACATCATCAAAAATTCTAGAATATTCAAACTTAACCACGTTTCAACTGATTCTGATATTTTTTAACGTATACGTTCGCCATTTTGTATCGGTCATCTTGTTTTTTGTAATTCTGATCTTAAATTCGTTCTTAACATCCTCGTAAACCCCAAGAGAACCTAACTTAATCTAACTTAACTAAGTTCTGATTGTTTCTGATATTTTTCAACATATTTATTTATTATTTTTTATCCGTCATTTTGAGTTCACACTTTCTTTTTTTAACGTTGACTTTAAGTACCATTATCAGTGATCTTAGAAACTCCAGTACACTAATTTTCATACAGTTCGTTATCAATGATCTGAAAAATCCCAGTATACTAATTTTCATACAACTCAGAGGATCTCTTCGTATTTTGGCCAAGTTATCGAGATTTTGAGTCACTGTTCGGCGCTCGAACGAATCTAGTCAGTCGAGAATCAATCGAAAAGGAACAGAAAACTATCCAAAGTAAAACATCCAAAATCTTAGACTTGTGCAATAGCTTACAAATAAACATAATTTTCCAAATCCTCGGAAAAAAACAACCACTTCTCACTATTAATTCGAAGACGGAGGCAGATTCGAATATATTTTCACATGCATTATCAAGCAAAGAGCTCATTCAACGTACAATTGAAACGCAAATGATTCGTAAATAAATTCAAAGAAAACAAAAAAGAAAAAAGAAAGAAATGGACTTATCGTTGTCTCTGATTTCGCTTCGACTCGAAATAAAATTGAAAAATGCCTCTCTCTTAAGAATACCAAGCTTCAAGTCCATCAGTTCTCGCGTCATCGAGCAGCTCTGTCCTGCGGACTCCATTTTCATCGATTAGAATTCCCCGAGCAGAAAATCCTCTCTCTGAAAAATATACGTGAAGAATAGTCCTTTCTCTCATTTTCTATCTCTCTCTTTTTCTTCCTTAGAACACCATGGATCGTCAAGTACGTCCACTTTTCCAACGTCCTTCTTCTTCTTCTTCTTCTTCTTCGTTTTTGTCCGTCAGTGACTTCGATAGGAGAAGGTCCCGTGGACCAACGTACAAAAGAATGAAAGCGCAATGGCACTGGTGGCCAGTAATATTCCGGATGGACTCTGCTTTCGGTTCGAGTGGCCTCGCAGAGCTGCCGTTTAGATAAATTGCTTCCAGCACCGGCTCGTCCTTTCGTTAGCCCGTTGTTCCTTTAGTGAAATATCAGTACGCTTTTTTCCCCTTTTTTTTTCTACTCTTCATCTGTGTAGAGTGTTGAAGTCTTTGATAGCTATTGTGACAGGCAATTGATGGACTTTTGAAATTGAAGAGAAGCAGGGAAGAAAAATGTACAATTTGCAGTATTTGAAAAAGAATCTCTGTGAATTCGCGCCAATGTAGTTGATCGGAAATTCTCGATCATATTCTTTCTTTGTAATGGATTTCTGAATGTTTTGAAAAATATCAGATGTTCTTAACACATTGTACGCCGATGAAATATCGTCAGCCGAAAACCTAAGTGTCCTCAGTCACGTTGATTTTTTACGGGGAATGAACACTCGAGAGAAAATATATTAAAAACTTTAAGCATTTTCGCAAAATAGTAAATAGTACATTTTTCAGAAAAATTTACTGTATTTTTGCTGGATGTTCGCTATATACTCATTAACGAAAACTAAACGTCCGTCCAAGCCTATAGGCTAAAAATCCCGCAATAATGCGGGGCCGGCGTACAATGTGTTAACACTTTGATTGTCACGTTGACGTGATCTCGTGTTGATACAATAATTTGTATAAGAATTTAATATAATAATTTAAGATTATATGATAAAATTTAAATTATGAAGATAGATTTATGGTTTTTTTTTTTTTTTCAAAAAATGTATTGTGAGTACTCTATGAAAGATCGAGAAATTAACACTAGGTTTACGGGACACGTCGATTTAACACATTTGAAATTTTCAGCAACATTTCCTCACTTTTATGAATGACATGATATGAAAATATATCCGAATTTGTAAGTAAACTAACAATATACAATTAAGTTGTCTCTAATAAATCGGTTTCTTGAAGGAAAGTTCGGTTTCTGGTTCACTGAAGAAAAACCTGTAAGCTTAGCGATAAGAAAAAACTTTCGCGAGAGAAACCGGCGACAAGTAACAGTCAACGAACGAAACCAAGGTGTTAAAAAGGCTTTTCATAAAATTTACGAACATAACATCTGTTTTTGTAGTCTAGACTTCGATCTAACGTTATTTTAGTAAAAAGGAGTGTGGACAGTGATCACTTTCTTCTAGGAAATATTCATTTATTCATTTATTTACTTCTGAAAGCCATCGAATTAGATTTCGATCATTCTTTCATTGGAGGAACAATACTCAATGATAACTTTGCTAATAATAAGATAATTGGGAGGAAGATAAGGTTTTTTATAAAATTCATAAAAGTTTTAATACACATATTTCTATGAACAAACTTTAATTACCATCTAAATCATACACTACTAAACGAACCTTACTAAATTAACAGAAATTAAATATTATTCCCTGAAAAAAAAAATTCTTATTATACACAATCTGTAACTTTACTCCTATATGTTAGAGAGGATGTATAAAATTAACAAAGTAATGAAAATAAGAAAAATACGTTCTTTCTTAGGTGAAAGATAGTGTCAGGTAACAACTCGCTGTTGTTGATAACATTTTTTTTTTTCTTTTACAATACAAAATATGAAGCAACATTAATTAGTTTTACTGAAGTTGCATAACCTTCTTCAAAGAATACTTGTATTGTATTTTAAGACAAATACCAAATGGTCTTGTTTGCCAATTGAGATAACAGAAGAACTGGTAGATACAATTGTGCAAACATCTACCGGATAAATTCTAAGTTATGGTTGCTTCGCACCTTTCCCTCAATTACCTTTTTATAAAGTGATCATTTTTCAAGTACACAATGTAAATGAAACCAAAGTTTGATACAGATATAGGAAGGAACTTCTATTATTTCAAGTAGTAATTCTCAAGTTTTTGACTTTATGATCTGAGCCATCCATTTCTTCTATCTTTGAGTACATCCTTCCAAACCCTTGGTTAATCCAATTTTTTCTTTCTTTAGAGGCTAAGCCCAGAAAATGTTTTTTCTTCTTTTGGCTGCAGAAACTCTGCGTTCTGTAGATCATGATGGCCCAACATACTTTTCTCAGTAGCAATTCACGTGTCACTTGGAGGAGTATTTTAACTATTTTATTTATTCTCGTAAGTATGTAGCATATAAAGGATCCATAAACATAATCGTTCTTTTCGAAAATGAAAAATTTTCGCATGGATCGAATATCATGTTTTCAAAGCTCACAGACACGTTTCCATTAATGTTTGAAAATCTCTATAAAGTGAGAAAATATCGATAATTGACATTTAATTTGAAGTATTACATCATAGGAATTACAAAATAAATATCGAATTTTCTGAAAATTGGGAATTTGGATTTATTAATATCGAAAAAAGATTTCTCAAATTTGTAATTTTTTGCAAACACACAAGATCCACAAATTTTTACCTACTTTCATGAATTTTCCGTCCGAGAAGAATGAACGCTAATTGCAAAGCCTCGTCGACCGGAAATGGACATCGGTAAAACTTGTTACAACGCGTAAATCTCTAAGCAGTATCGCAGTTTGCGCTGTAAACCGATAGCAAACGTAATTACACAGTTTTCTTTTCTTTTTCTTCATTTCTGTGAAACATCTTCCGAACCAAATTTTCTACCGGCGATACTTCCACGAATTAATCCCTTTAAGCGAATTTAGTCGATGCGACCAGACATATAATTATCGCTGGTGGCCAATTAAACGATCATTAATAAGCTTCGATACGGCTACCTTGTCGAAGGAAATAATTATTTACAGCTTGTACATGGTGGGGAAAAAAAAAGAATTCCACGTTCGAATATCTAGAATATAATCGTCCATCTTTTATTAAATATTTTAACTAATTTGTTGAAAATCGAATACAGAAATATCCTTTTTTTCCTTCGTTACATCGTACAGAGTAATAATGTTACGCTGAAATTACCGTTGTGTATTTCGAGATTTATAATGGAATGTTTTTATGCGTATAGATGGAAATAATGGGATTTAATGGAACAGCGTGGGGCGCATGTTGGAAAATGCAATATTGGAAAATTAAGGGCTCTGAGTAATGAGAATTGTTAGCCCGTGTTGGTCTTTTCTGATTTCTGTTTAATTTAATAAGAGTTTTCTTTTTACTTTGCCGCTCTACTGTTTCCGTATCGTAATACATTAAACGTATTTTATTTTAGTTTCTGATTTTTAATTTATAATTAATTATTCGAAATTCGATAGCAGTGGTAAAATAGACATACGAATGAACGTTTCTTCGGGTTTTGGATGTTGTATTGTGAACATCTGTTGTTTCACTTTCGCGTTAAGTGGAATATTTTCCAGTGGGTGCTCAGCGTGGGTGTAAAATTTCAAACGTTGTGGATACTAGTCTAGTATTTTTTAAATCGTTAAATTCAATTATTCAAATATATAATTATATTAATTATAAAAATATTATTTCGCTTGTATAAACTTCGATTTTTCAAGTTAAAGAGAAAAGAGAGTAAATTCTCGTCTGAAAAATATATTTGCAGTCACGTAACGTTCAGATGTTTATAGTCATAATATCAATTTCCAAACATTTCTCTAATAGTAACTTTCCAGAAAATTTCGAACTCGTTGTAAAAACAAATTAATTTCCATGTCGGATTTTGTAAATTTAGAAATATATTTGCAGCCACGTAATGTTTAGATATTTATGATTATGATATCAGTTTCCATACATTTCTCTAATAGTAAATTTCTGGAAAATCTCAAACTCGCTCTAAGAAAAAGCAATTTTCATGTCGGATTTTCTGAAATTACAAATATATTTACAATCACGCAACTTTTAGATTTTTATGATCATGCTACTAGTTTCCATACATTTATGTGATAACAGTTTTCCAGAAAATGTCGAACTCTTTAAAAAAAAAAAAACAGTAAGTTTTCGTTTGAGCTTTTCTAAAATTACAAATATATTTGCAATCACGTAACTTTTAGATATTTATGAACATGATGTCAATTTCCGTTTGTTTCTCTGATAATAACTTTGTGGAAAATTTCGAACTCGTTTTTCGTTCGAGAGAAAATAACATGTAAAGAATGGAAAATGCAAAGCGATAAAAATGACAAACATTACTGGGACGAAAGAGACCATTCGTACGTGTCCATTAATATTACAGTAGATTCGCCTCGAAGGATCTCCATTCTCTTCCCGTAAGAAAAAGCTCACACGCATTTGTCTAATTCCGGTTCTTTCGCGCGGAACCTGAACTGCTGATGTATTTCTCCCTTGTTAATTTCGCTTCGTTACCAGCCCACGAGGCTAGACAGTGAAGCATCTCGTAGTGTTCCGCTAATTTCGTTTCCTTGCCTTGGAGAAACGCCTCGAAGAAAATCCGTCCACTTTTGAATCTAGCGAATTAAACGTGTTCCACGCCTTCGATCCCTTGCCAATCCTGTTTTTCCCGTTTTAACGAGACTTCTTCCATTGGATTTCACTCGATTCTTACCGTGAGGATAATTTCGGCTGGTTATTCTCGCGATTGGATTCGGTGTAAAAAGTGAATTAAAAGTCTCATTTTGGTAATTGATTTAGAGGCGAATTTCGAGCGAATCTGCGTTCTGTGGAATTGTGAAATAAATGGAAGCAAAGGCGGTAAAAAATAATTTCGTTAAATTTCGAAATAATATAAAAACTAACAAATATTTGTGTGTTCTCAAATAATAATTATTATTGTTCTTCAATAAATTCTAAAACTCCATTAAACAGAATATTTTTCAATTAACATAATACATTTAACGCTTCAATAAATGATATCACTTTATAAAAAAAAAAAATATATTCGATCCAGCGAGAAATACATTTGAAAAAGTCCTATACAGCGAAGGGTTAACATTTAACTTGCCGGCGTTTTTGCAATGTATTTTTGCAATCTGTAATATGATATACCGTCTGGTTCGAAGCTATAAACGAATTTGAAATAATTATAGAAAATTATAATATTATTATTATCATAATTATTTGTAAAATAATTTAACAACTGTATTATTTAAGTGTAAATCATATAAATAATATACTTTTAGTAGGTTTTATGGTTTCTCTACACTAGCTGAAACTTTTTCCTAAAAATAATGCATAAAAAAAGTAGTTAGGCTGGTTTTTCTATCGGGAGATAAGTTCTTCAATTTCTCAAATTAGAACCAGCGGTTTACGTTCGGCTGCAAGTTAACACTTTGACTGGCACGTTGGTCATATATGACTGGCTACGGTTTCTCCTGTGACGCCACGGTGGTCATTAGTGATCGGAGCGCTTGAACTTTTTACAATTGTAAAAATTGAATGAAAATTGACAGTTAGTACATTTTGAATATAACCGATAAATAGAAGATACTTTGAAATAAAAAGTGCCCCATTGAACAATTAAACATTTTTATTAGAACATCAATAAAAAATTTAAAAGCCATTATATACTTTGAATAATAAAAATACTTCCGTGGCGTCCTGAGTGACACCTAAAACATGTGATTTGGCAGTCAAAGGGTTAAAAAGCCAGCACGTTAAGTGTCAATAGAACATTCAGATAGACCAGTCGAGAAATTTCCAATCCTATAAACAGGACACTCGATACTTTTCCATCATACAGAAACTTCTCGAATAAGAGCAATCACGCGAAGCAAAATGTAATGAAATACAGAAAAGTGAAACGAGAACGTCAGATGGAATTGGCGGAGGGTTGGCTAAGTTACAGTCAGATTACAAGGGGAGAATAGTCGCGTCGAGGATAGAGAGAAAGTAGCGGGAAAGAGAGTGGCCTGGCACACGGCCAGCCGCCTCCGAATCTCAATGGGAATCGTGTTACCTGTCTCGCGGTACTTTGTAGTAGTCCAACCGACACCCTAATCTCGAATCCGGGTGTGATTTATCACCGTTGGACCCTCTGGCGCGTGCCTAATGTTCCCGCAGGATTTCTTCCCATGGCTAATCGAGAATTAGCTTCTGGAAAAAAATGTATCTGTGGACGTTTGCACGTTTCGTGGAGAAACACGAACAGAACTAAGAACTACTTTTGTGAGAAACACAAAGTTGGGCCAAAAGTCACGAAAGAATCTTTTTGTTTTTGTTCTTTAAGCTTTGTTATCGCGTCACAGCGTCGACCAATGTTTTACGCGATGCGGGCTTCGAACTATGCTTTATAAAGTACAGTGAAGCCTTTCGAAGGTTACAACATGTATAATTTTAACGATGTATCACACACAATGTAGAACAACGATATATCTATTTTACTTAAAAATATTTCAGCAAGTATAGTTACAACTATTGATGCGAGTGTCGAATGTTTAGGCGAATATGTCTGTCGAATGTTTCCAATCTGTACTTGATTACGACAAGAGCTTAACATTAGATTCGAGATTACATTCGACAGTACATAGATAGAGGACTATCAAATAAAAATTTGATAGAGGGCTCAAATTAAAATTGATATATAATATCTCGACATTCTTAATTTAAAATTGTATTAGAACAATGAACGGGTTGTCGAATCTGATGTTGAAGCTAATGTTGCAAGTGTCTGTGCATGCTGTTTTATAAACTTTTTGAGTGTTTCTATTCGCTGTCTACGTGTATAGTGGAGATCTGGGGGTGACTGACTTGTCGAGAAAGTATTAAATTGTTATTTAAGCTATTTGTTATATTGCGGGTAGAATTATAGCTCTTCTGGTCGGTACTAGCGCTTCTGGTGCCCAGATGGGAGGGTCTTCGAAATTCGGTGTTATAAAATTAATTTGCAGATCGTGTCGCCTAATCTCTCACTTCTACAAATTTTAGGCTTTTGCAACCGAATAAGTTTTATTACATATATTTGTAATTTACCATATGCAAATTCAACTGTTTGAGTGTCACGGACCTTTGCAAAAATTCGGTTGAAGAATGCCAAGCGGTGATCGCTTTTCCTTCATTTTCTTCTTCTCTTCTTCGTTTTTGTTACTTCTAATTTTTAATAAATAAAAAAGATGTATTTTATTGCAGTTCTGCAGCCTATGAAAGTATAGATTTCAATTTAGTAAAATGTTGGTGAAGCATTGATATAGTTTAAATGTGCAGTTTGCACTTTTAGGCTTTGAATAGGAGACCGATCGCGTTATCTGACATTCAAACGTGTTGACGATAGAACAAGGGAGTTTCTTTTTTCTCAAACTAAAGGTCAATTATCTTTACACAAAGGGAGCTTATTTGTCAGTATTTTAACACCAAAGAGTCGCCATCAGAATCCGGGATTCGTTATTTGAAGAAGGATATTCACATATGCGAATGTACACTTTTACGAGAAAAATCGAGAAATCTAGAAATCGATGATTGCTATCGTTTAGTGACCCTTTTGTCGATTTGCAACAGCTGGTTTGGAGGGTATATAAGGGCTGACGAGATTGAAGCGAGACCTATCGTGTCATTTCCTTCGTGGGATCTCTTCATATCGATCAATCTGCCGTTTACGTTTAATCGCGAATCGCGTAGTGTTGAAGAACAATCAAAAGATTTTCTAAATTGATAGCGTAAACTCACAAGAAGGAGAGCAAAGTAAATTTTATTTTTAAAAATCGTAACTTTAATAACAATTGTCGTAGTGAATTATATAAACAACATAATGTTATTATAATTTTATATATGTAAATAATAAAAAATCACATAAAAGAAAGAATTAAATAAAAAATTGTATAATGTTAGTATAATGTTATATATAAATAATAATTATTTGCTTTGGAATTGTTGGGTCAAAGAATAAAATGAACTTCGGCGAATAGTATAAACTAAGCTTATTTATTTGAAATCAGAGTCCAAAGGAAAACTGTTACAGCACGTGTCACCTAGGTTAGAAAAAAAATAATAATATACAGAAGAAAGATGACAACTAAAAGAGAATATAATCAGCTCCATCTGTTGTGTAAGGAACCACAACAGAAATATGGCGTCGGATTTGAAACGCAAATAGCGATTGCTATACCAACATCAATAAACAATTTAAGCATGCATACTTTAACGACTGATCAATATTACATCCTCTCTATATGGAATTGTTGCATTAAGAATATTTAAAGATTTTTCTAATATTTACGACTTCTGCAATTTTGAAAGCATCTGAAAAGCATTTGAATTTGGTTTCACTCACTAGTTCCAAGCTGTCTATTTCATTGTGTGTTTATAGTATAATGATTTTGTATTATTGAAGTTGAATTTTCTATTACTTATGAGAATAAATCTATATTAGAAATGAGAATAAATTAAAATTTCTTGTTTTACAAAGAATAAATTTTCTGTATTTTGAAAATCTATTGTAATATATTAACATTTAATAAAAACAATTCAATTATACTATTAATGTTGTCAAATTAGAATTATATGTTCGTTTGTATGTAATAATTTTTTTTTTTTTTTTGTTGCAATATACAGTGTTTATTTCACTCAATTTTTTGGTCAGAATAAATTATGAAAATTCAATCTTAATTCAGTCTCCAAGTAATATGTTCAACCTAATTTTCTAATAAGAAATTAGTAATCCACCTGTTTTATTCGTATAATTTTGAATTGACAAAGAAAAGAAATTTTCTTTTTTGTCATTCTCGTGGTGAAAAGTATAAAACTAGAAGTATAATAGAAATTTTTTTCTTGTTACGTCAAAAGAAAATATTTCGAATCCTTCGCGGCAGAGTAAATACTGGTGTAGCTTGAGAATCTTAGTTAACTTTTACATGGAACAACTTTCAAAATAATGCACGCATCAAAAGTCACTGCAAACTATGATTGATCTGTACTACTGGCTGGCCTGGATGGACTGCAAGTGAAAACAGATCGTCTACTGTCAGACACATTTTACAGTCAATATCACGGTCCCGTTAACGTCTGTGATTTTTCATGCGTGCATTGTTCGGAATTTTATTTTGAAAAATTGCTCGAATTAACAAAAATTCATTGTTACATCTGTAAAGATTTTCCCTTCACGATTTCACGTCAGATTTCTACTTAAATTTTATCCTGTTTCCATACATTTCAACGACAATCGAAGCATGTCCAGTTTCACTATCCCGAGAGTTACCAACAATTTAAGTATCATCCTCTTTTTTTTCATTCATCTTGCAGTGTTCGAAAGAATGACAAAAATTTCATTATTACCAAATTCTTCCTTCTTTCTTTTCTTTTCTTTTTTTTTTTATTGAATCCAAGTACAAATATTTCCAGAAAGTGTTACAAAGAATATTTCTGTGATTTTTGGGAGATGAAAATAAAGCAAAAAAAATTAATTTATATATTTTGTAATCTATTTTGATAAGAAATCAGTGTTCTATAATAAAAAGAAAAAAGGAACGAACGGCGAAAGAAGTCAACTCTTTGAGGCACACTATTTTAAAGAAAAAACCTCCAAGTTGCGCAGAATTTGTTTTAATATAAAAAAGTGAAAAAAGAAAGTTCATTTCAATTATTCAGTACACCACACAATTCGCCAACCTTAATCGCGACAGTTTCAACAACTTACTAATGCGTTTTCCTTGTATAAATTTTTGGTTTTATTTATTTACGTATTCACCGTTAGTCCATAGCATTTCTAACTGGATGAAAAACTTTAAATAAAATATTAAACTGTATGACTATGAGTAACTCTTTGGGGTTAGGTGGGTTAAAATATATTCCACTATGCATGAAGAGCTAAGCAAAAGGTGGGACGGTTTTTAACCCACCTAACCCTAAAAAGTTAATGAAATTGTTACATTAATTTATTTACTATTCACTGACAATGTAAATTGTACTCCGTTCTTACAAGAAGGTTAAAAAGATCAAGAAGTGATGATTCGGTAACTTCAATGGTATATAAAATCACCGAACAAATCGATCAATCGAAGCGATTAGTCGAATCAAAAAAATAATTGCCAATAACTCCACACACCAAACAATAACTTTCTTTGGGGTACAATGATTGCTCTGATTGAGGAATAACATTTCCCCAAATTCGGCAACTGTGTTTATCGACAAAGTCATTCATCCAAAAGTGAGCTTCATCGGTGAAGATGATTTTTGTGACGAAAATTGAATCTGTCGTATTCATTCCACCAAACGCAATCGTGGTAGTCATTTACGTTATGTTGTACTTCGTATATAATGTCATCGAATATACTTTAAACTAAGGTAGTGAATACTAAATTATCTTTCGTACTTTTTGTTTCATTTCAGTTCAAAGTTCTATCGCTCTTATTGGAAGATCCTAAATAATAAACACAATAGGTACGGTACCTCGGTCAGACAGTCAAATGTGATTAAATAATTTTTCAACAAAAATCCGCCCAACCGAGGGTTCGTCACGTTCTACATTGTAATGCAACAAACTTGTAGGCGCATAAGTAAGCTTCTATATTTTGGCTACTTTGTCAGCAATTTGATTTTTATGGTGGTATGATGTATTGGATGTCAAAATTATTACGAGTATAAATAAAGTATTATTATTATTATTACTATTATTAAGGAAATTTCGACCATTTGTTCAACCTCGAAAAATCGTTCTCTGTTTCATTGTTATTCTCTTATCGATAAAGTCATCCATCCAAAAGTGAGTTTCATTGGTGAAGATGATTTCTGTGACGAAAATTGGGTCTGTCGTATTCATTCCACCAAACGCAAGCATGGTAGTCATTTACTTTATATTGTACTTCATATATAACGTCATCGAATGTACTTTAAAATAAAGCAGCGAGTACTATACTTCATCCTACTACTCTGCGCATTAGATCCCTACTATATTGAATTTTTCTACTCCGTTGATCGCCACCCGTGGTGTATATGGTGGTGCTATACTTCAGCTAGATGGAACTTTCATTTTTCCTCAACGTTTTACAATAGCTCATTCACTAAAATAACCAGACATGGTGTATATGCACTAGAACCAATCATATGCGGTAAGTGATGGAAAATAGTGGGGACCTGCGTATCTCAGTCGAAATTCGGCTCTGTTACGGTTATGCTCTTACGTGGATAGAAGTATAGATTACTTTAAGTACTTTCCCTTTCATTTCAATTCATAGTTTCGTCGCTCTTATTGAAAGGCCCTATACATTCTACATCTGTATTTTTGCATGAGGAATCATCTCTTTCTTGCTTGCACAATACTTTCCATAGCACCCTGTGTATTATACAGTAAAAATTACAAGCCCCTAACAAGAGCTCTTCATATTTAGGCCGCGAACTTTCTAATCTATCCTCGCATACTGAAATATTGTATAAGTCTGGTGATCCTACACACAGCAACGTAAGAAAATTATGCGAAATTTCAGTGAAAACACACACACAAAGAAAAAAAGGAAAGAAAATTTCGACAGAAAGCATCGCTTCGGAAAAAAAGAAACATTGCTCTCGAGGTAGCATCGTGCTAGCCTCTAGTAGACTAGAAAGAGATAGGTGAGAGGGAAGGTGGAAAATTGCGGGCGGAATTGAAGCCGGTGATTAAGATTTAAACGGTCGGTGCTTCGAAACCGAAACGGAGAGAAAGCTTCCGGCTGAACCGCGACGATAAAAAGATATTGGCGGTCGTAAAGACGCGAAAGCGTGGCCGTAAAAAAATTGGACGCCCGCGGTATAAAAGCGCGGAACTTCCTAATGGGGCCGGGCGTAAAAATAAGGGAAACGATTCCGCGTTAAACAGCCCCGCCCGGAATAAATAAGCCCCTTGCAACGCTCGAAAGTTCGCACACACCTCTTTCGCCTTTAATATTCCCCCGGACCCTTCGACGACAATTTCACCCTGTGTTGTAAAGATATCCTCCCTTCGATCACGTTCAATCGTAAATCTCCCGCTTGATCATACTGTTCCCTTTTTCTCTTTCCTACTTGTTCTCGCAGCGTTCTACAATTCTCGTTCAATTTTTTCAGAGAAAGTTTTTTCCGAAGGTTTGCCGTTGAACGAAGAATTATGGATACTTTTCGCGCGACACGATTGATCGACACGCGCAGCTACTGTTGGGAAATGAAAGGATTTCACTTGGTAGGAATGCAGGTCTAATTGAACAGAGTAGAAAACGACCACTTCTTCTTACGCACTTAAGTTAACACACTTAAATCAAAGGGACTTTCTTCGACCGATTGTAGACTGCGAATTTTTATGCATTTATAATTAATTTGGAAGTGCAAAGTTACACAAAATACACGTAACGTGAAAAAGCATACAAAATATCCGAATTAAGGCTGTTACTATCCGGATATCGGAGTACTCGTTATCGAGTATCCGGATTTCAATCTGAGTACTCGGGTATCCAAATTCGAGGCTTCTCTTGTAATTACTCAAATATGAAGCTTTTCTTATATATTTGATTTTTCGGATTAAAGAGAACAAGTTTAACAACATTTATTAATAAAATAAAACTTCAGTTAACTAATATAAATACATCTATATCTATCTGTGAGTATACTCCAAATAAAATGTTAATGGAAGTACTATTTTTCATATTCTTTGATCTTAATCCTTTAGTCAAATTTTCTACTCTAAAATATAAAATTTCTACCCTATTTTTTTGCAACGTCGGAAAGAAAAGACGAAGTGTGAATCATATAATAGCGAAGAAGGAACCTGTTGTTAGTTATGGTGCTCTTATTTGCTCGGTTATAAGGCGTCACGATCCTTTATGAATCTAATGAGGAATGGAATGAAGATTGTAGTGAAAATTTTCAGTTATGGTTGCTCGGTTACAAGTTTCTGTGCTTTATTGAACGGGTGCTGTTTATATGTGTTATCTTATCGGAGGTACAAGCTCGAGGAAGGGGCCAATTAATGCCTTCTCCGAAATAAGGTCCCATTCGCGAGCTTTCTATTCGCAGGTATAGACCTATGATGAATTTTTCGTGTTTTCGAAACACGACACTAGTTAGTTACGAGGCTTACAAAAATTCGGGTGGTGTGATGAGAAAAAATTTTACCATTAAAAATAATTTTCTAAATAAATAGTTATATTTTTATATTATTTTTATAATAATTTAACAGAAACTTATTATAGCCTGTTGAATATCTTTCCAAATACCTATTAAATTCTCTCGTAATTAGTCAACATAACCGTCACCTATATATGGATGATGCGACCTATTCAGAACTTTTGCTGTCGTCCAAACACCACTTGAATAAGCGCCTAAATGCGTTTTTACATGTTTTTGCAAAAAAAGATACGTATCTCTTGAACAGCATATCAGATTTTTGAATAGAAATTTGGTGTTCTGCAAGAGTTATTTTATTTTATTTTGCAAAAAAGCATGTTCCTATGAAACTCGTAAATATTGCGACGCTCTAGATGTTAAGGTGTTAACACTCATGGTCGGATCCCATTGAGATGTCTATCGAGCCTTGTAGAAATTGCACGCGATCTGTCGACTAGATTTAACTATCTATGTCTCGAAGGACCACTCTTAGAAATATAAGAGACTATGTAAATTATAATAACTCTTCTTCGACTGTTTCTTAACAACTGTGTTCCCTTTACTATTGACTATTCTTAACAATCCTCGAAGACACGTTTACGCGTGTTTTTAAAGCATCGGCTTGCACTGATTGATGCACTGATTGATTGACAGTGGAAGGGAAGTGGAAAACGAGGTGACGAAAATGCGAATGTTTAATTGGTGGACTTCTCACCCATACGGGAAAAGGCCCAAGGTGACGTCAGCGTGGTACCGTTGATCGGGTCATCGTGGCCGTCCGACTCTTGGGTTCCCCAAAGCTTATGACACGGTAATTGCTATTGAGAGGGAAAATTAATTTCGTTAATGCTAAGGTCACGTACCACCTATCCAGGTACGGGTAAAACTCTACCTTCTCAAAAATAGCATTTGTAGGCGACTGTATCATAAACTGGTTCTAACGAAGCCTTAACATAAGGTTTCCAACAAGATAGGCTTTAACTGTTAAGATAATTCTGCCGAAAGTCGTATGAAAATTTTTACGAAGATAACTGGTAATCCATTTTCGTAAACTTATCATTTTCATGTTTTTAATTCGTGTTTGCCGGTTCGCGGAGTCGCTCGAACAAATTCGAAACCGTAACTTGAACGCGTCGGGCACCAGCAAGAGAGAGAGAGAGAGAGGGCTACGAAAGCGTCAAAAGCACCCCCTGGGGTGCAGTCCCCGGTCGTGCGGTTAATATAGGGTTATATTTGCCAGTGAATCCAAACATATGTAACGGAAACTTTCGACCGTTCGCCGATTCGACATATCCGGCCTTGCATGCCACAGAGCTTCGCGAAACTCGATTCGAAATTCCAGCAAACGGAACCTCTGGCTCGTGCAAACATTTCTACTCTCGTCAAGCTGACGTTTCACGCTACCGAGCGGATTGATAAGAAGATTAAATGATGTTTAAGGTAAAGAAGCGACTAGTGACCCGTATATTGAGTTGTTAAGGCAGAAGAGTCAATTTTGAAAGCGACAAAATCGATTTTCTTTTGTGTTAATTAGAAGTACAAGGTGTATGATAGTGAGAACGAATTTATAGATCTGACAAAGTTACAAGCAATGTTATACAGATACGTTAAACACATTTTTCTCGGAACCATGTTTTCCAAGATGGAATGTAGAATAATTCGAAGCATAATTGACCGATTAACTTCGAATAAAATTCCATTCAATTCGATATACTTTTCTCCAGGAATTGCTGTCGACAATCAGTATTTTGTGTTTATTTATAGTAGTTTTATAAACAATGTAAAATCGGATTCCTTTAATAAAAAACTTTTTTCAGAATGTTGTAAAACTTTCAAGTTTTTGTTCTTCCTTTTTTTTTTTTTTTTAGTATCTAGAAGAACAAAGCTATCAAGGAATAACTATGTTTAAAATATGTTGCTTTCAGTTTACTTTGACAAATAAAAAAAAAAAAAAATAAGAGTTGATGAAGAATTATTCGCTGTCACTTATACAGTCCCTGGCCATCGAATTAGGACCACTACAAATTTGAAGCATTTTTCGCGTTTTCCGTAAAATTAAAAGGCTTGTTGAAATTGTAATGATATAATTTATTAACTACTAACATAATACACTACTACTGTACATAATATTGTTAACACATGTTAATATCTTGTATTTCCACCCTTTGCTTTGATGACAGCTTGTATCCTTTCCGCCATGCTCCGTATACATTGCTTGATCATATGCTTTATATCTTCATTATTTTCCCAAATATCTGTCATTTTTCTTTTCAACTGTGACAATGTGGTGTTTGGAGATTCATAAACTATTTTTTTAACTAGGCTCCAGACATTTTCTATAGCATTCATGTCGGGAGAATTTGATTATTACCACGATAGTAACAAATCAATTGTTATATATACATCATTATCAACGTATTTAGTAATAATTTGAATGACCTAAGACAATTTTCCATATATGACATACTGTTATAGGCATAAAAGTGAAATTTCCGTACGTGGTCCTAATTCGATGGCCACTGCCAGCTTTCATATTAGCTTATAATCATCTATATTACTCTGTTAAACTGCGTCTACACTTTACAAGAAAGCAGCGCTATAAAATAAATTACTTTATAACCTTGTTTTACAGCATGTTTTTACAACTATTTCAAGATGGCATAATATTTCGTATTTTGTTATCAATAATGGCGATAAGCGGTAAATGAGAAATAAATGATCTGCTATGAAAACTGATCACATTCAAGAGTCATTATCAAAAGTTACTATGTACAACAATTTACTATTAATATTTCAGAAATTATTACAATATTTTTTTAAACACTTCTGTGTAATAATTTTTTATTAAATTTAGTATTATATATATTTTGGAAGAAATATATTTAAATGTTCACTGCACGTCTTCAGAAAAATAAAATCCATGAATATCACAAAATTGGTTTGGTGTATTTATATACACATACATTTTTTTTTAATGAAAATCGCTATTTTTATGGAAAAAAGTGTAGGTCCTTAAAAGGTGTTAATTAGAGATCACTCGTCATTGAAGCTAGCTTGAAATTTTTATTTTGCTAAAATATGTTTAAATTTCCACATTATGTATTAAAAAAAAAATCATTGTATATCTGAAAATTGGTTTAGTGTATTTATAAATACGTAAATTTTTATAAAATGAAAACTGTTATTTTTATGAAAAAAAGCACCGATCCTTTAATGGTTAACCGTGGATCGTTCGTCACTGAGGCTAGCCTGAACTTTTTATTTCACTACAGTAGGTTCAAATTTTCACTTTACCTGTTCAAAAATTAAAATCTACATCTAAAAATTAGTTTAGATACAGTGTACATATACAATTCTAAAATTACACTTATCAAATATTTTCTAACCTCATCACCAAATACCTAACAATTTTCTTTGATCTTCATCAATACTTGACGACTAACATAATTTGCTATGTAATACTAAAAAATGTTATTCAACATAATGTTGTATGACACTCTTTTCTCTTTTCTAATAAATTTCCTAACTTTTCTATAGAATGTGTACCACAAACAACTTTCTTTGATCTTTATCGACACTTGATGACACATAATTTGCTACATAACACGAATTATTTTGTATAATATTTTTCTTTCTCTTTTCCCAACAAATTTTGTACCGTTTTCTGCATAACGTGCTGTGGTATATACAAGTGTAAACGCAGTTTAATTTCACCATTTCATAGAATCAATAATGTATCACCCGGAGGAACTGCAAAGGAAAACAGGGGAGGGTAATTTCAAAGGTAAACTAAATGCCACGGAGCATGTTACGCTAATTTGGTGTCACTTGGAAGCCACACTCGTCAGCATCGAAAATTCCACAGGAGTTTCGTGCAATCCACGATACGAGTAACCTGGTCACGATTAATCGAGAACTCAGCGTAGTAGATTTTAATGGCGGGTAGTAGAACGCGTTGGGTTATACAGCAAGGCAGAGGCACTAAGTTTTGCGTTACGGCAGCTGTAGGTATCAGATAATAGGTAAATAGAAGTTGAACGTTCCTGTAGATAGCGGCTACTAAGTGTTAGATATTACGAAAAGGGAGATCGTATTAAACTTCAGCTACAAAAAGGGGCTAAATTCATTAGGCTAGTCTGCAATCAACGAAGTTACATTCCTCTTTGGAACTCGCTATTGTGTTGGAATTTTCTACTTAAAGTGGCGATACAAATACTTCTGACGATACATCGATGTTGTCTTATTTGTTCAGAGAAATAAATGTTCTTATTAATTTCCTGTAAATTTTATTTCATTTAATTTATGAATATTTTTATTAATTTCCTGTAAATTTTATTTCAATCGATTTGATGAATTTGTGGTGGAAAATTGCCGGTTTAGCATATCAGAAGAAGTTTTATGCATTTTGTAGAATTTACATTGTTTTCTTCAGGGTGGAAACAGCTATTAATCCTTTCAAGGACGATTTTTTTCTTTCTTAGGTTAGGAAACAGTAATCCAACTTTATATGTAGTTATATTTTGATTGTTTTAAATTTATAGTAATTAAAACTGTTTTTCTCGTTAGAAATTAGTTATATTTCACTATATTTTCACGAATACTGGACTTTAGAAAAAATCTAAACGGCCATCTGTTAACCTATTTTCCAGTATATCTTGAAAACTACAGTAGACATAAAACAAAAAAAATTTGTCAGGATGAAAGTTCAATGATTTTTTATGCTCCATAAAACTGTGCTGAAAATGTTAATGTTTAAATAAAAAAAAAAAATCCTTCACCAGCTTTATCTTACGAAATTTCAATATTCTTATCAGGTCAAAAGAATATGCAGATCTTCAATATCTCTAATTTTAAATTTAATTATCTAATAATAATATTTCAGTCATTTTAACTGATTCCGTCCTGGATTTTTGCTGTTGTATTTCGAACGATGCGTTATTGAATTTTTTAGGAGGTATTTGTACTCTGAAAAACCAAAAAGTAGGGAAAAAGTAAGATTTGAAGTTTTCAAACAAATTGAAATTTTTAGGATATGGAAGTTCCCTTGTTAGTGTCTATTACCAACACGTGAAGGGATCATTTTTACATGTTTTTCGACCATAAAGTAGAAACGAGCCCTTTTTTGATTTACTCTTTTTTACCAGTATATCTTCGCGATATTTCATCGTAACTCCTTGGCTTACAATTTTTTTTTTTTACTAGCTATGTATGCAAACGTTAGCTTTTTACCGTTTTAATACCGCGTCGGTAAGGAAATCTACAATATTATACATTATTAACCCCTTGACATGCAAATAAAATGGAATTTAATGCGTCTGAAAAATACTATTTAATTTGGTTCAATTGAACAGTTATGTACAAGCTTAGACACAGAACATTTTATTTTTTTTTTTAATTTTAGTTTGTATGAACTTCTTTGACATATTTTTTCGATTTTTTCTGACCGTTCCAACAGTATTTGTATCATTTTTATTCCAAATTCGGAATTTTGATTGTCCGCCGGAGACAGTTCTTGACGTCTCTGAGACGTCGAAGTCTATAATGGCACATGAAATGAATGACGTCTCCCAGACGTCATTGTATGTCAAGGTGTTAACATTGGATAATCTTCAGAATGAGAAGAAAACGCTGTAGCTAGAATTAAAGTGAATCTTAATCACGTCATGGCAGACCCAAAATGAAAAGTACAGAAAAATGCGTTAATCTGATTCTATATAAACCTCAATGAGTATTTTATTCTTAGATAGTGTATAAAATAATAAGACCATGGAAAATTAAACTTCTCTCATGAAATGAAGTAGAAATACAATTTTTTAAATTAAACAACGAACATTTTGTAACGGATTTTGCGTCCTTTGGGTCATCCATGACCCCATTATACCAGTTAAAGGTTGAAACCCATGCGAACATTTTGGTACATCTAATATCATCTTTTATTGTTTCCTCAAGTTGAAGATTCGAGAAATTTTATTGAATTTTTATCACTCGTCACGTTACAATATTCTGTTCATTTTTATTAGACTAGAGAGTATTGTTTTGTTTGTTGTATTGTACTATTCGATTTTAGAACAGGGAAAAATTTCTTCTTTTTTTCGTATTAAGTTTGTGTTGTATTTTCAAGTTGAACCTTTTTAAGAATACTGCCACTTATGTGTGTGTACGTTTAGTCTTTGCGAATTATAACGCTCAGCGGCTACATACACGGACGTTATTTGTTTTTCGCATCTTCATTATTTTTCCAGATTTTTTCTTGCTTTCTGAATTTCTGTTAACGCTATGATGGCCGTCTTTAGCGTGCAAAAATTTACATATACCGTTTGTATTTTTCACAAAGTGGCAACCTTATGTAAACTAAAAAGTATGCTTGAAGACAAAAAATCGAACAAATGAAAAAAAAACAGCTAGAATAAATGCGTCCTGGCACATCCTTCATTATTAAATTTGCATTTTATTAATTTATTTTATATCAGTGCTAATAATCTCCAAAAACGTCATCACTGGTTTCAATATTCTTATCGGATTTTGAAATTGCCTAATTATCACTCCATCAAGAAGGAAAAAGAGGAAAATTTTTATTCGGATTGACAAGTTTAAAAAATATTTCTTTTTCTGTTTTTTCTTTCACGTCACTTTCTCCCCTTCTAACAATCTATCATTCCATTGAGACACACTCTTCCATAACATCGACTCGACAGAGGATATCGAGTTGGCCCGTTTTATCACGGACCACCCTGTATACTACAACAGCCTCCATATTTCACAGCGAGGCTCGAAAATAATACGCGACCGGCCGTGTATTTGCCGTGGTCGATGGAAGTCATATTAAACGTATTAAACAGTCTGAATAAATATCAATTTGATTGATCGCTATCGGGGATCGTTTTCGATTCGTTCCTTGTTACTTTTCCATCTCCCATCTCTCCATTTCACCCCTACCTCTCCCTTTCTACGTAGGCCTTCCCCAAGGGAAACGCCATCGGTGATTTATGAACGTTACTTGGGAGGCGTCGACTCGATTATTCGCGTTTTCGTTCGTTAAGCGAGTGAAAAGCTGAATGAGAGAGAATGGTCGATCGGCGGCGTTATCGAGATTCTGGTTCCTCTTTGTTCGCCATTGAGAATGCCTGCCGTTTGAAATTCTTGAGATCGTTCGTTCGAGAGCGGATTTTTTCTTTCTTCTTTTTGGTTTTGTTGCTCTTTTCTATTTACTTTTAGGCTGAAAAGGTTTATATTTTGATAAATGAGCTTCGAGCTTGCCCTTCCGTTGTTTTCACGGTGAAATTTTATTGTTGCTTTTTGTTGGTCCTTTGTTTCTTTGTAAAGGCGAATATTTTGGGCGAGTGAATGATGAAGGAAGTGTTTCGGGGTTGTTTTATCGAGGAGTTTCTGAGGGCTTTGTGATTTGAAAAATGAACGCTGCCTGGGAGGAAATGAGGTTATCAGAATTTTGGTTTATGCAGCGCTGATGGAAAGGAAGAGCCTTTTAACGAAGAAATTCGAAACAATGTTATAATAACGCCGTTTATCTTTATTTTAAACAAATCACATTTGATTTGTTTTATTGGTATACTATCACATCGTTGTGTTACTACGTTAACAATCAATTTCTTTATATTAATTACCAATCCTTGCTCTCGAACTTCTGTCAAAATGTACAATTGTACTCGACTGTGATTTTCTTTCGCGTAAACACAGAAAAATCGGGTCGTAGAATCGAAGAATGGACGTAAAAATGGATCTAAGCATTTACTTGTTGTGATGTGTTTTTTTCTTTTTTTTTTTTATATAAAATATATTATTCAAGCCGCTTTATTTCCCTCCTTGTCTTTTCTGAATATTATGACTTACGTTAAAAAAGGATGGATAGCAAGCAGAGTAACAATAAAATGAAAATAATAGCGGTAATTACATGAGAAATAAAAGTAAAATTTTATAAAAAGTTTACAAGTCTACAATGATTTCGTTTCGTTCGGTCATTTCAGACATATTCTATGTTTAAAGCTTTGAAAGCGTTAAAACTGGCTGGTTTTTTTTTTTTATTAATTAATGTGACTTCAGAATATTAATTTTGTTACACAGAGTGAGTTACATAACTTTTAATCCTCCAGATTTCAGGCGGAATGAGACAAAGGCAGTTATATCAGTGACAAAAATGAATTACAATTCCGACTTTCGTTTCAATTTATAAGACTGAAAATTACCGAGTGTAATTAATTTATAACACACTAGCTTCTCTTATTTAATGCAGCTTTTAATCAACACAAAAGTATCTTCAAATTACCTATAAATGCATAAAAATTCGCAATCTAAAAGTAACATTATAAATACATTTTTCTCTGTAATAAATGTTGCACAGTTCTCAATAATTTCATTTTTCATTCCTTCTAGTGTGATTGATTGTCCTTTTTTTATGGTACTCCATAGAAAGCGTTGTTATTTTAAAAAATCGTTTTAGTATCATACATTGCTTTACGTACTATAACAATTTCTATGTAAAACACTATTCTATAAAACACGTATTTCAGAAGTGTATGTGACTCACTCGGTATATTGTTAATAAATAAAATTTTCGTAACTGGATAAGTATTTTCTTGAAATTTTTATTTTTCTCACATTCATACAGCCTTCTTCATGTTACGTCTTCAATTATTAGAACGTGATTGTTGAAATTATCGTTGATTATTATCGCTAATCGTTTAAAGAGCTCGCCAGATTTAGTTAAATCTTTAAATATTGCTGTTCGAAATGAAAATAACTTGGAAATAAATTAAGTTAAGGTGTCTTCCTGATTAGAAAGTAATCCAGTTAATAGCTTCTTAAATTCACCCTGAAAATTCTTCATCCCCTACTCCTAATTCTTCCTTTGTGGTTCAATCAAACTCTCCCTTATTCACACTGCAGAACCGTGGCAAACAAAAGCTGAAAATTAACCCTCGTTTCCACCATATATTCCCATTAACCATCCCCAGGTCGCCGAAACTCAATTCACCGGCCTGTGAATTCCATTACACCGCAACACAACCTTGACCACATTACCCATTCACCAACGACCCTCTCTCACCCTTCTCTTCATTCCTATCAACATCTCCGCGTCCAAACGAGACGAACAGAATAAAAAATTTAAATTGTTAGACCCATGCAGAAGTTTCCATTTATTTTTCTTGTGCCCCTGTGTATTTTTTGTTCATTTATCGTTATTTAAAATAATTTCTCTTCTCTGCGAGTCAATCGATGTTTCAACGAAGACAGTTCAACTTTTTTATTGCGCAAGGTGCTTAGAAATAAATTTTAACACTTGCAGCGGAATTTCAATTGAGAGATCTAATTTTCTGGGAATTTTGCAGATTTTTTAGAAAAGTTTAATAAAAGTATCGGGCAGTTTTTCTGTTTTCTTATTTTCTTGGGTGAAAATACTTTGCAGGGTGAAAATAATGTGTATACAGGGTTTCTGTGATAATTTTTGTGGGTTTCTTCCTTGATTCTAGGTGAAAAATTGAATCGAAAATATGGAATAAAACTTTGTGCATTTGAAGCTTTGTTTTTGAGAAAGATCAGTTTGAAAGTTTGTCAAGTACACGTGCACTTGATCAAGTTTTGACTGAGGTAAAACATTTTTTACAAAACATTTTTTACAAACACGTGCCCAAATTCTGCATGAAATTCCTAAAAATGAAGCTTGTGCGGGGATGTTTCTTTATTTAAACGAAATTGTTAAAAATTGTGGAAAATTAAACGAATTCATCGACACGTTATATTCAGTATGAAAATACAAGAAGCCGCGAAATATGTTATTATCTTTTTTAAACAGTCTATCGAACCAATTTTAATTTGCATTTTAATCCCCCAGTATTTGTAAATATTAAATTTTTCCCATTCGTACTTGTAGCATGTAAATTTCATTCATTTTCCAATAACGAGTGCTCACAAACCATTAGTATTATAAAGCAGTATTTTTCATACTCATTCGTGTGTATATTTTAATACCAGAGACCTGCGGCAATTGTTGCAAATCGCACACACCAAAACGGTTACGATTTACATTAATCTTCAGCTCGGAAAGTATTGTAATATAAAAAAAAATGGTCGATCACTCATTTGATACACATACTAATACGAACATTTATCGGTTGAACTTTCCATTCAACGTTACCGAAATTTTTATCTACGTTTAATGAAAATGAAAAAAGGGGGGGGGCGGGGACGGGAGAAGTTCAGCGTTGAAAAGCAGCCAAGTAAATTTCGAGAATTCGTTTTTCTCGATTTGAAACTGCAAGCCTGTCGTTCGTAAGAGATAAGAGAGGAGAGACGAGATTAATCATTGGCCAGGGGGCTGCAGCATGTCGAAATGCGCTATGAACGCAGCATATACGCCATTGTATCGCGGTGTGCAGACGCCACTGGACACAGAGGGGGTGGCACGGTTCATCAATAACCGGTATTTCCAACCTTCGCTGTCCATCCTACGTTTCTACACCCTTTCCATAAAACTGGCAAGATCCTTCTTCTCTATCGGGTTGGTCGGGCAATTTATTAACCCCTTGCCCTGTCAACTTCGTCTATTGGCACCCTTTCGTCGCCTCGGTAATTTATTGGGAGGCATACACGACGATCATTGGCTTGTTTGATTATAGATTTCACTGTAGAACCATTTTCTGCAGGGAGAATCGCAAATACAATGGTGAATGATTTTTGCTTGAATGTTTGTGAATGATGCTCTGAATCTTTAACTCTTTGAGGCACACGATTTTAAAGAGAAAATAACCCAAGTTGCACAGGATTTTTTTTTGTGTTTTAATACAGAAAAGTGGGGAAAAACGTTCATTTCAATTATTTAACATAAAATATTACTCAAAATGAGAAAAAACATTTCGATAAATCCTTTATTACAGAGTGAGACATAAATCATCTCACCATGCAACTGATGTTTTAAATGAAAGTTATTGAAACACATTTTTTTCCAAAATAAAGTGGCACTTTGCAGACTGCATCAGGAAGTGCGAATTTCTTTTTTTTTTTTTTCGTGCTTCAGAACGTACATCGTCTCCGAGTAGTACGTTTTGGTAGATGTTTCGAATTTTCTCCTTGTATCTCCCGTGAAACAGTGGGTTTAGATTTTTTTTTATCTGTAGTGGAAGTGCGGATGTTGATGGTGCATTTTTATCAATTAAAGTCTGAGCGAACAACTTTTCTGCGCATTGCCCTTTGAAAAGTTTCAGCTCCATGTTTTCACCCAGTTGCTTATAAACAATATATGAATTAACAACAGCTGCATCAATAAAAACGAATGGTATGCGGTGTCAGAATTTTGTACTACGTCGGTCAAGTTTATAATTAGCCAATAGCTGATCAAATTTATTCACTTAGAAATGTTGTACGTACTATTACCAATCTTTAAATCTATAAGTTTCATCATTAATAAACTGTTTTTGTGTCCATCGTTAAAAACACTAGCATCAATAAATGCTGCTTTGTCGACTATTTTTTTTTTTGCCACAAAATTATGTCTTTGGAGCAATTGTCATAGAATTGACGCTCTTATTACTAATTTACGTAACAATGTACGCTAAGATAGTTTTTCTAAAGCTGTTTCAATAAGTAAACGTAAAAAGTCATGTTTAATGACAAGAAATGATCCGGAATCTTTTCCCGTCAGATGTGTTTCATTGACCCTTCTTGCTTCACATGATATGCAGTCGTTTGGAGTCATATAACTTCGCAATTTTTTACAATTTCAAGAAAATCCTTTTACTATAATATTCTACACAAAATTTTAAAAAAGCAAAAAAAAAAATTTCGAAGCCGACAAGGTTGCGTTCCTCCTTAATCCGTTAACCTATAATTTCTTTTCGTGATTGCACATCTAAGCGTCAGTTGTTTATTGTTTTAATACCATTTTACATACGAAACGCTGATATTTTATAGATTAATTACAATTGACAATCCTCGGTCTTATCAATTCAGAAGAAAGTTGGAATTAAAATTAATATTTGTTACTAATACAACTGTTTTTGTCGAACCTCAGCCAGAATCTGTGACACGAGTCTAACTCGTTGTTATAGGGCAAGGGGTTAAGGGGTTAAAATGGCAGTGAAAGACGCCATAACCAATAAGTTCCAAGACAGTGAAGTACGCAAGAAATATTTCTACAATTCAGAAGTTTCAAATGATCAAAAGTTGACAAAGTTTTATATTTGCACATTCTAAATGAATCGATGATATTAATTTGAAAATATCTTATTTTCAATAAATCTAAATTCTTACACATTGCTTGCTGAAATTGGGACCAGCTGGTAGCACCACCTCGAAGTTTATCTTACTTCTATACTTTTAGATAGAACTTAGCATTTCTTCACCACTTAGCGTGTCCCACGTGTAAAACAATAAATATTGCAGAAAGATTCAAGTTAAAGCAGATTATAAAATTATTAAAAGAAGTTAAAAATAAATAAATTAATATTTGTTAAAATCAATTACAATTTCGTTAAACAGTTTTGAGATGTTTGCATTGAATAATTGTATCGTTCGACTTTAAAATTGATGCTGTATTAAATAATTATATTACATTTTATATGATTTCAAAAAAGAAAAAGTATTTTATGTTCATTACATTTAATTATTATTTATAAACATGGAAAGCTGGATCCTTTTTGTTATTTTTAATACGACGAGAAGTGAACATCCTCGCTAACGGATTATTACTATACAGGATAATAAGTGACGATCATCATGCGCGGATTATTTCTCTTGCGAATGCAAATGGGTTAACTACAAACACGCTCGTCATCGAAGGCCAGCCCAGAAATTTTCATCTCGCTACAACACCTGCCTAAATGAAAATTCATCAATTATCTGTGCCATTGTCACACTTTTACGACTTAACACGGGACGAACAAAGGCTACAGAGTCAAATTCCACGGAAATACTACCCTGCTTCCTTTCGTCGATTTAGCGATTACACCCTTCGAGTTCGATACGGTTTTACGATTATCGCGGTCCTTCGTCGTCGACTTCGCAGACGGGACCTCGTAAACACGATTCCTCGAGGAAACCGTGGAGACAAGAGGAGGGGAAAGGCAGTTTCGCAATTCTCCCGTGTGCCTTTCGTCGTTCAATTACTGCTTATTGGGACGCGTGTTCCACGGGCAAAATAGTGAGCAGAGTGGCGCATTAGGGACGATTATATTGTCTGACTTGTTGTTTCCTGTTTATGGCAACGATCGCAAACGATCCATGCCTGAGCTCGCGTCGAGAACGATGGTTTGATGACTCTCTCTGTTTAGAGAAGTTGTATTGTCCCGATGATATTCGATTATCGCGAAAGCATAGGATAGATAGTAATCATAATAACAATAATACTTTATTTAGGAAAATAGACACTTAGATGTGTGACGCTGTAGCTTTTCAATAGAGTTTATTGCACTAATGAACAAAAAAATTATATACAAGAATACAAATGAAAAAAATTAAAAATAATCTTTGGACTTTCTTTGAATTCCTTTTGCACACACGTCTTTATGTTTTGTTTACTTCACACACACTACTTGTTCTTTGGACTCACTCATACGGAAATTTTGGCAACCCAAACATTTCAATTTTTTCTTTTTTTTTTTTCAAATTATGGCTGATCTGTAGAAGTATCAGGCAAATATTTTTTCCGGAATAATAAATTATTTCCTTAATATTTTCAATATTATGCTCTTAAGTGTAAGCTATTTAAATTTAATAAATAAATAATATTAATATTATAAATATAAAAAAGGAAGAGATTATATAATTAAAGTTAAATATACTGAATTTGATAATTGTAAAATAATATGAAATATTTTTTATTAATTTTCTTGGGTGCGAGGCAAATTAATAAATTATATTTTCTTAAATATATGTTGTTTATTCGTTAAATATACATATAAACAATAAATATATGTATATTATAAAAAATTTATAAAGTCCAAATGTTTTATTGACATATCACAAAAATGGAAACTAAAAATTCAATTGTGTATGGTATACCATGAAACATGGCACGGCACACAATACCATATTACAATTTTAATATAAAAAAAATATCTTGTCTCTTTTCGCATTTTCTTTCCTTTCTCATTTCTTTTGCTGCAACATACAACGCAATACCTACATGGGTTAGCCTTTTTTCAGTTGGTGGAACATATTCGGGAAAGTGCCTCTCAGTTAGGAGCAATGGACCAGGTTGAATACTAGGTCTTCCAGCTTTTTTAGTGTGTATATGAAATTTTCCAATTATGCTTTCTATCAAGGTTTTTCTAAATTCGAAATTGCTCTTTTGGCCTCCGTTTTTTTGGTACAGCACAAATGCGTTCCACAACGAAATATCTAATAAATGAAAGAATACTTTTTTGTAGTACTTTTTCCCCCTCTTTCTCATGAATGGGTTAGTCATGAATGTGTTGATCCAGCCGATCAACACCTTTCATTGTATCATTATAGTCGATGACGACTTTCGATTTGAAAATGGCATTTCCCTTTCTGTCACTTTTTCTAGTTGCCTCCATTTGTGCATTATGGACTGTAGATAGAAGACAAACGTCTTTCTTATCTTTCCATTTTAGCACCATTACTTTCATCCTTTGAAACGCAATCGTTTCTCCCTTCTTCAACTTTTTCTTTTGCAATTCCAAGGGAACGTCTTTACAATTCAGACACAAAGTTCCATACGTGTCGGTTTTCTGTTTGATAAGTAAGTCTGCTAACTGAGGGGACGTATAGAAATTGTCCGTTGTTAGGCCATATCCCATAGCAAACAGTAGTTCCATAAGTGATAATATAACTTGAGAAGACAGGTACATCCTTGTATTTATCATTTATTTTTGTACCTTTCCCTGTATATATTATACTGGAGTATAAATACCCAGACTTTGAGTTTGCATAGACAATATAGTTTGATTCCAAATCGAGCCCTTTTCAGTGGGATATATTGCACCCAACTTAGACGCCCTTTATACAGCATCAGATTTTCATCGATGCTGATACCCCTTTCGGGAATATATAATGGGCTACATTTATTATTTATGCTCTCGAAGGCAGGCCATATTTTATTTAGTTTGGGTTGTGGATGAGTTTTAGGATTGTAGTCTTCATTGTTGCAAAAATGCAAATTCTTTTGAATATAGTAGTATCTTTTGTAAGTGAGTAACTTTAAGAAGATGGGCGTTTCAAACACTTCTAAAGTTGTCCAGTACATTCTTTCCTCTGGTTTGATTACAATTCCTTGAAGTATTTTCATTCCAAGAAAAATCCCAAATTCTTCGAAATGAACTGGCAACCATGATCTTGATGCTGGTCGTGGCTGCTGTTGCGCAGATCTCTTCGTTTCCGTAACAATGTGGTTGATCAGAGAATCATAAAAAAATAATTGATAATGTGAACAAATGTCAAGTTGTTCTGGCGATGCAAAAGTGCAACCAGGAGTTCCAATAAATGGATATCTTGGTGGAGCAGGGATCGACTAATTGGTACTAATAACATACAAATTTCTTGCTAAATCCAAATTGGCGTTATCGTCGGTTTCCTTGGATTCAATTTGGATTTCGGTATCATTTTCTTTGGAACCACTTTCCGATAGATTGGCATATTTCTGATTCACTATCGCTCATTTTCAAATGGTTTTACTGAAATGAACATATAAAAAATAATACCATCAAGAAAATTCACTTCTATAAAATTAAATATTTTCTTATAAATCAATTACGATAAAGAAATTCAATAAAATGAAATATTTATATTACGTATATATTATTATACAGGGTGGGGCAATAACTATTAGCACCTCAGATATCTTCGAAACTATAAGTTTCACAGAAATATTTGCTGAAATAAAATTGCACAGTACGAAGGGAGACATCCGATGGTAATAATAGTTTTTTTGTAGGTGGAGGTACTTCGGACATTTGAAGGTCACCTCCGTTTTTTTATATGGATCGGTATATTTTTGCTTCCTTATCATGATAGAGGATTTTAAAAAGAGTTCAACGACCTATTACTTAAGGCCATTGAAGGTCATAGAATGTAGAGAAAGGCGATAATACTTACGGTTTTGGTAGTAAATGAAACATACGTTTATAGTAGGTGTTCGAAATGATGACCATCACTGTCAATGCACCATTGGATTCTTTTTACTATTGATTCACTTGCAAGTCTTACAGCGTCAGAATTTATTGACGCACAGGCTGCAATAATTCGCTGTTGCGTACGAAAAGTACGTTTAAAAAAAAAGTACAGTATGTTTCATTTACTACCAAAACCGTAAGTATTATCGCGTTTCTCTACTTTCTATGACCTTCAATGGCCTTATGTAATATGTCGTTGAACTCGTTTTAAGATCCTCTATCGTGATACGGAAGCAAAAATATACCGATCCATTTAAAAAAATGGAGGTAACCTTCAAATGTTCGAAGTACCTCCACCTGCAAAAAAACTATTATCGCCACCGGATGGTCCCCTTCGTACTGTGCAATTTTATTTGAGTAAATATTTCTGTGAAACTTATAGTTTTGAAGATATCTGAGGTGCTAATAGTTATTGCCCCACCCTGTATACAAAAATCTCTTACCAAATAATTATGATGAAAATAAAGCACAAATTAGGTCAACAAGTAAAAAAAGCTCACAATTCACACAACACTCTATAGACATCATGATACTATATGAATTCAAACAAATGCCAGCTGCAAGTGTAACGGTTTTTCGGTGATTCGATACTGCTTGCGACATCTATTTTGTAGTAGAAAAAGTATTTATGTACAGGTTTCTGTACAAGTATTAGAAAACGCCTGCGACGAACGAGCGTGAAAAATTTGGTGAGTAAATATAACGGTCGCTTTGGTCTCAGACGAGCGCGTACTAAATTGTCTGACACGGACACGTACGTTAAGGGGTTAACAAGGTCTGAAGCGGTCACGGAGTACTTCATCTCGAACGCTATAGTATAAAAACTCGGCTAATCTTTCAGTTCTCGGCCTGATTGAAGACTTGGTTGTTTCTTGGTTGGCGTTCGGAACAGGATTAATTGGAAATTCAGAAAAGAACGTGCATCTGAGTTATTGAAGGCGGAGTTAAATTTGGAAGGTGAAAAAATGGGAGAATATAGAAAATCGATTATTGATCGTAGAGTATTTCTTAACACTTTGCCGACCGCACGTACATATTTTTCATGAGTGACGCTTACATATTTTGACTTTGAGAAATATATAATTCATCGATATACACCGTTCCTCGGTCTCTAATAATGTTCAAAGTGTTAAGCTTAAATATGTTCACTACTTTCAACCTTGAGGATCATTTTTGCCCCTTCACAGTAAACGATTGTCGATAAAAAAGAAAAGAAAAGGAAAAATACCTGTAAAATATCTTTTTCAGAACTACTGCATACGAAAGTTTCATCAATATTGGTGATTATCACTTAGGAATATTCTCTTGTTAGTAATATTCTTACATTTATACGCCCATGAAGCCTACAAATAATTTGAAATTATCGAATATTTCATATCACTTAGATAAATCAAAGTAATTCGTTTACTGAAATGTTAAAAAAAAAAAAAAAAGGTAAAAATGTGTTAAACAACGCAGCATCTTTTATGAGTGTACTAACGCTGGAAACGATGAATTTATGCAATCGTACATTGCAAAATTCATAAATATATTAAGCATATCCATTTTCTTCGTAACACGGGGAGATCTCCCCGATCGGTCGGTTAAGTGTTAAGTAGATGGAAATAGAGTAAAAGTGGTGGCAAAAGGATGAAGTGTCTGGATTTTTGGAAAACCCGGAGAAAAGAAGATTGGGTATGAGAGAAGGAAAATACTACTTCAATAATTCGGAAGTCGAAATAACGGATGGTAAAACGAAATTTGAAAACGTCGTTTGGTTATGAATTTACTGAGAGTAGGTGTTTCTCCCGGTTAATCCTATGGATCTTCTTCAGGCCCGTGTTGCAACTTTTTCGAAATGTTAAAATAAAAAGGTTCATTCCGGATTAAAAGAAATGTTCGGTACGGAACAATATCCAATAACAATAAACGTAATGTACTGTTTGATAATTGCATAGTGTATATATACGCTTCTCGGAGGCAAAGGGTTAAACAATCATGGAAATATCAATTCTCATTTTCATTGAATGAAGTAAATTGTCTTAAGAATTTGGAAATTAGCTAGTCACTTATTAATTGAATTTTTTCTTCCTTCCGTATCAGAATAGCTACTAAAATTCGAGTTTTTGCCGGGAAGAAGTTCTGAAACATATATTAAAGCATAACCACTAAGAAATTTTCAGTAAATACTCGGAGCATTCGAATTTCAACGAAATTATTCTGGCGAATGTCATTTACCCCGTCGAAAAGCGCAACACGGAGGGAACTTCAATTTCGCGAGAGAACAGAAAATTTTCGTTCAGTTTACCGGTAATACTCACAGTTAATTACCGAGTATAATCGAGTCGTCGTTTTAATTGGATTTTTCACCGAAAAATCCCTCTTTTAACAGGCTCTACGATATCCTTTGATATCGCATGTTAATAGGGGGTATTAATCATAATTCTGCTTCGTAGTTATACTTCTTCATTGTTTTCCCTTTTCCTTTTTTTTTTCCCCCGTGAACGAACTGTGAAACATTTTCCATTTCTTCTTTTATTTTTTATTTTTTTATTTTTATTTTTTTGCTTTTTTTGTTTCTGATGATTCGCTCATCGTGGTAAATAAAGTTTAACGACGCTGCATTGTTCCGACTGTTCCTACTAACGTGCGAATTGTTTCCATATTTTGACGTTTGCCCTCTGTTTTCGGAAAACAATGGGGTGAAACGAAAAACGAGAGATAGAACTCCTGGCCGTCGAACGGAACTGCCTGTACATTTTCGTGCATCCGTTTATTGTTATTATTCAGCCGGGGAATTTATCGGATACATGTTTTATCGACACATGATACAGAATTCCTGCACGTGGAAAAAATAATGATGTCCATTTACGCGGATTGTATTACAGTACATCGAAACGATGAGAATTGCTTTACCGAAGGAGGCGGTTTATTTTGTAACGTTGAAAAATGTTCAGTTTTTATTCATTTGTTTATGTTTTAGCTGTTTTTCTAATTTTTGCAGAAATATGAAAATTCTGAACGAAGAATATATTTTCTGCTTGAATTCACGAATATTTTTAGAATTGCTGTACAGATCGAAATCAAATATTGAAGTAAATATTATTGTAAACATACGGATAGAAAGTTTAACAAAGTGTATTTTGATATTTTATATCAATTCTGTTTTGTTTTTTTGGAAATGCCGAAATTCTACTGAAAGAAAAATATTTTCTGCTTGAATTGGTAAATATTTGTCAACTTTCTGATAGATCGAAGTAAAATATTCAAGTAAATATTATTATAAATATATCAGTGAAAAAGTTTATGAAAGTGTATTTTACTTAATTTTATTTTTTATTTTCGCGGAAAAATGAAAATTTCTACTGGGTGAAGCGTTTTCTGCTTGAATTGGTAAATATTCTTAGAGTTAGTGATAGATCATAATTATTTATTGCAATAAATGTTACTATGAATATATAGATAAATAAAAGAGTTTAAGAAAGTGTATTTTAGTATTTGACTTCAGTTTATTTTTATTTTCACGGAGATATGAAAATTCTGCTAAACGAAGAATATTTCCTGTTAAAGTTAAGTAATATTTCTAGAATTGCTGATAGATCAGATTAAAATATTAAAATATATACGTAGACGGATCAGAAGTATGAGAAAGTGTATTTATTATTTTACTTCAATTTATCTTTATTTTCACGGGGATATGAAAATTCTGCTGAACGGAGAATATTTTCTGCTTGAATTGGTAAATATTCTTAGAACTGCTGATAAATCGAAATATAAAATATTGAAATAAATATTATGAATATATTGATAGATAAAAGGTTTAAAAGGGTGTATTTTAATATCTTACTTCGATCTATCAGCAATTTTAAAAATATTCACTCGTTCAAGCGAAAAATATTCTTCATTCAGCATTTCTCTATTTCTGGAATGTACTGGATGGGTCACTTAACTTGCACATCTTAAACAACTATTAAAGTGTACGTCTAATGTAACGTTTTATTTTAAAATATCCTGTTAACCACTAGATCTAGAATTGTAGATATAAAAATAAAACATAGGTTAATATTTTTTTAATTCAAAATTTGATATTCTTCAGGTTGATAACGAAAAAAAATAAATAAATATATATGATTCCACTTAGAGAGTTTCCTTTAAGAATTTTGAAACCTTTCTACATACAAGAAAAGCTGATACACCATTATTTGCTGTCTTTGAAACCATGTAACTTTTGTAATTAACAATTTTTCATTAATGATTATAGGTTAATAACTAAAATATGAAGCATCGAGCGCAATTTTTTTATTCTTGATTTTCGTCCGTTTCGATATGTTTCGTTTAGAAATGTTCAATTTTTCATTCAATAAAATTTCCATGTTTCTCTAGTAAAAAGAGAATAAAGTGAACATAATCTTTTAATTTCCGGTTTAATAGTTTTTCCAACGTTTACTTGTCATTCATTCACTGTAAACATCCACGCGGAAATCCCCCGTCCCCACGTTGTATTCTCCTTATTCGATTGAATTATTTCACCATTCTTTGATCGTTTTACCACCCTTTGATCAATTTTTATTCAATTTTCCTGCGTCAAATTTGCACATTTCAAGCGTTTCTTGGATACGGTTTTATCCGTCGTTTCAGAATTTTTCAAGTGGCTCTCTCTCTCTCTTTCTATGCACGTCGAAACGAACGATTCCCAATGTCGAATCGACGCACGCGAATACGTCCGTAGGTTTGATGCGAAAATCCACGGCTGATAAGCGCGCGTCAAAAGACTTGACAGTGACGGAAGTTTCACGATTCGCTCGCGTCTCTCGCATTGGACGGATTGTTGCGGCTACCTTTCATCCTGGCCGGAAGTCACGAAGGGAACCCCGTTTCCGGTACTCTTTCCACGACATTCGTTGAATCGAGGCATTTACAGTTTATTCTTCTCAAATGAAAGTAGCTGAATTTTGACATAAAAGTTGCATTATTTTAAAAAATAGGAAGAATATCTTTCGGGAAGTTTTTTCTCACTGAAAATAAATATATCAATTGTTTAATTATTTTTCTCAGTTTACTGTTGAAGCTGAATTGCTTCAGTGGAACGAAAGTAATTCTTCGTTGATATTTTTATGATTTCTTCGGAAATGTGTAATATTGAAGTTCAAATATCTCAATAATTTTGAATAAAACACAAGCTGCACATAAGCGGATTTTCCGCCGTGCAAAACCATCCTCGGACCTTCACTGCAACGAATAGAAAACACATTGGAATAGCCTCGCCTGTCCAAACGAAACAGAACAATCCATCAAACGCAAGAAACTCGAGCAACGTCCGTTCGAGGAGATTGCCTTTTGTCGGGGGTGGTTGTACGAGGGGTGCAATCGAAAGGGGCTGCCTAAACGTTTGCAGGGTTGTCGAGGTAATGCATATTGACGTTTTCGCCGATAATTCTGTGGCGTCTCGGCGCTACGAGTCCATGAGACTCTCAATAGTGAAGCAGGGATACAACGTTCATCCCTTTGAGGAATAGAAAAGTTTGAAAATAAATAATAAAATTTTACTTTCCTTTTTTTTTTTGTGGGCGAAAATAATCATGGAATATTTAATATATGATTATAAATTTGAAATTTTCGTTAGCTCCCGCGTTCTATTTTTATTTAAGATGAATTTGTGTCGTTTTATGGTGCACCAAGGGTATTAGTCTTTTGAGATACAGAAAAAGTTCGAAAATAAATAGTTAAATTTTCTTTTCTTTTTCTTTTTTTTAGATGTGAAAATAACTGAAATAAGTGAAATATTATTATAAAGTCAAAATATTTATTATTGTTTTTCTTCAAATTTTAGTTGGGATTAATTTTTGTTGTTCCATGGTGCACCAAAGATTCAAGGTTCATTTCGTTCGAAAAATAGACAAGTTTGAAAATGAGGAATTAAATTTTCCTTTTTCTTCTCTTTTCTTTTGTAAGTGAAAATAATCGTAGAATATTTAATATATGATTATATTATAAATTCTAAACGTTCTTTACCTTCTACCTTTTATTTCTATTTAGGAAAAATTTGCGTTTTTTTTTTTCGTATACCATAGTTGCAAGATTCATCTCTTTGAGGAAAAGTTTGGAAATGAGGATTGAAATTTTTCTTCTTCTATTTTCTTTTTTGGTAAGTGAAAATAATCGTAGAATATTCAATATATAATTATCAATTCTAAATGTAATGTTTTTATTTAGACAAAATTTGTATTGTTTTATGGTGCACCAAGGGTAATACTCTTTTGAGAAACGGAAAGAATTCGAAAATAAATTCGAATTAAATTTCCTTTTCTGGAAATGTGTGACACAGCATCATAAATTCAAAACATTCATTATTTTCCTCCAGGTTTTAATTAGGATGCATTTTTGTTGCTCCATGGTGCACCAAGGGTGCAAAGATAGAAAAGTTTGGAAACGAGGACTTAGATTTTCCTTTTATTTTATGATAGTAATCATAAAATATTTAATATAGGATTATAAATTCGAAATATTCCTTACCTTCTATTTTCTATTTTCATTTAGAAAAATTTAGGCTGTTTCATGTTGTAGCAATGATGCAATATTTACCCGTTTAATAGAAAAATAGGAAATGTTGAAAATGTGGAAAATGGAAAATTTTCTTTCTTTTTCCGTAGGTGAAAATAATCGTAAAATATTCAACATACGATTATATATTCGAAATCTTTGTTACTATCTGTCTGTAATTTTCTGTTGGGAAAAATTTGTGTTGTTCCTTGCTCACAACTTCTTTCCTTAGAATTACTTCAATTTTTATTGTCACATAGTATCATCACTAATTTATGTTTATTTATTTAAAAAAATACTTAAATAGTATTTTATGTCGTATAAGAGAAGCTGTTTGTTTTTCATCCTTTCTCCAAATATTTATTCGAAGAGCGTAAGTTCCCATAATTGACTTTCGTTCATTTCCATAAATTGTTCAACTTAATTATCATCCATCGATTAAAAATGAAATTTTTCGTTTATTCCCTTTCAAGTGTTTGCTTGAATAGCTGATGTGTACCGAAGTATTATTTTTTAGCAAATGTACATAGTGTTCCAGTAACTTATTTTTTTTATTATTTTACATTTGTAAACGCACTTGATTTTCATTACAATATTTGTACATCGATCGAAAAGTGATTTTCAAATGTTTTATTTTGCCTCGACTCTTAATCAACGGCACCACTTTAAAATTGAAATTCCACGGCAGTTTGAATATTTATGGCAGTAAAACTTTCACGTGCGCAGTTCTTTTTTTTTCTCCTTTTCCCTTTTTTTCTTCTCTTCTATTTCTTTCCAAGGAAAACCCGTGACCACGCAATCGGTGACAGTCCGTTTGTTGTTTGCGCCGCGATACGTGTGTTTTCGCCGCGGTATAGAGGGTGAAAGCATTTTTTTCCAGCTGCATCCAGGAAAATATTTGTCGACACACGGGGGTCGCCGTTATCGTTCAGCTCTTTCTTTCCTTTTTGCCCTATAAAGTCGTTCCGTTTTATTGGATTCGTTAAATGCGTCGCTCGCTGCCTAACGAACGGAAAAATGAAATAAAGAAAGTGTAATAAAACACGCATGTCTTTTAGATGGCTCGAGAGTGTAGAAATGCACGAAGGTCGTTTGAAATGTTTGCGGTTTTAATCACGAAAACGTACTATTTCGAGTTTTAAATTGCTTTGGTTTCTTTATACAGGGTGGGACACTTAAGACAGGACACCTGAATAACTCGCTTGTTTTTGGAGATAGAAGAAAATGCCTCAGACCAAACTTATTTGGTATCGAGGGACGGATCATGTGATATTACTAGTTTTTTTATAGATCGAGGCGTCAAGGATATATGAAGGTCAACTCTGTTTTTTTAAATGGAACAGTATGTTTTTTTACTTACATTCTGATAGTGTTTCAAGACGAATACAATGACCTATTATTAAGGTCATTTGTTTGTCGACATTTGTTTGTCTTAAGTGCCCCACCCTGTATAGTGCTCTAGCGTTTTTGTGCCATTTCCAAAACTCATTTCTCGAAGATCTTAAAAAAAAAAAAAAAAATTATTTGTTATAATTATCAGTTATATTGAAAAATCGTCGGTCATCAAAAAATTTTTTCAGTTGTGGAAATAGATGGAAGTCTGAGAAAACTAAATCTGAAGAATGTTGAAACAAATCGAACTTCAAATTAGCGATTTTTGCCATTCTGCCAGTTTTATTCTTTTCAAGGAAGGCAGCCAGACAGCTTTTTTAGATTAATTTTCCTTACAAATTACTCCGCAGATGAATGTCAAATTTGAAGGTTATATATAAAACACAATTGCAGCTTTAAGATGTATAAATAAAATTCAAATATTATGATTATGTGATGAATAAGGTCGCAAATTTTTCAAATGACAGTGGAAAGTAAATTCAATGAATTTCTCACTATTTGGAAATGTTACTAAAATTCTGTAATTGTTATGCTTGTCGGTAGTTTTGCGTATAAATATTCCACGAGGGATGCAATTTTTTAGCGAGTTTTATTGAAAATTTTACATTAATACACTAAGTTGTAAAATTAGAAATTAATTTTTTAATATTTTCTTTTTTAATTTTTGAAAACCCTTTGTTACACCTCTATTGATTTATTTCTCGCCTAATTTTAAAAGTTTCTCCAAAAAGGCAGCATTGTCAAAAATTAATTCATTTAATTATTTATCCTGTTTTTTATGTTGTTTCGATATTTTCCAACTTACTTTGTAATTTACAAATATTCTCTGTATACTGTATACTGAAAATTAATTTTCCTATACTGATTTGTTTCTTGCCTAATTTTCACATATTTCCTAAAGTGTGTTACTAAGATATTGCAGATAATTCTTCAGAATAACGTTATTAATTCTCAGAAAGTTATATTACGTAATGTAGCACTGTAGCAAAATGAAATTCACATAAAACACGAATTTCCATCGAAGCAGAGAAAACGATAAAACAAAATTCTGCAGAAAAGTGGCTTTTTTGATCACTTAATAACATCGCCGCGAAACAATTACAATCTCATTCGTCCCTGAAGCCAAAAACAGAACGAGAACCAGTATATTCTCTGATAGTGGAACGAGCCACACAGACAACGATAAATTCACCCGCATTCAGTGAAACAAAGTCTCTCTAACAACGCATCCTATGAGACAAAGAAATTGTTACAAAAAACCATCCACCTTCAGCCTCCCAATTTATCGGAAACATGTTAAAAATAGAAGAAAAAAAAATATCTTTCGCGTTCATAAGGGGACCAATTGTTTTCTCGATTGTAACCAATCAAAAATATTAAATAGTAGTGAAACTCGATCGATGAGAAGAAACAAAGGAAGTTAATCATCCATATTTTTCGTCTTCGTTTTACGATAATACCGTAATTAATCTTGGAAAGTTTGTTAAAGCTAGGCAAAAATATAACTGGAGTTTTCGAGAAAATTAATTTCGAATATTCGCGATTTCGCCATCTGTCAACGATTTTGCCAACAAACTGCAAATTATCACTTTTGCTGATACTTTTATCTTCACCAGTATTGATAGTATCGTGATTTGGCTTTTCGCCGTCTCTTCTATCTTATCTACGATAGCTTTAGCCTATCAGTATTGGTTAAACAATTCTAAAGACATTTCATTTATGCTTCCGAGTACGAAAAGTTTTATTCTATAGTCTTAAAATTTTATCTCACGATTTTACGTGTGTAATTAATACATTTTGTTCATTAACACTAGGTTTACCAGACTTCTTTTACACAAGCTACTGTTACGGGCGCCTGGTAAAGTGACGAATGAAGAAAACTCAATTTTTTCTTAAAAAAAAAATTGAATGATTTAATTTAAGAACAACTTAGTTATATACAGGGCGTCTCCTTATTGGTGGTACAAGCGAGAAGAATAAGCCGAAAATATAGTATAAAATTTCTTCATTCATTACCATAAATTTACAAAATATACTTTAATTTTCACTGTAGGTTCAGATGAAAAAAACACATTCTTACACATCATCTAGAAAACTAATCCTTCTAATTTTTCCAAAAAAAAAACAAAAAAGGAGCCCACGTCGTTTGGTTCAAATTTAGAAAAACATTATTCCGTTTTAAAAGGTGTCCGAATATTTACCTTTTCACTACAGCGGACGTACTTAAATTTCAAGACAGTTACATTGCGATATACCAATAACGAACTCACTATTGACTTTAGGTTTCATATTTTTATTCTAACTTTTTTCATAAAGCATTTGCGGACCTATGTTTATATAATATTCTTTTCTTACTTTTACTCATAGAACATACCGGTGCAATTTGATCGTTTAATCCGAGGACGCCCTGTATACACGCGTTTGATCCTGTAAACTCGTCGAGTGAACGAGAGAATTGTCGATCGTCGAAGATTCACGAGGGTGGTATTGAAAATGTAGTCGAGTGCGGTGATCGTCGGCTATGGCAAGAGAAGAAAGGGGATGTGAGTGAGAATATATATAAAAAGGACAAGTGACCTACCGAAATCGATACCAGTAGCTCTCGCGTGTATTCATCGAGATCGAAAAACGCGAGTTTCTCTCTGAGCTAAAGCGGGGGAACGTGTCGCAGGGATGAAAAATGGTGGCAACTAGGTTTTTTCCACGAACTCGCTCATACACCAATGAATATCATATATACACACGGGTTGGTGGGTAAGGTTGGCTATTTTATTAGGGGAAATCGAGATAAAAGTAAAATATCGCGTAGTTTAATGCACCGCTTTGTAATAATACTGTGTCTTTGCAAGGGAGAACGCGGGGTTGGAGATCGAGTGGCTTTAGGGGAACTGTGTTTTTTGTGACGTGCAAACTTTTTCTCCTCAAGCTCTTTTGCATGGTGTAACTGTGCGTATAAGTGTCTTAGGCTGGTGGGAAAAGAAGATGCTGGAAGTTTTTCCTTCTCTCTTTTCTAGTGCAACCTGTTTCTTATCGCGTCACAGCGTCGACGAGTATTTCCGCGACGATAGTATGAGGCGGACTTCGAACTGGTTTCCTTTTGGTGGATTCCAGTGAAGTCTTTCAAAGTATGCAATTGAATAGTGGGCTGTATGAATTTTTGATTGTATCAAACACAATATTGAATTACGATATAGATTTATTCTAACTAGTTAACGAGATATGTACAATATTGGTGTCTGTGTCGAATGTATAACGAAAGGTATAATGTGTTACGAAATCATCTCGAAATAATCTCTGTTTGAGTGTCTGTGCGTGTCAATTTATAAATTCTGTGTGTGTTCTGATTTGCTGTCTAAATGTGTAGTGGAGGTGGTCGAGATGTGTCCATTGGTGTTCCATTATTCTGGGGGTGGCTGAAGTGTCGAGAAGGTAGGGAGATTGTTGCTAAAAAATGTTTGTTATATTGTAGGGAATCCCTACTGTTTCCTGATCGGTCGCTAAGTTGGTCGCTTCTGGTAGCCGGATGGGAGGGTTTCGGTAATTTGTGCTGTTAGAAATAAAATTTGCAGGCCGTGTCGCCTAATCCCTCGCCTTGCCTGCCTTGAAGTGTTTTATGACTGAACACTGTTGTTTGCTACGCAAATCTGGAATTTTTGGTGCTTTGATGATCATGAGAACGGTGTGATTTGATTTATAAGTTTCTTCATTTGTTTTCAAAGAATTGTTGAGAATCGGACGGATTGAATTCGGAATTCGTCGAGAAAGATTGAAATCTTTTTTTATTTTTACGTAAACATATTTTTTCACACTTGTTAGACAAACTGGTTTAACTTTTTTTTTACTGTTTCTTTTTTTTTTTAGTTTTGAAGAATTTGAGAAGATTCAGGAATACTTATCGAAGTCTCTTACTACAATATATTATTGTTTGTTAGGTGTTCAAAACTTCGTTCAATAAAAATGAAAATTTGTTTCGTCAGAATGTGCGAAATTTCGCTTGGGTCAGTGAAATTAGAGTTGAAATATATATTCATAAATATAAATATGTATTAATATTTTGTAATATCTTCGACATGCGGGATTTCATTAAAATTCGAGCTTTCAATTTTGTTCAATATTAAATTTCCTTTATACGATCCTTCGATTTGATATATATATATTTTTTTTTTTTTTTTATTTTCTCTCATCCTTCATTTATCTGCAGCCAAAGGTAGCAACCAATTAAACGAACCAGCCGGCTCTTTTGCTTCTTTTGTCGTTCATCCATCAGTCTTCACCCACGATCGTGTTCGTTTATAGAATCTTCGATATTCTTTACGAAAAATAATTGAGAAACGAAAGCGTAGCCGCGCTAGATTTTTCTTCACCTATCTCTACATGCAAGTTTACGCTCTCTCTCTTTCCCTGTGTCTTCGAGGCGCAATTAATTCGATTCGACGTGAAATCAAGCGTTATAACCGAGGATGAAAGCGCTCTTTTGCATTCGACTCTTTCACGTTCGACTTGTCTAAGTTTCCTACGGCTTTTTTCCCCATTCCTCGTTCACCCTCTGCTCTGTCAACAATACTTGCGTTCTGCTTCTGGGCAATTGACGAACGCCGACGTCTCTTCCGGAGGGGTGGAAACCATTGACTTGTGTGTTGGAGTCTTCGGGAAAGTTAAAAATGCGCAGAGCAAAGTGATATGTTGAAAATGAGTTATCGTACAATCAATCATAATTTTTTACAAATTTTCTGAAGTTCGTTCAGAATTGAACGATAATAAAAATAACAATGGGATAATTTTGTATGCGATATCATGTGAAATATAATTAATTACCTACCAAAATTCATTTAAAATGAAGCGATAATAAAAGTAGCAAAATATAAAATAAAAGATAAACAAAAAGTTCTGTTACATGTTAATGATTGTAATTTCGCATTTATACGAGTTCAGAAATCACAGAAATTTTTTCTGTTTGTGTTAATTTATTTTGCAATAGTATTTAAACAAACTGATATGCAGAAGTTAAAAATGAGCAGAGTAAAATGATATGTTAAAACTAAGTTGTACAATCAATCATAATTTTCTACAAATTTTCTGACAAGTTCATTTGAAACTGGATGATAATACAAGTAACAGTGGGACAATTTTGTAAACGATATCATGTGAAATGTAATTTATTATTTTCTGAAGCTCATTTGAAATTAAGCGACAATTAAAAATAACAGTGGGATGATTTTGTATTAGATATGATCAGATAAATATGAAAACTTTTCTGTATGTTAGTGATTATAACTTCGTATTTGTTCGAATTCAAAAATCACAGAAAAACACAAAACTCTTTTTGCTACTTTATTTTACAATAGTTGAAATATTTGAACTAAATGGGATCTAAAACGAAATATAAAATAAAGTATACTTTATACTTCGCTTACACAGTGTATTTATCACAGATTAATGAGTAGTTAAAGTACTAATAGAGTTGTGACTCTTTAATCACAGTTTAGTCTCGTCATCATTCGTCGTGCAATGACTATAACTTCTCATGTTGCCAATATAAAAGTTCACTTTCAATTTTTATGATTTGATTTCTTTTTTATGTTTACTAAGTAACTCTGATCGTTTCTATTCTGTGCTATTTATCTAAAGCAGTCTATTTATTATCTCAATATATTTTCAATGACTAGAGAGGAATTTAATCTGAATTTAATCTGAACTAATGTGTGGATACTTTGTCTGAAAGTGTTTGTAATATATAGGTTACATAGATCAAATATAAAATAATGTTTTAGCATTAGTTATTATAATAATTAATTAATTAATTAATTAATCATAATAAATAATCATTGAATAAAAGTATCCAGAAGGCCAAAGCTGAAATTGTTTTATTTAAAAAATTATTTTGTTACTTCTTTTTCTGGGAAATCTCAATTTTTTCTCTTTACTACTTTGGGAATTTTCATGAACCTCAATAGATTTCTTCTTCTCTAGTATTTGATTCGCTAGAATGTATTTTTTATTCATCTGTTTTTCTTTGCGTAGTTTAACGGAATATTCTTTGTAATTTCTAATTAGCAGTCAAAGTATTAAATTACTCAAAATATCAGCGTATTGTCTGAATTTTACACTTTGATACCAGATCTACCGACGACTTACATATATCTATTTCTGCCGAAAGCTCGAAAATTACTTGTCTTCGTAAAGAAAAGTGGAACACGAAATTATACACATTTATTTGTTTTATTTAATGAATATTGAATATTGTGTTTAAAATTTTCCTTACCGCTGAAAGAGCAGTTTTATATGTATGTTATTATGAACACTATGTATATGTGTACATATGAATCTTTTCAGCAGTACATGTACCACAGACACATTCATTATATGTACCATAAGTACTGCTCGTTCTATCATCTGTTCAATATTCTATTTAATATCGTTTACGTTCAAGTGTAATATCTGCAAACAAAGCATTGTACAATTTTTGTACAATGTACAAGTTTCCAAATATATTCAGTTTTTTAGAAAGTGTTAAAGCCACTATGAAATATTACGAGAAAGTTTTTAAATCTCAGTGAAATCAGAATTTTACCTACATTCTGAGCAGTTAACATGTAAATGTTACTCGAGAAAAGAGGAAAAGGAAAAAGAAATTCACAAAATGAATCCATTTATGTGCTACAATAAAAGCCAAGAAAAAATTCAGAAAATAATATATATTAAAAATATCAAACAAGTCATTTTGACCTCTTTGGTAGATCTAGTATTAAAAGAAAGCAAATCGAAAATATTATTTTCCACGTTGAAAGAATCAATTGCCGTTATTACATGGAAAAGAAAAGCGAAGCGATAGTTTTCCTTTCATCCTTCTCCAAGCTTTGTTAATATTTAGAAAAGCAATCGGAGGTGGTCAGAAGTAAGAAAATACTAAATGTTCGTCTTCAGAGGAGAAGAAGAAGAAGAAGAAGAAAGAATATACTTGAGATCTCCTGAAAACAGCTCTCTGTGCACTTTCACGTAGACGGGGCTTGAGTGCATTTGTCGCGAAAAAGGCGAGCCACGATCCTCCGCTTATCTGCGCACTGGTCCGTCACCAAAGAAAGGAATCTGGGTTTCCTGTTGCGGGGTGGAAACGTGCCCGAAGGGCGGAAGTTACGCTAGCTGGGGTAGAAAGAGAAAAAGAGACGGGAATCTACTTGGAATTCTAATGGGGATGCGGGCATCGCGCCGCCTGTTGCATCCTGACACGTGTTCATTCTGCCCAACTGTGCGAGTTCCACTCGCATTTTTAACACTAGCTACCTAACCTAACTACAAAAACATCGTCAGAATGACGAGTTTGATATAGTTTTATTTAAAATTATTAACATCGTGTTGGTATAATTGTAAGAATTTATAATGACTTTTAGTAAAATGGAATAATTGTTATATTTTCTTATTTGTTTTCTTTCAAATGTTTTAATTTTTAATTATTTACCCAAATAGACCAAAACCCATCAAAATGACGGATCAGAAAAATGAGTTTTTGTGAATTACTAAAAAATTTATACTCCTTTTTATTTCTATTAGTTATTTAGCGTTGTATCAGCCGCTTGCATGGGTTATTAGTAACTTAACCTCATCAGGGATTTTTTTTTTATTGTGAAATAAAAATCACTTCAGTTTTCATTTACGTTTTATTGATTTTGTATTAACAGCAATTCAGACAGAAAAAAAATACACAAAAAAAAAAGAAGAATAACGTCCACATATGTGTTCTCTGAGCCTTATAATTATAAAAAACTAAATGTACACATATGTGGTGGAATTTCTGAAGGGGTTAAGGCCCAGATTTATAGTTCGTTATACAGATTGGTATGTTTTAAATAATGTAGTAAATTTGGAATCGATTTATTGTCTTTTAACACTAGAACTACCAAGCTCGTCAAAATGAAGGTTTTCAGATAGTTTTTTTTAGAATTATTAACATCGTGTTGGTATAACTGTAGGAATTTATAATGAATTTAATAAAATGGAATAATTGTTATATTTTCTTATTTTTTTCTTTCGAATGTTTTCATTTTTAATTATTTGCCCAAATAGGCTGAAATACGTTAAAATGACGGGTCAATAAAATGAGTTATAAAATGAGTTTTAGACTACATGTATATACATCAATATCTTTGAATTCATTTGTACAAAGATTTAGCATTCTTTATCTCAAAAATTTGGATATTTGTTATTGACAAAATTCTACACGGCAACAGAAAGGTAGCTCGACAAAATGTACCTCGAGAAGTTCGAAAGGAAATTCTAATACACGCAGATTTTGTTGAATTGGATTGTGCAACAGAAAAAGAACGAATTAAATTTGTGATTGCAAGAAGTACGTTTTTAGAAACCTGTTTTGTATCTACAAAAATGTGCTCCGTAGGTGAATTATAAAGAAAAATTGTTTTAATAATTAAAAATATGTCTTTGTATATTTTCTAGTTAAAAATAAATTATTTAGTACGTTAAATGTTGTTTTTGATTATTTACAATTTTTATTTAAAAAAGACTGTATTAGAAGTGCATTTTCCAGGTACTCATGAAATTGACGAGTTTGGTAAATTTAGATACACATTCAACGCTGATAGTTCATGTTAAATGGAGTAATTGATTATCTCACTGAGGAACATACACGTTCAATATATTACCTTCTTATTTTGCAAAAAAAAGAGGAACAAACTACATTAATATATATTTATAGTTTTTCAAGAATTGAATTTAAAATTACAATTTTTTTGTTCTAGACTTAACGATCTTTTTAGTTTTTTCTTTTTTTAATATTTTAGGCTTTTGTAGATTTAGATTTACAAATGAAGATACAAAAAATAAATTTTTTCATTCTTATACTTTTTACTATAGTGTGATTAGAAATATTTGTTGCATCCAATATGTATAGTGTTATCTGTAATCTTATTTTATCAGTTTACTATAATTATTAATTTAATTTTCTTAACACTGACTTTTCTTCTTACTTACAATACAAATACTGACTTTAGTTTGCAAATTCACGTTTGAATGTTTGCATTTTGTGCAAATAAAAAATCTTTCTCAATTATTTGCTTATGTTTTTACAATTCTCCCATTGTTAGTGAAAATTTTGAAAATTAATAATAATGTGTCGTACCCAAAATTTTACAAAAAATAATAGAGACGTATAAATTTTGAATTGTTGGTGCACTCTAAATACAATTTCTGAATAACTGTATCACGAGAATCAAAGTTTAATTGCAAACTATTAAGTAATCATAAAAATATATTGCACAAGCGCTAAATAAATTACAAGAACATTTAATTACCGTTTTCATTGCCATCAATTTGGCAACATTGCGAAATACGGAACTTTTAATTTCAGTAATCACATAATGAAATTATTCGTCTATGCTACGGAATACGGGATAATACATTTATTCATAAAGGAAATACAATTTATTTCAAATATAAAGAACGCATTCATACGATTACGGTAGATACGAAATGTTCAGAAATCACATGAATTCATTTTTCGCGCGGGAAGACATCTAAAAAGGCAACGTTGAACTCTCCCACCACCGATCTATTGCGCGGCTGTAGCCGAACGTTACCGAGCAGCGACGAATACACGCGAGTCTCAGCGTGACATCGACCGGTCGTAATTCCGTCACTCTGTTCGCGCGCGTTCAGTTTTATTTATCACCGGATTTCGGATACGTCGTGAACACTGCCTTGTGAAATAAACGTAATCGCGAAAAGTGCCTCGCCCCGTGGATTCTTTCGTGTGATGCGTGATTTCTCGTGTTTTCCGTCTGTTATTGGTATTTCCAACCTGTGGACGCTCGAAAGATCCATGGGCATGCGCAACAGTCTGAAAAGCGAAACCTACGACAAGAAACGGTACAGATTCCTGTTTGACGTTCTGTCCGTGCGTGTAAGTTTCGCTTTTTCTTGATATCTTTCGTAGTTCGTTCGACATGATACTACGATCACGTTCGTTTCGCGTGAGATAACGATACAGGTGTTTCCATTGATTCGTTCGAATCGTGGATCCCGCGCTATGGTTCAACATGGCGTCGTTGTGTATAAACAATGTGACGCAATTAGTTGACTAAACTTTTAAATAATGGTTTTCTTATAGTAAGGAACTAATGCTGCGTTATTCGATCGTAGAGCACGACTCGTGTGTCGTTGTACTATTTGAAAATTGAATAAAGTTTATTTTCACTTAATTTATAAGTTACTGTATTTTTGTATCGATATTTGTTGATTATAGTTGTTCCGGAATATCTATGAGAAATTGTTTTGTTGAGAATTTATCAAAATAATTTCGCAATTTTTTAAGAGTTTAATTCACATTCCTTATTTTGCTAATTTTATTATTATATCCTTTAGAATTTATTTTCCTTATTTTGCAAATTTGATTATTCACATTCCTCAGAACAAAATATTGCAGAATGATTAGTATGATGATTATTAACAGTTGCACGTATTGCAATAAAAAAACTGTACTACGTTTACGCAATATTTTTAACGTGATTCAGTTTGATCTGGTTCAAAGACATTCCGCAGAACAAACGACAAAAAATTCGTAAACAGAACGCAGCCGGGAATATTCCTCGCGTGACCACGGATCTTTTCCAAGAAATTCCTTCAGCGTTTATTTACCCTTGGTTTTATACTTTAAGCATGCTGTCGCTGTTGAACCATTTGACTTCAAAACATTCTGTCTTAAGTGTAATAATATGTAGCCCGCAAAATATCAAATTGCCTTGCATATCAAACATTTTTTTCCCTTTCGTTAAAGAAATTAGATTCATCTACGACACTTATTGTAATTGTTCCATAGTAACAAAAAAGTACAGAGGTGTTCTGTTTAGAATTATCAAAATTTTCATATAACGTTTCCCATTGCGGTGTAGTTCGACTGAAAATATATAGTGTTCTACATTAAAAACTGAAATATGCTTAAAGCAATGTAGCACTTCTCACTGCTGTTCAATTTAAGTGAAACTATACTGGGTGCTTCATTGTAAAATACTGATATTTTCATAAATCCTTACATCATTTATTTCAGACTAATTTAATTAAAGTTCTACGATACGTTCTATTTTAAAATACCAAAATTTTCTTAAATGAAAAACACTTTTCATTGCCGTTTAATTTGAGTGAAATTTACCAAAATTTTCATAAATCCACATAACACTTCCTGTTGCAGGATAATTTATTTACAGCTATATACGGGGCGTTCTTTTTTAAAATATCAAAATCTTCATAAATCGATATAACACTCCTCATTGTTGTTTAATTTAAGTGAAGCTATACTGACAAGGGAACTCCGCGAACGGTCCGGCTTCGATTTTGATGAAACTTTGTACACTTATAAAGCAGTCAAAAATAATCGACACGTATTTTTTTTTTAGCTGCGGTAACTCAAGTTTGAGGGGTGAAATCACCCCTTGAAGTTTTGGCTCGAAACGGCTATCTCGAAAACGGAAAGACATACGAAAAAATTGTTAATGGGCGAAGTTAATGGTTTCTTATGTACAATAACATGGTGTTAAAAAATTTAACAAAATACAGTTTGTTTATAACAAAAAAAATTTATTAACTTAATTTTTTATTTTATTGAAATTTTCATAATGACAGAAAATGACGAGCATTTTATTCCAAATCCATTAGTATATAACATTTTAAAATTGCCTCTTACAGTTTTGCAGATTTTGATGATTTACATCTTGCGTGCACATCCACTATGGTAGTAGCCGTTCTAACTTTGATTTTAATGAAGCATTGTAGGCTTGCACTAAATTATACAGTAACAAGTAACAAGTAACAATAACAGTAACAAGTTTCTTAACAGCAATGAAAAGATTAATTGTTTTTATTACTCACCTATGACATCGTGGCAAAGGTGGAGCGAGTTATAAATTATAAATACATACAGTGTGTATAGCAATTATTCTATGTAGTTTCGACAATAGTGGTACTCAGTCATTGCTCAGTCGAAAAAATGTTTGAGACATAAAGATTTCTTATACCATGCGCATTTAATTATTGCCACGTCACCGCAAATATGGCATCTTGGTTCATTTTCAACAGAATAGCAGTACTCAACAGGATTCTGGAATGCATTTGGTTTTTCATCTATATATCCGGATTTATACCAGGAGTATTTAATAAAATTTTGGAACCTTGGCGATGAAAATTGATTGTGGACCAGAGATTGAAGTTTGATTATATTATTCCTAGCGTGGAGATTAATGTTGTGATTTAAAATGAGAACTATATCGGAAAATCGGCGGACGAAATTTTTCCAAGTGCGGAAACCGTAAACATCCAGTGGTTGAACATACTTTGTTCCACGTTTTGGTATTACAAAAAGTTTTACGTTTTTACCCTCGGGAGTAACTACGTTCACTGTCTTCTTACAGTAACCACTCCAGGAATCAAGAATTAGAACTGTTGTGGGCCCAGTATTTGCGAAGTAAGTCTCTCTTAACCAGGTCTTGAAATGGTCCCTAGTTAATTTTTCTGACTTTGAAGCTGCAAGATATACATTGTCAGAGCGAAATACGGTTATACCTAAATTTTTCTAAATCAATATAACACTTTTCATTGTAGTTCAATTTGAGAGAAACTATATTAAGCATTCTATTTTAAAATATTTACCAATATTTTCATAAATCCTTATAACACCTTTTATTCTAGAATAATTTAATTACAGTTCTTCTGGGCTTCTTCTGTTTCAAGATATCTATATTTTCCTAAATCAGTATAACATTTCTCATTGTAGTTTAATTTGAACGAAACTATATTAAGCGTCCTATTTTAAAATATTTACTACAATTTTCATAAATCCACGTGACACTTTATTAAGTGAAACTATACTGAGTGATCTCTTTTAAAATACCTAAATTTTCCTAAATTAATATAACATTTTTCATTGCTGTTTAATTTTAATGAAATGTATCAAAATTTTCATAAATTCACGCAACACTTCCTATTGCTGAGTAATTTAACTACAGCTACATACAGGACGTTTTGTTTCAAAATACCAAAATTTGCATAAATCAATATAACACTTCTCATTTTTGTCTTCCTAATCGAATTTTTTCATCAAGTTTTCATAAGTCTGTATAACACTTTCCATTGAAGTATAATCAGCTGAAACTATACAAGATAGTGTTCCATTAAAAAAAAGTATATAACGTCTTTTATTGCTCAGTAATAAAACTAATGTTATATGTACGGCGTTCTTTTTTTAAAATACTAAAATTTTCATAAATCAATACAGCTTTTCTTATTGCAATATAATTTAATTAACACAGACGTTCAATTTTAAAATATCATATAACAATTTCTCGTAAAAAAAAAAAAATTTTAACACATTTTTCTACACGTATTTATGTATCGTCTTTCGAAAAAAAAAATTTGATCGTCTAATACACGGTGAGTATATTTACGCGTAGACGCGATGAAAGGAGGCCGAGATTTCTCACGTGGCGCCTGTAGGTTGTGGAATCCAAGGTAGATTTTCAATCGCGTTAGCGAAAATTCAATCGAGCAGAGGCAACAAAAGGGGCGCAGGGGATACACGTGAGTGCAGATTCTGCAGAAAGGTGTGCACTACATATAGAGGGTACAGAGGGTAGGATAGAACAGGATAAACAGGACGATATCGATGGGAATCCTTTCTCCATGGACCGTGGCTGGTTTCCTCCTCGAATAATGCGACAGCTGATTTTTATTATTGGAGCAGGATCGAATATGCCCCCCTCGCGTGTTTGAACACTGCACCACTCTGAAACTTGTTTGTCGCTACATGTCGCGGTGCATTTCTTCGAGGGAAATACGGGGCGGTGGTGCTACATTTGGCTGGAGCTACGGTGACGTAATAGTTGGATCCACATTTTTACCCGATATGGTAACTCAACGTTCTATATTTCTCGTTATTTCACAGTTTATTCTGGTTTCAATCGTTGTTCTTTTTCTTTACTGCAAATTCCACTTCGTACTTGATATAAGAAAAAATATTTTTTATTTTTTAGGCGTAGAAATAAATTCTTTCTCGCTGGATTCGCGTAATCACAGCCATTTAAATCGCAATATTCGCGATGATATTTGCAAACTGCCAGAAAAATGGCAAAAAGTCATTAATAATAATGGAAACTGTTTGAATGATCGTTGATACTTTGAGTATACCTTAAAGTTGGACAGAATTAGTTTCTACACCTAATATTTGCGATACTTCTGAAGAATTGTAAATCATACAATTTCAAGAAATGTTGTTATTCTGATACATCAATATTTTGTTTCAAATTTAGAGAACTAGTAGCGAAAGTAACATGAAATAGTGGGTTTGCAGAAAAATTCTCTCGTAGTTTAGTGGGTTGATATTCGATTTCTATGATATCAAAGTAAAACAAGATAAATATTCAGATTTGTTATTCTGGTGAATTTCTTTTTCCTACTTTGCTCAATTTTTTCCTGTTAAATATAATATTAATACTAATAGTGTAATATAAATATTAATGATATAAACCTAAAAATAAAATTTGACTGTCACCTTATTTGATACTTGTAAACATATTTTAAAAGGCAGTAAAAGACAGAAATTAACAATTGTAAATTGAACTTTATAAAAAGGATGAGTTTTGTCAAATTATAACACAGGATTAAGTACAATTAGTAATTTAGTTGTCCATTTAGTGAAGTGGTGATCAAACTATATATTTTAAGTACAATATTGAGTACTACAAATTTTAGCTAATCAATTTATATATTTAATCATTATTCTTGTTTTAACAAATCAACGTGAGCTTCGGTTTGCGTCTAATTTGATATTTTTGTTCTCAGTAAAATCTAACGAACTATTACAACGTCTAATTGATCGAATAATGTTTTTCAATTTGAGCTCTGCGAAGTTTCATTGCCCTTTCCTAGTTCTAAAACTGAGAATTCACATTTAGATTTTGTTCCTTAGAATAGAAAACCTGAAAAATGCACGCAAAGAGTGGATAAGAGGGAAGACGACTACTTGATCAATTTGTACAAATAGTTTTTTCCAAATGGAACAAATTAGACCGGTAAAATGAAATCGATCGATACTGTTGAAATATAAAAATGGAGGAATTCATTTATATTGATCTGACACTGATGGAAATCCGCTGTCAAATAAATATTTGATTTTATTCAAATAAATGATCACCAATTTCCGGTTCGAATCTGTATTTAGAAATTCGATGATGTCTTTTAAAGTGATGAATGTTTCATCTGACTATCCTTCAAAGATTCAATCATCCAAAAATTCATCTTCAAAATTTATCGTATTTAGATAGAAATAAAACTGTCCACTTTGTAGGAATTACAATTAAAACTGACTTCTGTCTGCATTGTAATTTTTGTTCCGCGGTCAGAATGAAAATGGATAATAGAATCTTCAGTCTTTAGCTTTCACGATTTTAGAAGCAGAGAAATCTTGTTATACACCGTGGTTAAAAATAATTCAGCCGAACTTTCATTTGATTCCCCGTCAATTATCCCAACGGTAATCTCGTTCCTTTGTTTTACATTGCTTTTAGAAACAACTATGCAGAAACAATAATGCATTTTGCTAGCTTGGTTGCACGGCACCATGCTAAAACGTGAAACTTTAATGCACCGAAAATTTTCTGGATAAAGTCGCTTAAGTTACAGCGTTATTGTCAAATGATTATTATTACATTACATGATATCTATTTTGCATTTTGGATTTAAGCAAATGCGATTTTCTTGTAATTTGTATTTTAGAAAGTGTTTCCTAGGCATATAAGAACGTCGTACTATTTTCCTCCTTTCTTTGAATTATTTGCTTCCTTAAGAATACTTTTATTATTGATATTGTAATATTAGTATCGCAATATTCTTTTTAAATTTTTATTAACATTTAAAAATAAGAAAAAGTATTAGGAGCTTCAAGGTTAATAGAAGAAATGTAAGAAAAAATTGTCAAAGTAGTCATGGAATTTCATATTATTATGTTTAATTCACCGAATTGATTAAAAATTGCATGTTTAAGTTAACTTTCACGTAACCGAATTATCTTCCTAAGAATTTGTTATTTATTTATCTCAATCGAAATCAATTTTTGTCTGAATAACTGTGAAATCTTTTTCAACCAAATTTTTATGATTTTTCTCTTTCAACATTCTAGACAGTATATGCAAATTTCAGATTTGTGCAGTTTTGTTTTTGAAGTATTGCAATTTTTTGTCGAGTAAGTAGTGTTGATGAAAATTAAATGTTTTACAATAGAATGTAAATACTTAAATAACGATAGGTAAATAAGAAATTATTCGGGATGTATAGTAATAAAATAATACAGTATCATAGTTGAAAAGAAGAAGGTTAAATTAATTTAATAATTAAATGAAACAGAAATTGAAACTTTTTAACCAAACTTTGAATCATTCTTCCTTTTCAATATTTGAAATAGTATATGCAAATTTTAGGATTCTGTTTTTTCAAAGTGTTGCTATGTTCTTATTTAGCAGTCTAGTTGGGAAAAATTAAAATTTTTTGGCAAAAGAATGCAAATTTTTTAGGTAGCAACAGATGAAGTATAAATAAGATGTGTGCGATTTCATTTTTAAAATGCTGTAATTTTTATAATACTTTTTGTATAATACTTTCACTATAAACATAAGAATTGTCTAAACATTTATGAATGGCAGTGTACGTTTTCAAGTTAGAAGATTCAAAAGCGTTATCGCTTCTGTTCGTGATACAAAAACTAAAGGAAAATACAAGTTTCCATGGTTGAAACGACTCGCATAAGTAGCCTGGTAAAATAATTGCGTCGCTTTTATCACCAAGGAATATTTCATCGTGCTTTGGGCCTCTGAACTTGTGTGATGTCTCCTTTAACGAGCAGATACGACCGCGTAATGGATCCAAGCCATTGACCAGGCTTTTCCTTATTTACAACTGCCTCTAACGTACATCCTCTCTGTCTCGTTGAACAGCCACGATAATATAAAGATTATCGGCGCGATAAAATGTTTCAGACGTTTCGCCAGCGCAAAAACCGCGACCAGTCTAGTTTATAATTGTTATGCTCGTTATAGTGTGGCTCACTTTTTTCTTTTTACGTGATTCGTGGTTATTATGGCAATTGGATGTTTTATCACGCAGGATGACTCCGAAGAAATTGATTGGATCTGGCAGAATGTATATACTTTGGATCTAGTCGTTATTTTCTGTGATGCGAAGTGTTCAGGTGAAATTTGGAATATTAAGAATTTTAGGAGGAGTTGTTAGAATCTTTATTTTTGTTAGGATTTCGTTGGGATTATTTAATTGTAATTTTTATGGGCTAATGAGTGTATAAAAAATTATCTTCGAATGTTAATAAAAAAGTACCTTTTATGTAAAATGAAAAAGCGTATTTGATGTTTCGTCCGAATGATTTTTATTGAGATTTCGTTAAGATAATTTGTCATTTTTATGGAGTACAGGTACATAATTATCTTCGTATATGTAATTTTTATGAAGTAATTAGTATACCAAAATTCTCTCCTTATGTTAGTAAAAAAGTATCTTCGGTGTAAAATGAAAAAGTATCTTAAGTTTCCTCGGAATATATATATTTTTTTTTTAAGATTTCCTTGAGATCATTTAATAGTATTTTTTTTAATGGAGTAACAAGATGTATAGGAATTAAAAACTATTTTCTAGATGATAGAAAGTAATATTGAATTATAGATAATTTACTTGTGGAGTACTTTTAGCGCTTTCAATCGCACAAAAGAGGAAATGAATCTTTTTTTCAATACACTGAAGAATATCCAGAAGGAAACAATTTCTCCTCAGATGATTATTTCATCGAAAAGAATTATTATTATTTATAACTATTCATGGAAAAAGTTACGAAAAATAATTGAAGGATGATAAGGTTTCGAAAGAACTGAAAGGGAAAACAGTGTGCAAAATGGCGTAGGAAGTGATGATCCTCCATGGTGGGGCATTTTCTAACGGAATTGGAATGTTGACTTCCGGTTGGCGGAGCGCATCCTCCCTCGTTATCAGCCAGTGGGAGGAGGTCACGGTGCCCATTTCCTACAAGCGATTTTCCGCGAATTGCCTCCATTATGTCCAATTATCGGCTCGGATGAAGGAAGACGTATTCTCGACGAGAGGCTGGCTGAAAGCTGCTGCAAGGGAAGGGGAAAGGGAGATTTTTATCATCCGTCGGAGCTGAAAACGCGAGATCGTGCTCATAAAAGTGTCATAAAGAATTCATGTGAACTCGTGTAAAATAAAATTCATGTAAAATACGGATGGGTTAGGAATGACTGAAACGTTATTCGAAATATTAATAGAGTTAGCGTGTTAAATATGTATTTCAGTTTTTGTAAGTTTTTAACACTTTGCGCTCTAAGTACTTTTTTCGTACGATCAATTTATCAACCCCAACACACTTTTACAATGAACCTTTTGAATATCAGAGGTTTCATTTTGAATAGAATAAAAAATTATTACATGTTCCTGAATTTACTTGTTTTTATTTATTTTATTAATTTGCGCGAAACTCCTTCACGACGCGCAATCGCGATTCTTTCATTTCTTCCATCTCTGCATGGATCCGACGAATTCAGTATTTTTCTCTGCAATTTTCTCAAAATCTTTCTGTCACTCATTTTTTTTTCCCCCTTTAGCTTATTTTCAATTTGTCATTTACGACTTATAAACGCGTATGTAGAAAGAACAGTTCGGATAAAAGAGTTGATATCTCCTTCAAAGTGAAAGACGGCCACGAACGAGAATTTTAGCTATCTTCTTAGATAGGTCTAATAAATATTTGTGTAAAGTTTCATCAAAATCGGAGAGAATTAGTCCCCGATGTTCCCTCGTTAGTCATGGGTCTCTAATGACCCAGCCATAGGAACGCGCAAGGGTTAATCCTGTTAAATATTATGTAAAAAGAAAGAAAAAAATCGATGTCCAGATTTTGAAGTTGACGATAGACGAATAGAAAAAGCGTTAGACACCGGAACACGTTGTCCAGGTACACGAAGAGGTCCTCGAGGTTGTCGCGGAGAGTGGTTGAACGATCCTCGAAGCGAACCTTGTTTGCAGCGTGGCCTAAGCTGCCTTTGCCAGCGAGGGAAACGCCGGCCAATTAAGCCTCTTCTTCTCTGCGATCGACAGGCACTCGCGTGCCGCGTCGCTTCGCCCTCGACATCTCGAGTGTCTCATTTGATAGCCCCTTCTTCGGAACTGCTCACGTTGAATTTCCCAACTCGGGATTTTTTTTCGTACCTTACCCTTCTCTTCTGCATTTTTTCGTGTCCGTGTGCTATTCCGTCTGATTGCTTTTCTTTCTTCTTTTTTTTTTTGTTCTCGTGTGATCTAAACACACTTGTTTTTTTTTTGTCTTTTACATGTAACTTAATTTTTTTTTTTTTTTTCAGTGTAAATTCGTGTGGAATTGAATCAATTTTGAAAGGATAGGAATACAAAAAGTGTGATTCTGCAGGAGTGTAAAACTTTTTATTTTGAAAAGTGGAGAATATTGAGCAATGTTTTGATCATGGATAAATTGAGAACTTTGTACATATTTGAATTTTATCGCAAGTTAACACTATCTATCGGAAATCTATTAATCGACTTTTTGCTTCCAAATTATTTCCAATCGGGAGCCTATTGATCGACTTGTTGCTGTTAGTAATTATCGATCGTACATTAATGATTTATTTGCTATTTTCTATTTTCCGTTTTTTAATTTCTTTTTATTTTTTTAATGAGTGATACCCAAAACTGAGCCGGTACGAACGATGTATTTATTAATGTCTGAATCGAAAGGGCATAGTATGTTCAGTTGCTAGCGGTAAATAAAGTGTTAATAAGGGATGCACTTTCAATAATACACTTGTCATGTGCTAAGAAAAATTGTATTTATACATTTAGGTCTATTGAGTAAAGGCATGCATTGTGAAAGGAAAAGAATGTTAATAATAATAGTAATTTAATCCTTTCCATCATGATCAGTTAGAACTAACTAGAGTAGGATTGTTTAATAAAATTCAGTGTGTTGTTCATTTAATATATAATGTGTTACTTTTTGAATATCTTCAATATTTTTGTATTAAATTAAAAACTAAGGAATTTGGAAATATTAGGCGTTGCAGTATCATTGTTTGACAATTCAGAAGAATGTAAAACGACTTCGTTGAAACTAATCTGCATAATATTTGCCAGGAAGTGTTTACTAATTGTGCTGGAAGATCCGAGAAGATTGTACCAAGGAGAGAATTAGAAATTTAAGGCGCTATTAATTCTCAAGTGAATACTTATTAGGATTCAATAGTTTGTTAAAATCTCAGTAAAAAATTGTGAAATATCTTACCATTCTAATTCAGATTTCTTAATGAAACTTAAGTTATTATCTAAGTAGGCGCGTTTTTCAATCTGCTTTCAACCAGATCATATCTTAAAGCTTATTCGAGTCAAAAGAATATTCTAAAACGACATCATTAACAGGAAATCCCAATTAGTCACCGGAGACATTTCTAACTAGCCAATTAAATACCTCAACTAGCACACACTCGAGTCATTAAAGAACAGAAATATCTCACAAGATATACAGTATGAAAGAAAAGTTCTCAGGCTCAGATTTAAAGAAAATTTTCTCGTGGAAAATTCAACGACGAGTTGAATTCGTATTTTCAGTTTTCAGGAAAAAAAATTAACCCTTTATAACGCCGTATAACTTAAAAGTTACATATCTATTTGTTTGTATTTTATTTATTTATTATTATACTATTGTATCGTTGCATTAGTATATTATCATCAGTCAGCTTCTTTATATTAATTAGTAATTCTCGTTTTTCTACAGTTTTCAAGATGTAAAATTGTACTCAACGGTAATTTTTCTTCTTGCAAATATAGAAAAATCGGGTTATAAAAGGTTAAATAAAATTTTACGATACACTGTTCAAGTAACCAATTAAAGGAGTAGTAACCTTAAGGTTATTCAATAGAACTTATCAGATCAGTCTATAAATTCGTATATATTAATGTCATATATTTATACTCGTAATCAGAGTCCTTTTGCACAAGTGAAATTAATAAAAATTACCTTTATGATAGTGGCAGGTTCTCGATGACGAAGGAATGCGTATTATTCATTAAAATTATAGAATGTATTTTACTTGGATTGTTTCAAAATTTCTCAAAGGTACGCACGAATTTCTGGACTGACTTGATATTATTATTCAGATCAGTGGACTGCGGATTTTTATGTAAATTCATATTTTTGAGAGTATAGTACTCAAATATACCGAGTACTCGGGTACTTATTCTTTGTATCCGAATACCCATATATTTGAAATGTTTATTATAACTGAATTTTAACTTCGAAATCTGAATATCCGCATTTGCGTTATCTTTTGTTTATTATTCAAATACAAGGCATTTGTGATACATTTAAATGTAGATTAGATACAGAAAATTTGTAAAATTCGTAAAATTTGAGTTCGAGTTATAAAGAGTACTTCGAGTACTCGGATACCCTGGTTTGGATATTTTGTATATTTTTCACATCACCTGCATTTTGTGCAATTTTGCACATTTAAATTTACAACTACATATGCATAAAAATCCACAGTCTAGAGATCAACGTGGTATTTTCTTTATCACGTTAAGAGCAATAATCTCTTCACTCTTTTCACTCAAATTTACTTCCATTTATCGTTCAATCGTCTCTCGAGAGGCTTGAACATTGATTTCACGAGTTCTTTGCTGTTTCTTCTCAAGTTTCGAGTTTCTCGAAGAGTCTCTGGCCTAGTGGTTGACCTTGGAAATTATACTCCCGATTTCTTTTGATCTTGGAGCGATTCTTTAACCCCCTTCAGCTTGGAACTGGATACACGTGGACCTTCGAGCCTGATCCCTTTCCTTGTTGTATCCCTTTTTCTTCTTCTGTTCGTAGATTAATACCAATTCGTTGTTGCATTGTCAAATGTTTTGGTAATTCATGCAGCGAAGAAGATTTTTAAAGGATGGGAAAATGGTGGAACTGAGAATTTAGGGAGATTATATCGCGATCATTTTGGTAACATTGCGAAACTATGATTCTAGCCAATCTGGGGTGAGCATTAGGTTGCCTCAGAAGTTCTTTTCGTTATTTTCAAATACTGCTTTGCTTGAGAACGTTTTGTTTACTTCCATTAAATATTATTTATTGTCTTATTTATGTCGTAAATTCATATTTCACGCTTATTTCGATTTCAAAGAATCCCTCTTTCATACAGTATTTCTCATTTTCAGTGTGATCTTTGTTAAATAAGATGACCTTAATTTTTTGTCCAGTTTCCCAATTAAGTGAATTAACCCTTCGACTGCGAAATACACAGAAACGAAACATCCTAATCGCACGATGCTTTAATTGTTATAGTCGTCCATATATTTGTCCATAATGAGTGTATTATATTAGAATGGGTGAATTATATTAGACTTTGTTGGGAAAAAATATTGAACAGGAAGCGTATAATGCTAGCTCGTGAAAGACAAACTCGATAATGTGTATGGTTTTGGATTTTTGTTTAAAAAAATGCGCCAAAAGGCACTGTTCACAGTCAAAGGGTTAAGGAAGAAAAAGTAATTTTTGCACGAATTGTCTTTTGGAAATTTGCGAAATGGTGGAATTGAGAATGTGATAGAATGTTTACAGATACGTATAAGTTCGAACAACAGCTTTCCGCTAAATTTTATTTTACGAATAAATTCCGCAGGAATATTAATTTAATTGATACTGCAAATTTTATTTCTACATTTTCCTTTCTTTTCTGTGTCAGTTATATTAATTTTTCTGTATTTCTGCTGATAGTATATTTTTCATAAATATGATTGCTGTTTAATTTTCATTATGCGCAATTATTTATTAATACGAAAAGAACATTTAAGAAGACAGTAAATTGTTCTTTAATCGAATTTTAAAGTACCCCGCTACTCCAGAACGTGTGTAGATTTTTTTCTCGACAAATCGCCAGGAAGCCGCCGTTCTACCGGAAGATAAATGATAGCGAAACGATATTCAATCCGCCACGTGCATTTTGCCACGAAGCACGCGAGTCTATGTGACAGGCAAATCGACGTCTACAGTATCAGGACACCTACAAATTTTGATCATGTATCGTTCACAAATGTATCCCCCGTGATTTATTAACTGTCAGTTGGAGGAGGACAATTTTTTTATAAATATCGCAGTGTGCAATTTCTCCGATCTCGTCTGATATCCATCGGAAAGAAAAACTGACAATTTGTATCGGTTGAAAAATATTCTCCATTCTATTTAACATTCCAAATGTCAAGCAAAAAGAACAGAAAAGAACTAAAAATATTAAATCAACAATTAATAAATAATTAAGAATTAAAGAAGAAGAAAAAATAGTAGAAACAAATAATTTTCTTTTAATGATAATAATAATAGTATTTAATATCCCAAATATAAAAAGAAAAAGAAACTAAAAATATTAAACGAACAATTAATAAACAATCAAGGATTAAAGAAGAAGAAAAAGTGCAGACAACAAACAGTTTTCTTTTAATGATAATAATAATAATAGTATTTAGCACCCCAAATATAGAGAAAAAAATTAAAAATATTAAATGAACAATTAATAAGGAACCAAGGATTAAAGAAGAAGAAAACATAGGGAAAACAAACAATTTTCTTTTAATGATAATAATAATAATAGTATTTAATACCCCAAATATAGAGAAAAAATTAAAAATATTAAATGAACAATTAATAAGGAACCAAGGATTAAAGAAGAAGAAAACATAGGGAAAACAAACAATTTTCTTTTAATGATAATAATAATAATAGTATTTAACACCCCAAATATAGAGAAAAAATTAAAAATATTAAATGAACAATTAATAAGGAACCAAGGATTAAAGAAGAAGAAAACATAGGGAAAACAAACAATTTTTTCCCAATGATAGTAATAATAACAATAATGCTTTTTATCAATATTCAACTCGATCGTTTAAAATTGCAATCGAACAACGAAATTATATAAATAGGAGAAAACGTATTATGCGGCAGTTAAAAAGTAACAATTCGTATCTTGTGTATGCACATATATATATATATATATATATATATATATATATATATATATATATATATATATATATATATATCTATCTCTGTCTGTATAGGTATGTGTATAGTACAATGAAATTATGCGAAACGTTGCCTTCATTATGCATTGTACACGCGCGCTCGATTATCGAATAATACACGAATATAATACGCCATTATATGGGGGTGAGAAGGGGAGAGGAGGGGCGATTACTTGGCATTCAAGTCGTGCAATCTCGTTGTGAAATCTCTCGAAAGTAAAACAAGATTTAATCCATTCCGCCATTATTCCTTGGTGGCATGATAATTCGTGATCGACGTTATCCTTGTGTATTTGCATTCGATACTCGTCTTCGTGATCGCTGGAATATTAATACCAAGCGTCGTGTCAGTTTTCTATTTATTTCTAACGGTAGACAATTCTGGTAACTATGATTTGAGATGTTTTTCGAGAACCTTGTGATATTTTTATGATTTAATAAATTTTTATATATATTGCGTTCATTTTATCAATGAATCATCTTTTTATCAATGAAATGATACACAGTAGGTCATTGTATTTATTTCAAGAAAGTCATATGCAGGATTACATTCAAAGAAATTAACTTAACTTTGATATTTTGATACACCACTACAATTATAGAAAAATTATTTATTTTATGTAATGTTGCTCTTCATTTCAAACAATTTTTGTGAAAATATTTTTTTTTTTTTTAAAACATCAACCACTCGTGAAATATTTCATCGTTTCTAAATATCAGACCAATTTGTACTATTTCATATTAATTCATTTTACTAAATTTGTAACAATATGTAGATAAATTTTTACTATCTTAAAATTTGTGAAAGAGTTCCCCAAATTTTGTGTATTAATTTGTGTTATTTTCTTAGAAATTGTAGTTGTATAAATTAATGATTGCGTGGATTGCAATATGCTTATGAGAAGTATTTGTGCGGTATAAAATTCTATTCTCAGCTTGATTTTTTGTCCCTACATATATTTTAATCTCGGCTATTTACTGTTATAATACAGCGTTGAATAGAAAGAAATCAGAATATTATATACGATATGTATTTGGTAATTCTCAGTCATAAATTGAACCTGAGATTTATATAAAAATACAAATTTAATAAATATATGATTCTTCTTTTGTCACATTTTGACCATAATTCACATTGCGAATGTCATTCGTCGTTATAAGGCAAGGTGTTAAATTTCACAATTTTGCAACTTCAATTTTACCAGATAACTTAGCAGAATTAGTTAAATAATTTGCTTCTTGCAAAATTATTTGCTTTTAGCTAAATAATGTCGTCGAAAGAAATCAGAGTTTTTCCAGTTTCAACGAAGATATCCCAACGAATGAAGGAATCGTAAAAAAAAGCGTTTCTCAAATAAAATTCATTACACCAAATTAAATAAAAAAAAAACGAATTTCCCAATTTCTCATATAATCATATGATACATAAATTTTATAATTTCAATAAGTATATATTATTTTACATACATTTTAAAGTTTATGTATTTAAATAATTTATATAATAAATATCTTATAAATGATTTGCTGTACGAAAAACTGTTTCAGACAAAAGTTACCCGATTTTCGGTGGGACATGCAGTACCCTAATCGATTTCTTCCTTTTTATCTTTTTATTGAGATATGAAGATCGCCTTCAGTTTTTTTAAATGGAATGCCTAACATTTTTTCTGGAATTTGGATGAAACATTGAATTCTGCGTAAAAACCTGCTACATGAAATAGGATCTAAAATTAATATTTACTAAGATATTCTCAAATTAATCATCTTGTATTAAATATACATTCAGTCACCATGTCTGCTGATACGACTTTGCAAATGAAAGGAATGGCTTAGTAATTTTAACATGTGTGTGTGTGTGTGTTACGTATTTTCTATCATTTTTTAAACTTCTTTGTAATTTTAAAGCACGCGTGCGCACCCAAGTTTTAACGTTCCTACAAACTTGCTTCAATCTTCATCCTCAATCTTACATACCCAACAAACATCGAGGCAGAAACGAATTCCTTACATAAAAGAACAACCCTGCGAAACATTCCCAAGCTCGAACCGCGAGCAATCAAATTGCATTCGTTTCTTGAAGGGAGGGGAAAGGTTACCTTTTAAAATTCCATTACCCCTCGTTAAAACGTCGAAGTGGTTAGGTTGGTGCACGCGTACAAGCCACTTCCGGTTCTTTCCCCCTTCCTTCACGCGCGTGTACAAGCAACGAAACTTTTCGCTCGCTTTCGTGTATACATTTAAATCGAAAGGTGGCCGTAGGCAGAATTTTCAATCATGGCTCAATCTAGTCGAGTCTCGTCCTCCCCTTCTTCTTTCCACCCTTTTCCCTGTTCTTCCATCTTTCCTTTCGTTCTCCTCCTAACCCCACCGACGACTGGGTTCCCCTTTTCATTCTAGAAGGTTTGGCCGGGTTTAACCGATCGGAAAATGCACTTCTTACTGAGTTAAGGCAGACAGATACTTCTGTACGCATCTATATTCCTCTTTCCTACTTTCCTTTTTTCGTAGTTTCGACAGCGAAGAAGAGAGGAAACGTTGTTGTTATTGGGGGCTTTGGTTGGATGAGGGAAAGAGAGGATTTCTCTTTGTGGAGGATTTGTAGAAATGTTTGGTTCGTAAGTATTGGTGAAACTGATGTATGACGATTGATTATGGAAGAGGGAAATTGATAGGAAAAGAAAATGTGTTATTTTGCCGTAAATATTGCTAGTGGATTGATCAATAAAATTACGTAGGAGATGCTCACGCTACAATTTTTTTCTTCTGCAATCTTTAACCCTTTAACTGCTATGGACATATATATGTGTCTGTCTTAAGCTACCTATGTGGACTATGGACGTATGTACAGTCTCTCACAAAAATATTCGACCACCCTTTAAAACAGAACAACTGTTTAAAAATTGGAATAAATGACTTGGGTCTGTTTGAAAGGTTAGAAGGATTCATTTATATGATTTAGATGACGTGTACTAAAATTTGTGAAGAAATAATCAGTGAAGGTCGTTTTTTTTTTCGTTTTTTTTCATCTGAGCCCGAAGTGAAAATTGAAAAAGTACGTTTTGTAAATTTGTGCTAGTTGCATGCTGAAAATATTTATAGAAATCGGTTAAAGCAGAAACAAACAACAGATATCGAAAGATGTAAGAATCTCTAGATTTATTACATTATTTCAACCATTTTACGCCGAAAGTCGTGAAAAACTGCAATTTTCGCCATCTTTGACCATCTGTAACTTATAACGATGTTAACCGATTTCGATGAAATTTTCAGCATGTGTATAGCTAGCATAAAATCAACAAAATGTACTTCTTAACTTTTCATCGTGGACTCGGATAAAAAAAGTTGGGAAAACGATTCTTATTATTTTTTGCATGATTCCGAGTAATTGTAATTTAAAAAAAGTTGTTTAAAATAAAAAACAAGTTGGTGTAAATTATGGTTGCGAGATTCTCTTTTTAAAAAGAGCGATCATGTTAAAGAAATTTATATTAGCGAAATTTTGTGATTTTGAATGGAATTACTTTTTCGGAAAATTTTTTGAAAAAATAGTCCCTTCGTGAATATGAATAATTTAGTTTTAAATATATTTTTCTTAACTTTTATGAGTTATTATAATTGTAATGACAGTTTGTTATAATAGGTGAAGTTGAGGTAGCTGTAACATTAAATTTCGTAATTCTGTTATGTTGTACATAAAAAATAATAATGGAATTTTTCTGTATGCGCAGGTTAAACTCGACAAGAGCCACAACGGCAAACTTTCGAGGGTTATACACATCAGAAATACCCCGAACGAAGTATCGGATAGTGAAATCGTCCACCTTGGTGTTCCCTTCGGCCGCGTTACCAACGTCCTCGTACTCAAAGGCAAAAATCAGGTAAGTGACGACCAACAGAATGTTTATTTACCCTATATTAAACAGCGTTAAACGATTTCGTGAAAATTTCAAGCGAAACTAAGATCACGCGAGACATTAAATACACCAGATATATCATGTTGTTTTTCATTCTGTATTTTTTTCTCTTTATTTTCACACACATCAGTGATAATCTTTTATGTATCAGCATAAGTACATTAAACAATTGTTTGGTTTTGTCAAATTTTGTAAAACGTTCTATCAAGCGTCTTAATTTTAGATGTGGAAGTATCATAGTTCAGTAAGAATTTTTAAAAATTAACAGAGTAATAAGGAAATCAATTTTTGAGTTCGTAATAATTACGAAATAAATAGATTGAGGTAGATATGAAGTTATTTATTTTAATCAATTATATAACATCGATTAGGACCATTTATGATAATATTTCGTAGGATTTTCTGTTCAGAGAGAATTTTTGACAATTAACAGAGCAGTAAGAACATTGATACTGTAATTCGTACTAATTATGATACTAAATAGGTTGAAGTAGTAGTTAGGTCAGATATGAAGTAATTTATTATAACCAATTATATAAAACGAATTAGGACCATTTATGCTAATACTTATGAGGTAATTGAAATAGTATATAGTATATATAGGTATTGAAATAGTACATTAGAGAAATGGCTAATCATTTCTCTAAATAACTAGCCAAAATATGAAATCTAATTTTATTCGGCGAATGGAAATCACTTAACTATTAGGTGTCTCTTTAAGATCTTGAATTCAATCCACTGCAGTCTTTTAACCCTTTCAACCCTCTGTGTATTAAATTTTTACTTGCTAAATTATTGGTAAAAATTATTTCTCATTTTTATGGAAGAAAGGAGAGTAAACAGTTGTGGTAAACAGATTGTCAGATATCAGTGAAGTGATACCACTGTAATAAAAGGTAAACAAATTGCTGTTGTATACCTGTTCTCAGTCGAAAAAGTGAAAAAACCATTCTGACTTTGTACATGTTGCTTCCACAAAGTTCGTGGAACTGAATATACAGCAAATAAATGTCTTTATTTTCAAGCACAGCTTTTATATTTAAACAATAATAAAAATATTGAACGATTTATGTAATAACAGTAGCAATGTCCAGTTTGTATAATGTTATTTAGTCCGTGTAAAAATAATTATGTCCGTTAAGGGTAATAAAGTCTGCAAATGTTCTTTTTAATAATTAAATGTTCGAAACAGTTAGAGTCTGAAAATGTTGAGGTCCAAAAACGTTCTGACTTGTCCTCGTCCTGGTCTTCTACGAGATTCAGAGACATTCCCCCATACCTCGGATGATTTTCTCTCCAAGACGCTTTTTGAGGGAAAATGTAGAAAAGTGGGACTTAGGATTATCTAATTAGGAATTGGGGCGATTTCTTGATTATGCATCGCCTACAGGTTACGTCCATCATGTAGTAAACATGACCTGCAGAACGTCACACAAAGGTCCTTTGTTCAGGAAACCAGCCCATAAATTCTAAGTCCCTTATTCAGTGCGTGTAGGTTCACGATAAGTCAATTGTTGAGGGTGATCTGGCTGCACACTCTTCTGAGAGAAAGTTGGTGTCATCTTGCAGCCAGACCCAAGTCCCCTAGAGAATTTACAATCCATGGAAAATTGACTTCCTCAAAAACGGCACTGTCCTATGTCGACTACAACGTAAACCTAAACACGTGGCCCTAACAGTACATTTCCCCTTTGCTTTGTCTTGAAGAAAGCAAATGTAATCTAAACAATGGAATAATATCCTACGACCACTCTTAAATTTCTTTTTTTTTTTGTAATATTTCTATCGCTTCCTCCATATTGGAAAATTCAGAGAGAATTTTCCAATTACTTTTGTGAGCACTCACCATTGAGCTAAACACGATTGCAAAGAGTTAATGATCAGCTTTCATATTTAATTTATTCCAATTTTTTATAACTAAATTTTCACTTGCTTATATTGGAAAAATGATTTCCCCATTTTATGATTAAAAAAAAAAAATGAAAAAATAAGTATCTTAGAAAGTGACCTTTTGTTACTCATTTTAAATTACTCGGCCAATTATTTTTGTGACCACTCACTCCTGAGCTAAATGCGAACAAAAAGTTAATAATCAAATGCCCGTTTGTCCCTTATTTCTAATTTACTCCACTATTTTATATCAAATTTTTCACTTATTTATAGTAGAAAAAATGACTTCCCGATTTTGTGACGAAGAAAAATGAAAGAATAAGTGACCCTAGAAAGTGACCTTTTGTTTCACATTTTCAATTTATTTCAATCTTTCATACCGATGACAGAAAAAATAATTTTCCTTTCTTATAACGAAACAACTAATTGCAAAAAAGTTCATTCGAATTTTTTATTTCTAAATTTTCATTCGCCAATGATAGCAAAAAATAATTTCTCCGTCCTCTGTGGTACAGTATCTAATGATACCAAAAGTAAACCGCAGAAGAATCATAGAAACACTAGGCGTAGCATTACCGCGAGTTGATCAAACCTTTTAAACAAACAAACGTATCAGTGATACCAAAGTTCTCGAATTACTAATGCACCTGGTGTTCGACAGACACCACAATCAGCCCGAAAATACGAGTCACCGCGACAAAAGCGGTCAGAAAGTGAATAGAAGGGTAGAACTGGGCCAAAACAGAGGCAAAAACGCGTTTGATCCACGCGAGGAATTGGAATTTGCGCCGCACCAGCGAGCCACTTGGTGACCTGGACGCAGATGGCTGGCCATGCACTAACAGAAACAATCGAATCATCGATTCAGCCCAATGATCAGCCGTTCTGCCATCATTATCCATTATTATCCATGCACCTGATGTACTCCACAAAGCTAGTCTTCTCTCTTTCTTCTTCTCTGTTTTTCTCATATTGAATTCGTGCTGTTAGATCGATTAGATTCGGTGTCGTATTATTCTGATGAATAATTCATATGTTTAACCCCTTAATACGTGAGCAATTTTTTCTATATTTTCATTTGAGAGTCAGTATTTCCAAAATAAAAAGTTACATTAAGTTTAGTTACTTGAAATTCCTATATACAGGCTAATTTGAAAAGTGAAAAGGTTAATTTAAGGGGCTATTACAGTGTGACGGGACAAAAAAATCGAATTTTTTTTTTTTCTTTTTGCATTTTTCTACTCTATTCCATCATAGAATTGATACCTAATCGCTGGTAAAGTCGATTTTCACTTTGTCGAGTCAGTACAGCGCTTCAAAGTAGGAGCGTTTGGCTCTAGCACGGTCATGTATGCTATACAAAAACTTTAAACGCGTTTTTCTCGAAACGACATTTTCTCACTTGGTGGAAGTGATTTCGAAAAAACGGCTTAACCAATCGAGCTAAAATTTTTACTGCATATTCAGCATATGTATGGCTATCACCGGAACTATAATTATTAAACAATATTAACATTAACTTATATTTTTACCCGAATTATAGCGAAAAAAACGTGTTTTTCGAAAACTTTTGCAAAAAACGATGCCATTTTGTTAATTTGCAATATAAAATAATAATTCTAGTTCAGGCGATAGCGACACTCATACAGATTAAGAATCTTTTTGAATTTTTTGTTTCTGATCACCTAGAGAACTCAAATTACTTCCGCCAGCAACATACTTTTTTTTTCATGGCTTTACATAATAATGAATTGTTAAATAAATATACACTTATATGCAACAAAAAAAAAATTGTTTTCTATTCTCTAAGAATGTTCCTTTCAGCGAAATAAATGCTTATACAAATACATGCAATAGCTTTAAAAAAAAAAAATATTAAAGGTAGCTTATTTTTTGAGCCGTCACACTGTAATAGCCCCTTAAAGAGTTCCGTGTGAGTGGGTTAAGATTGAAAGGGTTGACATGAAGGTTCAGATGCGAGTGTGTTAAAAGTTAAATAGTGAGTGAGTTAACACGTTAAGCGTTGAGCCTAGTTTGTTCAGCTTTCTGTTCACGCCGCGATATGCTATTAACACAGTTTTTCTGGTAAGAGGTAAGATTTGAACAAACTTTTTCTTAATTTTAAAATTTTTTAATTTTATATGTATAATTTTTTAAATTTTGTATTGTCAGCCATTAATGACTGACGGTTGCGCGAACGGAAAAAATAGTGTCAGTTACCAATGATTGACGTGGTGCTTAACATGTTAAGGGTTACAAGGTTTAAGGAGTTAAAACATAAGAGTGAATTAAGAGTTAATTTAACCCTTTGCGGACGAGTGTCGGATATATCCGCCCAACTCTGGCGGCTGGCGTACGTCTGTCGTCGTAAACGATAAGATACCCATGGGTATACTAGCCTAAAAAGTCAAGCTACCTCTCAATGAAATTAGAGACTTTTGAACGATGAAGTCTTATCTTCCGTATAATGTAGTAAACTTACGATGCAAGATGATGCAAGTCACAGTGACGCTCGCCCGTCGAGCGGCTCCGTCCGCAAAGGGTTAAAGAGTTAAATACGATTTAACTTAAAAGTTAAATAGTAAACAACTTAAACTTTAAAAGGGTTGATTTCAATGGTTAAGATATGAGTGAGTTAACAGTTATGCAGGAATTTTTTAAGAGTTAAACAGTAAGGGAGTTAAGAGTTCGAAGGGTTAATTTAAATAGAACAAATGTGAGGTTGGGTCATGGATTAATATAAATAGTTAAACGTGAATTAAGAGTTAAAGGGTTAAATGATGAGCGAGTTAAGGGTAACAAAGTTAAATTTTGGAGGGTTAAAATGTGAATTTGGATTGAAGGTTAATTTAAAGAATTACATGTGACCCAGCTAAGGTTTAAAGGGTTAAATAAACGAGTTAAGGGTTGCAAGATTTAATTTAAGGAGTTCAAATATCAATATAGGGTAAATATTAATCTGAGGGGTTAAAGTATGTATGAAAGTATTCATTCGAGCATCTAAAGATTTACTAAAATTTGTTTTAGAATTAGAAGAATGAAAAGAATTAGAATTGGTTGCTTTGATAGTTGACTAAGTTGATTGTTTAGATTGCTGAGTGATAATTGTAGAAATTTAGACTGGGAGTACAAAAGGCTATACCAAGTACCATAATACTTCCAACTCTCTTCTTTTGTGTTAATCAATAAGATTTCAGAGAATTAAAATAAAAATATTAGAAGATTGTATTAAACAATATGATACATAAACAGAATAATTTTTCATGCGTCTTTTTATACTAATTACAAGAATTTTCTCTTAAAATTATTATTTTTTGCACTCAAATCTTTTTCTTTGTCTAGTCTTCAGTTGTAGATTATAATGGTACTACAGTAAATGAAACAATAAAATGAAAAAGAAAAAAAAAAGGAAAGAGTGCAGAATGAATTCAGTACGTCTGAGATGTCAGAATAAACAAAGAATTCGCATTGCCGCAGAACGTTTAAAAGAAATTCTGTTGTGTTTTATGCATTCGAAATGCCCAAAAATTCGATGCTTTATGCGCACTAACCTAGTTTTATATTTTCGTCGTGACGTTGTTATTGTGAAAAGAGTGAATTTCTCTTTTTTTTTTTTTTAACTCTTTTTCTTTGAGATTCAAGGTTTTGGCTGGACTTTTTTGTAATTAGAAGCAAGGTTGTATGTGCGTGTTTTTCTTTTCTTTTTTTTTTTGTTTTTCAAAGGCAGGTTCTTTTGTTGAGTTCTCTTGAAAAGGGAAGTTTCTATGAGATTGTTTAGCCCGTTTTATTTTTGGACACACAGTAGTTTTCTTTTAGAGAGCTTTCTATTTTGCGAACAGCAGAGTAAATGCTGGAACGTTGAAATTTTTATGTAAGTTTATGTACATTTTAATTATCCTAATTTTTCGAGAGAAGATTTTTCAAATTATAACGAGGTACCCTTCTTGAATGCTAAAAATAATCTTGCTCGTTTTAAAGTAAATATTCCATTGTATGTCGGCCTTATGAAATTTTCTTCTGATGTAGTTTAAAGAATAAATAGTTTCAATAATTCATAAATTACAACAGGTTTCATGGAATCAAGAAAAAAGTTCAGTTTCAAAAATCAATTTTACTTGTATGACGAGTATTTTTACTTAGTTGTTCATGCCGACAATATTCGAAGGATTATATTAACGAAATAACTCGAGACATTTGCATAATAACTTAAATATTTCCCTTTTAACTCATCATTTCAGCCCTTAATTAATCCATCTTATAATTTACCGAGAGCAATTACAGAACGAGATTGACGCAGTAAAATTGGCCAGTTCGCCATCTTTGCGCGGCTATGGGCAGCGTTGCGATGCGAAATTGAAATCCCCCCACTCACCGTTGATTTAAGCGATGCGTTTTCATTTAGGCGAATTCTACGGCGGAAAATTACGCTTGTCAATGATAAAAGCAATCGCTACCGGAATATTCGGCTCACAGCGATACGTTCCATTGGATAATTTGTCGTGTTTTGTTCATGTTACCCACGATTTGGGATAAATTAATATTAATCGCTCCTAAACACGCATGTGTATCGTTGATTATGATTATTTGTCGTTTGAATATTTCAACATACGTCGTTCACCTGTTTATCCACTTATTTTCTGTTTTTTAGGAACAATTAAGAATTTAGGAAATTATGTATTTAGTCGAACGAGTGTATAGCGAAGTTTGTTAAAGTTTATGAAGAAAATTCAGTCATTTAACCCTTTAACAGTCTAATAAAATCGTGCATTACGGTAAAAGAAATGCATATTTTACACGCGCATGTTTAATAAAATAAAGATAAAGATAAAAATAATATTTCGTTCCTTTCTAACTTTCTTTCTAAAAATCTCTCTCGACCTAAACTGTTCGATACTCGACACTCTGCCCGTGACTGTCACGGGATAAACTGTTAAAGGGTTAACATATTCTTAATACAAAAATAAAGGCACCTGTTTGAAGTAATGAAAATTTTCTATTAAACGAAATTGTTTTTTTTTGTTTACGATACGAATTTGGCACACTTTTCTTTTGTCTAATTCTCGAGTTTATTGACTTTATGGATTTCTTGTTTACTTTTAATTCATCAGCCATCATCCTGAGTGTTAACGAGACATCGTTTTTAAGTAAATCGCTCATTTTTCTTGCTAGTTCGGGGTTCGATATCGTTCCTGATCGTCCACGTCGGGCATCATCTTCAATGTCATTTCTACTATTTTTAAAACGTTTGAACCAACGAAATATCTGTACACGAGATAAATCATCTGCCTATAAGCTCTCTTTAACATGTCATGTGTTTCACTTACGGTTTTTCCCAGTTTTACGCAAAATTTGACGTTACAACATTGCTACCTCATAAAGATTGCGACGGTACGACAAAACAACGAGAAACACTTCTGTACATCACTAAACCGAAATCTCATCTGCTGTTTATTAGCAGATAATTGCGACGTATTTGTTTCGGCTATTCGCATAACATCAATTCAGTCTCGTTACTTTCTTACTGCATCGTTTATATTGATGGGTCGGTGCAAGAATTCGTCGCAGTCAAAAGGTTAAGAACATATCCGTGAAGTTGATAATGAAGAATATATTGTTCACATTGTTCAACACAATCCTTCGCGACAATTAAACGCGGCACTCGAAAGCCAACCTCATTAGCCGCTCCTTTGCACAAAGAGAAACGTGCGTTTATCGTTGGCTTACACATACTCAGGGGCTATATTTCTGCCGTTAATGCGTATGTAATTTGCACAGAGGCGAAATCTCTTCATCTGGCTCAATGCGGCGAACTGGGTGCATCGATGAATTATTTTAATCCCCTCTTCCCTTACGGTATAAACAAACCGAGGGCACGCATTATCGTACCTGCTATACTGACCGCTCTACACATGTTCCATGCGTTCACGTTTCTGTTAGCATACGTTAAATATCCGCAATCAGGATCCTGGAAGCCTCGATAACTTCCATTGCCTCTCGATTCCGCGTAGTCAATTTTCCAAATTTTTTTTTTCTACCTATCGCTTACCGATTCTAACGATTGCTGAATAAAATTCCATATGTACTTTATCGTGTCTTTCTTAACCGCGTTTACCTTGGAACAACGAGCTTAGAATGACGAGGCAGGCTTGTGGCACAGATTCTTGTCACAAAATATGTGACGTGAGGATTAATTTTAATTTTAATGTTCATTTTGATTTAAGAGAGCGAAGATTACTAAATGAAGAGTCCAAGGTGAGGAATGATCGTAGTTACAGATAGTGAAATTTTCAATATTTGAGAAACATTTGAGTTCCTCCCTTTTCTAGTATATACGATCTAAAATTTGCATATCTTCTATATTATAAGTACGTCGAGTAAAGTTTCTCTTAGTAAGTTTCCATTTTTTGCACTATATGAATATGTCAGAAAAGTCATCCTTATTTCTGAATTTTGCTAGTCTTCTAGTCTGCGGATTTTTATGCAAATTCGTATTTATGAAAATATAGTAAAAAAAAAAAAAATAGAATTTCAGTAGGAAATTATTTTACCTATTAGGTATTATAATAAAAGAACTATAATTTTGATTTTTTGTACATATTTCCATATTACGTGCATTCTATGCAATTTTGCATCTTTAAGTCACTTATAAATACAATAATAATAACTGAATTGCCTAATTTCAACAGAGATATAATTAATTTTCCACTTTCACGTGTAAAACGTAATCCTGAGAAATTATCATTCTCGAAAAGTTCAGAAGCAGTTTCTCTTCTCTCAGTTTCGTTATAGATCTTGGCTATATCTTCATCACTTAAATCGCAAATCTACAACTATCAAGTTTCCTCGGAAGAGCGTTCAGAATCACTCGCAACACCCTTTAAACAGTCGGCTAACAATCTCACCAAAACGAATCATCTCTGTTTTCTTCGCTCAGCGGAGGATTCTCATTCACTCACTCACTGACTCATTCTTTCTTCGAGTCTCTCACTCTCTCGCTCATTCTCTTACTCATTCACTCACGCGTCCATCCCATCACTCACTCGCGCATTCATTCACTCATACCTCTTTTCTCTCTGTCACTTTTAGTCGCTCTCTCATTCACTCACGCACTCACTCACTCACTCATTTTTATTCACTGGTGACTCACTCATGTACTCACTCACTCACGTATTCACTCACTCACTCATGTATTCATTCTGTAGTAACAGAGGAAAAATACGAGGGGACCAAGAGGGAATCGAAACCCGCGATCTCCGAGCACGGCAAGCCGGGAGTCTACGCCCATAGCCAAGGCGCCCTCTTCTTTTCCTCATTGTTATTGTTACTGTTTGATGGGTATGGAGGGCCCCGATACTACAATTTACTTACCTTTCTTTTGTCTCATCCTCTGCTTCTCTACAACTCTTTCTCTCTGCCTCTTTATCACTCCTTAATCGATCACTATGTTTCTCTGCCTCTCTGTCTCTGCATTCTCCATCCATAAGGTCGACTAAGACAATTCAAGTAACTCGATCATCTAGGAAACTCCGGTTATTATCGTGCACTCGCTCGCGGGGCCAAGCTTCCCAATTACACGCAAACAGACGGCACGTATTGTTGCAACACGACAATGGGTTGCGTGTGCCTTGCTGTACCGTGCATCAAAGCATATCCCTGGATGATGCCTCTAGTGACTCTGTAGTAGTGATGGTGGTGGTGGTGGTGGTGGTGGTGGTAAATCGAGTTTCACGATGAACCGACGAGGTTGACCCCTGCGGGCACTTTCGCTGTGTTTGCTTTGATTCGAAGTTTCCGGTTAAGTTGGTTACCGGAACGACCAGCCAGGCCTCTTTGTCTGATCCCGCGAAGCTGCCAGGCCTGCTGGAATTTCGATATCGTTCGTGTTCTCGAATCTATCAGGTCTTTTGGAATCCCTTGTGACCAACCTGCTGGCGATTCTATCTGAGATTCGTCAGCTGTGAAATGTCTCTGTATCATTTCAAGAGATTTCCGGACACTTTTCATTATGTTTATAATTGAAGAATTCGTTTTGTTTTGTTTTTATTTTCATTGGTCAGACTTCGATTTGGAAATTAAATTTTTTGTCTCTTGCACACTCGATTGGATCGAACAGATTTAAATCCGGGAATTATATTTCTTTTATTCGTAGATTTATTAAAGATTATTAAATCTAATTATTAAATTTAATTATTAATATTAATTATTAATATCTATTAAATTTATTAAACATTACACTTTTTATTTCAAAGCCACAGAAACTTTCTGAAATTTTATTTAAAACCTAATTTTTGATTTCAAATTTACTTCAAGATTTCGTTTTAACGATCTGTGTGAACGTAATGAAGGTTTTTATTCAGAAGTATGACGATTCTATGTAATACTCGTCATTTAAGAAATATTTATGTATGATTTTAATAGATTTGTGAAAATTTTTGTTTAAACTTGAATTTGAATTAGAAACTTTTAACTTCATAAGTAGCGGGAAATGAGAAACTAAATCTTTGACTTGAAATACAGATTTATATCCCTGAATGAAAATATTCTTTTCATACGTAAACGCACTTTTGAAATTGGGTCTTTGATCTTGAAAGCGAATTTAAATATAGAAATGGAAATTGTTACTTCAAACAGAGTAGTACCTGGTACGGTATGCAGTATTACACAGTTCAAACGTAGACACAAAGTTGGAATTTAAGCAACTGATCTTGAAGACAGATTCAAATTTAAATATTAAGATTGTGACTTCAAACACTTATCCAAGCCTGTATGTTACACGTCTAAACTCAAGCGTAGCTCTAAATCTAGATTCGAAAATTACATTTCTAATCTGAAATATGAATTTGAGCTCAGAAATGAAATTTTCGACTTCAGATGTATATATTTACTTTCAAAAACTGAATTATTTAACTTCATATCTACATATGTATAAAATTCTGAATTCAAGCACACATTGAAATTTAATTTCAAGCGTATAAATCAGTCCAATAATTTTTTTTTCGGTTTGAAAGTCTTTAGATCTCGCGATTAAACTGACTTTGCTTGGTCTATACTGAAATTTTTTTGTCAATAATTCGTAGAAATTGTATATTTAATTGTAATTCAAATACCAGCTCTTTTCTAGGGAAATTGAATTCGATTTTCAACAGTATCATTTTTCAGAAAAAGTGAAAAAATTTCTTCGGTTGCAGTAGTTACTGTCTTCTTAATAAAAATCCATTAGGAAAAGTTTCACAAAGATATCGATTTTTACTTCTAATTCCATTTTCTGTTTCTCTTGTCTAATTACTGTTAAGATTCTCCGAGCGCTTTAAGTTCCATCTTCGTATCTCTTCGATTTTTCGAGCGGAGTTTCATATCGTCGGAAATCCTTCGGTGAAGTTCAAGCGTATTTAATCATAGTTTTGCGACACGTTGCGGCATTTCTTCACGGTTGTTACGTGCGCTATATCTCGTCGACGATATCTCTCGCTCTGTTTACATGGCTTAATATCAACTCCTGTTACTAAGTTTAAACGTTTGCTAACTGAAACCAAGTAAAATCGTTCCGTTTCAGTGATTCTCTCTGACTGTCGATTGTGTGAGTTTCTCAAGAACTTCCTTCGGGTGTTGAAATATATTGAAATAAATAAACGATCTTGTTGAAAGAATTTCATTGATGACTTTAGTTTTTACTTTTCAAGGATCGTGAAATAGTTGGACACAGAAGTATTCGACCACTATTTAAAACAGAATAATTTCTTAAAGATTTAACCAAATGACTTGAATCTTTTTGTGAAGTTAAAAGGATCAGTTTACTAGATAATGTATACAAAAAAGTTACAATTATTTGGAATCCTACAAAAAATAATAAAGGTCGTTTTTTTCCACTTTTTTATCTCAGCCGGTAATGAAAATTTGAAAAGTACATTTTGTAGATTGCCAGTTACATGCTTGTTGAAAATTTCATCGAAATCGATAAACGTTGGTATGAATTGCAGCCAATTAAAAATGACAGAAACCGAAGTTTTTCACGATTTTCGGCTTCTAACTGCAAATCGAAAGATTCTTACATTTGTCAGTGTCTGTCGTTTGCTTCTGCTTCAGCCGATTTCGATGAAACTTCCAGCATCTATATAATCAACACAAATCTACGAAACATGATTTTTAACTTTTCAATGTAGGCTCAGATAAAGAAGTTGTAAAAACCTTTAGTTTTCTTGGTAATTCAGACAGCTGAAATTTTTCAAAATTTTTCATTCACATCGTTTGGTCAACTAATCTTTTTAATCACTAAAAAAAGAAAACACATCAGTTGGTTCAATTTTAAAAAAGTTATTCTGTTTTAAAGGGTGTCCGAATATCAATGGGGGTCACCGTCTATATATGGTGTTAAATAAAATGAAGAACTAACATCTTCAGGTACTCACGTTCACTCAAAAATCTCGCAGAATCTTTGTTAGACGTCTTTTACGATCATCAGTGATCCTAGCGATCTTCTGTCCTTATTGCAATCGTATTTGAGTATAAAGATCTTCGTACTTTTCCAATTCCGTCTTCCTTGACTCGAGCTTTTTGGAATGCTGTTTGGTCTATTTTGAATGGAAACGTCAGTTGGTGTCAAATAGAAAAAGAACGTACTATGTGTATTCATAGTAAAGAGTGAAAAAAAAAAACACGTCGTTCGGTCCAATTTTAAAAAAGTTATTCTGTTTTAAAGGGTGTCCGAATATTATTTAGGAGTTACTGTAAATATTTGTAAAGTAAAGAAAAATTTTGTTTTCTACTTCGCGCACGTTTATATTTCTTTCATGTATCGATATATCACCGTAGCTATGATTTCGATCACACGATAACGCGTGTAACATTCTCTCCAACTGTAATCTGTGCATTCATGTAATCAGATTGCCGTACAGCTTTTTCAAATTGTTTTGAACCCTGCCTAACGTCTACCCACACCCACTCTATTTTATTGTAGGAAGAACGTAGAAGGAAAACATTGTTACATAAAAATACACGACTAAAGTACAAGAGAATAAAAAACAATCGTGCCTTCAAACAAAGATTGCATAAAACTCGGGAATTAACTTCTTTCCGCATATTCCGAGGGGAATTTAGAAACACTCTGTCCAACGTGAAATTTAATTATTCCTAAAAATTTCACTGCGTACAATGATGTAACTTTTCTCTGTCTCGGTATACACTTATTATCATACATTCCGAAAAAGAAGGAAAAGTAAAGAGAAAGAAGAAGAAAAATCCTTAACGAAGAATTCATTTTCTTCAACCGTAATAAAATTGTTCGCCAGTCGACTCGTCGTTTTTTTCTTTTCCGAAAGACCCAACCAGCCAAATTCAGATTTTAATTATCGAAATACACGGTAGGAAAAAGGGAAGCAGAAAGAAACAAGGCAGAAAGTGCGGTGGAAACGCGAAAAAAAGTGGAGAAGGGTAAATATGAAGAGGTTTTTCTGCGTCGATGGGATTCTGCTTGAATAAAAGAATGCGGGGAAATATGATAAAACGCGAATGTACAGAGAGAAAACCCCGTGCTTCTCTATATTAACATTTTAAATGCAATTTAAATTCAATTAAAGTTGGCGGGACCGCTTAAACGATCGGTCAAACGCTCGCAGTGGATTGGGTGTCTCGAGGTGAGCTGAGAGAGAGAGAGGAGGATTTTCTCGTTGGGTAAAGCGTGGACGAACCAGACTTTGTGCAAACGCTCGATTCGTTCCTAATTATTACACCTCCGTTCTCGTTTGTCTTCCTTTACGGTTCACCTTCCGCGGCTCTTGTTAACCAGAGAGTGTCTTCTTTTGCGCCTTCTTCGTCGATTATCGGGCTGAATAATTGGCGAACGGGTGTTGGAAAATTGCTTCAAGGTTTACGGAATTTTTCACGAATTTTTCACTTTCCTTTTTTATTCTTTTTTAGATAAAAAGGATAGATTGAAGCGATCTTTTTAACTACTCTACTGCTGCACGTTCTAACGAAAAGAAAAATCTAAGATTTCTGAAAATTAGAAACACAGGTGTTCTTGAAAAAAAAAAAAAAAAAAATCGAGAAAATTTGCGATATTCGTACATTAGTATACTGAATGAAAATTGCACACACTTCTTGCACGTATTAACATAAATTTCAAAGCAATTTTTTCAACATTTTTTGTACATATTATCCAATAATCTAATACCTCTAACTGCTTAAAAAAAAAATAAAATAAAATAAACGAACATCGTTTGATACAATTTAACAAAAGTTATTCTGTTCTAAAAGGTGTCCGAATATTAATTAAAGTGACTGTATATAGTTTAAATGATTTTTAATAGTTTGCAGAAATTTAAAAATTTTTGCTATGTTCCATTAAAAATTTAACAATTCCCTTTTATAATAAATAAAAGAAGGATTTATTTTAAGTGATATTTTAAATGTATTCTAATGTCTATATTTTTCTTTTATAATTAATAAGGTACACCTCAGTCGCGAAATCTCATTAACAGAAATTGCAAGCTTGCAACAAATAAAGGCAAACTCATTGATTATTAAAAACTTTTATGAAATTCAAATTATATTGACATTATTATCATTTACGTTTTCTATAATGGTGCTATAGTTATGAAACAATAGAAAATCACATGTTTTATTATATTTCTTCGTATTTATATGAGCTCTCGGTAAGATTTTGCCATAATTCATTGTTCGCTGTGTCTCTTCAAATCGTGTAATCAATTTTCATGCTTTTCTATCTAACAATTCGAAATACTAAAAAATTTAGGCGATGCTGAAGTTATGCAACTCACCGTATCACGTAGAAGTGTATGAAGTAAAAGAAAAATTCAAGACATCGTTTCTTTCGCACATTATTAGGAATTATTAATAACGATATACGAAAAGGTAATATTTTGTATTTACTTGTTAACAGTTTTTCTACTACCACATTGAACAGATTTAACAATTAACGTTGATAGTCTAAAACCTGTTAATCGGTTGCCGATAAGTAACGTCTTAAGAAAATCTGTTACATTAAGAAGATTTGCTACACAAGGAAAAAGACACTTTCCACTTCGATTGAAAAAAAAAAGAAGAAAATTTACTACGTAAGATACGAGCTTCGTAAAGCAATTTAATCGAGGAAAATTAAATCAAGATACCAGGAAAATTTCCCGAAACCATCTTGTCAGATCATCGCGATTTGCGCATCGACCCAAGATTAAATTCCCATTATGTAAAGAGAGCGAGAAAAAATTACGCGAGTGGCAGAGTGAAAGGGGGGATGCGTACAGCAATCGATTTCTAGGGTGTATCGCATGTAACGAGCTCGTTCACCTAAATATGGACCTTCGTACAACGTTGATTCACGACCTACTTCTTCGCATCGCGCATTCTTCAACCCCCGAACCCTTCTTGTTTCGTTCTTGAAATGAAAATATTTGTCAAACCATTCTTTCCCATTTCTCATGCCCTCTCTCTCCTCTTCCCTTCCCCCATTCTGACCGTCTACTTAAGAAAATGAGGTGAAAGCGGCGAGAGAATTGAAAATTTCTGGCCGTGTTTTGGTCTTTCTCACCGGGTCGCCATAGTTGCGCGGAAAATTTTATTTTTTTAATTACTCGTCCGTGTACCTCGACAGGCAACCTCGTGGTAATGAGATTAATAAATTCAATAGTGGCTACTACAGGTTTACTCAACACTCAACGCTTCCCCGCGTTAAATTTGCATTCGTTGAAGGGACACCCGGGTAGTGGAACACGATAGGTGGGAGAGGAGGGGTTGTACTTGTTGTACCGGATGGTTTTAATTTTGATAATTAATTAATTGCTCGTTTACCTTCTGCACGGGCTGGCGAGTTTCTCTACGCTCAGCGGATTATTTGCCAAATGAAGTAGGAAAATTGTTTTGGTAGATACGGTTCTTTCTTCAAGGTTAGCTTTGGCTTATTGGAACTTCAATTACATGTATTATACTTTCTTTTGCTATTTATAAGTGTGATAGTATTTTGGATTTATTCTATTTTTATACAGGTGAGATTTTTTTTTTTTTTAAGAATTGGAAGGTAGAGGGGAGGATTTTCTCGTTAACACGTTCAAGAGATAATTTGCTATTTTCTAAAGCATTGTGTGCTATCGTTAAGAGTGTCTCTGTTAGCGTTGGTGTACAAGAGTTTCGAGAGTCTGGTAACTTCCACTCAATAGCAATCGACACGTTGATCATAATCTCATCCTTAGGATCAAAGACTGTCGAGTATGTGAATTGGAATATTTGCAGATCTTCAGGGATTATGGTTAATACGTTGAATTCCATGGGAGTCGCACCCGTGACCGGTAAAGTCAAGATTATTAGAAACACAGTTCGAGTAAATTTCAATATTTTAACATTTTTCGGTACTATTGTCGTTACTACAACGATGTAAAGAAATTAATGCAACATAGAACATATAAAAATAGTTTTATTTATACATATATAACATGCATGCTTAACCCTTTGACTGCGGCGTCCTTTTGTACGGACTCATCGATGTATGCGATACGATATTTGCATGTCAATCGCCACGATTGGCTGCTACTGTTACTTATATTTACTTATCCTTTCTTCTGATCAACCACTTTTAGAGTACACTGTATTATTTTGAAAAATAACAAATGAATAAAGCTGTAAAACTGATCACAAATTGAAATAAATGAACACTTACATATGCAGCAAAGGAAGAATTTTATATGATTTTATTCACGATGTGATTTTACGAGAGCAACGAAATCGAGACTGAACAATGTTAGTAAAAACATGCGAACATTGAAAGACTTGCCAATATTCAGCTTATACATCGTATGCTTCTTGTACATATTAATGTACACTCTCATTTATAAGTATCAGGACACTTATGTGAATGTAAAGCAAATCTTTACAAAATTATGATGATCTTGAAAAACTTGTAAATATTGTCACGGACGAAGATAAAGAGTTTTTGTTTTTTTTTTTAATTATTTTATTACAAAGCTTATACTACACTTTTACGATAGACAGTTACAGAAGCTTCGAGATTTATAATTAATCGCTCGCTGTTTTTCCCCGCGCCTTTTATATTTTCCTTATGAGTAAATATTTGCTTCCAATTTTATCTCGCCAGTTGTTTTTGTTTAATCTGGGTCACAATATTTATTTTCATACGACAAAACTTTTATACCTATATCTATTTCTGTTAAAGATATCGACATAAGCAATAAAATCTTAATAATGCCACTGATTACTAGACTGCAATTTTTGATGCAAATTCATATTTTTTAGAATATAGTAAAAAAAGTAGAACTTTGGTAGAAAATTATTTCACCTGCCAAGTATTATACAATAAAAAGCACTATAATTTTAATATTTTATATATTTTTCATATCACGTGCATTCTGTGCAATTTTTGCACCTTTAAATCTGAAAATTGAAATTAAATCCTGTGCAATTTTTGCACTTTCAGTCCTGAAGAACTTTTAAATAGCTATTTGTATTTAAGATACCGACGTAAGAAATGAAATCTCAGTGATAGATATTTTGTGTGTTTTTCCATATCACTTGTACTCTATACAAATTTTGCACCTTTAGATCTGCAGTGTTATTATCGAATTATCAAAATACTAATACAAAAGCTCAAGAAATGCAAAGCACAACAACAGTTACAGTAATAGCAATAATAATCGTAAAAGACTAAAACTAAAAGAGAGAAAGTGCCATTAATTCAGATAAATTATCAAAGAAAATACAATCGTACCAAAAGTTTGCACGAAACTCCCTGTTTCACCTTTCCAACGAGACCCTTTGTCCTTCATTTTACTTTCTTCGATTATTCCCACCGTGTTTCGCCAGCTTTTTCCAAAGGAGAAGCGTTTCACGAGTCCGCTCAGATGGCCGCGGGAATCGTCTTCCTCGTTGGGAATTTTCGAAAGGGTTAGGAGAAAATCCTGAAGTGGCGCGGGGGAGAAATGGTGGTCGAGACCAAGAGGCCAGAAGCGAGGAACGATGGTTGGGCTTAACGAGCGTCGAAATCCCAAGCTAGAAATATTCCGGTGTCTCGTTCTGTTTTTCCCTCCGTATTTTTTTATTTCCTTCGTTTTCGTAGTTCTTTCTTTTCTCCGTGTGGAAACGACGAGTAAACGAGTCACGCAGTGTTTCATGATCGTTTCATTGTTGCACCGAGCTTCAGTTGTTTCGATTGGTAGAACTCAGTAAGGAGAAATTTAATCTGCTAACGCCCGGTGTCCTCTTTCGATGAAAATTTTCCTTTTGAATTTTTTGTGGTAATTGTAAACAACGCAATGTAAATTGTGAAACGTATGAGAGGTAAGACAAATGTATCAGTAACTCTGGTCATTTAACTCTTTTTATGGTTTCATGCGGCTGGGAAGTTACCTATACCATATATTTGTGTTTCATAACTTCTATTTTATTCGTTTATTGTTATATTATTGCATTATATTGTTGTAATATCACGTTATAATTTTTTGACAATAATTGAGTATTAATTCTTGCTCCCTTTAGCAAAATGTAAAATTACATTCACCAATTTTTCTTCTTATAAATAAAAGAAAATCGAGTTATAGAGGATTAAAAAGAGAGTCTAGTTTGAAAATATCAAAAAATTGAGTTTTTCCGCTTCTTCTTTTTCTTCTTTTTTCCCCTCCTCCTCCTCCTCCTCTTCTTCTTCGTCTTTCTCTTCTTTCTCCTCTTCTTCCTCTTCTTCCTCTTCTTCTTCTTCTTTTTCTTTAAATTGAAAGTATATTTTAAAAATATGCTTTTATCGTTTGTTCAGGACGAATTCATAAAAATATTGATATTACAAGTTTGAAACACTTATAGAGGTAGGTCAAGGGTTCAACTTTAAAGCGTTTTTTTTCTTTCTTTTTTGAATCTGTGTTTTTGAAGTTGACAAAATCTATCGATCTAGCTTAAGATGAAATTCTGTTTAATTGGATATACATTTCTCTAAAAATTGTACTAACAATATTTTTATATTTATTCATAGTGTTTTTGTAAATAATATGAAACCAATTTTTGTGGTAGGGAAACTGAATTTTTCTTCAGAACGGTGTAACACTCAAGTTTTTGTTCTTTTTGATTAAAAGTAGGCTCAATCTTAGTATAAATTATCAAAGAAGAATACTAGACATTTTTTGCATTAAAATCACTTTGATAGTTGAACATTTCGGGCACTGCTAGGTATAAGATGTACAATAGAAGTATTAAAATATTACATTGAAGACACTTTGTTTATTGTAGTTGAAGAATGTTTCATTCTATAAAAAAAAAAAAGAGATATTATAATATCCCTACCAGTTTGCAATGAAAGATATTGTTGAAGTTTCCTTATTTTTTAGGCTCTCAAGTTGAATTCCTCTCTTAAAAATACAAGTAAAGTATACTTGTAAATATTACGCATAAAAAAAATTCCACGATTTCGTGAAAATTAGTGTAATTTTTTAATCATCCTTGCGTTGTTTCGAAACTGAAAACAAAAAGAAGGAACATACATTAAAGAATTAGCTGAGAGAATTTTTTAGATTTGTATAATAAATGTACGAAATTGTTAAAATTCCCTTATTTTTCAGGCTGTCCAATTAAATTCCTCCCGTAAAGATGTGCGTAAAGTATACTTGTAAATATTGCGCTTAAAATAAATTCCATAATTTCGTGAAAATCAACATATTATAATTACTAAAATACTATTTCGAGCAAGTCAGGATAATTTCTTAACCGTCCTTCCATTGCTTCAAAATAGAAAGCAAAAGAAAACACCGTACATTATAGGATTAGTTAAAAGAACTTTTTAAATTCTTTCGCAGTCATAGATTGCATTGAAAAATTCCAAGTGGTTAACAAGTTTGCAAATTGAAGAATTCCTCGTCGTTGATGAGTGGGGGGGGGGGGGGGGGGGGGTTAGTGGAAAGAAAAATCGCACTTTAATCGGTGGCGGAGTAGAGTAACGAGGCCAGCAGAACGATGTTACGACGTAAAAAGCCATTAACCCAGCCGATTAACCGCATTAATTACCAATTAAACGCGACTCTTCCGGGTTAATGATCAGCGATCGCGGCCAAACTCCTCGCGCAATGCGCCCCGAGATAAATTCACCGCGTAACAATGATGAAAACGGCAAACAGCTGTATGGAAACGATAATACCGTAAAATCTCGATTCATTAGCGGCCAGCGGGGAATAATGAGTCGTCTAACCACGCTGCGCTACCTTACATGCGATATCCGCCATTAAATTCGATACACGTTGCAACATACAATTAATCGCGAACTCAGAGAATTTAAATGATTATATTTTCGTGCAGAATGAGAAAATGATACTAAATTTACTTAGTAATATTACAGAACTAACAAATTCCATTTTTTATGCAATATTTTATTTAACCTCGTGCTGGAAATTAATTGACCGATTCTTGTGACAAACCCACCCAACATAATTGGAAGTTACCTGTTATTTGAAATGGTTTCAGTGCAAATTTTAAGCATATTGTATGTAAAACTACCTTACTTCGATAAGTATACACAAGTTTAATAGCGTATTATAAATTTTTATTAATAATTCTGTACAGTATGATATATTTCAAAGCAGCGTGGAATGTATAACGAAATAAGACATTTCTTACACTCTCAAGTAATTTCACTATGTTTGTTATGTTTTGCACCTTCTTTGGGATCTTAATTTATTTTCTGTGGATGGAATATTTTTGGAATAATGTTCCTATTGTTTTGGTTGTAAACGTAGATCTCATCTACAGATGTCCTTACACGCGTTCTATACTCAAGTGTAATTATACTTTGCAGAATTTGTTCTGCAACATTCAGCTGAAATTCAACACACTTTTGTAAAATGAAATTTTATAACAAACTGCACAAACGTAGTTTTCCGTAACAGCAGTCGACGTGTGTATAACACATTATTATCATCTTAGGGACAATTAACAATCGACATGCGTAGCACGTGATTTCAACACAAGCGGTTAACAAACATAAGCGTAATTTACTATTACGAAAGTTTATTTAAGGAAGTGCATAAATATTATTATGCAGAGATCGTAAGTTGGCGAGTTTCGTGAAATTAAAACGGTACAGGAGCTAAGAGTCCAAGTGCTTGCTTCACCTAATCAGTTTTAGATATTTTTCTTCAAAATTATTAACATCGTGTTGGTATAATTGCAGGAGTGTATGACTTTCGTTATTTGTTTGCTTTCAAATGTTCGAATTTTTAATTATTTATCTAAGTATATTAAGTTCGATCGAAATGATGGACCAATAAAATGAGTTATAGAATGAGTTTCAGACTAGCAAGTATGCATCGATAGTTTTTCATTTATTTGTACAAAAATTTAGCGTTATTTATCTAAAAAATTGAATCTTTACTAGTCACTGAAAAGTTTATACACAGAAACAGAACTGTAGCTCGATAAATTAACTTAAAGAAATTTAAAAGAAACTTCTAATAACCACAAATCCTGTCAAATTGGGTTGTGCAACAAAAACAGAACGAATTCATAGATATTCTCATGAATTACGCGATTGCACCAAGTATGTTATGGAATGTGTATATTGCAATTGAGGTCTATTATAAATAAAAATTGTCGTAATAATAGATACTTTAATTGGAAAATATATTTTTATGTATTTTCTAGCTAAAAATAAATACTTTAACACATTAAATATTCTTCTTGATTCTGTATAACTTGTATTTTAAGAAAACTACTCATAAAAGCACATTTTTCAAATTTCCGTTAAATTGACTGTGACAGAATTAGGTATACATTCAACGTTGATAGTTTTAGTTAGCGATTACATTGCATAGTAGTAAAATTTTTAGCCGTAATGCAAATTAAGTTTTTCATATTGTATATATTCTCAGGTTGTGATTATTTTATTGAAAGAAAGGATTTAAAAGACTTAATCTTTTGTTCAATGTATTATTGAAGTAATTTATTGTTATCATTTAGTCTTAAGTTACAGCAATAGTAATTAATAGCAACAGGTTTATGAAAATTACATTTCTTTTTTGGGATCATATGGAATTTATTGGGATTGTATTATGGAAAATGACAAGGAAACGTTAACTGCTACTCAAACTTTTCATGTTTTCGCCTGAACAGTTTAAATCTTCGAGTTATAAAGTTTACGAGTGAGAGAGGTTTAACGAACGAAAATTCGACTTACAGGTTTCTCGATCTCTAAGATAACAGAGACACGGCGCAAGACGATTAGTTTACATACGCGGTATGGAGGCAAGTTACTTCGAGTTCTAGAAACAGCAGTGACGAAACTTTCACTTGCAGAAGTAAACTTCGACTTTGGAGAAATCGAGCTTCTCAGAATTCAAGTTACAGAGATAAAATAACGTATCCACACGTGGGGAAAATATCTTTAGATTTCGATTTATAGAGGTTTTGACAGCGAGGAACTGAAAGGAATGAAAACAGTTCTAGTTAGATAAAAAAGAGGTTTTCGATTTACCGAGATTCCACTTATTAACACTAGAATTACCAAACCAGTCAAAATGACTAGCTTTAAGTTTTCATTTAGAGAACTGTTTTCGCTAAAAAAAAATTTACCATGTTTAAGTATGAAAAAAGTGTATTTCTAAATAGTACAGATATGTATAATATAATTATGTATTCTAATAGTATAAACATGTATAATATAATTATGCATTTTAATAGTACCAATATGTAAAAATTAAAAAGATATGAATTAAGTTTTATTTTCATTGCATCATATATTTTATAACTAATCAGTCATTTTAACTGATTTAGTAGAAAAACTGGTCGGTACTCAAAGAGTACATTTTTAGATAATTAACTAGAAGTTTCAATTTGTATTATATAAACCAAAAAGAAAAAGAAAATATAATATACTAATTCCATTAACTTCTGTAAAGAGATTTATTAATTAATTGAATTAGTATATAATATATATATATATATATATTTTCGTTCTTTAAGAAGAAAATTTACGAGAACGATAGATGAATGATAAAATGGCACATTTGTAACTGAATTTAGTATATTGACTTTTCGAGTTACCAAAGTTCTACTGTATTGAAAATTAGGCACATTAATTGAACACATGGTCATCTTTAAAAATTTTTCAAAATTTCTCAATCATAAATCGTCGAAAAGGTCAGTTATAAATTGAAATAGAAGTTTCAGCAAAAACACCAATTTAATAAATATATAATTCTTCTTTTCTCACACTTTGAATATAATATGCACCACGAGTGTGACTCGTTATTATAAAGCGAGAGGTTAACCTCGTTTAATGTTTAACAAGTCTACAGCAAGTGAACCGGAATTTTCATTACCGATAGAATTAACTTGAGCAAATTAAACTGCTCTTACAATAAAATTAAGTCTCTATTTCCATCTTGTGAATACACTCTTTGTTATCCTTCGTATAAATCTTTCTTTTACCACGATTGACAAATTTTTTTCTTTGCATAGTACACATAAATCTTTTTTTCGATTATTTGTAGATTTAATGTGCACACTATTAATCATAATCACCACGACATTTTTGACGTTTCTCAGTCGGACGAGAATTTTCGGCTAGGTGAAATTTCTTTCCATTTTCGCATCGAAAAAGAACTCGACAAAAATTCACACAGGAGAAGGAAAAAAGAATTCTTCGCTAATTTATAATTCTACTTTCGAAGTGGACTATTGAAGACCAAAGGAAAATAACCAACAGCAGATCATTCCAGCGACTACAAAACCAATCTTCAAGCCTCAAAGACACTTGTAATTAAAACTTTCTCATCTCTCCGTGAAGAACCGCGAGGGGTTGCTTTGCATTTCTCTCTCGACGAAACGCGGGAACAGTCCATGAACGAAAAATAAAACGAAAAAAGAGAGAGAGAAAGAGAGAGAAAAACAGAAAAGAAGGAACTTACTCAATTTCGTACGCGGATTCGGTAAAAATGTTTCATCTCTGCGGGTATCTCGTATAATGGCGGCTGGAAACGACCTTGAAAATGGTATTAAACGTGCGTATGCGTGGCTGAAGGGGTTCTAAGTGGTTTTCATTGCGTGTGCAACGGGACTCTTGCCTCTTAGGCTAAGATTTTGCAAGTTCGACGGTTCTTCGTTCTATAATTACAATATTTCACGTTCTCCAGCCTTCTCTGTACTCTTCAACAAGTAACTTCCGGTTTGACAACTTTTTCGTATTTTTTTTAACTCTTCTTGTTTCCTTGTGATTGCAATTTATTGTTTTGCGAATGTTTTTGGAGATAATTAAATATTTTCTTCTTTTAATTTTTAACGAGTTTCGTAGAAGTAATCACTTTGTTATAAATATTGTGTCATGAAATTTCTGAATTTTCCTTGAACTTCGGAAAAAACTATTTTTTGCTTTTTAATTGGAATTATAGCATTTTCAAAATGTTTTCTTTTTTTTTTTAACAATTTGTGAGAAATCTAAAATAGGTGTTTTTTTTTTAAATTAATACAGATAATATATAAAAAGTCAACAGAAATTGTACTTCGGAACACTTATTCTAATCGAACGCTTAAATTTTATATGATTTTTGTTTTTTGCAACGAAACTATAGTTGTTAAATTTGTGTTGATTCGTTCTAATAAAACGTTTCATTTGGAAAACAACAAACAAGAAAGAAAAGTGGAAATAAAAATATTCTGGTTTACGAAAATTACGCGTATTTAAATATATAGTTTGACTTCTGTCTGAAGCAACTTATTTTTGTAAAGTTCGAAGGAAGTCCTGAAATTTCTTTGTGAAACTTAAGTGTACAGGACGTCTTACATAGGAGAATTAAAAAACAAATAGTGTTAACTGGAAAATGTATTTCTCTCATTTTAAAGAGTAAATACTGCATAAAAGAATGTTTCATAGTACAACTAATGTTTTATATTTATATTTATCATAATTTTTAATAAATGAAAAGAATCTATTATTATACAGTATATATAGTTATATATTGCAATTGTAATATTTGACTTTAATTCGTCCAGACTTGAATTTAATATTTCACTATAAATTTCTGCTTTGTGGAATTATTGTTTTTCAGTGATTTTAAAATAACTTTCAATTACATCTCGGCATTATACATAAGCAACTTCAATAATTTTCATTTAAAGTTTGTTATGTAGAATATTCTTTCATTTTATACAATTGGTTTTTTCTAATTATTTTCTTAAAGTTTAAAAATATTAATTATGATAGTTATGCTCCACAGTGTGTTTCATTAAACACATAAATAATTGCATTGATAGAGAAAAATCAACGGTGTAAATATTACCAATTTTTGAATCAAATTCTAAACTTTATTTACATAAACATCTGTGTGAATATCAGAATTTATAAACTTCAGAAATTCTGAATGCATCAAAAATTTCTCAGCAATTGTAAGAATTAATTTCCATCACTGACAGATTTACTCGTTTCAGAGAGAAATAAAAATTTCTAACCAAACTTTTGTATGAACATTAAAATTCTAAATATTGATAAATTCTAAATGCATCATACTGAAAGAATGAATTTCTATCATTGATGTAGTTACTCCTTTCAACGAGGAATACAAATTTCTTACCAGTTTTTTGTGTAAATATCAAAATTAAAAAGATTAACAAATTCTGAATGCATCATAATTTTCTCAAAAACTGTACGAATTAATTAATTTCCATCGATGATAGGTTTTACTCATTTCAACAGAAAACTAAAATTTCTAACCAGGGTTTTGTATAAATATCAAAATTCTAAAGATTGACAAATTTTGAGTGCATCATACTGTAAGAAATAATTTCCATCATTGATATAGTTACTTCTTTGAACGAGAAACTAAAATTCAGCATAGTTCACTGAAAGTCGTAATTTCGAAACATCTTATGCGAGTGAAACAATCTTTCAGCTTCCATTGTTTCACAAAAGAAGAAGAAAAAATGGTGAAGTACATGACCTAGAAGATGTAGCATCAAAATGCTCCATCTCTATCTATGAATATCTAAAGAACATCTGCCTTTTACGTTCGAAAGAGATGTTACGCAATCCTGGCGCCAACCGAACACGAGATTAAGCCATTGGAATTCGTTCCATTTTCTGACAGACGGAAATTAAGAAAAGAAAAACGTGTCCTGCTCCGATTGATTTCGACGAGGAAACTGTTCCATAAGTTCGATCTGAATTTTCACCGATGTAATTCCATTACGCGGAAGAAGGAAATCTTTTAGAGTAATTCACGTTTAAAGAGGAACTTTTCAATTCGCTGATTGTAGAAAATAATTTTACGAAAGTGTCGTATTTCGTTGTAATTGTGACAGATGAAAAACTCGTTCTCATTGCAGATTAATTTTAACGATATTGTATTTTTTTTTTTTTACATGTGCATTATTATTTAACGAGGATAACATTATACTGTAATTTATTGATACATTTACGAAAAGAATGCACGCACACTTTTATTTTATACTTCTACGGAAAACGCATCTAACTTACACGCCTACAAGTTTCTTTTTAATAAAACATCAACTATTTGGAATTTTTTCAAGTTGCTTTTCTTCATTGAAAATATGATCCGTTAAAATTATACATAGAACAGAACATCGTCAAAATGCGCACCATGCAGACATGTGTCTGCATACGTCAATTCGATTATCGAAATTTCCAATAACTTTTCGACATGTTGCTGAAGTTATTTCTTTTACACTCCCTTTTATGCCCAATTTTATGTCCAAATTGTAAATTTAATACTTTTGAAACAGGCACGATTTAGGAGACCGGTTACTTAGATCGTTCCTTTTACATAATGTCAAACAATGGTTTGCAAGAAATAAATCTGTTCTTGGACGAAGGTGTTTTACCAAAGCAAATACTGTGAATAGTATCCATTACGACAAAAGAAAATTTAAAATTATTGAGTTAATGCATTGCTTATGCTACTCTCTGAAAGGTAACCTTAACCGTTTGAGTGCCACGGACCTTTGTAAAAATTCAGTCGAAGAATGCCAAGCGGCGCGATCGCGCTTCTTTCGTTTTTTCTTTCCTTTTCTCGTTTACGTTACTTTGAATTTTTAATAAATGAAAAAATTCTTTTTAACAATATTTCGAAACTTACGAAAGCATAGATATTAATTTAGTAGAACCTCGATAAATCATAACAGTAAAGACACAGATTGACAAAGTTCGAACGTGCAGTTAGTTCAATTCTAGAAACCGATTAGCTGATACTTTTTACACTGAACAGAAGCGCGATCGCGCCGCTTGGCACTCAAACGGTTAAACATCAAGTCGTAACATTCACTATTAACTTATAAACAAGTAAATGTCAAACAGAAAATGTAACATAAAATACCTCAAATGGTACGATTTTCTTAATTTTCCATCTACGTGAAAAATCGCATGATCTTGGAGGCCAATTGAAATCTGCATTTTCTAAAATTGCACATCGACAAAATTTCAATCACGAAAACATTTTTTTTTCCCGAGTTGTATGACAAGTAGAGCAGATTTGATGGAAGTAGACAACAGGCGCAATATTATTCAATTTTAACCATAAAAATTACTCAACATTGATTAGTATCGTTTAGTATTCATAGTAACAACATTCTCAGCATTTTCTTCCAAGAAAATTGACCCAATAATTTCCTTTGACCATTTGTCTTTTTGTGACCAGAGATTTTTCACGAATAACACGAGGATTTTCATCATCCGAGATATGAAAATTATGTTCATTAACAAATCCATCCACTGTAAAATGAGCTTCATCGTTAAACAAAATTTTACTTGAAAACAATGGCTTATTTTCATAGTTAGTTTGAATAATGTAAGTGCGTTAAAATTGTACTACTCCCTACTAAAACAAAATGGCTTATATCGTTTGGAAAGATATGACGTGTGAACATTATACAGTGTTGATATCTGGATGTCGCATTTGGATGACCGTTTATAACCACGAAATATGGTTTATTTAAAATAATACGAAATAAGTGATAATAATCTTTTATATATTTTGGTCGTAGTTTTTTAAGTTCATATGAAATTCGATTTGCCATTCTTCGATGTTTAGCATTTCAGGATGATTCTTCTTTTCGAAATTTTATTTTTTATTTCTTTCCTTCTTTCTTTGTTCTTCTTTTTCTCTGTTATTAGTTCATAGTACAAGTTTGATTACTTTTGTTATGTGGTACAGCATATTACGATAGCATCAAGAATATTATGTCACATCGGACAATTTAATCAGATTAATAAATAAAAAATATTATTATACAGTATTACATATAATATAATATTATTCATATTTTTATTTTATGCAGTGAAATAATCTGATTAATTTAATCAGATTAATAAATAAAATATATTATATAATATTATATTCTATTTAATATAATATCGCATCATTTATATTTTTCTTTAATACAGTAAAATAATTTATTAAATTATTCGATATGGTATTAACTTAATATTTTTGTACTATCATAATTTACTGTACTATACAGCAAAAATAATCAAATTTATACCATGAGCTAATAATAATAAAAAAAAAAGTATACAAAAGGATATACGTATTATTGAAATGAAGAAATATCTGTTCTTTTTTAGACATTTTTTTACAGATACTTCTTGATTTCAATAACGAAATGAAAGAAGAATATAATCAAGTAGAAGTCAGAATGAAAACATACTACTCGACAGGGACTCGTATTGAATAACGCTGACTAGGAAGAAAACAATGTAATTCTCGTGAGACGAATAGAATGACATCACGGACCATAAAACGCACATACTTTCATCGTGTTGAAATACTCCGTTTAATCCTTCAGAGCATTCGAAAACCATCTTAAAAACCAGACAGATACGCATAACAGACTCGTAAAACACAAGGCTCGATCTAATTCACGCTTCATAAAATTAAGAGACAAGAGAAGACAGAGAGAGAGAGAGAAAAAAAAAGGTATAAACGAGGTCCAAAGAGGAAGGAAACAGTCGCGTGTCATAAACCGCAATTTCCAGCGATACGAAGAGGAAAATGCGGACAAAACAGAAATTTCCTCGATTATACCACGAGGACGATATTTCTGAAACGAAGCTGGGGCTGTTCATAAAGCTTAAGGTGTGCTGTGCACGCGAATCTCTCGGCTGTTCCTTCGGAAGCGTGGAAAAAACGAGATTAAAGTAACGTAGAAAATTCCTGAGATCGAATTGAAATTCGAGTGAAACGACGAAGAATCTCGATATGCATATCCACCGGTTTGGTACTCGTATGGCTAAACGAGCTCTTCTTTTATTTAAAAAAATCTGTTGTATAGAACTGTTTGGTGAAAATTATGTAGAATTACATAATTTAGAAATTACAATTATAAAAAAAGTACAATTACATAGAAAAATATATTATTGGAGAAGTGAATTTGAACAAACAAGTTTTATTTAATATTCATTTGATACAGTGATTTATTTTATATTTGTCTTAATATTTCAGTCTTGTCCAAATACTTTTATCAATTACATTCTTGTCTATTATTTAAAAATATGTTTCTTATGTTAAAATTAGTTGAACTTATTAATCATAATTATTTGTCATCCTGACCTCTATAAACGAATTAATTGGTATCAGCACATTCATTACTGACAAAGTTTTACAAAAATTATTTATCCAAATACATTTATCTGATACTAAATATAAAATCTGTTGCATATAATTTTGCTGGTGGAATCTAAGATTGAAATAGATTCGAATATTTCTTCTCTTCTTCTTTTTGTTACGTTATGCATGTAGGATAAGATTATTATAATAAACTGGTTGTCCAAATAAGATTGAAAAACAAAATAACAGTTTAACGCAGGGGTCGGCAACCTATGACCCGCGGGTCACCGAGTGACCCATTTGATAATTTCAAGTGACCCACTTTAGTTCCGAAAATAAAGTATAATATATAAAAATAAATTATAAAACATAAACATGAAACAAACATTGACAGAAACCAGACTTGACTAAATTGACGTCACAAGTTCAACATCAGGAGAGCCATTGATATCGAAGAGAACGTTTATAAATAAAGTTCATTCAAGTATGTTTGTAATTATTTTCTTAATAAAATATATCTTATTATTTACTGAAAGACTGTTTTAATACGAAAATATCTTTGACCCAAACGTCTCTTTAATACTCACATTTTGGTTGATTTTGACCCGCGGCCAAAAAAGGTTGCCGACCCCTGGTTTAACGTATAAGGCTGTTGGAGGCCGTAGTTTAAGTAATTATTATTTCGAGTTTTGTTCGTGATATTTACTATATTAACCCTTTGCATTCGAGCGGCGCCGCTACGGCGCCCAGGCGGTGTGATGCATCCACTCGAAGCGCACCGTACCGGCGTTTCGGAACTCGATATGTTTATTTTCGATGTGCGATAAGATACTCTTATGGCAATTACTTTCGTGGACCAGGTTCGGCCTGCGTTCTTAGACAATTCTCAGCTTAGCTTAGTTAGTATCAGCTCACGATGCTGGCGACCCTATCGCAAGGGTTATTCGGTCACCGATGAACCCCAACTAAACGGAAAGCTCCATATTATGCTAAAAGGGGCAAAAAGGGGCTGCAAGGTTTGCTCTGACCGTAACAAGCCTGGCGGTAGACGAGAAATCTCGTATTATTGTGATACGTGTCCTGACAAACCGAAGATGCATCTTGGGGATTGTTTCACTAAATATCATACGAAAACTAATTACAGGGTGCAATATTTAACAGTTTTTGTTGTATTCAATGCAAAAATAAATAAATTGGTGAAATTTTCTAATTTGTATACATTTGGTTGAGTATAAAATGATTTTAAAGTACCTGTAAAACACTTCCCGAGCGAAAAAGGCCTCGAGTGCAAAGGGTTAAATATGAACGTACAAAGTGCATAAATGTAATTCAAACGATGCAATTGAATATACCGTGAGTCACGGAAGTATTTTTAAAACTTTAAAACAAAATGATTTTTTTAATATTTGACCAAGCGGCTCGAGTTTTTTTTTTCTTTTAAGAAATCAGGATTAGTTTATTAGATATATAAAAAATGAAAAAGAAATGTAATTGGTCGAAATTGCGAAGAAAATGTAAGTCCCTTTTTATAATTCTTTCACCTGAGCTTGCGATGAAAATTTGAAAATATGTTTTGTGCATTTTCTAAAATATCATTTACAAAGACAACCAAATAAATCGTATATAGTAACAAGAAATCTCTCGAAACAGATAGGCACTGCCGACAATTTCTTTTTTTCTTTTTGTATGTTCTCACCTTAATTCCGTTGGAACTACAAACTCCAATTTCATTTCGAAGAAAGATGAGTTTTTATCCTACAGTTGAAAAGTCATTCTGCTATTCAAAAACGACACTTCCGTCTAATTTTGTTGAAACCGAAAATTCCAATTTCAGTTCGAGCAAAAATGAATTTTCAATTTTATGGTACAAAACAGGGATAAAATTGTATATATATAAGAAGAAATAAATCGCAAGTGTACAGTAACATTTTTTCATACGAAGCTTCATTTTCAACTGAATCATGCAACATAATGTTTGGATTTGAGTGCAACCAATCCCACAGGAACAATCCAATTTTAATAGAGTTGAAATCAGGCGAGGAAAATTTGCGAAAATGTGAAACAACTGTAGATATTGCAAAATTATCTAACCGTATTTTTTTTATTATCTCACAAAAATATTTCCACGTTTTTTAAACATAAATAAGTGATAAATTCATTTGTCTTTTTTTAAATTTTTTCATTTGAAGAATTTTAGCATTCATCAGCAAATGTATATAATAAAATAATTTTCCTTTCAATAAAAAAATTTCGTCCATAGGAAATTTGAAAAGTTCCAAATTTGATCAACGACTATACCAAAAATTTAGTCAAAATCAGAACATACATTACTTCATTATGTTCCATTGTTTTCTTTTTTAAATTTTATCATGCAATTTTCAAGCTTGGAATAACTATTTAGTTAAATATTACTTCGTTTTATTAAAAAACATTTCGTTTGGATAATTTTCTGTGTATAAAATATTCCAGGAAACATGTTACACGTCGATATTTGATTCATTTATTCTCCGTGAACGAGAATTATCTTCTTTTCGACTGATGCAAAGGTAATAACTGTTACATCGGGAGTGGGAGAGATTCGTGATTAAATCTCTGACTATAATTCTGCGCAAATTAGATCTGAAGTAGGTAGAAGATCCTTCAGAGACGTCTAATATTGCAATAGTGAAGCCTGAGGCGAATGAACTTCTTGAACGCTGGAGTTGAATGAACTTCTCTTGCACCGCTTATGAATGACAGATGTCTGTGACGCTACAAAAAAAAAAAAAAAAGGAAAAGAAGAAAAACGCTGTCGTAATTTGTCGTATTTAATCTTAATTAGACAAATGATATCAGTTTAACTTAGTATTTTAGACGTAGGAATGTCAAAGAGTAGCATTTCGATACTGTATCAACGAATTACAGTAAGTTGAAGCAGAATGTGAAAAAAAGAACTAATGAGTAGATTAAGGTGTATTAAAATTATTCAAATCGAGATTCAAATAACTTAGGGTGAAGTACAGAATAGAAAATGTGCGTGACTTAAAAATTACATATCTATTTATCTGTATTTTGTACATAATGTTTTATTTGTTACTTGTTATAATATTGCATCGTTGAGTAATTAAATTGCTACGAGTTTGTTTCTTTATGTTAACGATTAATTCTTGCTTCCCAACATTTGTCAAAATGTAAAATCGTAATCAACTATAATTTTTCTTCTCATAAGAAGGAAAAGAAGAAATGAAAAGGATTAAGCTGAATATAAAAGAAAAGGTTGCAAATATATAAATAACAAAAAATTTTTAAAGAAACAAGTGTGTTAATTAGCAAAATGTATTAAAATTTATTTGAAAATAATAACGAAAAGAAAATATTGTATAATAATGAATATAAATTGTGTTATACAATATATGAAATGAATAAAATAACATTAAATAATAATAAATTTCTAATTAAACAATTTTATTATTTAAAAAAGTGTATTGAAATTAAACTTATTTAAATTAATAAATAATAATAATAAAAAGAAAATATATAATAATAAATATAACTTATTTGTGACATGATATAAGATAAATAAAACGAAATATTAAATAACAATAAGTTTTTAATGTAACAATTTTATTAATCATCAAATTATATTAAACGAATTTTTTAACAGTAAATAAGTAAAAGAAAATATATAACAATAAATATAAATTATTTATTATATAATATAAAATGAATAAAGCAAAATATTGAATAATAATAAACTTTTAATGAAACAGTTTTATTAATTAGCAAAATGTATTAAAATTTATGAAACAAAGATAAGTAATAATAATAAAAGTAAATTATTTATATAATATAAAACAAATAAAATATGAAATAATAATAAATTTTGCATGAAGCATACTCATTAATGGACAGAATATATTAAAATTTACTTTCTTTACGTATATTACATTAGTCTGTGTGATTTCAGAATATTTTTAATTGAATATGTCGAAGTCTCGTTGATTGACAAAAAACGATCGTATATTATGAGAAAAGTATGGAAGTAGAAAAGTACTCGCAGCATTTTTTATGCCTGGTCTTCAATTAATTTTCATTGGAGATGAGAAATGAAGGAAATCCGGGATAAAATGTTCCAAGCTAGAAAATTAAATTGGCGAAAAGAAAGTTGAAGCAAGAAATTTTACGATTTATAGCAGAAAAGGAGAGTCTTAATTTTGTTTCTCTGAGGTGTCAAAAAGAATTTCCATAATAGTGCAGCATTTTTTTTAAATCATTAAAAAGCATTTCTTGAAAACTGTGACTATGATTGAAAAAATATAAATAAAATAAATCGATAAGATATTGATATATTAACCCTTTTAGTACCGAACAGCGATATATCGTTCCTTTTATGCTAGAGACATGAATTGTGGGAATTAACAAATGAATATGAAAAGTAGTGAAATAATTCTAGTATTATTTCTACAATAAAATGTTTTCGAAAATTTTTGTTTCGTATATCAGTTTTTATATCATATTTAAATGTAACTGTGAAATATATTTTGAAAAAGTTTTGACGAAATATCGAAATACTTTAGTAATTAATTCAATCTCCCTTTATTTCTTAAGATGTTTCTTTTTAACCTTTCAACTGAGCCTCAAAAATTGAACCTCTTCAGTTTATAATTAAAAATCAGCAAAAAATTACAAGCAATTACGTTATTTTGGTTTTTGTAACTGTGAATATGGTGTATTTTATATTTAACACAGGCACAACAGTCGAAGTAAAAAATAAGTAATCTATTAATAAATGAGCTATTGACATTCGAAGTATTATTGAAGCAATGACGAGTTAACTCGCTATCCACAATTAACAGGTGAAATTTCATAATTGTCATTTAAAACTGACTGTTTGTTCTCAAACTCTATCAAACTACATCAATTTGGTTCGGTACTAGAAAGGTTAATATGTGACTTTGAAGTTCCACCAGGCAATAGAGTGTTAACACTTTGCCTCGTTCAATTCAATACTGGTTCAGTTTTTCCTATAGTGCTTATTCTTACAGCTCTAAAAATCTTCAATCAAAATCCGTGAGAGGGCTTATTGTATCGTTTACTTTTTCTTATTATAGAGTAATTAATTATATTTGTTGCGCTGGCAGCAAGAGCATCAATATCCATTAATAAAGCAGAAAACCGATTAACCCTTTCGTTTACGATTTATTAGTCATTGCGTATATTAACCTCAGCTATTCATTGTTCCAATACACCTTTATATACAAAAAAAAAAAATCAGGATATTATAAATGATTTGTATTTGGCAATCCTTGGTCTTGAATTTCAGCTGAAATTTGTGCAAAAGTCCAAAAATAATGGGCATATAATTTTTCTTATGCCAGATATTGATAGTAACCCACACTGCGAGCGTTACTCGTTATTCTAAGGCAAGGAGTTAATAGGCTTCCAGTCGGTAAAGTGTTAACTTAAACCTTTCTGATCCATTGAACGTTTTCCAAGTCTTCGAAACCAGAAACATGTACATACAGTCCCGTTCATAAGTCACCGGACACTTACTAAAATTAGAATGCGGACTTCGAAATTCTACTTTTTACCGTAATTTCTCAAACAGTACACTCTTTTTTTGCAACAGTAACCAGTAACTGAACATTTTTAAATAAATAATTCTTTTCTAGAAGTATTTATTGGGATCATAGAAACTGTCGAACTAAAAATGAAGAAGATTGAATGATGCAATTTCTCAGCACCATGTTAGTCTCTATTTAGTAAAAAACCCTTCTTAAATTGTTTATAAACACTTAATGAAGCTACAGATATGTCCTTTAATTAATTTTGAACTGTCGAAGTAAACCAAATGTGAATACAGAATAACATCGTATAGAATTCGAGCTGTATTTAATAAATACTTCTTTTTCTTAACATTTATTCATGTTATACATGTGCATTTTTAACTTAGCATTCAGATATAACCGTAAAATAGATAAAAATAACAAAATATATTATAAATTCACAACAACAAATTGTATTTGCATGCTAATAATCATTTTGCTCAAGAAGCACAAGTGTCCGATGATTTATGGACGGGAGTGTACGTATTCAACGTGAAAAGCTCGGAAGGACGAGTACAAACGTAGGAAGAACATTCGCCAGAAATTCGTCATTTCGTGAAATAAAAGGCACGTCGAACGGTGGACGTTAAAGCTGGTGGAAAATCGAGGTGGGATCGTTGGAAATAGCCGGGTAACACGGCTTAATCGGATCTCATCCTGTTTGCGATTGGATTAAAGTAACTCGCTTAAGACCAGGCTCGGTCTAACCTCGGCATTGATCCTGTCGCTTAACTCGCCCTACCATTCCCTCTTCTAGCCTTCCAGCCACGTCGAATTTTCGTCCGGTCAACCGTAGATAACTTCGTCAAACGATAGAATCGGTCCGGAACGCATAACCGACTCGCGAATGTGGCTTATACGAGCCCACGATTATTCGTCGTAACTTTTAACGGTGTGAAAATTAGTTACCAATTGCTCTTAACTCTTTTCATTGCTGTTTGACGTTTATGGACGGTTTGGAAATTTGACTTTCTCGTCGTCTATTAGTTTTAGAGCAAACGATGCATTTCTTACTGCGTTTTTTCAAATTAAAGGGAGATGACTAGTAGTCAGTCTGAGAGGATTTTTTTTTTATTTTTTTTTATTTTTTAACTAAACACAAGATGGAAAAGAAGTATGTATGTAATACTGTGTCAACTCTGCGTTGCTTTAGTACTGAGTGTCAAACTTAATTGTACTACTACTGAAGTATGTAACAGAACATCTAAAATTTCGTAACCAAAAAGATAACAGGCACTCTGCTCAGTTTAAATTATGGATTAATGCGCAATCTTTGTGCACGACTATAGTCGTTTATAGTGTCGGAAAGATAAGTGTAATATAGTAATGTATAATATTAGTAATAGTAATGTAATAAAAATGTTAGTGTAATATTTGCACACCTTTAAAAACAATGACTGCTTTAAAATTGGACCAAACGACGTGAGTTTTCTTGAAAAGTTAGAAGGATTTTCAATATTTCTCATATTCACATTTTTTTTTTTTTTTTCATATTTTCGCCATATCGTTGTAAATTTATTAATGCTTTAAAAGTCTCTAAGTCGCCATTACCGATGTAATTCGCATATTTCTTGAGAAACTTACTCATTGTCAACTATTTTTCAACTTTGACGCTTCTAAAGGCTGTAACTTCTTTTTCTTTTGGAATTCCACATTGAAGAGTACATTTTTCAAATGTTGTGCTTCTTAATTTATGTAAAAATAATGTTTCGATTTTTTGAATACATTACACGAGAATTCCTTCTTATCCATTTTCAAAGTTTTATTAAATACTTTATTTTATTATTTCAGATTTTTTTCTGATTCGATTGTTATTATTTGCGTGTGATTTCTGAATGTTACGGAATGTTGTAATTTTTACGATAAATTTAGCAATCGATTTCACAAAATTATCTGTTAGAGCTTGAAGTATGAATTATTAAAAGTATTAATATAATTATTAAAAGTAAAAATGGATGATCAAATGTGCCTTTAATTTAAAGTTTCTTCTATGTAAAACAAAACTGCTCTTTGTTTCACATTTTTTCTGGGAACTATTTTCATCCTCGTTTGCTTGTTGCCCCGTAGGTTGATCGACAGTTTCATTGAAATGTTTTCAACATTTTTGTTCACGTCAGTCCTTTATCTCTATTGACCATAGACAAGTGACAATAAAAAGTGTTACTAGCTTTACACTCTTCGAAATTGGAAAACCTTCGATTGTCACTGTTTCTTTTCCAAATAATTCTCTTTCTACTATTTCAATTCTTATAGAAAAAAAGGAGAAAGACACGTACTTCCAAATATATAGATGTACTATGCCGAAAATACTTTGTTAGATTAAAAATACAAGACATCACAAAAAAGTATTAGCTGTAGAAATATAATAAATTCTTGCTAATCTTCTGAGTACAATCGAAGATTTATTTAAAAAAAAAGAAAAATTAAAACGGATCAACCGTGAAAATAATTTCTATTATTGTTTAGTGCCTTTTTGCCATTTTTCTGGCAGCTTGCAAAATGTCCTCGCGAATATATCGATTTGACGAATAGTCGGTACTTGATTATGCGACTGTAGTCGACAAAAATTTATTTCTACACCTCACAGCTTTCGTATCAAAGGGTGGATAAAGAGTTTGGTATTTTGAAGAATTTTTACAATTAAGAATTTTCTCTACATTGTTTTCTATTAATTGTAATTTAAATAAATTTATAAACAAATTAATGTGTAACTAGTAAAATAAATAAGTTAAAAAACTAAATAAATTTCTGTGGTGCTTGAAAAAAGTATTGTAAAAAGCACTTTTTTCTTCAAATTATAATTTAAATAAATTTACAAATAAATTAATACATAACTAATAAAACCAGTAAAGTAAGAAAGTAAATAAATTTTCTTTAAATTGCAATTACTGATGTTTGAAAAACAATTATCGGAAGCATTATTTTTGCGTTGCTTTTCGTTTAATTGTAATTTAAATAAATTTGCAAACAAATTAATATACAATTAATAAAATAAATAAAGTAAAAAAGTAAATAAATATTTTTCAAGTTAATTTTCTAACTACTGGTGCTTGCAGAAAAATTGTATAAAGCATTATTTTTGCATTGTTTTTCTTCAAGTTGTAATTTAAATAAATTTACGAATAAATTAATATATGATTGATAAAATACACAAGTTAAAATAGTAAATCCAAATTGTAATTACTGATCCATGAAAAAGAATTATCAAAAGGAACTAGCAGAATATTCAAAAATAAAAAGAAACAAAAAAAAGGCAGTGTGAAAACTACGAGACGATACATGAAAAATTTTACCAAATTATAACAGTTATACAGAACACTCAAAACTATTCCAAACCACCACGTCTTAATATCGTCTTAATATCTCCACTTTCACCAAAGCCAGCCTTCGCTTTCCCATCAGATTAGTTCTCAGTTACCAATGCTGCTTATCAAATCCGCACAAAAAAAAAAAGGTACAGATGCCCAACGAGGGATTTGTCGCGAGGTCGTGGGGAGGCTTTCAATCCAAGTAGCACTCCCTTCTCTACAGCAGGGTGGCCAGAAGTCGGGGATGAAAAAGTTTCGCGGCGAACTTTCACGGATAGATCGCGCGACAGAGCGAGGCAAGTGAAAAACGTAACGAGCAACGGGGACAACGCGACACACACAGTGTGTCCCCAAGGGTGGATGGAAGGAGTTTGAGAGGCAGAATACTGGCTCGTGGTCGGCCAATGGGAATCGAAGCCGCAGAAAAGCCCCGGTGAAAACTCCTGCTCGACCTCTCTGCGTTTATTTCCTTCCTCCCCCTGTCCCTCTGGGTCACCGACTTTCTGTAATTTTCTCTTTCTTTCTGTCTTTGCCACTTTCTGGCTTCTCCTCGTGGAAAAAAGTCACCTGGAAGCCGAAAAGCCGATCGCGTGCTCGCCTCCCCTGTTGGGTGAACTTTTCGGATTTTTTTTATGGGGTGTAACTCTATTGCTGGTTGATTTTTTTCTTAAGGCGTAGAACCCCGATCATAAGTCATGGGACACCTTTTGATCTGAGTTTTGCGTTTAAATTAACGCTGTGAAATCAAATTATTATTTACAGATTGCTTGCATTGAATGGTAGTTTTCTAATGTTGAAATATATAATACAATTGTACATGTTTTAAATTTGTTCGTTAATGTATGCTTCTCATTTCACGATGACGGCTCGAACTAATTTTAACAGATGTGCGATGAGTTTGTTTTTTTTTTTTTTTTTTAACTTTGTTCCTGAGTTTCTCTCTAGGATCACTGCAAATGTGTCCACAGATCTTTTTGCGACGTTGGACAGTGTTTCCGAATTCTTCTGTCTAGTTCATTTCACAGTTTTTCAGTGGGGTTCAAATGTGGTGATTGTAGTGGCTATTGCGTTAATTTTAGCTCTCCATTTTCTTGCAACTGTCTCAAATAGCTTGTACATATTCTAACAGGATGTTTGAGGTAATTCTTGTACATAAATACAAAATTGTTGCGAATAATTCTTTTTCCCGATGAGATGATGTCGGATTTTATATTTAAATAATGCTCCTTTCTATTATCCCGTTGATTTTTGTTAAATTTCCTACGGTATTACCTCTAAAACACTACCAAATTGTAATTAACTGTCCTCCATGTTTTACAGTGGGTATAACACAGACTGGCAACAATTTTTCCTGCCAAAAGCTAATGTTGAACCTTATTGTAAATATTTAATTATTGTATTATGATAAAATACCAGCTATAAAAATAAAAAGATTTCTTAAATATCATTGTTATCAATAGAACGGTTCATATCGAAATAAGTAACTACGGGTTTTCATACAACCAAGATTTCACTGTATTTCCTTTGTACAAAAAATGATTAAAAAATTATTTTTATTTGTCCTTACACGGGAGCACCGCGATCCGGAACTCACGAATTTGAATGAAACTTCGTGGATGTATAGAGTGTTCCAAGACAAGAATAATGCTGTGTTTCATTCGTACCCAATCGCCCTTTAAGGGTATGGAAACTAACCTCAAAGTCAAATCGGCACTCCTACTTTTTCGCGTATATCTCTTAAAGTACAAAAGATAGAAAAAACTGTTTTAGGTAAAATTTTAATGGTACAATGAGCGCGATAAACTTACATTAAGAAAATTAAAAAAAAAGTGCAGTGTTTCCTTATTAGACAGTTTATTAAAAGTATGAATTACGGATTACTTGTGGATAAGCAACAAAATTATGAATTGCTTATGGATATTTAGGTTAGATTAGACACACGAAAAATCTGGCCTAGCTTAACTAATTTTAGTTGGAAAGAATTTATTTCTACACTTCATAAATCTTTCATCCAAACTTGATGTATTGTAAAATAATAAGATATTCCATGACTTTTGGGTGTACGGCGTGTGTTTTCGATTCTTAGGAAATTGGATAAGAGATATTCAGAGAAATGAACATTTTAGATACTGTTTGTTAAACATCATTTCGTAGGCAATGAGATTTTTCTGAGAGCTGAGCTTAGGCTAATGAAATTCGTCACGATCGTCGTTTATCTGTTTTGATATTAATCTAGTTCTTCATAATTAGCCCACGAGAGTGTTTCTCAAACGATCTTGTTAGCAACGTGTAGCAAAGACGGTCGCGTCGACGAGTCAATCTCGGTCGAAGTTAACATTTCAATTTTCCATCGTTCGACTTGGTTCTAACGCCAGCTGTAGCGCGTGTAGCGTGAGGATGTGTGCACGAGAGTCGCTCAATTTCCTCGGTGACGAGCCAAGCGACTACCTGTAGACGGCTCGATTTATCACGGCCTATAATTGAACGGAAGCAATTTATTAATCGGCCTAGCGCGGACGTACGATCGATCCTACGCTACTGGACGACGATTCTTTTATTCCAGGACGTTCGAAGCCCTGAAATGTGGGTCCTGACCTGGTTTTCATTTTCGCGGAGATGTGTTCGATGTGAGAGTTATGGCGACGTTGAAGTCGAAAAAATAGAAAATCGAAGAATTTTGGTAGCTCGATAAAAAGTAGTGTTTGTGTTTCGAGAATGAGGTTCGGAATTGGGAATTAAACTGTGAAATTGTGTTGGTTATAGGGTTTGACCCGCGAGAAACATTGATTAATCGTGGAATTGTTTCCATTCGGGATTTAGTTTTCAAAAATTCATAGAAGTATTTTCGAAAAATATTTATTTTCTTCAACTTTTCTTAGAATTCCGAATTTTCGTGGAATATTTTTTCTTCTTTCTTCTCGTATTCCACCATTTCCTTCTTGTGATGTATCTTCGAACGTCAATAATTCTGGCTCTCGGCAATTGCAATTTTCAAAAATATTGTCAGTGGAAAATGTACAAAGGTGACTGATTTTTACCATTTTTCTTTTGGAGAATTTCCATTTTTGGGCTCTGTTGTACTCTTCAGTTCCAATCGTCAAAGATCAACTTACACTTATTTAGACCTTTCATCTTCTTTATTCCTTCCTGAATGCATAAAGGAACGAAGTACATATACCAACTATATAGACGACTATACTTTTTTCCCTACGAGCTGCTCGCGTAATAATTTTCCACGGTGCCGGAAGCAAAGTTCCGGCAGGTTAAGCCCTGATATATCCGACGTTCTCGAGGGACACGTGGCTGGCTCCATTGGTTCGATTAATTAATTAGCATCCATTATCGAGTTTCGAGACGGAGTAGAGGCGGTGGTCCTGTGTGTTTTCCATACCCTTGAGAAAGCAGACGGTTCAGCCAAGCCGGAAACAAGCAAACCTATAGGTTCGAGGAAGGTTAGGAACATATAATTTAATTCCTCGAGTGGCATCTCTCTCCGGACTACTTTCTTTTTTCTCGCATTTTTTCTTGTTCGTTCTTTCAGGGTAAACAATAAACTGGCCACGTACCATTAAGTTTTTCGCTCTATCGCGTCGATTGGCGTCGCGGGGTTAGTGCAACCTTCCCCAGTAGATTGATTTTAACACATTAAGGACCGTGAAGAAATCTGTAAGACATACGCTTGGGACCGCACGTTACTAAAATCATCATAATTTTTTTATTTATGAAGCAATTTTTGTAAAACTTACAGAAATTGTAGAATAGGATGCATTTTAGGTATTATTGAAAAAAAAATTGTTTTTTAATAATTATTATAAAATTTTATTTAAAAATCAATTTTACCAAAGTTTCTAGTACTTTTTTAAAGTATGATATTGCGTGAATGATTTTTCTCTATGAAGAGGAGCCATACAAAATTTACATATACATATATGGCCCTAGAACGAGTAACGGGCCGCGTCGGCAGTTGGACCAGGTAGTTTACGAAAGCGTGAAGCACCGGTAAATAAACGAAAAAGAATATGAAGGCAATCAAGTTTAATACATTAACTAGTGATGTAAACACATAAATAGACAAAGTAGACACAACGTATCAAAGTAGGTGACATCTAAAGACAGCATGTAGAAAACACGAGTTATCTCGTGATCGGTTCGTAACAGATAGGACGCGAAACACGAGAAAACTCATGAGCGGATCTTAATGTGTTAATTCGTGAATGTGTGGGACGGTTTGATGATGTTTTGTGACACTTTTTGTGTAATTACAAGCTTCCTTTTTTTTGTTTTTGTTTGAAGAGATTTTGAGGATTGAAGTGTGTTAAAAATTAAGTTTGAGGGTGTTTTATCACGTTTTATGTACTTTTGTGATATTTCTTCGGTGATTCTGACCTTTCTTGTTTTTATTTAAGACCTGAAGAGTTGAAATGTACTTATTCTACCTCTGTATACAAGTGCACGTTGTTTCGTGGAATAATTTATACGTTTCGGGAGTGTATTTCCTAGCTAAAGGCACGTGAAGCAAAAATCATAATGCTTCTCGAATGTTTCTGCTTACATTTCCAATTTTTCATTTGTGGGAGAGAGGTTTTTTTCATTTTTTTGAATCGAAACTTTTACTCCTAGAGGGTGCTGCGGGAATTTTTTATGTGAGAAGGGAAAACATGTAAATTTTTTTGTGTGAAAAAAGAAATTGATACTTTTAGTTAAATTGAAGAAACTTATTAATTTTTTGTAGTAAAATTGAAATTTTATATGAAATAAATGATGTAAATTTAATATTGACACTTTTAGTTAGATCGAGTGATAAGTTTAGTTGAATAATGTGATAATTTCTTGTGATAAGAGAGAACTTCCTAATGTGAAAAAAACACATCAGTATATTTGGTTAAATTGAAAAACCTTTTAAGTATTGCAACGATTTCTTATGGTAAGAATAAATTTTTTATGTGTGAAAGAAAAGATGTCAACTTTTTTAGTATGAAAATAAAAGGATGTTGACACTTTTGGTTAAACTGAAGGAACTTTTTATACCAGAGCATTGTAGCGATTTTTTGTAGTAAGACTGAAAATTCAGCTTGACGGTGTCTGATAATGTTTGATTTCGTTTTATGTAATTTTATGATACTTCTTCGGTGATTCTAATCTTTCTTGTTTTTATTTGAGGAGAACTGAAGTGTTGAAATACATTATTCTAATAAATGAACGACGTTGAGTGCTGTTTGATGAGATTTGACAGAGTTCTGTAATATTCTATCACCTAACTTCGTGCTTTTTAAATTTGTTGAATTTTATGGAGGGGAATTTTTTAGGGTGAGCTTGCATTCCTCTAAAAAGAAAGGATTTTCTTACATTTTCCCCTAAAATGAAGATTTCTGAACAAATAAAAAGAAACTTCTTTAAAAATCAGAAGTAGAATTCTTTCTTTGTTCATTTACATTTTCTTGTATTTATAAACTTCGTAAACATATATTCTTTATATTTTCTCCAATTCCTTCACAAACGGAGTCCCAGAATTTGAAAGAATCTTCGATTTTCGTAATTATATTCCAATTTTTACAATTAACTTAATTACAGAATTACCAAATTTGCAATGTCCACTTTTCTAAACTCGCTGTTATCATTCACGAGAACAACTTTCATAGATGCAGAGATCCCTCGCGTGCGATAGAAAATTCCATGAAAAATATTCGAATTTCGTCCACGGTTGAATAACACCTGGCTAATTATTCAGCAGAACGAGGCGAAACATAGATTCATCACCGAGTTGAACTGGATCACGAATAGTGCCTGGAAGCACTCTTTTGTTCATTTGAAGTATATCCCAGGAGGGAAATAACATTCAGGAGGCTCGAATGATTTATTATAAACAGCTTCGTCCGGTGAAAACCATAATGCACTAAGAGAGAGGGAGAGAGAGGGAGAGAGAGAGAGAGGGAGAGAGAGAGAGAGGGAGAGAGAGAGAGAGAGAGAGAGTTTTGTACGCGTGAGAACCGGCCGTGTGCACGCGTCCATTGTAGACTCATGGATACACGAACTTTAACCGAAACCTAGGTAATCCTCTTAGCCTTTTCAGGGGTGTATATTAATTTTTCGGGGAAAATCCTATCCGCGATTGGAAACCGCGCCGGGAAATGAGAACTGAACGAACGAATTCATATATCAGTAAGGAATAAAAGATCTGTGCACATTAATATCTCAATTGATACGCGATGTCGATTTTATTGAGCTGTTGCATATGAAATTTCACTGATCGACTAGATTCGGTTGTTTTCTTTTTTAATGAACAAGCTGCTTTGCAAAAATGACAAAAAGACTGTCGTTCTTTGGCTTTTAGGAGGAAATCAGAGAGTGTAGAAGTAATTATATTCTTGTATTCATGTTTGTTTGATAAAACGGATTTCTAGGAGATTAAGGCAATTATATTTTAGGAGTTCAAAAGACTTTACAATTTTTGTAACTTGAAAATTCCAATTTTTCTGTAACTTCACATTAGTAAAGATATGCAATTTTTTTTCAGGCTTAAAACATCCTTAAAATTTTCCTATTTTCCTGTATATTCGGAGAACTGTAGTAGATTTAAAAACACTGACGCAATGAAAATTCACTGACTTTTTTATGCCTTATAAAAATGCATAATAAAATCATTAATCCATTTCACAATCACTTTTATTTTAAATACTTTTAATCTTCCCATCAGGTTAAGAAACATGATAAAGTTCATTATAAGTACAGATACTTATTCTAAATTATTTTACAGTACCAATTTTATGGCAAAAAAAGAAAAATAATCTTATATTTCTATTTAGATCTCCTACGAGCTTGAAAAGTTAAAAGAAAGAACAAATAGGAATTTTTGAGGTAGCAAAATTTTCAGGTTAATATAACTGAAACAGTAAAAAGAATAAATGATCAATTAGGCGTAAAAGTACCTTCAGATATAAGTTCTGATGTGTAAGATTTTGACAATTGTTGAGAAATGTCACAGACACTCAAAGTTTCTCGATTATTTCGTTCAAATAAAATAGTTGAAAAGCAACAAATATTTTTTCCTTCTGTTTTTACGCTCTTTTCCTCTTAAATGTGTTTCTGCTATTAATCAGTTTATTAGATTGAAAACGGATTATAGAATTGCAGAGAGTTGTATTAATGAAATGATTGATTCGAGGATGGAGGGGATAGAACGTGATTAAATATAAATCTGATGAAAATGGATGATCGGGTTTGGTGTTGATTAAACAAATTCGATTTTTAATTGAAAATTTTTTGGATGCGGTAGCACGTTGTTGATTAAAATTTTCGTGAAATAACATAGCTCTTTTCTCATGCTTTGTTCGCCATCAGCGTCGATTGATAGATCCATTAAAAAAAAAATTCGAAGGTTTCACTTCGAATACCTGGTGTAAATAATAGGTCTACAAATTTCGCAGTAATTTTATTGAAAACAGTTCTATCGTTAGTTTTCATTGAAACTATTATTTTTAAAATGATTTTTAATGAAATCTGTTAGTTGTTTTTCTTTAATTTCTGGTTGAATATTGTGTAAAATAAATTAAACCTACGAATGGGTTTAAAAATTTACTTTAATGTATAATAATAGTTTTTCTTTTTTCTTTATCAAGTTTACAATTCTAATTTGAAGTTTAACTTTGTAGTTGTGAATGTATAATTTGTTACAGTGTATAATACCGTTCTTATAGTGAGAACAGTATTATGTATTGATTTATCAGCGAATGACTTCAAGTGGTAAATAGACAGAATTTATTTTATTTCTTTTTTAAGTTTTTCTTTAAATTTTATTTCTCTTTTTTAAGCTCAGTAAAATTTTCACAACTGCGAATTGATATTTTTTTGTTCATTGTTAAAGTTCAAAAGATTAACGTAGATGTCTCCTCGAATAAAAATTTCTAGATTAACAGTCCAATGACTAAATGATCAAAACTTGAAATATTGAAAAAAATATTCAGCCATCAATCAAGATTCCTCGTTTCACGGATGATAACACAGTCACGAAATTTTGAGAAGTGTAAACGTTCCATAAAAAGTAATTAAAAAATCACACGAATTTATTAAAATTTTTCGGAAGTTGACAAAAATGTTGAACCATAAATTTCAAAAAATTTGTTGACATTTGCTTTATCATAAATCCTTAAATGTTCTCCATTCCACAAACAACCCAATCGCTAAATTCCTAAAACAAAACAAAAAAACAAAAAACCAACGAGAACGTTTTCTCGACTACAAATCAAGATACCCGAAGTTCATCAGAGGTATGCATAAACCCCTCCTCAACAGTATTTCTACGATTGATGAAAAACGTAGGCGTCCAGTCGCAAACCACCAGCCGCTCACTCCCCTTCCAGCAGTCACCCTAAGAAGGAGAGTTATTTCTGATTTAAATAAACTCTCAGGATCTCGTCGTCTCGACGATCCGAACGAGGAGTCGGCTTGTTTGCTCGTCGACGACCCAGGGAGAGTGGGATTGCATGAATGTAATTTATCCGGGCTATAAGGGATGCGAAACGACTACGTTTGAACTCGTCCACCCCATCCCTCTCAATCTCTCTCTCTCTCGTCCTTTCTCTCTTTCTCTCTTTCTCTCTCTCGTTCTCGCTCACTTTTCGCCTTTCTTTCTCTCCATTTCTCTCTTTTCACCCTTATTTCTCTTTCTCTCTCGCGTTCACTCTCTTTCGCTCTCTTTCAGATTCTCACGCTTTCACTCTCGCTGTTTCTCTCTGTCACCTTTCTTCTCTCTCTAACTCTCGCTCTCACTCTCCATCTCCCTCTCCCTCTCCCTCCCACTCTGTATCTCGCTCGCTTTTTCTTCCTCTCGACCTCCGTTTCCCTCGCTCTCCATTTCTCTCACGCTCTCTTTCTCTCTCGCTCTGTTTCTCTCGCGCGCTCTTTCTCCAGCGCGTTCTTTCTCTCACGCGTTCTTTCTCCCGCTCTCTCTTTCTCTCGCACTCGGTCTCCTTCGCTTCCTTTTTCTCTCGTTCCTTCTTTTCCCTCAGTCTTTCTCTCGCTTTCTCCCTCCCCTGTCTCTCTTTCTTTCTCTCCTTCTCTCACTTCTGGTCGCTTCTGCGTTTCTTTCTGTCCCTTTTTTTTTCTTCCTCTCCGCGCTTTTCTCTCCTTTTTCTCCGTTTAAACGAGAAACGCCGCACACAGATGGGGATCAACGGCGGTCGAGGGGCGGGAGGGTTGTTAAGGTAGAAGCTCCAGTGAATCAAAGAAATATTATATCATTAATACAGACCCCAGGGTGCAATGGGGCCGAGTGTCTGCGCAGAGTTTCTCATCCCTGCCACTACTTCTCCTCCTCCTTCTCTTCCTTCTCCACCTCCTCCTGCTTCTTCTTCTACAGACGTCTGAGAGAAACGAGAGGAAGAGAGTAGGAATATATATCTTGATAATTTGACGCGGCTTATGTACCGGGCGTAACCATTGTTTACGGCTTATAGGTTCATTCGTTCGTTCGTTCGTTGCCTGGTGGTTTATGGGGTTGCTTGAGAAAGGAATGGAGAAGTGTCTGAAGAATCTGTGGCGTCTATGGATAATGGGAAAGAATTTGGAATTTTCAACGATAATTTCTGAATGAAAAACAGTTCTTTTTCTTTTGTTTTATAAATTTCGTGGGAATTTTATTCGGGAAAGGGTTAATTTCTCTAAGCATGAACACTATTTCTATTATATAGGGTCATCCATCCTTGCACGTCTTTAATAAAACATGAACTATTTGGAATTTTTTAAAAGTACACCTATTTTTATAACAAGTTTGAATAATGTAGCTGTCCATAATTGAAACTGTACACCAATCCCTCCATTTACACGGATTATCTGTTTCACGAGGATTTTCTTTACGCGGAGGAAAATCGACTGCTGGTATGAAAAAAAAATTATTGGTAAGAAAAAATTGTATAAGCTATAAGAATATTTATTTCGTATAGATTAACGAAAAGAATAATAATAATGATAATGATATCTTAGAAAGAGTAGAAGAGAAAGTAAAATTGTTATCGTTTACATTCTTTCTCACCATAAACAAAACCCATAAAGGTCAGAGTTGTGTAATTAGTACGTTCAAGTAAGGATTTGCGTGTTTCTCTGGTATGCAATAAATTCAGTGAATGATCATAGAAAAATATTTTATTTTTAAATATTTTCTGAACGCATAAAATAGAATGGTGTAAATTCGTAACGCGTATAAAACATTACCGCGCAAATAGAGGGATAATTTACCGAGTAAAAAGAAACTCCCGTAGGAAAAATGTATCATGTAAATAAATGATATAGAAACGTCTTATTTCACTTGAAAATACGTAACACGTAAAATCTAGTCGTCGCGTTCGCATTCCAAAACATCGGAAACCCTCAAATTCAATTTTCCACCTTGTACATTAGTCATCAACTTCAGTTCGCAATAAAAAGATAAAAAAGAAAAAGGATGAAAAGAATAAAAGAGAGGAAGGGCGGGAGCAAGAAATGCCGCGCTAGAGAAATTTTAGGGGAGGATATCGTCGAGAAATGATCGTATAATTTCATTTGCTCAAAATCCACACTAAACAGTGACTTTCTGTGGGTGTAGAAAATTTTGCATAAATAGCACAAGGATTTTCATCACCCCAGATACGACAATTTTGCTTAGTAACAACTCCATCCATCGTTAAATGAACTTCATTGCTAAACAAAATTTTCCTTGAAACTTTTATAATAAATTTAAATAATGCAATATATACCTGTTCGTGGTTAAAATTGTACTGCCTTTTACTACAGTAAAACAGCTTATGTTATTTAAAAAGGTGTGACGTGTAAATATTATATAGTATTGATATCTAAGCGTCGTGAATTGGAATAACTCTTTATAATAATGAAATATCGAGAAATATTATTTGGAAATATTTGTACATATGTATAAATATTTGTATATAGTATATCTTTCGGATATTTTGGTCGTAGTTTGGATGACCGTTTATAACAACGAAATACGGTTTATTTAAAATAATACGAAGCAAGTGACAATAATCTTTTATATATTTTGGTCGTAGTTTTTTAAGTTCAAGTGAAATTCAATTTGTCATTCTTCAGTGTTTAGCATTTCAGGATGTTTCTTCTTTTCCACATTTCATTCTTTTATTTCTTTTCTTCTATAATATTTGTCCCTTTTTTCTGTTATCAGCTCATAGTATAAATTTGACCATTTTTGCTGTATGGTACAGTATATTATGATAGGAAAAAGAACATTGTAGTGCCACATCGGTCAATTTAATCAGATTATTTTACCCTTAACCTATTTATGGTTAAAATTGTTCTGCCTTTTAGTAAAATAAAACGGCTTATATCATTTCTAAAGACATGGCGTGTAAACATTATACAGTACTGATATTTAGGCGTCAAATTTGGATGACCTCTATAATTTTCAATTCCAAAATCTCGAAAACCCTCAAATTCAATTTCCAACATTTGGACATTAATCTTCAGTTTCACTTCTTCACAATAAAAACATTAAAAAGAGAAAGAGATAAGAAAAATAAAAGACAGAGACTGGAAAAGAGACAAAAAGCGTGAAATGTCGCGCTAGAGAAACTTTCGAGGAGGACATCGTCGAGAAATACCGGTGCTTTCGAGGTCGGAAGTCCGCGGAGAATTTCACTGCGCGTGAATAAATTTTGATCGAGCGTCTAGAAAGGAAGGAAGAGAGAGAGAGTCTCTTCTTCTCTTCAGTGGACGTGAAGAAAAACAGAGGACTCGCGGGAAAGAGAGGATGGGCTTCTTTCTCTCTTTTTCTCTTTCGGTTGGTTTTCGCTCGAGGACAGAAGCGGCTTTTCTCCTTGATCCTTTGGGACGACCTGTCCTGTGAAACTTCCCTAGCATTTGTATATGTGTACATGCGTGTTACACGTGTCTTTATATTCGCCATTTTTCCATTGTATGCGCACACAGGGATCGGGGAAGATGTACCTCTCGAGAAAGAAGAGACGTCGGGAGTCTTGTTCGAAATGATTTTTGTGTGAAGTTACGGGACGTGTAAATAAATTGTTGTTGTATACTTTGGATTGGCTAGTGAGAAGGGATTGGTAGTTTCGAGGTTACAGGTGAGTTTCTTTTTCGTTTCAGCTGGATACTCGGAATTTCGAATGAGAATGTATATTGGGAGAGTAGCAGTTAGAATTCTTCAAATAGCTGTTGTTGTTTGATATTTCTCAGTTGTGTCATGTGGTTTCTTGAATGTAGCGAATTTCTCTTTTTTGAATGACGTAGTACGAGTAACGTGTGAACTTTTATTATGAGTCGATAGTCATCGTATTTTAATATTTTTCAATTGTGAGGAATTGTTCTTTAATCATGGTGTATCATTCTTTCTTGGATGAAATGGTACGAGCAATGTATGAATTTCTATTATGATAATTACTGAGACTCAGTAATTATGATATTTTAATTTCTTTCAATTATGAAGATTTGTTGTTTAATTATAGTGTATTGTTCTGTTCTAAATGGAATAGTACTAGTAATATATGAAGTTTTATTGCGAATTAATAATTTATTCTTATTCTTATTCTTATTAATCTTTATTCTATTCTGAATAAAGCAGTACGAGAAATCTATGAATTTTTATTGTCAGTTAATAATTATATTTTAATATTTTTCGATTGTGAGAAATTATTGCTTGATTATAGTGTATTATTGATTCTTTGTATGAAATAGTACTAGTAATATATGAACTTTTATTATGAGTCAGTAATTATATTTTAATATCTTTTTAATATCTTTTAATTCTGAGGAACTGTTCTTTGATCATAGTGTATCATTCTATTCTGAATGAAATAGTACGAGTAATATATGAACCCTTATTATAAGCCAATAATTATATTTTAATGTTTATCGATTTTGAGAAATTATTGTTTGATTATAGGGAATTACTATTTTTTGTATGAAATGATAGGAATAATGTATGAACTTTTATTATAAGTTAATAATTCAATATTTTTCAACTGTAAGGAATAATTCCTCGATTGCAATAACTGCCGAATAAAATATTGCAAGTAATTTATAATGTGAAAAACTGCATCTAGTAATTAAAAAGTAAATAAATTATTTATTATAATTTATTATAATGTAAATCATTTATTTTCTAAATTATCTTCAAAATATGTGTAACTTAATCTCAATAAGTTTTTATTGATGTATTTTATCTTAATAAATTTCGATTTTCTATTTGATCTTAATTAATTATGGATTTATATTTTAAAGATAATTTAGGAATTGAATTATCTAAATTATCTATATTGCATTTATTTATATCGTTTCTCAGGAATGATCTAGTTAAAAGTTTAGAAAACCACATTTGCGAAGAATTCTTCGAATTCATTGAATAATTGAAAACACTGTGAAAGAGGATAAAAAAGTACGCGTGTGAAACAACGTGTAATTACCGTTCTTAGAGAACGTGTTTCAGTATAATATTTAAAAAAGTAATGGTTCATATCAAAGATCGTTTTTTTCTAAGAAATTTATTTTGTCATTATCAATTATTATAAATGAACGAGTATTCTATGGAGGATATTAATGTATTCTACAATGTTGATCTACTCTTTTGAGATAAATATCAATATATTATACCTGCTATCTGTAACATGGAAAATTGAATTTTGAATAATTAATGGAAACGGTACGATTGATCTGTACTATAAATAAATAGCATTGCTTAGTGGGTTACTAAAATGCATGACTGACCAATATTTTATTATTCCACGTTCTTCATAATTTATTATTATTTTTACATATGCAATTCCCAACATATTTTACTGTCACGTATAAAAAATGTTTCTTGATACTCGATCTCGAAGAATTCAAAGATTAAAAATGATTAATAAAATTGAAATTTCTATGTTATATTTGAGTTTCTTAAGTTTTAAATAGAAATAGAATTTTTTTCCATTTTTCATGCTTCGATCACCTCATGCTTACCAAAATTATAAAAATAACATCAAAATTTTGTAATATTAATTACAATTGTATAATGACACAGTGTCACTTTATTCAGTCACAGAAATTCTCAAATCACCCTGTTCTCGTAATAATTATAAAGTAGCATGAAGTTTCTCTTTTTAGTATCTCTTAATCCTTGCAGTTCTATGTCGAGCGTGAATCGACCTCATATTTTGAAAACGATTACAATCGTATTATAATTATATAATAAAAAATATAAATATAAGTGTACAATAAGGAAAATATACAGTACTCCCTCTTTTAACACGGTTTACAAATTGTGAAAAGATTCGCTTAACCCATTGCCGCACACTTTTAATTTTAAAATCGTGCCCAGAAACGCAGTTTTTTTTTTTTGTTTATCATTACTTTTTTTCTGTACTCAGAACAAATGACGGCTATGACTGTCACGAAGACTATAGTCATTTTTGTTCAATGTATTACTGAAGAATAAACAAATAAATGCATTAGTACAGTCCACACTAATAATGTTTCTTTCTTTTTTATTAATGGAAGTATGCAGTAATTTGCCTACATATCGCCAAAAAATGGACGGCTATAGCCATCGTTTGCGGCACTGGGTTAACAGGATTACAGTTTTTGTTGGTGTATAGCAATCGTTAATTGCATTTCTGTCAGCAATCTGATACCACATCTTTGTTGTAGCTTCTTCATAACAGGTGGAGCTAATTATACCTTTTTCCTTTTGTTTCCTCTCTTAAGAACATTGTCTGTCTACAACATAAACACGTGTCGCATTATCGTGCAATAACCACGTGTTCTTTTGCCATTTTTCTCAACTTAACCGTTTGAGTGCCAAGGAGCGATTTTGCGCTTCTTCTGTGTCGCTCGAACAGTGCCAGCGCTCTAGACTGCGAAGCCGATAACCCCGACACGCTCGGTTTCCGTCGATGCGCGACTTTACGGTTATCATTCCATTTTAGGTAAAAGTAAAAGAATGAGACAGCTGGTAAAAGAACGAATTTTAATTTCAGTCGAACATTTGGATGCAAATATCATTATTATTAGAGCAGAAAACAGTGCGATAGCGCTCCTTGGCATTTTTAATCGGAAAATAAGACAAGCGCTATCGCGCCGCTTGGCACTTTTGGAGAGGGAATAAGACAAGCGAAAAAGCTCTCCTTGGCACTTTTGGACGGGAAAACAAAGACACGTGGCACTCAAACGGTTAAACAAGTAAGCCTAACTTATACTGATTGTCGAAGTTTCTTCTCCTTAATCCAACAGTTTCCATATTACACGGTTTACAAATTCTTCTAAATCTACGAATTTACATTAGCAGAATTACTTTTTATCCTATGTGTATGTATTCATTCATATTTTTTATGTAGCGTTAAGTTTCTTATATGTTTTCTTAACACATTGCACACTGGCTCGGCATTGTGGGATTTTTAGCCTATCGATTTTGATTGACGTTTAATTTTCATTAAAGCGTATGTAGCAAATATTCAGTAAAAATACAGTAAACTTTTCTGAAAAGTATACTGTACTATCTATTATTTTATGAAAATGCTTGAAGTTTTTAATATATTTTCTCTCGAGTGTTCGTTCCCCATAAAAAATCAACGTGACTAAGGACACTTAGGCTTTCGGCTGCCGATATTTCGCCGGCGAATAATGTGTTAAATTACATGAATTATCTGATTTAAATTTTTTTCTAGTAAACCATATTTCATTTTGTTCAAAATCCAACCTCCTTTATTGTATTAAGTTTTCCGTAAAGTTCGCGCCGATTTTCGATTGATAGTATTTGAATATATTACAATGAATAAAATTAGATGAAAACATAAAATTCGCATATATTCTGAAAGATTATTTTCTCACATGTTTTACGAAAGTCTGTTCGTTACAATTGCCAGTTTCTTCTCGATGTTGTACTGTCTTGAATATGAAAGGAAATAGAGCACACTTTTCACATTGAATATTTTTCTTCTAACGAAGAGGAAAATATACTGGTAAAACATCAAATGAGGTACGCAATGTTCCAAAAGATGAAGATAGCTTAACAAAAAAAAAAAAAAAATTATTCACAAACAGTTAACAAAGTCTAAAGATGGACATTACGTTTAAAAAAAAGAAATAAGGGAACAGTTTTTGGCAAAATGGAATTTTCCAAATTACTGAGTCTCGTATAACACGAAGTTTCTGTGGAATCAATTAACCGCGTTAAACGAGAGATTACTGTATATCTAAAATAAAATAAAATTGCAAATACATCGCTGACTAGTTGGAACGAAATTGCAAAAATATCACAGACTGCAAAGGGTTAATATCCCATTATCCAGTCAGAAAAATGTCACCCACGGTTTCAAAAATTCACAAGTAACTCGTTTGATTCTGCGTGTGATCCACAGTGTGTTCAAGGACGTTCACACGAGTGGTGGATAGAGGATTGTTTATGATGTGGTAGGGGAATTCGATCCAATAACGTCTTTATGGGCGACGCGCACGGTGAACAGCGCGAGAAGATTGCGCTCTGCAGCCACAGGGGTGGTATACGCTTGGTAATCCCAGGATCACGATTCGTCTGGACTGGAAGGGACCTTGAGATCGGGGAAACGGCCCTTTACACGCAACCACCACCCTAACCGCGTCCGTGTATCTCCCTCGTGAGCTGGTTTCCTCGAAACTCGTACCCTTGTGTTTCTGGGGAAACGATTGGTCACTCTCGTAGGGTAGTTGCTGGTTTCCTCAACGTTGGATATTTATTTGTGGCTTTTGTGATGGTCCATCGTGTCTAGAGCAGTGAACTTTTTATACCTCTGCTTCGGGAATTAACTCTTTCATTTGTTATGAATTTAATTGGATAAATAAGATTTTAGTTTTTTCTTCTTTCGAGCTTAGTTTTGTGCAGATGATGCAGAAAATGTAAATTTTGTGGAATAGTGGAACATCCTTTATTTATTTATTTATTTTTTTTGCAATTAAGTTATTGGTTTAGGATAATATCAATTTGATGTTGAATGAGTGGGGTATTGGTACTTTTCTCCTTCTTTTTTTTTTATGTCAATTTTGTATATTTAGATGGGAGTGATATAAGTTTTGTTGAATGCTTAAATGCAGGTTTAACCTCTTGACCTACGATTTCTTTTGCTGACTACACATCGAAGCATCAGGTATTCACCGTTTTAATACCATTGTACATAAAAACACGCTGATGTGTACTATAGATTAATTACAATTACCAATCCTCAGTTTGATAAATTAAAAGAAAAGGCAGAATAAAAATTGAAATTTTTTACTAATATAACTGTTTTTGTCAAACTTTAGCCAAAATCTATGTCACGAGTCTAGCACGTTGTTATAGGACGAAAGATAAATTAGCCTTTTTTGAGAATCTGTGTTATTAGTTTAGCATGATACTAATTCGATGTTAAATGACTGATATTGGTTCTTTTCCGTTTTTTAGAATGTATTTTATTTTTGTTGTTTTAGAATGAGATTTCACTTCCTCTTTCTGTAAATAATTTTATGCTGTTGAATGTGAAAAATGTAGATTTGTTTTAAGGGTTACATGTAGGATTAGTTTAAGTATTAACGAGAGACAAAGTATAATTTTTTATTTGAACAGTAAATTTTAAATCATCTCCAAATATCAAATTAGTCATACCATTAAAAACCAGGAAGTGTATAAATACATATACGTGTATTAACTTTAGAGCATTCACTTATATAATATTTTCTTTTGTTAATAACGAACAATATAGAACACATAAACTTTGAAACAATGCCTTCGATAAGATAAGAAAAACGTACGAAAGAAAAAGAAATATGTACACATATAAATTATTGATATTTGTTTTAATATATTTTCATTGCTACTTACAAAACTATTTTAGGCTACAGGTGTGCTTACACTTCTCTAAATATACAAAAAAATTATTTTTGAATAAATGCAAATATTCTATTACTCATATTTATGCATATTTAACATTTTATTCATATCAAATGTTATTCATTTAAATAATTACATTTATAATAATAATTATTCGTTTAACATTAAATATTAGGCAAAGTACATACTGAATTATTATGAAAGGTATTTTTAATCATTTTTGAATACGTACATAAAAGAAAATTAAAAGCTATTCGTCAGTTCATCGTACATAGGATGTTCTGTCTAGCAATCCAAACGATTTTCCAACCATTATGACAATAACTATACTAACTTATCTGTGTTAATATAGCAAATATAGTAATCTGTATTATAGTTGACATAATATAAATATATTTAGAAATTTTTCAGCCATTTGTGACAGTGTAATAGAAAAATATTATTAATAAAAACTTCATAGAGAAAAGAGCCGATGAAAAAATTATATAGTTTCATTAAAGAAAAAACGAAACTCAAGATAACTTCATGAAAAAAGATTTTTGAAACGTTTGTTATTGTTTTATGTTATTCAGTCAACACAGATACATTAGTATAGTTCATTATATTACCATAGTATATGTTAGATAGTAAATATATAACTACACTGTGTATAACTATAATATAGCTTACCATACAAATTAACTATATTATGTTAATTATAATACAGATTACTATATTAGATAATTATATTACGTTAACCATAATGTGAATTACTATATTTACTATATGACATATACTACGTTCACGTAATAAACTATACTAACTTATTTGTATTGAGTGAATTACATAGAACAACAACATGTATTTCAAAATCTTTTTTTTTTGCATAACGAAGAAAAAGTTATCTTGAGCTTCTTTTTCTTTTAAATGGAACGATGTAATTTTTTTATCAACACTTTTTTGTGTAAAATTTTTGTTAATATTTTTCTAGTGGCTGAAAAATACATGAATATCTTCTGTGTAAAAAAATAACATCAACGATGACATCAATTCATAGAAATAAATCCCAGACAATAATATTGGTAATATCAGCCTCTTTTAAATATTGACCTTGCTAATTTCCCAATGCTCTTCGAAACAGTATTTCTCACACTCGAATGCCGCGAATTACGTCTAATACGAATATAATTCCACTACTCCATTTCCTTCGTTGTTCCGCTATGAAATCATAGCGTGGGATGTTTCGAACACGAAATCTTCGCGCGATGCAATTTCGCTAGGTGAGGGTGAAAAAGCTTACAAAAGACAGGAAAAGGTGTATTCTCGAGAATGTAAGTACAATCACCGGAAGAATGGGTGGCATGACGATAATCGTAGAGGCGTGGATATCCCTCGCGGTAACCAAGCCCATTACAAGGGTAGAGACCGCGTTTATGGGCTCGTAAATCACCACAAGGGGGTGGCATCGAGCGATTATTATTTTGTGGATACTACTCTCTCTAGCTCTGTATACAGGTGCACGTTGTTTCGCGGAATAATTTACACGTTTCGGGAGTATATTTCCTATCTAGAGACACGTAAAGGAAATATTATAATGCTTTTCGAATGTTTCCGCTTACGGTTCTTATTTTTCACTTGTGGCAGAGTGATTTTGTCTTCATTTTTTTGAAATGAAACTTCTACTCCTAGAGAGTGTAGTGGGAATTTTTTATGTGAAAAAGGAGAAAATGTAAATTTTTTGTGTGAAAAAAAAAAGTTGACACTTTTGATTAGACTGAAGGAACATTTGGGCAGTGTAATGATTTCTTGTGATAAGAGGGAACTTTTTTCTGTGGAAAAAAGGATGAGCATTTTTTTAGTGTGAAGAAAAAGATGTCGACATTTTTGGTTGAATTGAAAATACTTTTGGATATTGCGGTGATTTCTTGTGGTGAGTGAAATTTTGTTATCTGAAAAAAAAGTGAATTTTTTTGTATTAAACGATACTAACACTATTGGTTAAATTGAAAAAACTATGATATTGCGACGATTTCTCATAGTAAGAATGAAACTTCTTTATGTAGAAGAAAAGGTGTGAATTTTTTAGTATAAAAAGAAAGAATGTTGGTACTTCTGAATAGATTGAAAGAACTTTTAGGTATCACAGTGATTTTTTATGGTAAAATTAAAAGAAAACATGTGCATTTTTTGTCTCAAAATGAAAGAAATTAATATTAAATATTGTCGTGATTTCTTGTGGTAAGAGTGAAAGAGAAAATAAATAGTTTTTGTATGAAAAAGAAAGATATTAACATGTATGGTTAGACTGAAGTAACTTCTGAGCATTGCAGTAATTTCTTGTGATAAGGTTGAAAGAGAAAATAAATGGTTTTTGCATGAAAAAGAAAGATATTAACATTTTTTGTTAGACCGAAGTAACTGTTAAGTAGTACGATGATCCTTTGTGGTAAGAGTGACATTTTTGATCTGCAATAACCATAAGCTATTAACATTTACGATTAAAGAACGAATTAACATTTACGATGAAGAAACTTTTTTTTCAGAGAAACGAAAATGTTAGAATATTAAAAATCCAGCAATTTCCAATAACACCTACATATTTACTAAACTATACTAACCTCCAAATACATGCACATATTTTCCATGTAATTGTTAATTTACATGTATTATTTTTCTTTTAATTCCATTAACTATTTTTTTAAATCACAAAATTAAGAGTCAAATTAAAACGAAAAGGGCGGTAACACAAGAGTATAAACTGATTTTCAAAGCGCTTATAGGCGCTTAATATTTTAACAACGAAAATCTTGAAATTTTTTTTGCAAAAGTAAAGCTACGATCTTTACTATCTTACAAAATCAACGCTGTTAAAATCATCCTGTACATCCATACAAAGACACACACCACATCATAGCTTCCCTTCTCTAAGAATATATTAAACAAAAACAAAAAAAGTAGAAATGAAAATAAAAAATTCCAATCTTCATGCACAGTCAAACACACAGTTGATTCCCGGCCCAACGGTCGGTGCGTTCATTTTCCCCGTGAATAGATCATTTTCACGGCAATCATGGCGCCGGTTTAATCGTGGGACAATGGCGTGGTCGCGTCGATTCGACATAAGGACACCGAGCCATGGCCAGTACTCGCGAGAAATTCACGTTCGAACGAAAACCCAATTGCGCGGCTCTATGCGTCATTAGCGCTGGAAACGGAGTTAACGGGGTTAAATTCAGAACGGCTCGTCCAGTCGCGACATTATTCCCGTGCAACCTAGCAGCACACCCTTGCAGTGTGATGACCCCCCATGGAAATGCGAATGAATGATCGCTCGTCCCGCGAAACTCGATTTCCCCGTTTTTCCGCACGACCAAATTTCCAGCACCAACTCTAACGAAGCCCCTTCTCCTCTGTGTATTTTTTTCCCTCTTTTTCCCTTTTTTTGGGGTGCGTGTGTGTGTGCGTGTGTGTTTTTATTTTTCAACAGATTTTTGTTTGACGTGAACATTGATTTCCTGCTTTTTTTCTTCGTTTGTTTGGTTTTTGGTAGTTTTTCTGATAATTTGTTTGTCTGATTGAAGAGTAGGTGTTACTGGACGGTTTTTTTTGGCTTGATTAAAGTTGTCAGAATGATTTATCGTAAGAATGAAATATGTAGTTTGCTTTTTAGAATATTGTAAGAGGGGGATGATTTAAGTTATGTCGAGTAAAGAAATGAATTTATTGTGAGATTAATGTTGGTTCCGTTGGATTTTTAGGTTTAAGTGGATTCGAATGTGAATGATCGCTTTGTATGCAAAAGATGGTAGAAGAAAAATTGTTAAAATAGGATTATTTATTATCTATCTCGAATTACTTTCAAAAGTTCCTTTTTTCCCTTGAATTGTCACTGTGTATTTTAATATATACTTTCACGAAAATCTGTTCGAAAAATTCTGTGATTTGACATAACACAAGGAGTAAAATGACAATTTTAAAAAAAGGTTCGTTGCAAAAATAAATAAAAATTCTTTCATAATGGGTTAGTTGACGTTCCAGATTTTTATTTTGCGAATTCTTACCTCACTAATTCAATTAATTTCCCACAGAAAAATAAATATCCAAAGAATTCAACGCTTTCGCATGCCTCAAGGTTTAAAATTGCAATTACAATGCAAGCAGAGAAAAGAAACTTATTTTTTAATAACGAAGATGCTGAGGTTTCGAATTTTTATTTTGCGAATTCTAAATAAAGATTATAATATTTATTATTATTAATATTATTATATTATTATTATTATATATTATAATATATTCTTTTTTAAAAAATAAGTAGTCAGAGGAACTATCCCTTTCACGTGTCACGAGATTAAAAATTACAATTCTACCAAACTGAAGAAAAAAGGAAAGATTCATTTTTTTATAACGGAATAATTGAGGGTTTTAAATTTTTATTTTGCAAATTCTTACCTCACTAATTCCATTAATTTCCCACCGAAAAATAAATATCAATAAATATTCAACGCTTGCACGTGTTGCAAGGCCTAAAATTGGAATTTTAACAGAAGCACAAGAAAGATAAAGCCCCGTTCTTTCAGAATTAGGGATTTTTATTTCGCGAATTTTAGCCTCACCGATTCGATTAATTTCTCACAGAACAATAAAGATTCAGAGAATCCAACCTTTTCACGTGTCACTAGGTCTAAAATGACAATTTTCACACCAGCAGAAAAGAAAAAAAAGAAATGAAGGATTTATGTTTTCATAACGAGACAATTAAGATTTGAAATTTTTATTTTGCAGTTACGTCAGTTCAATTAATTACTGCGTGCAAAATAAGTCTTTCACATGTCATGAAATCTAAAAATTGCAATTCTAGCGCAAGCAAAAAAAAAAAAGAAAGGAAGGAAGAAAGAAAGACTTTCCCGGAGACTCCATTACCCTGACTGAAACAATCGAAAGCGTTTCTCGTTGCATTCTCGGGGAAATCCGTGTCGCAGAGCAATCGCGCCTCGTGTCTCGTTTTCCTTTGCAGCGAGGCCTGTGCGTGATCGTCGTCGCGTTTCAATTCCGCGTCTCTACCAGTGCACACCGTTTCCTGAACTTGCTGTTTACGTAGTCGCGTAGCCAGGAGAGTTTGCAGAAATTTAATAGTTCGATGTCGTTAATTCCAGTTGTTGGAAGTTCCACGGGACTTTCTTTGATCGGATTTTGCGACTCGTTTAATGGGAATCGCACGTCAGAGTTAAAGTGAACAGGGGCGAACCAGATTCTCCGTGGAATTTAGAGTCGATTCATTTTGTATCATGCACCTTTTTAGTATATTGTTTCGTGTGATTAATTATACGAACGGAAAAGGAACAATTGATTAAAGGGGTGAGGAATTCTATTAGGAAAAACGAAACGTTTCGTCATTTGTATTTTTCCTTTTCTCTCTTTCTTTTTCGAATTGCAACTTAAAAAAAAAAAAAAAGAAAAATAAACGGAGCTTAAACTTGTGTTTTCTTTTCTGATTGGAATACTTCAGCAATATTTCAGTGTAATTAACGCAACGTGCAGCTTCGTGTTTGTACAAATAATTGTACGAAATTTATATTCAAATTTATATGAATAATGATACAAAATCTTATGCAGGGTGTAAATTGGAAAATAAAATCGTCGAGAATTATGTATTCTCGACGTTTCAAATCAGAAAATCTCTTAGTTCAGCTGCAAATTAATTTTCCGATTTTTAAAAAAAAAGATCCAGTGAAATCTTCTTATTTTCACTTATCTAATTAACAAAATTGAAACGACGAAGTGATAATCTGATAAATTGGTAAATTTGCTTTTTCTTTTTTTATAAATCTTGGAGCTAATATTAATGATTAGCAGAATTGGGTTTAGTACATAGAACATTCGAATCCTCACATGGAAATCGTATTTACAACATCCGAACATCCTTCACGGATAGAGTGTAATAACAAAATAATTCCACCATTCCGGTTATCGATTTAGAACGTTGAATTTTCTTTATTAAATTCCAGCTAGACCGCCTTAAGTATTCAACCCCTTCAAGCCGTTCGCTCTTTGAAACCCTTGCGATCATTCGAAGCTCTTTGTTCCTCATCGTGTTTCTTCCTCCCCTTTGCGACAGATGTTTAGACAATCGAATTCTTAAACACAGAATGACAACGTAATATTTTAAGTAACATACAGCGGGAAGTGTGAATTATTAAGGTTCTATTTGTTCTGAAAAAAGCTACAAAGAAGTTAATTTATAGGGTTAAAAAGAAAGAAAGGGGAGTATGATTTTTATGGTTCTCGACGAGGTAAGGTAAAACGATTAAGTTTATTGTAAAATTTATTTTCAATGCTCTCAGTCTATGATTAATGTAACTGCATTAATATACAAATTTTTAATTCCTTCTAATGTAAATAATTATTAAATCATTGTTCATCTTTACCTGATGGCACACTATTGGATATTGCTCTTCATTTAGATCAGGTTGCAAATTTACTATTAATACAGGAAAATGGAGATTAAATGCTTTTCAAGCTAATTTTTTATTTATTTAGTATTCTTCAGTATATATTAAATGTATTTTTTCTTATTTTTATTTTTATTTTATTTTATTTATTAATTTTTTGGGGGGGGGGGGGGATAGTCAGAACATTTAAGCGTGAATTTCTTTAGACGAAACATGTAAAAATTGAGAAGAGAAAACGTCAGAAACCGAGAATTTTGCTCTCGTCTTCATAATATAGTTTTTAGACTGGAAATTCATTAAAAGGAGACAGACACGGGGAGAAAAAGCAAAAGCTCGGACGAAAGAAAAATATAAGCGGCGTAGAAGGAGGAAAAAGACGTCGAGAGACGGAGAAGGAACTGAATAAAAGTAGGAAGAAAGAAAAAGAAGGAAATAGAAAGGAAAGCAAAGTGAAATTTCAAAGTCTGTTGAAAGAATCGCGAGACAAAGGGTGAAAGAGAGAGGAATTCCTTTCGTTCGAAGTTAATTGTACAACGCCTAATTATTAATTTAAAGTTTCGCGATTTAGCTTCATTTCGAAAACTAGCTTTTCTTATTACTTAAACCAGCGGAATAAAGCTATAGAAAAACAATTCACAACGATATTAATTTTGTATTAATAAAAGTTCGATATAATTCACACAGGCATTTTATAAATTTATATTTATGTGAAATCTTAGAAAGAAAAAGATAATCCACAAGAATAAAAAATTCCACAAGTTTCTTTCATTTATTTTTTATTCGTCCAAAATTCATATCTAAAATATAACACAAATATTAAATCGGCGAAACGTAAAATTAAACCTAAAGTTTCACTTTGCCAAACGTTCTGGAAGATTTAGTTTCAAAGAACATGGCCGTGTAGGAACGTTTTTTTGAACTTTTGATGCTTCTTTAATTTCACCTTTCTTTTTATGTAAATTTGAACCTTTGTTTAACCTTTTTGCTGCGCTGCATATTTTCCATAAATCCTGCAAAGTGTACAATTTTGAAGCGAGAAGAATTTTAGTCGAATGACGTGGTGAAAGAGTTGAACGAATTGAAGGAAAAATCTGCAAATTTGGACATGGAAATTGAAGGGAAAATCTGCAAATTTGGACATGGAAATTGCAAAAGGAAAAATCTACAACCTTGACACAAGAATTATTTTTTCAAAACGTTTCAGAGTGCAGTGACATAATATTTAATTTAAACGACATTCATAGCATTTAGTAACATTATAGTTACAAATATCTTAGAATATAAAACAAACAGAAAAAATGCTCAGATGAATATCGTCCTAAAAAGTTTTATTAACTGTCAAATTTATATTTTTGTCTTAACTTGAATTTCAATTTAAAATTGACGATTTCCAAATAAACACTGTATATAATATTTTAACTTGACAAGTCACGATATTTAAAAAATAGCTTAGTAATTATTTATTTATATAAATAAATAAAACTATTTTTATATGCTCTATGTTGCATTTAATTCTTCACACCGTTGTAGTAACGATGATAACATTGAAAAATTTAGAAATATTGAAATTTACTCGAATTGTGTTTCTAATAATCTTGACTTTGCCGGTCACCGGTGAGATCCCCATAAAATACCACTTGTTAGTACTTGACAGATCGAATCAGAATTTTTCCGAATATAAATCCAAGAGCGGGGGAGAATCAACAAACATCTGGCCGTAACAATTAAAGCGTACAACATTTTTAATGGGCTGGCGTAATTGAAACGGAAGCTTTCAGCATGTGTTGGTTTCACGAAAAATCGGCTGTTTTCCTTCTCCTCTCTCGCTTCTTTTTCGCTGAATTTCGCCGTGTCCCAAGTGTGTTTACCCGAGCTGAACTTCAGATATTCCATTATGGCGGCGTGCGCTCCCAGGCAAATGTAAAAATGCGTTCCGTCGCGCTGCTGCTTCGCATTTTCCCTCCGCGAATCGACCTGGAATCTCGAACTCACTCTTTGAATCGTTCTCAAGATTTTCTTCGGTTTCTTTTTTTTTCTTCTTCTTCTTTGCCCCACTTTTATTTACTTATTTCTTTCAGAACGTCGAAGGAAGTTGATATTGCTCTATATGGGGTGATACAATAATTTTCTGTTTCAACGATTGACGATTCAATTCTGTCTCTCTTATTGGCAGCCTTTATATTTTAACATCTTTTTATTTAACGATGTATTGGAACAAGGATTAGCCAAGTGTAATTTAACCCTTTGCACACACAATTTTTTTTTTTGTCGAAGTTGAATTTTTCTTAGTTTCTTTCTAGCATAATTGTGTTTCACTTGTGGTTTCGTCGATTAAAATTCGAAAGGTGTAATGGTTCCGTTACAGATCGCAGCTGTTTGAGATTCTGCAACTTTTTTTCTCATCGTTTCTGAACCTTCTTTTTCCTAATCTTTCCTCAGAATCTGTAGCATCTATCCGAATTCTCTTTCTCCTATGTGTTATTAAAATCAATTTCATTTTCTTATTGTTACAATTAATTAATCCAAATCCTTTATTTGTAATATTATTGATTTGACTTCTAAATAATCGAAAATTGAACTTATTTTCGCTGCTACTAATTCCATCATTTAGCTCGATGCTTTACAAGCATCAAAGACACAGCCTTATATATATGAGATAATAAGTTTAATTAAATACAATGCTATGCTTTGAATTACATATACAATCAGTTACAATGTAAAATAGAAAACTATCTATTTAAAAAAAGGAAACAAATATTATCGCCTCTTAATTATCGTTCGAGTTGCGATATCGAACCAAGTGGCGACTGCTGCCAAAATCGTAACACAAGGGATTAATTGTTACAGGAATTTGTACTTCATTTCGACTCTGGTATTATTTTTTTCGAGTAACATTTTCCTGGAAACTATTCGATATGCAGATTTTTCGCGAATTTTCCGCTTGTTGAAAAAAAGAGAAAAACACTGTCCCTTGTTGGCGATTTTCAAGTGAAGTCAAAGCGATGGAAAATGCCTCGTGCAGCGAGGGAAAAATATAGAATGCCTGAAGAGGGAGTGGAAAAAAGAGAAGAATGAAAGTGTCCTTTGAGACGTTTTAACGAGAAATCGATATCTCTTAAGGCACTTTTAGCAACGAAGTACAATTAATTATTTATCATACCTAGGAAGACATTTTCCTCCTTAAGTTTCCATCAAAGGAATTTACAATTTCACCCTTTTTCTACATGCAAAAAAAAAAATCGTCTACATAACGTGTTGTAATGTAAATCTTGCAATATTAAAGATTTAGCAAAATTTGCTAGTCTCTTTTCCACTGAAATAATAAATAAAACTAGCTGCTGAGAAATAAATGAAATATTAATTTCTGTAGATGTAGAATTTTTGATAAACGTGAACGATCAATTCCATTGCAATATTAAATTTCTAATATTTATGATATATTTGTAACATTAAGTGTGAGGCATATTTTATTTGGAATAAAATAAAAAATAAAAATTTTAAATAATACATTATTTCAACTAGATTATTATTGTAATTTTTATTATTTTATGTTTCACTGTGAAATTCAAATATATCATTTTAAAATAATTCCCTTTTTGAGTTAATTCGATTATGCAAATAAAATAAAAAATAATTTTATATAAGAGTTGTATTCAAATGCAAAATGAAAAATAAACTAGAAATTTATCTTACTTGACAGTCAAATAATAAAGTGATCTAGAGAAAAATCATTTTCATGCTAAAATAAATTGACAACTAATAATAAATTTCAAGTAATATCGAACTGAATAAGATAGTATATTATTTAATTCATCATTTTTGAAATATTTTACTCGAACAATGTCTAAGCTTGCTAGATACCTTGGAAGTAACTAAATTTCGTCTTTTGTCTTTAAAGAAACGTGTAACATATAATCAAATATAATGTTCAATAAGTGAACTTTTTTTTTTTCAAGTTACTTCATTTACCCCGATCCTTCGTAATAATTGAACCTGATTACAAACTCTGGGAGAAATACATTTAATAAAGAAATATTAATTTATACAATCGTAAATATTTCCCTTAATTGTATGCTTAATTAATAATCTACTAATTCTCCAATTAATTCATCGTTACAATACAATTCATTCTATCGTAAACAAATTCTACCTGCTTTCCAATTAATCTACCATTATTATTCCAATCATTTTGCTATTAATTTGTCATTGGTGCTATCGGTAATTTTGTCTTCCAGTTGGATGCATGTTTTTCATTCTCTTTCTATTAATTTTCAAAAAATTTGGATCATATTTTATCAAAATTATCAACTCAGAGTTAATATTTGAGGTATTTAATTGTATCTTTGCCAAGTATTTCTTTTTTTTTTTATGTCAGAAAAATATCTGAAAGATGGTAGAATTGCAATATTTCATTATTTTGTGCAAAAAGTAGCTTTTATCATTTCACAACAAATATTCCAGTTCTATCTGCAACTTTCGACCACGGGCATTCTGCATGGAGATTAAATAACAGGGAAATTCAATTATAGAGATAATTCTGCATTAATATTTGAATTCCACGAGGCGACGAAATGCTCTGTCCTCCTTTGGATTTCGAAGCGCATCGTTTCGAAAGTTACGATTGGCAAAATTGAAATCGTCCAGCGTTGAGAATGGAAATTTTTTTTTTATTTCGTTCTGGAAGTCTTATACAGTGTCTTAGGGAAATATGTTTCACCGTTTGATACTATAAAGCGAAAAGGATTGCGGAATTCTTAATTTCATAAGAGTATTTATTAACCTTGAAAAAATTTTGACGCTTTTGACAAATATTTGGAATGATTTTTATCACTTTTATATTTATATTTATTCAGATTGATATTACTTTAATCTAAAATCTTTGCTTTCGACACGTCAAATTTCTTCGCTTTAAAATATTTTTTCTTTGGGAGGTTATTTATATCCATTTTGACACAACTGGTGTACATGAAGTAATCACGAAAAATTTGAATGAAAATTGTAGTTGGAATATTAAGAATTAATGTGAAAAAGATTTTTTTTTTTTTAATTATCTATGTACATATTGATATAATTTAGTGACCATGAAATAATTACGAGAAATTTGTCTAAAAAGTTTAAATATCAAAAATTAATATAATAAAGAATTTTTTAGATTATCTATATATTGATGTATTGATATATCAGATATCCAATCAATAATTACGAAAAATAAGAATGAAAATTATACTTTGAATATCAGGAATTAGTATGATAAAGGATTTTTTTAGATTTTCTGTATTCAAATTGATATATTTGGTATCTTAAGTGATTACGAAGAATTTGAATGAAAAATATGAATGCGATAAAGTGTAATAAAGAATAACACGAATAAAAATTACACTTTGAATATCACGAATTAGTGATAAATAATTTGTTTTAGGTTATCTGTATCCATACTGATGTATATCTGGTGTCCAATGAATAATTGCAAAGAATATGAATGAAAATTGTTCTTTTAATATCAAGAATTCGTGTGATAAATGACATTTTAATAAGAAATAACCATTGATTTTAGCTCAGTTTCCTGTGTTAATAGAATCTTCTAACCGTGTACCTTCCATGTTATGCTACAGGCGTTCTTGGAAATGGCGGATGAGAATGCTGCGGCAACAATGGTAAATTACTACGCCTCTTGCAGCGCTCAGCTTCGTGGCAGAGCGGTCTACGTTCAATTCAGCAATCATCGGGAACTCAAAACAGATCAAACGCACCCCATCAATGCGGTAAGTAATAAAAAAAAAAAAAACATTTCCACAAATTGCAATAGTTATTTGCTTCTCTAGTAAAAAACAAAAACAAAAAATAAAGAAAATCCCACTGTAGGAAAAAAAGTTAATTGCCTTTCTAAAAAAAAAAGGCAAAAAAAATTCTGTAGTAACAAGAAAATAAAATAAAATAAAAAGAAAGCAAACGAAGAAAGTAGTAAAAATGTTAAACAGGTTATTTGTCTATCTAGGAGAAAAAATTCCACTGTAGTAAAAATGAAAAAGTTAATTGCCATTCTAACAGAGAAGAAAAAAGAAAAAAATAGTTTTCAAGCACAGTCGAGTTCACAACGAATAAAACACCCGGTATCGAAAAGTTGGAAACTGCTTTGCTATCAATGGTGTAGTCAAAGGAAAATCCGCGTATATTCTCGAGAATCGTCTCCTAGAAGCGTATTCAATGGTATCTTCCAGCCGAAATTGCTATTAAAAGCGGATAAAGCAACCGGGTGAAGAACACACGGTCCATTTTTGACTTAAAGGACGGTCTGTTTGGTCCCGTTGAATGTATGAAAACCCAAGCGCCGCGCGCTTGGTAATTTTTGCAAAGAGCGAGGAAAGCCTTCCACGTGTGTATTCACTTATTTGCAAAGGCGGTTCGCGCAATTACTTTTTAACAAGTAGCCCTTCTCCCTTCCATGCCGCGCCCTTAATACTTACTGGATTTTCACCTTCGCTGCCGCGCACAAAAAACTCTGCCAGGAAATCAACGAATTCTAAACGACTTCTCGACCATTTTTTTCTTCTTACTCTTATTCTTCTTCTTCTTTTTTTTTGTTTCTTTGTTTTATTTAAAGTATTGGATGAAATATGGTAATTTTTATCCTTTAGTTTGAATTCTTGTGCTTCACGATCTTTTAGAAAATCGTGCGAATTTTGGAAATGTGTAGGGTAGTTGGAGATATTTTGTTATTTTCTTGAAATAGAAAACATGACAGAAATCAATCTTTCACCTTTTTTTTTTTTACAAGAAAAATTTGTTTTAATTTCTTCATCTTGAAATTTTCAAATATCATTTTTCAAGAATTATGCAGCTTTACTTTAAAAAAATATATATATTTCCACATTTCAGAGTTCTCAGAAATGTCTTTCAATTTGAGCATCTATGAATAACAAATTCTTTTTTTTTCCTGAAAAATAACTATTTTGTATTCTGTAAAATTTTCAGAATTAGTCTCCATCAATTATGCAACTTTATTTCTTAAAGAAAGGCTGTTTCCACATTTCAGAGTTCTTAGAAATTTCTTTCAGTTTCGGGATTAACAAGCAAGAAATTTTTTTTCTCAGAAAATAACTTTCTATTGTGTAAAATTTTCAAAATTAATCTCCATTAATTCTGGAACGTCATTTCTACAAACGAGTTTTTTCGACATTACAGAATTTGAAAATCAGAAAAATCGATCTTTTTGTACCAAACAGTTCCTTTTTTTCTCGAAAAGCAATTTATTTCTTCATCCTACAATTTTCAAAAATTAATTACCTTTGTTCAAACAACACTCTTTCTCTAAAAAAATTGCAGTTTTTAAAGTTTACATACATAGTAATATTTCGTAAAACCATTAATAACATTCTGTTAGCATTACAAGTGCAAGTAAGGAACAAAAAAAAAAGTGTATGAAAGTTATGTTAATATTTTTCCGATTTATTTTAGCCGATAGAGAACATGAAACAATATTTTGTTACAAATCGTGTAACTTGAAATTCTTTTAAGTTACCAACAGTACCGATGTTTTGTAACAAAACAATTTATTGGAAATTCTAGAATTTCATATATTTTACAAAAAGATATATAAAATTCTACTCTATTTCAATAATATCGAATGATTCTTTTCTGCGTTACATGAATCAGATTGTATTGTATCGAATCTTCTTTCTTCTTTTGTAAAATTAGGGCAGAAAGTTGAAAACGGGTGAAGATAAAAATAGAAGAAACTCGGGTGATATAGAACTTCCGAACAACGGTGCAATCTTGTCTAAAGTAGATCAAGGAAAGAAAATAAGATCTGTTACAGTGCTCACTAGGATGTTAGGTCTTGATTATAGAAACTTTCTGAGAATAAAGTAGTAAAAGAAGAAAAATCAAACTTCGATGCATTAACAAAGCAACAAATTGTCTTACTAATTTAAAGCCAAGTATTAACAGGTATCGATTGTTTACTTGAAAATTGAAAAAGTTCCCAATTTCTGGATCAACGAATTTATAGAGAAATCTCTGTTAATCATTTTCCAATAAAATCTTATATTTTAAATATTCAGTGCACAGGCTTTTTAAATTTTCCAAATTAATTAATTTATCCATGAATTAAATCCATGTATACATTTTCTCTATAGTTAATGTAGTAATCGCGAACATTTCAAATAATTGAAAATATTAATTTAGAAGGTAGAAAAGTTTTGTTCTTTTACAGAAAAGTTTTCTTTTACAGCGGAAGTTTTGAATAATTGCGAAAACCAAAAATAATTGAGAAAGTAGAGAAATATTTTGTTCTATGGTTGATACTTGGATCAAAGAAATTTGGAATAACTGAGAATCTCAATAAAGGTGGAAAATTATTTCTTTCTGTGGTTGACACTTTAATCGAGAAAATTTTGAACAATTGAAAATATCTATTTATAGGGTGACAAATTATTTTCTTCTTTCATTGTTAATACCCTTCGGAAAATTTGAAATAAACGAAAATCTCAGTGAAGAATGTGGAAAATTATTTTTTCTTATAGTTGATAGCGTGATTCTGAAAATTTTAAACAACTGAAAATATCAATCTAGAAGGTGGGAAATTATTTTTTCTTATGATTGATAGTGTGATTCTGAAAATTTTAAATAACCAAAAATATCAATCTGGAAGATGGACAATTTCTTTTCTAGTTGATAGTGTGATATTGATAATTTTGAATAACTGAAAATGTCACTCGAGAATGTGGAAAATTTTCTTTTCACGATTGGCAGTGTTCTCCTGAAAATTTCATATAGTTGGAAATATCAGTCGAGAAAGTGGCAAATTATTTTTTTCTATGGTTAATAGTGTGATTCTGAAAATTTTTGATAACTTGGAAAATATCAATCGAGTAGGTAGAAAATGATTTTTTAAATTGTTGATAGTGTCATTGTGAAAATTTTTAATAATAAGGAACCTCAATCTAGAAAGTGAAAAATCATTTCCCCCTTTTTATGATCAATAGTGCATTTCTGAAACTGTCGAATAATTAAAAATCTCAGTCGAGAAGGTGGAAAGTTTCCTTCTTACGGTTGAGAGTGTTCTCCTGAAAATTTCATATAATCGAAAATATCGCTTGAGAGGGTGGAAAATTTCGAATGATCTAAAGCACCAATTAAGAAGGGATTTACCTAAATACTTGGTTCGAAAATGTCGAGAGAGCGTCTGTTTCGTTGTCGATAATATTCAAGCCGTTTGTGGCCCACGTTCCATGCTTCGAATATCGATATCTTTGCCAGTGTATCTCTCTGGAAGCGCATAATCGAAGCTTTATACGACAATGTCGCGACAGAATCTCCTCTCAAAGACTATAAACGCGTTTTCGAGATTCAGATTGCCCCGTGTTCTCCTACCCCTCGCCGCTCTCCTCTCTTATACGATATTACGCGACGAACGTGATTAATTAACGTGTCCCATTCGTATCCGTGTTACTCGCATACACGCTGTAAAGAGTTGGAATTTTATATATGAAAGCGAGATTTACGATGGTAGTAAAAAAAGAAAAGAATTTATGGTGGCTGTGAAATTGGCACGATCGACCCATAAATTTTGATCACTTAGTGGTGTCTCAATTTTCTATGCGTGCTTTTTCGGCTCGATCGTGTGAAAATTATAAAATGATATCTTCTGTAAATCTCGATCACAAGAAAAGTTTCGAAGAATCAAGTAGGAAAGGAGAGGGATATATCGAATTCTGATATTCTTCGAGATTAATCGTTTCTATTACTCCTCGAGTGGATATACACAGTATATTTGAAAAGTTCTCTCGACTTATGCTTTCTACTAAAAAGTTTTAGGGGTAGACATAAATTTATTTTTTAATGTTCTGCATAGTCTCCTCCTTTGTTAATACACTCCTGGTTACGTTCGTACAGTCTCCGGAAACATCTGAAAAATTCGTTCTAACGACATTGCTATCCTATAGCTTTCGTTCAATTAATTCAACTTCCGACAAGAAATTGCTTTTCGAAAGTGAACAATTCTTGAGCTATGATAATTTTCATTTCATTTCCTCGAGTACCTTTTTATACGTGAAGTAAATAGTCTCCAAGCCATTTTTTTTATTTTTGTCGTTTGCTATACAATGTTCTTTGGTCGGAAAACCATTCTGCAAAATTTCAGATCTCTACCCCTTCGTTTCAGGATAAAACCCTTCAACTGTTCTATTTATTTTCTCAGTTATCATTTAAGATATTCAGATAAAAAAGTATACATATATAAAAGAGCTATAGACTAGTTTTACTTGAAATATTTTTTTCAGAATTATAAGTTAATTATTAAGGGTAGGAAACAACATTTTTTGGCAGTGATTTTTGCAAACAACTCTTGGAGCGATCACCTCCAAAAAAAAAAAAAAAAAAAAAAAAAAAAATCAGAAGTAATCCTTTATTATCGAATAGTTAGTCAAACAGGCGGAATATAGTTATAATAAACGTGTCGGAGTAAAAGGATTAATCTTACAACATTCTACAGTTTCATTGTTACAGTACAATCATATAACATAATTCCATAATTTTCGTAATACAAATTAAAAGAAGAGAAAAGATATCTTTACATAGGCATGAAATTATAATTTCTAGAGTAGTTTAATTAAAAAAAAAAAAAAAAATTAAACAAATGTAAAGGTTTAGTATATTCCAAAACGGTAGAGCGGAAATGGCTGGAACAGCATACAGTATGCAAAATTCTCGTTACAGTAATGTCGTACAAAGCTTCAGCGGCTACGTCGAGTCAATAAACAGTCCGGTCTGGAAACTCCATTATAATTAACGCGTCCATAATTTATGAACAATCCCCTGGGGCAACGGAATCCATCTTGCTGATCCTGTCTCCGCTCTATTCTCCAGTCCACCCGACACTGTCCATCATACGAGTTGTCTTTGCAGGTGTTTAGGTGTCTCCTGCACCTGTCCCTCTCACCCTTTCTCTCTCTTTCTCCCTGTCTCTCTGTCTGTACGCTTGTCACCCCTATATCTGACACACCGTGGTCACGAATCCTTCGTTGTCTGCTGTAGTGGCTTGACCAAGGAGATTCTAATGTTGAAAGGAATATTTCTTGCTTTTTGTAGCACTTTTAACGCTTTGCTCGTGTTTCGATGGTTCAGTTTATGGAAAATTTATGGTAATTTAATTTAGAGAAAGTGAATGAATTGAATTTGGAGTGTTAAAATTTGAAAACGGTAAAATTATCAAATGTTGACATTTGAAATTTAAAAATATCGAGATTGTAAAGTTGCAATAATTTCTGTTTCGATGATTGAATTGACGAAAATTTGGAAAATCTTGCAGTAGTTTATTTTGGAGTTGATCAATGAGTTTATTCCTAGAAAACAGCAATCACAGTTGGAGAATATTTCATTTTGAGAACTAATTCATGCAATAAAAAATGTTTCATTCTACATAATTCTAAAAGTTTCAATATAAAGTTTAATTTCGATAAGTGGTATAATGTTCCAAAATTTTCCCAGTATAATTTCATTTTTATTTCTAAGAATTGCTTTTAAATCGAGGAACTACTTTGAATATTATTTCACATTCGTGTACAAGATACTTGTTTCACATTCGAAGAATATTTTTAACACTCGTTCGATACGTCAAGCACTGTGGCGCTCTGTTCGTTCGCGTAAACCAAACTCTAGTTGTTTTTTCGATTCTTTTGTGGCTCGTTTCTTTCTCGATTTGTTAACGGTAATTCCCCTCTTCAGGTTCTCTTGAATTCCCCGGTTCAAACAGTCGGTTGCGTCGGTCGTACTCAATTTACATGTACAAATCCACAAGCAACATACAGGGGAGAACCTCGTTTCTCCTTTGTTTCCCGCCACTTTGTTTCACTACTGTGAAGAATTTTCAGCTTTCTTTTATTCTTTCTCTCGTTTTTTTTTTCATCAGGGTTTTTTTCCCAAAAACGAGGAGAATTGTAACGCGTAATGTTTCAAGACCAACACACAGAAATTTCGATGGAAATGAATAAAAACAATTCGTTTGAACGGAAAAGAAAGGAATAAAAACAGATGTATTAAGTAGTACAAGCACATTGTTTACCCGACACGTTAGTTCAAAGTTCGATCGAGTTGTTTTTATTTGCAATGAAAATTTGCAAAAATTTGGTTGATATGTTTTATTGAATATTTATTAGCAAATATTTCCATAATCGACCATTTGTTCGGTGTAAACAACAGGGATGAAGTAGTACAAGTACGTCATTGATCGGACACGTAGATGCAAATGGAGTACGAGTAGGATAAACGTTTGTGTTTGCATTTATAGTGAGTGTCAACTGTTCGCGCAGAAGAGAAAGGATTGCATGAGCTCGGGATTTATTGTAGAATTTTGGTACACTTAATATTTTTCACTGATTTGGTATGTTTTATTTGGCGTTCTCTGGTATAATTAGATTTGTATTGATTTATTATTCTTTATGGTGGACTTTATGTTGATTAGCATAAAATTTTAACAGAATTTTTTTTTTGTCTAGTTGTATATTAGGTAGCAAATATTATATATTTGTTTTTATTTAATATTGTGTACATTCCATAAAAAAATTCTTACATTTGTAAAAACTAACTGTATTATTTTATTTTTCTTATTTTAGTGTTTTTCTTCTTTTCTTCATAAGCAGCATCGGAAAAATTTGAATATTGAAACGTATTAATTTTCATATTGATTCGAAGTTAAGGGATTTGCATTTATTATTTTAATCATTTTATCGGGAATAACGAACAGTGACAAATGAAAACGTCTTTTGTGAAAATACTTGTTTAATTCTGAGATTAGTTTGATGGAGTTTGGAAAACTCAGCAGTATATTTTATGCTTTGTTATCTTAACAATTGTAAAAATGACACATTAAATCAAAGAGGATAATTTATCTCATCTTATCAACTTCAAATTCCTCTTATCTTCAAATCTGTTAATGAGATTTTAATATTATTGTTTGTTCGAAACAATGCAAACGGAAAACAAGAATTCTGAATTCTAAAATTCTCATAAAAATTTGCTAGATTAGTTAAAAATTTCAATGAATGTTTTTTCATTAAAAATAATATTTATTAGTTAAATACCAACGATTTGTCATAAGTTCAAATTCCATGTTAATAGGGTTCACACTTTTTAATTAGAAAGCATATTTGGTTGCTTCTTCGTTCCAAATTGTCCGAATATTAAAATTACGATAATTAAAATAAACATAAAAATTAATAACAATCGAAATTATAAGAATTTCCTTATCATTAATCATAAAAGTGCCAGTTTCTCAGCGAATAGTCCACAAATGCTGTATTCAATTACACTTCCATTAGCTTTAAAATTTTCTGAATAGATGAGTTTAATTCTAAAATTACAATAATTAAAAGAAACACAAAAAATTAAAAGTAATCGAAATTATAAGATTTTCCTTATATCTCATCGAGCATGAAAGTATCAGTTGCTCGGTGAAGATTCCACGAATGTAACATTCAATTATTTTTCCATCCACGCATTCGTTCCATTAACTTTCCGCGAGGAGGATAGCAATTTAAGAAAGGACATTAATTACGTGGCCGGTAATCGATAGCATTCACACGTCGGGGAAGCATTTCCGGTAGGAGGGAATTAGTTCGTGGATGAAATACGGGGCCGATTCCCGCGACGATATCCTCGATATTTATTTGTATTGTTTTTGCCACGGCGAAAGAAACGACCGTGGAAACTTTTTATGACAGTTTCCTCTACACCATAAAGCGCGGGAAAATAACTTATTAATTGCGAAAGTTTCCTCGCTGCGGCTCGCGGAACGAACGGAGAAATATAGGGGTAGCCATTTTTTTTTCTTCTTCCCCTCCAGTTTGTTTTCTTTTTTTTTTTTTTTTTTTTTTAATTGAAAATAGTTTTAATACACTTTAGAGAGGGACGAAGAGAAAAAAAGCTTTGGGCACAATAGTTTCGGTAAACTTAGATAAACGTTAATTTTTGTGGATGTGGTAAATCAGGAAATACTTTCATTCTTTTTTCTTTCCTTTTTCTTGGTTCTTATTGAATATGATTATTCCGTGAATGTCAGAGGTTTATCAGTGGCGGAATTTACGTTTCTTAGGCTGGATAATTAATTTTGTTACAATAATTGTAGTGTACTCGCGTCGGTTTGCGGTGTGTTTCAAACTTAGATCACGAGAGAAAAAGTCGGATAATTTTTAACGAGGTCTGAAGCGGTCACGGAGTACTTTATCTCGAACATTATAGTATAAAAGACTTGATAGTCCGTTCAGTGCTCGGATTGATTGAATACTTGGTTATTTCTTAGTTGGCGTTCGGAATAAGACTGACTCGAAATTCGGAGGAGGACATGCATCTCAGTTACTGAGGGCGGAGTTAAATTTGGGAAGTGAAAAAATGGGAGAATAAGAGAATCGATTATTGGTCGTAGGGTGTTTCTTAAGTAGATGGAGAGAGGGTAAAAAAAAGGATGGTAGAAGGATGAGGTTTATGGGTTTCAGGAAATTCCGGAGAAAAAGGAGATCGGACATGAGAGAAGGAAAGTAGTAGTTTAGTAATTAGAAAGTCGGAACAATGGATAGTAAACTGAGTTCTGGAAACGTCGTTTGGTAATGAATTTACCGAGGGTACGCGCTTATAACGGCCCCGGCTAATCCTATGGGTCGCGGCTCCTTCAGGCCCGTCTTACAATTTCTTTAGAATATTAAAATAAAAAAGAGAAAGGTTCAATCCGGAATAAAAGAAATGTTCGGTACGGAACAATAATACTTTTGCTCAGATAGCAAGTAAACTGAGATACAAAGTTTAATATAAATTACTGTTAAATTGAAACCTGAGTATTGCAAATATTAAACTCTAACTTCTGAGTTTTAATATATAAATTACCATTAAAACTTGAGTAGTGCAAGTATTCGACGTCAGAATTTCAATTTTAATGTGTAAATTAATATTAAGACCTGAATCATTATTAGGAATTTATTGATTGCAATTAGATCTACGGTAGAACTTTGAAATTCAGTTTTTAGAAACAAAAATAATTCTAATAATACAAACACACTTTTGTACAGTATCGAGTTGTCAAATGTGGATCACACAAATTAAAGATATTGAGTACAAATAACAAAGCATCGAATTCCAGGTAATTTGAAATTAATGTATTAAGTATTCTGTGGTTATACTGAGTATTGAAGTGTTGAATGTTCAGTGTTAATTTTCAATTTCAATGAAAAAATAATATGCGACAGTTTAAATGCAATAAGATGGTGGAAATGAAGGAAATTATAAAACAAAGTTGAAATTGCTAAACAGAAAATGTCATATCGGAAAATCAATAAGGGAACGTAGAATTATGGTAAAAAATATATCTAGCGAAAGTATGACAGCAAATTGTCTGACGAAACCATTAAGTGAACAAACTTTACTTAAAAATATCCGAAAATTTATGAACATTCGAAGGCAATAAAAACAAAGGAGGAGAATGTAAAGTTGTTTTAAGGGTTTCGTCTTATGTGACGGCCGGTTTTTTTCGCTTCTTGGGAAATTTTTTTTGACGAACCATGAAAACACAATATCTTGGAATTTGTACTACATATTTACTAACATTTGAACAGTTATTCAGAATTTTTTGAAATTAAAATATGAAGTGGAATTGACTTCACAGCTCTCTAAAGAGACAAGTGCGAAAAAAAAGTTGGTTGACGGCTGACATGATTCTGGCTGTCCTGCTCATCTGAAATCAAAATATCAAACGGCACATTAATTTGTAGACTTGTGGCTATAGCCGGTACCAGAATGAAGTCAAAATATTGGAAATTTAATGTTTGGCATAGTTTTGAAGATGAAGTTACGATTTTCATTATTTTTTGTTCGACTTTTTTAGCTTGAAAAAAAAAACTATGACAGATATGACAATGATTATGGTATGAACTGAAACTATGAATGTACTGAATATACTATAAAAATTTGAGCGAAATCGGTTTAGTAGTTTTTGAGATATCGTGTCAGCCAATTTGAAAAATGCAGTTTTGAGAAAAACGCGATTGAAAGTTCAAGTATGTATTACACAAAGAAAATATTAACTTACTATTAGTCTGTTATGCCTAGTGCATATAATTGACCTTCCTCTGTCTCGTGGAATTCCCGTAAAGTCGCTTGTTTTGCCAAATTTCTCGAGCGTCGCTTGGACCGGTCAATGCGGGCATTGTCGCAATGGTGAACATAGGCTTGAGCATTGAAGCCAATTTGCAAGCCCAATGTCTTCATCGTCTTCAAAATTGGTTGGAACCCTTCGTTAAAAATAATCATAGTCAAAAAGCAGGCAACCTCAACAATCTTTGTGCCAGAATGAAAGTGTTTCGGTGCAAAGGACTAAATGAGCAAATTGAGCAATTCATTGTTGTTTTGAGTTTCCGCTCCCAAGCATCTGGTCAATAGATCTTCTCTTGATAAATCTTCATAGATTGGTTTGATTACATTCTGCACTTGTTCTGACAAGTTGATTTCAGCTGCATTTTTAATCATCGGACACGAATTAATCACTAGCGGCGAATTATATTTGCACGTCATAAAAATTTTTAAACTAACGCCTCGAAAATTTGACGATTTGAAATCCACTTCACCCTTACATTTGTTGCATATTACAGTTGAAGATATAGTGGAAAATACAGTTGCAAATTCCGAGATGCAGTAAGCAAAATTTGAAGAAATTACCACGTCGAATTCTTTAGTGTTTAAAAACTTTTTCGCTGATGTTGAAGTAAAATCTGTACTTTGCTCGGCTGTATACTAATTACCGCGAAACTTTCGTTTCATGGTGCAATCAGCATGTGCAGTACAATATTTACTTCCTTTTTTATCGCTCATATTCGTAATATATGTCACTTTTAATACTGTGCGTAAATTGCGCTTCTTGAACACTAAGCCAAGACTAAGCTAACCGTTGCTATTGTTCTACGGCTAAGTTTCCAACGACGTCAAATATCAAAAAATCCTTTTACTCACATATTCTACAGATATTATACAAGCAATTTGGCAAAAAAAGAAAAAAAAAAGAAAAATTGTGATTGTTTGGACCTATCACACCAGACGACTCCCTTAATGGATATCGATCGTCGTCAATGGAGAAGAGTTCAGGTTATTAACACATTGTTGACCGATCACGAGTTAACTCGTGTTTGCATTTGCATTAGCTATTTCAATTTTTCATCAGAGTAATATAGAATATTGCAAAAGCTTTGTTCATCATGCTTAGTCATGTTCGCTTTATTATAAAAAAAATCATACGTTTCTTGATATTTAGATTTTTATCATAATTATAGTATTACAAAATAGAAATAAATAAGATATATTTGCAAAATCTGTTGTGTACAATTACACGTAGGTGACTGTTATACAGTTTATCATACCAAAAAAAATATATAAAATATTAGAAGTCATATAAAATAATAATAAAAATATTAGAAGTCATAAAATAATAATAAAAATATTAAAAGTCGCAAAAAATAATAATACAAATATTAGAAGTTATATAAAAAATATGTCCAAAGTTTCATTTCAGTTCGTTATGTATAAATAAAGTTTATTGACGTTTATTTAGATTACTTCACTTCCACGTTCAATTACGGAATAATAACCTTCTGCGTAAAATTACCGGTAAACAATGTGTTAATAACAGACAAAACATAAGGTTATCCAGAAAGTTCGTGCTGATTTTTCATAGGCAATGTTTCAATATATTACAAGAAATAAAATTAAATAAAAACATAAACATTTTATTGTGAAAGTTTCTTTCACGTGTCTTTTGAAAGTCTATTCATTACTATTACTAGTTTCTATCTCAGTGTTATACTATCTTGAAGATGGAAAGAAATAGGATACACTTCTGACATTCAATACTTTCCTTTTAACGAAAAGGGAGAAGTACTGGTAAAACATTAAATGAAATATATAATGTTTGTAATGTCTTTCAAAAAGGCGGTCGTCTGCCAGAAAAAATTATTCGTAAGCGGTTGACACAATCTAAAAATGGGAATTTCGATCTTGAAAAAAATAATAATAGAGAAATAAAGTTTTTTATAAAATGGAATTCTTCAGTTCCTGGAAAAATTGTGGAACTAGAAAATACATATCTTATAGAACAAAAAAAAAAACTTTCTAGACTGAAATTGGCTTATTTAATTAAAATTCCGCACGAATTTTCTGGACAACTCAGTATAAGCAAGACGTTATTAAAAATTTGATTAATAATATAATACGTATATGTTTAATTAGTGTTGAACAAATAGTGTTAATATTTATAATAATAGTGAATCTCTTTCTCGCTTGATCTACAGTATTAAGGATTTTTAAATATTTAAGTGTTAAATGTTTAGTTTAATTTTCAAATTGAATGTAGAGCATCGATTATTAAGTATTAAATATAATCCATAACCAATCCTCGAGAATATCTGGAAAATGAATATTAAATATCCAATACACTATACTCAATATTTAGAATTGAGTAATACTGAGTGTACCAAGCCATGCCTAATTATCCAATACTACAGCTCTAAATCTCTCTACAATTGTTTCAGAAATAAAACTCGTAATATAGGAAACTTCTTCAGCATATAAAAATTATTAAAGAAAAAAAAAACGGAGAAAAAAATTATTTAACCAAGCTAAGTTCAACCATCCTCGAATAACCAACTTTCCACCTAAACACTTCATATCACAGAAAAAAAAGGAAAAAGAAAAAAATAAACTAAAAATAAAAAAAAAAAGGAAACATTCGACAAACTTTACCATTAAACTTTATCGTGAAAACTTCCCCATAACCCACTTTCGCGCGATCTATAATTCAACAACTCGTGAAACTTATCATCCTCTTCTTTTCGGCGTGTGTCGATAAATCGATACCCAAATGCAGCTCTTCAGGAGCTTTTCAAAAATTCAGAGTCGCGTGGATCGATCGAGCCGCGCGATCGAAAACCGTAGGTATCATTAATAAGCAGCAGGTCGTGGGTAAACTACGCTTGTAGCTTGCCTCTCTTGAGTTTCAACGATGGCGCACGCCTGCTCTTCGTCCCTCCAGGGAAGTCTCGGGAGTTGTCAAACTGCTCTTTCCTCTCTGATGATCCGGCAACTTGCTGGAAACGGACACCGATTCCACGGGGAGATCGGCGAAGTTTCGCGGTCGCGCGAAAAGGGAAATGATAAATAAGGACGAAGAACATTCCACACGTGTTATTATTTCACGGTTCTCGATAAGTTCGCTTTGACGTCTGTGATAGAAACGGATGTGATAGTACACTGGAAACAATACAGTGATTTTTATTAACCCTTTGCACTCGAGCGGCACCGCTACGGCGCCCGGGAGGTCTGATGCATCCACTCGAAGTGCACCGTACCGGCGTTTCGGAACTCGATATGTTTATTTTCGATGTGCGATAAGATACTCTTATGGCAATTACTTTCGTGGACCAGGCTCGGGCTGCGTTCTTAGACAATTAGTTAGTATCAGCTTAGCATTCGCCTAGAACAGTCTTTACCGTGAGAATAGCATTTTAAAAGTTTTTGAGCCCTATAAATATGGATCAGATCAGCTCAAGTTCTGACGAATTCGATTTTTCGACTTTGAACCAGAAAATTACATCGATTCACGATGGATGCATCTTGGGGATTGTTTCACTAAATATCATACAAAAACTAATTACAGGGTGTAATATTTAACAGATTTTGTTGTATTCAATGTAAAAATAAATAAATTGGTGAAATTTTATTATTTGTTGTATACGTTTGGTTAAGTATAAAATGATTTTAAAGTATCTGTAAAACACTTCCCTAATATAGCCGAAATCGTCTCGAGTTGCTGATTCGCCCGAGCGAAAAAGGCCTCGAGTGCAAAGGGTTAATATTCGAATCCCCTTTAACCCTTTTTGCACTCGAGAGGCAACTCTCAGTCGCCACTTGGTTCGATACAGCAACTACGAATTTGTTTTCTTTTTTAAACAGATGTTCTTCCTCTTTACATTTTAAATGTTTCACGGTTATACACTTCATAATACAGGATTATATAGGTTATTTAAAGACCAAATGAATAATTTCGTAGATGAGAGATTTAAATTAAATAATTGGTTGAAAAAAACGGAAGATTAGAATGACAGTAGAAAGTGAAACTGATTCTGACAGCATATAGGAAAGACAGAGTTCAAGTGGATGATCTGATCTGATCTGAAAGAGTTCAGACGTTTTTTAATGCATCTCGTTTATTTTTATATGGACCGATTTCGAAAAAAATTTCATCGTGTGTACAATTGACGCAAATCTACAAAACATGTTCTTTAAATTTTTATTACAAGCTCAGATGGAGAAGTTATAAAAAGTGACTCTTATTGTTTTCTTTGCAATCACGACCAATTGCAATTTTCAAGTTTTTGCACACCTCATCTAACTTCTCAAAGAAAAAAGAAAAAAAGAAGCAAACTCATGTCGTTTGATTCAAAATTAAAGAATTTATTTTGTTTTAGAGGATGTTTGAATATTAATAAGGGTGATATTGAACTTTAGATATATTAATCATCGAAAGAAAACCCTTAACTTTTTAATAATAAATAACTTTATGTCAAGTATCCATTATTAGTAATTTTTTCGAATCTTTTTATCGCAAAATCGTATTTCGAAAAACATTGTAAATGTTTTTATTTAGTGAAATTATCAAATGAGGAAGTTGGTATCTTTTTGCAGTTTCGGTATGGTAGAATAACCTTTTCTAAAAACCGATTGTGGTCATAAATTAATTTTGGATTTCTGGAACAGTGGAAAGCTACAGAAAGATACATTCGAGAAGGGAGGAATGTAGTTTATTCTTTATAAAAAGAGCAAATTTTTAAACTAATTGGGTATGCGATTTCTTGATAATTCTGTGCCGTAGTAATTCAGTTACATACGCATATTGTTGTATTAAAAAATAAAAAAAATTTTGAATTTGTATGTATTTCAAATATTTAACTAAATAAATCAGTTAGAAAATAATTATCCCACTTTAATCCACAGCAAAAGATATTAGTAATACATAAAAGAAGAGAAAAATGCATAGTTTATTCTGTAAAAAAGGAGCAAACTTTTAGAATTATCTTAACGTAATTTAAAATTAATTATAGTAAGTAAAAATGACTTATTAATGTGTTACTTAAATAAAATTAAACGAAATAAAGATTTATCAATTAAAAAATTAATTATAACTTAAAATTATTACTACGAATTTGGAATTTTTATCGAAAATATTCATTTACATTCATCTACATTCGTCACTTTAGAAATTCCGAAAAATGTTTATAAAATTCTTTAATATTCTATTGTTGAACTAGATCAAATATCCCTTAGAATTACTTTGTAAAGGTACCTTTAATCGTGTACAGAATTCTCTTCTTTCCCCTCCTATAAATATCATCGAATCTAATATTTGGAAATAATGAAAGGAACGCTGCGTGGTCTCTCCACGATCGCTTGATTGATTCAACGATTTCGACCAGAATGGGTGGGTCTTTTTCTCGAATGAAGCTTGAAATTAAACGCAGCCACGCGTGGACAGAGACGTCGGAGAATTTCTCGAAACCAGTTTTCCTGGCGTCATTCACGTGGAAATTTCCGCGAATGCGAAGTATTTTAGCCACATAAAGTGCTGTGGAAGAATAAAGCAGGAAGGGATGTGTCCAAGGGGGCTATACTACTGATTCAACGAAATTCCGGATGATCATCGGTATTTTGTTCTGAATTTCCGGTAGACCGTGATTCTTGATGTAGTCGTTCGCTTTGCTTATTACAAATATAAAATTGTACTTCACCTATGTGTTATTTAAATTTTATTCAATGTTAATATTTAAATGAGATCAATTTAATGAGAGAAATTTCCGCTGAATCTTCTATTTCGTACTCGAAATGTTTTTTTTTTATCATTTTTCTAAAGATGTTGCAAAATTGGTCTGGAAAAATTGCAACATTGTTCGAAAAAATTCCAGAATCTGAAAATATAACTAACAAAAAAACCAGCAAATTTATTTAAAATATAAAATGAAAAAAAACAAATGTATTCATATAAAATTTAAAGATTCATGGGACAATTTAGACAGTTTTATTACATGTGACCTAACTATGAAAGTAAAGGAACAGATAGGAAAGGAAAATGGTTGGGTATACCTACAGTCCCATACCTTGGTCACTTCGTTCGCCTAACATGAATCCGTAAAACCTTTTTCTTTGGGGCTCGCTAAAGGACAAAGTGTATTCACAGCCTTTCGTGTCGATGAACGACTTGAAAGAACGAATCAAACTGCATTGTTCGAGTGTTAATATCAATCAACTAAAACATGTTACGAAGAACATAAGGACACGTGTCAGAAAATGTTTGGAATGCAGTGGTGAAACATTTGAATACTTATTGTAATAAACTACATTTGTGACCTAAAATGTCGAATATCTCGTAAAGTATCGTCTTTAACCATTTGAGTGCCAAGGAGCGGTTTTGCGCTTCTTCTGTGTCGCTCGAACAATGCCAGCGCTCTAGACTGCGAAGCCGATAACCGCGACACGCTCGGTTTCCGTCGATGCGCGACTTTACGGTTATCATTCCACTTTAGGTAAAAGTAAAAGAATGAGACAGCTGGTAAAAGAACGAATTTTAATTTCAGTCGAACATTTGGATGCAAATATCATTATTATTAGAGCAAAAAACAGCGCAATAGCACTCCTTGGCATTTTTAATCGGAAAATAAGACAAGCGCTTTCGCGCCGCTTGGCACTTTTGGAGAGGGAATAAGACAAGCGAAAAAGCGCTCCTTGCCACTTTTGGACGGGAAAACAGCAAAGACACGTGGCACTCAAACGGTTAAACAAGTAAGCCTAGCTTATACTGATTGTCGAAGTTTCTTCTCCTTAATCCAACAGTTTCCATATTACACGGTTTACAAATTCTTCTAAATCTACGAATTTACATTAGGAGAATTACTTTTTATCCTATGTGTATGTATTCATTCATATTTTTTATGTAGCGTTAAGTTTCTTATATGTTTTCTTAACACATTGCATACTGGCTCGACATTGTGGGATTTTTAGCCTATCGATTTTGGTTGCCGTTTAATTTTCATTAAAGCGTATGTAGCAAATATTCAGTAAAAATACAGTAAACTTTTCTGAAAAGTATACTGTACTATCTATTATTTTATGAAAATGCTTGAAGTTTTTAATATATTTTCTCTCGAGTGTTCGTTCCCCATAAAAAATCAACGTGACTAAGGACACTTAGGCTTTCGGCTGCCGATATTTCGCCGGCGAATAATGTGTTAAATTACATGAATTATCTGATTTAAAAGCGCTCCTTGACACTTTTGGACGGGAAAACAGCAAAGACACGTGACACTCAAACGGTTAAGATGACCCAACCCTAATACTTTTATGACCCCTTTTACTACTGGCCACGTTCTATTCCATCCAACGTTTGTAATAGTTTTCACACTTTTTTTTTCACGCTCTCGATCGACGCTCTCGCATTCTCTAACTGTCACTGCTTTTCCGGCAACAAGCCTCGCCTATTTTGTAGGCCTCTAACACGTACACATCCGCGCACAGCCCTCATCGCTTACATCTTATCTCTTGGCACCAAAACTTGGCAACGTCTGTTTATCCGACGTTTGCTCCGAAAGGCTTGGGTTTCTATACTCTTTTGTGGCAGTCAGCTTATTGCTGCTACACTTTTTTTACACAGAATAGTGAGAAGAATCGAAAAATGGTAAAAAAAAAGTAGGGCTGCGTTAAAAAAAAAGTGCAATTGCACCGGGAAGGTGGATCGATGCATGTGCAACAAAAGAGGTGAAATATGAAGATAGTACTTAGTACACTGTTCAATATTATCATACAAATTGTCATTTCTCTCTATCATCATTTACAAAAAAAATTACAGCCCGTCCCAGTTGCGAGAATTACTCTGTATAAGAAGAAATACAAACGAGAAGAAAGATAAAAAGGAAGTGCTCGAGTTCCTAGCGAACGCACGACACGCGATCACATTATATAAAACTGTTAATGAATAAAGACTTTTTTTTACACATACTGTAACCCTTGCGTTACAAACCGAATTAATAATGTCGTAAAAGAGAGATTCGAATTAAGTAATTGGTTCAGTAAGACGAAAGATTAGAATGTCAGAAAGTAAAAGTGAAAACTGATTCTGACAGCACGAGAAGAATAAAGTTCAGAAACGATGAAAGAACTACGGCCAATTTGGATTTTAAATTTGAACCAATGGAAATTTCAAATTACTTTTCACCTAACTGGTTAATCCTTTCGTTACGAGCGTCGACTATAGTCGGTGTCCACGCGACGATTTGTGTATACGATTATAGTCGGCGAAAAGATTCTACTGTACTTGTAGAGTATCTCTTGATTTTATTGATCCGTATTGGATTAATCCTACTGAAAGTGTATTTTGAACGCACGTAATATATTTTGGACGTCGAAACAAGTTCCTTCTGTTTGTTTCTATTCGACAGTTCAGTATTTGTATGGTGCCAAATTATAATAAATAAAAATATTTCTGATATTATAATAAAAAATCTTTCTGGTACCTTCTGATAAGAAATTTCTGATAAGAAATTGGAAAAGAGCTATTATTGATACAATTTATTGGTATCGCAATGTGCACATTTTTCAGCGCGATGCCACGTTCAGTGACATTACTCCATAGACGACACCATAAGTGAAACGAACAATTATACTAGAGGGAAGCTAGAAGGCAAGAGCGTTTTTGAAAAAAATTCAACTTCGACACAATAGTTTCGAGTGCAAAGGGTTAATAGCCACCTCTGCCACAAAAATACCTAGTACTTGAAATATATGCTCTGAAACTGTGACCACGACTCGCGATATTCATGTTCGGCGCGAAATTCAAAAGTACAAAAAAGGGTTAATTTTTGAGTGAAAGATTCTTCCATATAAGTTTTGCGTATCGAGCCTTACAAACTTGAAAAATTCTACCGAATTGTAACGATTGTACGGTACAAAAGCTTCTCAGCCCTTTTCTGCCTATGACCACATCATAAAATAGTAATTTCGTGTGCATTATTTTTTTTTTTTTAAATGGTCCAGGATTAAGGTCTCTGAAGACCTTTTGTAAGGAGATGGATGCAAATTGATCCAGTGACGTGGTGGATAAAGATGGTTTGATTTGCCGGCGTGTAGCCATCTTCCCATAAAGGGTCGAATGATTTCTCGCTGAGCATCGCCATGACAAACGACGTTGGGAAAGCAATCGCCGTGAAAGCCTTGCTTGCATGCACGTGCGCGCTCCTTGATGTTGGCCAGCTTGTAGAACGCCGCTTGACCAGAGCGTGTTTCATGGCCCTCGTGAAGCTGCCGCTTGCAATAGGCGGGCTTTAAAAATTTTACGAAGACACGTAGACAGCTCGTCTCGTGTGGGGATAATTGAGAGTTGCTGGGCAAATTCCTGGAAAATTTCGTGGATTTTTGTTGATTATCAGGATAAATAGAGGATTGGCATTTGAATTTGAGGATGGACTTGACAGAGATTTCGAGAACTTTAGGTAGGAGAAAAATTGGAGAATTATTCGGTGTAGAAATATATTTTTTACGACTTTTGGGTAGAATCGAACTTTCATTTAAAAAGTTTCAATAAGAAATTTCAAAAAATTTCACTAAATTGTAGAGGTAGATCTCAAATTTCAGTAGGTTTCAGAAATAGAAAGATTATTAAAGTAATTTCCATAATTGTTGATAACTTTCAGCCATTTTTCTAGCAGCTTGCGAATACCATTGCATTAGGTTTTCCCAAAAGTTCCTTTCATAACATAGAATCGTTTATTTTCTGTATAATTCTTCAAAATTCCGATGTTTAATTCTTCTCTTTCTCTTGAATAGACTTATGATCCGATTTTTCCAAAATTGATGTGTTTTACTAGCAAAATATTGTGCAAGGTGATTTTTTTTTATCTTATAAAATCTCCGACTTTAAACCTTCTGCACCAATTATGAACTGTTTGAATAGTTACAGTATGATCCCCATAGACGACGTAAATATAATTTGCAGTGTTCCAAGCACTATCTTACTCTTGGCACTATTGAGCCTATTGACAAGCACTATTGACTCTTACAAAGTAACGTAACGACATGTGTTGCAAATGCATTTCTTGATTTTCCATCTTTCAAGATGGCACAGGAACATCCAAGAAACACTTTATCAAGAAAGAAACATACTGTTGGAAAGATGAAAAACAACTAATGACCATAAGATTAACTTTAAACAGAATGGGCTGCATGTTTACCCGAAACATTGTCAAGCAATGCAGTGCATGAAAATAACGAAAAGAACTTTTGGGACAATCTAATAAATTATTCGATTCGAATGGTTGTATTGATTGTATGTATTCAGTCGGAAAGAATCATTGATTTGAGGAAGAATTGAAAGAATCTGAAGGTTTTGTGAAAACTGTGGAGGAAGAAAATTAGGGTACTGGTGTTTTAGCTTTGATGAAGAATTGAAACTTGAAAACTGGAGGTTTGATTACTATAGAGATTACAGAAGAAGAGATTAAGAATGTTGATTTTGGTTTTCATGAAATATTGAATTTTCGTGAAATTTTTGACTTCTTGAATATTGTGAAAATTGTACAGTCCCTGGCCATCGAATTAGGACCACGTACGGAAATTTCACTTTTATGCCTATAACAGTATGTCATATATGGAAAATTGTCTTAGGTCATTCAAATTATTACTAAATACGTTGATAATGATGTATATATAACAATTGATTTGTTACTATCGTGGTAATAATCAAATTCTCCCGACATGAATGCTATAGAAAATGTCTGGAGCCTAGTTAAAAAAATAGTTTATGAATCTCCAAACACCACATTGTCACAGTTGAAAAGAAAAATGACAGATATTTGGGAAAATAATGAAGATATAAAGCATATGATCAAGCAATGTATATGGAACATGCCGGAAAGGATACAAGCTGTCATCAAAGCAAAGGGTGGAAATATAAGATATTAACATGTGTTAACAATATTATGTACAGTAGTAGTGTATTATGTTAGTAGTTAATAAATTATATCATTATAATTTCAACGAGCCTTTTAATTTTACGAAAAACGCGAAAAATGCTTAAAATTTGTAGTGGTCCTAATTCGATGGCCAGGGACTGTAAATCAGGCGAGAAAGAGATTCACTTTCATTGTCAATGTTAACACTACTCAATTCTAATTAAACGTATACATATTGTATTATTAATTATTTTCGACAACGTCTTGCCACTACTTTTGTTTTGTTCTTAAATAATCTGAACTTCTCCATTGATTGCAAAACAGATCGATATTGAATAAATAGTATTAATATTGATTGATCAATTAAAACAACTTCACAAAAATTGTATAGGAGAAAAATCGGAAAGAATTAGATTGTAGAATTTGAATATGAGGAAGAACTTAGAGGTTTCTTAAGCTTGGATATTATGAAAATTGTAAAGGAGAAAAATTAGAGAATTGAAGAAGCGTATAGTTCATATTTAAAGAATAATTAAAGAATTTTTTAAATTGTGTGAAAACTCTGTAGAAGGAGAATTAGAGAATTCAAGTGTGGATTGTAACTTCCCCGAAGAATCAACGTATCTCAGAAACTTTGACCATTTAAATACTGTAACAATGATAAAAAAAGAATTAAAAAATGTTAATTTAGGTTTCTTTCAAATATCAAAAATTTTCGACTTCTTAACCCTTTCGATACAACTATGTCTTTCACCAATACGTTTCAGTTCACGTTCAAAGTAGCCGCGACAAAAAACAATAGTTAAGAAACTAAAGAAATCAGTAGATACATATGTTTTATGTTCGACTGAAGTAGTAAAATCGATGTAAAATTTTAACAAACGACTATAAGTTACCGATAGTATCAAAAGAATTAAATATTTCGAAAATTGTGAAAGAGATAAATTAGAAAGTTGGAAGGAAAAGCTTCTCAAAAACGTCTCCTTGATTTAGTCTACTCCAAATCTTGCTAAAAATTTCCTTTGCCCAAAGAGACAAAAAAAAAACCAATGAAACCTCAATTACAAGCACATCCCCTCTATAGAGGGGAAAAAGTTACACTCTGTTCAGTGCATATTTCATCGAGCAACGGGCAGAAATTCGCCGTTAATTCTTCGCTAGGCAAGTGGAGCATGTAATCTCTCCGCAATAGCAGCCCTCCGTTGCATAAACAAAGACAAGGAACGAGAGGGGGATTTTGTTGGCGTTGCGAGAGAAAAGAATTACTCGAGACTGTACAGGGCATGGTTAATACATTGGCCGCCCCTGGGGCTAATATGTCGGTTAAGTAAAAGGCGCGAGCCTCACCTCTGGACTCGTTTAATAAAGACACCGTCCCGCGACAAAGCGTCCCTGTATTCTATAGTAATTAATTTACAGACTCCCCATTTTGAACCCAACGTGTATTTCCTCTTCTATCCTCTCGATCTTCCGTACTATCCTTGCTTCTCTCTCGTCTATTTTTGTGAATAGAGGTAGCACTCACTAGAATCTTTCGATCGTTATTATTGGTGTAGAAATTGTTAGGATTAGATTAAATACTCAGCTATATCTATAGGGTCCTCCAATAAAAGCGATAGAACTTCGAAGTGAAACGAAACGAAAAGTGCGGAAGATGATCTAGTACTTATTACTTCATTTTGAAGTACATTCGATGGCATTGTATATACAATGCAACATCATATAAATGACCACCACGATTGCGTCCGGCAAACTCAATCACGATACTTTTGAAATTTTCAGTTTTGTTGGTATATTCATCTAATGGAATTTTTCATTAGTCAAAATCGTTATAGCAACACGCGTTTCTCGAGGTAGCTCCTTTTCAGAACTCAGTTGTGTGAATTTAAATATTTTTCCCAAAGACGAAAATTTGTTACATTTTCAGGTTTTTCTGATAATTGAATTTTTTTGAAACTGAAAATGAAATTTAATTGATAAATTAAGTTTCTTCTGGAGCTAATGTAATTACATGTGACACATTCAATTCATTTTCGATTCATGGTGGAAAATGAAATTTTTTGTTGCGTTTATTTAATCTGTTGTAACTTGATATGCAAGTACATTTTTAACGAAAACTTAAATTTCGTAATGTAATCTCAATTATTCGTTGGATTAATTTTTCAGTTAATACATTCAATATCTTATCGTTGAATAGTGTCTTGTTAATTTTATTCAGCTTAACCTAATCTTGCAACCGAGTTCATTGCACGGTGGAAAAATAGCCTCTTGAATCTATACTTTAATTAAAATTGAAAAATTCATCGATATATTTTTATAGGCTATTTAGATTTTTATAAAGTACTTAATTTTTAAAAATGCCAATGGGACCACCAAAAATAACACAATAATATTACCAAAAATATTTTCAATAAATAGAAAAAAGTGTAATTTGTTCTCCATTTCTCTTCCTCTTCTTAATTTTCAATTCTTGTTTACGCCCTTTCTACTTTCTCATTTGCCACTGCTTTAAAGATACCAAAAACTTATTAATTAATATTCAATTTTTAAAGACACCAATAAGACTAACAGAAATGACACAATAGTATCATTAAAAATATTTTCAGTAAACACAAAAAATACAATTCTTTTCCACTTTTCTCTTCCTTCTTAATTTTCAACTTTTCTTTACACGTTTTCCTCTTTTCCATCTTGCCACTTTCACCATTCACATTTCCAGTTTCAACCCATTTCTTCTTTCAGTGATAATTTCGCTTTTTTCCCTCTTTCTCTTCTCACCAGCTCGAATTTCGATACTCGTAAAGAGTTTCCAGTCGCAATCTGTGAAGACTTTGCTCAAGATTAAGAGGCATTTTTATGCGGCTTACTGTCCCTTAAACCCGGCGACACATCCCTGCTTGTTCAACGTTTACTGATAATTTAGAATAATTTAGATACTCGTGGTTGGTTACGTGGCGAACCTTCGCCACGTTTTCTTTTTTTCACCAGCTTACTCGACTTCGTTTGTTCGAGAAAATGGCTCGTTGCTGTTTAATTCGATTAGTTTCAGCAATTTGATCTTGCTTCCCGACGTGTTTCGTTCATTTTATTGTTGCTCTTATAGTCTTTCGAATTTACTTCGTTATTCTAGCCAACCACTATGTTTCTTCTACGTCGATTTTTAATATTTGTAAGAATTTTGAGTAGGATTTTTTTCAACTCTGTGATGATCAAATAAGCACTAACTTACATTTTTAACATTAAATTGTTTTTTAAATTTTATATTTATCTGTATGTAGAATTGAAATTTTAAAGAGATAAACTTAGTGAAATTTCTTTTCTCTCTCATTTTTTTAATATTGACATAAAAAAATTAATAAATTCAGAGAAACATTCATCAAGTTAATAAAGGATTCAATTTTAAATTAATCTGTACATCAAATTGAAATTTTAAGGAGCTAAACTCAGTGAAATTCCTTCTTTTTTTTTTTTTAATATAGACACAAGAAAATTAAAGATTTAGGAATAAACTGCTCATGTTAATAGAGGGTTAAATATTTGATTTTCGGAACCATGGCTGTTATTCCTATTGATAATTTATGATATTCCTATTGATACTTTGCTGCTAGTTGAAATTTAATATTGTCAACGTAGAATCGAAATGAATTTCAAAGAATTTCTTACAAATGATACGTTCCTTTCAAGAATTAATACGAATAAAAAAAAAGAGAGAAGGAAAAGGCAAACGGGAGCATTTTCTCGTATTTTTCCTTGCAGTTTTAATCTTTGCAATTTCACATAAAATACCCTCTCCTTGAAGGCTGTGATTGAAGATTTGTGTAAAAAATATAAATTCCGCCATCGTCCAATGGTAGAAATATATACATATATATAAACACACACACGTATGCGTATATTCTTCCAATATCATACAACGTCGAGCAGAGAACGCTTTTCTCTTCAGAAAGCTGTAAGAAATACTGGAAGATAAGGTTCAACGTTGCGTTTAATTTTTCAATCGAATTACATGATGTAAAACGCTCGGTGAATTTGATGTGCGTGCTGCACGACATGTAAAATACAGCAATGAAATTTTTTACTGCGCGTAAAGTCACGTTGTAAATTCGTCGCAGTTTTTTCCCCTGCGAAGAAAAAAGTTGCCGTTTACTACAGTTCTACGCAGTTACCAATACAGTTTCAACAAATTCATACATTTTTATGATCGGTCCGTTCGATTTCGTTGCTCTCGTTTTTCACACCGAAATAAATGCAGTTTCATTAAAGAAACATTCGATCACTGTTTGCTATTCGTTCAACGATTTATTCAATCACTCAATATAGAATATCTCCGATAATTAACATTTCAGAATATAAGTTACAGCGTTGGACGGATTCAGGAATGTTAAACGCTTTGTGAAAACGTCGTTCGTAAATTTTATAAAAATAAAATCTATTTTTACTGTTATGGTTTTGGTCTAATGTTATTTCGGTTGAGAAAGATTTTAAACGTTGTTTAGACACTATTCATTTTCTTCTTAGAAATACTTTTTTCTTGTTGGAAATAAGGATCATACTAGCGACGATTATAGAATTATGTAACACGGAATTGAAAATAAAAATTAGAGACGTGTTTAGGGTATAATATTATAGATGTTAAGTGCTGAGTGAAGAAATATTAACACATTGTACGCCAGTTAAATTTCACTCCAAGGGAAATGTATCATAAACATACATTTTCATAAAATAATATATAGTATTTTTTTTTTTTTTTTTTTTTTTTTTTCAAAAATTTGCTATATTTTTACTAAATGTTCGCTATACGTGATTTAATAAAAATCAAACGTCTGTCAAAATTGATAGACTGAAAAATCTCAGAGTACTTCGTATATATAAAAATAGGAATGAAAATACACAAAATAAATCCTTTTTTTTTTAATTATAAAATTTATTATTTCTTATGTTCTTTTAATTAAGATTATAGATATTTAGAAATATTAATCATTATATTTAAGACATTTATTGGGTATATATAATATTATCTCTATATATTTCTATAAATTATTAACTACCTTTTAAGATTATAGATATTTGAAAGCATTAAATATTATATTTAAGACATGTTTTATATATGTATATCTTTATACATATATATTTTATATAATCTTAAAAGATATTTAATAATTTATAGAAATCTGAAAAATATCATTAAAAACATAACAATACTTGTTATAATAAAAAGAAACGATTTACTTTAAGTGTATTTATGATTTTATTTTTGTTCAAACTTTAAATGAGAGATATACAATTTCGTGATAATGATAATAATTTGATTTTCCACTGTATATTCGCAATATATTATTTATTTCATTATTCACATGCTTAGTTCTGTGTAAATATACTACTTACATATGAAAATATATTTCAAATTATATAAACAATTTATATCTCGAACCAAGAAACGAATGAAACTTAAATTACGAATCAAAACTGACCCTGCATCCGCGTGTCGTGTTAGTTCAGACCGTCCATTCGTTTTTCAAGGATATCAGGTTATTGATGGATTAAAACACACATACACACACAGTTTCTAATGTGTTTAATGTTTATTAAAGTTAATACGTATGAGAACAATAATAAATGAAAGTACGCGATAATTTCAACGACTGAAATTTTGAAAACTGATTCAAAACGGCAAGAGAAAAGAAAGAGAAGAAATATGAGATAAAAGAGACTGAGGACGATTATTCGACGCATATACAGAATTATATCGATCGGCACTCATGCAATGGCTTATGGATCTTCCATCAAAGGGTTAATAGAAAATTCGCCTATATACCTTTCGATTGGTTATCGACATAATTAAACCTGCCTCGCGTAAATCCTTGCCACGTTTTTCATGTTTTAATCAGAATCTCTTTGCACAAAGAATGACACTTGATTTGACGCATCGCCACACAACAGGAAGGGAATTCTTTTTCGCGACAGGGCTTAGACACCTGTTTCCAATAGTCTGAGAGAGTGGCTGCGGCGGCCTTTGTGACGAGAATATACGGGCCAGGCTAATGGTTTTAGCGAGAAGGAAAGTTTCACCAGCCTTTACGAAGCCCCATAAAAAGTGTCCGGTATAAAGCTGTGACATAATTCTACTTTACACTAGCCGTGGTCCTACGAACGCCACTCTGGCCTCCTCCTCCTCCTATTCCTTCCTGACTTACGAAAAGGGACGCAGAAGTTTTCGAATCGATGACTTTGGAGTAAATGTATTGAGGGAGCAGAGAAAAATGCAGAGATTGATGGTTGATTTTAATTGTTCAGAGGTCAATAAGTTAAATAATACGGCTTTCTTATTATTAACCCTTTGATTACGAAAGGCGTATATATGCGCCCTCTAAATTTTGTTTTGTTACTACAACTATTGTTTAATATAGAATTTATCGTTACATGTAACATAGCAATTGTAAACAGTTGAATATTGGCAAGTGTTTAAATGTTCGCATGTTTTTACTAACACCGTTCAGTCTCAATTTCGCTGCTCTTGTAAAATCACATCGCGAAATAAATCGTACAAAATTATTACTTTGCTGCATATGTAAGTGTTCATTTATTTCAATTTGTGATCAGTTTTATAGTTCTATACATTTATTATTTTTCAAAGTAATACAGTGTACCCTAAAAAAACGAGTAAATATGACAAAGAAAGGAAAGTAAGGAAAGGAAACGAGTAAATATACGTAATAGTAGCTTTCAATCGCGGCGACTGACATGTGAATATCGCATTGTATATATCGATGAGTCTGTGCCAGAATGCGTCGCAGTCAAAGGGTTAATTAAGTATTAAGGCCTCATCCTGCTCGTCCTGCGAAAAAGGACGCAGCAGTTTTCGAATCGATGACTTTGAAGTAAGTGTGTTAACCTTTCAACTGGATTTGGCTGTCAAACAAGAATTGACTCTCTGCAATTTATATTAGATGTAAAAATCAATTCGTGGCCTTTGTTTCGTCGATTTGTTATTTATTTAAAAAAAAAGTAAAGTACAGTTCAGTCTTGGAAATAATCTCCAGCACCTGGTATACCTTTATTCCATTTCTCGGGCAGTTGGCGAATTCCCTTTCGAAAAAAATGATAGCGATTTACATAAACCTACACCACAGTCTTAAAAATAATACCTCGTTCCTTTCTAACTTTCTTCCTAGAAATCTCTCTCGATTTAAACAATGTTCGATACTGAAGTCTCATTCGTGATAAACTGTCGAGAGATTAATACTTAGAAAATTATTTCATAGGGTTACACATCTCATTTCATCACGTATTTACGTATTAAACATATTATTGCATTGTATGGAACAGCTGTTTGAATAACTGAATATCTCGAATTATTTTGATTATTGTGAATAAGTATTTTTCATACGAGAATTATAGCAATCCTAGAGATCGTTGAATAGTAACACATCAGATGATATTTTAACTTTTATTTCCGTTGACTGTTCTCCATTATTAATTATCTCTTCTTGTATTAAATGGGTATTAAGTTGTCATTGTACATATTAATGTAATTAGTAATTTATGGTAAGTTTTAGTGAATCGTGAAGGTTTACCAATGAATTGATTCCAGCTTTTTCAATTAGACTGCGAAAATACTTGTACTAAACTTGCATTAATTTGTATTGCTAATTTAATCAATAAAATTATAATATTATTAACTTGATTGAAAAGATCTCCAATTCTACACTGGGAATTCCCAAATCAATCGTCATAATACACAATGTAACAACTATAGTAAGTTTAGTGTCTGAGCTTTCATCTTCTATAATAGTAAAAATGTTTTCTACGTTAATATCAATAACAAAAATAGGCAATATGTAAATTTTTATAACGTCAGTATCCTAGTTTGTATCCCAATATTTATCATCAAAGAAAAATTCACTTGTTCCTTCGTTAACGTCAATTTTCTTCTCCCTTCTGTCGAACATTAGGTGTCATACCTATTTTCCAACATGTTATGGTTGTTCGAGGTGTCTATCCATAGGACAAAAGCGTCCGTTTTGAAGTTTTTCTTGCGAACCAGCAAGTGTTAAAGGCTAACGTTGTCGTCGACGTGTACATGGCTAGGAAACTGACGTAATTCGGGCATTGTTTTCAACGTCAACATCGAGGAAGCCGCTTCCTCACGTGTTCCTGCATTGAATAATTAATATCAGCCCATAAACAGACGTGCTATTGTACATGGAGTCTTAGCACGTACAAAATTTTCCTTCCACGGTGTACCTAGGTAAATTCGTAACTATTAGCTGTTCTTGTTAATTTTTCTTTGTAATTTCATTGAAATACTATAAGGTAAATTCTGAAAATTGAAATAAGTTTGCTGATATGATTCATGAAATATGTTACAATTTTTTTTTTTTTTTAGTAAAAAATGAAATAGATAATTTACATATTATTACAAAAATTAACGAAATATTCTCTGAAATTCATTTGGATTTTTAATTCATGTAATTGTTCTTCGCTTTAACTTCGAATATATAGGTTAATATTCAACATTAAGTTGTTTCAAACTATGAATTCCTCTGCAAATTTTCGTGTTCGTTGAAATATTCTGAAATCTTGTAAATGCTGCGAAATATCAAAGGTTTATACATTTCTAGATATTTTAATGTTTTGTAATCATAAAATGCTCTAAAATTTTTACATTTTGTAATTATTGAAAAATATGCAAGAAATATTAAGTGTTTTATTTTTAAATTTTGACAGAGCGTTAAAATTATTTCGATTTCCAAAGCTTCAAAATTTTCAAAACTCGATAAATTTATGTTCAACTACGTCGTTAATTTATTTCCAATAGAACATTAAATTCGTGTTAGAGAATTCCAAGATTTCACATTTCTGGAGAATAATTATTTATTTTGAGAAATTCCACGATCTCAGATTTTCACAATCCATTAAATTCATGTTGAAAAATTTCAAAAACCTTTGACGGAGTACTCAATCCATTGTGAGCAATTTCACAATTTCCATGTTCAGCAGAACATTATATTCGTTTTAAAAAATTAAAAAATAAAAAGTATTGACATAATATTAACTTGATTTTGAGATATTCGAATATTTAAATTTTAAGATAACATTAAATTCATTTTAAGAAATATCAAAATTTCAAATTTCAACAGAATATTTAATTCATTTTAAGAAATTCCAAGGTTCCAAATTTCGAGAGAACAATTATATTCATTTTTTTAAAATGGAAGATTTTAATTCTGACATAATATCAAATTCATTTTGAAAAACTCCAAAATGTCAAATTTCAACAGAACATTCAATTGATTTCGAGAAGGATTCCAAAGTTTCGAAGTTCAACAGAACAATAACATTTATTTCGAGAAATTCCATGACTTCGAATGTCTTAAAATTTCCAAAAGTTTCAAGAAATGCTGCTAGAACGAGAAAGTGTTAGGGACGTTGTAAAGGACAAGAGCAAAGGGGAAAGGGGAGGAAGAACGTGCAAGGCGTCTCATGAAAACAATGCAACACGTCGTAGATCACCCAAGACATCCTCCATTAAAAATATTACGCCATCTTAGCGATGTAGTAACCCTCTGCCTCCTGTTTTCGTGGCTCCTTCTCGTTTCAGACAACATTCGGAATAACAGTGTGCCATTGTTAAAGTTGTATCTGTGTATCAGCTCGTGAAACACGCGACGCGTGCAGATATCTCTTTTTCCGAAAGTGTTTCCCTGTTTCCCCTCAATTTTGAAAAGCGAAATTTCTTAAAATTATTTTTCGAACTTTGTGGCTTCCACGATGTTACGGGGTTTTCTATTAGTTCGTACTTTTCTCAAGAAAGGTAATTGGGACTTTTCGTTCAGTAGCTCACTTTCAGAAATTGTTTACTTTCGCAAATTTTGCAAGGAAGATTGTAAATTTGTAACACTTTCTATTCCAAATGTAATAATTTTATTCCAAACCTGCTTTTTTTTTCATACTGACCACGATTTATAATTGTATACATGTAATTCAATATTATAGTATAAAATGGTGAAGGATTAACCTTCGTGCGTTCTTTTGTTTGACTATGCTCTTATGGTCTTTGGTCTTTTACATAGAACCGCGGCAATAAGGAGAGAATAAACACAGATAGAATTTTCTTACTTCGAAAGAATTCTAGCATTATACACAGATCTCACATTTGTGCGTTAGTCGCTATTCGTAAGATGCCATTCATATACGACGGGCGATCATAGTCTCTCGCTATTTTACAGGCTTCACAACTTATTCTGGACTTGTGGTTTGGTTATTCAAATATTTTTTTTAATTTCATTTGTTCCTCACGGGCGATACATTCTAGTACTTACCATTTACATCGATGCTAAGTAACTTATTTGTGCGAGTAATAATAAGTAAATATTACACATTTTCAATAACCGGATAGCTATAAATGTTTATAATAATACTAGAATGTTATTTTAGTGAGGTTATACTAGCTACACGAATCACTTGTTTCGTAGCAGCTAATCCTCCTGATACTTGCTACGCATCATGGGATTATCATTTAGTTTTGTATTTTGATATTAGTAATTTTGTTACGAATAATTGAAAATGCAGTATTTATGCTTTATACTACGTGTTCTAGATCAAACTTTGACCAAACGATGATTCTTCCTATCTGCAAATACTGTTTATAAAAGAAAACTGCTTTCTCCATTTTTCCTAATGACTTTGAATAAATACTATTAGCACGATTTTCAACAAATATTGAAATACAATTGGCATTAATGCATTCTCCCTTTATTTCGTGATATGTTTCTTTTTGAATTTTGTAAATATCATTCTTACTTTTTTTTACGATGTTTTTTTTCTCAAACCTCATTAAATTACATCAAATTGGTTCGGTACTCTTCGAATAAGTGCAATTCTTTCGGTCGGCACTAAAATGGTTAAGGCAACGCAGCGTTGGGCTGCTTGCCACCCCCAAACTTTCTCTTGCATTTTTATAAACAAACATACCTACGACATCCAATAGCTACGTGACTTCGAGTCACTAGCTATCGCCGGATGTTTGCATATTCTCATTCTTACTGGTCACACACAGACTAAATCCCTGTCATAAATCGTACGAAAGCAAAATAACATTGAGATAATTGCCTTCGACGATCCTTGAAAAGGTATCGTCGCTAACATACATTCACAAAATAAACTCCCATTATGTTATTAAATGAAGGAAAGCAAATAATTTATTTAAAACAAAAAATAATTTAAAGCATTCAGCTTTGAAAGTATTTCTCCTTTAACCCATTGACTGCCAACTACGAGATATCTCGTAGTAAGCGTCTATACCAAAACTGCCAGCTACGAGATATCTCGTACTGTTTTTTTTTTTTTTCAATAAAAATACTGTAAATGCCATTGCAATATTCTATCAGTAACTTAATATTATATTTTGTAAAACTTCATGTTTTCTTTAAAATAAAACCGTGGCACCCAGGGCAAAACGCGCTAAATTTGCGTGGCAGTCAATGGGTTAAGCTGCAGTAGGTAAAGTTCCGGAAAATGTACATTTTGGAAAAAGTTGCTCTCGCATCAGTTCATACCAAACACTTGATGTCCTTTGAAAAAGTTCAATAAAATAAATCAAAATAAATCCGACTGCAAAGGATTAAATAAAGGTTTCAGTTAAATGCTAAAAGGAACTTTACAGACTCTTTTCTAATTTCCTCGATATTAATCTTCCAAGAAAAGGCCAATAAAGTACATAAACGAAACACCAACGACAGAAGGTTATTCGAGTCGTTTCCTGAAAAGACGACGATGGCTGTCAGAGGTTCAAAGCACGGACAGGCGAGGGAGGTGTTAGAACGTTCGATTTTTCTTTTCGCCCCGTTTCTATACTGCCGGGTAAATGAAATATGAGTAAAATGGATAACGGGTTAAGTCTCGCGGCCGGAAAATGGAACGCGACGATGAAAAGAGCCCGACTCCGTGTTTGGATTTCTCACGTTCCACGTTTGAAACGGGGAATGATGATGCATCGTGTGTGCGCGCTCGCCGATTAAAATCGAGAAAACGTGAAACGCCTAAACGGGGGCGTTCTCGCTAAATGGAAACGTGATTGCGTCCCCGTTTGAAGAATTCAATTGACGTGTGTGCCGGGCGCTACTCAACTGTTGCACGTTGACTGGCTAATTTTCCCTCTACGCGAGAGGATTTCCTATGGAAATAACCACGTGGGAATGGAATTACTATAGTTGAACGCACAAGAGGAAAGTGTTACACGGCGGAGTGTCAAAGAAATGAATTTTTCTGCTTGCATAGATCTTGGAAATACTTCAGTTGGTCAGCGTACTCTCAGACATGAGCTTTTCGAGCTGGATTTAATTAATGGAAGCTCTGGTTTAATAACACTAGTTTACAGCCATTTTGCACACTGGATGTCGCTATATGTTTCTTATGTACTTTGGTCTGCTAAACTCGAAAATCGCATTAAAAAATTTTTTTATGGATACATTTTCGAGATATGAATTTTTTAATTTTTGTTTGGATTTTCTCGGAGATAGTTTGACTATTTGGACCATATCTCGAGTTAGGAGCGACCGATCTGATCATAGAAGATACTAAATTAGAGACAATTGAATTGCCAACAAATATTACTAATATTATTTTCCAATCGCTTTAATAGTTTCATTGCAATGGACCACATTATGAAAAAAAGGTGTGTTTCTTTGGCCAAAAGGAAGATTGAAAACTCACTCTATCGCCGGGAAGAAGTAGAAATCGTAGAAATATGCCCAGTTTGTTATTTTTTACGTAGAGTTTGTACTTTCACGAAGAGAACAAGGTATTTGTGAAGAAAATTCATGGATAAATAACGAAGTAAATGACCAAATATGTGAAAGTAACGAAATTCAACTTTTTCTCAATATTTTTATTTTTTTCCTTATTTAATAAATAATTAAATATCTTCTCGAGCTTAAATATCTTCTAAATAGCTTCTAACTCGAGATATGGTCCAAATAGTCAAACTACCTCCGAGAAAATCCAAACAAAAATTAAAAAATTCATATCCCGAAAACGTATCCATAAAAAATTTTTATTTAATTGCGATTTTCGAGTTTAGCGGACCAAAGTACATAAGAAACATATAGCGGCATCCAGTGTGCAGAATTTTTTTTTCAATTTGCAAAAAATTGTAATAGGTCTAGAATATGTTTCGATAATCTCAATGATGGTATAATTCTTCCATTTTAGACAGACTGTCGTGTAAGGTATGGTAGAAACCGGCAAATAATAATTCTACATGAGAAAATGAATCGAAAATAGCGAATAAAGTTTGTTCACAGTGGCTATGTTCGATGGATTTCATATTTCCAAATTTTAATATCAAACTGTAGTCCCTTATTTTTCTTTTTTTTAAATCTTTTTTCGAAGTAATGCAATATGTCAGAATGGCTCTTCGAATTCGAAAAATATAAAACAAAATCAATTTCCTCGAAAATAAATTCTAGTGTGGAAAAATGTTGTTCTTTATTTTCAATGGGAACGGAACTATCGCTTTACGCTTCTGAACATAGTGTACAAATGAAAATAATCAAATTGCCGGATAAACTTCTTGTGCAACGATCTTCAAGCGTATCCCACCATACGGTACTCGTAAACTACTCTCGGAAAGCGTACAACCGCGTAGGGTCATAAATTCCGCAAACCAACAACAAGGTGGCAGCAGTTCATCAGAAAAAGAAGGCCCTTCCAACTTTGCATTTTGCTCACGCTCTTAGCCAACGTGGCGTCGCGGAAATAGCATCGCGGACGAAAACGCGGGATGTCGAGAGGGGAATGGGGAAAAACGGGGGGCGGAAACAGCCCAGGAGAAGACTGATTATTCCGAATGCAGAAGAGTTCGTCTGTGCTGCCGAGCCACTCCATCATTTTGACGGCCGCGAATCCCTCTCGTAATATTGTCCAATGAACGCGCTCCTTTATTCCGAACGAACGGGGTACCAGTATTGAAAGCACAGCGAGTGACAGAGTGAGTTACTAGGGAAGTGGGTGAGTAAATGAATGAGCGAGAGATGGTGTTACTGATTTAGCGAGTTACCGAGTGAGTGAATGAGCGAGTAAGATGATGAGGGAGTTAGTAGGAAAATGGGCGAATGAGTGAACGTATGAGAGAGGGAGTTAGGTGAGACAGCGAACTGGTGGAATATCGAGTAAGTAAATAAGTAAGTAAAATAATGAATGTGTGAGATAATAGGAAAGTAGGAGAATGAGTTAGTGAATGAGTGAGAGAAGGGATTAGTAAATTATAGAGACACCGAGTGAGTAAGATAGTGACCGAGTGAGTGGGTTAGTAGAAAAATATGTAAGTATGTGCATGTATGAAAGAGGGAGTTACTAGAATACTAAGTAAATTAGCAAGTAAGATAGTGGTGAGCTAGTTATTGGGAAAATGAATGAGTGGATGAGTGACAGAGAGGGTTAGTGAGATACTGAGTGAGTGAATAAGCAAGTAAAATACTGAATGAGTGGATGAATGCGGGAAAGTGTTAGTGAGTTAGCAAGATACAGAGCAAGTCTGTGAGTTAACGGGAAAGTGAGTGAATGGATAAGTGTGAGAGAGGGTTAGTGGATTAACGAGATACTGAATCAGTGAATAAGATAGTAAGTTAGTAGGAAGGAAAGTGAGAGAAGTGAATTAATGAATGAGTGCGAAAGAGGGTTAGTGAGTTAGCGAGATACTGAGTGAGTTAGTGTGAGAGAGGGTTAGTGGGTTAACGAGATACTAAATCAGTGAATAAGATAGTAAGTTAGTAGGAAGGAAAGTGAGAGAAGTGAATTAGTGAATGAGTGCGAAAGAGGGGTAGTGAGTTATCAAGATACTGAGTGAGTTAGTGAGAAAGTGACTAAGTAAATGAGACCGAGAGAGAGAAAGAGAAAGATTTAATGAGTGAGTGAGTAACTGAAAGAGAGGGAATTAGTGAGTAAGTGAATGAGAGTGACAGAGAGGGAAACTGATCTTCAGAAACCACGCTGGTAATGGAATCTAGGAATTCACCGGCGGCTTCTGGCTGAGAGGGGAAAAAACCAGGCTGCCGGTGGGAGTTTCGGGTGATTGAAATCGATGGTTCACCGATCGACCTCCAGGGATACGAATCTTCGTTCGTGAGATAAGGTTTTTTGGGATCTAGCTCTCGAGTCACTACTGCTTGCGGATTCCGCCGGATTCCTGTGTTATGCAATTCACAAGTTCCACTGCTGTGGAATCTATATTTTTTTAAATTTCTCATTTAATACTTCATTTTTTTTCCTTCTTCTATAATTAAATTACGGAAGTTTTCTTTGCTTCTCGCTGAAAAAATTTCCAATTCTTCACTCGTGGTTCCTAATTTTGCTCTCCCTAAAAAAAAAAAAAAAAAAAGAAAAAAGAAATGTACAATTCTCCGGTCCGCAAACAGAAACAAACATCCCTTCACTTTCAACGTAATCTATCACCTCCTTCCTCCCGCCCGCTCCGTTTCTCATTCAGTACCAAATAAATCACCATGAATCAAATATTAGGATGCACTCTACCCCCAAAAACAAATTCCCCACTAGCGTGCGAATTTTTCATCAAGCAGCATCGAAATTTCCAACTGCGATTCTTCTTCGATCCCGTGTGCAACGTGTGCAGAATGCTCGGCTCGTTTCCCAAACAAATCGCAGAACGGTGTGTGTGTGTGTGTGTGTGTGTTCCTCGAGGCAGGCCATACAAACGCAATTCACTACGAACTCTCCCTTTTCTTTCTTACTTACTCACTTACTTTCTTTCTCTGTTTCCGTCTTCGTAGCCTGTTAATTCTTAATTCCTTCATTTTCTTTCGCGGCAACGGCCATTTCCTCGCTGGCGGAAACAGTCGTTTAAATATTTCGGATCCGGCGGGTAAACAGGAAACGCACGAATTCGTGCCGGGGAAATTGAACGGGGATTTGAACCGCGTTTCACCTCTTTTACATCTCTGGCTTTTCATCTTTTTTCTTTCTCGCTTTCTTTCTTTTCATTTAGCTTTCTCCGAATTGATTTCGAAGTTCTCTCAAATTGGAAACGTTCAATTCGAAAGCCACAATCGAATGGTCTTTCTTTCTTTTTCTTCTGTAGCATTTTGGAGAATGTTTTCTGGATATTTGGAAACTTCGATGTGTCGCACGATGTGACGATATTAGATTAGGTTTTTCATGGCATGTTTTAGTTTTATTACTCGAAGAATGTTAGGTTCCGTTAAAAATAGTAGGAGAAACTGGGGCAAAGTGAAACTATTGTTTTAAATATGCTACTACTAATACCTGTTCTAGTAAGTTGTGAGACTGCTTGTTGATGAAGTAAAGTGTTTCGTGTTTTCATTGAAAATTCGAAAATTTTTTAAATAGGAAATTAGATGAAGCAGTGTATTATTTACATAGATGTTGTTGTTTTAGCCTGTCATAAACCATTTTTAATTCAACATATATTAAGAACCATTCTAATCTACTTATTTTGTATGAAATTCACATATTTCTCTTCTATTGAACGTGAAAATAAAGTAAAAAAGGAGTAAAGTGAAACTTTCAATCTCTTTAATTTTAGTATAATTTCGAACATATATAAACAAAATTAAGTAGAGTAACTGTAAAGCAACGTAACAAATTGTTTTGTATTTTTCTCTTATTTTACCTTATTTTTAACCAGTTATTTCCTATTTTTGTGTATTTTGTCTGTATTTAAACTTCATTTCAATCCTGAATATTCTGAAATCTTTCTTGATCTTGAATAATTGAAATTTTTCTTTCAATTTTTTCACGAACAAGTTGTGACATATATTTTGTAAGATCGTATTCAATTGAAGCACTTGATTTTTCTTTACCCTTGCGTGGTGAAAAAATTTTGGAAGATACTTGGAACAAATATTTGATCAAATTCTAATGTTTCTGTACATTCTGAATTTCAGACGACAAAAGTGTGTAATACACTATGATAAAATGTTACGATTCTAATATTTTATGATGTTTTGTGTGTTACTAAGCCTTAAAATTACGCCTAATTCTCTTATATATAAAAAAAACATTAATATAAAAAATACAAGTGCCAGATTTCAATGATCTTGAATTTTCAAATTATTATTCAGGCTGCATTTGATTTCAATTTTTTATATTTTCACTTTCACAGTTTCATAGCTTAGGAAGTCTAAATCTTAACTTAGATTCTGACAAGTAATCTGGAAATTTAGAAATTAACCCCGAATTTAATAAGCAATTTAACTACAGTCATCTTTTTTAAACTTTTCAATTGTTTCTCCATCAATTAGCAACAGTATTTCGTTAAGCAAAGTGTTAAAGAAATGGCTACTGGCTATTACGAAAATGAACGAGCAAATTGATCGAAATACCAAAGATCTGGCCCTGGAACAAATCTCTCTCTGATTCTCCTTAAAAATCGACCAGTCGATGGTGAACACCACAGACATTGTTATTTATCGTCGCACCTTGTATTATTCGGTTCGTTCCATTTCGAAAGAACCACATCCCGCGGGCTGCGCTCCACCTATGTATATTTAACCGGACGACGGGCTTTGGGAGGGTTGCACTCGCTGCGTTGAAACGCGTTCCGCGAATGTGGATCATGAGGTCACTCGACGAGCTTCTCGTTTCTCCCTTTTGCCTCTCTTCTTCTCTTTCTCTCTTTTTCTCTTTTTTCTCTATTTTCTCCCTTTTTCTTTTCCCCTTTCGCTCTCTTTTATTTCTCTCTTTGCTCTCTATTTTTCCCATTCTCTCTCTCTTTCTCTCCCCCTCACTTTCTATTTCTATTTTTCCTCTCGTCTCTCTTTCTGCTTCCTCTCTTCTCTCTCTCACTCTCTCTGGTTACTCTCTCACTGTCTCAACTTACTCTCTCTCTCTCTCTCCTCTCTCACTCTCTCTGCTTACTCTCTCTCTCCTCTTTCACTCTCTCTGCTTACTCTCTCTTCTCTCTCACTCTCTCTGCTTACTCTCTCTTCTCTTTCACTCTCTCTGCTTACTCTCTCTTCTCTTTCACTCTCTCTGCTTACATTCTCTCTCTTCTCTCTCACTCTCTCTGCTTACATTCTCTATTCTCTCTCATTCTCTCTGCTTTTTCTCTGTTCCCTCTTTCTCTCTCTCTCTCTCTGCTTCGTTATGCGGGGAATAATATATTACTGGCTGATTTCGCGAGCTCTTTTTTTTCTATTTTTTCCCCATTTTTTTCACAAACTGATGTTACCGTGTATCTGGGTTGTATTTTTTCCTTTCTTCTTTTTATTTTGTAGGTGTCGGTTTTAAGCGTGCTGCTGGGTAAGCGTGATTTTGTCAAATGATTTCTGTTACCTTTTGACGAATGGAGATTACAGAGTGTAGTTTTTAATTTTGTTTTCATTCGCGAAATGAACTGTTGGGTTTAAAAATATTTCGTGGACATTTAGGGATAAAAAGAGATGGCATTGAGATAATTTCAAGATCGATTTTTTGAGAGTATCTTTGAACATAGTATACATTTTTTTCTGAGGAAAAGTGTATAGTTATCATTACTTGGCAGCAAATATTTGCCATAAAATATATTTTACCATTTTTCTGGCAACTTGTGAATACTTCGTGAATATTTCGATTTGTGTAGTTGTACTGATTATGTGACTTCAATTGGAAGGAATTAATTTCTACACCTAATATATCCAATATAATCATACTACAATAAACAATGAAAGCATTCAAAAAATAAAAAAAAATGTAACCAATTCCAACGAACAATTTGAAAAAGAAAAAGACTAAAAACCAAAAGAAAGCAAGAAAAAAATGCTCAATTTAATAATCAATTTAATTTGTCTCTTGTTGTTTGTAATTATCAATATTTCGTCTGTTAGTTGTCTACATTATTTTGCATACAAATGAGTAAATTACATATCTTCGATTGTCGAGAGCATAATCGAAAAATCCTCGACCTCACCATCACCTGAACATTTCAAGCATCGTTTCCCTTTCAGGTTAAAATTAATATCGATCAGCGTGCCTCGAATCAACCAGATCAATTGTTGGTGAACGTAGGAATCGAATGGATAAAAATCAGATTCCTGATGAAATGGTGATTCGAGTTAATGCTCGAAGCATGAATAGCTCGTATCGATGATCCTCCTTCCTCCTCCTCCTCTTCTCCCTTCGTCCCTCCGTTCTAATTGAATTCCGTGCAGCAGAAGTAAATTGGCGACCAAATAGGAAAACACGCGATAATTGTAGCCAGGAGTTTATTGTCCTTCGTGATACTTTCATTTTATTACTTCTTGAGGAATTCAACGTACTATAATGGTTGGTTAAAATTATTTTGTGTTGTCACAGGAATTTTTTACTTTCTTTCTTAATCACACTTTTTTCGGAAATCGATTCGATGCTTTCCACGTGAAAAAAGTCCACTCTTTTACGATTTTCTGTGTTTTTATGAAATTATATTGTTGACCGTATTTTGAAATTTTTCGTATATTTTTATCATGTATCTTTTTTTTTTTTGGATTAATTTATTCTGCGTAATTTTGACTGTTTATGTTGATACGTATATGTACGTTTAATTTTTTTTTTTTTAATTCCAATATTTGTAATAGAAAAAATATAGAAGTATAGTGAATATAATTTTCTGATAGAAAAGCAATTTAAAATTGCTGTCGAATTAAAATGATTAATCCTTTGCACTACATAGGCATTGATATGACGATGTTTATGACATGAACTATTATTTCACACAAGTTTGATTTATATTAGAATAAAAAAAAGTGATAAAATGAATAAAAATATATGAATTCGTTAATATGTATCATTTTGCCGTTTTCAAAAGTTCCATTGCAAAAATGTGCTGAAGTAGATGATCGATCATATAAAGAAAAAATTCTCGGAATGCAAAAGGGTGAAAATATAATTACGTAAAAAATTAGATAATTTTTTTCTAATTTTAGAAAAATTGTTCCTGAGGAGATGAACGTGAATAATATTGTCAGATTTACATTGTATTAAGTAACACGGGGGTCAATTTTCCTTCTAATTATTAACGAGAAATTAAATCACTATAATAAATATTAATGTTTTTAATTTTAGCAGACGTAGATCGCTTTTCAATCGTATTTTCTAACTTTCCGTGTATTTTTGTCATTTAGCTATTTAGAATTAACTTATTCTGCTCACACTTGGCTGTTCACGTTAAATTGAATAATATTGTCAAATTTACATTATATTAAATAACATGAGGATCAATTTTTCTTCTAATATATAACAATAAATTACATATCCTATAATAAACATAAAATGCATTTAATTTTTCTAATAATTGGAATCGCAGATACTTTTTCAATAACTTTCTTCGTTCCTTCAGGAGAAATTTAATGTTCCAATAAATTAGTTTAGGTTAGCTTGAAATGAATAATATTATCGAATATACATTGTATTAAATAGCACAAAGAATAACTTCCCTTCTAATTTTTAATGAGAAATTAAATACACTCTAGTAATCACAAAGTATTTATAATTTTTCTAATAATTACAATCACAGATTCTTTTCTAGCAACTTTCTTCATTCCCTCGAAACAAATTAAATGCTCAAATAAATTAGTTTAGGCTACATTAGCTTGAGTTACGTTAAATTAGATCAGACGAAGCTCTTCTTGGATTCTTTACTTTTTCAATTATTCATTATAGTAATTTCAATTGGCAAAATTCAGAAAACCTGCAAGCCTTTAACTTCCTTCTTGAAATAGCATTCCGATACTTTACAAATGCAAAAAGAAGAAACAGAAAAACGTAACAAGAGCTCAAAGGAAATGAAACTCGAAGAGGAAATGTTGGTAAGAATAAAAATAATCGTTTTCCCTGGAAAATTAAGTTCCATTCGAAGAGCATAAATCTCATTCGCTATGTATCGTATCGTATTCTCAATTCCCTCTCTTTACACAATATTTCCTGAGTTCTTGAAGTGGTTGGTAGATACGGCAGTGTCTCTGCATTTTTCAAATTTGATCTTTATTCACGTTCCCGAGTTGCCTCGACTCTCGTATCCCTCTTACGCTTTTCCATATCTCGACGTTTGCGGAATCTGCTATTTTTACGTGTTCCCTTATTTTCCAAATCCTCGATCTCTCCTAGTTTCCCTGTTGGATATGTTTGCTGCGTGTTCTTCTAGACCTTCTTTTCTTGCTGATCCCGCGGGGTTTTATTACGGTTTTCGAATCGATTTGCATTTCTGATTCTGTTTGATGTAACGTGCATAAATGAAACGTCTACAGCTATTTATTAGTATTATTTCAGGAGCTTCGAATAACAAGTAAATAGAAATCTTTGAAAAATAGTAAATTTTATGTTTTTGAATGTCCTTTTTCATGACATAAAATTTCTGTTTTATGCGTGAAATTGCAAAGCTGCAGAAATTTTACTGTTTGCCTCTCAGATATCTAAAAGAAAAGAAAAAATTACTTAAAAATTGCTGACGAAGAACAGAAATTTTCCTAACAAAATCATTGTAACCTATGTAAATTTTTTTTTTATTCGAGATTTCTTACACCTTTGCACAGTTGTTGTGTAATGTATAGCATATATTTCTGTAACTTGACATGTAGTCATTTCTTGAGATTTAATATTTATCACAAGTTCTTTCATTTTTGCTAGACACCATGATCATTGATTGATCTTTTTTTTTTATACACGTACGAACCATTTCTACATAAATAATTATCATATTTGTGACGATGGAAACACTCGAACAAAAAAAGGGAGCAATAGAATTCAACCTAAATGACGTGATCCAATTAGCCGCGTATACATATCCATCCGTAAATTTTCTAACACTTCGTACATTTAGATCAAGAGTAAATTCACAAAACACTTACAAAATGAAACTAAGATATGTTAATTAGTTAATTTTTTATATTACAGAGGATTGTGTCTTTGTAAGATAATACTATGTATAATAATAACAAGTATATACTTATAAGATTTTACGAGTACAGCCTGAAATTAAGACTGAACAATGTTAATAAAAGCATTGAAACAGTTTCCCATTATTCAGCTATTTGCAGTTGCTATGTTACATGTAAAAACGTGGAAAGTCTCTAAAAATCTCTAAAAAGGAAGAAAAAAGAAAAGAATATCTCTTGAATGATTTCCATACCTTTTCAATTGAGAAGGAGAAGTAGAAGGGCGAAACCGTATCAGTGGCAACAAGTAGCCGGAAGGTTATGGTAATGTTCTCAGTTCGAGCACTTACGGTTAGTTCAGGGACGAACTATCAGAAGGGGATGGAAACTACCCCTTAGAGTAGTTATTTCGCCTGTTGAAAGCTACACCAGCCAAGTGCATAGTCGAAGTAACGATCTCTCTCTCTCTCTCTCTCTTTCTTCTCTTTCACTCTCTCTGCTTTTTCTCTCTCTCTCTCTCTCTCTCGCTCCGCCACAGAGGCAATCTTGCTTGTAGAAACTTCTTGGATTATTACTTCGAGTTGTACGCTCGCGAGACTCCGACTTCCATATTTTTCCATCGCGACTCTTGAACCTTGTGAACCATCGTACGTCTCGGTAGTTCATCGATCTTTCGCATTGAAATGAAAATTAGGATTTTGCCTCGTGCATGTGAAATTGGATGGATATTAGGTTAGAATTTGTGAAGAGTTCGAAATATATATATATATATATATATATATATATATATATATATATATATATATATATATATTTTTTTTTTTTTTTTTTTTTTTTTTTTTTTTTTTGAGAATGCAACTTTTAGGTTGAACTGAATATTTAGCAGTTCTGAAATAATTTGTTATTTAATACAAATCTTTTTACTTATTTTCTGGCAAATGGAGTAAAAATTCTATTAAGTTTATTTCATTTTTTCTTATTTTATTTTATTTTATTTTATTTTATTTTCAATAAATACTTGTAATTTTATTTTTCTTCTTCAAAACAATAAATTAGAGATCTTAGCACCTTATGAATGTAAATATTTTTTTAGAAATTTGTTTTGATAGCAAAGAGATGCAGAAATGTGAGATTAAACTCAAAATACCTTTCATCATGCGTAGATCTTTAGAGAGTGCAACTATTATTTTGCACTTTGCATACATTTTACATACATCAGTTAAATAACATATATTTTTCACGTTTCGTCAAATCTGTTCCATTATATCTGTTCGTGAATCATTAGACTGCGGATTTTTATGCAAATTCATATTTTTGAGAATATAGTAAAAATAAAAAAAGGTGAAATTTCTGCAGAAAATTATTTCACCTACTATACATTATGAAAAGTGTTAGTTTTTCTTCTTAGTTTTTAAGCCTTTACAAAATCAATCTTACTTCCTTGATACACGGAGATGCCGTTTCTCCTTCATCTGTTTATATGAGAAAGGAGATAACGCACCCCTCTTAATGAGGTCATCGGTGCCTCATGTCACAGGCTCTGCGTGCCTAGAAAAGTTAGTCCTTTCGAGCATTTCAAAACGAGAAGATCACTTCCGATGCGTGTAAAATAAAATATCCATATATAGAACATAAAAGAGTGTTTAATAAAAAACCCATTTCCCAATAAAAAGCACACAAAATTTATACATTTTTTCATATTTCTTGCATTTCGTACAATTTTCCTATTAATGTATAAATACCCTTAATTTACTCTTAAAGACTCTGATCCCATAAAAACATTCGTCTTATGAAAATAACAGCATACAAAGATGACGCTAAAACGCAAGAAAGAATTGAAAATAATTGAAATGATCTAAGAAACATGTTGAAATAAAATTAAAACACAAAAATATCGTCATGACAGAAGGAAATTAAAAATACACCTTCGAGCAATATTTCGAACAAACACTTTCAATAAGGAAATAAACTCGCAGAAACGCCAATGTCACAGAAGGATCAATTTTAATTACGCCAGCGTAGTTTTCCGTAGCATACAAAGGTGTTTACGAACTGGTGTACCGTAACAGAGTTGCTTTCATAACGTTCACGGTGAATCGAACGATTCTGGCGATCGTTTTCCGAGATTGCAGACCCGAAACACAGAGGCCACCTGAATGGAAGTTTAACGTATTATTGTTGTTCGATACAATGGACGTGTCCGTTTGTTGTCGAGTCGCTCTTGTAAATCGTGCTTAATGATAGATGAACACGGGATACATCGGTGTGGAATTGCCCGCAGGAATTGCCAGGAATTTCAAATTTGTAATAACGACGAGAACTTTTTTTTATCTCGGTTTTCCCCAGCAATTCCCTGGAAATCTCTACTTCTACCAACATTTCTGAAACACTCAATGTGTTTTGATATATTTTCTTTATATATATAATAAATTGTAAAATTATCGAATCCGCAAAATTGAGAAATGTGAAAAGTTTGCCATTTTTCAACTGGTATAACTGTGTTAGAATTGTAGGTTTAATTAGAGAATTACTGATATGTGTTTTAGGTTTACAAGAAATTACAGAAACAAATGCTATTATTTTCTAGCAACTTTTCCCCACTTTTATTAATAGAACGATATGAAAATATGTTCGAATTTGAATGTTAACAATATAGGATTAAATTGTTTCTATTGTCTCTAATAAATCGATTTCTTGAAAGAAAAATGCGGTTTCGCTCAAGAAACGCCCGTAAACCTAGTGTTAGTATAAACTTTTAAAATTGTAGAATTTCCGAAACTGAAAAATGTGAAAAGTTGGCAATTTTTAAATTGGTATAATTGTGTCAGAATTGTAGGTTCAATTAGAGAATTATTGGAATGGAAAAGTTATCTTCCGGATAATAAGAAACTAGGAAAACTTAAAATATTCATGCACAGATCTATTTTTTTATGATATTTGGAATAATTTAGAGCTATGCACACTTTAAGAATATTCTAAGTGCAATATTTTTCAGTGATCTTGAATTTTCAAATTTCATTGTACATTGTGTTTTGAATTTCAGACTTCGTATTTTCACTTGCTCAATTATACAGAAAACTTGAAATTTAGGTTGAGGAATAAATATCAGAATTCTTTTCGACACTAGTACATTTTTATCATAATCTCAAATTCTTAAATTGATTGCAATAATATACTCGATTGTAGAATAAACTCTGTATTTCCATTCGTATTGAATAAAAATTATGTGATTAAGTAGAACTTCAATATTAAACATTTTGTAGAATCAATATATTAAAGATGATTTTTTATTTCCATACGTTTATCAATTTTTTTCATCGCATCAATGTTTTTCACTATTTTCAGAAATAGTCGCCAATTACTATGTTCCAAACTAAACTTGTTTCATTCACTTCACTAAAATGTAAACTGTTATTTATTATATCCAGCAAATGTCATATCAGAATCTAAATTTATTCTAAAACTATTGTTGAAATTTTCTCAACAAAACTCATTATTAATGCAAATATATATATTATTATATTACCGTGATTACTAATAATTAGACTGCAAATTTTTATGCAAATTTACAGTTTTCAGGTTGAACATCGAAATTCTATTCGATACTGCTACATTCTTCCAAATTCTCAAATCAACTACAATAACATATTCAGTTACAAAATAAATTCTGCGTTTCTTTTCATATTTAATAAAAATTATCACAATGAAAGAAGCTTGCGTTATATACGCATACGGATATATTTCATATTTTATTTATCATATTTGAAAGGCAATTTAGCTCGAATTATCGTGACATTTTAACTTGTTCAATTTTCCTCGGAACTTCTCAAACCCTTTCCTCCGCGAATCGGCTGTATCCCGTTAAAATTCTCGCTGATTTAAAAATTCCACGTTTTCCCCTTTTGTTTATTTAGCACCTTCACCGCAGGCATTTCACTAAACTTACCACACTTCTTCCTTGAAACAAATCTTTTCTCTCTTCCCAGTTTTCTTTTTCCTTCGAGCCTCACGACTTCTTCGCCCGGGCTGTTTCGCCATTTCTTTCACCGGCCGCGGTTTTCTTCCTATCCCGCGCCTCTCTGCAGAAATTAAGGTACAAGTTTAATTGAGCCTCTCCAACGGAGCAGCTGGCGACTTTATTATCGACATTCAGTATAATTAAACCATCTGCATCTTTTTAAGCGGCGAGAGGAAGAAAAAATAGAAAAAAGGAGAAAGAAATGGGTGTTCCTTTTGAAGCTTCCTTAAAAGAAGCGAAAACCTCCCTTCTCTCTCTCTCTTTCTCTTTCTCTTTCTCTCTCATTCTCTCTCACCCTCAATCGTCTTCTTTTCGCCAAGTTTCTTTTCTAAAGTTCGCCCAGCTCTGAGGAAAAATGACACGGACCCCGTGTTTTTTAAGGCTGTGTTTGCTTGGGAACGAGAATTCATGCAACTCTGTTTGGGAAAATTAGGGTCGAAAGGTGGGGTGGGGTTTCTTTCTTTTCGGGGTTAAGTTCACAGAATTTTGCTGCATTGTTAGTACGTTTAGATGTCTGAGTTTATAGAATTTTGTCAAATGCAAATTACCATAGAATTGTAATTTTTAATTCAGTGCGAAATGGTGTTTAACCATTTTAGCATCGAACAACGATATGTCATTTCCATTGTGCTAGAAGCATGAGTTGTGGGAATTAACAAATGAACAGGAAAGGTAACGAAATAATTCTAGTATTATTTCTAATAAATGATGTTATATTTTTGAAAATTTTTTTATTTTTCATGTATCAATTTTTATATCATATTCAAGTGTAACTGTGAGATAAATTTTGCAAAATTTTTCGACAAATATCAAGATACTTTGGTATTTCGTTATTTCATTATCGTTTAGGTTTGCCTTTATTTCTTAACATGTCCATTTTTAAATTTCGTAATTGTCATTTAAAGCTGAATTGTTTTTTCTGTAACATTATCAGACTACAACAGTTTGACTCGGCATTGGAAGGGTTAATAGCAAGCGTAAATTATAGGTGCCAGGACAAATATAAACAGTGTAGGTTGGACTGCTTTCTTTCTTTTTTAGTTCTGAATTAACCCATTAAGTCGAAAGTTGACAGATAAGGCAATTTCTTTGCATATAATTATTTATTACTTATAAAAGTGTAAAAGAAAAAATATAATTGCTATTGACAAATTTTTTGATTCTGGCTAGGTTTTTTATAATGAAATGTATTTATGCAACTTTCAGACTACAAGGTATTGCTATTAAATTGCTCAGAAATATAAAAAAAATGCATTATAATACTAGACACTACACGTGATCAAGTATTACATAAATGTGATTGCACAAAGTGATGCATAAAAATGTTTCCATAATTTAAGATAAAGATGAGCCTATTTTAATGTTATAAATGTTTCAATTTCTTTGAACTTTAGAATATTGTAGAATTTAGATGAAAACAGAAATAGTGACAGAAAAATATTAAGCAATTATTTGAAACTTTCGTTTATAATTGCAACATGAGAAAACAGAAATTATTAATGAAAATTTGCTGAATAAAATTGAGAGTGAAGTGTTGCGTTAGCGTACCTTTGGGAATTAATAGATTAACTGTGTTTAAATTATTATGAGATACTTGTTGATTTAGTTTGTTGATTTTTACTGAAGAATTGAGAAATGTAACTTAACCTTTAATTGATTATCATCATGTAAATTTTGTGCAGAAACGGTGATGTATATAGTAAGTAATACGTAAAGAACAAAATTCTGTGGAAATTTCTTGGAAGTCGACGTAAATTGAACTTAAACATTTATTTCTGTTCAATAATATGTTAAAAAACACGTGTTTTCAGTAAGTTACAATAATTCATAATAGTAACCATAATTACATTCGAGTTTTAACCTTCTGTTACCTGATTTTTCTGCGTTTATGAGAAGAAAACTTATAGTTGATAAAAATTTTACATGTTGAAAGATGTTTCAAAATAAGAATTACTAATTAACATGAAAAAATCGAGTGGTAATAATGTAACAATACAACGATGCAATAGCATAGCATTAAACAAATAAAATGTAATGTAAAAAATATAGATAAATGGATATGTAATTTGAATACTTAAAAAAATATTAAAATGTTTTCAAGGATTATTATTCATTATTAAAATACTAATTGGAAAAATAAGTGAAACAAAATAAATTCATAAACATGTGGAATTTTTTCTGCTTAAAATAACGCTTATAATTCTCAAAAATTTCATTGCAAAACTTGTGATGGAGTTGGTAATCGATCGTGATAAGAAGAATACTCGAAATGCAAAATATTAAATTTAAAAATTAAAAAGTATTAAATTCACGAAGAATTCTGTTCATTCTAAAAAGTGTGGTAATAATTTATGCAATAATTGATAAACAGAGTAGATTCGTTAATTTGTTCGTTTAATTATATTAATAGAAAATTGTTTTTTCTTTATCCAATGAAAAATTACTTTTCACTGCAACGCACTGCCTTAAATTTGTGGAACTTTTTCAATTTACCTTGCAAAGTTGTCTTTTATCAATCAGATCTGCATTTCCACCTCGGTTCGACACGTGCATTTTAATCGAAAGTCAATTTCATCAAGCGTCCCCAAGTTTATTTGTCAAGATACGGTGTACAAGCCTGCAGGAAATTAAATCTTGACTTTTACAAGTTTCTAATACTTTTCCATTTAACTCGCCAGGTGATTCTTGCTATTTCGTGTGTCTGACGAGCATAGTAGCCAAAAGGCATGCTTTACCGCGAAATCAGAAACTAAGATAACTGGAAATTACTCTGCGTGTTGTAACACATACGTTTCAGCATCAAAAACACGCGTAACTGCGTTTCCTTCGTAAACTGTTGTCGTTGTAATTGCATCTCGAATATACTCTCATTTTATTTCTAACTGGATCATCCACTCATCTTGTGTTTCGATCGTTGCTCTTGATAGTTAATCATTTTCTATTCTGTTTGCATTAATTCTGCGTTTAACACTTTATCGACCGGCTCGCTTATTCTTACAGCTCTAAAAATTTGCAATCAAAATTCGTGAGAGTGTTTACTGTATCGTTGGCATTCTATTATTATAGGGTAATCAATTAATTTGTTGTGGTGGCAGCAAGAAACCGATTAATAGGCTTCCGGTCGATAAGCGTTGGTAGCAAAATGCCGATTAATAGGCTTCCGGTCGGAAAAGTGATAACTAAGCTGTTGAAACCTGGTATTTTGATTGGTTTTTTTATTTCAGTTGATGAGTGAATGATTTATTCTGCCATTTAATTTTTTAGAGCTTGAGGGATAGATCTACAGGTTAAGTTTCTAGCAAGAAAGATTTCAGTGTCATTTGGAAGGCTTCCGTTCCGTGAAATTTAGATTTTCTTTCTTCTTTTTTATTTTTTTTTTATTTTTTGAAAGAATTTTTTAGTTTGTAGTTAATAGAATATCTTTCTCAGTGTTTTGCGAATATTGCGGTTTATTATAAGTTTCTGGGTTTTGCAAAATTACAGTTTTATTGTACTTTTTATGAAGAGAATATTTATAAGACCTTAATTTTAGTCTTTACAATATTCTCCTTGTTTTAAAAATGTTATGAGTTGTTACAGAATTATTTCTTGGGTTAATTGTTTGTTTGTTGTCAATATGATATTCGACACACGAGGAACAGTAAATATTGTATTAATATTATAGGTCGTATGAAATTCAGTACACAATAATTGAAACTGTATTAAACGATGTTGACACGAAACATGGCATGAAACTGGCCAGTAATCGCTTTTTACGAGAGCGGAATAAAACTAGGACTTCCTTCAGATATTTTCTTTACTGAACTTTCTTTTATCTTTTGTACAACTTTTTTCACGCGTCATTTGTGTGCTTTTAATGCCTATAACGGATAAAGCGATTCTCTTATAAAATAATAAATTGAGACAAATAGTTATAACAATTATAAAAATTTTGAAAAATTCTAAATGGACAAATTTTGAATGAACAAATGGAAGAAGTTTATTATTCCTAATAATAGCAAGCAGACGTGCAAGAAGTGAATGCTGTTATCCAAAGGAAAATGACAGAAGCCCAGAAGGCTCGAGTTTCCAAGAGAGAGACACTCACATTAGAGTTTTATTAGTTAATTTTATTTTATCTGTTTTACGACACACTCAATTTCTCGTAATTTCATATCCACATTCGACATAAAAATACTTCGACACGTCCAAGCTACTCTATACTCGGTGGTCATTTTAATTTTACACGAATGGTCCGACGTGACCAGCGGAGGCACCATAAATGCCTCAGACTTCAAAACTACCGGAAACTCTCCCTCTCCGCCGGAAGGAAGTTCACGTGAACTTCGTCGAGTCGAATTATCCACGCACGTCTGTTTTATTTACTTCAGAGGCTCAAGTGACGGTAATAAAAGAGGCTTTTTTTTTGTATATTTTAATACTTATTGTTATTCATCTATTGGGATATTCTTTAATAATTCAGAATCGTTAATTAAAATCATTTGTTGTTGATATTACATTTACATTGTTATACTGTAATGTGAATTAAAATATGTATAATATACGAATATTGCGTTTAATTTTAATATTGAAATTGGAATATTATATTGGAATGAAATTTAAGGATATTACACTTTTCATTTTTTTTTTTTTTTTTTTATATCGTTCATTTCTATGCATAGAAAGAAAATTAACGAAGGTAATATTAATTTGTTGGGTAAAAGGTTTGAAGTAGTAAATGTAGCAGACATTTTTCATATTTAATAAATAGAACAACGATTTCAGAAAGCAAACACCAAGATTAAAATAATGAAATAAATATTTACTAAATAATTAGTAATAAATTCACAGAAAATTCCTTGATAAGTAATTCTAATTTTTTTTTATACTTTGTAATATATTAATAACATTAATTCACGAGAAGCAATTTAAAAACCCCTTTTATGTTAATATTTATATTTTAGATTTAATAATATATTAATTACATTATTAAATTCTAAAATAGTCCTAAATAAATACTCACTGAATAATTCCTAATAACTTGCGAAGCAATTATTGACAGATTCGCCAATGATTCCACAATAAGTAACTTCAAAATCACTTTTCTGTTTGTAATACTTTTTATTTATATTTTACAGTATATTGATAACATTACTAAATTCTGAATAAATCCTAAATAATTACTAATAATTTGCAAATCAATCATGAACAGGTTGGTAAAAAATTTCACAATGAGCAATTCTAAAATCCCTTTTATGTTAATATTTTTTTCATTAATTTTACAACATATTAATAAAATTAATCCATGATAAGCAATTCTAAATTCGCTTTTATATCAACAGTATTAATTTTTTATATTTTATCATATATTAATGACATTACTAAGTTCCTTGAAAAACACTGAAACGTGTTTCTATTTTCGAATCATCCTTCATCAATCTCGCTAATTGTAATCGCCGCTTAATTACTGTCACGGGAAGTGAGAATATTATTAAACATAAACGAATCGATCTGCAAGAGGCAAAAACTAGGGAAATCGTCGTTTATCTTTCGCCTGGAGGCAACGAAGAATCGATCGATTAAATACAGGGGTGGAATCGATCAGCGAGAGCAAAGTGGCCGATTGAATTTCAATATTAATCGGGACTGTTAGCGCGTGGACGCTCCTGTTCGAGCTATTAAATATGCAACAGGCAAAAATTGGCCTTGCCAGGGGAAACAATGCCGTTAATGTCTATGTTGGCCTCTGTTTTTTGCATTCTTCGTTTGCGCCGTGGGCTGGATCGTATAATTGGAATGGTCTACTGGATCGAAGATTCAAGTTTTAATTACGATCCAAAAAAAAAATTCCTATCGTTAGAAACACAAGAAAATTTCAATTCATAATCACTATTCTGTTAATTTTCGTGAGATTTCGCTACAAATGGAAAATTAAAGAAGTTGTTTGACGTGAAATATGAAAATATATTTATTTTCTTTTTCCTCGTTGGCAAGTATTGCTGCATTTTAACACGTACTAGTTAAAAACGAATTACCGAAATTACTGAGAATTCTATTAAATAAATTAATTGATTGATTTATTTATTTATTGCTTTTGTTAATTAAAACAGTAAGTTCATTTACGCTCCGACTAATATTTGCGAATGTGTATCGACGAAACTGCGTTAATTTTTTCGTTTCACGTCGGTTTTCATTTTTCCAAACATCGCCGGTATCTTTGTTCGAACATGTTGCAAAATTGAAATAATTCGTCTGTGTGCACGTGTGTGTGTATTTGTTTCCTGACGTGTGTACATAACGTGTTTGCTTTTATTTGGACGTTGGCGACGCCAATGGATGATAATACGCTCCCGTAGCGCAGAAACATTATTTTTCCTTTTTCTCTCTTCTTTTTCCATCGGTAGATAATCTGGAAAAATGTATTTATCGAAACGGAACAGGGGAATATTCGGTATTAAGGGATGTGATTATTGATCGACAGTATTATTTTATGGAAAATAGATTTTTTCTTTTCTTCCTGAAAATAATATTACACTCTCATTCATCATGGAATATTCCCGGGGCCCGAATCAATGGAAGCATAAATTTCCAAAGTATTGGATCTTCTCAACCGATGCATCTGTGACAAAAATGATTATTTAATCCTTGATAGACTGATTGTAAATATTGCTGATCTACATTGCACCGTAATAACTACGTGTGAGACTTGTCCGTTACTATTCCCTACGTAATTCTTCTTTTTATCGTAACTTTTTAATGAAGCTTCAACCATTTTAGTGCCGAACAACGATATATGGTTGTTAGCTACACTTGCTAAAAGTACCAACGACGATATATCGTTGCGTATGCGATGGAACCTTACTATTCGCATCAATGCTAAGTAAATTATTTGTGCGAGTAATAGTAAGTAAATATTGCGCAAGTTCAATAGTCGGATAACTATAAATGTTTATAATAATACTAGAATGTTTGTGGCCTCGCACCGATACAAATCGCGTTGCCTCGATGCTTCTGGCTACGCTGCACGACAAATTAATGTTATGCAGCAGATTGTTATTGTCAGTAGACACTAAGCTAAGATACTAGTGGTTGTCTCGATATCGTCGTTTGAAAACCTGGTTGAAACGCGGTTTAAACTAGATAGAAAACTTTCTCTTGCACGAAGAGCCACGTGTACTCCTACTTCGTTGTCTCACTAACTAAGGTAACACCCTGACGCTCACTGTCACTCTGTGTTACCTGAGTACCGATCACTGACTGTACGTGATGTACTCTTTATTGTACTTATGTTGTACTGAACTTTACTTGTACTTATGTTGTACTTATGTACTGAGGTACTTAACTGAATTCGCGAAGGGTTTCTGCCTATATTTATACTTCTCAGAATGCCAAAGCAAAGCGGTAATAGGTGGATTTCTTTAGGTGGGAGACGAAACTCCAAAACGTTCCGATTGGTGCGGGTGCAGTTGGAACTTTTCCCGAATTTCATAGGAAAGGGAAAGCGCGGTGGTGCGCTAATGAGAAAAATAGCCAAAAAGGTTACGGGACATGATTCGAGGCAGGTAGGCTGCCTCGAGGGTTCGCGGTGTCCCGTGGCGAGGAAAATTAAAACGTGAAATTACCAGTAAGCGCTAACGATCATAGAACGGGACTGCTCTAATCGAGTGTTTTTCCGTCTATTTCGTGAACAGCCTTTTGTGTCACTGAGCGTTAATCAACTCATTTGTGACAATGCCTTTGAATGTCTTGACCGTTACGCGGTCGAACAATGTCCTCATTAGGAGAAAAAGAAAACCTTGGCAATCTGAAGAAGCAGAGAAATATAATAGCATGTATACTACCTTGATCAAAAAGTTCTAGGACTGTCCACCGTGTGTCGCTGTCAATCACCCGATTGCTTTTTTTTTTTTTTGTTAGGTTACCATATCTGTCATTAACACTTCCTTCCAATTTCAACGTCATAGCTTGATATTTGTAAAAGTTACGCTGTGCTGAGTACATCTCCTTTGTTCGTGTTTTCGATTTTGAAAATGGCATCATTTGAGCATCAACGAGTTTGCATTAAATTTTGTGTAAAAAACGGATTTAACGGTCCGCAGACCTTGGATATGTTGGAGAAGTGTTTCGGCAACGATACTCTTTCGAGATCAAACGTTTTTCGATGGCACGAACGCTTCAGAAGTGGTCGTGAGTCGGTCGAGGATGACAAACGCAGTGGCAGGCCGTCGACGTCGAAAACCGATGAAAACATCGATAAAATTAAAGAAATGTTGTCCGAAAACCGCAAATTGACTATCAGAGAGCTGGCAGAGGACTTGAACATCGCTTATGGATCCGTTCAAGACGTTTTGGTTAGTGATTTGGGCCTCAGACGTGTCGCTGCAAAACTGGTGCCGAAAGACCTCAATTTCATGCAAAAAAAGGACCGCGTTGAAATCGCGAAAGACATGATTTCTAAGGCCGAATCCGACCTAACATTTATTAAACGTATCATCACTGGAGACGAGACGTGGATTTATGAGTATGACACACAATCCAGACATCAAGCGAGTGAATGGCGTGCACCGAAAGAGCCGAGACCGAAAAAACCACGTCGTTTTCAGTCAAGAAAGAAGGTGATGCTCACGGTTTTCATGGATTACAATGGTGTTGTGCATCAAGAATTCTTGCCAGAAAACCAGGGAGTCAACAAAGAGTATTATTTGGGCGTTATGAGACGTTTGCGCGAAGCAATTCGTCAGAAAAGACCGGATTTGTGGGCAAACAACTTGTGGATTTTGCACCATGATAACGCACCGGCGCACAATGCGATCCTTATCCGTGAGTTTTTGACCAAAAACAACACGAACACTATCCAGCAGCCTTCAAATTCACCAGATCTGGCTCCCTGCGACTTCTTCCTGTTCAATCGACTTAAAAAACCGCTTCGTGGGACGCGTTACAGTACCCGAGAGGAGGTAATGACAAAATCGAAGACAGCTCTGATGGACATACCGAAAATTGAGTACCAGCGGTGTTTCGAGGATTGGATAAAGCGCTGGCGCAAGTGCATTGCAGTCGATGGGGAGTACTTTGAAGGGGACCATATCGATTTGGACGAATAAACTTGTATTTTCGATTTTATGAATAAAGTCCTAAAACTTTTTGATCAAGGTAGTATTCCGTCGGATGGACGGAACAATGTTATTTCAGTGACATTATACTAGCTACACGAATCACTTGTTTCGTAACAGCTAATCCTCCTGATACTTGCTGCGCATCATAGGATTATTATTTAGTTTTGTATTTTGATATTAGTAATTTTGTTACGAATAATTGAAAATACAGTATTTATGCTTTATACTACGTGTTCTAGATCAAACTTTGACCAAACGATGATTCTTCCTATCTGCAAATACTATTTATAAAAGAAAACTGATTTCTCCATTTTTTCTAATAATTTTAAATAAATACTATTAGCACGATTTTCAACAAATATTGAAATACAATTGGCATTAATGCATTCTCCCTTTATTTCGTGATATGTTTCTTTTTGAATTTTGTAAATATGATTCTTACTTTTTTTTTACGATTTTTTTCTCAAACATTATTAAATTACATCAAATTGGTTCGGTATTCTTCGCCTAGGTACAATTCTTTCGACCGGCACTAAAAAGGTTAAACGACCTTTATTTATATAACAGTTTTTTCCTACTTAGATTCACAGAATCTACTCACATAGTTTAACTGTTAAAACCTGGGACACCCTGTATATCGTAGTAACAAATGTAGCTTATTTTAGAAATCTTGTCACTTGTCGAGAAATTTTTGAAATTTTTGATAAGTGACCTCTAGAATCCTGAGGCACATTTTTCTGTCGTTTTTCTTGCTACCACATTTGCAATTTCCTGTTGGTAATTTCTTAAATTTACACGATGTCTCTGAACTGTGGTTATAGCTTGTGTAATGTTCAGTTTAAAAACGTCACGAAATTATACATGAATTTTAAAAAATATGCAAAAAGAATCTGATTAAACAAAAAAAAAATGGTTATTAAAATTTAAGTTACCTAAAGTTTTTTTTTTTTAGTTCAGAGACACCGTGTGTATAAAGAACAAATTTCTCATTGAATTGACCACATTTTTAGAATAGTTTGCCTGTACAATGTTCAGTTTAAAAAGTCACAAGATTATATTAGTTGAATTAACCCTTATTACTCCAAGAATTTTACAGAGTGATTTGTAGCCAACTCCAGACAAATTTTGTTCATTTCGAAGTGATTAAAGAAGACATTGCATACGTTTTATGAGGTAGTTTTTTTTATTAGTAATAATATTTATAAATGTTGAGTAAACACAACAAAGGAGTAGGAAATAGATTTTTACTCATATTTTACTGTTATTTTTACATAATTTTTTCCACAAATGTTAGTTTTAAAAGGAAATGAAAATGTTAGTTTCAAAATATAAAAAAAAAACGATCTGTGTAATTCTTATTCATTTGTAAATGTAATTCATTGTTTATATTCCTCTTTTGTGTGATAACGAAGGAATCTTCATCATACAAAATGGAATCTTCTCACAAAACTCTTCGCCACTATCTTCAATATAAAATTTATCATCACTACTATATATTTCTTCGTTCATTTTTTCACAGTTTTTCTTTAAGTTTATATTTCACGAAAAATCGTTAGAAATAATAAAATAAAATTAAATATTTTACTTGAAAATGACGGGAGATATTTCCATAGGTACGATGTGTAGTATACGCTGGCTTACAGTGAACTAAACGCAATAATCATAACATTGCAAAATTCTGACAGTGACACTGCCGGTTGGAGTAGAACGCTGGCCGAATTACTGCCGGTTGGAGCGATAAGGGTTAATCGAGAAAAAATTGGTCGTTGATGAGCCTAATTTTTCCTTAATCTGAGAACACCGTGTATCTAATACAAATTCTGCATATAAACGTTCATATTTTTTCGATAACGTACTTGCACAATATTGAATTTAACACATCGTTTTGATTGTATCAGTTGGATTAATAAACAAAAAATTGCTCGTTAATTACCTAAATTTCTCTTTAATTTGGAGACAACTGAGAGTATAATACAAATTCTCGATATAAGTTTCCACATTTTTTTTTTTTTTTATAATTTGCATGTGTAATAATCAATATAAAAATTCGTGAAATTATACCAATACTTAAAAAGTATATTGAAAAATTCAAATTAACACGTTGAACGCGAAGCCAAGATTACGAGAAACCCATAATTCGAGTAAATTTCAGTATTTTTTAATTTTTTAATATTATCATCGTTACTAAAATGGTGTGAAGAAATTGATGCAACGGTAGAACACATAGAAATAGTTTTATATATATATATATATATATATATATATATATAACATGTTATCGCGTTACAGCGTCGACGAGTATTTCCGCGACGATAATATGACGCGGACTTCGAACTGGTTTCTTTTTGGTGGATTCCAGTGAAGTCTTTCGAACTATGCAAATTGGATAGTGGACTGTATTGATTTTTGTATGGATCAAACACAATATTGAACAACGATATAATTGTATTATAACTAGTTTAACGAGATAGGTTACAATATTGGCATCTGTGTCGAATGTATAACGAATGGTATGATGTGTTACGAAAAAATCTGTCTGGAGTGTCTGTGCGTGTTATTTTATAAATTCTGTGTGTGTTCTGATTTGCTGTCTGAATGTGTAATGGAGGTGGTCGAAATGTGTTAATTGGTGTTTCAATATTCTGGAGGTGGCTGATATGTCGAGAAGGTAGGGAGATTGTTACTAAAAAATATTTGTTATATTGTAGGGAATCCCTACTGTTTTCTGGTCGGTCGCTAAGTTGGCCGCTTCTGGTGGCCAGATGGGGGGAGGGTTTCGGTAATTTGTGCTGTTACAAAATAAATTTGCAGGCCGTGTCGCCTAATCCCTCTCCTTGCCTGTCTTAAGGTGTTTTACGATCGAACATAACATATATGTTTAAATATTATGAGCTCATATTGCGACGTGCTGTAAATTCATGTTGGTGCTACGAGAATTACATATTATCGTGGCGTTCAATGTGTTAAACAATGGTAGGAAACAATTGGAAGAATTGTTAGGTTTTACCAATAAATTGTCGGTGTTAATTGCACAGGATCATTCAGTTGCACTTTGAAAGACTTGGCGCTTCTATACGCAGATCGATTTCTCGTCGTTTCGGCGACTAACTCGGCAACAAGTTCTCTTTCGCAGCACTTCCGGCGCCCGACGTGTTTGCAAGCTGTGTTTTAATCTCTGTCAAGGATCTAATGTGCCACATTTCTTCAGCATTTTATGGTAATCAGCGGTGAAGTTCGCTTTGCAACGACAGCAGATGATAACGATGATGTTCTAATCTCTAATGACTTCTAGCAACTAGAAGGTAGCGAAAAAAAAGAAATACCAAAGCAATTTGTATTTCCTTTTTAGAGAAATAGCGAAGAAATGCGAGGGAAATGAATAATATAAATTGAACGGTTATACCTAACAATATTATGTAATGAAAGTTTCTGAACTCAGTGTTTAACTGTAATAACTATAATTCTAATAATTTATTAAAATTTTTTCAAGACAACAACCGTATTCGGCGATATCCAAAATATTCAAACTTTGAAAAAAATATATTTTGGCAATCTGTGTCCTGCAGCTTTTGTTACTATATGCTATAGTAATGAATAGTAATGTATAGTAATGCTATAGTAATAAATAGAAAATATTATAATAAATCTAAGTTCGTAATGATTTAAGAAAAAAAAAAAAAAAAAGAAAGAAATGTTTCTGTATTACTATAAATTTTACGGTAATTTTAGAAAATGTATCAATAGTCGCCTAACTTTTCGCCTTTTTTCATCTGTTACAGAACTCGAACAATCAAGTTGCGATTCCTGGACAGAATCAGGTGGCACAAACGCAAGCAGAGACCCAAGGGGGGCCTAACACAGTTCTCAGAGTCATCGTCGAGCAGATGGTTTACCCAATTTCCTTGGACGTCCTCTATCAGGTGAGTTACGACTTCCGTTTCACTGTCTGTCGAAGGGATTTCTTAATAATTTCTCTCTGCATGCTTAACCCATTTGCATCAGAGACGTTCAATAGTTAATCGACCCGTATCACCGCGCATCAACCAGTGTTTTACCTTCAGTTTTGCTTAGAAATTACGTATAGTAATCAATTAAAGAGATAAATCTATTATTCATGAGAAGTTTGCAGACTTTTTTGACGTTTCGCGATAAGTGACAGTCGTAGCTAGCGAATTATTCCGCGAACGGTGGAATAACCAAAATATCATAGTCACTTGCGCTGGCAGCTAATTCACAGATTCGCGTGCCAAAATGCTACACTGTAACTTATTTGAAACGAGGAGACTTGGTAGAGTCTTACGAAAAGAGTTTTACACAGATATGAACACTAATTTTCTTTATTAATAATATCACACAGTATGATATATTTCAAAACAGTCTGGAGTATGTGGTGCCACATAGCATTCCTTGCATACCACGTAGTTTCACTGCGTTTGTTTATGCTTTACACATACTCTACACCTTCTTTGTGAATTTTTGTTTAGCTTTTGTGGGCGGAATATTCTTTGGAAAATGTCCCCATTGCTTGGCTTGTAAACGAGGCGGTGTGCTATCAGCAGACATACTTCTACGTTTTCGATAATCGTGAATACATACTGTTGCGTCGTCGGTTTGAACAAATAGTATGTTCAGCTTCCTTAAACGCTTGATTTTCGCTGATGCGATATTTCTCAGAGTCCCTTTCGTCTCACAGAGTGTATGTTTAGTTTCGTTGAAGATTGTTTGAAGATTCTTCTTTTTCAGCTCCTTTTTACTTTCACTCTATTTATATAAAATTCCATAGTTCGATTTTCCGATTTGGACGAATCAGAACCGTCCCTTCCCCTTGGACAGTCAACACTTTCTGGAACTCGACCTCGGCTTACAATAAAAGGAATTTAACAAAGAGTTAGAAAATCAAGCATCCTCAAAAATAGCATAGATGAACCGCTCGTATCCTAAAGTCGCGTCCTAACGATTAGCTTTGCGTCGCAACACATACACTTTGTAAAATTCTACTACATCTAACCGAAATTTTGAAAACGATTATTTTTCACTTTTTGCTATGCGTATTTTCTTACAAAATAAAACATAAGCATTAAAAAGTGTAATATTCACTAAATGACTGTATTTTGATAAATGATCTCTGTCGATATGCCGCGCACGTGATTTTTATTCTTTCAACAATTGCCTATCAACGTGTACAACACGTCGTTGGCGAGTTTGTGGTTAAACCACAGCGGAAGTGGTTAAAAAAGACTGCATAATTGAAAACTGGATTACTAGATAATTAACGTTTATAGTAATAAGCTTCTATATGCCAATAATAAACATTTCAAGCAAATAACCTTTTGATCATTGAAGTGTTATTTATTAGCAAACTACGTCGAAACTTATTTTTTACACATACAACACTGTTTTGTGTAACCTTGCAGTATTTTAATATTCTGAGGTTTTATTGATTTGTAAAGAAAGAGTTTTATATTGCAAGGAAGCCTGTTTTGTATAATACAGCATAAAAAAATTTCTTGCTATATTTTAATATTCTGAGGTTTTATTAATTAACGAAGAAAGAGTTTTATATTGCAAAAAAGCGTATCTTTTTATCATTTTTTCATATTTTCAGTAGTTTTTATGTCAGTTCTTTCAAAATTAAACTTATATAAATAAGAATCACACGAACATCCCGATTGTTCATTATATCGAATAATAATATCGAAACAATTATATTATGAATTTTTATTTACTATTCAGTATACGTGTGCTATAGTAAATTCTTCCTTCTTGACAAAAAATTGTGCAAAAAGATCTACAATCAAATAAAATTTAATTCGTATCAACTCCGAAAATTTCACCTGTTGAAAAAATAACATTTCATTTGCATCAACGTAATACGTAAATTATTCTAATTTTTTTTTAGTAAGAAGATACTTTTGTTTATTAATCCTGTTACTAACGAAAGATGTTCTAAAAATTCTTCCAAAATCCTGCCTAATTTAACGAGAAAATGCTGAAATATTGTTGTCACTCAGATTTCGACTGACGTTAATATCAACATGTTAGCTCCTCTTACATTAGAATTGAAAATTCCTTTAACTACGAAAATTGAATTCACGTGAAACTAAAATTCGAAAACTCAACGTTGCAGACTATATCCTACAAATATTGACCGAAATCTGTTGTCCCGCATTGTTTGAACTACTTGAAACCTCGCCACTAGGATTTCACCATTTCCCCCCATAGAGATTCCACGCAATCCCGAATTTTCGAATCGTACCGCGTAACACTGTACACTATTTGAACCTGAAGATAGGTCCGACGAAAGGTTCACGCGTATTTATTCGACAACAACAACGGGGCAACACGAGGATCGTAAAAACGGTCGAAATCGCCGGGAATAATGCAGGAGATGGGAAATTAATCGGATTTCGCGGCGTATCCGGCGAATTCGATTCCCCGATTAATCGGATATTTTCTCCTTTCGTCGGTTCGCGCGCGGATTACGATGGGGAAAGGGTTGGCGGCGGCATATTTTCGCGCGGCGTCGATATCTCGCCCAGATTTTTCGCCTCGTTTTCGTTAATGGAATATTAAATAATCCACGTTGGCCAACGAAACACATTTACTCGTTTGTGATAATCCACTGGTCTTCGGCTTCGGTTCGTTGAGCCTTGTTTTAAATCGATACATCGGTTGCTTATCGATATTTCTATATTTCATGGGAATCGAAGATATTTAATGGTAATTAAAAATAGTTTACAGTTTCTGTGAACAACAAACGGTTAACACTTTGCTAACCGTTCGAAGTATATTACGGAAAGAATTATAGAATTATGTAATATATAATTATATAAGAATTATATATTAGAAAAAGTGTGAATTTTCTAGTGTACCATTACATAAATTTTTCTGTTTCGAACGTTAGTATACTTATTAAGGAGGTATGCAATCCTGGAAATATGAAAAAATCGGGTGAATTTCTCTTTTTTTTTTTTTTTTTTACCTATAAACATTTAGTAAAACACCAAGATTTTTATAAGGGTCGTTAAGCAATATAGAGATGAAAGAGATGAAAATTTAAAAGTACCGAAAGTTTCGGAGAGACAAAATTGACGAATATTTCGAAGGAAGAAAAGAATTCCATATTTTACAGTAAAAATTGCAGAAATACTGTTTTAGTAAATAGAAAAAGTTGGTGAAATCAGAAAATAACCGATTTGTATGTTTGAATGTGATCAATTGTAGGTTTTACTTCTGCTTCAAATTCTAAAATAAATGCAAATGCTATTAAAATTTGTCACGGAACCAACAGAGCATGGTTGCAAAGTTGAAGAGAATTATTTTAACAGAGATTAATAATTGAAATGTAAAATCTGTAACGTTTTTCACAAATCGAAATATTAACTTTCGTTTTTTCGTAGGAAAAGAAATGGAAGTATAATGCATATTTTTCAAACGAGAAACTGGAAATGTGAAGTTATCGAGGCATATTACCATGAAAATATTTTATCCAAATTATCCGGATTTATATTCAGCCAAACATGAAAATGTTCGCGGAAAATATTCGCTGTTAGTCGTTTTCGTCTTTTTTTTTTTTGCTCTCTTCGGTTTGAACTATTATTTCTACGAAATTCTACCTCTGTATTTTCCAACCGTTGCTGTATGTCTTTATTCTGCTAAAAATTCGCAATAGGATAAATGATTTCGTATTTTGTTCAATATTATGGATTATTTTCATTTATTCGTTTGTTCCAATATTCAAATTTTCTAAACTGTAAAACGAGCTTAATTTTAATTTAGATTTTCGAGCTATTCATCGTAGAACTTTAATTTCAAAGATAATTATTTCCATACATTTATAAATATTTTCAATCACAATTTTTTTAATTATGTTGAGTAACAATCGCGAATATTATTTTTTAAACTGAACGTATTTCATTTAGTTCACTGGAATTTAAATTGTCCTTTGCTATGATCTATTATACTGAGCAACTGGCACATCAAAATCTAAATTTATCTTAAAATTATCGTTAGAATTTTTCAAACGAAACCCGTTGTTAATATAAGTATATGATTATAGCTCACAGTTGCCATCAATAATTAGGTTGCGAATTTTTATGCAAATTTGTTTTTCAGAACATAGCGAAGAAATGTAAAAGTTCAGTAGAAAATTAACTCATCTATCAGATATATTATAAAATGCATTCTAATTTGGATATTTTGTATATTTTTTCTACGTATTTTTGCGCGTTTAAAATCCTGTAAATGCATAAAAACGTACAATATACTAATAACATTAAGAGTTACATGTTACCTTAAACACACAATTAAAAAAAAAAAAGAAAAAGAAAAGCCTCATCGGTACCTTCATTTTATAAGGTGTTTCACCAACTACATATCACTGTTTGACATTAATAGTAACATAACTCAAAAAATATCAATTTTTATTTATTTTTTTGCACAAATTAAATAGCATTATTTTGATTGTGCAAAATGGCAAATTTTTAACTTGATTAATTTCATATCCTGTAGTCGATCAGATTAAACGATCAGTATTGCACTAGCAACGTATAAATTTTAAATTACTTTCCTGTAAAATTAATTTTTCAAATTATTTATAAGATATTATCAGTGTCAATCAGCAATATGTTCATTGCACGTATTTCCATTGCTTCATATTACTTACAAAATTTGTATGACTGCAAGAAAAACATAATAGTATGTTAATAATATAATAATATTATATTATGCTTTTTGAAAATTCATAATATTATTTATAATATAATTTCAATATTATTTATAATATAATTTATTATTTATACAATAATTTCTTCATAAATGGAATTTTGTTTTTCTTTCTTTGTTTCTTTTTAATGGTATATTCGAATTTTTATAGTCTAATTTATTATAATAGTGAATTCTGAGTATAAAAGCTCTAAAGTTCAGTTTATCTTAAACTTTATAGTTCCTCGGATATTCAATTTTTTTATTTTAACATTCTCAAATAATATTTATGTTTATTGCTTGAAACGTTGAAAATAATTAAGGTAGACGAAGTTAACGAGATATTTTGTATATTAAATTCATTCAGATTAATTAAAAATTTAAAAATATCATAGGTTTTTATTTTGTTTTTCGAAAATTTTCTACCTTAAGTTCTCAAATTTTTCAAAATTTCGAAACTAGAAAATTCTCGAAAATTTGTTACGAGGCACGAAGAAACCAGTCGTGATTAATTTGCATAATTGAAAATGATCATGACGCGCAATTACGTAGAGCGAAGCGTGTCACACGGTTCACAGCGCGAAATTTTGAATTACAAATTCGCGATAAGGAAACGGCCCGGCAGGATTACATATTTACGGAATTACGAATCGCAATTATCGTTCGGTGGAATTATGCAACGGGAACCGGCGTTATTATTGAATTAATTCACGTGTCGCGGGCACAGAAGCCGATTCTCGCGGACGATTAATCACGCCGGGCGACGCTCGATTAACGAGTCGATTAAAATTACCGCAGTATTATCGCGGCTATTATACCGACGATCTCTGTTTGAGGAGGTTTCTAATGTTGATGACAGGGCTCCTTTGATGGATGATGGAATTACAATGCCGAAAGATCCACTTGATAAATGTATCTTGTAACGGAGAAAAAAATTGCTTTACCGTTCGTTGGTCTTTTTTAAAAGTAAATTTTGAATTTCTACGTTATCTTTTGGATTCGAAATGAACGTTTCTTTCTGTGGAGAAAAAATTCTTTTAATCTTCACCAATATTCTTTTTTTTTTGTAAGAAGAAAGTTTGAATTTGTATCTTTCTTTTTTTTTATTGGATTAGGTTATGAACATGCAGTGAATGAATGTTTCTTTCAATGGTGAAAAAATTGTTTTTTCACTGATTTCTTTAAAAAGGAAATTTTGATTTTTTACGTTATCTTTTGGTTTCGATTGAATCAGGAACATTCAGTGGATAAATATTTCTTTCAATGAAGAAAAAGTTATTTTAATTACTTTAATCTTCACTGATACTTTTAAAAAGGAAATTTTGCATTTTTACCTTGTTTTTTTTAGGTTTGGTTAGGTTAGGAATTAATCTATTAGATCGATGTTTTTTCGAAAGAGAAAAAATTGCTTTAATCTTCACTGACTTTTTTGTAATAGAAAATTTGGAATTTTTATCTTGTCTTTTTGGTTTTATTAGAAATATTCAGTAAACCAATATTTCTCTCAATGGAGAAAAAATTACTTTAGTCTTCACTGATATTTTTAAAAAGAAAATTTCTGAATTTTTACCTTGTATTTTCGGTATGATTAGAAACATCTCGCAGATTAATGTTTCTTTCAATGAAAAAAAGATGCTTTAATTTTCACTAATTTCTTGTGAGAAATTTTGAATTTTTAACCTATTGTTTGAGGTATATTAGGTTATGAACTTCGAATGGGTGAATGTTTCTTTCAATGGAGAAAAAACTGCTTAAATCTTCACTAGTAGATTTTTTTTTATACAATATTTTTAGATATCTAGTTTTTCTTTTTGATTCATAAGTAAATATTACTCCTTATTTGAGCATGTGAGAAGGTTATTTAGAAGAGACACAGCAATTCTTTTTTTTTTTTAATTTTTAAATAAAGTTAATAAAATTGAATGTTCATAATGTTACGAAAATGATATCGTTTGTTGCATTCTCATAAGTTTTCTTAACCATTTATTGTAAGTACCAAAATACGAAATACTAATCATACGTTCTAAAAAAGTCTTAACACTGTTACTCACCAATATAATCGAATTCTTCCAAAGAATTCCACCAAATTAACCATAAAAATTTTCCAAAATAGGGAAGAATTCAAGTAAGATCTCTCAAAGCAGTTCTTTTCGAGAGATTTTTTGTAACTGATTTGGTAGAATTCTTTGAAAAAATTCGATTTTATTTCCAACTAACACTATTCAGATTTTTCAAATCGTCTGATTACTACCTCGTTTTTCGATACACGTAGCTTTAGAAATGTATCTTTCGAGGTCCATTCAGTTTCACTTTGGAATCAGATTGGACTGGCAAATACTGATCCACCATCGAATCTCTGTTCTCTTCAAAATCGTAAATTGAAGATAGCAACGAAAAGAAAAAAAAAGAAAACAAGAAAAACTTTTGAAAGCGAAGTACAAATTATCCTCCCATATTCAGAACTAAAAAGGAAAGAAAAAAGGAAAACCTCGTCTCTAGCCGTGTTTCAAGCGGAGAAAATATCTCAGTGAGAAGAAAAGGGAAAAAGAAAAAGGAAAAAGGAAAGGAACAAACAAAATACGCTTTTTACGACACGCTTTCCATTTTGTTTCGTCACCTCGCGCGCGCGCACTCGGGAATCTTCATTCAGATCACGTGAAATACCCCATCCTTGAAAGCTTCTTTTTTTTTTTTTTCACTGTATTCACAGGGTAGAATGAGCCACCGCGATGTTTAGCATACGTCACGTATGAAAACACGCGACATTCAGCCGGAAAGAAGCCACCAGTTTCCGGTTACGCGCGTGTTGCACATTTCTCGATGCCCTGAAAAATACGCGGATCCAAGTAGAAAACGGAAGTAGCGACGTTTATCCTGTTAAACCGACTTTGAGAGCGACTGTTTTTAATTACACACATGTGCTTTGTCTTGGACAAGTTTCTTCAAATGGTCGGAATTTTTCGTGCACGTTCCTTTTGATCTTTTCACTGTGGTGATTATGGTTTTATGGTTTCATGGTTTGCCGGTATACTTCTGTATCTTGATTCTTTCTTTTCAGTTTTTCCTTTGATCGTACTTCATTTTCATTTCGTTCTTTTAATTGGAATTGCGAATAATTGAAGTTTCGGTTTGTTGTGTTATTCCTTTTCCTTTTTTTGTTTTCTCTCTTGCGAGATTGTGAATCGACTTCTTCACGTCCTTATCGACTTTTTTCTGTGATTGAAATTTTGATAGTAATAGTAATAATTTGTAGGAAATTTAAATGTGCAAAATTGCGCGATATGCGCGTAATATGAAAAATGTGTGAAATACAAAAATTATAGTGTTTTTTTTTATAATATTTGGTTGGTGAAATAATTTTCTCTCGAAGTTCTACTATTTCTCCCCTATATCCTCAAAAATATGAATCTGCATCAAACCCCACAGTCTAATTAGCATATAAACAATTAATATAAAGAATTGGAAAGAATTGAAAGTTTATTCAATTTTTAAATGGTCAAACTTCGACTTCAGGGGAAAATTGTTTCTTACTGTATTCTCAAAGATATGAATTGGCATAAACATTTACAATCTAGTCTAATAATACTTGAGAGTAATAAAATATTAAAAACAGTGAAATAATATTGGAAATAATATTTAAGCTAAATTTATCATCTAAATTAAATTTATTATTAATTTATTGAAGCTAAATAAATGTACATATGTATATACAAGCTCAATGGATTTGTTAGGTAAATTTTTAGTAACAAATTGTTCTTTTGGTTTTCTTAACAATTTTAAACATGAATATATTTCTGAAACTGTATACTAGTTTATCTTTGTTCATAAAAATCAATATTTCTGTTATAATACTTGTACAATTTTCGAAATAATAAAATTAAATATTTAAAAAATGTCTGTTCTATATTCACATTCGAACTTCGGTCAATTCTCTACAAATGAACGCAGTAAATTTTTTTCATAATTGTACTACTGGTATTCCTTTCGCTTTTTCATCGGAACATCTCTATTGTACGAAAAAATAAAAGAAAAACGTTGTACAACAGAGAAGCTACGACTTTTCAATAGGTTTTGTCTTATCCTCCTTTTTTCGAACTTTCCCAGCGATCAGTATACTTCACTACGTCGAATCACTCTTTTATTTCAAGGTTTCCTTTCTTTCCTTTCTCTTTTCCTCTGTATTTCGCTACGATGAAAATTTTCCTATTTTATGTATTGAAAGATCGATACACACAGTGGGCATTTTAAATGGACGTTGTTGCGCGATGTTGATGAAGATTGGTTACATTCCTTTCATGATCGATTCCACGTGTCAGCACGGTGAAAAAAAGGTTATAGAAGAGAGTGTCATTTTCTCGTAAGCAAAAATTGGTAAAATATTCGACTGCATTCTTTTTTTTCGAGTGTTTCTCATATGTCCCTTTTCACGAGTATTTTGGGAAACTAATTTGAACGTATTAATGAAGTATTTTACGAAATAATAATTATGGATATATAGAAAATACTTTTCGCTAATTCAAGAACATTTAAAAACTTAATGAGACTCGGTTATTTAATTTTTTTTTTTTTGTCTGTTAATGTACAGCTTTCTAGAATTAGTTCTCAGATCGAAGTAATATTTATTTGGATTTTAAAAAAGGGAAGTTAGGAGAACTATTTGAAAATGTGCAAAAAATACGAATACTACATTTCAATTTTTTTTTTGCATCGGATCGGTTACTTCGAAAGAATCATTAATCCGAAATTGAAATAATATTTCGAACTAGAAGCTACCTTATTTTCATTTGTTCCATAAATTTTACCATTTCGTCCCTTCGAATTATTTTTCATAAAAGAAAAAAACTACAAGAGATTCAGAAACAACCTAAAACTCTGTAAAATATATCAACATAGTATTTTAATTATACTGTGAAAGTTCAATTTTAACAGTACTTAGAAATAAATTTTTCATAATTAGAATTTCAACTATATATTTAAAAAAATTCCTTTATTTCAATGTTTTCTACAAATTGTTTTACCCATTCGTTCAACCAAATTATTCCACAAATAGGGAAAGTAAGAACAAAACAAAAAACACGAAAATCATTGAATAATTCACAAAATACTTCGACACTGTTGAAATTGAAAATAATATTTGAAGATAAATATTTGTTAAATAATATAAATGACTAAAAACAAATGATTGTGATTTTTTCCACAAGTTTCATCAGTTCTTACATTCGAATTATTCCACAAGTAGAGAAAATCACTGAAAAATTCATAAAATATTTTCACATTATTAAAATTGAAAATAATGTGTAAAAGTAAGTATTTATTAAATAGTCTAAATAATTGAAAATAAATTTAGATAAGAGCATTTTATTTCAGATATGTAGTTGAAATTCTGATTGAGGAAGATTTATTTTCTAATCACTCTTAAATTTGAAATTTTGAATTAAAATTGAGATTTAGATTGTTTCTGAAACTCTTCTCTTGTTTTTATCTGTTACGAAAAATAACTCGAAGAAATGAACGGGTAAAATGAGAATAATTCTGAATTTCGAGTTGATGATTTGATTTATCTTGCTAAAATTAAAATTACACAAGTACAAAATAAATTTTTTGAATCTTCACAATTCAAATTAAATGTCACCCTTTGTTTAATTCACTTCAATTATTTTGTAAACCGTTATTTTTCTAATTTGTTGCATTTATAAACGAGCAACTTTCTATTCCACCGAGAATTGTCTATTTTAACGCGAATACTTCAGTCGAAGCAGAAAATAGAAAGAGAAAATTGAGATTCCTGAAGGTTCCAAGAGTTTCTTGTTACGATTTCACGCGGTTGCTTTTTGAAGGAGGAGCCACACGGTCGTGGAAAGGTAGTAAGCCGATAATGGACCGACTAGAAAACGCGTCCGGATTACAGGCCTTTGCATTGACCGTTGTTTGCCCGCGTAAGTAGGCTTACGTGGCGATTTCGACGCTGGATTTACACGCATCGCGATCACTTCGAAAGATTAGCCCCCGACCATCACGCTAAGTCGACTCTGTTCGTTGACCGGAAACGCAGTTCCGCTGCCTTTATTCGTCACAACGTACAATCTGGAATTATCTGCTTGTTGCTGAATTTCTCTGATGTTTGACTTGAATATTCTTTTGAAAGAAGAAGTACATACCTACATTTTACCCGTTAATCCGGGACTTTTTTGTTAACGTGTATAATATTTGAATTTTATTGGATAGTTATTATAATAGTAAATATGAATTTCGGTTATTGATAAATATTTGGAGATCAGTTTTGGAATTTTGTTGTATTTCATAGCGGAGTTCATTTTGAGATTGAGTTTACATCCGTTCATTCCTCATTTTTTCACGAGTGAAAGTTATTAGAATTTCATTGTACAATTTTTATAATAGTAAATGTGAATTTTCATGATTTAATTTTGGAATTTTATAGTATTTCATAGTGGAGTTCATTTTGAGCGAAATCATCAGTTGATCTGGATAATTCGACGTTCTTTAGTGAATAAAAATTAGGACAATTTTGTTGGATTATTCTAGTAACAAGCGAAGTAATCGGATAAACTTGTTAATTCGACATTTTTAGGGAGTAAAAATTACAAGAATTTCAGTGGATAATTATTAAGATAGTAAATGTGAATTTTCGTGATTGGTAATTAATAATTAATTTTGGAATTCTGTGGTATTTCTCAATGGAGTTTATTTCGAACGAAATTATCAGATAAACTTGTTAATTTGACATTTTTTAACAAGCAAAAATGAGTAAAATTTTGTTGGATTATTCTAGTAATAAATATGAATTTTCGTGATTGGTAGTTAATCGTTAGTTTTGAAATTCTGTAGTATTTCACAATGGATTTTAGTTCGAACGAAATTACTAGATGAATTTGTTAATTCGACATTTTTTGACGAGTAAAAATTAGTAAAATTTCATTGAATTATTATAATAATAAACGTGAATTTTTATAATAGATGCTCGTTAATGATTAGTTTTAGAGTTTTGTAGATTTCACAATGAATTTTGATTTCAGTGGAATTATTGGAAAAACTTTTACTGCCATTTGAAAACATACAGCTGGATCTGCATTTTTCATAGTTATTATCTTTTTCAATTCTGACATTTAACTTGTTATTTCACTTGGACTTCATTGTGTGAAAAAATGTTAATTCTTAACATTAATGAATGCACGAAGTATTGTTTTCATATTATTTTAAATTCACTCGATTTCTTGCATAATTTTTTTTAAATTTTTTAGATGTTACTCTACGATCTTTTTGAATTTTCAAAAATTACTCGAAGCTTTGCCTTTAGAATAAAAAGGAATAAGAAATTTCAAATGAAGAAACATTAGATATTAGACATTCACATGTAGTAAATGTATTGAATAAAATAATAAAATACGAAAACCGACAAATGGTAAAGTAATCAGAATTTTGCACGAGTTTACAAGCTGTCACGATTTCACTGTAATCCTCGTGTGCGCATTTAGATGAGATCGGTGCAGAACGACTCAAAGAAATCTGCAAATATTGGTTTCTCGCTATCGATTGAAATATCCAGGTTTCGCCTGGGATATTTCATGCGACTTGAAACGCGAAAAATTTAATAACGCTGAACAAGTCTGAGAAATGCTTGGTCATACTACTTGTATAGAAATTATCGATTTAAATTAAATGCAAATCCCTCTGTCTTTCATTTTCTTTCCCGTTTTTAGATTAATAAGATAAATTTTTATTATTTAAAATTCTTACGTAGAACATCAATAATCTTAAAAGTTCAGTAGAGAAAACAACGAATTTAGTGAATTTTTTTATTTAACGAAATGTTGCAAAATTAATAATGAATACTATAAGGAGCTTATAAATGATAAAATTCTTTTTATTTGTATACTTATTAAATAACATTTATTCGGAATGAAATGCAACGAATAAAAATTTCTGATAATGCAAAGAAATTAGGAAAATACTTGCGAACACAAGAGAAAAGATTTATTATTTTCAAACCAGTTTTATTTTATACAAATATATAAACAAATTATTACAATTACTATTCAATAAGAAATTACTGTCATGCAAGTTTTTTTATTTAATAAGATGTTATAAAATTAATAATGAATATGGTAAAGAGATTATAACTGATTAAATTCTTTTTATTTGTATATTCATTCAGTTAGGAAAATGATTGCAAAATCAAAAGGAACAACAATTATTTGCAATGACTTTGCATTATTGGAACAACTATTGCGCAATTTTTTCAAAATTAGTTGTATCATCTATTATATTATATTAATCCTGACTCCTTACAAAAAACTCACGTTGCTTGGTCCAGCTTTAAAGAAATGTTATTCTGTTTTCAACGGTGTTCGAATATTAACGAAAGTGATAAGTAAATAAGCATAATCGACGTTAATTACATTCGTGCGTTCATAATTGCTCAGATGTACGAGATTTTTCACTGTTCTCTGGTTAGAAGCAATCGAGGGTGAATAAGAAAAGAAAAGAAAAGAAAAGAAAAAAAAAAGGATCTGGGGCCATTAAAAGTTTCCGCGATCAATGACCCTTCAACAAGGATACGTTTCGTTAAGTTCACGGATCATTAGAAATTTTAAGGCGGCTCCCGACACTGACTAATAGCACCTCGCTGGATTACCAAGTTTTCATAGCGTCTGTTCTTGTGGCACACCTGAAGCAACCGACCCTCTTTATTACACCCTTTCTTCTTTCTCTTCTTCTTAGGCTGAAATACAAGCACTCAGTCATGGAGAATCCTTTTTATGGCGTTTAATCGACCCACGAGAGCGTAAAGTTAAACAGCTGCTGTTTCAGGCAGTGGATGGTCCTTGTTAATTTTTTTTTTCTTCTTTTTTTGTACGGGGAATCATTTTATATAGATTAATTCGATTTTCTATTTTTCTTTCCACTTTTATGGAATAGTGTACAGGCGAGTTTTAAATTTTTCAGTTTATTCTAATTTTCGATGTTTGTTTTTGTCACGGTAGAAGGTTAATTCTGAAATTTTTGTTTCATATTCGTGTATATTACTTTCGTAGGGAAATACGAAAATTCAAAATTATTCTGGTAATGTTCTACATAATTTTCGTAATTTGTTATTATTAATTCTAAATATATAATTACAAAGAAATAATGTGATTATTATTATTAATTAATATTAATATTTTGACCATTAAGAATCGTTTTTTGAATTATTCTTTCTTTTTTCGTTGTAAGAAAAGGCTGAAAAATAGCGAAGATTGCTCTGTTGATCATCTGTACAATTTTCGTGATATTCGATACCTTTCGTAACTTAAACTAAATTGTGAAATTGGTTTATGGGAGTACAAACACATTACAGCTGTAATTTTTCTCATTTAATCGACAATTATTTCCTCATAATTTAAGAAATAACACAATCTTTTAAATAATCAACAGAAACAAACTTTGATAAAAGAGGTTGTAAAAAATGAAAAATGACTCTGATTCTGATCTACATAATTATCTCTACTTATGTTTCTTAATACTCTATGGCGCTTTATGACTTAAAAGTTACATTCCCATTTATCTATATTTTATTCATCACGTTTTATTTGTTTATAACTATACTGTTACATCGTTGCAGGATTACATTATTACCAGTTAATTTCTTTATACTAATTATTAGCCCTTTGCACTCCACTGACATTGTCAATTCCTTTCAAAGTTTACTCCTATTGAAATAAAACAAGTTAACAGAATAAGTGAAAATAAATAAATTCATAAACACGTACAGTTCTTCCTTTCCAAAACGAAACTTTTGATTTGCGAAGGTTTCTTTAAAAAAGTGTGTTGAGGGTGATGATGGATCGTACAAAATAATACTTGGAGTGCAAAAGATTAATCATTGCTTTAGAACTCTTTTTTCAAGATATAAAATTATAATATATTGTAACTTTTTTTTTTATAAACGCAGAAAAATCGGATAGTAAAGGGTTAATAAAGAAGACGATATTTTCTATAATTTTCGATAACTTTCATTACTCTGAATTACAAAATTACCTCTCGAGAATACAATCGTGTCCCAAAAAATCATTCTCTTCTCGAAAGTCGAGAAAAAATCATTCTCGAAACTCGATCTCAATCCATTCAGATTCGTCATCACTTCCAAAAAAATAAAGAGAAAAAAAATGAGTAGTAAAAGGTAACCTAATTCCAGCAACGATCCATCATTTCCAAGCGTCTCGAAGCAAAATTGGCAAAGTCCCTACGTTCATTCTTCACTACGAAACGTAGCGAAAGAAACTGAAGAAGCCATCAGACTCGCTGGCGATCGGTTACACTTCCGTAACAATGAAAAAAAAACAAAGAAAAAGAAATTCAACAACCTTGCAGAATGTTACGAGGCACGTAAGAGAAACGGAAGAAAAGAAACGGAAATACAAGCAAGGCTGCAGCGAGTTCGTTCCGTAAATCGGATTATACAGTCGCTCGTAAAAGCGGCATGGCATCCTCGAAACCGGTCGTTTCCTCTCTGTAATTTCTCTCTGAACATGTTCCTTAGACTTCTGGCCTCCTCGAGAAAACGTAAACGCGATCCTTTTGACGTTTACGCGTACACTTGCTTAAACGGCGAACAACTTCGCTTCTTTTCTTTTTTTTCCCCCCTGTTGTGTATTTTTTTTTTTTTCTTTTTGTAATGAGTGATGTTAAGAGAAGGTGTTGCGGTGTACACTGAACACCTGGGACGTCTTAAATCTTGTCTTATTAAACGAAGGGTCCAGGATGGAATTTTTAAGGTGTCTCTGAGATGGAAATTAAGCTCGTCACTTGTGGCTTTTTCGCTTCTCCCCCCTTTTGTTTTTTTTTTATTTAATGTTGCGCTAGGGTTGATGGATTGAAGGCGGTATATGTTTATCGGATGTTGAAGGTTTTTGAGTTTTTATTCACACGGTCATAAGCGTGATTTATATACACTGGTGTTTGCAAACATTAAGACAAGCATTATCTTCGAACAGAGAGTAATATGTGATTTAAATTACATTAACTTGATACGGTTGGTATCATACTCGTTATACAGGGTGGCTCATGAGTCACTTCATCGTTATTTAAAAACTGAACATTTTTTCTCTTTTCTTTTTTAATTATTTCTATTTATTTTTTTATAGCATAAAAATTGGAAAATTTTTAGATTATATATTCTGTAGTGAGTTTAATCGTAGTACATTTCCAAAGAATTTTATGATGTAAAAGAGACTATTTAGTTTTTTAATGGTGAAATGAAATTTCATTTATCGCAATAAAAATAATAGAAATGCAGTGATCCGTGGAATGTAATTGCAAGTGTGTGTAGACGTTAGAAGATTGAGTATTCTGTTGGCAAAAAACCTCGACGAATTCTCAGAATTTCCTCGAACCCTTCGAGCAGTTTAGTTTTGTCCAAAAAGTTCCTTGAAAGTCATTGAAGTCTGTCGTTCTTCAGTTTTCAAAACGTTAAAAGCATTGGCGCGTGTTGTGCGATAATAAATTCGTGAAAATTATAAATTTAGAAAACTAAAAATATATCTTCTAAGTACGTTGCACAACGTATTAAAGGATAGTTACACCGATGATTGTATCGTGGATATACTGATAAAACATGCTAATTATTACTGTGGTTTGTTAGCGAACCGACAATATGGTGTTTAATAATGAAAGAGTTTAAAAATTTCTATGGCAGTTAAGTGGATGGTGATTGTGATGGAGTTATGAATTATTTCGTCCAATCCTCTACTTCATGTAATATATTGTTGATTACAATGATGCTCATTACTGATTCATTATTCATTTGGGAGGTTTGTTGTTTCAATTAATGTTGCTGGAGCTATGAAGATTGCAATGTCCATTTCAAGTAGGATTTATGATGTAATACACCTCGATCAACTAACATCACTTTTCTGCTCTACTATTGTATGTACATATATCATAATTTTAGCTGTTTTACAGCAGAATTAAAAATTATTTTTCTTTATCCTTTCCTCTGAAAAAGGATGAAAATTTGTGAATAATTTTTAAAACGTAACTTTTACATCTGTACCGAATGAAGGAAACTTCTTTCTTCGTTGAAAATAATCAAGATGATCAATTTATTTGCTTCATGTGCATATGTAATCACGTCGATACGAAATAATGCATTGCATATAGTAAAAAATTCATGTAAACATGTGTAATTTCCACGAATGAAAGATGGTGTATTTTAATCAACATTTGATCATTATTTTAATTGAATAATAACTGTCTATACTAATCGAAATAATAATTATACTTTTTAAAATTAAATGTAAATTATACATGTTGATACAGTATATTTATTATAACTATAAAAGTATGATACAATTACTATGGCACTCTATATTATACTACACTGCCTACAATATAACATTCTACTATACCAAACTATTATTACACTATACAGTACAATATAGTACGATTTTACTATAATACTATACTACTACATATTAAAATATTACTATATTATAATATACTACTACTAATTTATTAACTACCCATTAGTATAGTACTCAATACTAGATAGCTGCAACGGTTATACAATCTAATACTATAATATACTATTCTGGAAATTACACTATACACTAAATTATATACTGTTTAGTGCACTACTATACTTATACTATTGTGTATAAAGAATTCAACTCCGACCAAAAACTATAATACTATACTGCTACTACTCATTACAGTACTGCTATAGTATAATTCTAGTATAATATGATACTATATTGCTGCTGTGGTTACGTTGCGTAGTACTGTAATATACGATACTGGAAGCTACACTGTACGCTGAATTACATATTGTTTACTGTACTACTATACTTGTACTATTGTTGGCTCCCACACTAAATCGTGACAGCCGATTATATAGCAAATAATTAAAAACTTATTTGCAAACACAATTTTTATTATTAAAAATAATAACAAGCGTCTCGAATTAATTACTAACAATAACATACGTTATTATCTAGTCCGTGTAGATTTACAATGTATTCAAATGTTCGTATCAGATATAAAGTCCATTAAATGTATTAAAGTCCTTGTAGATTTATATAATGTGAGTCAAAGTTCGTGTCGAAAAAGCAAACGAAAGCAAAAAAGCCCCCATCCCTCATTGTCCAGTCCCTTTATACACGTCTGTCTGTTCGGAGGAGTGTCTTATGAAAAATTCAAGAAAAGTGAGAAAAGTGTTCGGTCCAATGAAAATAAGTAAGGAAGGTCGGGGGTAACGAAGTTCCTTCGTCACCGCCCTATGATGCCGTCGATACGTCAAGTACAAGTCGATTCGGGTGTCCTTAGTTGGTCGTTTGGTATTTCCAGGTCGTCCTATTGTCCACACTTTAGTCAGTCCTTATTCACAAAAAATACGATTACGATACGTCAATTTCTATTGAACAGAAATGGCCAAGTACTTAAAAAGCGATTAAGCGTTTGACCATTTTCCTTGATTATAAACTAAAATATTAATCTGTTCAGGAATAGAAGCTAGTCGACCGTATCGTAAACGTAGGACAATCTGTTGCCCCAACAACTATCATAAACGCAGAATTTGAGTCAGACCTAAAACTATAATACTATATTGCTATTACGCATTATAATAGTGCTACAGTATAATATACTCTAATATAACACTATACTATATTACTTTTGTGGTTATACTAAATTATATACTGTTCACTATACTACTATATTTGTGTTGCTATTAGCGCAGAATTTATTATAATATTATACTACACAGTATAATACTACTATAGTATACTACTCTACTGTAACACTCTACTATATTACTGCAAATATTATAATTTACTATACTGAAAACTGCACTATACATTAAATTACACACTGTTTAGTACACTACTGTGTTTATACTACCATAGTATACTTCTGTGTTATAATACTATTACTGCATTACTACTATGGTTATGCGATGTAGTACCGCAGTATACAATACTATTCTGGAAAATACACTATACGGTAAATTACAGAGGTGTAATATTTGACCCCGACCTAAAACTATTCGCAACGTCGTGTCCCGATGAATAATGACGGATCGTCGACGCAGACGCGGACGAAATTATGTTACTATTATTACGCGTTATTGCATTAACGGGACAGAGGCGGTGGCCGATAATCGAGAATGCGAATTAATAACTGTTACATCAATCAATATGTACAACGCGCGACCCCATTGTCGATAGTGCGTGCTACGGTGTGTGACCATGAAAGGGATGACGTTTGCTATGGCTGACGAAGATCCCCTGGGGACCGATAAACTGCCATCATTTTCATCGAATACATTGAACAAACTCTCTTCTTTCGTGCGTTATACTTATTATTATTGTGACGTTAGAAGGAAATTATCGAGAAGGTTTCATTTAATTAATTACATTACTGCCAGGAGGAAGTTAGAGGTATCTCCTTTCTGTGGATTTCAATTTCTAAAACTGAAAGTAGAAATCGCGTGGAAGCGTTTTGTTCATAAAAATGCAAAAATAAGAAAGAATTGGTAGCTTCTCGTGTTGAATACATTTAACGTGTAACACGAGTTTCGAGGATTTCAGTTCGACATTTTATTGTGGCGGGAAATGTTACCTTTCTTAGATATATACTATTTCAGATATTTAATATTTTTAACTTTTACTTAACACACTGTCTAAACTTTTACGATTATTCAGTGTTTTTCTTTAAATATGGTAGTTGTTGAAGTATTACTGTCTATTTAGAAGTATTAATTTCATTTATGCAAATGCAAATGTAATTTTTATTTTAGATATAGAGAAGATGATCTAAATATCAGCTATGATCTAAATGTCGACTAGTTGAAATATTCAATCACGTTAGATACGTCGTCCTATTGAAAATAGGATGAAACTACAATTTATGAATGAAATAAACCTGCATTTACTTTATTTACGTATTCTGTTTAAAAGTGTGCCATTTTTAAACATTTTCCAAGTAAATTCGTTTAGACTATTCATATATCTCTACTATACAATTTTTTATAGTAGACGAAAATTTGGTATAATAAACGAACTTTTTACGTAAACGAATTTTCCGTTCTTCTGTTATCTACTCTTGTGCTTAATTCTTATTAAAATTCAAAAACTATTATGAGAAATCATTACACCGAATCCACGATACAGAGAATAACAAAATTCCATCGTTCTTTATTTTAATTAAAGCTAGCTAAATCTGTTGTATAACAACTACTTATACATACATAATAATTAGTTTAAGCAGTAAACTTGAAATTATTATTTACTGAAAATAACATCCATTGTAGCTCACAGATACGAATAATTTAATCCTGATAGCTGAAATTATTGCATTTAACACAGAGAGTTGGATATTTGAGGACCAACAACATCAAATTTAGAAAACAATTCCTTATTATTCATTAATGAACATCATTAACTCTTTGTTATTTCTTTGATATATTCGCAATTTCGTTCCAACTAGTTCGCGATATATTCACAATTTTATTTTACATATATACTTTCTTTAATATACATTTATATTTATGCAAATGTTTTAAATTATGTTAATTATCAATTTTAATGTTGTTTGTATAATTTTGGTGAGAATGAGGTGATCAGAACACGAAAAAGGGAAAAAAATTCTATTTCTATTTAAAGCTTAAAAAATTGAAGTATAACATAGACATCTCAATTTCGTTGATCTTTTTTAACCTTTCAATTGTTCGAGATCGAGTATCACGAAATATTTTTTATACGCGATAATAGAATATGCTAGGAATTACATATGCAAAAATAATAATAAGTTACGAAGGACGTCGAATAATTTTTATTTTTATTTGTACAAATATTTTAAATTATGTTAATTAGTTACAAACGTTATTTAAATTATTATACATTTATATTTATATTTTTTTTTTTATATAATTATAATACAATTATAATCGCTTTCGAAATACGATGTCGAGTCGCATTCAACATAGGACTGTGCAAAGAATTAAAACAATTCGAATAAAGATACAGCTTTTCTCCGCAGGCGTTGTAAAATATTGCAACTTTTTTCTTTAAATTTATCGTAACACTTTTTGCAAAATTTTCGAAACTGAACAGCTGAACAAAAAGTCGATCGAAATCGGCGTGGCGTTTAACGTGTTAATTGTAACTTCTGCAATTATACTGTGTTTTCCACAGAAATGAGCAATCTGTGCACGATTTGAAAGTAGAATGAGAAAAGAATGAAAATCCAATGAACATCGAAATTTTGCACGATTACGGAAACATCGAGATACACGCGGAACAAGGTTCAAACATTTTTAAACAGTGAATGCATTATATATAGATGTTCGAATTACGTCACTAGCACTAATATGTCCGTTTCACGCTGCGCCGCGAATCGATTCTCATCGATATTCGAGGGGAACCGACTGCTCTATATTTCACGCGCGTTTGACAGTGACGTGATTTGACAATCAACGCGCAAACACTGTTGGCAGGATTGGATGATCGCTGAATTTTTTTTTATACATCTCTCGCAACGCTCTATTTATATAAATAACTAAACGGTATATTATAGGCATTCAATCACGGGAAAAATTGCAGTTTTCGACCTTGTTGTTTCGTTCGTTTATTAAACGTTTATTTCCTTTCTTTCCTTCCTCTTCTTTTTTTATTTTATTTTATTTTAATACCATTTCAAATATTTTTCTCATATTTCTGAACGAATATTAATTTCAGAGTAGCGGTATTTTAAAAGGTGAGCAGAACACGTAAAATTTAATATTAATTTCGATGGGAATATTGAAAATGGTTATTCGTGCTCGCGTAGGAAATGTTTACTGAACGTTTCAATGTAGCCTAAAGTCTGTTTGGCACAAATTGATGAAACTGAACGTTGATTGGTTACAATAATGAATTGTATATTTTCTTTTTTCGTTTTTTTTGTTTTTACAAATGAAAAGAGCGTAGAATTAGAGGAACGTTTTTTTTTTCGAAATGTTTCACAATCATTCGTCATGTATGAGAACGAACGAAATTTCTCGTTCCGTCCGTATTTTTATTTCTAATTTACAGTTAAAAGAGGGGATTAAAGTTCATATTTATACATATAAATAAATGTCATGGTGTTCGTATTCAAAATCAACAGAATGGAATATTTTCCAAATAAAGTTAATGATACTCTCCGTGAAACTGGATCACAGACGGGAGTGGAGATTATGTAGTAAAAATATTGAAAACGTAATACATGAAAAATGAACAAGATAAAAAAAAAATAGAATAATTTCAATAATTTCAAATAGAGATTAGTTTGTATAATTTAAACAGGTCAAAGTTCAAAATTGTAACAATTTTAAACAGGGGATGATGTATATAATTTCAAAATATCAAGGTTCAGAATTGTAATAATCTCAAATAAGATATAATTTCTACAGTTTCAAAATGTCTTACTTGACTCCGCTTAATTCAAGTAAGGAACAATTTCAAAAAATCAGAAAAACGGAGACAGTATTAAAAAATATTGAGAACAATACACGAGGAATATAACAAAGAAGATAAACAAATGAGAAATAATAAAGAAAATTGAAAGAATTAAATAATTATAATAATTTCAAAATGTCAGTGTTCGAAATTATAATTTCAAATAAGAAATCATTTCTATCGTTTCAAAACATCATACTTAGCTTCCCTTAATTCAAGTAAGTAACAATTACCACAAAGATTGAGATTTCGTTACAAAAATATTAAAAGGGTAATACGTGAAAAATAAAAACGAAGAAAATAAAAAAACGAGGAATAATAAAAAAGAAGATAGGATAATTTGAATAGTTTCAAAATATCAAGGATTAGGATTGTAATAATTTTAAATAAGGAATCATTTATATAATTTCAAAATGTCGAGGTTTAAACTTCTAGTCATTTCAAATAAGGAGTAATTTATATAATTTCAAAATCTCATGCTTAATTTCATTTAATTCAGATTTTTACCAGAAAATTCGGCTAATTGCTTCGCAAAAGTCGAATATTGTATAATACTAATGTCAACAGTCTTGTCGTACGAGAAATATAGTTAGGCGACGCTGTTTTTAAATAACGAGGCCCGTAATGGAGCGGAATTTTTGCACGGTGAAAAAGTCGATTAATTGAAAAGCGTCGAAAGTGAAGGTTTATCGCAAAATGTTTTATCGCGGGCCGCACAAGTGATTGAGTTTAATTACAAGCACGTGTCGCAGCCTTTTTATTGTTGGTCATGTTGCAACGTTTCATGGCTCTTTTTTACATCGTTTTTACAATAATTGGTATCTGGAACGTTCAGCTGGTTTGCGAGGAATAATTTCCAGTTTCACTGAAAGAGATAACAGGAGAAAAAGAGATAGTTATACGTACATTCGTGTGAAATTAATTAAATTCTTTAATTAATTCTACAAGGTATTAGTAATTAACTCACTATAGCGCCATACGATTTTTAAATTACACATTCTTTTATCTATATTTTATACTTCACGTTCTATTTTTTGCATTATTACGAATCAATTTCTTTATATTCTAATTCTTGCTTTTCAATATTTTGTGAAAATGTAAAATTGCAATCAACTATAATTTTTCTTCTCATAAATACAAATAAATCGGAGTATTGAGGGTTAACACATGAACTTATTATTTTTACTAACTATACATCTAAATTTCAGCTTTCTACTGTTTATAGTACAATTTCACGCGAATTTATTATAGATTAATTACAATTGGCAGGCCTTAGTTTCGTAAATTAAGGAAAAATTTTCTTGTAAAAAGGGGAAAGTTAGAACTAAGATTGATAGTTGTTACTAATATAACTATTTTTGTGAAATCTTAACCAGAATCCGTGTCACAAATCTAACTCGTTACAAGACAAGCAGATCTAATAGTTTTAATTGATTTGGTCGAAAACATTTCAAAATACTATTTATTTTTATAATTAGTATTATTACTTCTATATTAATACACTATTATTAGTATAAATTACATTCAGTATCTAGGTTTATAATATTCTTCAATACTATCAGTATCGAATGTATAGTTAAGAAAATATTAGAAATAAACTTTTCGAAGAGAATCAAGAAGAATTTCAAAGCACTGCACTAAATTTAATATTTTGATAACGTAATATTAAACTGTTATAATATTCTCCAATATTGTCAATATTAAATATATAGTAAAGAAAATAGCAGAAATGAACTTTAAAGAAAACCGAAAGAAAAAAAGAAAAAAGAAGGATTCCTTAGAAAGGAAAATAAAATATCGGTGTTTTTATTCACTTTATCGCGCATGCAAAACAGTAATTGAAAGTGTGTAAGTAAAAAGTAATTCGACTATGGTACTGAATAATAATCATCAATTATTGATGATTCTTGAAAGTATCTCCTTTTTTCCCCCGTTTTCTCTTTTTCCTTTTCGCGAAAAACACTTCGACTTGTTAATTTCCAAAGAATCAAACGACCAATTGTTGACCAATTTAACGATATTAAAGGAAAGGAAAAATAGTTCGACAGACCATTGGACGAGTCACGTTCTTCAATTTCCAGCGGTGCAAGTTTAAGGTCGATTCGTTGCGTGCAAAAGTTTTCTCATCGTCTCGAACGAAATATTCTTAAGCGACCGTCGCCGTCCCTTTCTCGTTTCATCGGCGGCAGAAGTCAATTTTGGCTGCTGCGAGCAACCAGCCGATTGGAAATGACGACACAATAAAGGGACGGTGAATAAAGCATCGCCCAGTGTGTCCCGAGTGAATTTTCTTACGTGGATTCTTCCGAAAAATCCGATGTGGGAGCGTCCGATGGAGATATTGACCGAAATTTCTGTGCAATTTTCGTACTTCTGTTATATTCGTTCTAAATTCCTGAGAGGAGTGTGTATTTAATAAATACAGAGTGGCTCATAAATCGTTTTACCATTATACAAAATTGATTTAATAATATATATATTTTTTTATACGACAGAGAATAAAAATTCGAAATTTTATTTAAACTTAGAGTATTAGAAATTTTTTCAGTCTGCGTATTTCGTTGAGGATTTTCCTATACTATATTTCCTAAAGAAGAAATTTTATACATCTGACACATGTTTTATTATCCACTGATTCCATTTTTTGCCCTAAAAAAACTTTTTCTTTATTTTTTATAGAAAAAATCGTTTTTAGTTTTTCTTCCTTTCTTGTTTTTTTTTTTTCACGTATAATTTGAAAGAGTATTAAAATCTTTGTTATTAGCGACTAAAATCGGTGGTTGTTCTGTATTTCATAATAGAGATTTATTTTTCGAATAACTTCGGCAGTTTTCTCGAGATTTTCTTGTTTCAATAATTTTTAATGCCTTGTGTGTTCCTGCAATCAAGTAGAATACGTTTGATGGTTAAATTTTTTCGGCAGAGTTCATAATATGATAGCATTGTCCTTTTTAATATACACTTATGTGTAAAGTACTGAACTACTAGTGTATTCATTATTATTTCTTTCTTTCTGTTGAATTTGACTGTGGAATGGTTTGTATAGAACTCATTGATAATATAACACATTTTTAAAGTATTCTTTTCTGATTTTCTGTTCTATTTTTACTATAATTACTATAATGGGTTAGTGTATTATGATAGTGCATAATCTTAGTGTGCAAACTGTTAGTCTGTGTTGGGTCAAAGAATAAAATGAACTTCGACAAATACTGTTGTAAACTAGGCTTATTTATTAACAATAAAAAGAATAGTCCAAAGGAAAACTGTTACCGAGAGCTATTTTACACGCGTCCATGGGTAGGCGAGAAGTTAAGACAAAAGAAAGGACAGTTGACAAGCAAAAAAAGAAAAAAGAATATGAGCAGCTCCATCTGTTAGTGGCGATTGCTATGCCAACAGTCTGTTTATTGTTATTTAGCAAAATGTGTTTACAACTTCTTTATCTGAGCCTGTAATGAAAATTTGAAAAATATATTCTGTAGATTTATGTTAATTGTATACATGGTGGAAATTTCATCGAAATATAATATAATACACATATATAGCAGATTTTTATAAGAAAAGAAAAATGAAGTAAGACAACGCAGAGATTAGGACGACCGTGTTGCGCTTGTCAAAATACCGACACCTCATACAGGAACTGGTCTTCAATTAATAAATTTCTTATCACTTCGTTAAATATCTAACATTTCATAGATGAAAATTATTTCGAAAATAATTCGAACAATTCGTGTCAGATTTCGTTAGCACAGTTTGGAAAGGCAGCGTTAGTACGTTAAAAAGAGAGAAATCGAGATAACGACAACAGGGAGAAAGAATGCTTGATATCGCGTAAATATTAAAGCGGGGAACGGTAACAAATACATTACGTGTTAAAGCGTAGCTTCCAAGTGACGTCGAACGTGATAAAAGCGCGTTGCGGATATTTATTGAAAAAGAAAAAAAAAGAAAAAGAGAAGAAATATCTGAAACGATGCCCTGTATTTTAATTAAACGAAACGATGGAACGAAACGTTGAATTTTTTATATTCTCATTTCCATTCCCCTCCCCTCTCACTTTCCCACTCCGTTGTTCCCATATCAAACAGGGAGATGTAATACGTTTTGTTGCTGAAAAATGATATCCGCCTTCGTGACGTGAATTAATATTTAATCAGCCAGCACGTTTCTTTCATAAACATTGACGGATGAGGAGAAAAGGAAAAAAGGAACAGTTGCGTAAAATATGACGAAATCAAAAGTTCGATAGTGTTCGTTTTTAATTCGTAATTTCCCTTTGTGCTGTAATTACGTGTATCACTTTGTGGAAATCATTTTTGATACGCTCAACGTCTTTTCTTATATTCGTGGTGAAATTGCATGAATTTGTTGGAGAATTTTACTTATTAAAATGATACTTTAATATACACAAAAATATTAATATACACACTTTTGCATTTTTCCTTTTATGGAAGAATTATGTACTCCTTTTTAAACGTATTTACATTGCAGTATCTTGTGAATTTATGTGAAATTTAATGAAAAATTTTACTTCAAACGTGTAATCTGATATACGAAAATTGTTCACTTTTAATTTGTCCTTTTCCTTTTTTTCCTTTTTTTTTTTTTATGAATTATCTTTCTGCTTTTAACACTGGTTTTTCTTAGCTTTTCTTCAGAGACTAATTTCACTTACTACGTATCATTTAGATTCGTTTCAAACTATCTTTAATTCTTCGTGTTAGAGAAGATAGTTCAATCAATTTTATCGTGTCGTGAAAAATTATTTTTATGTATGAATTACATGAAAAGAACCGTCCAAAATGTTCGAAATTTTTTCAAATTTGGGGACTATGGATATTAACGTGTATAAAATTCAATATTTGCCGGAAATAAATTGCATCCAACGGCTCGGATTCAATCGCCACAGCATCCACGTCGATACTCGATTCTGCGGATATCCTCGACTCAGAGTTTTCAGCGGGAAATCCCGCAGGAAATCAAGCTGCTCAAAGGTACGCGCGTTCGAGAACGACAGTGCTGTAATTTTTATGTTCGAAAAGAAAGGAGAAACACCTTTCAACGCGGTTTTCCCTTATATACCACCGATTCGAAACGGCATAATTACGTTAAAAATCATTTATAATAGTCTTTCATTAAAAATTATTCTATCGTCCAAATGGATTATATCCTCCGTAATGTAAAAAGCTCTTCGTAAGATTTATTTACAGCTAGAAAATTTAGGTTTCCAATATTTTCAAATATAATAGCTTTCTAATAATTTACATTCACATAGAAATTATTACTAATTCAGTATGCTTCGATAATAGGTACAATACACATAAAATATTTATAAATAGACTAAACGAAGCAAAATTATTGCGTAATAGATTAAAAGCAACACTTTCTGAAAGGAGTATTAACATATAGAAAAGTGAATTTATAGTTCATGCTAATGATAGACAAGATTGTTCTCGTCAAACGTAGAGACCGTAAAATTTCCTAATACTTCTCAGATGGAATTAAGCTTAAACAATTCTATAATGAAACAATGATGAATTATTATCGTTACTGAAAATTTATAAAGTTCTCAATCTGCTATGTTGAAACAGAAGGAAGAATTCTTCTCGAACGGCACAGACAACGAAATCATTTTTCCATAGCACAGAGAAACAATTACCAGCAATATCGCGTCGATTTGGCCTGTTTTCTCGAAAACTGCGCTTCGCAAATACAATTTGCACCGCGTCGTATCTGGGTCCGTTAATAGAAATCTCGTCCGGTGAACGATACGAATTTTCCTTCCATTAATTCGTAATCATAGTTTCGTCGCCGCGATCAAACCGACTGAACGACAGAGCGAGAGAGAGAGGAGAGTTCAAGGGAAAAACGCGCCGGCAAATTGCCCGTCACTGATAGCGGAATAACCGTGGCGGCCAGACGAAATAACCGTCGGCAATAATTAAACAAAACCGCGCGCGAATCGTGGCCGCCGGCGAAGGAAACGTTATCGATTCTCCGCGATTCGAAAATGCAATCGAAATCGGACGGTACCGGGAATTGCAACGGGGCTCGATTTTCGTTAATTACGTCGGATGTTTCGTCCCGCGGCGTTTATACTGCAAGACATTATCGTTCGCAGAGTTCGTTGCATTTTCTTTTTTTTCTCTTTTCTTTCTAAAAAGCCTCGATTCTTCGTTGATTTTTGTATGGGAAATGAGAACACGTGCTTTGTTGGTTAACGAGCAGTATTCCTTTTTCTGCTTTCATCTTTGCTTTCGACTTTCTACGCAGATGAGTGCTCACTCGCCTGTATACATTGTTCTTGTTGGAGAGTAAAAGAGAAAACGAACCACAGAAATGTTATCTTATTTCTTCTGAATGATAAGGTAGTGTAAAACTTTCTTTATACTAAATATAGCGTATGAGAAATATCCAATGAATTATATATCTATTTTGATGAATACAGTGAAATTTAACAGAGCCTTTTATTTAATAGAAAATTAAAGAATATTGTAGAATATCGAATGTTATGTATCGATTGTTAAATACAGTAGAATTCGTCAGAATTTTTAATAAAACGTAAAATTAAATTATTACAGAATAACCATATATCTATTTTTCCGAACACAATGAAATTCGACAGAACCTTTGATTTAATATAAAATTAAAGAATATTATAGAATATCAAATAAATTATGTATTTATTGATGAATACAGTGAAATTAATCAAAATTTTTGATAAAACATAAAATTAAATCATTACAGAATTAACCATGCATCTATTTTTCTGAATACAGTGAATTTCGTCAGAATCCTTCGTTCAAAATAAAAGAAAATTTTATTACACTAAAGCTTACATAACAACAAAAGTAGAGAAACCTTTGAAAGTGTAACTTTACGTGTAATCGAGTGCCGTGAAATTTCAATCAAATTTTATTACACAAAAGCTTACATAACAACAGAAACGGAGAAAGCCTTGAAAATGCAACTTCACATATACTCTAGTACAATGGAATTTCAATCAGTAGATGCTTCAATTTAAAATTTCTAATAACAATAACTTCATATAAGGTGTAATAATGTTACGCAAACTTAGAACGAAAAATAAGCCTCGAAGAATATCAAAATTTGATGTCTAAGTGCACTTAGTAGATAGCAAAAAGTGTACCCTTAATAATACAGTTTGTTTCACATCGATATCTCGAACAGTTTCCATGATACAAGCATTAAAAGTGCAGCCTTAAGACACAGTGAAACTAGTCGACGACCTGACCTACATTTTTTCGTGGAAGTGAGTACGCGCTAGTAGTAGTATATAGTAAAAAAAAAACCGATGACGCAACTGCTGTCATTGAGTAACGCACACGTGGTGTGCTGGGGTAGGTTAAAGAATGGGAGCGAGAGAAAGGTCTGAGCGTGCGAGCGAAACAGCGATAGCGAAACCGAGAGAAATTAGAGTTCGCTTCCAACGACGATATCTCCGGAACCGGAAGTCATATCGAGACGAAACAAAGTGCATTTTAAAGAGGAGACTTCCCCGCTTCTTGCAGTGTGAATCATAATATTCCAGAACAATGTACGGCAATCTTACAAGGCGTTGAATTTTTCGTTGTTTTAATAGCATTTAATGAAGATTGTGGCTTATTCTTTCGTTTGAAAAGGGACTCGCACCGCGTATAATTGTATTGAAATTCGTAATAGGGGTAAGAGAAAGCAGTGGTGTTTGATTGTTACTGTAAAATAAGGATTATCGTGATTATTAGTCCTTTAGTTTCGACAGTCCAGTCCGCCGAAGTGCCGTCACTGAACGGAAGCACACGCCAGAAATGTGCACAGTGCGTGTGGTTTTTGTATATACGTTTTTCTAAGTCTTAAATAACAACTGTGCTTAATAAAACAATCATTGCTGTAATATAACAAGTATAGTTTATATTTTTGATATGAAAAGACTTATGCAAAATTATATTAGTTATTTTGAAAGCATTAGACCAATTACAGTTTACATATTTTTAGGTATTTATATATTTACAAGACTTTACGATTAAATGTTGAATATAATTAATAATGTAACGCAAATTAGTTAATATATTAATATGTAGAGACTAGTAATATAATTCGGTATGATATATTCTAAAACAAGGATCTATACATGAGCCAACATTACAATTTTTACATTCATATCGTGATTCGGATCTTTTTTCATTTTTTCTACAAACTAAACATCTTCGGCTTCGGTTTTTGCCTTTTGATATATACAATGAGAGAAAATGCCTCTCTGTTAATCTCATGGGATTATCGTCGACTACAGATGGCACTTATATACACATCATACAGATGCCGGATATATCCGGCGCTCGAAGCGAAAAGGTTAACCCTTTGACTGCCACGCTGAAATCACATGTTTCGTTCAGGACGCCACGGGAATATTTGTATTATTCAAAGCATATAATGGCTTCTAAATTTTTTATTGATCTAATAAAAATTTTTAATTGTTCAATACGGCACTTTTTATTTCAAAGTATCTTCTATTTATCGGTTATATTTAAAATGCACTAACTGTCAATTTTCATGCAATTTTTACAATTGTAAAAAGTTCAAGCGCTCCGGTCACCAATCACCACCGTGGCGTCACAGGAGAAATCGTGGTCGGTCATATATGACCAACGTGACAGTCAAAGTGTTAATATACAAGGAATGTGACATTGACAGGGCAGTGAAATGAATTCAGCGAGAGTTCTACTGTGCAACGTTCGATTGATATTTTCAGATTAATATTACCGTCGAACATACTTGGACTAAGAATACGAATTGATGGAAGGCAGTCACGAATCACCGACGACCAATTACTGTTACTTCTTGTTAAGATCTTTTGTATGATTGTTTTTAACTAAATCTTTTTTTTTTAATTTTTTACCTACACGGAAAAACATTTTTTTTTTCATATGTTTGCTATAATGTTCCTGAAGGGCGTGGTATAATTTTTTTGCGACTTTATTCTTGATATGCGTGTTTTTGTCGTTTAACACATTCTACACCGGTCCCGTATTATTGCGGGATTTCCAACTTATCGGTTTTGACGGATGTTTGATTTTTGTTCAAACGTATAATGTTCAACAAAAATATACTATATATTCTTTTGTGAAAATGTATAAAATTTTTAATATACTTTCTTCCGAGTGTTCATTACCCGTAAATAAGCGATGTGACTGCCAGCACCCAGGTTTTCTCAGCTGCAGATATTTAGCCGGCGTACAATGTGTTAACCCTTTTAGTGCCCGACGACGATATATCGTTGCGCGTGTAATAGCGCCTTATTCTTCGCATTGCGAGAAAGCTTTATCTCAAAATAAATTTATAAATGATCTAATTTGATTGTAAATGATTTAATTTCGTTGCAAAAGAATTTAGAAACCGGTTTGGGTGTGACTTTTTACACATTCTACGCCGGTGAGTGCCGAGACTCTGTTTACGCTGGAGCGATAAGATGGAAACTCGACATCAGATAATCTCCTAGCACCGAAGTCAAAATGTTTATGATAGTTATCTGAGAGTTCGTATGCCACGCCATGCATCGAGACTAAAATCTTTCTTTCAGTCTTTGCTTGACCTTTATAAAGAACGTTTCTAAGCAGTGTTCGAAAACCGTGACGTTTTTCATACAATCTTTTTGCAAAAGCTGCGCCCTTTTACAAATATGGACGAGGCAGAATTAGTTCGAGTTATTGACGCGCTCGAAATAAGTGAAGAAGATGCTGATAGTGATGATCAGTTATGTGTACCAAAACCCAAGTCTTGTAGCAGATAAAATCCGTTTGTCGCCCGCACTGTACCATCGAGTTATCTTTTATTTTTGTGTGTGAAATATCATAAATTTTTTTACAAAATAAATTGGAAATGCAAATTATATATGCGTACTAAGTGGTTTATATAAAGTTATGATGAAACGATGCCTTTTCCTATGTGTAAAAACGTTTTGAAAGAGAGAACTGAATTTTTATATTTTTTGTAATGATTTATAATTATGTTATTCATATGATTTTCAATTGATATTGAAAAATTAGTATCATTGCTTTATTCTCTATTTCGTCCTGAATACGTTGCAATTTCAATCATGTAAATATCATTTATAGTTTGATTTTTATGAGCGTTTTTCCAAACCCTTGTATATTTGTCAAATTCGGCCGGTTATCTTCGCATAGGCACTCGTTTTTCACCCGGCACTAAAAGGGTTAAGTTCCAACGCGTCGTCTATCGTATCTATAAGAGACGATGATCCTGCGCGCATAGTATAGAGCGGAGCGGGCGTGTGGCTATTCTACGATTTCGGTCGAGAAGCAATCACCGCTTCTCGGGAGGACTCTTGTAGTTCTTTCGACTGTTCTATCATCGTGCGTCGTCGTGGATATTCTCTTCACAGCATTGCCACAGGTCGGTGTCTATGACCGAATGGCCAATTGAGGTACAACTGAGCAATTTACTTTTCCCGCAATAAAAGGGGCTTGATTCCGAGCGAAAGGAACTGTAAACACTCCGTAGAGTTAGAATTTGTTCTACTCTTTTACATAAGGAGAACATTAAATATTTTCAAACTCTTTAGGCGTACGAGGGTGCGTAAATACGCGATGCGTGTGGAGTATCCTCTTGGACGATGAGAGGAAGGTTTGACTAATTTTAAAGTATTGAAAGAGTGTAGCGTGTATAGCGAACTTTTACACTCTAAGAAAAACGAGAGGTGTCGACTTGAGAATCGAAAATCGAGAGGTGTCAGAAATTTGAGATGGACTTGGAACAAATATTGGGAGTAACACACGTACATGTACAATTGTTCTGTTTCGTAGACAGTGTACTTTCGTTACGAGAAAGTTTAAATCATTTATTCTTGAGAAAGTATTTCATGAAATCATTCATTCATTATACCAATTTAACCCCTTGCCGTACGAATTTTTAGTTACTACGTATGTTAGTCTCGAATGTTTACTGTTCCAATACAATTTTAAATAAAGAAAGTCGAGATATTATATATAAATTTTTATTTGAAAATCCTCTATCTTGAATTCAAACTAAAGTTAGAACAAAAATACAAATTTGATAGATGTATAAATACTTCTTTTGTCATACCTTGACCATAATCTACATTACGAATGAGACTTGTTATACGGCAGAGAGTTAACACTAAACCTACCGACACTTCACATGTACCTATTCTTACTGTGAGCGGTCAAATGACCGCTTTATATTTCTTAATATAGAGTGAAGATTATGAACAATTAGATAGTGAACGAAATATTTTCTTATGTTTAAAAACAAATAATGTTTAATTTACTCTTTTACGCCGCATTTTTAGAAATTATAAGATTCTTGATTGCACATCTCGACACATACGTATTTTTCACATTTTAAAGTCTGAGTTCGTTAATTTTCCGGATCAATTTCAGAACGATCTTCGACAATATTATTTATGTTCTCTAATAACTTGATATTGCTCGAATGTCTTGACATTTTTCGGATGAATACACAAATGATAAAACAAAAAATACTTTATAAAAATGTAGATCAAACTGGATAAAAAAGAAACGGAAAAAAGATCGAAATGTAAAGCTTACTACAAAGTATTGTTAATTTGTTCACTTTTTTGAAAGTTCCACTTATAACACGTAATATGTGAGATAATAGTAGAATAAGAATAGAAATTGAAGTATATAATAATAATAGACTGGCAAATATGCTCTTTGTAACTTTCACGTTTTAATTCTATCTATTCGAATCACAAGATTTTACTAAACGTAGCGAGAAGAAAACGTTTATATTGTAGATAACATAATAGAAGACAAAGATCTACTCGTGCAAGCAATATAAATCGTTCAAGAGGTCAAATGACCATTCGTGGTAGGCAAAACAGGTTACAAATTTTTTTCGGAAAATAAACAATAAGAAAACAAGTGAATATTAAAAAATGCATTGTACGTATAATATAAGAAAAGTTGTGAAGCCAAACAGCGATACAATAATTATCGTATGCAGGAAATTCTAAACGAAATTTTAAAAACGGTTATTTCACCGCGCGTGGTAGGTTTAGTGTTAAAGAAGAAAAAACGGCAAATAATGTGGAAACGAAATAATGAAACAATATAAATCTTTCAGTTGCAATTTAAATCAGTGTAATAATTAACGCGAGAAAATTAATTTAGTGAACGTTCCATCCTGGAATGTTTGATTCATTTTTCAAGATTGATGTTGCTGTAAAATACTCTTTGAAAAGAATGTGAATACTGGAAAGTATTTATGAATCAAGAATGACTAATTTATTAATACTTTCCAATCAAATTTATCACATGAAGTTGTACTTAAGAATTTGTTTCTCTATTTAACAAAATTTGTTTTTGTCTAATAACTACGTAAATAATTTCTTTTTTAAATATTCGTCATCCATGTATTCGATTTTCATTGCAAATTTAATGTAACTATAAATTCAAAATATATTTTGTTTAATTATTTTCTAAGTGTTGCTTGTGGTTTCACAACGCCAAACGAATTTAGACGAGTTTTAAGGATTAGTTTTATGACACGGTCGCCCGTCGATGCTATTTTTGAGTGCGCCTTCTTTTTAATCTCTCGTTTAATTAAATTTCCTTTCAAGGCAAGGACGAGGGATAGAAATGTTACGAATTGAACTAAATGATGTAATAGAACTCTATAAAATATTTTTTAATTATTTAGAATGTTTAAAGCATCTTTTAATTGTTTAGAATGGTTAAAACAAGACAAATATCGTGGACTAAAAAATGTTGAGCAACGTAAATAAATAGATGAGATTTTGAAATAAAAAGCGTACCATTCGAAAATTGAACATTTTTATTAGAACATATTTTACAAGAATTATATGTTACAATGAATTACGTTAGAATATTTCAAATAAAAATTGGGTTAATCGTCGCAATCGTTGCAGTATGTGGTTTCTCTTTTTTGTGCAATTTTTTCTATCCTTCGTAGCAAAATTTGCAACATTTTATCGGGTAGTATATTCGACAAAATTTTCTCACCAGACAGGCTTGTCCTTCTTTCTTTTTGAATTTCATGACGTAACCTTCCTCGGATAGTTATACTCGATGAGTACAGATCTCTTACAGATTTTCGTATTACTTATGCAAATATCATATTACAGTATTGTATTATTATATGCTTAGAGAAATGCAAATTCTTGTGGTCCTCGAAGCAATACGTGAATAATTTACGTGGCAGACAACGTGTTAACACGTTAAGTGCCACGCTGATTTTGGTCGGCTTTCATTCAGCTGTTGAGTATCGAAAATTTTGCAAAAAGTATTACAATAAATTTAACGAAGAAAGTTACAACTTTTCACAATACTCGCAAAGGAAAGCCGTATCTTTGTTCAAACTGTCTTAATAAAACCGATTAATGCATGATAAAATATTATTTTCTAAATTTGATGTTGGTCCTCAAATACCAACGCTGCCCAATCGAAAAATCTAGCGTTGGTTTGTAGGGACTAGTGTGGTGCTTAACTTGTTAAAATACCAAAAAGTAACACATCAAAAATTATATTAACCCTTTGGGTACCGATTTATTTTAAAAGATTTTTGCGTTTGGAACAGATTTAATTTGCTGATGCACGGATTAGTACATAAAGATGGTAGATTTTGTGCGAGAATTAATTCATTTGAGCGATACGATATCCATAGTAATTAGAATTGTAAAAAAAATCTAAATTTATAAAAGAAACAAAATGAAAACAAATAAATTCATGGAATCACGGAGAGAAAATCACTAATATTTTTGAAGGTTGTAATATTTTTCAAAGCAAGTGGGTAAATGCAGTGATACTTGGCATTGTTTGCACTGCCAGGTAGTCTCTTTTCTAATTTTTTTTTTTTTTCCTAACTTTTCACTTGGTAATTCACTATAGTCGTCAATTGTACGATTATTAAGAACTTTTTCATCATATTTCTCAAAGTCACCTCTTTCATTAAAACTTTCGTTATCACTTTCGTAAAATATATTACTTATTTCTGACATTATGATCAGAAGAGACACTCTGCTGCAACTGACACCATTTACTCTTGCATGAACAAGAATGTACATGTTGAATATTGTCTAAATTTCAATGAAGAATTAAACTCGTCATCCGTAACTTAGGCAAAATAAATGCATGACAAGTGTCAGCCGTCAAATGTACCCAAGGAGTTAATCAATTTTTAATTGATTTACCTTAGGAGGTGACCCTATTTCATTATTGTTCACGTTTGAAAAATGATTTTCATAACGTAAAATAATAATATAAAAATCGTGTCGCTGTATGTGCAAAAGAAAATGATGCTTCAAGATCGATTTCGTACAAATCACAATTCTTTTAGTAGATTTTTGCTTCGAGCTGATTAAATCAGTTGAACAACAGAGTGTAATAAAATCGTCGTGATTAAAGCTGAATAAATGTTCAACACTCGTTTCATTCGGTCTGTGGATGCGTTCGAATCTGACCGCAATTACCCTAAAAACGAGCCATTCCCGTGAGCAGCGTAGAATGTTAATGATAATGAACATCTGCCCGCGGAAAGTAGCGATTTTTATTGTTATTAGCGACGTTTTGCACGCCCCTGCGTGCCCGTTGCTGTTTATTTTCTGGTTAATTTCACGAAATCCGCCTCGCGTTTGCGGAAAATAAGAGTCGAGTTCAAATAATTAACGCTCGAATAGCTTGCCAGAGAGATTGCATTGATTCTACGGGTCTCTTTATGCTTTCATTTCACCTCCCTTTATCACTTTTTAATTTGATCACTTTGGCTAATATTCGCGAATTTCTGACAGGATGAGAATTAATTTCGCGCTACGTAAATAAACATGTACAACTCTGTTTCAAGTGGTTAATTATATATTTTGCTATCATCAATCAAATGTTCTTTAAAATTTACGTTGCCTTTTCAAATATTCTTGAGTATTGACATTTTCAACGTTTTCTTAGCAATTTCGTTAAAAACTTATGTACTTTATAATCTTCTTAAATAAAAAGATTATAATTGTGTATGGTACTTAATTATATTTAATTGAAGTAAAATTGTTTCACTATACAATATCCTTTTTTTTTTTGCGTATTATTAATGGTGGAAATGAATGAATTGCTCTTATTACATATTGATTAATGATACTCGTTTAATTGCAGCTGTTTTAATATGAGAATTCTATTTCTTTTTTTTTTCTGCAGGTTTCATACGCTAATGTCACTAATTGATCATGATTTTTCCGATACCGGGAGAGATAAGAGCCTCGTTAAAAATATTTTTCTCGTGCGCATCGTTAGGTTTACGCGATGAAAATTCATGTCTCATAAAAACATTGTAGGTATTAAAAAACGAAGTTTGAGATGTGTAACATTTAAATAACATATAACATTTTATATGATAAGCATAAAATTCGTCAAATAATTATGTTTAGAAAAAGAAAAAATATCTAAAGAATATGTTTAATTTCTCCAAATAAATGTTAAAATTTGTCAAATATTGTCACACTTAGCAAAAAAATATACAAAGAATATTTTTAATTGCTTAGCAAAAAAGAAAAACCAAACTTTTTCACAGCTATAATTATCTTTAAACAAATTCGAAATTCATAAAACATTGTCATGTTTAAAAATATATGTGTATATATATATATATATATATATATATATATCCAAAGTATATTTTTAATAAAAAAATAGAAAAGAAAAATAAGGCTTTTCCATTACCATAATTCCTTTTAAATAAACATGGAAATTCGTCAAGTGTGATGTTTAAAAAAAATATATATCCAAAAAATATTTCTAATTCATCTGTAAAAAAAAAAAAGACGAACCCTTCTCATTGCCATAATTTTCTTTAAATAAACGTGTAAAATTTGTCAAATATCGCCATGCTTAAAAGAAAATCCAAAGAGTATTCTGAATTCTTCTATAGAAACGAAAAACAAACCGTTATCATTGTCAATTTTCTTTAAATAAACGTCAAAATTCGTCAAATATTGTTATGCTTAGAAAACGAAAACATTCAAAGAATATTTTTAATTCTTTTATAGAAAAGAAAAACTAGGCTGTCTCGTTGCCATAATTTCCGGGCTATCGCCCCTTTTGAAAGAAGACAACAAACTCTCCCGGTATTTCTCTGTCGAAGCGTGTAATTCCGTCGGTAAATAACTGGAATTTCAATAGAAATATGCATGGCAGAGCGGGAGCGATGTGAGAAATATCTGCAAATGTGAATGGAATCGCGACTGAGGGGTTGGATTTGGTGATGAGAATGGGAACGGTGGGAGGAAGAGGTGGAGGCTAATGCAAGCAGTGTCACGCGTTTTAGCTTTGATCGAATATTCAATATCGCCTCTGCGATGGCTCGAATAAAGAATTTATATTTTTTGTTGGCGTTACGATAAATCCGTTGCATTCGGAAATAAAAGGGACGGTGACTGAAAATGGGGAGAAAGGGTTGAAATATCAAAATAATCGGAAAGGTGAATTCCCTCTAACAAGACGCATATGTGTGTTGATTAAACGTGTGCTGAATTATTATTCTCTCTTTTCGATTTTATGAGTGGAAATACTCGAATTTTCTATCGTATTTTTCTCTCGTTTCTTTTGTTCGTGTCTAACCCTTGACTGTGCAACTCTTATCCGATCGCCAGGTCAATTTTGACCCAGGGTAATACGGAACATTTTCTTTTTAAACTTGTCAGAAGGAAATCTTAAAATATATCTTTTATTTAAACTCTGTGTAAAGTATTAGTTTGCTGAACTGTCTATTTTTTCAAAATATCAAAAATAAAACGATTTTCAAAGATTATCTCATTTTAACACTTTTGCGACCGGAGACGTAGTCCTACGTCATTTCAAATTCAATTCGTAAGATTTGTTTTCTAATACCGTAGTAATTATGTAATAATAATATGATAACAATACAATAACAATAATTATTGCTCTATATTTCGGACAATATCAATGCGTTAATCACAAGAATCCGATACTTTTAGAATTTACTGTTTATTATTGTTATCGAATGAAATGCTGTAGCACAATTGTACGTACAATTAGTATTTCCCTCGGTTTAATTAATCGCCATTCAATTAGGGGAGCCAGAATAAATCTTACGTAATCGAAATGAGCTGTTCGTTGTTCGTGTTCGTAATTGCAGATATCATGCTGGATATGAATGACGATCCTAAACGAAACCGACAGAAAATCAATAGAAGACTTCTTGCTTATTTCAGTAATTAATTATTATATCATTTATATACCGTTTGTTCATATTACTAAACGCAAATTTAATTAAATAATATTTTTATATTATTATAACATTGCATAAATTTAATTAACATTTTTGTATCAAGAGTTTTCTCAGGAGTTGTAGTCGTTGGAATGATGAATTGTAGTTTTTTAAATTTTGCGTGATCCACTTAATTTTCGTATCTTCGAATTGTTGAAATTTATAATTTTTTATATCGGACTTTACACCTTTCCAAATCCTCACAGTCGAACTACCAATTTTTTGCATTCTTTATTTTGCGAATTTTTGGAGCTTCTAATATTTAAATTTTCAACATTGAAAATTGAAAATGATCAAATGAACAAACTTCTTACATAAAAATTCTTTGCATTCTTTATTTTGCAAATTTTCAAACCCTTTAGTATTTAAATTTTCAATTTTAAAAATTGAAAATAACCAAATGAATAAATTCTTTAATTTTCGAATATAAAAATCTTTTGCATTCTTTATTTTGCAAATTTTCAAACTCTCAATGTTATAAAATTTTAAATCTTGGAAATTAAAAATGATCAAATGAATAAAATTCTTTGCATTTTTCATTTTGCAAATTTTCGATTATTCTAATATTGAAATTTTCAATTTTGAAAATTGAAAATAACCAAATGCATAAATCTATTACTTTTCAAATTTAAACCTTTATAATTCCCAGTTATTTATTATCTCTAAACTTTCCTCTTCGTTCTATTTCTCTAATTATTCCCTCCTTCAATCTCTCATTTTTCCATGCAATACAATTTTCCAATTTCATGCCAATTTCCCAATTTAAAAATTTCCAATTATCATCTCTACAAATTTCTCCTCGTTTCATTTCTCTAATTATCCCTGTCCTCGTATCTTCATATTCTATCCACTTTCCACATTTTTTTTTCCACCATTTTTATAATTTCTCCCTCTCTCGTTAATCATAATTTCCCGTAGATAACCCACAAACTAATTAAAAGCACTAGGGTCACAATTTCTTTCGGCCATCAAACGTTTCGAACGTCATTCTCCAAACACGCGAATATCTCCTTCGTATATCACGGTTTTTACGATACACCCACGAGACGCAGTTGGCTCCGCGTCACGGACTTGTGGTTAATCGAGCACGATAACGGCGCAGTTATTATCCCTGAGACAGAGATTAAAATTATAATTGCAGCCACGAAGTCCCCCGTGTTCCGTTTCCGTTTCGCGCGGCTGTTTTGCGAAGGATAAAGTTACACCCGCCCGATCCTTTTGTTGTTTACGCGGAAAAACTAATTACCCAAGTTTAAAAGCGTGTTGCGGTTAAACGAACAACTCTGAGAACGACGCGTTAGTTTCTTCTATGACGTATAATACCTTGCAGTGTATCAAGTATAGTTTTTAGTACTTCCGTGTACGCGACGATGGTAAAAATATTTTACCGGGGAGATTAAAACGTGAAATTTCTTGCCGAGTGTGTTCGTTGGACCGTGAATAAATTGTTTTGAATAATTGAAGACTTTGGTGTACGTAAAAACTGGTTGTCTGAATTTTTGCTATCCTGTTAGTTGAAATAATTTAATCGTCGTTACATAAACTGTATCTGATTTCAGACAAATAATTCAGTGGTTAGCATATTTTCTAAGAAGAAGAAAAAAAAATGATGTGTGTAATTTCAAGGTTGGCTATGTCCACTGTAAACTAATTTTGAGTAATTAGGTGTAGAAATCAATTTTTGGGTATAATCGAAGTGTGATTGAAGAAGAATGGAAATAGAGTAATAATCGAAATAATTTCCATTATTGGCCATCACCTGTTGCCATTTTTCTGTCAACTTGCGAACACCATCACGAGTATTTCGATTTAAATAGGTATACTGATTATATGAATCTAGTTGGAAAGAATCTATTTCGACGCTTAATATTTATAGATTTTATTTTTTGAATATGTAAAGCGAAACTTTAAGTATAGTTTCTTTGCAAAATATAAATGACTGAAATTATTGTATAAAGATCTTAAAAATGTTATTTTTATGATTTTTGAAATGTTAGTGGTAAATTGAACATTACAACTATTGATAATGACACTTGGATATGAACAGTTTTGATAAATAGTGCATTTAAAAAAAAAATTCTTATTCGAAGTTATTATTATATATTATAGATTATTATCCCTATTTGCCTTATACTAAAGGCATCTCTCTCATGGTGCAGGTTATTATTAATAATATATTACAAAAGTGCATTCTGTGTCTAAAAAATTTTCATTTTATCCTCGAACTTTAATTTTTATTTATAAATCTGAATGTTATTGAATAGAAAGCATACATGGTGTGTCATTCATTTTCATTTAAAGCAATATTAAAGCGATGAATATCTTACATTAAGATAGATAACTATTGAAACATCATGAGGTAAATGATTAAAATTATTTATCCTATAAAACAATCTACAAGATAAGATATACAAAGTGTTATTGTTTTGAATCTCTAATATGATACAAATACAATATGGTATAATTATTTTATTCCAGAATATAAGATACACAAAATATTGTTTTCAGTGTCTAATATAATAAAAATACAATGTAGTATAATTATTTTATAATTACATATTATTAATAATTATATTATCCTATCAAATAATCTACAAGATCAGATATACGAAATATTGAATGTCTAATATAATTATTTTATAATCACATATTGTATTATAGTAATTTCTTATAATTACATATTACTAATTACATTATTGTAATATATAATGTAATTATATTATGAATTATTAAATTTATTTTTAATTCCTAGTTTAAAAAAAAGAAAAATTGAATTTCTGATTCCTGATTTTTGTGTAAGATCTTATTTCTCATTTCTGCTTAAGAAATTTTTATTTCTCGAAGGATAAGGATTAACGCTGAAGATATTCAAATAAATGGATATGTTTCATGTCGATAAACTATAACAGTCAGGTGAACCTGTTAATTAATCTCAAAACCTTTTCACAAGCCCACAAAATTGTGTTGCTGCGAGGCTTTTACACTCCCCGTCCGCTTTCATACCGGATCCTCTTCACCAATTTCCGAAAATTGCTAAAAGGATAATCGAGTACCTTCTAAAAGGGTGGTTACGACCTCTGGCGACGACGTGGAACATATACAACGCGGGTTGATAATCAGCCTCGAATCGGTTTCGTTGTTATGAAGGGTCTAGCAGAATAAGCATGGATAAACGGTCCCCAGACTATTTTCCATTTTCTTGGCTGCTAAACAACGTTTTTTCTCTGAAAAACTGTTCTGCAAAATTTCAAATCTTTACCCCTTCGTTTAAGACTAGGTTTACGGGCTTTTCTTGAGTGAACGAGAAACCGAATTTTTCCTTCAAAATAGCGATTTATTAGAGGCCACTTAACACATCTTGCGCGGGAAGCGACTAAAGTCGTTTTTCACGGGTTATTGATGGTTTATTGGTATCGATGGGTTTTTGTGATGTTTTTACAATAAAATCGGATAGACCTAAAAAAAAACTACAGCTACTTTATGCAGAAGGAATTTTGCGTCTGAATTGTACAAAATCGCCCGCTACACGGTAAGACTTTGGTGGTAAAGTGCCCGCGCAAGATGTATTAATTGATATTTTTTCCAGAAACAAGCTAACACTTATATGGAAAAAATTTGTATATGTTTCATTTCTTTGGAAATATGATTGCAGCAATACAAATCTAGTAATATTAAATGTAATCATCTATCCCCTTGTTGCTTTGGTAATATGTAAAATATGGATCCTTAATCTTGTTGGTTTACAGGTTGTAATGTGTAATGTGTTGAATTTTTGATTGATTGTTTAGTGTTTCGGAGTAGGGAGTTGAATTTGATTGTGTTAAATGCACACAAAACAGGTAAAGGGTTATCGACGTTACAGCAGACTTTTCTACGGACGGGTTTGTTTAGAAAATTAGGAAACTTATAAATCTGTAGAAATTCATTTTAAATGAAATTAATAAAATAAAGAGAAATTAATAGAATAACTGAAGTTTCAGCGATGGAAGTTAAAATGAATGAATTTTATGGAATAGTAGCTTAAAAGAATTGTTTAAAAATTGCACAAAAATGTAATGTTTTTATAATAAATATTTTTACTGTAAAATATTCAATATTTCTGAAAAATATAATTTCTGTTCTAACAAAAATGAGAAGTGATTACATAGACGTGTATCAACATTATTTTCACCGTATCCTAAGAACAATATACCGGAAGTGTAATGTTTAAATTAGGAAGTTTTGAAGCCGAAGACGAGGAGGCAGCAGAACTGCTTAATTAATGAATTTTACTTTTTCGAGTCGGATAAAATTCGGGGCTCAGCGAAGGCGTAAAATTTCTGTGGATTAAAAGCTTTTAATTACCTTAATGATGGCAGAGATCTTCAACAAGTAAATTAATCCCTTCGTAATTGCATATTTGATATTTCTCTTGTCGGCGCAGGGAGGGCTTTGCATTTAACAAATTAATATTAAATAAAACAGGATATTTTTCAAATATACACCGTGTCTCGTATTCTTTTTTTTTCGAGCAAATACATGTCCCATTTTAATATCCGTTACAATTCTCAATTTAATAAACGCAAGTTCCAATCGTAAAATAATGTTCGAGAAAATAACTGCTGTTTATTAATGATTAACACATAGGATGTACTGTTGTATTTCTTTTCTCAATTTACGATCGATCAAATTTTCATTCTGCTTTTCTGTATATCCAGATTTTTAGTTACTGTCTGAAAACGACGTTAATTAATTAAACGCAAATATTTGCATGCAGAAACGAGCTTTTTTTATTATGTTTTTTTTTTTCATTCTTCGAAAGGAACGCGAAATATCTGTTGCAATGAAGGTTTTCAATCGAAAGAAGAAAAGGCAACGAGAAAAAATCCTGAACTCTCTTCGTATAGAAAATATTCAATTCACTTTGTGTAAATGAATTTTCCTTTATGTTCGTATTACAATTTTCAACTTAGTTTCACCGTGAAATAACCATGTTAAATTAAAATTCAATTTAATTAAATGTCAATTACATTTCGAATTTATCTTGAGAATTTGCAATTTTTACGATCAGTTAATTAGAAGAGCTACGAGGTTTACTTTATTATCTAAAATTATTCGAAGTTTTTGTAGAAAGAATTGCAAAATCTGTATAAAAAACATTGCTAATCATTTCTTTTTATTTTTGTTGCAGATATTCACACGCTTTGGCAAGGTCCTGAAGATTGTCACCTTCACGAAGAACAGTAAGTATCACTTTTTATGCATATTTGACTAATATATCTTTAAGTGTAACAGCAAATATATACTTTATAAAATATTATACAACAAACACTTTATAAATATATAAATAAATATTTTATAAAAGATACTATAAACATTTTACGAATGGAAATTTTGAAAAAATCATGTTAGTTTACTTTAATTCGCTCTTAGTGTACTGACAAATATATAGTAATAATTATTTCCATAATTCAATTCATTCAGAAATTTTTTAATTTCGTAATTCATATTAGCATTCAAGAAACAAAAATAGAATTTCAAAAGAAACTATCCGAATTATAACATATCTAATAAAACTATCATAATTTCAAAAGAAACTATCTGAACTATAAAATACTTAAATCATACGTCTACATTAGAATAGAATCAGAATTTTAGAAAAGTAAAGATTTTATTTTCCACTGAGGTTCATCTCAAATATCATTTTTGAAAGTAAATTCGCAAATATAGTTTTGTCAAATTCAGAAAAAATGAATTGGTCAAAATAATTTTTAGAAAGTACTCTTACTAAATTCTGAGTTAAACTTAGAGAAATCTTCGATGAAACATAAACTGAATAAAATGCCGAGAAATCTTAACCTCTTGCTTTAGAATGACAAGTCACACTCGCAGTGTAGATTATGATCAAGATGTGGCAAAAGAAAAATTATATGTCTATTAAATTTGTACTTTTGCATAAAAGTACAGGATCGTATGAGGATCGCCAAATGCATATCATTTATAATATCCTAACTTTTTTTTTTTATATAAACGTGCATTGGAACAGTGAATAGCTTAGATTAATATACGCAATGCCTAATAAATCGTAAGGCAAGGGGTTAATCGACGAACAAACTTCGATCAAATTTCATTAAAATCGATCGTTGATCGAGAATTTCCATTAAATGTAAAAATAAACTCCTCGGTTTAATTTAATTTTTCTAAAATCTATCATTTGAAACTGAAATTAAAGAAAGGAGTCGATTTTCGTCAACTTTGTTACGCGAAGATTCATTTTCCGCCAAATATCCACGGAACTTCCTTTCGAAACAACTTTTCCAACGATCCCTCTTAACTGTCCGCGTTTACCACCGAAAGAAACAAGTTGCAGGTAGAAAAGACTGGCGCGTTTCGAACGTTCCAGAGTGGCTCTTGTTTTCCTCCTCTAGTGCAATAGTTACTGGACCACCCTGTATAGACGGTACTCTTGCCTAGCAGACATGCCACGGCACTTTAGTACTTCAGTGTACACTTCAAGTGTATCCTGGCCCGGCGACGTCGACGCCGTTAGTACTTTCGGTGTTTCACTCGAATGTAACGGGTGTTCAAAGATTGTCAGCCTCTTCCAAATTCCATCTATATAGCAGGATTATACAACATACACGCCTACATATTTATTTTTTTTTTTTTATAAAATACGAATTATTTATAATTGCCCTATAGGCATTATCGGTAACCATCGTCTGGTGCGATTGCGGTCTTTGCACGCGCGATTTCGCGCTAAAGGAAGCGGTTCCACGACAACGTTTCGTCATTAGAATAAAAAAAGAATTGTACTTGCTGGTTGATTAGTGACAGTGCATATTTTTCGTGTAGTTTTAATGGTTTCTCGAAATACCGATCGAACCTCTTTTTACTGTTTCGCAATCTCCATGGACAAAGTCACCATTGAAGAATTCTGTAACTTTTATTTTTCGTTTTAAATTATATTTTTGTTTGCAAATAGATAGAGGGTAGTCCAAAAAATACGCCTACATGTTTTTTTTTTTTTTTTTTTTAATAAAACACAAACCGGTTGCAATTTTTTAGAGTTGTGTATTTTTTGATCGAAAGTACGATCCATTATAAATATACGTAGAACAGAATATCGTTCAAATGTGTACCATGACTGCGTTTGTAGACATCAACTCGATTATCAAAATTTTCAATGATTTTTCAGCATGTTGCTGGAGTTATTTTACGAATTGCAACTGGACTTTCCGATATTTTAAAATAAGAAGTTTGGATTGTTTCTAAATAAAGAGGTCATACTAAACGGTTTCTCAATCTTTTTCCAAAAATGGATTTAGGCTACTTTCAATATAAACGGTCCAATTCTGACTAGACTTTTCAAAAAACTTTACAAGAAAATATCTAATGGTCTTATACCGCATGATTTTGGAGACAAATTGAAATCTGCATTTCACGACGAAATTTCGATCGTAAAAACTGAATATTTTCTCGAGTTGTGTGACATATATCACCGTCTTGCTTGAAACAGACATTAGACACATCAATATGATTCAAGTTTGACCATAAAAAGTTGAACATTGAGTGATATCGCTTAGTATTCACAATAACAGAATTTCCAGCATCGTCTTCGAAGAAAAATGCTCTAATAATTCCATTTTCCCAAAATGCGCACCAAATAGTAACTTTTTGTGGATGTAGAAATTGTTCATGAATAGCACGAAGATTTTCATCACCCCAGTTACGACAATTTTGCTTATTAACGAATCCATTCATTGTGAAATGAGCTTCGTCGCTAAACAAAGTTTTACTGGAAAACGATGGATCTGTTGTTCGTTGTTTAATAATCCAACTAGCGAAATTTATGACGTTGTAAATGGTCTCTTTCTTTCAACTCCTGGGTTAATTGAATTTTGTAGGCGTTTGAATGTAAATCTTCATGTAAAATCCTCTATACAGAGCCATAAGATATCTCAACTCTTGCAAACGACGTGAAATTAACGTCGTCGGTTCATTTTCAGTACTTTCACATACAGCAGCAATGTTTTCATTTGTGCGTACAAGTTTCAGTCTTCAAATTCTTAGTTAATTAACAACACAACCAGTTTCTTCAAATTTTTTCACTAATCTTTGAATCGACAGCTGATTTGTCTGATTATTTACACCAAAAAATTATGGATTTTCCAATGAGTACTTTTTAAAGAACGTCCATTTTCAGAATTAGTTTAAATAATGTAAATATGTTGCTGCAATGTATACCTGTCCATGGTTAAAATTGTACTACTTTCTACTAAAACAAAACGGTTTATATCATTTGAAAAGATGCAACGTGTAAATATTATTACAGTGCTGATATGTAGGCATCACATTTGGATGATCCTATACATTTTGTTTTCGAAGTGAAGTAAATCAAGTATAAAACTGGAGTAGTTGATCCTGTTAACGTTCTAAAATTAATACTTGTATAGTTAAGGTAATAGTTACATTAGGTTGTATTACACGATGTCAGAAAAATTAATACGTTCGTTATCGATTATTTTATTGAAGCATCGTCCTCTGTCTTTCGTATTATTTTTACTTTACACGTTTAATATCTGTGTTTTCATTAATTTGAATAATTTGCTTACGAAATATCGCGTACGGAAATCAGACAGAATAATAATATTTATAAACAAGAAAGTAAAATTGAAAATGTGTGTAATAAAAAAATTAATTTGAATGGGGAATTACATGTTATAGATAAATAAAGAATATCTGGTTACAGTAAAAAGATTTGATTAAATATATTTATTTAATGCGTCCGCCTTTTTTTAATTTTCCTTTTCGATTTATATCATTTTATTTCTATTAATTATTAAACATCAGATTTCTTCACCACTGAAAATTCTATCGAGATTGCTGTTTCAAGGAAATCTTTAGCACACCCGTTAGGCAAGAGAAGACCGCTCCACCTCGGGTAAAAATCCGTCACAAATTCGTACCGGTTCAGAGAGCAAAAGTCTCGAGTATTTTTTTCGCAACGCGACAACTTCTCTCTTCGGTTTTTTTTTTTTGCTCCTGAAATATTTGCATGGGATGCAATTATAAAACACCAAATGTATCTTTCTCTTTGGAACGCCGATTCAGAGTTAATCGGGCTCATTCTTTGTGTCTTTTCCTTTTTTTCTTTTTGTATGTGTGTTTTAGTAAAGGATTTAAGTTGAGGAAAAATTAAAAAATGTGCTACTTATTAGTGCATGAAAAAGAATTAGTTTTAACACTAGATTCACGGATGCCGTCAATTTGACGCATTCATGATTTCACGAGTAAAATTACAGAAACTATTGCTATTATTCTTCAGTAATATTTGCTGATTTTTATCAAATATTAATGATACGAAAAGTATATCCAAATTTTTGAGTAAGTTAATATTCTATAATTAAGTTGTTTTTATATTAAATAAATCGATCTTTTGAAGAAATTCAGATTTTCGTTCATTTATCAATTTGACAGGTGTTCGTAGAAATAAGTATACAAGAAAATTCCGTAAACCTAATGTTAATTTCTCGATTATATTAATCTATGAAGATTTACCATTTTAAATTGAGTCATTCAATCTCGAAATTTTTAAGTATGCATACGCAGTTTATTTGTTGTAACATAACCTAATAAACAGTTACGGAAACCATCAGGAAAAGAAGAAAGAGGAAAAATACTGATTGAGACGAACATTTTAGCCTGAATCATTTTCAACACTTTCTGTGTCTCAATTTATCTTGACCTAACCTAACCCTTTACGATCCGCCATATTTTCGTAACTTCGTTTCAGCCATTTCGCGCTATATTAGTAATTTTATTTTATTTTCTATATGAAAACAGCAAATGTATATAAAGTATCATAGATATATTTTCTTTCTTTTTATATTATACAATTATAATACAGGAAAAAATATTCTTGGAATAAATAGCATCGATCCCGAAATATAATATCGAAACACATTCGACATAGGACTACAAAGGGTTAAAGTTTTCCACGTTGTAAAACGTACACTCCATACATTTGTGTTTTATCAATTTGACGACTGTCACAACCGCGTGATTTTTTTTCAACCACCGTTTTTCGGCCGACATCATATATTTGTAACTTTATTCACAAAGTCAGATGAGTAAAGGACAATTCGATTTTCTGATTTTTACATCAGTAAAGAATAATAAAATGCGAATTTAAAAGTCAGAAATAGTCAAGGGCATATTTATTCTATCTATTTTTCAAAATTGTTCGATTTTTGTCTTCAACAATATTGTTTAGCCTATAGGGCAAAGTAACCGAATATGAGACCCATTTATTCAAGTAAGCACAATTCTCGATTAAAAATACTTTTATTAAAATACGATACATGTTTCAAATATAAGATGTGTACACTTTTGCAACATATCAGAAATTATAACAAAACAGATAGAGTTTCCATCATGATAAAATAAAAACGAAAAATATGACTTCAAAAACTGGTCGCCTAATATGAGACCTTTATCTGAGAATTTCATCTTGTCGAAATTTATTTTTTTTATTTTTTTTTCACACATTGGGCATATAAAATGAATTCTGTCTGCACCGTAATCTTCATGGGCTTAGCGGTAACATTTTGTACACTGCACCCATTGTTCGCCATCTGTACATCTGAAGAATAAAGTCTGGTGCAAAATAAGCATTCTACGTCATAATTTTCATATGCTTGCTCAAGACATTGCGTTGTTTTCTACGCCACATTCGGATAGTGCAACTGAACTACAGTTAGTTCTGAAACAAAGGACTGTCGCTTCGACGTTCGAGATTTCTCCGTAACGGAGATAGGCTGGGATCTCATATTATGAACGGTTTCATATTAGGCTACTTTACCCTACAGTGCTGCAAACTTGTCAGCGGTAAATGCAAGATTTTGCATGATAGCCGCGGCCGTCAGTGTGTTAATACCTTGCCGTACGAATTTTTAGTTATTTCGTATGTTAGTCTCGAATTTTCACTGTTCCAAGACAATTTTAAATAAAGAAAGTCGAGATATTATATATAACTTTTTATTTGAAAGTCCTCTATCTTGAATTCAAACTAAAATTTGAACAAAAATTTGATAGACGTATAAATACTTCTTTTGTCACACCTTGACCATAATCTACATCACGAGTGAGACTCGTTATTATACGGCAAGGGGTTAATTTACTCAAATTAACAGAATCTTCGTTACAATTTTCTCCGTATATATACATACTTTTTTACACAATTTACTCGCCCCTCTGTCATCCATAATTCCGATCCAATAAATCCCAGGCAAAACCTCGATATCGAAATTGCAATTTAACGCTTCTTGCGCTGATCGTAGCCTAATTGCTGCCCCCACATCTCCCACTATCGAAAATAAGAAAGAAAATTACGTAATTACCAATATAACAGCAACGGGGATTCCAGCAACGGAAAGAAGAAATATTCTCGTAAAAAACAAGAAAGGAACGAGAGAAAGAGAGAGAGAAACGATATCGATGTCGGGGTGCTTGGGCGACAATTGGCCAGAGATAGCCGAAAGACGTTCAATCAATGGACGCACGATCGAACAAAAGCTGAATGTTGTCCACGAATTAAAAGGAGGGTGCTGGAGTTTCAAAGAACCTGCACTGGGACAAATAGCGGTTGATTGGCGAAATCACGGAGGCACCGTTCCTAAATTAAAGCGAACGCGAGCTCAGTGTCCAATTAAAATTTCATTCGGTCAAGTGGCTACTCGTTCGTGTTCGATTTCCATACCCCCTTTTTTTTTGTCTCTTTCATTTTGCTTTCTGCACTTCGCTCTATTGCTTCTTCTTTTGTTTTCTTTTTTTTTCACAAAGATGATCTTGGACAGTCAAGAACTTTGTCGCAGTTGCTATTTTGTTCGGATTTTTGAGGACGTAGTGAACAGTTGGATTAGATATATGCGTGTGTTGTTTAATTGTGAAAAAGTATAAACGGATGAAATAGTTTAGGGGAAAGGAACTGGAATCTGAAGATTGAGAGTTAGAAGTTGGGAAATTGAAGATGAGAAATTTGGTAATTGAGAGTTGAATAACTCGTAACTTCAAAGATTGAATGGTTGTGAAGTTTTCGACCGTAGAGAATTTGGAAATTGAGAGTACAGGGATTGAAAACGTTGGAACTGAAACTTTCTGAGTTGGAAATTTATGACGTAGAAGCTGGGGAAATGGAAATTTAGTAGTTGCAAGTTTGAAGACTCAGAGTTAGAAAATTGTAATATGTGAGAATACGGAAATTTGAAAATTAGTATTTCAGAGATTGAAAATTGAACTATTACAAGTTTGAAGGCTCAAAATTTAGAAATTGAACAATTGGAAGTTGGATAATTGAAAATTTTAATCTTTCAGAATTTGAAAATTTGGAAATTAGTATTTCAGAGATTGGAAATTAAACAACTGGAAGTTTAAAAGCGCAGAATTTAGGAACTGAATAATCAGGAATTGTGTTTTTAAAGAATTTAGAAATTTGAAAGTTAGAGCTTTTTAGATCACTCGGATATCTTAATTTCAGAGAAATATTTATGCATCAAGATTCTATTTTCTAAAAACAAAATTTAAATACCTATTAGCTGAAAATTTCAAAGCGTAAAAGTCATAAAATCGGAAAAATTAGAAACATAGACCTCGAAAACTTTCCACTTAGGACTCCATAAGCTAGGCCTTATAATCTAAAACTGTGCTAAAAACTTTCAACTTCTATCGTTGGTAATTACAAATTAATTATAAATATTATGAATTAAACTTAAGAATAACTTTATCTCCGGTGAGTTATAATCCAGCTCTGACAAATTGGAAAATTCAGAATTGAAATTAATTAAACTTCAATTTCCCCTCGGTGTATACAAACGCACCAAATGAAATGTCCAAAGCACGAGAGAGAGAGAGAGAGAGAGAGAGAGAGAGAGAGCCAGCTAACCTCTCCCTTCCATCGTTCGTTAAACAAAACTCGAAAGAAAGGAAAGAAAACAAGACATGAGATTGAATTCCAGAAGTAAGGCACTTGGTGCTCCTGTTTCTCGACGTTGCAAGCTCGCCGCTTCGAATTAAAAACATATGCACGGCTCTCCTCCTCAGGCTCTCATCCTCATCCACCCCTTTTCTGCGCTCGGCGAGCTCTTTTTCACGGAAGAGGCCCCCGGGCGACTCGGAGATTCCTATTTTTCATTTCATTTCGTTTGAAACGCGTTTCTAGAACGGATTCCCGCTGTAAAGAGTCCGCTTTCTCCCTCTCCTTCTCTCTCTCTCTCTCTCTCTCTCTCTGTTTTCAATTCGAAAATTAAATAACCTCACCCACGAGTCTCTAGCCTCTTTGTTCTCCCTGTGACGTGTTCTAACGAAGCAACATTATTATTCTATGTATTTGTATGCGTGCGTATGTTTCTGTAGCTGTGTATGAATCGAGGCATCACGCCACCTGTGTTTGATTCTTTGATATTCCTCGTGGATGCCATGTCGAGCTTTTTAAAATTTCTTATTACTTGGATTTTTCTACGGTTTACGGGTGATTTTTATGCAACTGAAAATTATGAAACATTCGTGGATTGCGTACGCTGCGGAGAATTTCTGAAAATTCTAGTGGATGGAATAATTTATTCATTTATTAACAGCGATGCAAGCCCGTTAGTATTGCTCCGTTGAGCAATATATAGTGTGTTTCAATGCGTGCCAATACTTCAGGGGGTAAATTTATACGCTTAACCATTTGAGAGAAATGAATATTTGCAAAAATTCAGTCGAAGAAAGCCAAACAGCGCGACCGCGCTTCTTTCGTCTTTTCTTTCTTTACTTTTGATTTTTAATCCTTTGACTGCGGCGCACTCTTTCACGGACCCATACGATAAGATATTTGCATATCAGTCGCCGGGATTGGTTGCTACTATTACTCATATTTCCTTGTCGTCCTTTCTTCTAATCAAACATTTTTATAGTACACTATACTATTTTGAAAAATAACATATGAATAAAATTATAAAACTGATCACAAATTGAACTGAATGAACACTTATATATGCAGCAAAGGAAGAATTTTATACGATTTCATTTACGATGTGATTTTACGAGAACAGCGAAATTGAGACTGAACAATGTTAGTAAAGACATGTGAACGTTGAAAGACTTGCCAATATTCAGCTGTTTACAATTGCTATGTTACATGAAACGATAAATTCTATGTTAGAAAACAGTTGTAGTAAAAAAATTTAAAGAGCGTATCTATACGCCTTTCGTATACAGGGTGTCCCGGTTAAGTGAGTACAGCAGGATATCTCGGAAGGAGTTGTAGTTATTAAAAATGTGTTCATACAAAAGTTGTTTGGTAGGACGGGCTACATCATGTAGTAATAATTATTTTCTTGTGGGTGGAGTACTAGATGAGATCTGAAGGTCAATCTAATTTTCTTAAATGAAATGCTATATTTTTTTCTTCAGAAAGTAACAGCTGGCACTAAGACAAATCCAAAGAGGTGCTATAATGTAGTATTCTGAGTTCGATAAAGGTAAATCGTTAGCTTGTGTTTACTTTGTGCATCGGCTGACGGCAGACAGCTAGCAACCGCTGCTGAGCAATGCCAATAATACAAAGACAAAATCTTTGGTTTCAACAAGATGGAGCTCCTCCCCATTATGCTATAGCAGTTCGTAACTGGCTAAATATTAAATTCGAAAATAAATGGATTGGATGTGGCGGACCAATTGCATGGCCTCCGAGGTCGCCAGATCTTTCTCCGTGTGATTTTTTTCTGTGGGACTATTTAAAAGAAATAGTCTTTCAGACATCAGTAGAAAACGTAAGTGATTGACAAACAAGAATTACGACCGCATGCAGATCAATATCAGAGGAAATGTTAAAAAGTGTTGAGAAACAATTTTTAAAAAGATTACAAATATGTATTTCCAATGATGGTGAACATGTAGAAGGATAAAAAATTATTTAACTAGTAAGTGAAAATTGCAATTGATACTTTATGGCTTTAGCAATAATCTTCAATCTCTGTTTATAATATCATAATTGCAGTAACTTGATACCGACGCATTCGACGCTGCTCAGCAGCGGTTGCTAGCTGTCTGCCGTCAGCCGATGCACAACGTAAACATAAGCTAACGATTTACCTTTATCGAACTCAGAATACAACATTATAGCACCTCTTTGGATTTGGCTTAGTGCCAGCTGTTACTTTCTCAAGAAAAAAATATAGCATACCATTTAAGAAAATTAGATTGACCTTCAGATCTCCTCTACTACTCCACCCAGAAGAAAACAATTATTACTACATGATGTAGGCCGTCCTACCAAACCACTTTTGTACGAACACATTTTTAATAACTACAACTCCTTCCGAGATATCCTGCTGTACTCACTTAACCGGGACACCCTGTATATTGATAAACCAGTGAGGGCGTATATATACGTCTTTCATAGTCAAAGGGTTAATGAATGAAAAATTTCCTTTTAACAACAACTCGAAACTTATGAAAGCTTAAATATTAATTTAGTAGAACCTCGGTAAATGCTAAGAGTAAAGACACGCGTTGACAAAGTTTAAACGTATAGTTCGATTCTACAGACCGATTAGCTAGCACTTTTGGATGCTGAACAGAAGCCTGATCGCGCAATGTATCACTCAAACGGTTAAACAAGCAAAAAATGTTATATGAACGTATTATGTCCGATATATCTCATTTGTCGAGTAATGGATAATTAAAGAAAATATTCGAAGTAGCATTAACCCCTTGACATACAATGACGTCTGGGAGACGTCATTCAATTCATGTGCCTTTGTAGACTTTGACGTCTCCGTGACGCAAATTATGCCTCGTAGATGTTTTTTGTCTATAATGTACTTTCTTCATTTTATAATGTTACTTAATTATTGTCCATTAACGTTATATATCTAATTAAATGTTATATAGCAATGCAAATTTCAAAATAAAATGTTCTGTTTCTAAGCTTGCACATAACTGTTCAGTTGAACCAAATTAAATAGTACTTTTCGGGCGCACAAAATTCCATTTTATTTGTATGTCAAGGGGTTAATATCCGAAAATCACAGTCATAATTGAGGATAGTGAACATATGTAGACTAATACAGAGGAATTGTGTAAATTGGCGAATTTTCTATTTTTCAGGGTTGAATTTCTAAGCCCCGTTCGCGAAAAATGTTATGATTCTCGAGTGATATTTCACCCATTTTCGCTTTACACTTAAATTAATCTTATTATATAAAGGAATAAGTAATTTTATTATATTATGTTTCTTATTATATTTTACAATTGCTACATACGAGAGTTAATCATCCATAACTTGAAAACTGAAATATATTGAACGGATGTACATATGATATTTCTTATTTGTTTTAACCCTTTGCACTCGAGAGGTGTCTCAGTTACCACTTGGTTCGATGCAGCAACTTGACTGAATGACAATTAAAGCTCTACAAAAATTATTTCTTTTGTTTAAACAGATCTTCCTCTTTACATTTTAACTGGTTCACGTATTTACACTTTATAATGTAGCATTGTGTTTAATTAAAATTATTATTTCATAGACTAGTTTGTCTTTGATGCTTATAAAAATCAAGCCGAGTGGCAGAATTAGTAACAGTGAAGATATGTTTTAGATTATTTAAAGATTGAATTAATAATTTCATAAATGAGAGATTTGAATTAAATAATTGGTTCCAAAAAACGGAAGATTAGAATAACAGTAAAAGGTGAAACTGATTCTGACAGCACACAGGAAAGAGAGAGTTCAGATAGATGTTACAGATTCTGAGGAAAGTTGAGGAAAAATAAAGTTCAGAAACAATAGGAAAAATGACAGAATCGTAAGTAGCTGTAAAATTTAACAGAACCATTGGATTTTTCGAATTTTAGTCGATGAAACCATGGGTGAAACACAAGTAATTATAATACAAAGAAACTGAGAAAAATTCAACTTCAGCACAAAAAGTGCAAAGTGTTAATATGTAAATTTACCTCCTGAAGGATCGTTTCACGGACGTAAAATACATCCGACGCTAAGCGTGAGATTGTTAAGGATTCGTTAGTTTTCTATTTTGATTTTGCTCAGTTCAGATCGGTGTTAAAAAATTTTGTAACGAAGAGATTCGTTAGATTAAATTTTTATATATTGCTTCGTATGATTGATGTTCTGCGATCTTCTATCTGTGGTTCAAAAAAATATATTTGAATCGATAAAATGAGAGATAGCATGTATCAATTCTAGCTGACGAAGAATTATTATTATTTTTTTTTCGAAAATTAGTGATAATATATTTTTAACACATTTTCAAAATATTTAAGTACCAAAATTACACTGCAAAGTGTAATTTTCTTTATTAATATTAGTTCATAATATTTCCATTTTAGCTTTCATAACTTATACTATCTGAAGATGAATCTTTCACTGTTTCATTGATATGGAAATCTCATTCTTGAGAAGGCAACATAAAAATTTTTCGAATTTCTTATTCCTTCAACACAAAGCTAGCAATCGTAAAAAAAAATTAACAGTATAAAATAAAATAATTTTTACAGATTAACCGTATCGAACAAAGTGCTCAACAAGATCGATCATCTCCCTCTCAAGAAAAAAAAAAAAAAAATAACGTCGATCACTTGTAGCTCGCATTAAATTTAAGCAGAATAAAACCAAAATATCAACAGGATTGTACATTCAGTGCACGATAATCGTTGTCGATTTTCAAATATTTATAAATGTTAATCTTTCGCCTGCATAAAGAAAAAAAAGAAACACCCTGTTGGAGGTTTCATTAGCGATATAATGCGACAACAGGATCGAGTTTATTACCAGCAGCAACGTTATTCAATTTCCATCGTTATTTGATCGCGGAACCGGTGGTAGGTATAATAGGAAGGGATGGATTATAAAAATTCTGCCCCACGGCGGAAAAAGTGACTGGTATCATAACATATTACCGTGAATTCAAGCAGTGAGTGAAACGAATGAATGAATAAATGAATGAGTGAAGGAGAGAAAGATCATCTTTATTTCCATTTAATTTGGATTTTATTTAATTTTCACCATGAGAACGCGTCGCGTTTCGAAAATCGAACGATAATCCTTTCCCCTCCATTTTCTTTCTTTTCGAGTGATTCAGCTCTGTTGACAATGAAATATTTCACAATGAAATTTTCATTTCGAATATTGTAGAGTGTACTCAGGTGAAATTGAAATTTGAAAAATAAAAAAACAACGATTTGAAAATCATCACATTCCGTTGCAACATTTACTATTATATTATCCTTTTGCGGACGGGTTAGGTGTTCAGAGAGAAGGTGATATATGCTTGAAGATGCAGTTGTGACATTTATAAATTCTACACTATATAAACGAACATTTGCTAAATGATTTACGAGATATTCATGAATAACTTCTTATCAATAATTTTAGTTTGTGGTTTTAAAATTTTGTAGAGTTCCCAAACGAGTCTTGAATGCTAAAAATATTTAGGGTGTTGTCTGTAGACATGTATATATAAAGAGTTAATGTATTCGAGACCGGTGAGGTAGTCCTGCCTAATTTTACATTTTTAATGAGAACGCCGATCAATGTAATTTCAAAAGCTGTAGCTGAGTATTGACAATATAGTTCTATCATATATTTTTTCACACTTCTATCAAATGTTATAAATTCTATCTTTGTGTCTCAATTTTATCTCACGCTTTTATCAAATATTATAATATCTTTTGTTATCAAATATCACACGAAAGAAACTTATTATTAAATATTACATTTAATTCCTAAACTTGTTAAATTGTGTTAGTATTTCTTAATTTAGTAATACATTTATATATTTTAAGTCATCATCGGATACCACACAAAATTATTATCTGAAATAAATCTGTAAGAATGTCATAGTAAATTCATTGTATTTTTTTTCTAAAAATATATTTAACAAATTTAATTATGCCAACAATATTTTATCGACTTTTTCACCTATGCGTTTGTAGTAATTAATCTTTCTCAAATTTTAAACAAGTAATTGTAAGTATCAAGTCAATAAGCAAACATTTTTTATATTTACGCACGTTTAAATATATTTTATATTATTATTTTATATTTTTATATTATATTTATTTTATATTTTATTTTAAATAGCAAAACCTTGTGGTATTCTGCTATAGACTTTTGAAAATGATATGCGACGTTAAAGCTAAGCCTCCCGAAAATCACCAATAGCGAATGTGTTAATCATTTAATGAATGAAATAATTTATATGAATAAATCTAACACACTTTTTTCTATCTGTTTCAGGCACTTTCCAGGCACTAATACAGTACGCGGATATGCTGTCAGCGCAAACAGCCAAACTCGTGAGTATCCACTTAAACTTTTCCTCGAAACACGTACGAAAATTCTCCTCTCTGGTGACCCTTCGGTTTTTCTCTCGTGTTTCTTCTTCGTTTCTCGCGTCCAGAGATCTGTGTTTCTCGCGTACCAACGTTTATCCTCGTTGTCCCGCGGGACAGATCGAAATTTTTCGTGGAATAGTGGCTGAAACAACATGCCATCTATTAAAGGTTCCATATGCCGGGCTGGGAATAATGCTAATTTTAATCGCTACCCTTTTCTTGCTGAATCCACCTGGTTTTTATTAACGAGACAGGTTATGTATTTTTGTCGATTTTTTCTTTCTTTTTTTTTTTTTTACTGCCATGTTTCTATTCTTTTTGAGAGATTCATTGAAAGTCAGTAATAATATTACTGATGATGGAAAAAATTAGAGAATTGGAAATGAATAGATTGAAGAGTTGAAAATTGAAAATATAATTTGAATAATTAAAAATTGAAAATGTATAAGTTGACGAGTTGAAAATTGAAAATTTACATATTGAATAGTTAAAAATTGACAGTGTATAGGTGTAAGGATTGAAAATGAAAAATGTATAAGTTGAAGAGTTAAAAATTGAAAATGTTCAAGAGTTGAAAATTTCTATATTGAACAGTTAAAAATTGACAGGGCATAAGTTGAAGAATTCAGTTATGACAATTAAATTATTCAGTTAAGAATTGAAAATTGACAAGTCGAATAGTTGGAAACTAAAAATGTGTAAATTAAAAAGTTGAATATGGGAAATGTATAAATTAGAAAGTTGAAAATTGAAAATAGAAAATTGAAATATAAGCTGAAGAGTTGAGAACTGAAAATATATAAATTGAAGAGTTGAAAATTGAAAACGTATAAATTGGAAACTTGCAAATTGAAAATATATAAATTAAAGAGGTGAATTTTGAAAAGGAAGAGGTGATTTTTCTGTAAAGTTGTTTCAATTGATACCAATGTGCCCTGTCGTTAACATCAGAATTCAGATTATCGAATAGTAAAATAGAAGTTGCATCAAGACATTGTCAAAGATAATTAATAATATAATATGTCTACGTGCAATTAACCCATTTGGATCACAGCCCTAAATACGCTACTAACTTCATAAATTAGAGACGTTTAATGAATAATTGGTCCGTATCACCACGCATCGATAAGTTCTTTATACTTTCGGGTTTTCTTAGAAATTACATGTAATAATCAAGGCAAAAGGTAGAGTATTATCCATTCGTATAGTAAATAAACTTAGAATAGTTTATTCGACTTTATTAATTAGTATGATAATTTTGAAAATGATCGATACGTAGCGATACATCGCAAATATCATATTCAAAAACAGATTTTCTTCTAAGTGACTTGAATAAACATGTAATTCATCGCTTAGATATTTTTCTTCCCATTGCTGTCGCAGCTATTCGTGTTAGATAATGTATCTTATTAGTGAATCATTGATAAGCGATGTCACTCTAGTCCTTTTATTTTTTAAATATTTTACAATAATTTCTTCTGTTAGTTTACGTTTACAAACATGAAAAACTCGATTCTTTTTATTGTTTTTAATATACCGAGAAATGAACATCTTCGCGAGTGAATTATTACGTTTTAGTGTCATAGGTGACAATCATCGTATGCGAATTATTCCGCTTACGGATGCAAATGGGTTAATGTTGAATAAATAGTGTTAAAATTTATAATATACAATAAATCTCTTTCTCATCTGATTCACATTTTGCACTACATTCTTCCAAATAATCTGTCAGAGTATCAAAGAAAATATTAAAATAGTGTACTACTTTCGTACAGAATTGAATCTTTCTGCACACCTGCTATATACGTATGTATATATTCCACATTTTCTGTCGAAATATAAATCTCTTTTTTCTCTACTTTTTGACGAGTTATTCGATGGGAAAGTTGGACACGCGTGTGTAGCAAAGCTAGGTACTCTTGGAGCTTATCTGACTCGCTGCTTTTTTCGTGGCTTTGTACGAACACGTATTACCGAACGATTTGCATTCTGCATAGGGGGCTGCCCGGAAAAACGCCGGAGCTGTTTGGTGGTTTTCATTTATTTATTTGCCATAAATGGGGCTAGTCTCGGAGGGGGGACAGGTGAATTAAGGAGAGTTATTGCATGGAGATTTTATACGCGTTCAATTAACCACTTCCATGAGAAAAGTTGAATAATTAAATTTTGAAAGGTTTAGACTTAACGAGATAACTCGGATTTGTTATTGTTCGTAATTTTAATGATAGAAAATTGTATATTTTCAATTCGATTTGTTCCTTTCATGGACGTTGATTGAAATTATATTTTCTGACCAATTAAAAATTATTATAGTTTATTATTTAAAAAAAATGTTGATAGTATGAAAATTACTAGTTTATTATTTACAAAAAATGATTAATAGTATGAAAATTATTAGTTTGTTACTGAAAAGAAATATTAATAGTGTGTAAATTATTATAGTTTATAATTATAGTCTATAATTTGTATCATAGTTTCTTCCGAAAATAAGAAAATATTCGTATCTTATTTTTTTCTCTATACTTGTAATTATAAAGTTTTATATTTCAATACTTTCTGGTAAATGAAAATATTGTTTCTCTGTTTGACGAAGTATTCTCGTGTGAATGAAATCTTTTACATTTTACAAAATATTTTACGCGGCGTATGTATGAATTAAAGAAATCTTAAGGTTTGCGAACGATATCTCGCGATATCTCGCGATATTGATTTTACTCTTGAAATCGAGATACTTTTACCTTTTTCCGAACCTCTTATTCTCTGTTTCTCCGTTTTTGAGTTTGTTTTTTCATGGAAATCCTCTTAGATATAAGTCCCGGTTCTATCAACGGGCTCGATCGACCGAAGTTTATAGAATTCTAAAGTCAATCGAAGAAAAATGTTATTCTGTATAATTTTCTATTCTGCAGGGAGCAGGCTTTACTTTCAGGACAAATGGAATTTGACGTCGTCTATTCTAAGTAACCCTTTCGATCATATTCGTCGTTTAATTTCTCGAGTAAAAAGCAAATTAAAATAGTCTGAACAACACGCGTTTCACGTAAAACGAAATTGGCATTCAGTTGAAATTTTAGAATATAAAATTATACAATTTGTGCGTACTATAATTCTTGTCCAATTTCATTGTTTTCTATTTTAATTTTTCACAGAACTTCACTAAAATATTACTGAGGATTCTTGTTCTTGTGGTTTTTGGAAATATTTAAAATTTCAGGGTTTGCGAATTTTTTATTTTAGTGCAACGAGAAATTGAAAGATACGAGGTTATTTAATATCCTTTCTGGATTTAAAATAGAATATAATTCCAAAACTAGTATTTTCTGGTTTATTTATTACTGTCAGATAATTGTCTAAGTAATTACTTGACAGAATTTAATGTAACTTGACTTCACAACAAAATTCAAGTGGACTCGTCTGAACTCACTTTGATTTCGCTTTCACTCGATTTGACTTTATATAACTTAGCTAAACTTGACTCAATTGAACTTGATTTGACTCGACTTGATTTACCTTTTCCTTAATTTGACTTCATGCAACATAACTTAAGTAAACTCAACTGAATAAACCAGAAACAAACAACAGAGATCGAAAGATGTGAGGATCGCTAGATATATTACATCATTTCAGCCATTGTAAGCTGAAAGTCGTGAAAAACTGCGATTTTCATCATCTTTAACCGTTTGTAGCTTATAGCAACGTTAATCGATTTCGATCAAATTTTCAGCATGTATATAACTTATATAAATATGTAAAACGTATTTTTTGGTTTTTAATTTTATTATGAACTCAGATAAAAAATTGAAAAAACGACCTTTACTATTTTCCGCATAGTAAACTAACCTATTTAACTTTCCAAAAAGAACTCAAGTCGTTTGATCCAATCTTAAAAAAGTTATTCTAATTTAACCCTTTCGGGGTGCGACTGTCTGACGTGTGAGCATATAGTCTTGGATGTGTTTGATGAAAAGCAATTTTTCGTAAACTGTGCGTAGAACATGGAAAATGTAGCTATATTTGTTATACTGCTTCCTTATACGTAGTATTACAGAGTACTACTAAACAATGTTCAAACTAATTTTAAATTTAATGTGATTTTACGTAGCGACAAAATTCCCGAACATTTTTCAAAAAATCGCCCGCTACTGCCATAATGTGCATAACGCCCGACTGCAGTATAACTAGGGCTTGCAAAAACCCGATAAAATTTCAGAACCTGGTTTTCGGTTTTTCATAAAGTGAAAAACCGGTTAATAAAAAAAACCGGGTTCTCTAATAAAGTATAAAAATAAATAGACTATTATTTTAAATATACAATAAAACCTACCTTAAATATAGCGGAGCTATAAACCAAAGAAAATAAATAAAAATATACAACACGAAATTTAGCAATTAGAATTATTTTTTATTTAAGAATTATCTAAAATAAAAAGAAAAATAACATAACTTTATTATGTAAAAAGAATAGAAAAGTAACATAAAACATAACTTATAAATCTTGTTTTTTAATAAAATAATATTTAAAGAAAACTAGTGCGTCCAACAGGTCATATTTCATGGACGAATGTAATTTGGTACAGAAATGACCGCCAATCGAAAAAAGTCTCTCACTGTCTGTTAATGTGGGTTGAATCGATGCCAGTGCATTTAATAAGTTTTCGACTGTTACGGATTTGTTTTTAGTAACACCAAATATTTTCAACTCTTTTTGGAAGGATCACTCAAAAAAATATAATTAACTTTTCGTTTCTCGGGAAAAACCGGGTTTTATGGTTAAGTATATTTTCACAAAAAACCGGTTAACTGGTTTCGGTTTTAACCGGTTTGTAAGCCCTAGTGTTAACAGAAATATCTCCACGAACTAAAACATTCTTCAATTCCAGTTACACGATTCAACACCATCTGAATCATCTGTGTCGTTCCTTTTTGTGAAAAATCGAAAAATCACAGTAACATAGTCACACGCTGTTAGCTCTCTTCGACGAGGGACAACATTGTAACACAATATCAAACAGTTCTCTACACACACGTTAAACACACACACGTGCGCAATCTTCCACGTCTGGCAGTCTGCTCTGGTAACTCTGAAACATCAGCGCGTGCACTTAATCCAGCAACGATATTATAATCCCGGCTGTTGGAACTCGCTCGCGGACCGTAAATATTAATTGAACGCGGCGAAATACGTTTCGCGGCAGGCAATTACATCACCGTCTGGGGGAAATGCAAATAATCGCGGTGAAATTCCCGTGGAAAAAGAGGGGCGAGGGGTTGAGGGAAGTGCGTCATCGTTTGTGCAAGTGATACTCGACTCGCGAATTTCTTTTGCGCCCTAATGACGTTTCATGGGCGAGTTTGCCGCTGTAGGTTTGATTAATTGATTTAATTAAAAAAGGGAAGCTCGGTTTGATTTAACGGGTGTCGGTCGGATTTTCGAAATCCGGCGATGTTTTCCCAACGAATATTTGATTGTTGATTTTTCCACTGTGTATTTGGAGAGAGATATTAGTTTGTTTGTATTACAATCTCTGGGAAGATCTAACCCGGGTTTGGTTCTTTTTTATCTTTTTTTTTTTTTATTTTTTAATACACAGTTTCCTGTGGATTTTCCGAAGAACGTACGTAAGAATAGTTCGATTTTCCTCATTTATGGTATGGTTTTTGAAAATATTTTAATACCGAGAAGATCATTCGTTTTATTTCTTGTATTATTTGGTAGCATGATGATTAGTAGAACGTGTAATTTTTCGGAAATTTTCTTTGTGTTTTTTCCTCTGAATATTTGATTTTCCACGTTTTCTGCATATTTTGAAGACACTACTTAATATCAGCTAAACAGTTCATTATGTTTCTTCTAATTAATGATTTATTGACACTTCTAGATTGAATAGACGTTTCTTTCACAGTAACTTTTGTCAAGTTTTCGTTCAAAATCGTTGTCTAACCACTAATGTCTGTTGAAACGGTATTCGATTCTTTTCCTTTCACTTACAAAAATTTTATTATTTATTAGCAAAAACGTATACCACTTTAATAAACCTAACCACCAAAGTGAGCATTTACTATTATAAACAACAATAAATACTGCAACAAGGGGGAACTTATACAGAAAAATCACAGATTCATTAACCCTTTCGGCAAATTTTTTAATATGATCAATTTAACGATTCAAACACATTTTTGTAATGAAACTTTTGAAGCCCAAAAGTTTTGTTGTGGAAAGAAAAAATTATAGAGGTTCGTGAATTTATTTACTTTTATTTATTTCAATGTGAATAAAATTGTTAAATTTCTTGGAAAAGTCTCATAGTACTCAATACCTAGACAAACAATTAAAAAAAACCTCTCCACAAACTATAAATATTGACTTATCGTATCAAATTAAAACGTACAATTTCATCATTCATCACTGCGCGGTATCAAAAAAATTATATTCTACGAATCGTTTTATTCCCAGCGTAATTTCGAGTTTCACTTCCCTCGAACTCCTCGTATCCAGGATGAAACGGTTGTCTCCCTGCGCTTATTCCACAAACACCGTTCGTTAATTTCCATTAATTTCATCGGAAGAATAGCTGCGAAACCACGATAATTATTAACATGCTTGGCCCCCAAAAAAGAGGCGAGTTAATTAATTGCCTGTACGTGGAGGGATAAATTTCAAACTGATTAGCCGACCGGAAGAAACATCGGCCTGAAAAATATTTACCTGCGGAAATATTCTGAAACTTTTGAACGCGCTACGTGCAACGCGTATAATCTCAAACGCGATATTCCTCATCTCTTCCTTTTTTTTTTATCGCTGTTTCTTTTTTTTTCTCTTCCTCTCGTGGAATGTAACAAAATGGGGAGCTACAGCTTCTGTGAGGTACAAAGAATAGATAATCTGGGTTAACAGAGTTGACCGAATACCTGGAATGAAATTATTTTAATATCGTGCTGGCCGCTCAAACGAACCGTATGAAGCTTTGGAAATAGTTTGGCATGAAAGGAAAGAGAGAAACTTTCTGTGTGTATGTGCACGTGCGTGCGTGTGTATGTATGTGTGTGTGTGTGTGTGCAATGTCTTTTTGTTAGATTTTTTGGCTAACGAAATGACAGGATGTTGGGAAATCAAAGAGTGACTATGTGTTGATTAGAAAGTAATTGAATTTAAAGGGGTGAACAAAAAGTTTATGATAATTAAACTTACGGAATGTAATATGCAAATTCATATTTTTGAGAACATAGTGAAAAACAGTAGAACTTTAATAAAAAAGAATTAATTTACCTACCAAGGACTATTGAAAGTAAATTTATAATTTTTAAATTGACAACAAATTCGTAAATTTATAAATTTAGATGTTTTCTATATGTTTTCATATTGTGTGCATTCTATGCAATTTTGCATCTTTACATTTCCTATTAATGCACAAGAATTCACAATCTAGTTTAATGCAGTATAAGTATATTGGTAGTATTCCATAATAATAAAACTTTTATTATTTAGACTTTGTGATTATAATTTAAAATGCAATAAAATGCATGTTAGGTATTATTTCGTATACTTTTTCATATTGGGTGCTTTCTGTACGATTTTGCATTTCCAATTTACTATTAATGCCCAAAAATCCACAATCTAGTGTAATGTAATAGAAATATATTAGTATTGTTCCATAATAATCGAACCTTCATTATGTAAACATTGTGATTACAATTTAAAGTGCTATAAATTGCATATTAGGTATAATTTTTGTTAGGTATTATTTCGCAAATTTCTTATTAACGCATAAAATCTTCATAAACAATAGTAAAATAATCCGACTAGAAAATAAGTCCTACGATACTTCGATTTGTCTACGAGGCTTAGATTCGTCATAAAATTTTGCAAGAAATACGCTAGAATCACGTAACACTCCACACTTTGCTTTTTCAATGTAAATCCGTTTCACTGAAAATGGCAGATTTGGGTAATATTCAGAACATGATAAAACGAATAGCAAGAATGGAAATACAACTGTAGAACCCGAAGAGAGATTTGAGGGACCAAGCGGAAATCGTACTCGAGACCTCCGCATCGGATAGTTATTTTTGACTTTCAGAGTTTCTTTATTACTTATTCTCATCCATCCAAGTCTACCACACCGAGAGAAAGCAATTTTTTTCTTCCGTTCGGAATACTCATGCCTCCTCACGCTCAATACCTTCAGGAGATACCACAAACCACAGATTTTAATTGGCACGAATCTTCATCGCTTGAAATATTTGGAAGTTCGACGTCGTTTTCATTGTTAATGTTAATTTTTTCGAATGATTTGTTCTCAGTCTTTTCTTTAACTTTAACGTTTTCATAAATTTGCTGATATTCGCTGCAACATTGCATTAGATCTTGTCGAAATTTTGGTTTCCCCGAAGACAAAGGAGATTCGCTAGCCCTTTGACTGCGGCGCACTCCTGCACGGACCAATACGTTGCGATATTCGCATGTCAGTCGCCGCGATTGGCTGCTACTATTATTTATCATATTTGCTTGTTATCCTTTATTCTGGTCAAACACTTTTAGAATGCACAGAATAAGTGCTCAATGTAAACAGAATTCTTTTATTTTTATTGATATGCAATACAAAGATATTTTTTGAATTTAAAAGTTGGTGTTTTTTGTTTTCATGGAAAGTGTAAAACAGAAACCATCGCTGAATCCATATATGCGTCCACATCGATGGCTTTAGGCAGACGCATATATGCGTCCATACCAGTTAAAGGGTTAACCCTTTGACTACGAAAGGCGTATATATATGCCCTCTAAATTTTTTTACTACAACTGTTTTCTAATATAGAATTTATCGTTACATGTAACACAGCAATTGTAAACAGCTGAATATTGGCAAGTCTTTCAATCATATTTAATTGTTATCATTTCTTCTGATCAAACTTTTAGAGTATACTGTGTTATTTTTCAAAATAGCAAATGAATAAAATTATAAAACTGATCACAAATTGAAATAAATGAACACATATATGCAGCAAAGGAAGAATTTTATACGATTTCATTTACGATGTGATTTTACGAGAACAGCGAAATTGAGACTGAACAATGTTAGTAAAGACATATGAATGTTGAAAGATTTACCAATATTCAGCTGTTTACAATTGCTATGTTACATGTAACGATAAATTCTATATTAGGAAACGGTTGCAGTAAAAAAGTTTAAAGGGCGTATGTATACACTTTTCGTATATATTGATAAACCAGTGAACGCGTATATACATACGTCTTTCGTAGTCAAAGGGTTAAACTTGGCAGTTACGCACGTAACAGCCTTATCGATGCTTTTTCATGCAAGTACGCATATGATGACTGGCACAACGTGATGTACTTTTATCCTTATCTTGTACAGTACTGACGCGTTTCGACATCCCCGAATAAGTTACTGTGTACACTTGGTACTTTTGAAACTTCTAGGAAAATATATTTTCTGGTCGCGTAAATTAAGATGGTGCATACAAACTGCCGCGTAAATTGTGATATACTTTGCCGCGTAAAAAAGAGATTCGCATAAATGGAGGAACGGATGTACTTGAGTGGTCTTTCAAGATTCCTTAGTCGGCACATTACATGCGAGTACAAATCCAGCTCGAAGCAGTTAAATTAGAATCGAACTTAACCCCTTGCCGTACGAATTTTTAGTTACTGCGTATGTTAGTCTCGAATGTTTACTGTTCCAATACAATTTGAAATAAAGAAAGTCGAGATGTTATATTTGAAGTTTTAGTTAAAAGTCCTCTATCTTGAATTCAAACTAAAGTTAGAATAAAAATACGAATTTGATAGACGTATAAATACTTCTTTTGTTACAGCTTGATCATAATCTACATCACGAGTGAGACTCGTTATTATACGACAAGGGATTAACAATCCTACAACACAAACATTATGAGGAACTCTGAGAAGTTCGTATTATTTAATTCCATCATAACGAAGTGACTAATACATCATCGCAAAAGCCAGTCTTAGAACGTCTTAAACAGATCGTGTATTCTAAAAAACATGAATTTACACAAAAATCCGTAGTCTAATTATTACATGGAGAAGGAATCGGTTGATCTAACCAAATAATCTCTCGAAACAAAGAAATCCTGCCTTCCTTCTAAGAATAAACTTCCTGAATAGACCGTGTATTCTAAAAAACATGAATTTACACAAAAATCCGTAGTCTAATTATTACATGGAGAAGAAATCGGTTGATCTAACCAAATAAACTCTCGAAACAAAGAAATCCTGTCTTCGTTGTAAGAATAAACTCGGCATATCGCTTAACCTAATCTAACTTTACCTCGATCATCATCTAATCGTGGCAAATAGCAATGCAAGTTTACCAAATGATGGTCATAGAGCGTAAGATCGACGCCACAGGCTAGCTACACGCTGGTCAGCCGGTAATTATGTATGAAATTCATTAGCCCGTGTAAATATGGCCGGCGGAGAGAGATACACGCTTCAGTGTACACGCGTGCATGTTGCAACAATGTACACGCAGGTCAAACACGTGACCTCGGTCGACAGGTTTGCTCTGGCTACGCCTATGCGGAGTCGAACGTGCATACGTAATTAGACGTCCGCGTCTTTCCAGCCAGGGTTTCACAACTGCATCAGCCTCTCGGCCGTTTCCCGTTGTTATTAATGGGGATGAAACACGCGCGTGGAAAGGGCCAGCTTCCGGTGCTTATTGTACGTTGTTCCTCTGCGATTTGCCTGGATAATTGTTGGCGTGGATGATTTTCTTCCCATGAGGAGGCAGAGATGACGGTGCTGCGTTCCTCTCAAATATTCGAACATTATTCACGCAACAGAAGTGCATCGTGCGAGTTGTTCGTATGCGAAACTTACGGGATCACAGATAAACGTAGGATTTAATTCACATCTATCAACATCTATTTAATTATATGAATGACATTTTCACAATACGTCCACTAGATTTTTATAAAACCACAAATACGCTGTTTAATGTCAAAGCTTCTCCCAACTGCAACTTAATCTTTTGACTGCTATGGACGCATATATGCGTTCACTGAAAACTTGGTGTGGCCTATGAACGGATATGTATGTCCAGAGGAAGGCTGTCGACGTGGACTATGGACGCACATGTACGCTTGGCAATTGTTAAGTAGATAGGCATTTTCCATTGAAAGTTTTAAGCCAAATAGGCAATTTGGCAAGAAGAAAATGCGTTGTCTGTGGAAACGTTAAAAGAAGGCGGGATGCAAGATACGAATGTAGAAAGTGCAATGACGGCTTATGGATTGATATTTTCTTTGAAATTTACCATACTCAAATGCACTACTGATTTTTCTCTTTTCCTTCTTTCTGTGCAATATATTTGTGATATGGTTATTGGATGTATAAAGTATTTATGTAATTAAAAAGTTTTCTGAAGACTATAATATTTGCCAATAAACGTATATATTGAAAAAAATGAAGATTTTTTAGATATCAACCGGAAGCATATTAATCGGCTTTTTGCTACCAACGCAACAAATTAATTAACCTTCGCCTAGTCAATGCTGGGTCACTTTCGATCCATGTCTTAATTACCCTATAATAACAGAAAGTGGACGATATGGTAAAGTCCTCTCACGAATTTAGAACTGTAAGAATAAGCGTGTTAGCAAAACCGAGTTTGTATTGAATAGAATGAGCCGGTCGGTAAAATGTTAACTCATTGCGTACGGGTCACGAGATATCTGATATTTAGTAAACCGATCGTTGAGGCCGGTTGACGAGATATCTCGTTTTAATGCTTTCTTATAAACGTATCGACGAATTCTATATCATTTAATCTGTGTTTTTATGTTGCTATGGTAACCAAATATTGCGGGTGAGTAGCTTATGGTAAAAGAGTCGCAAGATAAATGCATGTCAAAATTTCAAAAGAATGGAAAAGAATCAGTCGTGAGCTACAAATAATTAAAAAAGGTGAAAATCACAGATTTTTCATAACTTTCGGGCTATAACTGCAAATAAATCTTTCCATGCCTGTTTCTCTTGTTTCTACATAGACATCGACTAAAAATTTCTGTCGTTAAAATTCTATTTCACGTAGAATAATTGTAGATAAAATAACGTGATAATAAAAATCACAGGGTGGAGAGAACGCCAGAAGCATTCTTCTCTCGCAAAATTCGGTTTAGCGATTCGTTTGCGGTGGAAAGTGAAGGATGAGCGCAAAGGGAGCGATGTGGTTTCAGTCGAATCATTTTGGTCGAGAGATCGGTTTCCATCGAGCTGAGGGCTGGCTGGATTTTGTGTTTTGTGGTAATTCGAACAGGGAACGAGGGGATCTAATTAGTGTAATTGGTGAATACCAGGGGTAGGGAGTTAGTTATACGATCGTGTGGCGAATGAGCTGCGATTATGGCGATGAATCTTTCTGTCTCTTTGAAGTGTATCAGTACAAAAAATGAAAAGCTTAACATTTTTTTTTTTTTTTCTAATGCAGCAAATGAATTTCTCAATCTATTCTTGATTTATGAGAAAGGAAAAAAACGAAGAAAAACAATTATAATCCGTAGTCAAATGGAATGAAAAAGATTGCTTTTAAAAAAAAACTTACTTCTTTATATGTATCACAGCAGTTCATATCATCTTGTAAATATTTTCATTTTAATATTTCAAGTCTTATTAATTCACAAAGGAAATTTTATATTAATTAATTAATATTAATTCGCTTACAGCCTTCTTTTTTATATTCAATTGAGAAACGAGAACTGAATTTAACGAGTGAATTGCATCTTCAATTGCAAATATCTAAAAAATTATTGAATAGTGGCCCCTATAACCATATATCTTCATCAACAGGGAAACTAAATCTACCATCCTAGAAAATTTGAACTAAATCCGTGAGCCCAAGACCTTGCACTCTCCTTGTTAGATCTAAATTGTTTGCGTACTTGTTCTACCAGAGTCTCACTCGGGACAAACTGTCGAAGGGTTAACAGAGTTCCACTTAAAATTCAATTGAATCCAAAATTCATTTGTAAATAAAATCCTATTGAAGTATTTCCACTCGTCAGTTTGTTCTATTCTACACAAACCCAGGTTATCTAATCTTAATTTAAAAGAAACTATTATTTGGGAATCAAATAGTTACACTGGTCGTTCATAGATATTAAGACACTTAAATGTGAAGTTAATACAAATCTACTGATATTTCTTTCTTTCTTTAATGTAATACTTATTTTATTAATTTTCGAAGACAGCTTAGCTTTTTCTAATTATTTTCCTAATTTCGGTTTCTTCTCTTGCATACAATTTTTTCTACGAGTGTTCGAAGTTTATCATTTTTCTTTAATACAGTACTTATTTTATTATTTTTCGAAGGCAGTTTAGCTTTCTTATAAATCTATTGAAATTTAGAAAATTCTATTGATATCTATTGAAATTCATTAAACTCTGCAAAAGTTTACCAAAGTCTACCGAGAGCAGCTGAATTTTGTTTGAGTCTACTGTATTAAAATCTTTTGAAGCCTACCGATCTTGATTTAAATCTCTTGACGTTTGCTAAATTTGACTAAAATCTTCTGGAATCTTATGAAGCAAACCTTATTGTCATTACAAGTTTAACGCTTTCGCAGATTTCAGGGAAAAGGTGGACGTTGAATTTTCAGTCACAAAATTTATGATACTGTTTTCGAAGGCTTGAAAATTAACAATTTTCAAATTTGTAAAAGTATGAAATTTGTTGCGTTAAATTAAAATGGAAGTGCACAAAAAATCAAAAGTCGAAAAGTCGGTGACAAAAGAATACGAACCACATTTTTAAAATGCCTATAGGCTCCAACTGTAATCAAAGGGTTAATATAAAATTATCCGACACATAAAAGGGATTACAAAATTTTCTTAAAAGGAATATTTCTAACATGAACCTAGCCTAAAATTATCCTAAAAAAAATTATTCGTCATAAAATCTCGAAGTACAAGTACATATGTATATTTTTACTAATATATGGCACTAATTTTGGTCAGAAAATATGTTTTAAATCAGATAATCCTTTCTTCTCGATCATAATGAGTGTCCTAATACTTATGAACAGGCAATGTATTATACAGCTAGAATTGTCTTTCTATCGTCTTTTATTACACAGTCAACCCTCCTATAACACGGTTAATTTGTTCCGTGTTGTTAAGGGAAACTTGAAACTAAGACCTGATATATTGAAATTGGTTAGCGTGTAATATCGAAACCGTGTTAGCGAAACGCAGACGACATAAAAATCAAGGAAATGAGATTGGTATTACATTAAGATCCGGTACGTTCTTTGTTACAACGGAAAAATCGTTTTATACCATATATCTCCATGCAAAAGCAAACACATGTTTATTGCAAAGTTTTTAATGATATTAAGATTGAAGACATCATATATCAAAATTAAAATAAACGCAAAATAGAATTAAAAAAAAAATTCAAATTTTGGGTTATCTAAAACTAAATCAGACAAATTTCACCAATAACAGAAGCATAAATGAAAAATAAAATTAACAAAAATTAAAAGTGTATGTAAAACTAAACCATACGAATTCCTGCAATAACGAAAACATAAGAAATTAATTTGTATCATCATTGTAATCACTGCCGGTAATCACATCTAAAATCACTGCCGGTTTAACTCGTTTTCCGACAACACTTAAAAGTACGCCAGCTCTTATGAACATGAAAACGACAAAATGAATAAGGTCTCAGAGAAAAAACTGTGCTACGTACTGTGCACGGTAAATTCCTTGTTTATTTGACATATAAATGGGGAATTACCTCTCAGTGGTTCACGTAATTACGTAATATTTAATCTAAGTGTGTTTGTAAGGATTTATGACTTTTAAACTAATAGACGGAGCTGTTTTTGTTTTTTTCTTTTTTTTGTTTTAAAGAATCTTATATCGCTGACACACTATGACCAAAATTCTACTTTTATTATAATTTCAGAAGTTGAGAAAACCTCTGAAATTTAGAATTTCGTCCGTCTCTGACTTGAACTTAAAGAAAAGTCAGATATGTGTTTGATTGAAACAGTGTGACGGAAAAATTAGCGTTATATGTGGTGATAGTGTTATCAGAATGCCGTGTTATAGGAGGATTGACTGTAAATTGCAATAACCATTACAAATAATTGGATTTATTTAATTTTTGTCTTTCTATTATCCACTCTTTAATTAGAATCCTTTACGTTTAATATTTTGCTTGTGCAATTTAGAATACCGATTTAACGAGTTCCACTTTTCTTCTTTTTTTCCCCTATTTTCAGTCGCTGGAGGGTCAGAATATCTACAATTCCTGTTGCACGTTACGTATCGACTACAGCAAGATGCAGAATTTGAATGTGAAGTACAACAACGACAAGTCGAGAGATTACACCAATCCTTCTCTGCCTACTGGTGACGCGAATTTAGATGCAGCATCTCTTGCACTTGGTGGCGAACTCCTTCCACAGTTGTTGATGGGCGCTGGATCACAACCACGCGCCAGAATACCCGGTGAGTAGCCAAAGCTTCCGTTAAAAATGTTAAAAAACATTCAAACTATCGATACTATTCTGATCGAAAATTTCCAGGGCAAATCGAAATCATACAAACAAGGATGATTTTAAATGAAAAAATGAAATACCAAATAAAAAATTACATTCTTTTTTCTCGGGTTATTTTCGAGAAAATCGAGTTTGAATATTCTCTGCGCAAACGTCCACTTAGCTACGGCGGGCTTGAATAAATCTCGATATATATGATATGTTGTTTCTGTATAATATTAATATCACAGCGTAATGTTTATTCCTTATCGGTATAGGATCGATTCCTTATCGGATGAGCTGTTGTGTAATTTTTGTCTGCTTAGAGTAAATTTATAAGTGAAAATAAAATGTGTAATTTTGCAAACTTAGTGCATTAACGCAGAAATTATTGAAAATTCTCGCCCATTCTGTTATGTACGTAACTTATACTCTGCGAAATAGTAAACAAAAGTCTGTTAACGAGATTTCTTCAAACACAACGTAGCATGTGTACTCAGGGGAATATTCGAAACTGATCTTCTCGAAAAGAAAGCGTCAAACGAAAAAAAATTGTATTTTTTATTTTTTACTTATTTTTTTCGTATAGATTCATCCCCTCCACGCTTGTACCACCGATACTGGGACCAAAATGAATTGTAAATTTTAAATTAGAATAAAATTAGAATTATATAATTATTTAATCAATTATTCGTTTGTTCAATAATAGATACTTGAAGCTATGCGAAAACAATCTTTATTAGCATGGCTGAAATTTGATTTCTAAGATGACTTTCAGCTTGAATTAGTTATACAGAAATTTAGCTTGAAATAATTATATAGATTATTATAATAATTAAATAAAATTTGTTTTACCCGTTGAATTGTCTCAGAAATGCGTCCAAGCAATGCAAGTTTCAATCTGTGAAACTGGAACAATTATCTCGAAAAAAAAAAACACGCGATGCTTTTTGAATTATGTTAACACCATACAAGCTGGCGATATTTCGCATGATCCAGTGAAAGTAGCGCAGAATAAGGTTAGAAATTAAAGCAACTTTATTATATTACTATGAAATAACCTTCGTTAAAATGAGTACAGAATTTTCAATATCTTCTTCCCTGACAATATATATTATCATTAATATGTTTTAAGCAAACGTTAGGTTTGGAATCGCAAATGACGCACAATCGCGGTTACAGTATTATTATAGACTTGTACAGTGTTAATGAAATTATTAGGTAAAGAGTATGTTTGTTATCGTATTGCAAAAGTCATTTATTATTTTTGTATAAATTCGATTTAAAAGAAAAAATTTTTTTGAGGATTAAATCATTTAAATATCTGCAGAAATTCAAGTAATATTGTTTATTAATGTATGATCAGTTAATAAGAATATTTTGTGTATCACATCATGATAATAGAAGAATGAATTCGTCCTGGAACTGTTTTATCAGAGCAGTATTTCTTAGAGGAAAACAATGTTTAATCAAGAAATTTAGTTCGTAATTGAAAGGATGAAAAGGAAGTGAAAAAGTTTTTATACTGCAGTAGTAGTTTTATTTGTAAATTGAAAACATATCAACTGGTATAAAGAGTGAAACTATTTCTACACTTTTAATAAATTGGCAAGCAGTTAAAACTTTTAACTAAATGAGGAAGGAGAGCTAAGAAAAAAATATTTAACAACGATTAATATTATTATTCATAGACTCGTAATTCACTTTTTATATTTAACGTTTTATTTTGTTCAATAACTTCGACAATTTCTTTTCAATTAGATAGCTTGATGCTTGAGTCAGTAAGCAAGAACGAGTAATTTTTCCAATTTTTTTATAAATTTGTTTCACACCACTGTGAACTGAGATTTGTAATGTTTTTGTTTTTGTAATATTGCTTCTGGTTTGTTAAAATTATTTTTAAATTGTTACTTAGAGACATTTCATTTCAATCATTAGCTTAACTGTAAATTAGTTTCTTCGATTTTCCGCAAATAAAAGCCAATGGAATCTTTTCCTTCTTCTTCTTATCCGTTCAATTATTTTGAACAGTGCATTTTTGTCTAATTCAAATTTTCGTTTTATTATTAAGAAAATATCACCCCTTTTTAAGTTACGAAAAATTCCCCAATAAATGTATTTTGTTGCAATTAACTGTGCCTATTCTTCTTCTGCATTAGTATAATTTTTAATTAATCATTGAAAACTTCTAATCAGAAATAAAATTCATACTCGAATGCTCTAAGAAACAAATCCTTCTGAATTTTTCTACTACATTTTCTAACCATGGAAAATCTCAAAGTGATCAAATTTTCAAAATTGAAAACACAAAGCCAAATGTCGATCAAAATTTACGCAATAATAACAATGTGTCGACAGTTTTCCAATTTAATGAATTAAAAAATACCACGACAAAATATTCCGAACAGTGAACTGGATTAAAATATGTTTATATTAAAAACGGAACGTTTTATCTAACAGTAACCAAATCGAATCAATCGAAATTCTTCCAATCAATTCGAGAAAGTCACTCGAAGCAAAACTCTCTCTCTCTCTCTCTCTCCCCTGAAACTAGATTCCTTTGTGGCCAAATATCCAATATCAAACATCCGCGAGTTTTTGATTAAAAATCCTGCTTCTGTTCGTACGAAACACGGGAAACAAAGGTGGCAGACCACTTGTTTCCGGATCTCCAGCAATCGCGATCAAATGGTGGAAAAGAAAAAATACAAAAAAAAAAGGGAAAAAAGCGTTCTTAGGTAGCCAGTGGTTTCGATTGATCGCATGGTGAACCCATCGAGTCGCTAGAATTTTCCCTGCCGGAGCAGGCAAAAAGCAGCCCCGCGGGCTGGCGCGGCCGGAATAATGGAAACGCGAGATAAACAAGCCAGAAAAAATCCCGGGGAATTGAATTTTCATAATGAAAAAACATCCAGGTTATAGAAACTATATAGATTATAGGCCAGGTTATAGATTCCAGGGTGAATGGAATATTGTCGGAAGTTTCATCCAGTCTGAATACATTTGCGTTATTAGTCATTGTTAGCTAGTATTTTTCACATATCTCCCCGCTGTTGCTCGGAAAGGAGGAGAACACAATGAGTTCTATAAACTCTCGTTTTAGACGGATCGAAAGGTAGCAAGAATTGTTTTGTTTTTCGATAGCAACGAGAATTTTAAGCGGTGATTTTGCGTAACAGAATTATACGAAGTGGAGGAGTAAACGAATCACGAATAAGATCTCGTTTCTTAATTAAAGAGCATTTAAAAAATTAAACTAAACGCGCCAGAGGGCAGACAAACCGCCCTGCACAGAACGGCGCAGGACGAAGTGTGTTGCCAGACTCTCGGGGCTGTTGAGTCGGTTTTTAAGTTATCTGTAACGAAGAGAAGTTCCTTTTTGTAATTTTATTATTCTTAAATTGTGATCTGTCATTGTAAACAGCAAATTACCGACGACAATGTATAGAAAAGAATTGATATTTTTTAAATTATTTAATTATTTTAATTATTTTAATAATTTTGTTTTTATTTAATCTCTTCAGAGGCGATTTTGCTAAGATTAAAAAGAAAAGATCTAATTTGTTATGTAGTTATATTTAAATCCTTTGCATTCCAAGTATTTTTTTTTTTTATATGTTCGATCATCGACTTTAGCACACTTTTGCAATGGAACTTTTGAAAACGAGAAGTTCTACTTTGAAACGAAAAAAAATGATACGTGCTTATAAATTTGCATATTTTTATTTATTTTGTCCATTTCTTTCATTTTCATATAAATGAAACTTGTATTAAGTAATAGTTCATGTTACAAATGTCGCTATAGGAGCGTTTGTTGAATGCAAAAGGTTAATCATTTCAAATCGACAGCAATTTCAAATTGCTTTTCTGTCAGAAGATTGTATTTACTATATTTTCATATTTCTTCTATTACAAGTATTGAAATCTTCGAATAAAAAAGAAACTAAATCTACACATACCTGTCAATTTCCTTGGAAGAGATTAAATAGCTATTAATTGCTAATACCAAAACACAAAACTAAATAACAATCACATGATGCGCAGCTAGTATCAGGAGGATTACCTGCTACAAAACATTCGTACAGCTAGTATAACGTCACTGAATTAATATTGTAGTATTATTATAAACATTTATAACTATCCGGCTATTGAAAATGTGTGACATTTACTTACTAGTACTCACACAAGTAATTTACTTAGCATTGACGCGAATAGTAAAGCGTTATCGAATATGCGACGATATATCGTTGTTCGGCACTAGAAGGGTTAAACAAATAGTTCATGCAACGCATCCAATGTACTATTCCTTCTTTTTTTTCCTTTCTTTTTTTTTTTTTTTTTTTTTTTTAATCAAACCATCAGAGAGCGTAATCGATCGACAGCGATGCAATACGTGAAATCGATCGATCAATTAGCCACGTAATTCTCGAGCGGTTCAGTCCATTAGAATTAATTATATTAGTAGCAATGGCGAGCCGTTTCTGTCACTCGGAACCCCCACGGTTTATGATAAATTGTTATCTCGCGAGTCGCCTGCCCGCTTCCAATTTGCCGCTCGTTTTCAGCCCCATTTTCGAGTGGAATCGAATTGCGTGCGGTCAGACGGTATTATTTCCTCGGGTAAATTAATTAATTGCGCTGCTACGTGAGTGCTGATCGATGCAGACGGACGGTTCTGATTCTACTCCTCTCAGATTGCATTGCGTTCACGGAAACCGTTTTTTTTTCGGAATTGACGGATATTTTGGAATTTGTTGATTTTTATTTCGAAAGACACTTTCTTTTGTATGAAAACCGAGAAACTAGAAATTCTCAAAATTTTCTCAAGGCTTTGTTTGTTGATCACTCTGAGATCCATCGAAAAGTTTTTTTTGTTTTGTTTTTTTGTTACAGCATATGCAGAAAATGAAAACATAAATATTAAATTCTATAAGTTTCGCTATTTTGTTTATCATTTAAGATTCCTATTATATTTTCACGATATACAGTTTTATACAAATGCTTTGGTCAGAAGTTTTACCTGCTGAATTTTTTTCTTGAGGCTGCAGTTTATTTAAAACAAAAATAAATAAATAAATAAATGGAGAAATAGAAGATCTTTCAATGTTATATGAAACTTATTTAACACTTTCCAGCTCAAATAATAGAGGCAACAAGATGTTTTCCAGTAGTTTGAACACTTACCTGTTTACAAGAGCATGATAAAATTCATTTCTTCATCGTATATATTGTTTTAGAATATACGAAATATTTGTGACGTGACAATGTCGACCTATTAAGCTCGAAAGGGTTAAAAGTTTTACCATTCAAAGAAATAAAAAGTAATTCTATTCTACATGCCCCTGAACCACTATAAAAATACATAATCGAGGAAAGAATCGACTTAGGAATTAAAAGAAAACTTCACTAATTAAACTCACACTTTAACAAATATTTTTAATATATTAAATTACTCACGAATTAATACCTTCGTTGCCACATGCCTAACTTGTAATGCAAACTGAATTTTTACTTGTGTTTCCTTTTTTCTTTTTAATTACAATTTTTTTGATGCACACAAAATTGTTACCTATCTTCGAAATAAAATTTATTTTTTATATATTCTCACATCAAGAAATCATTTTACGATAATCTATACGTATCAGTTGCTGACACCTGATGATACACCATAAGTAATCCTGATACACTAATGGTACACTATAAGTGTGCTATAAAATGCAACGATACACTATAAATAATAGATACATTATTAGTAGTCTACTAGCAAAAGAAAAAACAGTAATTTGTATTGATGCAAAATTAATAAAATTAGCTGTATATTTTTTTCCAACTTTAAAAAAAGCAACCGTGAAAAATTCAGCATAAAAAGATATCTTAATGTTTTACAGATCAAATTATTTACAAAATTATTGGAGTTATTTTTGATGAGAAATACTTTTATTAGATCACTTTTGTATTCTTTCGTTAGCTATAGTTTGACACAATTCTCGCGTTCACAGAAGATTTCCTCCACCACTCAAGTCGATTCTTTCGTCGTTCCCCCACCATTAGTCCACCATTCGCCCCAACACGAACTTTCAGACAAACAGTGCTAACTATAGCTTGTAAATTTCCTGAAGTAGAGTCCATTGCAGGGGCACCGGGTGTGCTGCCCACGCCCTTTGCGGCCATGCACGGTCTACCCTCGCCCTTGGCAGGCCCTTACAACGGGGTACCACCTGCCGGAGGATTGGCTGGCCTAGGTGGCTTTCCTCTAGGTGCAGCTGGCCTTGGGGTTCGCGTACCCGCAAACGCACAAACCTCTGTAGTGCTGCTCGTCAGTAATTTGAACGAGGAGGTAAGTGATGTTAAATGATATTTGATAGAGTTGCTATACGACGTGGTCGAAGTCATGGAGATCCAGAGTGAAGATACGAAGAAACATAATTTGTGAATTTTATATCTATATTTTTTATTTACCAGAGAATTTTAAGTACGAAGAAATTGTTTTGGTCGAAAAAAGATTTTAGATGAAAATATAAATGCTATTTCTGAGAATAAAATAAATTGCTTATATATTTTTTTTTTTTATAGCAAAGTTCTGATTTAAGATTTAAATGACCTCTCTTTTTTAGTGTCTTTTATTTTTATTTTTTTCTCTATCGGAGTATGTTAAGTACGAAGCAATTATTTCTGTTCGAAAAGAATTTTTTAATGGGAGAATTGATGCTAGTTTTTAGAATTTAGGTTGCCTATTTAAAAAAAAAAATTGTCATTCAAAATTTAAATTTCTTCTCTTCTTTTTAGTGCTTTTCATTTTGATGTTTTTCTTTATGAGAAAATGTTAAGTATGAAGCAATTATTTTTATTGACAAATGCTTTTAAATGAATGAATAGACACTATTTTTGAGAATTAAGATTGCCCATTTTTAAAAAGAATTTAAACCTCTCTTTTTTAGTGTTTTTTATTTTTATATTTTTCTTTATAGGAGAATATTAAATGTGAAGCAATTGTTTTGTTCAAAAAAAAAAAATGTTTAGATGGGAAAATAGATAAATTTTAGACTTTTTTCCTTTTTAACTAGTTCTTTCTTTTTTCAAAGAAAATTTGAGAGCATATGAAAGGTTTTGAAAATGTTTATATCATGCCTCTACCGAAATTGAAATTAATCAAAATATAATTTTAATTTTAGTAGTTCACGGATTTTTATGTATTAGATTTATATAAAATCTGAATATGCAAAATTATAGTACCTTTTATAATACCAGCTAGGTGCAATGATTTTCTACCGAAGTTCTATTTTTTCCTTTTACTACTATTCTGAAAAATATGAATTTGCATGAAAACCCGCAGTCTGGTCATACACATGATTTTTTATAACTTAAATACAACAAAATCTAAATTGTAGATGATGTAAACTTTATCAAAAAATTATTTGCAACTTATATTGTCATCTAATTCGTAACACAAAAATTGATGAAGTCTTGATTTATCTTTTAATCGCGATTTTATTCTAATATAAATTTAATCCACATTATTCATGAGCTAGTCATTTTTTAAGCGTTAAATTTATTTTAATATTTTTAAAACATAAATCTTTGCTAAAATTATTTTTTCTCGTACAAACAATTTAATAGAATTTTAATAAATGTTTCTTCGTGTCTTCACAGGAAGGCAGTATTAAAGTGTACAGTACGTCGATACTTATTTAGAGAAATTGGCATCGATCACCACGTAAATTATGATTGACGTACTGTACGCTTTCAATTAGAATAATTTTCGAATAACGCTGAGAGAAATGGTCCAATGGATTCCTAATAGGAAACAATCTGCATTGTCTAAATTTAGAGAAACATAATAAATAATAATTCCAGAATCTTGTTCATTTCCTTAATCACTCACTTTGTTGCAAACATGTGTGCAAAATCAAATTTGTTTGTATCGTTTATTAAGCAAAATTATGCAAATATTACAAATGTTTATTATCAGAATTGAAGAAAGATCGATGAATTTTTAAAGTTCTTATTTTAATTTAATCTTTTCATTTCTCTCAGCGTATGCCTGTGTACACGAAACTGGCTTAGGTACGTACGTATCCAATAAAAATTCACGCAAATACAATACAATTAAAACGTAGTGCTACGTAGGCTACCCTAGAGCAGTTTCTTCAATTCTTCGGCTCGAGAATTTTCCTTGTCGAACGTGTTGCGAGTTTTTTTTTTTTCTTCAATTCTAAATTAAAATATACAAATGTGCATGATTTTATGTAGTATAATGTTTCTTGTTCTTTGGAATCACGCTCGACAAGCAAAAAAGTCGAGATCTCGATGCGTATGTGCCCCATCTACGTCACGTTCCCTTTTTTATCTTACCTTCTATTCCACTGCCCCTCATATTCTCGAAACACACATATAGAAATCGTTCCGAACATTACTGTCCCTCTGTTCCGAGTAATTCGTAGCGTTGTTGATCACGACGTTACTTCCGGCAAGGCGTTTTCCGTTTCCAAAGTTAGCCTGAGTTTCGATCAATTCGTATTATTTGTAAGAAATAAAAGAATTTTTTAGAATTCAGTGTTAAGAATTTCACAAAAATCTCAAAGTGTATAAAATTTCACTTTTATGGATCACAGAATAATAAATTCCGTTGTTTGGTAAGTCCTTCTAAATTTCAAAAATTTGGAAAGAATAGAATATTCTATCTAAAACATGAAGAATGTAGAAGTTTTAATGATTCACTGATTAGAATCATTTTCGCTTAGCGAAATCTGACAGTTTTAACAACGTGAAATGAATTTTTTTGTAAAATTAAGGAGACTGGCGAACGATTTACGTAAGTTAACAAAATTTGTCTGCAAATGCGAGAATTTTTAGTTCCTACCAGATTTATCCCGGAACATTCGAAATCATTTCTACAATACTTAATATCATCGCGTGCAATATAAATCCTTCTATACTAATGAAATAAAAATTACTCACATGCTCTGTGCTATGGTGAATTTCCACGCCTGAAACTTGCACGAGAAAGCGACAAAATTCATGTTTTACCTGTGAAACATCGACGAAAAAAAAAATCGCTCAACAGGAAGCCTGACGCTAGGCAACCCGTTATGCACGGACCTAATGCAACACGGATTGTCTATTTTTCAGATTGCCTTTGGATTGATTTTTTTTTTTCTTTTAAAGAAAAACGTAGCTTTGCCTGCAATTTTATCATTCTTAATTTTTATTTCATTTTACCATACAGTATCGCTCTTTTCAAATTTCCACATGAACATACGCAACTTCTCCTTGTATAATCATACTGTATAACTATGTATTATCATGGCTCTAATTCTCTGCCGCCGTAAAAAAAAAAAAAAAAACCGAACTGTAATCAAAAAATATTTTCAACAATATATTCTAATATCACCTGATCTTTCTATTATTTTATTTACTTTTTTTCTCAACAAATTAACAACAATAATCCACGTGGAAACGGAAGGCGTCTCACAATGAAACTGTGTGTTGACGTCACACTTCGCAGCTGCAACTATTGTCACTACTGTACTATAACTATGTGTACTACTATCGTTGCGCCGCGCGCACAAGCTTCCAAATCCGAGTGTCTTTTTCCTCTAGTGATCAAGTGTTTTTTTTCTTTTTCTAAAAAAATTCACTGTCTCTCTTCGTCTCTCTCTCTCTCTCTCTCTCTCTTCCGTCTCCCCTTCTCTCTGTTTTATACATATATACATATAACTATGTTTTTATTTTTAATATTTCTTTTTAATACTTCGCGATTTATCGAGAAACGACAAGAACCACGAGGGATTCATATTGACGAGAAGGTCCCGGCTGTTTCTCTGCTTCTCTACGTTTCTTTCCCCTCTTTCTCTCTTTGTTTCTGTCGGTTCTCTCCTTTCTCGATCGCGGCCGCAGGATAATCGACCGGAAAGAGAAATTCCAACCCTTACGCTGACTTCTCTTAGCATTTGTCTCTTTTCTTCCTTTCGCATACATTTACAAACGGTGCCCACTGTGATTTTTCGAATTTCGATAGTGGTAATCGATGATTCTTTAACCCTTTCGTAACTAAATCTTTTCTTTCCTTTTTTTCTAAGAATTTCTTAATTTTTTACCAATCTGTAATGGACGAATTTTATTCAAGTATCGAACGGAAGGGTTAAACTTTAAATAGGAAAGGAACGGTGTCTCTAAAATAAAATTTTTATTTCTCTAATTTTTTGAATAAAAAGTATCTTTATTATAGAGAAAAAATAGAAGAAAATAGCCAATCACCGGTTACTACGGTTTTCGAATCAGTTTTTCGATAGATTTCCGAGAAATTCAGCGTTAGGGTTGAGAAAAGGTGAAACTTGTGCGCGTGCCAACACTATTACATCGAATCCTATTATACTCGCTGACTACTGACTGGACTCTGTCTGTTCTCTGTGTAGATGGTCACGCCTGACGCTCTCTTTACCCTGTTTGGTACGTCTCCACATTTATATTATTAATTATATTACATTATTAATTATTATATTTACACGCGCGGGACACACTGACACGTGCACACACGTACACTGTTACACGCGATACAGACACACTTCAGACGTGTTTTGTATACATAGATGAATGGCCTAATTGTCAGCATTTTCGGAGAGTGAAATTTTTCTCTCTCTTTTTTTTTTATTTTTTTCCTTTTTCTCTCTTTTTCTTTTTTTGTATCTAATTTTTTTTCGTCTGTAATACATCGAAACACACAAAGAGAGTATATATATTATATAAATATATAAAATAATGTCCATTGATCGTTCATTCTTTTTATTAATTTTTTTTTTTGTTTTGATAAATTTGTTCTCTTTTGTGTGTGGAAGATTCGATCATTGTCTCACTCTCCTTGCCACGAGTGATTTTTATTTTCTTACTTCTCGTTGTTTTATTTTATTTTATTCGTTTATTTATTTATTTATTTATTTTTTTACCTCTATAAATTTTTCTCGTTATGATTCATTTATTTTATTTTATTTATTCACTACCAACTGTTCTTATTCGCAATTCTCATTCATTCAAATTCACCCCCACTGATCATATATTTATCTTCGTTACTCATATTCATTCGTCCGGCAGCGACACATATTTTTTTTTTTCATGTTCTCTATTTCCAAGCATCTCTTCTAAATTGTTTCATTAATATTTTATTAATATCAGTTCCAGCCACCTTTAATATTACATAAGCTTTCGCTTATTTTACGTAATACTCCATAGGAGCTCATTTCTCGCAGGCAGTGCGGTTCAGTCGCTCTTTCTTCCTTTTTTTCAAACGAAAAAGAAGTTCGAAAAATATTCTCAGAAGAAAAAACCAACAAAAAAAAAATAATTTTTCTCGTATAAAAGCATAATCTGAATTTCTTATATTTAAAAAAAAAAAAAAGATAATTCGTGGCTGAACCGATTGCCTGATGGTTTTGCATGTCCCAGATCTTAGCTCGATCGTTACACCCTAAATTTCGATCGATTATTATCATCGAACTATTATTATTATTGTCTTGTTTCGTCTTCGAACTCGATAATCCTTAGACAAACCGTGATGATTTTCTTGATTGACCGGGGCTGATTGAAATATAATGTGTTGCGTGTTATGCATGTAGGCGTTTACGGGGATGTACAGCGCGTGAAGATTCTCTACAACAAGAAGGACTCGGCGCTGATTCAAATGGCTGAACCGCATCAGGCACACTTAGGTAATTCATTTTATATTATATGTATATTTTGGAATTGTTTATATGTGAACGAAAATTATATAGAATGTTTCATCGTATATATACACTCACGTCCATAAGTTACCAAACACTTAAAATTAGGATATCAGATTACGAAATTTTAGTTTTTATCGCAATTTCTCGAACAGTGTATCCATATTTTGCAACAGTAACCAGTACTTGAACATTGTTTTATTAAATAATTCTTTTCTAAAAGTATTCATTGGGATCATAGAGACTGTCGAACTATAAATGAAGAAGATCGAACGATGCAGTTTCCCAGCATCATGCTTGTCTCTGTCCAGTGAAAAACCCTTCTTAAATTGCTTATTAATACATAATGATGCTACAGATATGTTCTTCAGTTAATTTTGAACTGTCGAAGCAAGCCAAATATCTATACAGAATAGCATCGTATAAAATTTGAGCTGTATTTAATAATTACTTCTTTTTATTAACATTTATTCACGTTCTACAGGTATATTTTTAACTTTGCAATCAGATATAACCGTAAAATAAACGAATATAACAAAATACACAGTAAACTTGCGGCAGAAAATTGTATTTACATTTTAATAATTATTTTGCTGAAAGTGTGGAAAGTGTCTGATGATTTATGAACGAGAGTTTATATAATTTTATTTTTTTCTTATGCTGTGTCGCTTGTACTTCGCTATAAATATATTTCTTTTGTTCATCATAAATGTAATTAGTTTAAAAGTATTCCTTGTAATTGTGATTTTAGGAATTTAATTTTATAGAATAAAATACTTCTGCTCGTAAAGAAGGAGAAACACGCAAATTAATTGGTTGAAGCACAAGGAGGATAGAAAAATAGAAATAAATTAAATAAAAGTAGTTAGCAAAAGTAAATCGAAAATTTATTCGACGTTTGATTAATCAAGCTTGATTAATTAATGATCATTCGATGATAATTCTCGGAGATTGTTTTTTATGAGTAAAATGATTTTTTTTATATATTTAAAGCGCCAATTTTCCAAATAAATTTTATTGTTATACTACGGAATCTTTATTTCTCACTTGATTTGATCTAAACCCGAATCAGATCAAAATGTTATTCAGTCGCTTAACACTATGACAGCCAGCTGATTTCAAAAGTAACATTTACCAAGTGAAGGAAATTTTTGTCAAGAATTTGCAAAATCTGATTTCTGCTATATAGAAATTCTGCTCTGAATTTGTTCAAAGTAAAAAGGCAAAAATACTAAATGAATGAATGAATTAAGTAAATAAGTATGTAATAAACGCATACATATATTTAACTCTTCGTTTTACGATTTTTTAATCGTCAATAATTATGTTAGTTTCAGCTATTAATTTTTTTTTATACAGTCTTAAAAAAGAAAGTGTCGAAATTTTATATTAAATTTGTATTTTGCAATTGTTAGGCTTAATTAAGAAAAATGCTTGAATACACTTTTACATTTCATCCAGAGGAGCAAAAATGAATACTTAATGATCGCAAGAAAAAAATGACTAATGACAATATGATAGTACAATAATATAATGCAATAATATTACAATGAACAAATAAAATGAAACTTCTGAAACATGGTGTACGTGGTATATGTAACTTCTCAGTCATATGGAACCATAGAGGATTAAATTGAAACTGAATTTGCAGTCAGAATACTACTTCAACAAATACACAATCCTTTATTTGTCATATTTCGAGTATAATTTGCACGAGTGTAATTTGTCATTATAAAGGAAGAGATTGAACTTTATCATAAGACGAGAAAAGAACTGAGTAGTATTAGCTGTCGTTATAGTGTCGATATTAATTGTTTTATTCATAAATGTTAGGAAGATTTTATACAGAATATCTAATAGTAATGCAATTTTTCGCTCGTAAAAGAGTAAAATTTGGCGCAGCGAGGGATTAGTCAATACGGCCTGCAAATCGGTTTTTAACACGAAAATTTGACAGGCTTCGCTGTACATTATAAAAAATAGTTCAAAGTCCTATCGTCGCGGAACTGTGATGCAATAACAGCAATAATACTATCTATAAGGATAAAAAAAAGATTTTTAGATATAGAATAAAATATTTTTTCGATTTTTTGTCTAGTGTCCAAGAAAACTAATTTAAACAGAAAATTTAATTACACGTAAAAATGTGTTTTATACATTGCACAATCAACAGTTTGCAATTTGTGCGCAAACGTTATTTTCAAAATCATATTGTCTCGAAAACAAACAATTCTAATTCCAAAAATCAAGAAACATTTATTGTGTATTTCTAATTTATTTTTCTGTTTGTACTACGATTTACCATTTACTCTGTGTACACACGTCGAATGTATTAATAATTTCTTTTAATATCTGTGCTTCGTTAGCGCTGACACACATGGACAAATTGCGAGTGTTTGGCAAGCAGATCAAGGTGATGTTGAGTAAACATCAGACGGTTCAATTGCCGAAGGAAGGCCAGCCAGATGCAGGATTAACAAAAGATTACACCAACAGTCCTCTTCATCGATTCAAGAAACCAGGCTCGAAGAATTATCAGAACATCTATCCACCAAGCTTCACTCTGCATTTATCTAATATTCCGTGAGTGACATTCATCGAAGTTCATTTTCTCCAATGTTAACGCCTCGAAATATTTATGCACGAGAAATTATACGGGCGTACGAATGCCGGGTCATTTTTGTTTCACCATGCAAGTTTCTTACTCGCATACATTTCGAAAATTAGAAATGCGAAATTAGTTCCCCGTTTTTTCTTTTTACCAACAACAATACGACAATAATTTTTATTCATAGCTATTTACATATAATATTTAATAATATTAAACATTATATATCGTACAAATAACTATTAAATATTAAATATAATTTTTTATATCTAAAAATTATTAAAAATAAATGCGAAATTAATTTCCTATTTAATTATAAATATAAATGCGAAATTAGTTTCCCTTTTTTTTTTTTTTTTTTTTTTTTTTTTTTTTTTTTTTTTTTTTTGTACTAAATAATACGACAATTTTTATGCATTGTTATTTACATATAACATTTAATAATATTAAACATTATTTACTAACAGTAATACGATAATAACTTTTATCTATAAAAATTATGAAAAATAAATGCGAAATCAGTTATTTGCATAGTTATTTACATATAATATTTAATAATTATTAATGTGTAATTGTTAATAATATTAAACGTTATATATTATATTATATATATAACTGTTAAATATTAAATCTAATTTTTTATACCATTTTTTATATTATAATTAAAAATAAATGCGAAATATTTTTCCTTTTTTCTGATAATAATACGACAATAATTTTTATACATAATTATTTACATATATTATTTAATAATATTGAATGTTATATACTATATTATATAAATAACCATTAAATATTAAATATGATATTTAATATTATTTTTTTTCATCTATAATAATACAATAATAATTTTTGTACGAGATCTAGCACGCACTACGCTACCAATGATTTTTATAAATATGTCTAAGATAACCCGGCATTCGTTAAGAGGAGATTAAATACGACTGATAAATTGATTGTATGATATATATATATATATATATTTTTTTTTTTGTTTTGCGTATTTAGTACAACCGTAACCGAAGAGGAGATCAGGGATGCGTTCACCAAGAACGGTTTCACCGTTAAGGCATTCAAATTCTTCCCGAAAGACAGAAAAATGGCGCTCATACAAATGCCTAGCAAGGACGATGCTGTAGCTGCTCTGATCGTAAGTGTCTTTTCGATTTTATTTCTCAATATTACAACGACGAACATTTTCTGACAATTGTCTGCATTTGACGGAGAAGCGATTTATAGACTTTTTCTACATAAATTTTTGTTCGGTTTTTCCTTTTCTTCCTTCTTAATATGTCAAACGTTATACAAATTTGATGATTTATCTGAATTCGAGAAACCACATTAGACGTTCCATTTAAAAAAAGTGTAGATGATCTTAATATCTCAATAAAAAAGTAAGTTAATAAAAAACAGATTAGAGCACTGTATGTTCCTCTAAATACGATGCAACTTTTGTATGAGACATTCTTTCCAACAACGAATACAGTAAAGTAGCCGAATATAAGACTCATTTCTTCAAATAAACACAATTCTCGATTAAATATACTTTTATTAAAATACGATACATGTTTCAAATGTAAGATGTGCACATTTTTGCAACATATTAGAAATTAGAACAGAACAGTGGAGTTCTATCGTAATAAAATAAAAACGAAAAGTATGCAAAACGGTGATTTGAAAAACGCCTAATATGAGACCCAGGTTTCATCTTGTCAAAACTTATTTTTTCCGTCTTTTTTCACACATTGGGCATATAAAATGAATTTCGTCTGCACCGCAGTCTTCATGGGCCCACCGGTAACATTTTATACACCGAACCCATTGTTCACCATGTACATCTGAAGAATAAAATCCTGTGCAAAATAAGCATTCTGCGTCATAATTTTCACATGCTTGCTCAAAACACTGCGTTGTTTTCTACGCCACATTCGGATAATGCAACTGAACTATAGTTAGTTCTGAAACAAAGGATTGGCGCTTCGGCGTTCGAGATTTCTCCGTAACGGAGATAAGCTGGAATCTCATATTAGGCTACTTTACCCTAACTTACGATTTATTTAAAGTCGTCATGCTAGGAGCTTCACTATATATACAGTCTTTATTTGGAAATCGTCAGTTTCAAATTGAAATTGAAGTTAGAGTGATAATGCAAATTTCGTAACCGTATAATACTTCTTTCGTCACACCTTCATCATAATCTGCACCATGAGTGTGACTCGTCATTATACAACAAGGGGTTAACAATGATATTGAAACGGCAGAGCAAAATTTAATGAATTTACATCAAAGGATATTTTTTCGATAATTTCGATGTAATTTTTCATCGAATTCCCAATAATAATTATTATTATCCGTAATAGCGACGATGTGAATTTTCGAATTGTTCGTATATTAAATAGTTCGCTCGAATGTATTTTCGCGATTCTCGTTTCGTTTCATCGTCAGATCGTTCGTTGACGAGGCTGTTTGCGAATGTATAAAGCGTTCATTATTTACCAGGGCGAAAATTCATCAGAGACGTAATTAGTTTAGTCACTGGCGCTTGTTGTGTTGTTTAGCTCTGATGCAATTGAGCAAAATTATAAATAACATATTCTCGCGTTACGTTTGCGCGCAATTATGACATTTCGCGTTCGTTGTAAAATAATAATCGTTCATCGTTCACCATGGTTAATTCCTGTTTGTTTCCGGTTTCGTTGCAACCGAAAACAGATTTAATTTTCACTAATATCTTTAATCTTACTATTATTGCTATTCTGTCATTTTGCTTGTTAAATAGAAATATTAATATAGGTTGTAAAATATGTTATAAATTTATTATTGTTACATTTGCACGAGCTTGAAAAGACAAACGCTAAAATGTGGAATAGAATATTTTTATTTATTTATGTAACAAATAAGAGGTTGAAAGTATTTGAAAATTTAGAAGAAATTGAACAAAAAGGTAAAAGGTATTTTATCGACGACATTATGATCAATGGAACAAAAGGTAATGTGATTTAAAGAAAATTTAAACAAAGATAATAAATTAACAATCTTTTTTATCGAATAATAAACACAGTTTCATTCTAGTAAAATATTCTACATGTTCTTTTCATTATACGTAATATTTAGCTCTAAAAAGATACACGTGTGACATTTATCATTCCCTTTTCCATAATTAATATCAATTTCATGCAGTAGTACATATTGAAAACAAACTTTCTTAATAAATAAATAAATTTGATACTTTAATAAATAAAAGAAATTAAAATTTAATACTTACCTGATAAATAAAAATATATTTACTCAAGTTACACATTCTATATCACCAACTATAAAATGCAAGGTGTTAAAAAAATATGGTATTTTATTATGAAACAATTGGTGTCAGTTTTAATCGACATCACACCAGCAATCAAACGAACCAGTGACAATTCTAATAATTGTTTTATATATTAATTGTTTACTTTCTGGATTTAATTACTGAATGCTTGCCTATTAGTCAGCATAGCTTTTTCGTTTTGATTTCGTTTGTATGTATTTTTCCAAATTAACCTGTCCAGGATCGTGTCGAGATATTATTACCGAATCATCTTGTGGAATTTGTAAATCAGGGTAACTTGTCCACTAAACGAACACTTAAGCCACTGGTCTGTTAAAATTAAAATTAACAAATCGTTATTTAATCCCTTGAATGCTATTACTGTAACTGTTTCATTACTAAGGTCATACATTCCAGAACACAATTCTACCAATATTTGACAGTTGGAGCCTTAATTAAAAATCTGCCATAGGATTAAGTAAAGCATGAGCAAAATGAATGAACAGAGGTATCCCAGTGAATGAACAGAATATTTTTAAAGAAAACGGGGTTTTCAATGTTTGTTTTAAATTATTTTCAAAATACAAATTGTAAGACGTCAAAAAATAGGCTTACTTTAAACGACATCTAACGAATAAAGGGAATGCAGTGCCATATAGGTTATAGGGAAAAAACAAGATTATTGTTGCAAGACATCTGCGGATTTCCACTGAGATCATCGTGCAAATTTCAAGGTGAAAAGAGCGCGATAAGTGTAAATTTTTCGTATAACATAAGCAAACGTCCATTCACTGGACAAGTCACCCTATTGTTTGTTCTAAGTACAATACGCAACGAAACTTATTCCCGTCTGTCTAACGATCATACATTAATCTTTTCCAGAAAATGCACAACTACCAGCTAAGCGAGTCCAACCATCTGAGAGTGTCATTTTCCAAGAGCAACATCTAACAAGAGTCACAATCAAACGACCGGCAGTGGTACCAGCCCTACGTCCTAGTCCCCTTTTGGTCACCCGGCTCAGTGTACGACTGATGATGATGACAATGACGACGATGATCCTCGCCGTTTTTGGGTGCGGTCAGTCGCTTGGTCCCATTCCCGCGCGACGCCATTGGCTGGCCACCCTCTGGATCTTGCCTGGAATAACGAAGGAAAGAAGTTTCCTCCTTCGAGGGGAGATAAACACACACACACACACATACACATAAAAAAAAGAAAAACATACACAAACACATTCGCGCAGCGAACACACAGACACACACACGCTTATGCGAATGTGTGATCCATGTCTATTTTTCTCGATAAAAACAGTCTAGACCGTTGAAGCAACAACAAAACAAAAAGAAAGACAAAAGCTTTTTACTAGACAGACATGATTTTTTCTTCATTGTATATGAGGTCATGCAAACATACATATACACACGTACATACACACACGTAAATTCTTTATGCAGAGCAGGTACAGAAAGTTATAAAGAAAAAAAAGAAAGCAAAGCAAAGAATTAAACAACAAAACAACAAAGACGAAGACAAAAAAGGATTAGGGCTGCGAAACAGCGAAAAAGTGAGGGTTGTTGACGAGTTGAAAAAAAAAACACTGCTGGCTTTCGCGAAGCCAGAACGTTACGAGAGAATAGAAAAGCCAGAGAATCGATTATAGAGAGAACAAAAAAAAAACAACAAAAAAGAGAGAGGAGAGGAGACACAACCGGAAGCGTGTGTTGTTACCCGTTGTGAACAGGTAGGGACTAGGTTTTAACGCGTAAAAGAGAAAGAACAACAAAAAAAGAAATAGCAGACAAACAAACAAACAGAAAAAAAAATAAGATACAAATGTTAAACAGAAAAGGAGGGGGCTTTGATGAAGAGGGAAAATGTAGGAAAGAAAGAGAAGAGGGGAAGAGCCGGCTTTATTGGCGGCTCTTGTACAGAGTTAAGAAATAATTTTTTTCGAGCATTAAGGTATATTCTATATACACATAAATCTATATTATAAATATATATGTGTGTATATATATATATATATTTTACAAGCGTTGTGACATGTGCTAATGGTCTATCTACACACTCCGCAGACGGACAGACAGTCAAAAAAAAGATTAATACGCGTTCAGTACATATATATATACACACATATATATACAAAAAATATATATATTATATCATACCTACATTTTTAACCGTCGCGAGAAAAATCTGTCTCGAAAGCGCTGAAACAAACAAACAAAAAAAAGATAGATAAGCAAACAAAGCGAAACAAAAACGGCGAAAGAAACGAGATGAGAAGAAAGCGTAAAAGAAACGAGGACGAGGATCGATTTTGAAAGTAGCGCGCGTGTACCAAGCCAGATTAGTCGTTAAGGCTAATTGTCACGGGACCCTTTGCAGCTTTCGCGAGGTGCTACACACACTCGCGTCCTCTGGCCCGTGGCTGCCGGTTTCCTGTTACGGAACCGGCAACGATTATTATTACTATTATTATCATCATCATCACGGGGACTAGAGGACGGAAATTTTTTCTCCATGTCTCCTCCGCCACGTGCTACACAAGGCCGTCCTCGCGGCCCAGATCCCCTTGTTTCGTTCTAATTTTCTATATTAAAAAAGCGACAAAAAAAGAAAGAAAATGAAAAAAAAACCCTCTTCAGTATTCAAATGTCCAGGGAGAGAGCTGGATTTCGCGCGTTCGCGCATGCGCACACCGGTGTCGGGCTGGCTCGCGACGCGACTGCGAGCGGACCACGTGGCGGAGCCGCGCACTGTCGTTGCAGGTGGTATTTTTATAATTTGTATGTTCGACGATAATAAGTATTAATCACACACACGTATATACATATGTACACAGTACTCTAAAGAAGAAGGGGTACACACAAACACACACACACACATACACACACACACATACGTACATACGTATACACATAAATGCAGCGACATTCAGACGCAGGTTTCTTAGCTGATAGGTGCTTAGGATTGCGTAGATTCTTTAATCATAAATAAGTAAGGCTGAGGAGGAGTAATAAATTAAAGAAAAAAAAATAATAATAATAATACGCTCCGTCGCCAAGTAATCATTTTGACGAGGGTATAGAGAAAAAAAAGTAAAAAATAAAAAATAAAAATAAAGGACCGTTCAACATATCGCTAATTAGACAGACAGAAGAGGCACGCGCACGCGTTTCGCGATGATGTGTTTGTTGGTGTTATTTTTAGCTGGATTAGGGAAACCGCGGTTTTTCCCTTCACACGCGACGACGAATCCCCGTCTCCTTTATTCGACACCGTGGGACGGAACCGAGCTTCGCATGGTTCAGGCTCGTTTAGGTCGACGATTAGTTCCTGATCACCGAGCATTCCTTTTTGATGAAGACGCGCCCGCAGGCGACGTAGAACGAACCGATTCTGAAAGAGAGAAAAGAGAGATAGAGGAGGAGGAGGAGGAGGAGGAGGAGCATCTTTCGTAGGGCTGGTCTGTTGTGTTGTTGAGATGCGCTGGTGTCGTGTAAGATAATAAGGTTAAATGAAAATAATTAAATGATGAAAAAATAATCACATACACGGGACACACAAAAATACACACATACACACACACTGTAATGGTGCAGACACATATAGTAGTATATAGTCCGCAAGAGCGTAACAAATAAGTATCGTAGAGGTATCACGAGGAGAGAGAAGCTCGAAAGGAGAGAGAGAGAGAGAGAGAGAGAGAACGATGAGTCCTGGTATTGCCACGGCTCACATAAAGCACACGATATACACACAATTTACACACGTATACAACACAAAGCAAAAGGAAGAAAAAAAAGAAAATAGAAAAGATCAGAGAGTGGCGTGCGATAGCGTTCGCGAGATCGAATCCTCGTGTCAAGAAGCGAAGATTATCAGTAGTGTCGTAGAGTCGTGATAAAAGGGTGGGTTTAGGAGAATTATTGTTGTGGCGCCACTGATATCACGTTCTTCGTTGCCCGTTATAAAGACAACAATTATATTACACGGCGGTGTTGAAAAACAGTGACGCGATGACTGATCTCCGGGCCCCGTCGATTTTTGTCTAACCGACGTTTTGTTGGAGTCAATTAAATCTTATTAAATATACATATATCGATCGTAGAAAGGTAGAAAGAAAGAGAAAGAGAGAGAGAGAGAGAATGAATGAATGAGAAATGAGAGACTGGCTGAGAGAACGAGTGGGAGAGCCTGTTCCGCGTGTGTGACTGATACAAAAGACACAAGCTGTGACTGAAATGAGAGAGTGTGGCGATGAAGTATGATGATGAAGAAGAGAAGAAAAAAAACGAGAAAATTACCAAAAAAAAAAGAAACACACAAAGAAATATGTATTAACGGAAAAAAAGAAAAACTATAAAAAAAAAAATACAAAGAAAAGCGAGTGCCGGCCCGGGGCAGTGTTGTTTGTGTGCCAAAGTAGGCTAGCCGTTGACTTTTTAGGGATGGATGGGGTCTCTCGACGAGCCAACACAGATGTTCCTTGCGATCGAACGTTAGATCATTCGCCAATTCAATCGCGTTCGCTTGATTTCCCCCTTGTGAATTCTTCTCGTTTCTCGATCCTGTTGTGAACCGAACAAGCGGCGAAAGATTATGACGGTTCGTGGAGAGCAAGAATACGACCAATCAAAGTTAGAGACGTAGCGAGTAGCCGGCATGAGCGAAGGGGCCAGTCTTTGCATCTATTATGATCTGTCTTTCGAATCTCCGATGTGTATTTACATTGTTTAAAATCCCGACGACTGCATTTATATACGATCCTAATCGTGTGGATCGCATGTTTACGCGTCGACGACACACTAGTTGTACACCACATACACCTTAGACTGATTCTTCTTTTTCTTTTTTCTCTTTATGGATTCTTCAAGATTTCGATTAGGTGTATTTTATAAGTTACGGTTAGAGGCTTCCATCGGAACGGGATTGGTTCTGGTGTTCTTTTTTTTTTTTTCTTTTTTGACTCGAGGCTGACGTTCTTAGGGTCGCTGATGATTGTTGCCCCAAGGCGGTTAGGCTAATTTCTCATTTTAATTACTTTGACACTGTGTATATTTACAAAAGATTATTAAGAATTCTTAGGTTATTTTTATCGCTAATTTTCTTTTCTTTTCTATATTATGACATTGCGTAGTGTATTTATTAAAATTTGAAGAAAGTTCTGAAAGGTGGGATCCGTCTGAAGTGCATGAATTTTCTGGAGGTAAAAGAAGATAACTGAGAAACTCGGTTTTTTGTATATTTTGACAAGATGTTTCTATAGGAGTTTTACAAATTAAGGAATCGCGCAGAGAAGTAACTGTATTCAGTATTATAAAACAATTTTAAATGTGTAACTTCTTTTTATACTTCACTGAAAATTGCTCTGAAATTAGAGAAATCCTTCGAAATTGTTTCTTTTCGTTTCTACTTCGCTTATTTAACGAAGATTTTCCATCCGGAGTAATATTCGCACAATATATATAAAAATTGCAAACACACAAGATCCGTCGTACGTTAATAAACAGTCAAAATTATCCCAACAAATACTACTCATAAAGGAAACGAAAAATATCCTCGTAAAAGTATATCAGTGCCCCGTTATCGAACGTCATCCTCGTTCTTCAGTTGTCTCGCGTCTTCGACTTACTCTTACATCCTTGCGTTCCCCTTTTTTCTTCGAGTATTAAATCGCCTGAGTAAAAAGAAGAAAAGAACGAAAGAAAGAGATGGAAAGAAAGAAAGAAAACAATCCAAGAAAAGGAAGAAATATAAAACAGTCTCTTTCAATCGTCTCGCGGCTGGTCGCAGTCGCGAGTGCACAAAACTGTCGGCCCTCCGGATGTTCCCGATTAAGAGGGCCTGGCGCACAATAGTATTTCCGGCACAATGTCTGCAAGCGTACCTGAAAAGCCTGTAAACGAGTCGCTACAACGGCGGGGCCATTTTCCGCAAAACAGTCCCGTCGTTCGCGTCGTATTCTGCGTTTATTTTACTGGCATTCTCTAGGAATTTCCGGACACATTCCCGTTCACACACACACTCACACACACAGAGAGAGACACACAGAAAGAACACACTCATACACTGGACCCATGGGATCCAATAATGGTCCCTGATCCAAGAATGGGTCCCTCTGAACGAGTTTCAATTTAATTTCTTTCATTTATTTTAGAAAAGAAAAAGAAAAAGATGATATTTCGTTTAAGCAGTTCGATTAATTCTCGTTCAGTTGGGATTCACTTGCGGCAGCTACTCCATCACCGATCAACTCGTTCACTGATTCTTCTGGACCATTGAAGGCACGCGATGACAATGATTTTCTCGTTTCCAGCCTGGGTTTACACGGAATCTTGATTTCCGTTGAGGACAGTGGTAAAAGGCTTTAAAGCGATCACGATGAATCTTGTGAACGAACAGGATATCCACAGGGTGCCCTACCGTCTCTATAAATCAATTTACAAGCTCTTCATTTTATTTCTTTTTTTATGTTTTCAATTTTCCATTCCTTCTACCTTGTTCCAAGTATCAGACAATAAGAAATGTTTGTAAGAACTTTTCTGGATACTTGTTATCGTGTACATTTTTATTGAATAGTGTACATATCTATATTAACCCATCTGCATCTGTAAGCGAGATAATCCGCCAACAGCGACTGTCACTTATCGCCAAACGTCAAAGAATCTGCGAACTTCTTGTGAATAATATGTAATAAAATTCGAAGCTTTTAATGTATTAACAGCAACAAGATTTATCTCTTTAACACTAGATTTACAGGACACATCAATTTGACGCATTCGGGATTTCACGAGAGAAATGACAAAAGCAATTGCTATCATTTTCCAGCAACTTTTGTTGACTTTTATTAATAGAACGATACGAAAATATATCCGAATTTGTAAGTTGACAACATACAATTAAGTTTTCTCTAATAAATCGATTTCGTGAATGAAAAATTCAGTTTCTCATTCCCACAAGAAAAGCCTGTAAATCTAGTATTAATACTTTGCGGTCGAATTGCGCCTTACAAACGGCATTACATTTTTATTCACTAAGTCGAATACCGCCGCAAATGCGGCAAAAAATAATTTCGTTAAATTTCGAAAAAATACAAAAAACTAAGACATATTTGTGCATTCTCAAATACTAATTATTATTATTATTCTTTAATAAACTCTACACTTTCATTGAACAAAATATTTTTCAATTAACATAATACATTTAATGCTTCAATAAATGATATTACTTTATACAAAAATATACATTCGACCCAGCGAGAAATACATTTGAAAAAATCCTCAACCGCAAAGGGTTAATTGATTATTGCAGATAATTTCTGGGCAAAACTGAAGGTAAAACACTGGTTGATGCACGATGATACGGTTCGATTGGTAGTTGAATGTCTTCAATGCAAATGGGTTGATAGATTACGATAATGTGGTACAGATAAATTACAGCAAATTCAGTTGTAAACGCTAATGTCTCTGGAAAGGATTAATTAATATTTTATTTCTTTTTTTTTTGTATGGGACAGAGGCACCCTGTGGAGGGTTCAGACACTGTATAATCATTAGCTAGGTTGAGGGGGGCCGATGTGAGGGTTGGGATAGCCAGCACTCGCTACATAATGTCGCAGATATTCAGGCTCCGAAATTTCTTCAGACCAAGTTAAGAAAAATAAGAGAAAGAAGAAAGATAAAGAGGATAAAAAAAAAAGATGAGAGAAAGAAATTCTAGAACAGACGTTCAAATATATTGTGTACAGATTATTCGATGCGTGTAAGAGCCGCGACTTCCTCATATAGACGACGTATTTTTATATGATAGAAAGAGAGAAAGAAAGAGTGAGAGGAGAAGAGAGAAATAGAGAAAAAAAAACAATGATAGACAAAAATGATGATGAGGATCTCGATACTGTTTGAAGAGATAACTTGCAATCTCCTTCTGTTTCCTTCCTCACACTTCGAGCTGATTATTTCGATGAAGGGTAAAACTTTTGACGGTGATCGAAGTAATCATTTAGTATTTCTGATTGTTGAGGAATAATAACGAGCGAAGACAGATTTTAAGTATATCACGAAAATAATTCAGCTTTTTATTTTATTTTTTGACTAAGATTGAAATGTCCAAAAATGGCTGTGTAATTACAATCGTAAATTGGACGAAAATCTGAGAGAACGCTTAAATCAGTTGAATGCAAATTGCAAGAACCTTGGTTGATAATAATTGAAATGAAGAACCAAACTGCTTATACGGATTAAGTACAGTTACTCAAAATTTAAACTACAATATCAGAATTAAGTATCAGATGGATGACTGTAAATCACAGAACTTCAACCATTTACGTTATAATAATTCAAGTCTGAGGATACGATTATTCCAAACTTCAACGAACTGAAGGACAATTATAGCCAAGATTTCTTTCGATCACTGAAAGACGAAATGATCACTCTAAATGCTCTTGGAGACGAACAAAAACCAGCCTCCACGATCATTACGAGGTGGACCGAAGAAAATGAAAAGAAAATTCGAATGAATTCCCAAATGTTAAATAAGAAAGAATATAAAACCCACTGAAACAAACAAAATAAATAAAAATAATCTGTTCGGACCAAAGAAATTCGGGGTCTGGTTCGAAGCACGCAGTAGACGAAGCTTAGCCTACAGAGGTTATTAGGAATTAAATAATTAAACAAGAGGAATGTATGTGTACCCACACTGACACTAATCCAAACACACGATCGTTATGTTATATCTCCTATATACATATACTAAGAAAAAAAGGAACACACTCAACACTCACACACATACATACACGAACGCATATATATATATTTGATATATCGCAATGTAACAGGTGTGTCCAAAAGTGCGCAGCGGCTGCATCCCAATAATCTATATTTTATTAATAACTGATAAGAATCTAGGATTATCGACGTTACGGTTTATGGTAATTGAGCTAGCAGAGATGAATTAATCTATTACGAATCTATTGTGACACGCGGTACATATACGGTATACATACATACATATATATATATATATATATATATATATATATATATATATATATATATATATATATTAGAAACACGATTTGAGCACTAAATATTGAGAGAGAGAGAGAGAAAGATTCGCGAACACGAGAGATAGAAATTGAACGAATGAATAAATTCCGAAGAGTGTGTTTTGAACGGAAACAATTGTATGAAATAAGTGCGTGTATCCTCGTTGAAAGTTATATATACATATATAACTTTATATATAATATACGGTGGTCTGCTTGCCTAATCGGGGCCTTAGGCGTCGTTCAAAACTAGAATTCGAGAGACTGGACCAGCGTTGTTCAATCGTCTACTCTTATGTCCACCTTGATCGGAACCGAGGAGGGGAAAATAGGGCAATTTTCGCGCTTTTCGAGCAAACTTTTTTCTCAGAAACGCACAGAGTGTCAGAGTGTTTTCAGGACGAGGGGAGAGGACTGACGGAGCGATGAGAAGTGTCTTCTTAACTCTTTAGACACAGGATTTAACCTTTCCATTCCAATGGAACGAAATCAATTCGAAATTAACTCTATGTGTACACCTAAAAGTCTTAAGCAAAAATAAGTATTTACCTACATGTTACATTCAATTCATTTACTAGAAGAAAATCAAGAATTTTACTCGTTTTACAATATTTATTTTAAAAAAAAAAGTTATATGTATTATATTCAACTAAGGAGAACATCAAGAATTAAGTTGGTTTTACAATATCCATTTAAAAACAAAAAATGTATATTATATATCTAAAAGTCTTAGGCAAAAATAAGTATCTGCTCACCCATTTTATTCAGCTGAAAAGAAAATCAAGAGTTAAACTGATTTTCTAATATTCATTTAAAAAAAAAGAAAATAGAATTCTTTTGATCATTTTATTGGACCTTCGAACTGAAGTAGAAAAAATAACAAGTAGATTCAACTTTCAGATGAATTTAACTCGTTTTACAATATTCATTAAAAAAAAAAAAAAAAACGTATTGTATATCTAGTAGTCTTAAGCAAAAATAAGTATCTGCCCACATGTTGCGCTTAAATTCTTGATTTTCTTCTTGTAAATGAATTAACTTGTTTTCCAATTTGATCACTTCATCGGACGTTCGAATGAAACTGTAGAAATAACAAGTATATATAAGTATAATACACTTGCTGTGCAATGTATACAAGTGTATACCGTACAAGCGTACAAGAAACGTGTAAATTGTACAGCTTATGTATTACACAAAATCGACAATCTGTGTCAAAAAGGTTCAAGTCTTTCGAAACAAGACACCGAAGATCCTTTTCCAACGCTCTGGTCGTTTCTCTTTCCTTTTCTCAGAGGATGAATGCTCAATGATGAGAATCTGTGTGCCTGTCCGAGAATGATTCCGCGATCTTCTTGCCTGCTTTTCTCTTCCGCAGCCAGCGTAGTATTTTATTAGCTGACTCGTAACCGGATAGGAAGAAAATCGAGCATCGACTGTTTGCAAGCTGGACGTGTGTTCTATTGGTCGCTAGTTTGGTCGTTAATAGTCACTGTCGTTGTAACGTCGATATGATTGCCAAAACAAAACAAAAGAGAAAAAAAAATAGAAAAAAAAGGAAAAAAGAAGCAAAAAAAAGAAGAAAATAGACAGCATCGCTGAGAGGGAGAAAGCCTGGGAAACGAGCCTAATTAGAATTGACACACGAAGAGAGTTTCTCGACAACCCCGTCGAATCGAAGAAAAGAGAAAAAAAAATGAGAAAAAGAGAACACATGGCGATCGATTTTTTTTTCTCGCGAGAAAGGAGTACAGTGATTATCTAAGGATAGCTGTTAAGTGTGGACGAAACAAATGGATAAAAAATACAATCGAAACACAAAACATACACACACATGAGACACACAGATGTACACACACGATGTAGCGTGTTAGACTCGTGTAGTAGCCCCCCACGCCCCTTCCCCTTTCTAATTAAGCCTCCAAATCTTAACGAGTACTATAATGTATAGTTAAACTCGACAATCACTCGACTCTCTGTATCGATAATTCTCGAGGGAATGAAACACGCAGAAAAAACAAAAAAAGAAAGAAAGAAAAAGAGAGATAAGAGAAATAATGAAATAAATTGAAAGGGAATCCTTGAGCCGTTGGAGAAAGCTTGCTACTGTTCTTGGGATGTAGTTGTTTCAAGCATCTGCTGGTTATTATTTCCGGTCCTTCCACCGTTTTTCTGTTTTTTCCATGGACGTATTCTCTTCGCCATTCTGCAATTCTTCTCTTTTCGTCGCGCCACCTTTTCGACTTTTCTTCTCTCTGAACGTTTCCGTTGCAGTTCCTTCCAATCGTCCTAAGGTCTCGACGTTAAATCCCAAGTGTGATCAGGTCTTAAGGTCTGTAGAGAAGTTCTTTCGAAGAAAAGAATAGAAACACGTTGATTTCAAGAAAGATAGAAAACGTGAAATATAACAAGGTCTTAACTCGACAAAGAAAATTCTTCCTTCCAGTAAAAACAGAATAATAGCAAGTGTGAACGCGTCTTAAGCCTGCGAAATTTTATTCTCTCGTCTGAGGAGAAAACCTGAAGCCTACCAAAAGTGTCTTTTTTTCTTTCTTTTCGAAACATAAAACGAGAAGTGTGACAAGACCTTTAGTCCGGTTCAATAGTATAAAGTACGGAAGGTGTGATCGTGGCTTAAGTTAGAATGTAGGAAACGTATGATCAGAGCTTAAGCGTACACGGCTATCTTTTTTCCCCCTTTTCAGAGAATCGATAAATGTGAAATGTGTGAACAGGTCTTAAGCCGATGGAAGAACTGTGTCTGTCATTTCTTCAATTTCCAACAATATAAATATAAATTTCTTTCATTCGAGAGACTACTGCGAGGAAGCTACAGATGTTGTACACGAGAGAGACGATCAAGGGAATCGGAATCGTGGGCCAGGAATTGCGTTGCAAGTCACAATCAGCTCGCAAGACAAATCAATTTTTGCTTTTGTACACGGATGAATATACACAGTTAGTAAATGCAATCGCGGTTCGGTGATCGCGATTTTGTCCGAGCGGGCGTTCTTAACAGTTAAGCTGTTTCATAGTAAGTTTCTCATTAGGGATCGGTTGTGTTACCCGAGAAGACCCGGGAGATTTATAGTGATCGATGTCCAGAGCAAAGGGCGTAGGCAATCTGGAACTCGTATTTCTCCGTCGATCGATCGTCGTCGAAAAAAACAAAAAAAAATATATATATAACTTTTTCCAATGTTCTTTCTACTCTATCCATAGTTTTCTAATTGGACTAACTTATCGGATGATAGATTAATAAAATTCCTCGTAAATGAACTCCGGTGTCTTGCAAAAGTAGAGGTAGATTTTTTAAGGATCACGATATCTATTTTTTTAGACGCCTGTTTGGGAGGGATACAAAGAAAGGATTTTTGAAACGATGCTTTTTTGAACATTTCGAGGATTGATATTTTGCCAGAGGCGTTTCGTGTTTTCGAGCGTGCAATCGCCGCAGGTGAAAGTAAACTTTGCAGTCGAGAACTGTGAAATTTTTTATTTCATACTTGAAAATCGTTTGAGAATGGAACAGTTAGGTTTGACGTTACGGGACTTGGTTTCTATTTGAATTGTCGACTTGTTAAATTGATTTCATTGACTGAAGACGTAAGTGTTGAATTAATTTCAACTGAATTTGTATCTGATAAGAATGACAGAGCTGAACGGTTTGTCAAAGCTTGAAAAAAAAAAACATAGAATTCGAGTCAGAAGCGTGGTGGAATATTGAAATCCAGAAATTCTCCGAATTTTCCCACTTCGATACTTCAATTTCTAAATATAGCAATTCGTAGCGAAAATTTCTCCGCTTCTCGAATTCCCGAACGTGTGTAAACTTTAAACGAGCACGCAAATGAGAAAAGGAAAACGAGAAGGAAAAAGAAAACAAAAAGAAAACCGAAAAAAAAGAAACGTAACCGAATCTATGCCTGAAAGGGTTGAACAACTCACGACAATCATTTTCTATTTCAAACCTAGACTCTCGAGCCTTAGAAACTTCCAACAAAGAGAAAAAAAAATAAAATAAAAAAAAAGATAAGAAAAAAGAGAACCTCAACGAATTACGAAACTCAGCGTTAATCGTCGATAAAGAGTAAGACTTAGAGACTTTAAGGAAATATTATCGAAAAGCGACAAAAATGAAAAAAAAGAGAAGAAGAAAATAGAGTTAAAATGAAATTCCAGTTTAACACTAACGGTTCGACGACGATCGACGATCGACGATCTCTTTCACGAAGCGTTCACACATTTGCGCTCGCACATTCACGTTTCTCCGCATTTTATACACACATACACACACATATACACGATATACCAGGTACATACACGGGCATACAGACCACCCACAGAGACGCACACACCCATACTATCGATTACGGTATATTGAAAAATGAACAAAAAAAGAAAAAAAAAAGAAAAAGAAAACCGAAAACAAGGGGGAGAGAAGAAAGGAAAGAAAGTATGGGACACGTTTACCGATCGCTCTTCCACGTGTCTTCTTTCGACACGACACAATTTATTATTATACACGATTTACTATTTACGATTTTTATACCTCGATTACCGAATGGAGCCATCCCATACCACATACACACATATGCACACATATGCACACATAAACACGCATACACATCCCATACGAAAGTATTTTCGGAATCGCGCGATTTAGGGGATCCGGAAGTGGCGCCATATTTCTCCCTTCTCTCTCTTTTTCTCTCTTCCCTTCGACTCGTCGGAAATATTTTGTACAGAAAAAAAACAAAGAAAAAGAAATGATAGAAAAATGATGAAATAAATTGTACGAAAATTATACCTGACGCCACGGTGTGTGCTGAAATTTGTCGAGTCAGGGAAAACGAGAGAAAGAGGTGAAAGAAATTTGTTACGTGAGATGAGAGAGTTCGTAGTTTATTTGAATGACGAGAAAAGTGGATGATAAGGGAGAAGATAGCGAAAAACTTCCGAGCCACCGTTTTTCGACGTCTTTCACGCGTCCAACGACGCGACCACCGCCCCCCGCCCCCTCCACCATTATCCCATCCCTTTGTACGAAAGGAGTATATTTGTCATTGTAGGTTCGTTGACTTCCGGTTATATCGACGCCGTTTGACGGATGCGTTGCGTTCACGTCGCCTCTGAACATATATACATACATATGTATTTTTTTTTCTTCTTTCCTTTTTAACTTTGATTTCTTAATCCTCTGACGTTCTCTTCAATTACTTTTCTTCTTTTTTAAGATAATTAAGCTATTTAGCGTATTTTCTTTTTTTTTTTTAAATCGCCCAAAACGAGAAGAAGAAGACACAAGCACACGACTTGTCGTCGCTGTTATTATTAATTACGACACAGCCACGCCCCCGCGTCCCCCACCTCCACCCCATACCTCCCCCTACTTTATTCGCTACTCGTTCGTTTTTTATTACGATTATTACTACTACTATTACTATTACTATTACTACTATCTTACGATTATTATGATTAATCCCTAGCGCTAATTACTCATTTATTACTCTTTAACATTGTCATTGATTATTCTCTAGTTCGTATCCTCTAAAACTATTTACCACTATACTACTACTACTATTACTATTACTATTACTATTACTATACTACTACTACTGTACTACTACTACTGTTTTTTTTTTCGTTTTTTTCCTTTTTTACCTTAATTTTTTTTAATTCTCTAACTCTTATACTTGTATCTTAAATAATGCGTGACGCTTAAGCACGAGCTTAGTTTTTAATCGAGCGAAAAACGAAAACTGAGAAACGCTGTATATATATACACATGTATATATATACGTTCGAAGTTTGAAAGCGAGAAAGAGAAGGGAAAAGACAAGGAAAAAAGGAGATAAAAGAAGTAGGAGAAATAAGAGTATGAACACATTTGTGGAATTGCGCGATAATCGACGAATGATGATCTTTCCTTTTTTTCTTCCTGTTTTTTCGCATTGTAGAAAGATCGTGTTCGATTCTTCACCGCGGGAAAACGTAAAGAGAATTGTTAGGTAAACTCGCCAATCATATTTCATTATACTTTTATGCGCTATGACGATTCTTCAGCCCCCTTTACTCCCAGCCTCTTCCGCGCCATTTTGTTTTTCTGTTTGCCCCTTCTTCTTCTTCTTCTTCTTCTATTATTACTACTACTACTACTTTTCAATTATTATTATTATCACTATTATTATTATAATTACTATTTTTATTGTCATAATTTGTTGTACTTTTCCGTGCTATCTCGCTTGTAACTTCTTCTAGTAATCACACTATTCTCTCTTTCTCTCTGTCTTTCTCATTTTTCTCTCTCCTCTCTCTCTCTCTCTCTGTCTCTCTCATATTCTCTCACTGTCTTAATACGTGTATCGTATACTTCTTACTCTTACTGTACCTTTATTACTACGACTATACTTATTACTATTCGCTATTACTATTACTACAGCTGCATCTATCGCCACACTACTGTTACTATAACTACTGCATCTATCACTACGACTATTACTATCACTGTATCTATCATATCTTACTACTATCACCGCTACTACATCTATCATTACTGTTGCTACTATAACTGTTACTGTTACTGTATTATCTATCTATCTATCTATCTATCTATCTATCTATCTATCTATCTATCTGTCTATCTATCTACCTATCTATCTACCTATCTATCTGTCTATCTATCTATCCACTTATCTATCCATCTATCTATCTACTATTTACTACTAGTAGCGCTCTGTACTACTACTACTACTACTATTACCTTCGTTGTACAAGAGCCACTCCCTAAAAAATCTCTCGTCGACCGAACGGAAAAAAGGAGCATTCGATTTTGCGACATCTGAAATTGTTCATTTTTCCATTTCTCTTTTGTTTATTTTTTCTCTCTCTCTCTCTTTCTCTCTCTCTCTCTTTCTCTCTCTGTCTTTTCGAAGAACGATGACTTTCTTTTTTCTTACTCACCCTTTGCCACGCTCTGCAGCAGCGGCCTCAAACGAGTGTTTTCACGGAGGAAATATCTCTGTCTTTGTAAAATCCCTTGTGGAATTACCCTGAAACGCGTGAAATAGTATGCGACAATTTTTTGTGCTTTCTATTTTCTTTTTATTTTTATTTTTTTTTTTTTGTTAAACCAAGAGAGACGCAAAGGGTGAGAAAGTATAGTGTAGCGTATTGGCCGACGAGCAGGTGATTGAAAGAGATGATAAAAAGGGGATGGTTCTCTATCGCCATGGAAGCCAAGCAGTTCGGTGTCCTTGCCTGTTGTTTGCTTTTCCAATTTATGTGAACCGCTGAGATAACGATTGTCTCAGACCTATGTCAGAATCGATTGTAACGAAACCCACACATATAACACAGGATAAACCGAGCACCGTCTTTTCTTTCTTCTTTCGTCTTTTCTTTTCTTTTCTCACTTCCTGAGTTTCCTCTCGACAATTATATCTACGTATATATGTGTGCATATACGTTATATCTACGTATATATGTGTGCATATATACGTACGTACATGTATTATTATTTCTACACCGTTGAAAACGAATTTCTCGAAACTTTTTCGTTTCTCACCTGTAAGTCGTAATCCAGTATCCTTCCCCCATCCTTCTTCTTTTTTTTTTTTCTCCTCTCCATTCCACGCCATTCCTTCGTCTTATACATTTACGCTTTTCTGGTCTGGGAATGATGTTAGATGAATTTTTGCAAATTCGACAAAATGAATAATCGAATGTTGTCGAAGGAAGGGAAGGAAGTCTGTTTTACCGATTGAATTTTTAGAGTCCGAATAAAGAGAAATGAGGAAGGATAGAAAAGAAAGAGGGAGGAAAAAAGAAAAAGAAAAAAAAAAGAAGAGATGCACGATGATGAGAAGTAATATGATTGCTAGCGAGCGGGTAATTTACGTATACAAAAATATAGCCGATTTGTCAAAGAGAAAAAGCAACAATGAATGGAAAGATAAATAAACCTGTCCGTTTTTTGTGTTCTTTCTGTGTATCCAGCTTTCCACCCATATTTTCCCTCTATATATCTATGTTCGACTGTGTTTTTTTTTTTTCTTCGCGAGCAAGGAGCTTCAAAGATGTCGTCTCATTCGTGACTGTTGATAATCTCGACAGATCAATTTTCAGCGTTGCAAGAATGAATTGAAATACTTGTAAAGTGGTTTGACTTGAAAAGTGAAGTTTTCAAGTGAAATTTAATTTTTCTAATCGCTCTAGTTCTCTTTTCACCTTCTCAAATAGTTCTTCCGCTTAAAAATTTAAGAGTAAACTACTAAATAAGAAAATTACAAAAACAGAAGCTCAATATTTTGTAATTTTAATGAATTGGAAAAATAGAGCTCAATTTTTTGTAATTTTAATGAGTTGAAATAATGAACAACAGAGCTCAGTTTGTTTAATTTTAATTAATTATAAAAATAGAGCTCAATGTTTCCTTGTTTTAAGTAATTAGAAAAATAATGCTCAATTTTTTCAACGGAGAAGTAGACGCAAATACTTCTGATTTTTCGTAACAAATAATGCGACTGAAAATTTGGAAAGAATTTTGCATCCAGTTATTATTTTGTAGAGAGAGACGCTTTTCGATGAAACTTTTTGCTCAACCGATCACCCTTCACTTCACTAATTGTCCACGCTAATTCTATTTCATTTTTTGTTTTTGTTTTTTCAGATGGAGCATCGCGAATGATTGATCAACGATCGATCATTCGTGACGTTCCGTATTTGTTTCTCGTTTTTTCAGCGGAACGAAGAGAACAATTGACACGAAAAGTGTGAACAATGTGTCACGGGTTTCTCTTGTTTTTCTTTTTTTTTTTTTGTTTATAATTTGAATGTTTCATTTTGATCTTTATTCGACGTCTGTCTCTTCCAGAGCCTTGGCGCCACACTGTTCTGTCTCTGTCTTCTTCTGCCTATTTTCGGATTTAGGATTGAGCAGTGTTGATTAAGACACTTTTCACATTGCCATTTTCTTTTGACAATTGTGAAATTAACTATACTATGACATTTCCGTGTTTTCTATTGCAGATTATGTATGAAGAAATATTTTTATATTGTTTAAAATCATGAATAATTTAAATTATGCTTAAGATGCTTGATATTTGAACAGAATTGAAAAAAAAATAGAAATTAATTTGGATTAATTTATAAATAATTTGTTGCATAATTTATAAAAAATTAAAAAATCAAAAAGAAAATCTTTAGATTAACGTTTAATTTTCAATGAAAGATTAAATATTCATCGTTTTATATTTCGCAAATTGTTTAGTAAATATTTGTAATATTGAAATGGTTTATCAAGTACATAAATATAATTTCAATTATCTGTAACGAAAATTTACTTTCTATACAAAATTCATATTTTTCAAAAATATCATAAACTTTTCACATTCTACTGCTAGATAAATCCTCATTCATTATTCTTTCATAATTTGCATATTAAAAACAACCATATACAATTCTTTCGAAAATGAATTCAGTCTGATACTAAATAAATTAATTTTAAAAGTTATTTTAAAAAATCTATTATTATTTTGAAGAAAATAATTTCTTATTAGACATACGCACACAATTCGTTGGAAAATAATTCTAGTCTAATTCTAAATAAATTAATTTTAAAACTTACTAAAAAAAAAATAGCAGAATATTATTCTGAAGAAAATAATTTTCATATTGTACACATCCGCGTATAACTTTTTCGAAAATAAATTCAGTACAAATCTAAGTAAATTAATTTTAAAAATTATTTTAAAAAGTGTACTACTTTAAAGAAAATAACTTTCATATTAAATATCCACATGCAATTCTTTAGAAAATAAATCCAGTCTAATTGTAAATAAATTAATTTTAAAACTTACTAAAAAAGGGTAACATTATTCTTGATGTTATTCTAAAATTATTTTAATAATGGGTGTTATTCTGCAGAAAATAATTTTCATATTACAGTTTTTTCGAAAATAAATCCAGTCTAATTCTAAGTAAATTATTTCAAAAAATATGTCATTGTTCTAAAGAAGACAAATTTTATATTAAAACCATCCACATACAATTCTTTGGAAAATAAATTTAGTCCAATTCTAAGTAAATTAATTTTAAAAATTATTTATGTCATTATTCAGAAGAAAATAATTTTCATATTAAAAACATCTATATACAATTTTTTCAAAAATAAATCCAGTCTAATTCTAAGTAAATTAATTTGTAAAGTTACTAACTAAGGTGTATCATTAACACTGCTCAACTCTGCACCTACATCTCTCAAGAACCCGAGAACCAAAAATTCCTTCCTTCGCGATCGAGCAGCACGAGGCCACGATTTTCTGAACAAATTCGTCGCGATTTGCAACTCAGTGAATTTTTATGGAGCCCTTCGTCTCAAGTTTTTTTTCCGTTTTTCTCTTGAATAGAAGAAAGTAAAAAGGGAAACACACACGCACACCCATACAAGTGTTTAAACGAATTCGTTAAAGTCTGTTTGTTCATGTTTTCAGGATGGTCGAAAGCCTCTTTCGTTTTTTTTTAATTTTTTTTTTAATTTTTTTTTTTAAAGAAGCGCCTCGTGAGAATGAAAACGCATCGCATATGTTATTCAAATTCTGCCATTTACACGGACAGCGGCATCCTTTCTTTGACACTTTCGCGAGTGAAACTAGTGCTGAATTGAGCAAATTGGCAATTTTTCCGTAGAATTCAGACTCATGGAAACTGGGACAAAAGGTTCAAAGGGGAAGAAACGAATTGAACCCTGGGAGAAGAATAAGTTAAAAATTCCTTTGTACTACATTTTCAGAATAATGTTTCAAACGAAAGACTTTGTATTGTGAAATCATTTGTCAAATAATAGTAGCAATTACTAAACGAGAATTTCTAAATAACTTCAGTAAAGGAGCAGTCGAATTGTAGCTATCGTAATTTAATTTGATATAAAATATGATGGAATTGTTTCTTTCTTCTTCTCAAAAGTTTTCAATGTTTTAGGGATTGAAAATTTCAAACTTTTCTGAAATTAAATTAAAAAATGCCAATTTTAGGAAAAAAAAAATTGAGATTGAAGTTGTTCCATAAGTGAAATTAATTGAATAATTGATTTGGAAACGTGTATTAAAAGTTTTTTTTTTAAATTCAACATTTTCCTTTACTTTATTTCGTCAACCGAAATAAAGAAAGAAAAATCAATTTGATTTTATTGTAGCATTAGTCTGCTAATATGTCGAAATAATACTATTTTTTAAAAAGAATAAGTTCACAAATAAACGTCAGAAGTAATTAGAAATTAATATTTAAGAACTCTTATTAAAGGATTGAAAAAATTCATTTAGAACAGAAGTTAAATTCCTTTTCTATATAAAAAATATTATAATAATGAATTTAATTGTTTAATAAAGCTTCACTCGAAAAAATTATATATATCCCAATTTTTTGCATAAATTCTCATTATCAATGATTGGATAATGCAATTTCATAAAAAATAAAAAGTTTTTCTATTAAAAAAAAAATACGTAACTTCGTTAACATCTCTGTCATAAGTTTACACTTAACTTTGAGTTTATGTAATTAAACTAATATTTCGTTTAATATCTTCCAAACACGAAACTCTGTCGCAAAAATTTTCACGTGGGTCGATTGCAATAGCTTGGCGAATAAAATATCAGAAGATCGAGGAATCGAAACTGTGAAATCTCGAAGACAAGGAAAATAAAAGGAAAAAAAAACTGGAACAATCGTTAGGAATTGTGCCTGAAATATTCAAAAATATTGGATCAACGTGATTACCTTTCAGTGTGATGTAGAGAATGAGAGAGCGGGTGAAAAAGATGAATGCAAGTTGTGGAGAAAAAGGTGTTGAAGAGAAAAAAAAGAAAAAAAAATAACACGCGTCGATCAAGTCAACGTGGCTCGTAAAAATTAGGTTAACGATCGAACAGAAACTTTTTCCAGTGTGCATTTCCTAAATCGAAGAGAATATTGCGAATATTGAAAAATGATACTCTTCGATGGTGTTAAAATTGCTAGAGAAAATTGTAGAATTGAAAATTGAGATTGAGGAATGAATACTTAATATTATTTAATTTACAAGACTAAATTCTTCGTTGAACACTGATAATGCACACTTCTGAGATGTCAGGAATTATTTTTACAGTATCGATTTGTTTCCATTTCTTCATTGTACTAATTATTATTATTATTATTCAGTTTAAAAACGGAAGAAAATTTTATTAGCGTGTCGAACAGAGGAATTTTTTAACAAATTTGTGGATCACAAAATAACTGAGGAGAATTATTGTAATATAAATAGAGAGTGTAGAAAATTCAGGGAACAATTTTTGTAGAGCATAATTCCCTCTGGCCTTTATAAAAGCGAGAAGAATAACGAAACGCGTAAAACAAAAGATCACTTTCAAATTTAATTCGAAATTTCTACAGCTTTGTTCATAAAACTGTAAAAAACCGGAGAAAACCATTGAAAAATTTCTCCCTCTCTGAAGTAGCAAATTGGAAAATTTTCTTAACATCTGAATAAAATATTACAGATAACTAAAATAAGTCAGTTCATTTAATTTTATAATTTTCTAGGTAAAAACCATTACGTATTGATTAATTATCTCGGTGACTTTAAATGGATACTATTTCTTTCTCCTAAAAATCTTGATCATCAGTTGTCGCTCGTTTATCACAGTTTAGTATTACCAAACATAACTGCATAGACGAGATCGTTCATTTAGTGGCACTCTATAATTTCGTACTTCATATACGGTATTCTATTTATTACCCATATGTAGCTCTATATATATATATATATATATATATTCTATTATATAGACACTAATCTCGATGTATCCCTTTCCTTTTTTCTATCTTCTGCAAGTCTTCGTCTCCAGCATGAACTCTGAACACGAAAAAAGAAAAAGGAAGAGATTAAGTACGGTGAGAAATAATCGAGAAACCACCATGGACTTCGTCGTTCACGTCTGAATGATAAATATTAATTTTTCTCTTTTCCTTTTCAGTGTTTTATATATACTTTACGAAGAATTAAACATTACTACTTTTTTTTTTTGTCTTTCTGAACGGAACCAGGATTGGAAAAAGATTTTACGAATTTTTCAATCTTGCTCCTTCACTTTTCCTGCCACTACATCTTCGTGTCTTTCTTTCTTGTTCCCACTAACTTTTCTTCCAGCTCGAAACTGATCATCATCGACCATTTTTCACTACTCTACTGCCTATTCGTCGTCTTCCTCCTCTTCGTCAACTCACGAACGGCCTACTATCGCTACTACTGTCGACACTTTTTCTTCTTTTTATAACTATTACCGCGAAATGGAATCAGCCGTCCGAGAAAATTAAATTGAAAAAAGAGGATGAGTTTAGAGAAAAAGAGAGAGAGAGAGAGAGATGAATGAAATATTTCTATTCGAAGGTGGATTCCATTTTGCCCACGGTCCCCTCTATTTTACTATTGCTGTTACTGTCACTCAAAGCTTCGACCTTCTCAGCACGTGAATATTCACTGGGTCATCTTTGTTGTCGTTTGCGGTTCGTTGTTGCATTTTTCCATCACTGCGATAAGGAAAAAAATAGATAAACCCACATCAGAGAAAAGAAATTGGACCTTAACGGTGTAATTTCATGTACAATTGAATAATGTACAGTGGAGTCTCAATTAGTAAAGTTTTTTATTCGAAAATTCAAATAGTAAGAACGTCACATAAAGTGTAATCGGGTAACTAACATCTTTAAATGTAAAATAATCTGCGAAGAATATTGAAATTTTCCTTTAAAGTACATCCAGTAAATAGTAGGAAGCATGCCCTTGATAATGCAATCTGTTTCAAGTCGATATCTGCATTGGTTTCGGAGATACGAGCGTCTAAAGTGAGACTGGAAGATGTAGTGATATTTACAATGAGCGTGACCTACATTTTTTTCCTGGAAATGCGTACGCGCTAGTAGTATTCATAGTAAAACACCGATGACGTAACAGCTGTCATTGAAAAAGGCTCGCGTGACGCACGAAAGTGGGTCAGCGAACGGGAGAAATTAGAGTTCGCTTCCAACGACGATATCTCCGGAACCGGAAGTCATATCGAGACGAAATAAAGTGCATTTTAAAGGGGAGATTTCCCCGCTTCTTGCAGTGTAAATCATAATATTCCAGGATAATGTACAGCAAAGTTACGAGGCGTTGAATTTTTCGTTGTTTTAATAGCGTTTAACGAAAATTGTGGCTTATTTTTTCGCTTAAAAAGAAGTTTGTACTGCGTATAATTGTATTGAAATTCGTAATAGGGATAAGAGAAAGCAGTGCTGTTTGATCGTTGCTGTAAAATAAGGATTATCGTGATTATCAATATACGGAGGAATGTGATATTGGAAGAGCAGTGAAATGAATTTAGCGAGAGTTCCACTGTGTAACGTTCAACTGATATTTCAAGATTAATATTACCGTCGAATATACTTGGATAAGAATACGAATTGATGGAAGGCAGTTACGAATCAACGACGACCAATTACTGTTACTTTTTGTTAAGATCTTCTGCATGATGCTGTCCTCTGTACACCATTACGTCGAATTGAACACACGCACATGTACAAACACGGAACAAGCATGTTGAAGATGCATCTTACGAATTTAAATTGTTCTGTTTCGTACAATGTACCTTCGTTACGAGAAACTTTAAATTATTTATTCCCGGGGAAGTATTTCATAAAATCGTTCATTTATTGTACCAATTTAAAGAAGTAACGTGGAAACAGAACAACCGAAGAATATAAATCTTTCAATTGTAATTCAATATCGGTATAGCAATTAGATTGTAAAACGTGACAGAGAAATCGTGTATACAACGTCAAGAAAGGCCTAAAAGCTGAAACATTTCGTTCACAAATTCCTGATACAATTCAGATATACGTTTATTTTACATTAACCCTCTGTAACACCACGTGACTTGAAAGTTTGTGTATCTATTAATCTACAATGTCCCGTAACTGGTGATTCAAGGGAGTAAGGATCGATTCTATATGAAAAACTGAATCAAAAATGTAGAATACATTTTTTTTTATATTTGAAGCTTCGTTTCTGAGAAAAATCAGTTTGAAAATTTGTAAACTACACGTACACTTAATCAAGTTTTGGCTGAAATGAAACACTTTCTGAATGAAAATTATCAATGCTAGATCGACCATAATGGCAGAATACCTTAGACGCCGCATCCGGTCGTTTCGTCACTAGATTTTATTTGTGGAGCCACGTTAATAACTCAATTAGTTAATACTATTAATAAATAAAATAAGACTCGATGTGTCCTAAAAATACCATTTAATATAGTTTCAATTAAAGTTACGTAAACTTTTCAAGGAATAGACAATATTAATGAACAATTTTTAACAAAATTAAGTAACAAATATTAATGAACAATAATCCAGTAACAAATTGACAAGTAACTTTCGAAACACTTTGGTAAATACAGTAACATTAAAAAAAAAAGAGGTGTAAATATAATAATCAGCATATAATTCTTGGCATATCGAAGACGTCAAACTCTAAAACATCATATGAAACAAATGACGTCTCCGAGGCGTCCTTGTTTGCTAAATAATTAGGACAAATAATTATTATACTGTTTGATTAATCAAAATTCGTTGATACGTTGGAAGAAGTTAGTTAGTTTGAAAATTTGTCAAGTATACGTACAGTTGATCAAGTTTTGGTTGAAATAAGACACTTTTTGAATGAAAATTGTCAATAATAGATCAACCGCGATGACAGAATACCTCATACACTATAATATCCGGCTCTATTATTTAATTTTCATTTAATGAGTCACGTTAAATCTATTGTGTCTAGTGACGACATGACGAGCATTGTATAATTACGATAAAAAATTATCAAAACATATAATTAATTAAAATTTTCGTAATGATACGTTGGAAGACGTTCGGAGAATAAAAATAAGGAGAGCACAGTTGCATGTATGCGAGAACATGGACATCACTTCCGATAACTTACGAATTAAAAGAATTTTTGAAACAGATCTTTCTCAAAAACAAAGCGTCAAATGCAAAAATTTTATTCGATATTTCCAACTCAGTTTTTCACGCAGAATCACTCACCTGCTCGTTTGTACCACGAATTACGGGAGAGCCTGTATATTCTATAAGTTTCATTTTATTCGTTTATTATTATATTATTACATTATATTATTACTACCGAATTTCCTTAGAATAATTCATTTAGATATAAAAATAGTAACGAAGTATAATGTTTCTTCGGACGAACGAAGAAAAAATCGGGTTGCAGAGGGTTGATAGAACCAAAATATGATAAATCACAATTATTAGCGCGTTTGGATTAATTTTCTGGAAACACGCAAACTGCGTTACATTACCGCGTGACACTTTGGGGTCTGGATCGATTCTTTCCTCGGGTCAGCTTCAAATACGATCGGGGGAACAGTGCATTGGCGAATTTCGACGAAACAAAAATCGATCAGCAAACGCGACGGTGAACTATCATAAATCTTATCTGTGATAAGAGAGGAGCGTGTCGAATGGGGATTCTCTAAATTTTGAGAGCGTTTGCGATGAGTACGACTAACCTTAATTCTATCGGTGAGATAAGGAAGAGAGAGAGAGAGAGAGAGAGAAAAAAAGAAGTTGAAGTAAAGAAAATCACGAGGAGAGCGATTCTAATTAAGCGTAATATACAAGTAATATGTAATTCTAATTAAATCTTGTACTGTTAACGTTAACCGATAACTATGATAATAATGATAGTACTAATTATAGATAATGTGTAATATAGGAGAATATATCGACGATACTTCCTTGTAAAAGTGTACTAATAGTTTTATGGTAATTAATTAAAAGTTAATTGTAAAGCATCGTGGATATAGCGTGCAATCATTAATTAATCGAAGTTTTCTTTCTTCTTTTTCTTGTTTTAGTTTTGTTCTTTATTCCATATTCAAAGAAATATATTCTTTCCGACTTCTGGGTGCAATTAAAGTTTCGTTTAAAATGAATGAAAAATAGATCAATCGTCGAAATAATTTTCATTTATCTTTGAAGATTTTTCGTCATTTCTCTGACAACTTGAGAATATTTCGTTTATGTGACAGTCGGAGATAATTAATTTTTACGCCTAATATTTATTCGTCAAATTACTGTCTTTTAATCGAGATATTTATGAAATGTAAAAAAATTGAAAGTAAAGAGAATCTCTTTTGTTCGACGACAAATATGATTAATTAGTTATTGCATTGTACTATCTGTATCATACCATTCTTGCGAAGTTGGAGAGGTAAACTTTGATGAACATGGTTGAAATTTGACAATGCACTGTCGTTTGAAAGGTAACGAAAGGAAATATAATAACGATAGGTTGACAATTTGCGAATCGTGGAGGTTGGAATAATATCGACGTTTTTTTTTTCTCCTCCGAATTTTCCTACTCTCTGTCGATAGATAGTATATTGTACATATTCTGTTTTTATGGCAACAATGCGGAAACTTGTATCGAAGAATAGTCGCGAATATCAATTTTGAAAATTGAAAAGAGAATTTCCAAATGTAGGATTATTCAAATGAAATACCTAATTATTTGGAAACATATTTCATTCAACTTACGCACTGTTGTCATAAAGATAAACAAAAGAAAAGAACGTAACCTCATTTCTTCAATCAAAAAGAAATGGAAAAAAAAGATAAAAGAAAGAATCGCACGTTTCATGAAAGTTCTCTCGAAGAATTTTTCTCATCGTTTTTCCTCCGTGGAAAAATGAAAATTCCCGGCATAATTATGGCAAAGAAGATTAAAAAATAAAAGCAGAGATTCTAGAACACGTGAGAGAAATGAAACTACAGTATGAATGACGACGAAGAAGAAAAAAATAAGAGAGAATGATCGTTCTATTTCTATATCGAAACTGAATCTCTTCAGAACGTGCGTCTGAAACACTATGATATAGGGATATAAAGTCAATTGCCCGTAATTTATCGTGTAAAGATAAAAAAGAAAAAAGAAAACATCGGATAACTGTCGCTGATGCTAATTAATCGACGTAAGATTATTCGATACTCGCAACAATATTGTGTAGATATACGATAAAGCGACGCTACGAGAGTCAATGCTGGACGTTCTTCGAGTTAAAAAAAAAAAAAAAAGAAAAGATGTCCTTTTTCCAAGGAGAAAGAGCTATAGTTAAAGAAATATACAAGTATTTAAACAATTATTATATTTGGAATAATTATACAGACCATGGTGTGTTGTACACGAAGAATTGTTAATAATTTCGAAAGTAAACATTTATTAATAATTTCGAAAGTGAAAATCTGAATTATTTCGAAGAATAGAAATGTGAAATAATTCATATTCTAAGTTCACAAAATACTGAAGGAAAACCTTGTAAATACCGTACGCTTTTCTTTCCTGAAAAATTACTCAAAGTATATAAGTTACATTGGGTTATTAATTCTTTGCAATCCGAGCCTTCTTTTATTGTATTTTATTTTCTTGTTGTATGATACATCATCGATTCTATTGGAACTGTTGAAAATGAAAACCTTAGACATATTTATTTTGTCGATTTACTTTATTGTAGCATAAATAAAATTTGTATGGGATAACGTCGCCATAAGCGGCGTCTATGGAGTACAGAGGGTTAAATGAAAATGATTAAATAGTCTTGACTTATAAAATTATTGAAAAATTTATATCTTACAATTCTTTTCTTTCATTTTACTTTTTTTTTATATTTTCTTTAAATTATGAAAAATTTTACATCTTATTTTTCTCACATTTCTTTCACCTGTGAAGAGAATTGAGAAACGCGAAAATAAGAATCTGCAGTGCAACATGGCCAAAGCAATTGTTCCAAGTATCGAGAGACAAAGGAAGAAAGGTGTCGTAAAATCTACGATTTTTATTCGAAAGCTTACGTCAACCAGCACTGACGAAGAGCTGAATATTACTCTCGCACAAACACACACATACACACACACAGATACGACGACACAAATGACAAACAGTGTCGCACACACGGACATAATATATTATATGAGGATTAAAAAAAATGCAAAAAAAAAAGATTAATAAGAAACGTTGTATAATGTTTTATCGTCGCTAAGATAAATCGACGTAGTTTCGCGAATTATTAGTGAGTAATTAAAGATTAAAGAAGAACCGTATTAAATATTTGTCGAGCCACTTTTCGTCTCTAGTTAATTAATTAACTGACAATTTTCCTTTTAGATTCGTTTCTGTTCCAACAGATATACGCAATTTCGAAAGACTATACTCCATTCTAATTGCACTCGTCTCTTTCTTCGAATTGTTGTTGTTAAGGCTGCAAAAACGGTGATACTATTCCTAAACAAAAAAAGCAAATCATCGTTCCAAGCTCAATAAAATTAATTGTTAAAGCTACTCGCGATTGGACGAGAAGTGGCTCAGTGTGGATTTTCTTTTCGTTGAAGTTTCACGAGAAATACCGCCCACGTTACTAAGAAAAACAAAAGATTCGGCGAGAGAAAGAGGTTTCATAATGGTTAAAAGGAGGAAGAAACCGTATAAAAGAGGCTCACCAGTGAAACATTCGAACCCGTATAATTCGGAGGAGAAGTTGTCGAAGCATCAATAATATCAGACTTTGTCGAGAGTGTTGGAAAATTAGTCGAAAAGTATCTGAGGAGCTGAGTGACAACGGAGAGGAGGAGATTGTGTGAAATGCTCCTCGATTCACCAGTATTTCTTTTATCCTCTGATCTCCGTCACTTCTCACCCCCTCTTTAAAAGAAGAGTGTCGCGTCGATTCGCCCTTCGATTCTATCGAGCGTGAAAAATTATTTTTGACGTCTTGGAAAATTTCGGATACTCCAGTCGACGGATTTAACGAAGCTGTGTGAAACAAATATCATCGTTTTGCCAAAAAAAAAGGAGAAAAAACAGCTTTGTTGAATTATTAGTAAAGGAATTTTACAATTCTTTCGAACGCGAAAAACTTCCAAGAAAACGTGTTCTTATGCTTTCGCAAATTTTTCTTATCCTTATCCTTCACCTCTTAAATCACTAATTTAACAAACATTGTGAACCAAAACAGTATCGTCGATTTGCCAAAAAAAGAGGAAGCAAAAAATAGCTTATTTGCGAAAGAATTCGTTTTCCCTCCTTTTTTCGAATAAATCCACGCTCGATGAAATTCAAAGGAGGCGGGAAACGAAAATCGAGGGGCCGAGAGGTGCGGAAGAGGTGTTCGAATCTCTATTCAAGATTTAATCGTGCGCATGAGAAATCGTGCAGCTCTAGGACGAATATGTTATATAAATATGAATATTATAAATATATAAATATTATATATATATTAATATTTAGATTTATATTATACGTATAAGGGGATGTTGACGTGTTTTGCGATTATGGCAAAGGCAAAGTTTAAGGGCGGAGCAAACGAGAGTGACACAGGGGACATAATTTTGCGTCGTTTTATTATTAAACAGTTAATCAATTAAGGATCATTTTAACTTCGTTAACAGGATAAAACATCCTTCCTTATGTCGTGTCGATTATAGTGATCGGATAAATTATAGCCCTCGTTACACTAATGACGTTGGACAATTTTACGGCTCTAATCATTGTAATTAAAAAGTGGTTAATAGCGCTATAAAGACTTCAGTAGAGTCGTGATCGTTACGCATAATAGAACTCGTGATCTATCGCGATCGTGTTTACTAAAGGGTGTTGTTTCAGTATTAAATACGACGATATAGTAATTTTGCGGGGCTGAAAATTCAGTTCAACCCTTCCTTGAATCGTATTTTGACATTTAAAAACACACACACACACACACACACAGAGAGAGAAATAATTCGGAATAAATCGAAATGTTAGACGAATACGCAGATCTGTTTAGATTTTCCTAAAGAATATTTTAGCATTAATAATTCTCAACTTGAACTTGACGAAGTGGAAGGGTTGTTCTGTGTTTTTCAAAGGATCTGAGCATTTTCCCATTCCAATTTCATTATTCATCGTATCACTGTTAATAAAATCCGTTAGATTTTGCATAGTTTTTTTTTTTTATTTTCTTCCTTGTAGATTTCCTACTTTTTTTTTTTTTACTACTTATCTTTTCCATTTTGCGAACGATGAACGTACAATCTAAATCTTAGCCGGCTACACTTAGCTGCTGACGAAGATGACGAGATTATACGTTGTTAAACTATGTATTAAGTGAAGTGAATATTTATAGTTGTTTTAAGAGAGTGTTTTCTGTATTCCTTTCTTTTTTCTTTCTTTTTTTTTCTCCCATTTTGCAGATCGATTGAAAATTTTTCATTCACATACTAATAGCATCTTTTTTTCTTTCTTTTATGTTCAGCGTATGTAAATATTATAGGTTTTCTCACCGTAAGTTCTATCGCAATTAACGAGACATAACGATTGACATAAGTATTGTTGATTGAATGATGGCCTTTAACGATAGTTAAGTTTTCTCGCGAATAGAGGAACGAAGGGATAATAATTTTTAATTGTATCACTGATGATGATTCGACTGACGATGATGGGTGACGACGAAGAGGACGATGGAGATGTTAGAGTTAATTTTCGATCGATATTAATTATTTACATGTAATTCACGCATATAATTATGCGTCGTGTATCCTTACGTTTCATTGTCCTATGGCAGCCGGCATTATTTTGTAAAGAAGAATAAAAATAAATTGACAAATGTACAAGAAAAAGTGTCGATTATTTCCCTCCCAATGAATATTGTAAGTTTAATGAAAATTCCCTGTTATTTCCATTAAATTCCCATTCTGATTGACTTAATTATTTATTCGACTATTTTACAATTGGTTAAGTTAGGAAATAATTTTTTTTTTCCTTAACCATTTGAATGCTATGGACTCGTACATGCGTTTCTCAAAATTCCAATATTCAGAATTCATTGTAAATTGCTCTTAATTTACAGTAATTTTAAAAGTTTAATTTTTTTAAAGAAATGACACATTGAGAAAAGTAAAAATATTCAATTTAATTGAAAATATTAATTTCTTTTAAATAAATGATACATGTTGAGAAAAATAAAACTATTCAATTTAACTTAAAATATTGATTTTTTTTTTAATAAATGACATACTGAAGAAAATAAAATTATTCAATTTATCTAAAAATATTAATTCTTTTAAAATAAATGACATACTGAAAAAGATAAAAATATGCAATTTAATTTAACATAAATAAATGTTTAAACCGTATTTTATCCACATAGATTGTTTGCCTTTGAAGTATTCTGCACTCAGAGCGTTAACCAATGCAACGTGAAAGTTTCGAAATATTTTCTCTTCTTAAATTCTATTTTGAATAACGTACAATAATAAAATATTAAGGTTAGACATTTGAAAAATTAGTAAATTAGAATTAACATATTTAATAAATTTAAGAGATGCTAGGTTTACTCGAAGTTTCTCAGAAATGGATTCCTGACGAAGGAATTTAGAGCTGTGAGGCTTCTCAGGTAACTTGAAATCAAAGGTGAACTTTGGATGAAAATTCATAGAATCTTTTATAGAAAATTAATGTTTTCTCTAAAATATTGCCTATAATAAATTCTTAACTGTAAATAATATTTATACTTATATCCGTTAATCGGTATTTTAATGTCAAGTGTGTTAAATTAAACTTTTCTCTAAAATATTTTTTATGATAAATTCTTAAGTACAATATTCATACTTTATATTCACTAATCACTATTTTAAGGTCAAATGTAAAATGTTCGTACAAATAATTATTCTTATTTTATAAATGCTTTATTAAAATATTAAACATAGAGATATTACAATAATTCGAGTAAAGTATAGGAAACAAACTTTCACGACTTGTAACAAAATTATGCATGGTTATAAACAAGATAATGAAGAGTGGGAAGGTGAGTATATCTAATCAGAGTAGGGTAAGCAGATCTCAGAGGTAGAATGTTAAGAGGTGTAAGTATTTCTTTGGATGAATCAGTCAAAATCTGTTGTTCTTGAGGCTTTGCTTGTTCTTTAGGTGCAGGCAATTCTTTCACATTGGTCTTCTCCTCCATTTTATTCATTTCTTGAGCAATCTTTAAAGTGGTGCTTGCTGGAGTGTTAGGGGAACCTCAAATGAAATAATAGAAATAATTAAAATACAAACATTTCAATTTCGTAATACCTTTTCTTCCTTTCTTTTGTGAATTTAAAAAATTTGAAAATTTCGTTTATGCACACATGTGTAAGAATCATCTAGTATTCTTTTCTCGATAATTGCATTTGAAAAAATGAACAGTAAGTAAAATTAACATTCTCATTTCACTATTCTATTGTTACAATTAAATACGCATTCCTAGCTACTGTAAAGTTGGAAATTCAGAATGTTTCCAGTGTCAGAAAGTTATAATTTTTACTACTACGGAAGTGTATATTTCAGTACAAAATTTTAGGAAATAAACAAATTAATGTTAACTCGTAAAACCTCTTATTCAGAGATTCTGAAAAATTGGAAAAGAAAATCTAAGGAAATAAGGAACCCGTAATGTAAGATGAAAGATTAGACAAACGTTCATAAAATTTAGTAAACAAAAAATGAATATAAAATTTATAAATTGAGTTTCGACAATTCAAAAATCCTCCAATTCGCAAGTGTTACTTTTAAACTTACAAAATTTCAAAATTTCCACATTTACAATTTAAATGTATAATAATTTACATACTTGTAACTGAAATTGAAATATTGCTCTGAATATATTTTCGAGCAATTGTCCTTGACAAAGTGCAGATACAACAATTTAGAAAAAAAGATAAACTTGTCTTTCAAGAATACGACCTTAATTTAAATTTCTAATCTGACGAACAATGCATATACAAAAAAATGTTGTCTCATTAAATCTGTAAGCCTGTTTCATAATACTGCTGCACTGTCACATTGTCTGTTTCACGTTCAAGGTTGATCATTTCCATCTCCACCGAATGGAATACAATTACGAAGTAATTGGCGAGTTTTTGTATGTCGTGAAAACATTGAAAACCACGTATACGTCAGTGTGATTTCGATTTTTTTATCTATTCATTCGATACGTGAATTATTTAAGCATTTAACAAGTTAATGATACGCTCTTCTATACTCTGGAATATTAATATTAATCTTTTACAATATTTATTCAAGAAACATCGTGCTCTATATACCAAAAATAATATTTGCATCTGTTTGCCAATTTTTGTTAACATTGAAATTTCAAAAATGTTGTTCAGTCACTAATCAATTTTTTTTTCTTTAGGGAAATTTTATTCCCCATATTACTTTTCCAGAATTAATGTTTTTTCATCTGTGCTAAGAAATATGCATACTTCCGTGTGATTTTATCTTTTGATTGTGAAAGACATTTATTTATTTAATACACTAATAATTCGAAAACTTAACAAGCTAGTTATGCACTTTTCGTAATCCTAGAATATTAATATTAATTTTTTGTGATATTTATTTAAGAGACACTGTACTTTATATACCAAAAATAATATTCGCATCTTTTTGCCAATTTTTGTTAACATCGAAATTGCAGAAATGCTATTAAATATTCAATTAATATTTAAAATCAGAGTTCCCTAATTAATTTTATCCTTTAGGACAACTTTATTCCTCGTATTAATTTTTTTAGTATTAATGTCATTTAATTTATTTTGCAACGTGAAACGCTTGATTTTTCCTTTTTTATCATTAACATTAATTGTTATTATTATTTATTAGCACTGGTAAATTTGCGAATTCAATGAGATATATGAAGATATAATTAGGAAATAATCCGAAGGTGATCTTGAAAGATCATTAGCCCCGGAAGCGGGGCAACCTTGACGCAGAATGGAATACTTTTCGCAGCGTATTTTTAAATTCTCAACCTGGTTTTCAAGATTCTCTGCGACAAAGATAAAAAATTAATTGGATCGCTCTTGATCCTTGTATCTAGTTTTTATAAATATACGAACGTAGTAAAAACTTTAATTTATTAGCACTGATAAGAAAGATTAAGTTTCGTAGCTCAAAAAATGCAAACAATATGCCTCTAATCTTGCAGAATTACTTTCATAAGGAAAAATAGAATTCTTATTAATTAATCACTTCGCTGTTTAGTCTATTTTTCATTAAATAATAATACAGATGTTCTATTAAAATTTCAATAACTATTGCCTTAACTTTGGCCATCGTCAAAATTATTTGTAAATATTAAATCTTAAATATTTTATTTGTAATATGTAATAATAATGAAATGTTATTTATAAAGAAAATTCCAAAAGTGTCTACCTTGAGTATTTATCGGTCCTTGTATAGTAGATGGATCGATGGCAAGATTTCCGTGAGAAACTCGGAAAATAGGAAACTTGGGTACATTCGAATTATTAAGAGGCATTTCGTTGCTGGATGCTTTGGAACTTTCAGTAGTTGCATTCTGTGACGACTCTGCTTGAGACTGTGCCTAATTGTTCCAAAAACTTTAGTACTTTGTCAAAATATATTTATAATAAAGGCATTCTTGGCATTTACAATTTTCGTTTCGTTAAAATCGGAATTATTTTCTAAGATTAATTTAACCTGTTTATTGAAATATTATAGCTACTACCAAAGAAGAGATTTATTTTAATATATGGTGTCTTTAAAATTGTTTAATTTGGTCTTTTAAATCAGAGTACCTCAGAAGCAATTTTCAACATCTCTCCTAAAGTTCTTCCTTCCCCAATTTTCATAGTTTCTGTTAGATTTTCAGATTTCATACTTTTTTCTATTTCCATTTCGGATTGTACGTTCTTTTCTGGTTCCACTGTAACGTTCTGTACTGGAATTAGTCCTTTCAGAAACACATTATTTTCTCCAATGTTATTCATATTCTGCATCGCTTCTTCTTCTTGTAGATTGTTCGGTTTTGCCGCGGCTAGATTTTGCACTTCTTGCATCTAATAGTTGCGATTAAATAGATGAAGAGTGTTGTTAGATTATTAAAGTGTTAGAAATTCGAAGAACTAATCCCAATAATTTTGTCACTAATTTGAAAAATTTTACTTCCAACGTATGAAAAGGAAATTTTTCTACTATTTCTAAATATTCTTTCAGTGAAATATTTCAAAATTAATGAGACCTCAGGATTAAATACTTTTCTACGAAACATTAATTTCATGAATGTTTCGCCAATCTTACAAAATTGAAATTTTCCAGCAAATGCTAAACATTCTCACAGTAAATTATTTCAAAATTAATGAGATTTCAGAATCAAATACTTTTCTGCGAGACATTTATCTCAAAAGTGTTTCACGAATTTTTACCCAAATTTTGTATATTACATTATTTTAGAAATTTACAAAGTTAAAATTTTCTAACAAATTCCAAATATTCTTCGTAGTAAAATATTTAAAAAGTAATGAAATTTCAGGATTAAATATATTTTTACGAAACATTCGTCTCAAGAGAATTTCACCTATTTTTCTCTAAAATTTAGACAATAAATTATTCTGGGGATTTACAAAATTAAAATTTTCCAAAAAATTCCGAGTATTCTTCATAGTAAAATATTTAAAAACTAATGAAATTTTAACATCAAATACTGTTCTATGATAAAAATGTCATCAATTCGTAAAATTTTTAAATAAAAGATATTCTACAATAAAATTCTTTCTCGTTTCTGAGTTCTACTATTATTCTTCCATATTACGTTCTATACTTACCGGAAGTGGTGCAACGGGCAGATTGGTGGCCGCTACCCGGAAGCCATTTTCCCCGTCAGCTGTATAGTGAGCAGTCTGAATAACGCCTGCGTCATCGATGTAACTGTAAGCACCGTGTGTTTCGCCATTCAGCGTTCTGACTTCCGATCTCGCTGAGCCTGGGGCACTGTAGCCAAAACTGTACTGGCCAAGACTGTCCTGATAGGCCAGGATCTCTGCTGATGGCTGTGCACCACCAAAAGAAACGAAACAGACAACAAGGAGAACCTGAAAACGAGCACAGAAACATTTTAATAATAATAAAATCTGCCATTCTCTAATAAATATTAAATATATTATTTTTTATGGAAGAAATTGTTTAATTCTGAATATTAAACGCAGTAATAAAAGTAGAATATTATACACTAACGGACAATTTTTACGTTAGATGCAGATAATTTGTTTATTGCAAAGTAAAAGCTGAAAGAGAGTTAATTAAATTAAAAATTAAAAAGCTGAAATAATAGTTAAGTAAGCTTAAGTAATATGCATAAGCTTGGTAAACACACTTGTTGTTTAGTAAAAAAAATTATTTTCCTGTTTTTCATTTAAGCATTATACATAAAGTGTTATTTATGAAGCTATTTTAATAATTGAATATCAAAGAATCAGAATAAATTCAAATCAGTGAAATATTGTTAATAAAGAATAATCGATTGCATTTGAAATTTGATAAGGTTAAATGTACATGTCCCTGAATGATAGGTTATGGTTTTAAATTTTAACTGAGGCTATGAATTCAACTGCAGTATGAAATACGGATTATAAACTTCGAACTCAGCAGGCCATAAAATGGCAAATTGTATGTTGAGCTATAAATTTCAGATTGCATTATAGAATAGAGGTTTTTGTATCATAATCCACATCGTAAAGTGTTGGTGGTATTCCAGACCATTGACTGTATATTATGATTCTGCTTGATATTCAATATGAAATAAAGCGTAGTGAAGGAAGAATATGTAAATATCAAACTGTACTAGAATTTTTAAACTTTTTCATTTAAACATCCACTTCTTTAGATATCTATTAGCAGTATTTACCCGATAAGAAAAAGTGTACAAAGATTAAAATCAAAGAGGAAATTAAAGCATTTTAGCAATGAAATGGGGAAAAAGTTGAATTCATGTAAATTGACCTAATCCTAACAAAAATCTTAAGTAAAATGAATTGTTATCTAACCTAAGTAATCATATATAAACAAATTCATTGATTGCAGATAAAGATATCACAAGTAGTCTAGTATTTTTCTCCATAGACAAATTTTCGATCTTAAAATTAATATTATTAAATAAAAAGATCATATTCAAAAGAGAGAATACAAGTACTTGAACAATCTTTACCATAGTGATATTTCTAGAAGATTTGTAACCTCTTCTCAAGAGTGATTAACCCATCTTACGAAAAATATACAAGACGAGAGAAATGAATAAAAAGTGGATGATTGCTACTATTAAACTTCCAATCTCAAAATCAATATTATTAAATAAAAAAATCATACTTAGGTTAAATAATGCAAGCACTTAAATCTTTACCATAGTGAAACTTTTGAAATCTCTGTACTATCTTATCATGAATAATTAACACGTAAAGTATACAAGTAACTCGATGATTCTTACTACTAAAAAATTTCTAACCCCAAAATCAATATTACTAAATTAAAAAATCAGATTCAAGACATGTAATACAAGTACTTAAACAATCTTTACTACCGTGAAATTTTCAGAATCACTCTATTCTCTTCTCGTGAGTAATTAACCCATATTATAAAGAATATACAAGTTAAGAGAAATGAATGAAAAAATCACATGTAACTCAAAGATTGCTATCATTAACAAACTTCCAATTCCAAAAGCAATATTACTAAATTAAAAAATCATACTCCGGACAGAGCATCCAAGCACTTAAACAATCTTTACTAAAGTGACACTTTTGAAATCTCTATATTCTCCTGTCATGAATAATTAATCTGTAATATGAACAGTATACAAATAACTCAATGATTCCTACTATTACAAAATTTCCAATTCTAAATCAATATTGCTAAATTAAAAAATCGTATTCAAGACAGATAATACAAGTATTTAAACAATCTTTATCACAGTGAAACTTCCAGAATTTCTGCACCCTCTTCACCAGAGTAATTAATCCATTACAAAAAAAAAATATACAAGTTAAAAGGACTGAATAAAAAAAAATTCACAAGTAACTCAACAATACCTACTATTAACAAACATCGAATTCCAAAATCAAAATTTCAAAATAAAAAATAATATCCGAGATAGAGAATACAAATATTTCGATAATTTTTATACACTCTACTCTTCGCCCAGAACAATACCAGAAATATAATTATCCTATTGCACAAGTCTGAACCACCTAACCAATCTCCCAAAACCTTGACCTCTCCTCCAAGCACTTTCATAACTTGAGAAACACTGCTCCCATCCCCATGAAACCCCAACCACTTCATCCATATCTATCTACATCGAAAAGAATGGAAAGCAATCTGTTCACCCACGCTGTTGCTTACGTATGCACACTTCATGATGATTCGATATCTTTGAATTCTGGAAACGCATCCACCACTTTATATAGAAAACACAACGAGCCTGGACGATTCCCTGGTCACGGAAATGCAACGATCAAAGGACCAAAGAAGCTCGAAACTGGTCACGCCTGTCTTCAAGGTCTCTCTCGCTTGGAATCCGGCTCAGGAACATTTTCAACTGAGCTTTTTTTCTATCAGTTGGAAACCTGCACACCCAGCTATGCCCTAATATGTCCACTCTTCAGGGTCACCTTCCATCGAAGATCCGCGTACACTCGAAGATCCTCTTATCGTAACGTCGTAGATAACAAACTGTCTTTCTTTCTTTTTTTTCTTATGTTGAAGAAGGAATTTAGAAGAGTTTCTTATGGGAACTGATGTGTGATCTTGAAGTGGATTGAATATTTGATGGGTGAAGTGTGAAGTTTCAACGAGAAGATTGGAATCTTGTTTAAAGGAAGGGATTGAGGGTATATTGTGTTGAGTTTAGGGGATTCTTCATGGGACAAGATGTCGGTGGAAGGTTAAGAAAGGTATATACTCACCTTCTTCTCAGGAATCATTTGCTAGAAGTCTTTTCTACGTGGTTTTATCCCCTTTTGTGCGCATATTTATTTTTTGAATTACTGCTTGGAAGTAAAAATATAATTTTTCAAAGGATACTTCGATTTTTCGTTTTTAATTTTTCTATAAAGAGATGTCGCTTGAAATGAATAAAGCAAGATGCAACGAAAGGTACATGTCAATTAGTTTATATGCCCGCAAGAAACTTTTTTGTATCAATTTTACAAGAAATTTTGTAATTGGACTTTGATTTATGAGAAAGTTGGTTAAGTTTGGGAATGTTAAAAAAAAAGGAATACTGTTACTCCTTTCCTCCATTAATTTTCATTCAATAAGACAATATACTATTCCTGCTAAAATAAACAAGATGACTTCTAAAAAAGAAAGTGGAAAATATTGAAATATATATGATATAATAAGACTGCAATAAACATTTATAAATTCATACAGATCTGTGTAAAAAATGTTATAAGAAGTATCCTGTTTATCCAATTTTCATAAATTATATCTCATTTTAACAAGCAGATTACGGAGAACAACAATACTTTTCAGACATTCCTTAGCCCATCTTTATACGCCATAGTAAAACAATTCTACTGGGAAATAAGTCCTAAAATACTCGTTGGCTTTCCTCATAATTGTTAAAAAAAAAATATGCATATAATATATGATAATACGTTAATAATAATAATATCATATCATATTATATATAATACGATAAGTTAATTAAACATTTTATTAATTTTAATTTTAAATGGTTGTTATTATATAGTTATATTAAGTTATTTATAGAACTAGAATAATGTTTTAATACAAAAAAAATATATTAAAAATTTGTTAATTTTAAATAATGTATTAATTTTAAATACATATATAAACTATTTATTAATTACTAATATATTACACGTTTACAATTTGTAAGTTTATAAATGACTGCAATACGTTTCAGAAATACGTTAAATATACAAATACTTACAGTACTACCTCTCACTTTTTATTTACGAGCGTGTAAACAATAGTATTTATATATAAATGGTAACATTAATTTTACTTATGTAATAGGAATAAATCTATACGAATGCTAAAAATGATAAATAATTACAGTTTAATTTAATTCCTGCAATCTATCACATGCATATAAATTTATATTAATTATATTAATTAAAAATTAATTAATTTTTAATTAGTATTAATTAAATTAGTATTACAAATATAAATTGTGAAATTGTCTAATTTTTATGGTTGCACGGTTCTTATGATTGTAATTAACATAAATTTTTATTAATATTAATACATAAATTTTAATCACTTAATAAATAAGATATATACATTAATACAAAATTAGTATTAATTGGAATCATAAGAATCATAGAACCATAAAATTGATACGACTTCGCGAAACGCTCTTCGCTTTGCTTTTTCGACGTAAATTCACTAAATGATAAATGGCAGATTCGAGTAATATTCAGAAAATGATAAAACAAACAACAAGAATAGAAATATAATTGAAGGAGCCGAGGAGAAATGTTTAAACTAGAATCATATCCGCAATTATCGGACTGACAGGCTGGGACTGTTATAGCTGCTTGTTGATGAATACGTTAATGAAAAAAAATTCGTATATAATGCTATATAGTAAGCTTGTGAGAATAATTTTTATTTGTGAATAAATTTGACAGGAAAGAGAATATTTTCTTAAATGTTGCGTAAACGCAACGTTGGGAGGAAATCGGTTAATAAAACTTGAATCTTAGAAATTGGATTTGGATCACTAGTTGAGTTATGTTGAATATTAATATGAATAATATCTGCAGTAGCCTGATTGTAGTTTGTATAAAGTAAGAAAGTAAGAATAGAAAATTAGAAGAAATCTGAGTAAATGTTACTGAACTAAATATATTTTCGAAATATCGCAGAATCTTGCTTATAACGCTGTTACAACTTTCAGGATTGAAAGATAATCGAGTTTTACTAATATCTCGAATTTTGTAGTAGCAAAAAATTTTAATATATCCTTAATTAATTGTTTAATATGAACAATGCGAAATAAAATCGAAAAGTGGAATAAAAATTTCTCATGACTAAGGATACAAGAGGAATATTTAAAACAAAAGAAAAAATTCTACTTTGGATACCACTTAATGAAGATGCAAAAAAGATCATTTTTTTGTCGACATTTGTAAAGTACATTATTGTAAATTTCACTGGATACTTTCACAAAACATAATACCTGGCTATTAGAGGTTTATTGCCGATGCTTTGAGAAAAAATTAATGAGACCATAAACTGCATAATGGCATTATTGACAAAGAGTAGCAAATTTGTGCTAATGCACTGTAAAAATCCGTAATTGCATCTCATTAGCGGTCAGATACGATCTCTGAACGAAGGACCTCGTTATCTCTGCTGGTTAATAAATAGTTTATTTTACATACACATCAGAAACGTGTTTTGCATTAACTTGTGGTACTAAGGCTATATTTAGACATCGGTCCTTTAAATACCAAATTAACGCGATCTTGTTCAAAGTGTAATTACCGAAAAAATTAAAAATCATTGAAAATTCATAGAAATAATAAGTTTGTATTTGCATAGGTGAAAAATGAAACATTTTAGTTTGAAAAGAGAAGATTCGAATAACATGAAAAGAAAAAGAAAAATAAATTAATTTTCTATAGAAACTATAACGAAAAGAAAAAAGGTTTAACTTAATCTAATAACCATAAAATAATTCAAATAAAAATCGTATTAACATGTTAAACGCGGCGACGCTCCTCAAGAATCGATACTGAATTTTCCATTTAAATGACGTCGATCTCTGAGAATCGACAGTATCAAATTAGAAAAATAAATTTTATTTAATATAAAATTTTGTATAATATGAAAAGATATGTTTACATGTTTTTAATATATTTTATTGAAACAGTTTAAACAGGGATGAGATTTGCCTTCTTTTCTGTACGCTTAAGCATCCGTTGAGTATTTCTCGTCGCCTGAATGGAAAGTGAGGCCAAATCGGATCCGTGTCGAACGTATTAACATATTGCCTATCGCGCGTATTTTTCACGAGCGACGCTTACGCAACGACGCACCCTTCCAAAAAATATGACAAAAATTGAGGATGATAATTATGCTAATATACTGCTACTAAAAAAATATAAAAATAACGATATTTTTTTATTTTTTCAAAAGATATCCATATTTTTTTGCGTTTTTTATTTTTTACAGCTAGGATCTGCAACGAAGAAACCGGAAAAAATTCCCTAAGATGTGCATTCATATATGTAATGTATCAGATTTTTTTCAGAAGTTTTGCGTATCACTAAATAAGGAAAATAGTCCAAAAACTGATAATTCGAATTTACCCTGTACCTACCCCCACGGTCGAGCTAGAGGGTTGAAACTTGGTGTTACATATTTTCTTTTGGTAAGCTATCGAATGATCCATCACGCCACCAAATCGGTTCGAGGGCACTTTTGACCCCCTTAGCCTGCTAGACCCTTTGACGTTGAAAAACAGTAATGTACACGGCGCATTCAAAGAGTTCTCGGACTAATGCTTTCTGCTAGCAAGTTTTATAGATAGACATAATTTTATTTTTCACTGTTCTATATAATTTCCTCCTTTGTTAATACACTCCTTGTTACGTTTGTACTCTCGGAAACATCTGAAAAATTCGTTTTCTGGAATGCGCTTTAACCCTCTATGAGCCGAATTTTTGTTTTAAATCCAAAAAATTGGGGGAACGATATATCAGCAATTATAAACCTATATATGTAAATGAAAACAAATTTTTCCGTTTAAACAATTTTATTGCAATATATTCACTATGTGACTTTCAGATAACAACGCCCTATAATGTTTGCACTTTTGTGTAAAATGTCGATAAATTAAAATGTGACCTGAAAGTTACACGGGCCCATAGAGGGTTAAAGTCGTCATCTACTTTCGATAGTTTCCGCATCCTCAAAACGAGTTTCTTTTCACGACTAATTCCAAGTTTGGCAATAGGAAATAATCCGCAGGGGTTACATCTGGCGAATAAAGGAGATACGTTCATTCATTTCATCAAACGCAATCGTTTATATAATACTATATTTCATATATAATGTCATCGAATGTACCTTAAAATAAAGTAACGAGTACTAGATTATCCTCCGTAGTTTTCGTTTCATTTCAATTCAAAGTTCTATCGTTCTTACTGGAAGACCCTATATTCGCTATTTCAGGTTTTTCCGTTGCAAATTTATCATGTTAAACATTTTTTTTTATGATCTTCTCTTTCGAACACAGTGTTTGTTACATCAAACTTTGTATTTAACAAATTATCAAAATTGTTGCGATACACATTTTATATTTGTGCAAAAAATTGTCAAATTTATCATGTTATATATTGCAAAGAATTTTCAAATTTATTATGTTATACATCTTTTTTTATGATTTTCTCTTTCAAACACAGTGTTTGTTATATTAAATTTTGTATTTAACAAATTATCAAAATTGTTGCGATACACATTTTATAATATTTTTATTCATTTGTTGCTTCCAACTTCATCATTAGCACATAAAGAAAAAGAAGCAAGGACTGAACGTAAAATACAAAAAAATGTATTAGATACTGAATAAACATTCACAGTTAGCTTTATACAATAAGATCCTGCTATCTAAAGTGGCATTAAAATCCGTTTGGACCTACAAAATACAATTATGAGCATGCACCAGCAAAACAAATCTTAAAATTCTACAAATATTTGAAAACAAAGCACTACATACAATAGCTGGTGCACCGATCTTTAAATAGGAATTAGGCTGTATTGCTGATTAAATTATTTAAACTTTAGGATATCTGCTTTAAAATTATGGGGATATACTCCATTGATAATTATCCTACAGCTGTATATTTCTTTTAAAGGTTTATTCCCTTGTGGTATCAAAGGAATGATCACATTCATAGAGATTTAAAAATAGAAGAAATACGTAGTCATAGAGATTTAAGAATAAATTCGAAAAACGAAGTCAACAAATATGGCAAAAGACACAAGTTACGACTGCAACGACACCCCAATGCTGAAGCATCTCTGATACTACAAAATTCGGATTATTCCGGAAGACTAAAAAAAAAAAAAAAAAACGCATAGAATTCAGCAATGGGAAACATTCGATGGAATGTAACTCCTATCACTCTCACTCAACACACATAGAAGAACTGTTGATTAATCTTTAAGAAGATTAGACTGTAGTGTTATTTGAGAAAGAAAAAAAGACTTTATCATTAGAAACATTCGCAACTTTTCTTGTTCATAAAACTTCATTCAACTTATTCATTATCACCAATGATAACTGCGATTATGAGAAATGGAATTTGTAAAAATTACCAGCTGCGTCATGTGGATTAAACACGATGGTTTCTAACAATTAACTTATTAATTGCTTTATTTACTAGACAACGTAGGCTTGTCGGAAGTCAGTGCCCTGTCATCATTCCACCTGCATGGAGGTGTCTCGTCCTCTATAATGGTTCGTCAGGCTACTTGCATACTATCCTCGACCCAAATTCGACGCAATCGATCCTGACGCGACGAGACATTCTGCTACAAAATCGCCATGGACATTAATATGTATCGATTTCCTCGTCTATCATGTCAGGATGAAACTCGAGCTGCAAATTTTTGTTCAACAGATCACCAATTTATTTATCGGCAGATTGAAATGTAAGATTCGCTTTTTTTCGGGCTGACAGTATAAATTTGTCAGGATCGTTGAAGAATCGTCACAATTAACAGGAAATTCTTGTAACTTTGAATAAAAAGTATCAACTTATTAAAGTAAACGTATCATTAGTGAAATTTTATTTCACAACGATATTAGTCTGTTGTTTTTGCGCAAAAAAGAATATTGTTCTGTATTTAACCGCGGAAGAAAAAATTTATGCTAATTTTCTTTATTTTCTGCTTTTTTAGCGATTAAATTGTTATCATTGCTCGATCTGTTTTTGTTCTGGAATAGCATTCAATTTTTTTTTTACCAATTATACTAATTGTAAAATGAAAAATTAATGCTAGTTTTATTTCGTTTTTCCCAGTCAATTATCGATCTTTTATACTTTACAAATGGCTGTTATTGTTAAACCACTTTGTATTATTGAACATAATTTTATTTTTGAAACTTAGTCATTGATTACTGTACGTGTCGCTTACGGAGAAGCTTGAATGATGCCATTAAGAGGGAAAGGTCAAATCATCGATGTAGTGTGGTCCTTCAACATGACAACAACCGACCGCATGTTAGAATAATGACAAAAATGGCTGTAAAAGAGCTTGGATGGGAGGTCCTTCCGCATCCGCCTTACTCTCCAGACATTACTGTGAGGAAATGTGTGGTAATCTGGCTCTCAGTTTTTCGCAATTTTAGGACCTTCCATGAAAGGAAATACCCCTATAGCAGTTCGTTGAACTCGTTTTAATATACACTACCATATTATGTATAAAAAAAATATAGCATTCCATTTAAGAAAAATTAAATTGGCTTTGAAGTATCCTCCAGCACACCAGGTACAAAAAAAGTATGTACCAAACATCCTTTGTCGATACATTTTTTTCTTAAAATCACTTCTTTAAAAAAATATAGGGTCTTCCAATAAGAGCGATAGAACTTTGAATTGAAATGAAGCAAAAAGTACGAAAGATACTCTAGTACTTATAACTCTATTTCAAAGTACAGTCGATGGCATTATACATGAAATACAATACTATATAAATGACAGCCACGATTGCGTTTGGTGGAACAAGTAAGACAAACCCAATTTTCACCACAAAAATTATCTATGATGAAGCTCACTTTTGGATGGATGGCTTTGTCAATAAACACGATTGCCGAATTTAGGGAGATGCTAATCCTCGATCATTGTACCCAAAGAAAGCTACTGTTTGTTGTGGATTTTTTACTCGTGGAGTCATTGACCCATTTTTTTGGAAATTATGAAGATGCAACTGTAACTGTTACTAATGAGCGTTACCGTTCGATGATTTCATCTTTCCTCTGGCGTGAATTCGATGGATTTGATTTGTCTGGAATATGGTTTCAATAAGATGGTGCCACATGCCACATTTCTGCTGCACTTATCACTTTATTCAGATCGAAGTTCAACGATAGAATTATATTTAGAAATGTGACTGTCAAGTGGCTATCAAGAACTTGCGATTTGACGCCATTAGACTTTTTCTTGCGGGGCCATATTAAGTCTCTTACTGATTCCAACAACTCACAAAATGTTGATGATTTCAAAGTAAACACTATTCGTATTATCGGTGACATACGATCTGATATATATGCTAAAGTTGTCGAAAATTAGGTTTGTCGTATTCACTCCACCAAACGTAACTGTGATATGCATTTATATGATGTATTTCATGTGCAATGCCATCGAATATATTTTGAAATAAAGCAAAGAGTACCAGATTATTTTTCGTATTTTTCGTTTCATTTCAATTCAAATTTCTATTGCTCTTATTGAAAGACCCTATATTTCGCCACGTAATGAAGCTGTAATGTTTAATAAACCCAAAGGAGGAAATATGACTTATGCCACTTTTATAACCACCGAAAAAAACTCAACTCCTTCAGACCTCTTCAAACCTTTCTCATTGGTGTTTTGATAACGTTCGTTTGTATTTATTGTTTGAATTCATTTTTTGGTTGATATCAATATACTATAAATAAAAGTGTTTCAGTTTTTTGTGATTCTGAACTTATTCTCAAGTTGATCACAGAAATTTTTCAAAAAGGAAAGCAAGTGGTATGACGTGCACAAGAATAATAGTATCTCTAACAGAAGATATAAAAGTAATCGTCTCATTTTAATCATTCAGAAACTCAGAACCTAATCATGTATGTTCCAAGCATCGTTCTTATCGGAAGACTCTATATTTCACTGTATTCTGCATAAAGGAAAGAAGTAAAAAAGAAGCGGACAATATACAGGTTCGCCACATTTACATCAACAAATAATTAAAAGGAAAATTTGAGACTTTATTTAATGATTTTCTGATTGAAAGAGGTGATTAGTCGATGGCAGACATTTTTTCTCGCAGTGCGCGTATATATTGGGTTTGTCGAAAAGTGTTCTCAACATAATGTTGCAGCCGAAAATCATTTTACAAAATTATCATTTTATAAATACGCTTGCAATTTCTCCCATTATTTAATCTGCGTTTCTTTCAACTAATGCCTGAATTGGACCTTTGTCAACATTCGCGTAGCATCTTAAAGTGGGTCTTCAACAGCAAAATTCCCCCTTGACGAACATTTAGAAAACTCGAAATTGTTGTACTCTTATCATACACACAATGCTCATATTTATTTTCTGCCTCGCGCTGCATTGTTACCCTCTTGGTAATAACGCATCCTAACGCATTAATAAACAAAAAAAAAAGATTATCTTTCATTTCGAACAATCAGTTTCAACGTTTCTCTATCGAAACGACGTATCCAAAGTGTCTACTATTTCCTTTCGTCGAAGGTGTTCTCGTGTTTGCACATTAATCGAAAGAACGAAAAAACTTTTCAACTCGAAACCCGTTCTTCATAGCCCTGAAAATAGTCTTCGAATGTACGGTATGTTTAATACTAAATGATATACATCACTTTTACTAACTCTGTCCCCTGTATGTATATTTAATGAATAAACAATGACAACATCCACAACGTGATACAATATCCTCAGACTATGAATTTATGCACAAGAAGGAGAAGAAAAAAAAAAGAAAAGAGAGAGAGAGAGGAATCGATCATTTTCTATCAGCAAACCGAAGGAGGGAAAAAAAAAGATGTATTGTACATTAATTAGGATGTTAATAGACGAGTCGTCCGTAGGCGAGAGCAGGGCCAGCAACAGCAAGAACGTCAGCAGATTTAGCTGCCTCGTTCGCCAGGTTCAGCTTTTCGTTCAGATGAGCGTTCACGTGAGCAGCTTTCGCTACCGCCACTTCCGGCGTGTCCTGTACTCTTCCATCGGGACCGATCGGTGCACCAGGTACAACCACAGTGTTGCTGGTTACCAATGGGACAGTTACCGTTGCTGGAGCAGCTGAAACAATTGTCCCCGAGGATCTGACTGCTTCATTTGCTAAGTTGATCCTTTCGTTGAGCTGAGCGGCTGCGTGGGCTGCTTTCGCCGCAGCGACTTCCGGTGTATCTTGGATTCTTCCGTCTGGGCCGACAGTTGCTGCTTGTGTAGCAACTATTCCGTTCGCCACCAATGGGACTAATGGTCTGGAATAATATCATTATTTCGGGAAAATTTAGACGAAGTTTCGTTCGAAATTTGAAAATTTTATCACAATGTTAAAGAATAGAGAATTAATTCTAGAAAGGATTAACTTAATTATTAGGCTAGATCATGATAAAACAAATTAGGTTGCTGTACGAAATTCTGAACTTTGGTTTACTTTCGTAAAATGACTTGTATAATCTGTTTTTGCTTCGCAAAGTAATGGTATTTACATGTTTTGTTTATTTGTTAAAATTCAATGAAATGTAAGTTTAAAATTGGAAATAAAAATCTTCCAAGAGCTTGAATTTATGAAGATTAATGTTACAGATAATGTGGTTTTGTTAGGTAGAAGTTGAGCGGGGTTGAGGGTGATTATGAAGCAAACTTAAAGGATCTGTACGAGTATAAGAACCACTGGTGTACTTACTATTCCATTTGACAACAATGGCATGAGTAATTTCTAATGACATTTTTTTTTAATTTAGTAGCATTAATTCTTGGGTGATGCTCTCTCACATTTTCACCCTTTAAATTTTGAATTAACCTGTATATATAAAAATTTTAAGTAATCAAGCTCAGTGAAATGATATAGATACTACCTTTAATTTTTTGAGATATTTACTCCAAAATAAGAGTTGAACAAAAATTTCTCAAGTTTCAAAGGGTTAATTGAAACAGTTTCAGGATGTTTGAGAGCTTCTCAGGGATTGAGTAAAATTAGATGGTTGATAATTTTTAATCTGGAAGATTTATGGTTCTCGTATTGACCATTTGGTGAAGTTTAATTAGTTCCAAGAGGAGTGTAGATATTCTGATCGAAGTTGTAACAGGTATGTTTAAAAAGCTGCAAGATATACATTGAAAGGTGAAGTTTTAAGTGTTGAAGGTAATCGAAAGATTCACTAAGATATAAACCTAAGTTTTGGAAGAGTCAATAAACAAATCTAGCTTTCGCATCATTTAACAGGCTTGAATTTGTCTTTCAGAGGATTAATTACTCTAAACTCAATTTTTTTAAATTGAATAGATCTCCACCCAAAAGTTTGAAGTAATTTCTTGGAGAACCTAGTAAGCTCAAGATTTCAAAAATATAAGCCTAGATCTCAGAATGCTTCTCCTTATTTATACAGAAATTTAGTAAACCTAAGTTCAAGTTCTGAAAAATTCCCTAGATTCAAGCCCTGTAAATAAATGAATTAATAAGTAAATCACAAAACTAATTACAATTACAGTTCTTAAATATTGCCCTGTTTAAATGAAAACCTGGAACCATCAGAACCCAAATCTCTAATACCAGAAACCCATCCCACATAAAAAATCACCTTGTCAAATCCGCAGCGATGGACCTAGCAGCCTCGTTCGCCAGATTCACCCTCTCGTGAACTTGCGCAGCAGCGTGAGCAGCCTTGGCCACAGCGACTTCCGGCGTGTCGACGACTCTACCGTCCAGTCCAATTGGTGCACCAGGTACCAGTACACCTGGTGCAGCAACAACGATAGAAGACTGCTTCACGATAGGCTGCAAGCTTCCAGAAGACCTAGCCGCTTCGTCAGCCAACTTCAATCTCTCGTTTAACTGAGCAGCCGCGTGTTCAGCTTTTGCCACAGCGACTTCCGGCGTGTCTAAAACACGACCATCAGGTCCAACTGGTGCAGCCGGTGTTAGTGTGGCAATCAGAGGTGTTGAGAGGATTCCAGGCTTGGCCAGGGCCACCGAGACCAGGCCTGCCAACAGCAAACCGGCTACTGGTCCCATCTCGATATACCGTCTTCTTTTTTTTTTCAAATACGATATTCAAAGGAGGAGAAGAAGGAGGAGAAGAAGAAGAAATTTCTGATCAATTGTTCGAAGATCAGCGACGAATCGACGATCGATCGATTGATCGTGGTCTCTGGACGAGAGGGATCGTTTGGACTATGAACGCCCGAGACTATGAGACGCGTCGTCCTAGATCAGCTTTTATAGCTAGTAGGATCACGTAACCCGTGGGTCTCAGCCGTAGATTTTTCACAACGTAGCCGCATGATGCACGCGTGTTTCCGTTTCCCCGGGGCAAGGTAAGCGTGTTGTAAAACGAGTACAAACTCTGTGGGCATAGCCGGGGAAAAATCAGTCCAGGAGGGCTGCCTCTCCATTTTCGTGGCTCTCTCACCGAGGCACGGGAAGACACACGATCCCGTTGTCATTTCTCTAGCCAGCCAGGCTGGCCCTGGCCACCAAGGTCGCCGACATCGAAGGCCGACGATCGCGTAACCGTTCGTCGCCTCGGTTTGTTTCGCTTAGCTGACACTTGGCTTGGATCACGTAGCATCGATTTTTTCGTAGACTGGTCTGTTACTAGCCTGAGGATTCGGGGTAGATCTGGTGGTGTGGTAGACAGTGGTGTCGACACTAAAGGTACTGCTAACGAGAATGTTATTGATCATTCGATATATCGATATGTTGAATTTAATTTAATATTTTATTATTAATGATATGAAATATACGTTGTACATTGTACACTGACTGCAATTGCATGTTTATTTCTGATAATGAACAAATATTTAATTTTATGAACGAATTTAATAATTGAGAAAAGAATTTCAATATGCAGCTGAGTAATGGTACTTTTTTAACTATAGACGAAAATATAAACATAAGTGATACAAAATTAGATCGAGATTTAGTGGAATAAAAAAGAAAATGATGTATTAGTATTTCAATCAAGAGTTATTTAATATTCTAACTGCTCCAGGTAACACTGGTAGAGGTGATTATAGTGAAACTACTGTAATGAAAACATGTCATGGATATAAAGATATTTAATCACAATTAATTAATATAATTGTAACTGTAATATTTACTGCACCTATAACTAATGCAAAATTATATAGACAGAGTTTATACAAAAATTTGCAAAAAAATATGGTTTTGTGTTGGTCACAATCATATTTTGAAATACAATTGATGTATTTCTTATTATTATAATTGTAACTGTAGAATTGATTGTATCTGTAACCTATGCAAAATTACGTAGGCAGATGTTGTTAAAAAAATTTGTAAAAAATATAAATATTGCGAAAAAGGTTTTCAAAAAAATATAATCTAGTATTGATCATAATATGAAATATAGTTGTTGTATTTCTTATTATTATAATTGTAACTACATATAACATTTATTGCATCTGTAACTGATGCAAAATGATATAGACAGATTTTGCGAAAAATGTTTACAGAAACTAGAAGTTATTATTGATCTTAATCTTACGTCAATAAAATTTGTCTTAAAAGGGTAGTTATCTTAACGATGTTACCGATATATCGATACTTTAAATTCAAATTTGAATTTGATCAATGAGTATCGAATATGTTAGCATTCATCTCTTATTCAACTTTATTGTCGTGTTAGCTGTGTAACGGAGAACGTTACGTTGAATCCGTTTTGCGTAGAAATCAGTTAGGTTCTTTATGCATTTCTAATACAAGTTACTTGGATGAATGTGTTACCTTTTTTCATGAAATTGTTTGATGATCTTTTTGAAAAAATGATGCTCGATTCTTCGAAATTTTTTGATGTAACGAAAGATTGTTGAATCAACTCTCAAATTATTGAAATTTGTTCAAAAATTCCTGCGATATGAATTTTAGACGAATTTTTAACTTTCGAAAATAATTTGTCTGTTTTTAGCGGTTTGTCCTTTCAAACGCGGAAATTTCTTTAAAATTAAAAAAAAACTTCTTTGTAAAAAAAACAAAACTTTTTTTTTAAAACTCGATTGTAAAGATTACTAGGATATCAATTACCGACGAATATTGTTATCTTTTGGAAATGATTTTTCTGCTTTTAAAATCATTTTGCTTACTGTTTAATGTAAGCAAAATTTTTAAACTTTTTAAATTTTAAATTAAATTAAATTAAGTTAAAGCAGAATTCTTTTTAATATTACGATTACTATACAATTTCTCAGATTATCAGAAGTTCATGCAGAAATTAGTTCGATACTAATTTTTGATGAATTTCGTTGACTTTTCGAGATGATTTAACTGCAAAATTGTAAACGTGAAAATTTGTTTGAAAATTAATGTATAAATATTGGATGAGCAAAGATATAAAAAGATTATTGAAGACTACTGCATGAATTGTATTTTCAACGAAGTTCAGTAATTTTTTAGTAGTTTCGTAATAATAATTGATAGAAGCTTTTAAATATTTTAATACATATACAGAAAATAGAAAAATGATTATTGTTAGATATTTTTAGACACTTTAATACACGCACAGAAAATAGAAAAAGCTTACTCTACATATTTTTAGATTATCTTAAACACTGTTTCTGTACTTCATGTGTAAAGATTAAAAGGTTACTTCAATCCGCCTTCTATGTACTTCAACATTCTTCAATTACAGAGAAAGCATGAAATCTCTCATAAAGAAGAATAAATTTCAAAAATTCTATTCATCATTTAACTTGAAACTCACTTTTCCATATATCTCAATTTTCGAAATCGAAAATTCCTTCTCACTATTGATTTGATTACGAGAGAGACTTGAAATTAGGCTTTTAGGTCTGAAATTAGCGATACTGCATGCGCTAAAAAGCTAACAGCAAAATAGAGCTGTAATATTATAGCACTGGCATGATATTACCGTATTATGATTGCATAAATGCTATCTCGATTTGAAATATTTCTTAATTTATTTACTTACTAATATATTTACTTAATTTATTTACTAATTCTTTCTTTCTCTCGATAAGCTAACGAATTATAAAAAAAGGAAATAAAGTTTTTCACCTTGACATCGTAAATATCACAAACAAATTCATAAAGAATTTCAACCAGCCAGCTAGAAAAGGATCGATTAGAATTATTTATTTAACAGAAGATTTCTCAATACGTACAATATCTTATATAATGACCAACAAACCTCTATCAGAAACGTGACATTAAGACTCACTTCTTATAGTTCTTTGCATCACTCAATACTCATAATCTCTTTTTATATCGCACAAAATCCACGAGAAAAGAAGCGAAACAGAAAGAAAAAACAGAAACAGAAAAATGTTCAAAATCGTTCGAAATATATTTCAAACCATCGAACATCTTCAGCGCTGCATTAATCTGGATAAATAAAAGTCTTCGTCAAAGTTCCTTCACTGATTAACAAAAGAAAATAAAATAAAATGAAAAAGGAAAAGATTCAATTAAAATCGCTCTTGCGTAGAAAAAAAATCACAAGGTCATCGAAGGAGGATATCACCTATCTCGTAACCGATCGATACTAAAAGAAGAAGAAAAAAAAAAAGGATAGAATAAAGGAAGTTCGAAACATTTATATTTTTCGTGGTGCAATGATGAAAGACGAATTCTGTGATTGGACCAAATGTCAATGTCAGGTGTGCTGGATTTTATTGTGCAGGGCGTTTCCCATTCGCGCGTTCTCCCATCGATGAACGCGTGTGCCCCATGGAGCGAAACCTTTTCACCCAGGTGCTATATAAAGGTGGAGACGAGGTGGACACCATGAGACCGCACCAAGGCACCTTGGCGAGTACTGTATCTCAGATAGCGCGCAAGGAGCCACTTGTTAGTTCAATATGAAGAGCCTGGTGAGTACCTGTTTCGTTCGTTGAACCGAATTTTCCTCGCGAAGCGTATCTTTTTTCTAAGAAGAAATACTTATTTTTCCAGAATATTCATAATTTTTCTGAATTACCTAATATCTCTGGTATATTAATTAATATTATTATTATATATTATCATATAGGATATTAATCATTTCTCTAGAGTATTAATATTTCTGTTTTGTCATATAATATTTCTAATTTTCAGAATATTATTTATCGACTAATTTCGTAGAATACTCGATTGAATTCTTTTTTCAACTCTTCGATTACTGTTAGCGCCTACAGGAGTTTTGGAAATTTGGCTTGTACTCTTCTGTTACCGCTATTTTCTCTGAATTTTATTTATTGCGCTCTTTCAGTTTAATTTAACGAAACAAATTTTATGACTGAAAATTGAACATCTACCTTTTTATTGAAACCTGCCGTAGCGAAAGGGTTAAAGTAATATGTATCTTTTTTTTATTTGATAATTTGACGGAGAGCTCACTTGAATTTTTCATAAAGAATATTTCGGGTTATTTTTTCTGTTTATTGGAGAACACGGTTGAGTTTGTACTTTTTTTTTTTATTAATATTTATAGATAAATATCTGAAATTATAATATCTCTGGTATATTAATTAATATTTTATAGGATATTAATCGTTTCTCTAGAGTACTAATATTTCTGTTTTGTCATATATTTCTAATTTTCAGAATATCATTTATCGACTAACTTTATAGAATACTCAGTCCATTTTTTTTTTTTTTTAAGAAATAAGTATTTTTTTTAAATTTGATAGGTTGATAGAAAACTTGGTTAAATTTTTCATAAAAAATATATCAGGTAATTTGTTGTGTTTGTTGGAGAACTTGGTTGTCTTTTCTTTTATTAATATTTATAGATAAATATCTGAAATGTTAATATTGTTAGAATATTAATAGTGATTTTAAAATAAGATTGAATGTTTCGTTTTCTTAGTTTATTAGTTTCGTATAGAGCTCAGTTGAATTTTACATGAGAAATACGTCGATTGGAAGGTTGCTATAGAGCTCGTATTCATATTTTTATAAACACTTGACGAATCGTATTACACTTTTATTACAACAGAATGTTTCTTTCAGTTTCTTGACTCAAGAAAGTAGACTATTCAATTTTGAAAATTCTTATATAATTTATTTAAACATTACATAAAAAAATATTATAAATTACACTATTGTAATTCATTCAGCTTACAATTAGACTAGGTATTTATTTTTTTGTTTGTTTATTGAATATTTATAACTGCAATAGAAATGCCAACTTCCTCAGTGACCAGACTCAATAAAATAAAAAACTAATTCCTCTTTCCTAGTTGCTAAATTACCTCAATAGCCAACTGACACTTCAAAATCATTCTAATAAACATCCTTTGCTCTCCAAATTTGCTTCTTATAAATATAAATCTTAAATATTTCACATTTACTCCCAAATCTGTCAATACAATCATAAATATCAAACTTCTAAATAAAATAACAAGTTAATCTCTTCCAATATATTATAATTATTTATATAGTAGTAATCCAATCACCAAAAAACTAAATTTCTCTTTACATTTCTTTGTACCCTTAAAAACTGTCCTGATAATTATTCTAATCTATTCAAATTTAATTCTTACAAATACATGTCTACAGTACTGTATACAGGGTGTTTGCGAAATCGTGGTACAACCGGTAAGGGGATGATTCCTCACATAAAATCTAGTCGAAAACAAGGAATATATTTCTTTCATACGGGGCGTCATTTTCGAGAAAATCGAGTTTGAAAATTCGTTAGGTACGCGTGCACTTAGACAGAGTTTACTTTATTCGCCCGATCCAGCATGCAATTCTCATTGCTGCTTGCATCTGTAAACAGAATCCTTTAGGATATGGTACGACTTTAATTAATAATTAGCCGTAAATTTCAATAATTGATTTATTCTAGTAATTTACAAATGTTGAAAATGTCTTCCTTGCTGTTATAGACAAATTCTTGTTCGACGAATTAGTGAAGCGTGAACCAAAACTAATGTATTCGATCTTTTAACTGCTTCGAATGCCTGTACGATATTACCTTTTAATTGGTCCCGATTTTGATTATTTTGGGCATAAATTATTTCTTTCACGTGACTCCACAAATAAAAATCTAAAGGAGTAAGATAGAATAAATCAATTATTGAAATTTACCAGCAATGAGAATTGCATGCTGGATCGGGCGAATAAAGTAAACTCTGTCTAAGTGCATGCGTACCTAACGAATTATCAAACTCGATTTTCTCGAAAATGACGCCCCGTATGAAAGAACTATATTCCTTGTTTTCGACTAGATTTTATGTGAGGAATCATCCCCTTACCGGTTGTACCACGATTTCGTAAACACCCTGTATATTCCTCAAATCTCCCACTAAAAGTGAAATTACCAATCCCTACAGTGAAATAATACCTAATTCCTTCTTACCAATACACAAATTATCTTAAATTTCCATTTCATACTTTCAAAACACCTCAACAAATATTGTTTTCCTTTTCAAACTTGATTCTTACAAATACAATCTTCAATATTTCACATTTATCCCAAATTTCCTAATAAAAGTAAAAATACCAATTTTTAAGATAAAATAATAGCTTAATTCCTCTTACAAATTTTAATTTCACCCTCTAGAAACATCTAAACAAATATTGCTTTCCTTTCCAAATTTGATTCTTGCAAATACAATTTTCAATATATCACATTCACCCCAAATCTCTCAGTACCAAACTTCTCAATAAAGCATCCAAACAAACCCTTTTTCCCAATAATTCTTCTTTCCTTTTCGAACCTCCATTCACTCATCTTTCTTCTAAAACTCGTAAACTCTTTCAGATCGTTTTTTCCGCCATGCTAGCAACGGCGTTCGCGCGGCCAAGCATTCTGCTGTCGCCACAGGTGGCAGCACTGGCGTCTCCTCTGACCATCACGAAGTTAGTGCCTGGAGCGCCCATAGGGCTGGACGGTCGTGTTGTGGATACTCCAGAGGTGGCTCTGGCTAAAGCGGAACATGCTGCTGCTCACATTAATGAAAGGATCACGTTAGCGAACGAAGCTGTCAAATCAGCTGATCAGGTGATCACGTTGACGAGCCCAGTGATCACCAGTGGACTTGAACCAGTGGCTATCGCGACCAAAATCGTGTCCCCAGCTCCCCTTGGACCTGATGGACGTGTCGTAGACACACCGGAAGTTGCATTGGCCAAGGCTGAACACGCTGCTGCTCACATAAACGAGAAACTCGAACAAGCCGCGAAATCTGCCTCGTTGGAGCTTCCTGTCGTTTTGTCGACGTACTCTGGACCGGTGATCCAGAAGGTTTTACTGTGAAAATGATGGGATCAAATTGAACCGTTTGTACGGCGACGTTGGCTGCGATACTCCTTTTTTGTACATAATTGTCGGCTGATTGAATAAAGCGATATTTAACCTATGGGATTTTTTTTTCAATACGCGAGTCCTTTCTAAGGAAGTTTTCAGTCAGACAGATTTCTCATGCTTTTACTAGAAAGTTGAACTACTGTTGAGAGGTTATGTATTTAATTATAGATAAATATCGATGTAGGGTGAATTATTGACGTTCTAATATTTCTTCGACATTGAATCAGAAAATTTAACAAAAGTTTTGTTTACGAAAAATGTGTACTTCCGGTTTAACCGTGTTAGAAAAGATTTTGAGTGTATACTGAGTGAAATTTATTATACTGATATGGTTTTATCATTTATTTAAGGAGAGAAACATTTTGTTTTTCTGATATGGGAAACAAAAAATCCATCTGATTGAAAATTTATACACGACACTGTAGATTGGTTAACCCATTCGAGACAGATTACATACCGTGTGTGTAATGCATGTCCTATTAGAAAAAGAGTTACACATCGTGTGTGCGATGAGTTTGAACTTCAGTTATCAGTTAGCAGTGAAAAAGTGACTGTAAAATTTGTATTGGTTTCAAGTGAAACGCTAAAACGCGTAACCCATAGCCAGAATCCTCGAGAATAGAAAAACTGAGCAGCAATGATGAAAGTGGAGATTTCTCGCTTCAAAGAAAGCAAAAAAAAGAGTCGAGAACGTTTGAGAAAATGTTTCAAGGATTATCAGAAACGAAAAGGATCAGTTTCTTTGGAGGACAATTTTCCAAGTACTTCATTACCTTTAATATTTTCTGAAAATTTATTCTTAGGTTATCTTCGAATTTTTGAACTTAAAATAATAATTTCATGTTTGTTTACTATTTTTGAAATAAATTTTCTTCCACTTTAATTGCATTTTTGTTTTATGCATTATACATATGGTGTAATAAAAATATTCTTATTTTTAAGAAAAGTGTTTACAATTTTTCCACTAAAAATGCATCCCGTAAACGAAAAGAAATTGGTTTGCTTCTGGAGATCGTCTTCAAAATAATTCTTCGTCTCGAATTGGTTAATAGCATTTGATGGTTTGGGGTTAGGACAGTTTTTTGTGACAGTTTAGGTTATATCAATTAAAAATTGCTTTTCACTCGGTAATTCTTGTTTCTCCTTTTTCCGTACAAAATAAAATTAAGCAATTTGTACATAAAGATAGATAAATAATTAGTCAAAGAGGAATTAACAATGTTCAGTCTACAAATGATGAATAAAGGTACTTCAAGAGAAATACAATTTAAATTACTCTAGCAGTTTTACTTTATTAAATTTGAACTCCATTCTTGTAAGAAATAAATCAATTATTTTCAAGGCTGGAAAAATACTAAGAATAATTTATAGATATTGTTACATGGGAGCACATTCGAGCGGTGAACGGCTTTTTGTCGTCGGTAACGACGAACAATCTACGGTTTAAATAATTTTAATAATTTTAGAATTCCTTATTGGTAAGATAAGGATATGGGTAAGTGATAGCCTAGTCCCATACGGGTCCCTGCTCTCGTAATCGTTTCCGAATAATATTGGGGGAGGCAAATTCCAAACTATGAATGTAAATATAGGAGATGATAATAAATTTGACGTGTTTCTACTCTTTTGAAATTATATTGTTACAGAATTTTGTCTTCAAAGCGAATGAACTAACAATGGTAGTGGAAGTTGATAGTGACATACAATGTATCGTTGGACAGTTTTGCGTAGTTAGAATTTGTTGTTGCAATTGATATTTAGAATTGAACAATTAAACAGAAGAAGAATATTATTTGAATATATATATATATAAATGCTTTATATTAATATTTAATATAATTCTATAATATCTATAGTATTAATATTTATTATATATATAGTTTCTATACATACATATGTATATATAGAAAATAATAATATTATAAGATAGAGTGTTAATATGAAACTAATCTGAACTTGAGCCTTTTTGTGATTCGTCTAATGTTAAATATACATACATATGTACATTTCCTGCTCAATTCTTAAGATAAAAATCATTTGAGTATTGTTCACAAATTCAATGAATGTCAATTTATATAGATCTTCGTCAATCAATGATGAAAGCGAGATAACTTGTAAATTTTCGTTTGGGAACCACTGTTTTACGCTGTTCCTTCGTCAGGATATCGAAAAATATGAAACAGTCAAGGTTCCCGTTCGAAGCTTTTTCCTACGCCCACGAAGAGTACTGTTCGCATACTCATTTGAAATGAATTCAATCTTTTCAACATTTTAGCGCTAACGGCGCTGACATAATATTATCGTGACGCAACAAATTGTTTATTTCCTGTTTAGATATTTTTCTTTTCGAAATATTATACGCACAAAATAAATTGTTTAAAATTTAAGTGAAAAAATTAAACACGTTTTTCGTTTAAGAAATGATCATTTTGTTCCAATTCTTGACTTTATTTTCCAGATGAAATATGCTTGTTAACAATTTCAATTTAATATTTGTTCTACCCCTCCTTGAAAGCTTATGATAATCTTCGCTGTTATTTGGTAAAATTTGATCAATGTTAAATCATAATTCACTCGAAATATAAACTTTCCAATTTTTCTAATAAAATCCGTTTTCTAGAAATAGAATTTTCAATTTTTTTCTTTTTTTTTAAATCTGCTCGAAGCATAGAATTTTCAATTCCTTTTTTCTAAGAAAAATATGTTTTTTCGAAATATAGAATTTTCAATTTCTTTTTCTTTTTCGAAGAAAAATCTCTTCTCGGAATATAGAATTTTCAGTTTCTTTTCCTTAAGAACTTTCTGTTGCCTCGAAACAAAATTTTCAATTTCTTTTGAGAAAAATCTATTTTCTTGAAACATGCCATTTTCAACTTTTCTTTTTCTTAAAAAATATCTGTTAGACTATAATTTGAATGCAAAGAACTTGGATGGAAGTGCGGTTAAAAAATATTTCAATCAAAGTTATGTACAGTGGTAAAAAAATCTGTAGTATAAACATCATAATAATATAATACATATAATTATACTGTAAATATTCTCGTGACAAAGTAGTGCAATTATGCTGTTTCCTTGTTAAAAATGTAAAATAATAAGAAGACAAAAAGCTGGCCAAACTTAACAATATCTTTTTTTTTGTACCAATAGTGTTGAAACGTTTCTTGGCCTCAGCAGCTGAAAGAGATAGAGTAAACTTCCGGTTGTTGAGTATCTCGGAGGAAATTCCGCGTCCTTCGTATAACTCTTGGTTCAAAGCCACGAAATTACGATCTTCACGGCCGACAAGTTCCTCAAACGCAGGGCGTGTCACTGAAAAGAGGCTATTACGACATTTCATCGTAGTCGAAAAAAAAAAAAAATAAAGAATACCGATTCTTTTGTAAATTCCCGGAAATGCTTCCAAAACATTTGAACAGTCAAAAAAACGTGGTCCCGAATGAAATAGATAATTAAAAATAAAAAAACAATAGGAAAGAAATATTTTTCATCCTGATGTCTTTTAGATTTATTTACCTTAACCACATTTTTAATATAATTAATCGACTTTTTTTATTTCGTACTTCTTTATTACAATTTTTATATATCGAAATAACAATATAATTAAATGGTCAAATTGTGTTTCGATTTTAACCGTTGGGAAGTTAACTAAGCAATTAATTTTTTTTTTTAAGTTGAAGAAGCAGAAGAATCCTGGCGAAATTCGAAGGAAAAGGAACGAAATGGCTGTGATACGTTTTCAGAATTATTATGTGCTCCTAATGACTTCCAATTAGGGGCAAATAACGCAGATCAAGCGGACAGATGATCTTAACGAGACTCGAGATTAATCAAACTGTGACGAAATTTACTGTTATTTGAACTATAAAGTTCCTAGAAAAATACGAATAAATTTTCCAACTATTGTACCATACAGTTTCTTATCAGTTTCATTGTTATTATTAGATCATGTAACATGAAATGTCGAATTTTTCAAAGAGGAATGGAAATCCTTTTCCATATTTAAAGAAATAAAGGAAAACAGAAAATGACTCCATCAGTAAAAAAAAGACACACCAAACAGTAACTTTCTTTGGATACAATGATCGCTCGACTACTAATCAAGGATTAGCTCCCTTTTGGCAATTGTGTTTATTGACAAAGCTATCCATTCAAAAGTGAGCTTTACCACTGAAGATGATTTTTGTGGTGAAAATTCGATTTGTCTTATTCACTCCACCAAACGCAATCGTGGTGGTTTTTTATATGATATTGTATTTCGTATATAATGACATCGAATGCTTTTTTATATAAAGTAGGAAATAACATAGTAGATTATCTTCCGTATTTCTGGTTTCATTTCAATTCAAAGTTCTGTCGCTCTTATTGAAAGGCCCCATGTAATGGATTTTAAGAAAATAAATTTTTTTTTATTAAAAGTTACAATTTTTTTTAAAGATTTGTGGAAATACCGATTTGTGGATATTGATTATGGTGTTAGTCCTATAGGAATTTAAAGATTTTTGTAGTAGGCAAAAAGGGATTATGACTAAACTACAGATTTTTATGCAAATTCACATATTTGAATGCAAGAAAAGGAGTATTGTTATATATAACGAACTATCGTTAATACACAGTTTTTCACTAATTCTTCTACATGATATTGTATTTCATGTATAATGCCATCGAATGTACTTTGAAATAAAGCAGTGAATACTAGATTATCTCCTGTATTTTTCGTTTCATTTCAGTTCAAAGTTCTATCGCTCTTATTGGACCCTGTACATAATTTGAACTAATTGAACTAATTTTCATAGACATAAATTTCTCGATAAGTACAGTCATTTCTCGAGAAACGAAAGATAAGTAATTATAAAATTTCTCGAGAAATTCTCAAGAATATTTTCGCAAGAATTCTCAAGAAATATCTCGATTTGGATAGCTCCGCTAATTATGCGAATCCAGTTAGAAAGAATTTATTATTAAATGCCTAATATTAAATTCTTTGTATTACATTAATTAAAGGATTCGATTAACTTAAATAGAAATAATTAAATATAAAATTCGTTAGCTTAACTTTTCCTCAAATTTTTCTCGTTACTATAGTTCTATTATCACTAGTTGAATGACTTTCGATTTTTCAATTACCTTTTCGTACTTTTCAACCGACCACAATAACGAAACGTTCGTCAAGGATGCACAAAGAGCAGCAACTCGAAAACACCGATTATACTTATTGTTAGTGACGAACGTCGAAGGGTTTCACCCGATTCAGAAAAAAAATAAAATAAAGAGAACACGCCAGCTTTCTAATATCACTCGTACGCAGTTACAAAATCGTTTTTACAATTGTTATTTCGTCAATTGAAAATTGTCCCGGCTGATTGTGAAAGCGGCAACAAGCAAATATTCCTGGTTTCCCAATTACACATGCAATAGGGTGACAAAACAATTCTCACGGCACTTTTCTTGCCTCTGACACCTATTCGACTGTTTCTTTTGACATTTGATTATTGAATATCATTTCATGCTTTACCGGTGCTTATTCGGCTTCTTGATTTTCCAATCAATTATCGATATAATATTTACGATCGTTCAAAATTTCTTTGCGACACATTTTGAAAGTTCAAAATTCACCTGTAACAGGATCATGGTTATTCAGAATTTACCAAAAGATAATTATACCAATATTGGAAGAATATTTGATTTATTTGATAATTAAGATCAGTATAGCAATTTAATTGTTTAGAATTTATTTTGAAATTAATTAATTATAAAATTATTATAATTCATATAATATATATTTCATAATAAATAATTTAAAAATTAATTATGTTATTATGTATATATTATATTAAATTTTATAAAAATTATTATAATTCTGCAATCTTATAAATTTAAAAATAATTTTAATAATTTATAATTTATTATATTAATTATAATAATTTTATAATTATTAATTATTAATTAATATAATTTTACAAAAATTATGATTCCAAATTATTCTAAAATTATTCTCTAAAATTATTCTCTAAAATCATTCTAGATTATTCTAGAATTATTCTCTAAACAGATGGGACAAATTTTTGTTTTCACAAAATCAAGAAGTATCAAAAACCATACTTCGTTATAAAATTATAGTAACCACTACATACCCATAATTTATTTATTGCTTAAAACGTTTTACTACTTCAAGATTCATACATTATTTGATTTATTTTTCTTTAATTACACGTTTTAAGCTTTAAAATACACATACAATGTATTATTTTATAAAATAATTTTTTTTAAATTACTATAATTAATAGATATACATATATATAACTGCACAATTAATTTTTAAATTGTTAAATAAGTTTTCTGATTTACTGTTTATTTGTGAAAAGGATTTATGATTATTTAGAATTGATTGATTTGAAATAATTGAAGATTTCAATACTAATATGAAAAGAATGACTAATTTACTTGGTAATTGAAATTGATACTTTCAAATTATAATGAATCTTGGAAGGATTTGTTATTAATATATTTTATGTTTTTTTTTCTATATCTCACTGATCGTTTCCTGTCACAAAGTATTAAAATTTTTCTTACCGTCTCAAGGTTTTAATTAGCGAATGTAATTAATGAATTATCAGATTTCGAGCTGTGCATCTACCTCTGATGAAAGGCAATAATTTACTCGATTGTTTTGACACTTTTCAAGACAAGATGCTGTTAAAGTGATAAACTGGCGAGTCAAGGTTTTAATTTCTGTACCAAGGATTTATGGTCTTATCGAAGTTCCCATAACTACATTATTTATTTTCTGTAAATTATTACATTTGGTAATTCATTTTATTATAATACAATACATGTTATATTATTACTTAAAAATATGAAAGAAATTTATTATCAAAGAGCTAATAGAAAATGTTAAGAAGTTTTATAGTCGCATAGAAAATTTATATTCGTAGTGAAAAAATTTAAATTTAAATTTTCCCATACTATGTTAAACTATATTTCCTAATTTTCTGCTTTAAAGGAAGAAAATTACTTGACGATTAATTATGACACGAAGAAACTTATATTCGAGCCACAAATTCTCATGGTAGTTTTATCAAATTTTGTAAATCTGTTCCTCGATATTTTTCGCTGTTCCATTATGCGTGTCGGTAATTTCTAATATAAATTTTCCAATTTCTTTACACTGAAAATGATCAACGTAAAGATATAATTTACAGTTCAAACACTGCATAAATTTGAATGTGAAAAATACTTTTACTTCGAGCTGTATAAAATTATAAAAATATACCAAGTGAGACATATAAAATCATCCCTAAACACAAGTTTCAAAGTTATATTTCATATAAAAATAAAAATACTGGTAAATGTGGAAATGGTGAAAATTTAGACTCCTTGTAAAAAAAAGATTTATTTACTATAACAAATGTAACTCAGATGAACGTACCTCACTTTACTATTAATCAAAATTTGTAAAACTGTATTTTGTAATTAGATATGATTTTATATCTATCACCATGTAAATTAAGAAGTCGTGTTTGGTGAAAATTTGAGTTTCTTTTTAAGAAAAATTAGAAGATGAAAAAATATATTATTTACTATAACAAATGTAACTTAGATGAGCATACATTGCTTTACTATTAACTAAAATTTGCAAAAATGTGTTTCTTTAAAATATATCACGAAAATTTTAATATATTGTCACACGAGTGATACATGTAAAGCAATAAGTAACCATAAAAATAAGGCTTCTTAAAAATGAATCGTGACACCTTTCTCATTACTCATGCAAATTTTTCATACGAATCGACTTCTTTGATCAAGCGATCGGACTTCATACACTGTAACAGCACCGCGTGCAGTACAAAAATATTACAGGAATGCATTCTTGCTGTAGACTGTCCTTCGGCCTCGAGTCCTTCATTCGTTCAGGGTTGGTAAGTCGTTTAACGCTTACGTACGTACGGCTTTGTTTAAAGGACAACGAAATGCTGGGCGAAAGGAGAAATGGCGTTTGAAGAATGGGGAAAAAGGAATCATAATTTTGTACGAAAAGTAGAAGAAATATCGGAATGGGAAATTGTTCGATTTCTAAGTTAAAATTCACAACAACATCGAGATGAGAGAGGAATTAAAAAATTTCCGAGAGTTTAATTTTAGAAGAATTTTTAAAACTTGCACCATTTTCTTTTCTATTACATTCGCTTAATATAAAAGTCCGAATTTTCTAAAATTCTGAAAAATTTAGCTCACGAAAAATATTGAAATTTGACGCCACTTTTTAAGAATTTTCGAAATCGTGACATCTTCTTGCCTTTTATATTTGCTTAATACAAAAGTCAAAACTTCTGAAGTTTTGAAAAATTAGGCTTATGGAAATGATTAAAATTTGATGCAAATTTTGAATTCTGAAATTTTGAAAATTTCAGTTCTATGAAAATCCTGAAATTTGTCGCAATTTTCTAAGAATCTTCGAAATCGTGTCATCTTCTTTGCTATCACATTTGCCTAAATACAGTATCAATTTTATAGGAAAGTTTCGTCCAAAACCTTGACAAATAGTGTGCTTGCAAGAATCAATATCTTTGTATGTGACCTTGAAATGCATGTGGCAGCGAGAATTGATAATTTTAACTTTTGTTTCTATATTTTTACTTTAATAATACCGTTATATTCAATAAACATATACTTATCAATTTGCTTCGAGCTTGATACAAACAATTTTTACGATCTCAGTCTCTACGAAGTTAGTAAAACAAAAGAAATAAAATATAGTATTAATAGAATCAATATCACAAAAAGTTAACATCAATGTTGCTAAAAATTAATTTAAAAAATAAAAAATTAATATTTCGGATATTCATAGAAATTACAAATATTCGATCAATTAAGAACAGTGTTATGCCTAAACTAAAAAAAATTTTATTTTACTGACATTGTTATTAAATTTTATTCGGTACGAATTCAGAGTTCATATATTAAGATTGATAAAATAAAAAGTGTAAAGATTAATACTGATCGTTCAAAGGAATTGAGTAGGTTTGATTATTTAGAAGGTAGGAGAAAGATAGAAAGCAATCCTGGAAGAAAGCTTAGAAATGCAATTATGATATTAGGCAAGATTTCAGCGCGAGCAATATTATTTCCCATATATAATTATGGAGAAAAGTGTCTCGGATGTAACTTCCTCTCTGTTATGATGCAACCTGCTTCTCACATAATGTACGAGTCTCACGTGATTTCTCAGCTTTATGATTGCCAGAAATACAGTTGCTCATTGCTTTCCCATTGCTCTTTGCTCACAAATTGGACGATGTCTTAAGTCTTTTCGTTTACAGAATAATGATATTGAAAAATTTGACAGATTCTGTCCTGCTTCCATACACACTTGTAAGAATAATTCTATAATATAAATACTAAATATAAAATTTATGAATTTATAATTAATTAATATCGTTAGTATACTAAAGTGTAAATAATTTAATTATCGATGTAGAATTATGCCGATTATTAATTATTTTATATACTTCAGGATACTAAATATTACATAACTTTAAATTATATATTTTATATAATTCTATAATTATATTATAAGCTGAGAAGAATTCACAATGAATTATGAGCTTGTGTAAATGAAGCTTCTGAGAGAAAACGATAAGAATTATTTTATTCCGATAATATTTGACCTTAGAAAAATCAGAGAAAAATATAGGGTGGTTCATAAATCACTTTACCATTTCAAAAATGAACGAACCTTTCTCAAAATCTGAAACAAAATTTTAAAGCATAGATAATAGAAGGAAAGTTGTTAACATTTTTAAATAGTAACGCGAGTTATGAACCATCCTCTATATATTTCAATTTTAAACGTATACAATTTCTACACTGTTCTGGAGAATTGGACAACAAAATTACCATTAGAGAATTAACAAAGAACGAGAATGTATGTTTAATTTGAAATGGGCAAATATATAGCACACTTTACTTTTAAAATAATTGATTCACTACACGTCTACAATTTGATCCTTTTATGTATCTACACTCTAATTTTATAATTCAGCCGGTTTAAAGTTCTATTATTTTAATTATTTTAAAAACTATACAAATTATATTATAATATTATTTAAAACAGTTTTTAAGACCATCTACCATTCGAGAGTTACAGGATTTTATAATTCTAACCTTGTAAAGTTTCGTATTTCAATCATTTTCGTCGATTATTTTATCTGGTGATTTTATAATTCTATTACAGAATTCTATAGTTTTATCCTTGTAAAGTTTCCCCTTTTTAATAATTTTGTGATTACTTTATCTGGTGACTATAATTCCAGAATGCTTGCTATGCCACAGAATTTCAGAATTCTAATGTAGTAACGTGAATATTTTCCAATACACTTCCCCAGTGTCAATTATACTCTCATTTCTTGCTCAACAATTCCACACCTCGGTAACCTTACAAATCTCCGAACCCACAATTCTACACACTTTTAATCCCACATCCAAATTATTTCATATCTCTGCACTATACTTTTTCCTCCCACACGTTAAACATCTCAATTCCTCTAACATCTTGCCAATCCAATTTCTTTTAAACGCAGTACACATTCTTTCTCATCTTATTCATTGTTACCTTCAATTTGCAAGCAACACGTCCAAACTGATAATTCGATGTGAAAATTAATAAGGCAAATAGCACTTCTTTTGAATTTATAAGTTATAATTGAAATTTGAATTGAACTGGTATTAGCGCAGTTTTTGATACTTCTATGTGATTCCATAAAATAAGTTAATAATTGAAGAATTTCGATTTTGAGGTGTTACAATTATATCACATTACGATTCAATTTTAGTTTCTTTAATTTTTACAGGTTTGATATTTATAATTTCAGTTTCAATTCAAGCAATTCCTAATTTTCGATCTAAACTTATTGGTTTCCAGACTGAATCTGTGTAAATAATCCTTTTTCACAAGTTTTCAATGATTTGAATGAAATGACTCGAGCTACTTTTACTTCCCTTTGAATTAAATTGCACACCATTGTAATATAGATCGAGTCAAATTCAATGTTAATTTGAATTAATAGTTGACAAATTCGATAAACTTGATAGTTTGCAAGTTCAACAATTCCGTGATCTAATACTTTCGTAATTTCTCAATTCCATATTTTCCAATTTAAATGCAACGAAGGGAATTTCACAATCCACAACTTCATAATTCCACAATTCACATTTTCACGCAATTCCATAATTTTCTAATACAAAACACTTTTAATTTTGCAATATCCAATTTTAACTCATTCACTCGAATCTGACAATTCTACAATACACAATTCCAAAATTATATATCTCATCATAGTATAGTAGCTTTCAAATTTTATACTTCTACAATTGCACAATTCTCTGGTCCAAATCTCTTTCAGTTCTTCAATTCTTAACTTTAACCCAAATATTCCAATTTCACAATTCTACGCTTTACAATTCCAAAATTCTATATTCATCCCAATGTGGTAGTATCTAAATTTCATGCTTCCACAATTCCACAATTCTCTAATGCAAAACTCTTTCAATTCTCTAATTCTCAATTTTAACACAATTTAACAATTTACAATTCCGAAATTCTATGTTCCATTTCAATGTAATAGTCCTCAAATTTCGTGCTTTCACAATTCCATAATTCTCTAACCTAAATTTCTTCTAATTCTCAAAATTTCAACTTTAACCCAATCATTCGAATTTGACAATTCTAGAATTCACAAATCTAAAATTGTAAATCTTATCCCAATGTAGTAGTCTTTAAAGTTCGTGCTTCGATTTCACAATTCGTGCGACAATTCCACAACTCTCTAACCCAAATATCTTCCAGTTCTGAAATTCTCTACTTTAACCCAACGCTTTCAATTTGACAATTCTACAAATTTTTTTCAATCTCATCCTACCTAAATACTTCTTCAATTCCACACAATTGATAAATCCAACAATTCCCAATCCTAACCAAATCAATCCCCAAAACAATTCCCTGACCCAGACCCAAACGAAGAATTTTCAGGAAGGTAATCACAGCCTGCCCCATCCTTCCGGTCCCAGAGTGCATGGACCTCAGTGAAATGCCAAGGTCCTGCACGAACCTAACCGAAAGGAGGGAGTATCCTTTTTCCTGCCGCGCTTCCCAGGCTACGTGGGCTAGCCGATCACCTCCTGGCTCCCTCCAGGTCGTGGCCAAGTTGGTCCATGTGGGAGGGGGCGGATGATCACAGCTATAAATGCTACCAACCGCCGTTCTCCAGGAACACAAAACGTCGAGCTGGGTTGGGTAGAGTGGCTGGAGCGGAAACGAGCGAGTACTGGCCATCCAGCAGCGACTCGACAAAGGGGAAACATCACGGTTCTAGAGGATCGAGCTGAACAGATTCAAAGAGAAAGAAAGACAGAAAGGAATCATGAAGGGATTGGTGAGTCCTTTTTGCTCTCGTGGATTCGAGTGCAACTCGGATAGGTCGACGTGGCGAACAAAGGAAAGTGAAAGGTTAGGGTAGATCGGGTCACCGCAGAGGCCCACGCGAGACTGATCAATACGATTCGCGAGATATCGTGGACAAAGCTTGCAGTATGGAAATTCAGTAGGCAAATTAGAAATTTTTGGATTTTAAGTTTTGAAGAAACGCTGTATTCAGTGTTTAACTTACATATATTTTCGTTTTCTTCTTTTTGATAATTATATACCTATTAAGTGTATGAAACAGTAAGGCTAATTTCTATTTTAGTTTTTATAATTACAAATTTTTATTTTTTTATTTTACTTGCTTTTCTTAGGTAATAGTAAAGTTATGGTGTTTGCTGACAATCTTGATCTCTTTGTAATTTTTGATCTGATATATAACAGAACTAATAATCTTTCAAAATAATATGCTGGATTTGCATTTTAGATTTTTATGCGTGAAAATTAGTATTTTTCTTTTCTGTGATATAACTATAGATTTGAAATTTTCTATTTCGAGAATATGGTTACAATTGTCTAAAATATAGATTTTCTATCTATACTTACTAAATTTGCATTTCAATTTTCTGTTAGCATAAATTTTCTATTCTCGTTTTCATCTCACATGTGAATTTAGCAAAAATGAGATCAAACAATTTTAGTGCTTTTTGTTTAATAGTAAAACAATAGAAAGGGGATTTTGTTGAGACACTCTGTACATTAAACACGAAAAAATATCCAATTTCAATTTTGTCATAAAACAATGCTTCAAAACGCAACATCTAAATAAAAAAGAAAATACAAATTCTTCATCTCATTTAAATGAACAAAATCAAATTTTCTCATTGTTACCAAATTTTACAATTGATGAATCACAAAACTGCTAAACAGTTCCCATTGCATTTGAATAAACAAAATCAAATTTTCTTACTCTTATCTAATTTTACAATCTACTAAAGAAACAAAGTTCACAAAGCTACTAATCTTACAATCTACTTTTGCAAATTCCACAAAGCTACTATACAATCCCCATCACATTCGATTAAACAAAATCAAATTTTCTTACTCTTACCTAATTTTACAATCTACTAAAGAAACAAAGTTCACAAAGCTACTGATTTTACAATCTACTTTTGCAAATTTCACAAAGCTACTAAACAATTCCCATCGCATTCTAATAAACAAAATTAAATTGTTTCACTCTTACAAAATTTTACAATCGATCTTCTCAAAACTACTAAATAATTTTCATCATGTTCGAATAAACAAAATCAAATTTTCTGACTCTCTTGGAAAATTCGCAAAGGTAGTTTGCGAACGTGAATTTCAATTTGTTCTTTGATCGGAAAATTCGTAATATCAATTAGTTTCATTTCAGATCGTTTTGTTCGTCACGATTGCAAGCTGCAAGGCTGGTTTCCTCGGTTCACCCTCTTTCGCCGAGCCGCCGGTGCAATTTCAGCGTGCGCCGCAGAAACTTCCGTTAGCACCACCCGCCCCCGTTGGTCAAGATGGAAACGTAATCGACACACCGGAAGTGGCACAGGCGAAGGCCGCGCACTTTGCAGAATTTGCGAGAGCAGCGGCCAGAGCGGCTGAAGAAAGTAAAAATCAGCCCCAATCGCCTGAATACAACCAGCTACCAGCTCAGGCGTACAATTTCCCCTCTGTGCAACCAATGGCCGCCACTTACCTCAGACAACCTAATTATCAACCTCCTGCGCCGGTTTATCAGCCTGCTCCAGGTGAAATTTTTAATGAAATAACGTGACATATTTCTTTTTTTTTTTTTTAATTCACTTTCCAATAGATACAAATATGTGGTCGTTAGATTTATTACATCATTTCAGTTATTTTAAGCTGAAAATCGTGCAAAACTGCGATTTCCGTCATCTTTAACTGGTTATAGCTCATACTTAAGTCAACCTTAATTAATCAACATACTTAAGTTTGTAGAATAAAAAGAACTTTATTCTACATTTTCAACTCAGATTTTCACGTAGAATCAATCTCTGCTCGCTTGTATCACCAATTACGGGACCATATTATCTATAAAAGTTGACAAAAATTGCTAAAAACTAATGATAATAGTTTCTGCAATTTTGTTCGTGAAATTCAAGACCCGTCAAATTGACGAGTCTCATAAATCCAGTGTGAAATATTGTTCAGACGTTTCTGAATAACAATAATGAGTCATACAATCCGACTGACAGTTAAGCGTGTTTGACGCATATTATAAAATTGTAATTGAAAAATTATAAAATTGATCTCGTACTTTAACTATGATGCAAATGGGTTAATCTTGAAAAATATAACAGGAATATTACAAGTGTCTTAACGCATACATATCGAAAAAAAAGAAAAAAATACAGTTCCAGCGTCAACATATAATCAACCGAGTCCAGTCTCGTATCAACCGCAGTATACCGGAAATACGAATTTCGTTGGACAGCAAAGTTACGCGACATCAGTGAAACCAACCCCATTTGTGCCTGCGCCTCTCGCTGAGGATGGAACGGTAATCGATACACCGGAAGTAGCTGCTCTTAAGGCCGCCAGGTTGGCAGAGCTGGCCGAGGCCGAAGCGAGGGCGTACAAGTTCGCGCAAGAATACAAACCGGAAGTCCAAGGTCAAGGTACGTTCGCATGCGCGCATACCAGTTCTTGTTCGATCGAGATATGCAAAATGATCTTTCGCTTCAATTTTGAAATTTCGTCTATTTACTCTTTGCATTCGTTTCTCCTTCTATGAAAATTGCAGATAAATTTTCATTTCAGTAAAATTTTCACGAATTTCGAAAATTGTACACAATTCTTCTTGTGAAAGGTGAAATAATTTTTATGCATGTGTTTTATGCATTTATAGGAAATTTGAAGGTGTAAAGTTACACAGAATCTTCGTATTATGAAAAACATACATAAATATCCAAATTATGGTGGTTTAATACGATCCATAACTTCGTTTAAATTTCATTCATATTAAAGTAAAACCAATTAATAAAGTAAGTAAATTTACGACCTTGTATAATCATTCTTGGAAATTTTCAATTTTCGAAAATTTCGTTTCAAAAGTGTATCAGAGTTTTTCTGATTTTAAGTTTGAGGATTCTATTATTTATCGAGATTAAGTTTTCGACAATTGGTAAGTATAGAGGATATCTTCTTAGTTAGAATTAGACTGCAGTGTTTTATGCATTCACAGAAAATTTATATGTGTAAAATTGCATAGAATCCTTGTAATATGAAAAAATATAGAAAATAACCAGATTATAGTGCTTTTCATAATACCTGGTAGGGAAAATAATTTTCTATCGAAGTTCTCTCTTTTTTACTATGTTCTCGAAAATAAGAATTTGATTGAAAATCCGCAGTATAGTTATAAATATTAATCCTTTACAATCCACTGACACCGCTGCAGGGACATTCATAATATGAATCATAACTTCGTTCAAATCTCATTCATATTGAAATAAAATCAATTAATAAAGTAAATAAAAGCAAATAAATTTACGAATATGTATAATCTCTTTTCGGAAACTTTCAGCTTTAAAAAATTTCATTACAAACGTACGTAACAGTTTTTCTAATTCCAAGTTTAAGGATTCTATTATTTATCGAGATTATGTGTTCGAGAATTAGCAAAATGGAGATTTAAAACTGGAGGATGTCTTCTTGGTTATAAATAGACTGCGGAGTTTTATGCATTCATAGGAAATTTAAAGGTGCAAAATTGCAAGGTTTTCATAATATCTGGTAGGTGAGACAATTTTCTATCAAAGATGTACTTTTCTGCTATATTCTCGAAAATAAGAATCTGCATAAAAACTACGAATTTTTATGCAAATTCTTATTTTGGAGAATATATATAATTATAATTTTATGATTAATTAGTAGATAGATTCTTTAATATTTTTTTTCTCCTATTTGTTTGACATTTTCTTTCAATGGGCTAATTATCTCGACGGAATTGAATGGAGAAAGATCATGATTCATATTTTGGTATTCATCTGTTAAATTATGCATAGTAATTCGTCTGAGAAAGTCATAACATTTGCTCCGATATGCAGTGCTTGTGGGCCTTTTTTATCAGTTATGCAAGACAAGCAGTTTGCGCAATATCATTGGATAATAGCACGAGGTTTTAGGAACCGCGTCAAATATTAAACATTGTCACTTTCATATTACATAAATAATTTTTACATTACATAAATAATTAGGAAGCATAGGAGAAGAATTTCTTATCATCTGAAGCTTAACAATTTCACTTGGATTAAAGATATCGTTCACTTTCGATATTCAATTTGGCATTACACATGAAAAAATATAATACCAGGTGTTTGCAAAAGTTTTCATCGATCATCTTGATATTGAGTAGCGTTGTTTGTTTTAAATAACGTTGCTGATAATCTTGATATGAACCTATTAATATAAGATAGAAAAAAAATGATAGGAAGCGAAGGAAAATATTGTACCAATTCTGTGTTGAATGAATTTGGTTGAAAAAGAAAATGGAAACTTTTGCAAACACCTAATAATTCTTTTGATTTAAAAAATTTCGAGTAGAAATTAAAAATAATTTAATTTATCAATCACAATTAACAAATATATAATTCAAAACGATAAATATAGCAGAAACCTTGAATTATATTAAAGAATTTTGTATATAATAATAAATTATTACGTTTGAGCTAGTAAATGATCATTATCAATGAACAATTTGAATAAATTTCACTTCAACTGAATATTTTCATTTCTACTATACAGAGTATACTACAACAGTTCTCAAATTCAGTGTTTAATCATTTATTATTTAAATTATTGTTCTTGTCAGATATATTAATTCAGATTTACTTGATTAAATTAAAAAAATTTCTAAAATCTTTGAAATTGAAAAAGATATTGTATCAGTTCACAAATCGATCGTTTGTACAATCCTAGTCGAACGTTCTTTATTAATTTATTGCATGAATTAAGGAATTTGTGTAAGTAAAACTGTCTAAACTCTGGCCAACTATAAATACATACATCCGTAACAGCCTGATGCAACGTAAGAATCATGCTGTTGCTCAACGACATAATCGTTCGATTGTTTCTGTGAGAATAGCTTGCACGGCCGCTAATCGTTACGAATATAATCGTGACTCAGCTATTTCTCTTTGATTATTTAAAAAAAACGATGTTGTAGTTCACGGGAGGAGTTTCACTCTAGTTATTCATGCGCCATACTTTGCATAAATTGGCGATTTCGATGATGCAAGTAACATAAATATAATTTTCCCATTTAAATTGAAAAAAAGGACAAACAAAAATATGAATGACATTTTTGAAGAAAAACAGACATTTGTAGACTTTTCTTTTGAAAATTAACCAAGCTGAATTAAGTTGATCGATATTCTTTAATTATCTGTGTAATTGAAATTTTTTAAACTAAAATATGAGTTTAAAAAATTTTTTTATTTTCAAGTGATAAAAGTTCATTTATTCGTTCATTGAGATATTTAAGGATTTGCGTTTGAATTAACTAAAAAAAAATATTGGCAAACGTGTTTTAAAGACATTAGCTATTAGCCACTTATAAAAGATTTGTAATAATTAATAATCAACAGGATTAGAAAGTTGCTTTTATTATTAATTATTACAAATAGACTCATCTTACTTAAAAAAAAAAAAAGAAAAATATTCTGGCAATAATATTTAACAATTAAACTTCTTTTGGCGAATTTACAAGGATATTGCACGCCATTAACTCTGTTATTATAAATATAAAAAGGATACGTTTCTGTTTTACTAAAACTAGAATTAATTTGTTTTTTTCAAGATTTGACTTATACTACTTAAAAAAAAAAAAGAAAAAGAATGGCACATATATTGCATTTTCTTGGTTTTATATGAAGTGAGAGAATTTATTACATTTATTTGGTTCTTCTGTAAAATTCATTTGTTCTCTAATTTGCATTTAATTAGCTGAAAAGTCGTGATTAATGGAATAATATTCTTTATTAAGATATCTTTAAATGGATGTATAGTTTCTTGATAACAATAGAGTGATGTTGGCCAGGAACCGGTTCATTTTATCGCCACTTTATAAAAATTAATCGTTTCGACACCTTTATAGCTATCAGTTGGAGTATCAGATCGAAAACGATCGAATTACTCCTGTCTGAGGTATTATTGGAAGGCTATAAGCATCAAGGATTTAAACATTCTCTATGTGGTTCTTTCGTTATTCGATCAAAATACAGTATTTTAAGAAAAGAAATACTCTTAACAGAAAAAATATGTTCATAAATATTTTAGTAAGACAGAGATAAAGAAAAGACAAATGAATCCACGAAAACTGTAAATCTACCATTAAATTCGTCAAACTTAACTCTTCACTTTTGTTTGTTAAAATCAACCACTTAAATTTCTCTGGATAACTCTAATATACACGGTAGAAAAGAAAACAAATCCTTTCCAATATTGTTTTCTAAATTAAAGATTTCTAAATTGACGAAATTCTCTGAATTATTTTTCTTCCAAACTGAAAAAAGACAAGAGAAATGATAAACTAAAAGATTTCTAAATTTATAAAGTGTTCTGAATTATTTTTTTTTAAATTAAAGATTTAAAAAAGTGATAAACTGAAACATTTTTAAGTGTACAAAATTCTTTTTTTTAAATGGAAGATCGAAAGAATTTGATAAAATGAAAACTCTTTAAATTTACAAAATGCTCTGCATTCTTCTTTTTGAATTAAAGATCCATAAAATATGATGCAATTAACAAATTTCTAAATCTACGAAGTTTTCGAAATTCTATTTTAAATTACAAAAGTACAAACTATAAAATTCTTTTTCAAAATGAAAGATCTGAAAGATATGAAAAAGTAAAGGTTGTCTAAATTTATAAAATGCTCTACATTCTTCTTTTCAAATTAAAGATCTACAAAATATGATAAAACTAACAAATTTCTAAATCTACAAAGTTTTTGAAATTCTATTTTAAATTACGAAACTACAAAATATGACATTCTTTTTAAAAATGAAAGATTTGAAAGATATGATAAACTAAAAATCCTCCAAATCTAAATAAATATGATGAAACTAACCAATTTTTAAATCCTACAAAGTTTTCGAAATTCTATGTTATATTAAGAATCTAAAAAAATATGGAATCCTTTTCTACATATAATAAACTAAAGGATTATCCTGAATTTTTTTTCAAAATGAAAGATCTGAAAAAGTACGATAAATTAAAAGACCTCTACATCTATAAAATGTCCCTTATTCTTTTCTCAAATTGAAAATTTATAAAATATGATAAACTAAAGAGAAATATGTGAAGATCTACAATATTTCCAAAAATCCTTCTTTGAATTAATATTTTCGCGATAGGCGTTACCATCAAAATGAATACCGCATATAATTTCCAAAAATCTGAAGTATTATTTTTCGGTACGAAGCTTATAGTTATTCGTTTTTCAACATTTTAGAAAACTGAATATTACAAACGCATATTAAAAAAATATTTGTTTAGAAAATGAGTATGGTGAATTTAATTTGAAATGGCGTAGGACTACGTCTCCGATCGCAAAAGTGTTAATAATCTAAAAACATTTCTAAAATTCTTTGTTTAAATTAGAAATCCACCAAATATGACGAACTAAAAAATAATTACATTATTTATCAATTCTATTTCAGCTTATGGTAGTCCACCAGTTGCTCAAGCCCAATACAACCCTGGTCAATACAACGCACCGGCGACGCGTGTGTTTCCTGGAGCAGCTCCCTCATATCCTGCGGCTCAGCCTTCGTTTGCCAAGCCCACCTTCCAACCACAGAACTACCAATCGCAGCAATTAGTTGGAGCTTACTAAATTTCGGACAATTCACCACGCATCTGTACATAATTTAGGCCAATAAATTGTTTCCCCCCCTCTCATCCCTTTCTTTTTAATCTCGTTGTTCATTTATTTCGTTTCCTTCATTTTTCGAATTACAGCTTCTCATTTACTACTTCCTTTGCTGTTTTTAATTTATAAAAAAAGAAAAGAAACGCGGAATAAGTTTGTTAGAATGTAAGAGAAAAATCGCAAACTCGAGTGTTGAAATTTTTCAGTTTAGAATATTGAAAAATAATCTGCTTCGAAGTTTGATACTTTGCTACGAACTTTTCAAGACAAATAAATAATGAATCTCTTTCAATTTAGAGTTTTAAAAAGTAATCTTGGAAATAATAGCTTTCAAGCGGAAAAGTGAGCGTTGAATCCTTTGTAGTTTGTAATTTTGGAAAATACGCCGTTTCCATGCTTTTTAATAGTGGACAATTAAATATCGAAATCTCTGTATTAAATAGATTCGAATTTTAGAAAATAATCTGCTCTGAAGACAAAGAACTTTTAATTAGAAAAATAAACTGCAAAGTGACTTTTCCGTTTTCTGAGAAATCAAAATTTCGAATGGAAATAGGATATTCCTTTCAGCACCGAATTTTGATGTTCTTTTGCAACAATGTTAGAATGCGAATTATATGGCAAACGATTATTCAGGTCAACGTGCAATTCTTGATCGGTAAGCCACCGAATCGATGCACCGAATAAATTTACAAACGTGTATTATTTAGTCGTGAGAAACCGCAGGTTAACCTACATTCGATTTCACTGTGCATTGCGGTCAGCGTAATCTAAGAATTAGAATGATGCCCTTTCCTCGATTAAGTTGGCGGGAACATTTCTTCATGGCCAATCAGCATGGATTTTTGTCACTGATACATGCAGTAAAAAGTTAGCACAGATATGAGAGAAAAAAATAAAAAAGAATATAAAAAATGTATACTACAAAAGCTGTTTGTAGATAAATCAAGTTGTATCTCACCGATTAACACGAATAATGTTTGCTTCGAAATCATCAACAGTTTGTGAGTTATTGGACTAAACAACAGACTTAATATGGCCCCGCAAGAAAAAGTCTAATGGCGTCAAGTCGCAAGATCTTGATAATCACTTGACAGTCACATTTCTCGATATAATTCTATCGTTGAACTTCGATCTGAATAAAGTGATAAGTGCGGCAGAAATGTGGCATGTGGCACCATCTTGTTGAAACCACATTCCAGATAAATCAAATCCATCCAATTCACGCCAGAGGAAAGATGAAATCATCGAACAGTAACGCTCATCAGTAACAGTTGCATCTTCTTAATTTTCAAAAAAATGGGCCAATAACTCCATGAATAAAAAACCCACACCAAACACTAACTTTCGTTGAGTACAATGATTTTTCGACTACTAATCGAGAATTAATATTTCTCTCAATTCGGTAATTGTGTTTATTGACAAAGTCATCCATCCAAAAGTAGCTTCATCACTGAAGATGATTTTTGTGTTTCTCATTTTCACTCTACCAAACGCAATCTTGGTAGTTATTTACATGATATTGTATTTCATGTATAATGCCATCGAATGCACTTTGAAATAAAGTAACGAGTACTAGATTATCTTCCGTACTTTTTGTTTTATTTCAATTCAAAGTTCTATTGTTCTTGTTGGAAGAACCTATACTTGCAAACTAAAATATAATTTAAAACGATAAAAGTTACCGAATTCTTTAATGGCAACTTTGTTCTATGGAGACAGAGAAATGGTAAAAAGAGGTTCGATCGGTGTCTTGAGAAGCCACTAAAACCTCACGAAAAATGTACATTGTTGCTGATCAACCAACTAGTACAATCTTTTTTCTATTCTAATGGCGAAACGTTTTTGTGCCACCGCTTCTTTTTGCGTGAAATCGCGCGTGCAGAGACCGCAATCGCACGAGACAATCGTTACCGATAATGCTTGCTGGAAACCCTGAAATTTTTCTCAATTCAAACCAGGAATCCTCTAATGTACCTACATTTCTTTCTCTCTTTTTCTCTTTATGATTGTCACTTTGATTAAAATTGCGAAACTTGGAAACTTTTTATAGTTTCGTTTGTTACGAACAAATAGAAAAAAATGTCTCTTGTAAATATTATTAAAGCCTTACGATATAAAAAAAACTATTTTAGTCAAGAATTTGTTTGGTTCGCTTTGATTGAGTATCTTTTGGAAGATGATTTTTGTGGCGAAAATTGGGTCTGTCGTATTCACTGCACCAAACGCAATCCATGGTGATTGTTTATATTATATTGTATTTCTTGTACAATGCCATCAAATGTACTTTGAAATAAAGTAGTGAACACTAAATTATCTTTCGTATTTTTCATTTCATTTCAATTCAAAGTTCTATCGCTCTTATTGAAAAACCCTATATTTCGATTTTACTAAATTTAAGTAATTTTTAATAAACCTAAAGAAGGAAATACGTGACTTATGCCACTTTCATAATCAACAATAAAAACTCAACACATTCAAACCTTCTCAAACCTCTTCGAACCCCTTTCATTGGTATTTTCATCATCTTTGTTTGTCTTTATTGTTTGAATTTATTATTTGGTTAATATGAATTTACTGTAAATAAAGATGTTTCAGATTTTTATGATTCTGCATTCATCGTCATGTTGGTCACACAAATTTTTTAAAAAGGAACGCACGTGGTATGACGTGTAAAAGAATAATAGTATTTCTAACAGAAGATGTGAAAATAATCGTCTCATTTCAATCATTCACAGAAACTCAGAACCTAATCATGTTGCATGTTCCAAGCATCGCGTGTTAAAAGAACCAGTTTGCATAAAAGCTTGCGCAACTGTTTCTTAAAGTTATCGACCGAATTATATCATGTTGCATTGTAAACAGAGGATCTGAATCGATGTTAATTAACCAAACCAGGTCACTACGCTAATTTACTTGCTCGTGAAATATGTTATTACACGTACAAGCTAGTATAGGGTGGCTTAAAGTAAACATTCGAGTATACTTCGATACACTTTCAGAAACTTGTTTATATGAAGAGCAACAATTGAATCAATATATAACTATACCTGTTATCTTTTTAATATTTGTATACTTTTTATCTTTAATTTTTACTATTTTCTAAAGGAAATAAATACTACATACTTGAAAAAATAAATTAGAGCTAAGCCATTGTTGTGCCTCGATTTTTTCATAATTATTGTCTCTGTTGTTTCCTTGTTTCTGGCATATTTTATTTCGAGAAAAAAATAAACATTGAACTAGAAAGGAGAATTTTAAAAAAGAAGATACACTGGAACTAAAATGAAATTGTAATGAATATTTGTCTTTATTTTCTAATGTTCAAAAAAACAAAAGAAGAAGTAAAGAATAGGAAGAAACAAATGAAAAGTTCTAAATTACTCCTGCAAATGTTTGAAACGTTCTCATTCTAAATACCAATTTATGAAAGTAGAATTAACTGTTACAGTTACTGAAAAAATGAATATAAAGTTCAAGCTAACCATCCTTCAAATATTTAAATATTCTTCTTTTATTAATACTAATCCATGAGAGTGAAATTAATTGTTGTAGTCACTGAGACAAATAAATATCAAAATTCAAGCTACCCTTCTTCCGAGTATTTCAATACTTTTCATGTTTAACCACTTGCGCTGGAAAGACGTGCTACACACGTCGAGATGCTTTTGTTTCAAAGTCGCCAACGATGTGCTGTACACGTTCATAGGCAGTTGTAATTGATCTTTAATCGATCCAAATTGTTTATCGAAGTACAGTTATTTAGTGAATATTGCACTTTCTAATCTTTATGTTTTATTCTGTAGCAAAATAGTAATGGCAAAAGGTTTTGACACGCGCATCTGTGAATTAATTGATAGCGCAAGTGGTTAATACTAATCTGTGAGAGTAAAATTAATCGTTGTAGACACTGGAAAAAGGAATACAAAAATTCAAGCTAACCCTACTCCAAATGTTTCAATAATTTTCATTTATTAATATTAATTTATGAACATAAAATTGATATTATGCGTTCATATGTGTAAAGGAGAATCAATGAATTTTGTAGCGGTATCGATGACCAATTGGTTAGCTTGTATCTGGGCCATTGTTTATAAGGGAATGGTAGCTCATCGTAAAAACAGGACTGCCTTGAAGGGATCACTGGATCACCAGAAGGATCTATGATCCCGTCTAGTCGTCCGTGAATCGGGCATGTTTCGAAACCACAAAAAAGTTCTCTGCCTAAGTCGCATTTGTGGCAAGGGGGTTGTGATTGCAACGTAGGAACATAAACTGACCTCGAAAAGTCGAGACGAAACATCAGGGACGTTTGAGGACGACTGTTAAGTAGATCACCATTTTTCATTGACAATTAACGAATACTGAAACTTTTAAAGGCACGTTTTAAAGCACTTCTTCTTTCGCTGTACGAAGAATAATGTACGATAAGTTTTTCAATTTTTATTTCAACAAGTTCGTCAGTTTTTATGTCAGCATATTTTGTATTAATTATCAGATCACTCCTTTTAACAAATTTTGATAAATAATGCAAACAAAATTTTACTATTTTCACTATTTTAATCCATGATATATTTTTCTTCACTTTTAACAACTTGCTGCAATCTTATTGGTAATTTTTTAATTCCATTTGTGTAATATGACAGTGGACTGATCTCGTACTTACTCTAATGAGAAAGTATAAATATAATAATAATTGTTTTATGAGACTTTAATATTTATATTAAAATAATATTCTCGTATTTAATAATTCGAAAATCCAAATTTATTCTTCGAGTAGATTTCTTTTTGGAAAACAATATTTTATTCGTTTTGTATTCGTTACATGGAATTTGAGTGGGAATTTAATAGAACTACTAACTAAGTTAATATTAAGCACATTATTTTCGATTTGAGAATCGGAAACTTAAAGGTACTTTAATATATTGAATTCGATTAATTCATATCAAATTTGTAATATATTAAATTCGATTAATTCATATCAAATATAATCGTTTTATGAGAATTTCATATTTACATTAAAATAATATTTTCACATTTAACAATTCGAAAATACAAATTTATTCTCCAATTGATCTTATTTTTGAAAAACAATGTTTTGTTCGTTTTGTATTCGTCTATTCATATGGAATTTTATTGGAAACTTAATGGAACTAATAAGTTAATATTAAGTAGGTTATATTTAACTTGAGCACCGGAAATTTAAAAACACTTTAATATATTAGATTTGATTAATTCGTATCAAATTTGAAACTTTCAAACATTTATATAGAATTAAATAAATTTTCAATATTGTCGTGAATATGGAAATTATTCAACATTCAACATCTAAGTGAAAACTTAAGATACTTTAATATATTGAATTCGATTAATTCGTATCAAATTTGAAACTTTAAAACATCCACATAAAATTCAATAAATTTTCAACATTCTCATGAAACTGGAAATATTTCAACATTGAACATCTAAGTGAAAACAATTCAATATTTACGTAAGATTCGACAATTTTAAAAATACACATAAAATTGCATGCTTCTAAAAATTTTCACTAAATACAGTAATCTTAGATAAAATCATATATACATTGTCACTTTAATCGATTTCTTAATTGATCGATCTTATACGCAATCAGAGTAACGAAAAGTGAAATACTACTTCTTCGACAGCCACTTTACCATTCGCCTACAATACTTTCTCACACGTTCTAGCAAAAAGCATCGTTATGTCATCGTACAATTCATGTTCGCTTCATTAGCGATAAAATAATTAACGTATCGTTTTCCATGTCAGGTGTGATCATCGTAACGTGGTTTCGCTGGTCAACGCCGCGACGCTATAAAAGCTAGATCGACCGATCGAACCAGCCACACTCGCAACCGAGACGTTCGTTTCGTGGCTGGTGGTGTCCCAACAACATGAGCTTACTTGTAAGTGTGATTATATCAGGGTGAAAATCGTTTCATTGTCATCGATCACCAGCGAGAATCGTTGAACGTTGAACGTTGATCTCTATAAAATTCTTTTGTTTTGTTTGAATTAATTGTTGCAGGTAAATTACGTACACGTGAGAAATAAAAATTAAAAATGTAATATTTTATCACTTTTAAATTGTTCGAAGTCTTTTTTCGGACGTTTTGCAACGAGCTTTTTAATTTGATTTTAAATGATTTTTTTTTTTTATAGAATCAAAGGAAACATATTTTCAACTGCAACGAAGTATAGCAGCAATTTTATTTTAATAATTATCAGACTTGCAACTTGATAATTCACTTTCTAATTGGATTTCTTTAAAGAAATTATGTGTTGTTCGAAATCTTCTGATTAGACTCATCGAGTGAAAATTCACTTTTCGATTAAATTGATCTTTTCATTCGATTCCGTGTTCGAACCATTATTCTTCGTTAACTTCTAAGAGGTAACAGCGCGTTTACAGAACGAAATAGTTGCAATTAAAATCAAGTTAATATATCCAAATTACATACAATATTAAGAATTCAATTTATTGCTAATAAATTTTATTTATATTTATTCTAGAATACTTTTCATAATTAAAAGTTATCATATACATTTACTAATTTCCACAGAATATTTTTAATGTTACCGAATATATTAGTTTCCATGTTACTATAGAATTAATACAAAAATAAAATCATTGCTCCAAATTCACTTTCTTGTATAACTAAACAAAAAAATAAATAAATAAAAAAAATTAAAGGATAAACAATCCACATACGCATGTTAGACTTAACCCAAAAAGCGAGAGAAACAAATGAAATTTAAACAAATACTTTCCAAAACAATTGTGTTTAATATTAACATCGAATAAATCTCAGAATTCATTTTCCTGTGCGTCTAACGAGAAATCGGCCAACGTTCCCAACTTTGCCTGAACTCAACAAATAAAATTGCAATTCATTTACATTCAATTATCCAACATCTCTTTATTATCCAAAGAATGATCTAGCCAAAGAATGAATTAAACTCAATAAACTAATATAGAATTGTTTAATTTATATAATAAACTAACATACAAGCAATAAATAAACTAAGCTCAAGAATTTCCTTTATACTTGTAGATTTACTTCGTAATTCTTCGTTGCACCTTTCCAGATAGTCCTGGCCGCGTTAGTGGCACCGACTATCGCCGAATCCTACGAGGACAGAGATCACTATAAGTACAGAGGTCCTCCAGCTCCTTTGTCGAGCGATGGGATAGTCATGGATACACCGGAAGTGGCTCGTGCGAGGGCTGCTCATTTAGCTTTACACGCTGAGACAATGGCCAGATTGAGGAAGGCTCAAAACGATTACGAGATGTACGAGAACAATGAGATGTCGTATATGCCGCAAGTGATGGACCCCATGGAAACTGTGATGCAGAAACGACAAAGACAAAGGGCGTACATGCCATTGGAGCGTGATGGACGCGTTATGGACATCCCTGAGGTAAATAAAAACTTCGTCAGATTTTATATTTCCTTCCACGAATTTAAAAAATTTCTTTTCAACTTACATTCGCCGTGAAAGTTCATCTAAGCATTAAGGGTAAATTGTTTTTTATTGGTATTAATATTCATAACAACCTATTGCAGCTGTTTTCGTTCTCTTAATTCAATAGAAAATACATAAATGCAGTATTGTCAATTATTCTACTCTTACATTTTCAAAAAGTAGCACGTTGTCGATAGATGACGTGAGTTGGCGGTTTTCATTTGCCAAATATTGAAAATGGGAGACACGAATCGATATTTTTCTATTTTCAAGCGCAAAAGATGCGATATATTTTGCTTAGTACCTCTCTACAAGGAGCAGTGCTTTAGTAACTACAATGCTAAAAAACATTATTAGCATCATCGATAATTGTACAAACCAATTTTTAATAAATGGTTTCGTTTAATAAAAGATTCACATTGCTTTGAATAGGTGCATTTATATTTCACATATGCAGTCTGACACAGAAATGTTTGAGCACATTTTAAAACAGAATAACTTTTCAAAAATTAGACCAAATTATTTGAGTCTCTTTGAGAAGTTAAAAGGATTTATTTACTAGATGACGTGTACAAAAATGTAAAAACTACGTTTTGTAGATTTATGGCAGTTGTATATGCATATTGAAAATTTTATCAGAATCGGAGAATTATAGAATTAAATATTAATTTAATTCTATAATTCTATAATTATTACATCATTTCAGCCAGTTTTTGTGAAAAACTGCGTTTTTCGCCATCTTTAACCATTTGTAGCTCATAGTAACGTCAATCAATTTCGATAAAATTTTTACATTATGTACACATGTTTATGCAAACGTTCTTTTTACATTTAATACATTCGAGATCAGTAACGTCATTACAAATTTTTTAGCTGAATACCGATAACTTAGTCCTACGTCATTCGAAATTTTTAGAAAAATATTGATCACTTAATCCCATGTCATTTCAAACTCTGCAGCTGAGTATTGACAACATAATTCTATCCATATATTTTTTCACATTCTCAGTGATTTTTATGAATTTTACAATGACTAGGGCTTTATTACTTGTTGCTGCATATCTTTTTAAATTATTATTGGTGTTACTACTAACCATAAGGCTTATGTATCACACCGGATGGCAACCAAAGAATACACCTATCAATTTGTAAAAATGTTATTGTCCTACGTTTCATTACATTTGTTTGTAAAAAAATATATTTAACGAATTTAAGCAAGTCTATTATTTTTAATATTATCTATAATTTTTCATCGTTTCTTTCAGCATATATGTGTAATATTTAATTTTTCTCAAATTTTAAGTAACATATGGTAATCGTATCAGGAAGCCATATTTTTTTATATTTATATACAATAATTATATACAATATTTTATACAATATTTATATTTCATATTTTATTATATACAATATTTATATTTATATACATATTAAATAGCAGACCCTTGTTGTATTCAACTATAGATTTTTGGAAATTATATGCGGTGTTCAGCTAAATCTCTCCCTCGAAAAATACCGGGTGCGAATATGTTAATATAAATATCCATCATAGATCCGTTTGATTACATATATTTGAAAGATTCGGTGCAGTAGAGATATCTCCGTCGCATTATGATTTTTATTTAGTATCTACTTTTCCACTACTTTCACATTTGTTACTGGAACACTAATTTAAGGAATGAAGCAGATTTGTTACGATTAACTATGAAATTAGCTGAGTTGTCAATTTTACGAGTACAAGGAGAAATTAATATACAACATACAGAATTTCGAAATTAGTGGGCTGAGGAGGAAATGAATTTGGATATATAGGGTATCAAACAATTGGTGGTACAAGCGAGCAGTAGTTGATTCTGCGTGAAAAACTGAGTCGAAAACGTGGGAAGAAATTTTGATTTTGAAACTACGTGTTTGAAAAAAAAAATCACATTTGAACATTCGTTTAATTCGTAAATCGCTGCAAGTGATGTCCACGATTTCCCATACACAACTGTGCTCTCCTTATTAAATCCTTCCGAACGTTTTTCAACATATCATTACGGAATGTGAAATAACCAAATGTTTTAATAATTTTTTGTCGTAATTGTACGTTACACTGTCACTATATGAGATACATTTAACGTGACAAATGAAAATCTAGCGGTGACAAGTTTGGGTTCTTGACGGTCAATTATTCCGCCATTGCAGTCAATCCAGCATTGATAATTTTCATTCAAAAAGTGTCTTACTTCAGCTGAAACTTGATCAAATACAGGCGTACCTGACATATTTTCAAACTGATTTTTCTCAAAAACAAAACTTCAAATGAAAAAATTTTATTCCACATTTTCAACTCAGTTTTTCACGTAGAATCAGCTTCTGCTCACTTGTATCACTAATTATAGGGTCACATATTACTAATAAAAGTCGACAAAAATTGCTAAAAAGTAATGGTAACAGTTTCTGCAATTTTCCTTGTAAAATTCAAAATCCATGAAATTGACGGGTCTCGTAAATATAGCGTTAATAATATTCTTCCTAATTTTCAGATGACGGAAGCGAAAAGCCCTCGCTTGGCGACGCACACGCGCGCAGCTTCCAAGGCGTCTGAATTCTACGAATTCGACGTATTCGACGGGCGGAAAAATTGGGTCTACCTAGCTCCTGTCCGTGTTACGTACAAACACGCGCCATCGATGGGTTATCGGGGACCTCTCGCGCCATTAGGACCAGATGGACGCGTGGTAGACACGCCGGAAGTGATGAGGGCGCGCGAGGCACATATGAAGGCACACGCACGCGCTTTAGCGCGCTCCACACCGAACGACCTTTACTACTGAAAGAGAAACATGTTTCTTCTCTCTCTTTCTTTTTTATACCAATTCGATGATATTTGGGTAAACGGTATGTGCGATGTGAAATAATTAATTTAATTACCATAACTGTAGGAAGTATCGTGAAAATAGTATTATATTTAAAGGAGAATCAATTTTGTGATAGAATTGCAACGATCAATGCAATGTTTCCCGATTCGAAGGGGGTTTTTTTTTTTGCTATTTTTGAAAGTTCTCGGCATAAGGTTGATTTACGAGAGAATAAATGTCTCTCTTCGATGGTAAAAGGAAGAAAATTTTACGTTACGTGTGACAGTGAAAGATTCGACTTTCTATCGTTTCCTCTTCACGACATTTTAATCTTTCTCCGTGTTCCATTGTTACTTTCCTGGTTATACATATACCTCTGTGTAGATATTACTGTACTTCCGACGATTAGCTCGTTGAAAGTCCATTTCTTTTTTTATCCTTCATTTGCACGTTGGAAGTAATTGTTAATTTATTTAGTCCCGAGGCAAATGTAATTTTACAATTATCTTAGAATGTAAATGTAATCATTAAGGTAACACAATCGTTTGAACTGCGCGTCTACCTGAACTTCATCGAATTCGCGTCATGCATTTTATCAATTCTCCCCTGTCAGATCCTGTTCGACTTTCTTTCGAAATGTTCTTCGCATCCGTACGAACGAAAATCGTGCAATGTCATTTTTACAGCAATCACGATGGGCAGAGTTTATTGTTGTACCTGATATTTTTTTTTTTTTTACGTGCCAGTTCCGGAACGCGATTTTCGTTTGTTCAACAACACGATAAAACTCGAACGACGATACTTTTATGTGTGGTTTTTTTTTCTTGTAAATAACGTTATCGTTCCAATTATTTTATTACATAAATAATCATTTCGATTGTTTCACGTTGCCAATGCTGCAATTTGAATTTTATTGCCATATACAATTGTTTGTAATTGAGGATAGCCGATGTAGACTTTATGATATTATGTATGATAGTCGTAGGTAATAAGACGTTCTGCGAAACGACGAATCGTATGTTAATTAGAGAAACCGTCATCCCTGCCACCGAAGTGTATTCTGTATTTTTTATTGTCTCTGTGGTGAAATAAAATATGAATGTGGTTCTGGTGTTGTTTATCCTTCACCTATATGTCCCCTTTCTCGTTCTCGATTATTGAAATAATGATTTCACTGTGAATTCTTCGAGATTTACTTGTCAAATAAATTTTGTATATACATATATACAGTGACTCGGATTATTATTCGTACAATCTTTAAAATAGAATAATAATTTTGAAATTGGAGGAAAGGACGTGAGCTTTTTTAAGAAGTTAAAAAAATTAGTTCACTAAATGATCTATAAACAAATTTTCGAAATAATTATAATTGGTCGGAATTGTGGGGAAAATAATAAAAGTTGCTTTTTACAATTTTTTTTTCTTTTATTTGAACCTGTAATGAAAATTTAAAGAATATGTTTTGTAGATTTATATCAATTATATTTATGCTGAAAATTTCATCGAAATCGATTAATGTTGTTATGAGTTACAAATGATTAAAGATGATGTAAATCGAAGTTTTTCACTAGTTTCGGCCTAATACTACAATAAATTTGAAGATTCTTACATCTTTCAATGTCTGTCGTTTGCTTCTGCATCAACCGATTTTGATTAAAATTTTTAGATTGCATATAACTAACATAAATCTATAAAACATATTTTATTAAATTTTCATTATAGACTCAGACAGAAAAGGTACAAAAACAGATCGTTATTGTTTTCTTAATCCCGACGAATTGAAATTTTTTCAAAATTTTTTGAACATATCATCTAGTAAACTAATCACTTTAATTGTTCAAAAAAGCACACATCGTTTGGTCAAATCTTAAAAAAGTTATTCTGTTTTAAGTGATGTACAGTAATATTAACAAGAGTCACTGCACATTTATACATTTATAAATATCAAGATTACAATAAGTAAATGATTAAAAGTGTTCTCAAATTGATTCTTTCCATTAGTTTTTTCACTAATTTACTCGTTAATTTATTTACTCATTTGCTCATTTAGCTTTCTTCTATTCATCTAACACTGGAACACTGATTTATACATTTACACGTTTATTTGCTTCTACTTAATCACATTTTGCTACTCATTTACTCATTCATTTATCCATTCGCATATTAACCCATTAATTTCTCATATATTTTTCTACTTATGTACTTGTTGATTATATGATTATCAGCTCGCTTATTTATTCATCATTGGCTCATCTACTCATCTGCTTACCTAATTACCTATCTGTCTATTTGTCTACTCATTTATTCATCTGTTTATTTATTTACTTATTCACTCACATGTCTGTTCGTCTACTCATCTGTTATCGACTCAGTTCTTTGTTTACCGTTTACTTGTCTACTCGTTTGTTCGTGTGCTCATTTACGCATCTATTCATCTACTGATCTACATATGTACTTACCTATTCATCTACTCATCTAAATACTTACCTATTCATCTACTCATCTGCATACGTACTTATTCACTTACTCGTCTATTCGTCTACTCATCTATTATCAACTCACCAATTTATTTACTGTTTGCTCGTCTATTTATTTGTTTATCTATTCACTTACTCATTTATGCATCTACTCATCTACCGAGTGACTCGTCTATTCGTCTATTTACTGATTTATCTATTCATCTACTGATAAATTTACCTATTCATCAACATATTTAATTATCTACATATTTACTCATTTATGTAACTATTTATTCAAGGGTTCTTTCGTCCACTCTTCCATTTAAGCATTTATTCGTTCAAATATTTTACTTGTTTAAACAAGAAATTTCGATTACTTTATACACGAAAAACGAACACCTTTCCCTCGATTAATTCACATAGAGTAAACCGTGCAATCGACACTTCTGTAATTTCGTGGTTACGTCTTAAAGTCACGTGGGCATACCATGCACTTATTCTGTCATCCCACACTGTGCCAGATTACTCACGCTCGGAACTAGGTAAATGAGCGAATAACGACGATGGGCGTTGTCCAATGAGAAATCGAAAGGAAGAGCACTCCCAGGTTGATCTGTGATTTGCGTAATACGAAATTCCAGCCGATAAGAACGCCGCAAACACGGGTGGAGTCCATTGTTCGAATTTCTTTCAACGTGTAATATCGTAGAAAAGATTTTGTTAAAGTTCAAGTTATATCTGTAGCATTTCATTGATAATTAACATCGAATAGTAACTTTCACGTGAAAATTTCTAACAAAAATAAAATAGGGGATTTTATTGAAAAATAAAAATATACACTTTACGAAGATATTAAAAAAAGAAAAATTTTCTCATCTCTTTCTCTACAAAATTGAATAGCAAAATTGGACAAATTTATATACTTATAATATTATTTCTTTTTTCTTTTTGGCAAGTTTATTAGTTTTTTAAATGTAATATAAATAGCATATTGATGTCTAACAATGAATCCCCAAATATCTGCTACCTGTAGCACATTTATAAACTTGTCTCACTAATAACCGTTCTATTTTATACTTTCTTCCTAACCCCAACCTTTTTCGTATCGCCTAATCTCAAGCGATAAATCACCATTTAACAATATAAGTTAATTTATTCCAACCTTCACATTTCCTCAAACCAATGTTGATTACTCTGCCGGTTTGTGATCCATTCGAACATCTGAAAACCAGTGCGAATTAATCGTCGTTTGGCGAACATAATTCTTCGTGCAGAATTCGAAATTTGTTAATACCTTGCCAAATTCATTTGAAACATTTATTCATCTGTTATTCAAATATTTCAATTTGTCTAAACGTTTTCTATTAAATTTTCAAAGGAAGAGGAATGTGAATCATTTCTAATATTTTCATAAAATATTTTTGTTTTAAATAATACATAGTATTGTGAAAAATAAACTGATCGAGACAATCATTTGCGTATGGCGTTGGGAACAAAAGTTTCTAGAAGATTGCCAAAAATTGATTCTATGCCGAAACGGGTGCAAAAACTCATTGATGTCAAAGGACGATATATAGAGTCTTCCAACAAGAGCGATAGAATTTCGAATTGAAATGAAACGAAGAATACGAAAGATAATTTAGTGTTCATCACTTTATTTTAAAGTACATTCAATGGCATTATACAAAAAGTACAATATTATATAAATGACCACCACGATTAGGTTTGGTGGAATGAATACACAAACCTAATTTTCGATAATTCTAGCATATAAATCAGGTCGTATCTCACTGATAACACAAATAACGTTTACTTTGAGATTGTCAACAGTTTGTGGTTTGTTGGGATATATAAGAGACTTAACATGGCCCCACAAGAAAATGTCTAATGGCATCAGGAAAAAAAAGTTCTTGGGTTTGTTGCGAATGCACAACACGCGTTCATGTTTGTATTAATTTGTATGAAATACAAACGCTTTACGCATTCGCAACCCTTACGTTACATTCTCAAATCAATTCTCTCTCTCTATCTCTCGTACTCTCTTTCTCGCCCGCTCTCTCTCTCTGTCTCTCCTTTCTCTCTAGCGCTCTGTCTCTCGCGCTCTGTCTCTCTTGCACGCTTTCCCTCTCGCGTTTGCTCTCTCTCCTTCTCTCCCTCTCTCTCCCTCTCTCTCTCTCTCTCTCTCGCTCTGTCTCCCGCTTTCTTTCTCTGCCTCTCTCTCGCTCTGTCTCTAGCTCTCTCTCTCTCTCTCTCTCTCCCTCTCTCCCTCTGTCTCTCGCTTTCTCTCTCTGTCTCTCTCTCACGCTCTGTGTCTTTTTCTCTCCTTCTCTCCGTCTTTATTTAAATAGTAACAATTTACAAAGATAATAGTGACCGTTATCGTTGCTGGAATGAAATTCTCGCTTCGCCATAACAATTCCCCTTTGCTTAAACGGTCAATTACGCGCGATCGTTCCTGATAAGATCGGAGCAAACGATCCACGAGCGGTGTCTGCTACCGGTACACTAGAGCCTTGCACTTATCCAAGAGACAACATCTAACCAGTTCTATCCGTGACTTGGTTAACGTGTATGATAGACCCTGGGTACCAGCAAGGACGTGGTTGTCCAAGCTTAACGTGGAATGCGGCGGTTTAAAGGGCCAGAAAAATGTTCGGTTTTAGTAGTTCAATTGGTAGCTTAGTGTGTCTGTTAATAAGATTTATATATTCGTGAGCATGTTTGAACTACACCTGTACTCTCTGAGAAGATTAACGAGCTGTCGATCGTAGAGTTTAATGGAAGAATTTATTAGGCTTGTTCGATTCTAAGCCTTTTATGGCGGAGGTTTTCATTTCGAAGAGATCAGAAGTAGAAAAGAAATATAATAAGAAAACATGAATACGCATATTGTAAAAAATGTTCTTATTTTTGAATTTATAGAAAAAGAAACGTTATTCTGATTAATTATAAAATTGTAATTTAATGTAAGCTTAGTTTTCTTTTGTGAAAGAATTTATGAAAGAAGTTTGTTGATATACAGATTCTCTTTTTTTATAGTACTTAAGGACAAAGGTTTCTTAAATAATTCTTTGAAATATTCATTCTTAATTATCTTCTAATTTAGTATAGTTTTATTGTTTCTTTGAACTTTACTATATAATTATTTTACATAATTTTATTTAATATAATTAATATATAATTTTATACATTATATATATTACAACTTAAATTTTATAATATATAACATTATAATAAAGTTATATCCTCAACAATATTATTACATAACGTAAAAAAATATTATTATACAATTTTCTTAAAATTTAGTATATATTTATATATTTTTTAAGTATTCTTTTGTGTATTAGTAAAGGGAAACGTTTTTCCAACAAAATTCTTCGAAAGCCTGACAATATATTTAAGGGTAAAATATTTTGTATTAAAATTTACATCAATTTAAATTTCTAATTTATACATTCATAACTTTTATTATGCCTTCATAACCACAATCAGTCAAATCAAATTTAATCACAAGAAAATACCAAGATATGATATAATATATTATATTAAAATAATATATTATTACACAATAATTATATAAGTAATAATTAGAAAATAATTATTTTATTCGATTTAACACGAAGATCGCACAATTCTCTATGAAACAGGATAAATGTAAAAATTAGGAAGACAAGTTTCATAGAAATTTCTACATAAAATATATAAAATTGTATGTAATTGTGAGAAATAAATTAAATAAACGAAACTTATAATGAAAATTTAAATAATAAATTGTAAAGATCTTAATTTCCACGAAGAAAGAATAAATAAAATGTATGTGAGAAATAATAAGCACTTGATAAATTCAACCGCAAACAATTGTATAAACAAAAAGCTTCAAATTTGCATTTCCAAAGATGGTAAGTCACCGGTATCCTGGTTGCAGTCTACGCACACTAGATCCCGTAAAGTCCTGAATAAACTAATCGATGCCATTTTCACGCCCATGAACACGTGTTGGATTTCAACGTGCAATCAGTTTTGTACATACTCACTGAAACTCTAACTCGTTTTCACTGCCTTGTTTTCCGAGGCGAGCACGAATCGAACTGATCCGTGTCACGGGCATGTTTGCCGACCACACATGCCCGTTGCCTGATTAGATAGACGATTAAACCAGTGGCGCGCAATTCTTCTTAGCGATCCATTAACCCTTTAATTCTGTTCCACGATTTGGCGAATCTGACTATGTGTATTATTTGCACAATAAATTACCATTGTGTTCACTGAACATTTTTCGCTTAAGAGGAACAAAAAAATTTGTAGCTTTGTGTAATTTGTATATGGCTATAGTATTTTTGAGTAATATTTTAATTAGTATTTTCGTTCTAGTGAGAACGTAACAATTATAGTAAAGTATTGTAGTATACACTGTTGTATTTATATTTTTCATTTTATTTTATTATATATACTTTATCTTATTACATGCATAACAAATTGCCAATTTCTTCACTAAACATACAAAGAAGAATTTTATAATTTTGCGCAATTTGCATGTGATTATAGTGTTTTTAATTAATATTTTAATTTTAATTAGAATATAGTAATTATAGTATAGTATTTTATATAGTGTATATTGTCGTAGTTATATTTTTATTTTGTTTTATTATTTTAATATATAATAATATTGTACTATTAATTATAATATAATACAATACAGTGTGTTAATTCATATTTTTATTTTATTTTATATACTTTATCTTACTTTGTTTCATTTAATTAGATGCACAGTAAATTATGATTACGTTCATTGAACATTTCTTTTTTTTTTTTTTTAAAGAAACAAGAAGTTTATAGTTTTGTGTAATTTGTATGTAGCTATAGTGGTCTTTAATTAATGTTTCAATTAAAATACAGTAATTATAGTAGAGTATTATAGTATATATGTTTATATTTTTTTATTTTGTTTTATCATTTTGGTGTAGTATTGCATTACTGTACAATGCAATATAAAATATTATAGTATGCAGCATACTGACATTTATATTGTTTATTTTATTTTATGTACTACATCTTATTTCGTTTCATTTTATTTTTACTTGTCAAACTAATCAAGACGCCAGTATTAAATGAAATTGTAAATGTTGGATAATATTGGGAATATCATTTTTTCGTATTATTCACAGTTTACTCTCGGTACTCAATAAATGCACAAAATTTGCGTTGAATTCTAACCAAAAGTCTTTTTTTCCGAAAATGTTAACGTTAATGTTCAATTTTATTTAAGATTATTTTCAAAAATTTTCAGAAAAAAATTCGACGCAAATTTTCCAATGAAGGAAGAAAGTAGCCAGAAATCGAAATTATTCCAGGGGAATGTTTAATTGCATCCATTATGTACACGCATGATAATTTACAAATGTACATATCAGTATAATTAAAATAAAACACATGGTAACATTGAATATTTGCCTATGAATTATTCACGTATACAGAGGTTAATTCCCACATAAACATAGACTTTCCTTGACTAAACGAACGCGAAAGCGATGAAGAGATCACCTTGAACAGGAATGTGACAAGAAGATATTTTTCACTGGATAATATCTGTAACGGTACAGATCACCGTTATCTCATTTCCATTCAGCGACAAACATCCGTCTTTATTTCACTTTCAATGCATATCGCGACACACCATTTTGCTAATTTTTCATCTATCGGAATTCTTCCTTTCCATTTCAACATTGTAATATTACTAAAATGAACTTCAATTTATTCCAGAAATTCTACAAAACCAAATCAAGAAAACTTTTCTGAAATTTAACAAATCGCATTCTTTAACACTGTAGAATAAGTGCAACATTTCTATATCGACAATGGCGTATTCACCAAAGGCAGAGTGGAAAAAAAGAAGACAATTTTCAGGGTAGATAGAAGAGAAGAGAAGCTAGGAACTAACCTGAAATTCGCAAACGAGTATTTTTTCTAACGAAAGATGGACCAGAGAAGAGAGTGAGGACTGAACGAGAGGTAGATGGAATTGAAGATCACAGAGAATAGAAGAGTAAGCTTAAAGATACAAAGGTGTTATAGCAGAAGAGTTTTCTGAGATAAAAGTTCGTAATGGAGGTAGATGAAATTCGACGATGCAAGAGGATATTATTATTCGTAGAAATATCCTCTTAAATCATCGATCACAGTGGACGAATTATCTTCTGTCAGCTTTGTCATTTGTTTTTTGTTCTTCCCGAAGACGATCAACGCCTGTTTAATAGTGATTCCAATTGTTTCCCTGATTCCAAGAAGGATTGTAGCCACCTGAGGGATTCCATGAGGGATTCGGAGGTGCTGGACCAGCTGGACCAGCTGGAGCTCGTTGAGCTTCAGAGTTGTACAGGGAAAAGTGTACTGCTTTAGCTTGCTGCACTTCCGGTGTATCTACTACTCGACCGTCTGGACCTAGAGGAGCTGGTGGTCCACTGAAAAATGGAATAAAGTCAAGTTTAAATAAAATAAATAGAGAAATTCGTGCAATATGAATTTTTTATGGCTACTGGCTGTAATACAGAGTTTTGTATGAGCAGGTACGTGGGTAAATTATGGCAGAAAAGGTGAATAATTGGAATGTAGGGAAAATTTATTATCTGAAGTGCGAAAGAGTATCGGAGGCAAATTTTGAGAGAATTGTGAAATTAATTAAATTAAAAACAGCAGCAAAGTACGCTAAAGATTAAAATTATTCGATTAAATACGTCAAAATTTTAGAAAATTTAGATCAAGCTAGGAAATGTAACAAGTGTGCTGCAGATTTTTATGCATTTATAGGAAATTTAAAGGTGTGAAATTGTACAGAATGCGTGTAATATGAAAAGCTAACATACAAAATATAAAAATTATCAAAATAATCTAAAATAATTATCGAAATAAAATAATAATATACAAAATATATAAAATATCAAAATTATAATGCTTTTTATAATGCTTGATAGGTGACATGCTTTTCTAACGAAGTTCTGCTTTTTTTGAAAAAGAATTGCCGAAGACACATTCTGGAGGAATTAAAAAATTGAATAAATCAAAGAGAAAAAGCGCTGCTACTAATAGTGAAAATTAAATTTAAAAAAAAGAGGATATGAAATTGAAATTTGAATTTGAAAGGAAATTTACTTTCTCAGTTCTGCTTCATTTTTGTAAAGATATAGAAATGTAAAGAATTGTTGAAATTCTGAAGAAATTTGAAAATTAAATAAACCGAAGAGAAAAAGTATTGCTGTCGTGAATGAAAATTAAATGAAACAAAAAGAAAAAATCTATTTTCTCCAAATCAACGAAACTTTTCTTCTTATACAAAAACAAAAAAAGGAACGCGATAGAATTTTATTCATAGATGGAACAAATTAAGATAGTAAAAAATTGAGAAAATACCAAACTAAGAAAACGTTAAGTGCAAAAGTTACTAAAGAATATTTTTGTTAAATTGGAAAATGATTTTTTCTGTAATAAATAAATTACTATTGATTCTAAACATGAAGTAAAAATTTGGTTTCATTTTTTAAATAAACTCTTCTAGTTTCTACGCGACTGTGTATAGAAATTCTTTCAGTATGAGACAACATGCGAAACCTGTAATGGGCAGCATAGTTTCCAGCAGGACCGGGATAAGGACCAGCAGGACCCAGACCCTTCGGTGCTCTCGCATTGGCGTCAGCCAAAGCAGCCAAATGGGCCGCCTTCAATTGGGCAACTTCAGGTGTGTCCACCACTCTTCCATCAGGTCCTAATGGAGCTGGAGCTGCATGGCCGCCATAACCTCCTGGGTGACCACCCCCATACCATTGCGGCGCGGAGTAGGCCACGTTTAAAATGACGAAAATAAGAGTCTGGAAGTAATAATTAAATTATATCGTTAGCGACAATATTTATGATATTGTAAATTTGCAACTTGTTAGAAATTGGAATTCGAACATCGAAATTTTTATTTTTAAATGTATTCTTTTTTCACAACAGTAACTAACGTGTGAACGGTTTTTTTTAACAGCTAATTCTTTTCCAAAAGTATTCATTTGCGATCGCTGAATATAAAGAAGGTCGAACGATGCAGGTTTAGAGGAAAAAACCCTTCTTAAACTGTTTATTGAACACTTAACAATGTTACAGATATGTTCCTTAGATAATTTTGAATAACTTCGTACAAAATTGAAGCTATATTAAATAAATACTCCTTTTTCTTAACATTTATTCAAGTTATATACAGGTATATTTTTAACTTTGCATTCTGAACATTCAAACAGTGTGATCGTGCAATATGCCACTCGGACAATTCTGAATATTCTAAAAATATTCGTATATTAACAAAAAAGAAAAGAACTCATTAAACACGACAAATGTAAAAATATTCATAATATTAAAATTATTAAAAGTACGAATAGTATGAATATTATTAAAATATTCATTTTGACTGTGTCTGAACATTTGTGTAACATAGCAATTAAACATAAATGCATTAAACGTACAGTACCATAAGTCCAATAAATGCACAATACCTAAATCCTAAAGTACAATATATGTTTCATAACGAAATATATCACAAAAAAAAAAGAAAAAGAAAACTCATGTAACGTCCGAATATCTTTGCGTGCAATTGTATAAGAATAAAAGGAAATGACAGAGAAAACAACGACATACTCACAATATACCGAATCATGTCGTCTCGAAGCTCAGCTCAGGTCGTTCCAGCGACTATCAGCAGAGCTTTGAATCCGCATTATGACTTCCACCATCGTGGATCGTCCAATTTATAGGGGTACAGGGCGTCGTCGTATGACTGTCGTTCCCCACTACAATCGCGACAACGGGGTACAACCACACCCAGGAAAATGCTCTGCTTTAAAGGCTGCCCTGCCCTGCCCCGTAACATTTACCAGCCATTAACAATGACACCGTGTACTGTCCCGTAACCTCGTCAGGAATAAAACTCGCCTTGCGCTATGCACGGGGACGTGGACACACGCACGTCATCGCGGATGCAGTCACGACGTCCTCGGTATTTAAACTGGAGACTTCGATGCCCGCATAGGAAGGTGCACCGAATCTGCTACTCGAACAGTGTGTGTTATTCCTGTTTACGGTGGTCCTTCGATTCGTGAATGAGAATTTTTCAACTAAAAAAGTTAAGAAACAGTTGGTACACTTATCGAAAGCAAAGTAAACCTAAACAGTCAGTACAAATCATCGAAAGAGACTTTGGAATCTCGTAGTACAGCGTTTAACCGTTCGAGTGCCACGGATCTTTGCAAAAATTCAGTCGAAGAATGCCAAGCGACGTGATCGCGCTTATTTCGTCTTCTCGTTTAAGTTACTTCTAATTTTTAATAAATGAAAAAACTCCTTTTGACAACAGCTCGGTGTGCAATTCTGCACACCGATTTTGAACGTTGAACAGGAGAAGAACTCTGGCGCCGTTTGGCATTCAAACGATTAAATACATACTTTCATTTATGATATTTTTATAATAATAAAATCTTAATAGTGCGTTGTTTAATTATATTACACCGAACGTTGTTATAGGTCGTTGAATTTGTTTGGATTTTACGTAATACAGAAAAAAAAGTTATAACTATCAATTTTAAAAATCTTGTGGTGTCGTAATTACGGCAAAATCAATCGAAATTTGGAAAATCTATACAAGCGAGAGTATTGTGTATAAAAAGTTACGGAATTTTATCCTCTTCCACTGTTCTCGCAAATCTATCACTTACGAGGAAAATGCTGCGGATTAATCACGTGAACACGTTGTATATTTCTAGTAATATAATACTTTCTGTAGGAACGTAATAGCTGTCCTAATATTTATGTACGGTAGTGTATATTGGAATACTTTAAGAGTCAGTTTAAAGAATTTTAGAATGAGGAAGTGCGGTATGCTGATTGATTGGAATATACGAGTATATGTAGATGATTGCATGGACGTAGAAGGCGAATATTTTGCACTATATTACAGTATTTTATTTATGTACACATATGGCTGGTAGATTGTATTATTTGGTACAGATAGGATGTGAAATTTAATAACATTTGACAATCATAAGAATGTTTTCATTATTTCTGAGACTCTTGAGCTCTGAGATCTCACGCGGAAGTCTAAGATAGAGTCTCTCAACTCAGAAAATTTATTCAGAAGAAAATGATTTGACGAAGAAACTTGTATAATATTCGAGCATCCTATATATCGTAGAACTCGCTTTTATGTTGAATTTGTTTCCATTTTTATGCATTTACAGAATAAAATAATACAATAACGTGAAGTCTAATTTTTCTGATGTCAAACATAAAGGGCAAGAGTACCATCGTTTCTTTCTAATTATTTAACTCGATTCTTTCGTTCTGTAATCATTTCTTATTCTTCGGTGATAAGAAAAGCGTAAAGGACATTTCTTTTACTTTTTCTTGTGCACAGTGCTCTCCACATTTAACAACGGCGGTATTAAAATATCGAACTCGAGGATACATACACTGAATAATTTATTGGAAAACTTTTCGTGCAAGGGAAACGACTCTGAACATTTTTCGACTTAATCACTTCCCTTAGAAGTTCTATAGTTAACTGACTAAATTCTTCTTAATTCCCTCGGATATTATTTCCAGAATTAATATTCAAAAGCAAGTGGACAAACTGAAAATTTGTAATCTTTGAAAATCACAGAAATACCTAATCTAACCATTTCCTTTAGTAGCCTTAGAATTAAATGACAAAATTCCTCTCAATAGCCTTGAATATTATTTCCAAAATTAATATTCAAAAGCAAATCGACGAAATAGAAAACTTGTAATCTTTAACAATCATAAAAACAATTTTCCCTGTTAAAAACGATAAAGTTCTTCTCAATTTTATCGAGCCTTATTATTAATACTAATCATAAAATATCAAGCACAGAAATTTGTAACCTTAGACAGTCACGAGGATTATTAACATCATAACGGAACATTTTGTGACAGAATTCTTCTGAATTGCCAAAGAGTGAACATAAGACTTTCAGAAGAAGAAAAAGCTCCGTTCTTTGCATACGTACACGTAACACTCTTGGCGACAACATGTTTCACAAGCATTTCACTCTCTCTGTCTCTCTCTGTATATATATATATATATATATATATATATCCTCCGCGAATGATATTTCATCGGTGCCCACAGCAAGTGGACGAAACGAATTCCATCGAGCGTCGCAATTCCGTGTTCACCCACCTCTAGCTGGGGCCGCGTGACACAAGTGGTGCATTCGCTTCTTATTTTTCTTTTTTCTTTTTTCTTTTTTCTAATCTTTCCCCTCTCTTTTATTTTCCTTCGAATAACGAACAGTTGCAACAGTTGTACCGGTTCAAAGACCACGTCGCGCATTGTTCGCGTGCTGACCTGAACGGAACCCGCGAGCTTGTCGCCAACGCTTCGATAACGAAGGGAACAAACGTGGTCGGGACGTAGATCTGAATGACTATGTGTCGCATGTTATGAGAGTGTGCTACGCGTGTGACGCCACGGTTCAGCTGGCACTTAACTCTAACTTTGCATCACGATTTTATTCAACTGAAATAACGTTGGAAGAAAGATATAATTTTTGAAAGAACCAATTAGCCGATTGGGAAATGTTTACTTTATAAATACGAAAATTCAAAGTTTCTTTCTATCAGGTTACTGGTGGATGAAAAACACAATTTCTTATGTGTTTAATGAACAACGTTATGAAAGTACGTGTTAAGGTTGATTTATATTATCCGTTCAGACCGGAAGCGTTTCCGTTCAGTTCGGTTTAGACAAAAGGTTATTCCTTTTCGAGAATCTCAGTCGTGATATGTCTAAAACTGAACGTGTTTCAACCGATCCATCACGGGTTTGCATCAATACAAAATAATATTTGTCTGAACCAAATTGAACGCTTCGTGTCTGAATGGATAATATAAATCGACTATTACTGTTGACGCGAGAAGCACGCAGCAGAAGCATAACGAAGACTATGCTGACTACTTTGAAATGGCGAAAGAAATGTGAGATAAAGAAGGTTGTGGACTGTTCCACGTATACATAAAATAGTATCGATCGACACTCGAGCAACGGCTTTTCGATATTCCATCACTTTCTTTCTTTCTTATTTTATTTTAGAGCTCCTCACAAGCAATTTCACATTGCGAATTACAATTACTGTTTTTTTTTTTTTTAAGCAGATATTCTTCCTCTTTACATTTTAAATGCATTTTATAATACAGAATTGTGTTTAATAAAATTATTATTTGATACATTGGTCTGTCTTTGATGCTTATAAAAATCGAGCCAAATGACGGAATTAGTAAGAGCGAAGATATAAGTTCAATTTCGAATTATTTAAAGACCAAATCAATAACTTCATAAATGAGAGATTTGAATTCAATAATTTGCTCGAGGAAACGCAAGATTAGGATAACAGTAAAAACTGAAATTAATTCTGACAGCACCCAGGAAAGAGTTTAGATAGATGTCACAAAATCTGAAGAAATATGAAAAAGAGCAAAGTTTAAAAACGATAAAAAAAGCTACAAAATTGCAAGTAGCTGTAAATTAGAACAGAACCATTGGATTTTGCGAATTTTAATCGGCAAAACCATAGATGAAACACAAGTAATTCTGCTGAAATAAAAAAAAGCAGCTAACAGAAATTCAACTTCTTCAACCCTTGTTCAGAACGACATTTTCTCTACAGGTAGCTCCGTCCGCAAAGGGTTAAACCCTTGTGTGAACATGGATACTCATTTCTACCAGTTTGCGATGAACAAACACAATTACAATCCGTAAAAATTGTCCTACAGTAAATTAATCGTTATCATTAAAAATTTCTATTTTAATAAATAAGCAGCATTCACAATTTTGTATTCTGTATAATTTCGTCCCAAAATCTCCATTCGTAATTCCTCTAATTATAATTTCTCCTGTATGGGTACCCTGGTACCCCCGTTGTCCAACAACGGTGAATATTTTAGTTGGCTATACAAGGGTTGAATTCTTTAACCTAGTTCGTTGCGATATTTCGTGTTTTAAACGTGTTCTTCGTGTATTACTTGCTTCTCAGTGTGTCAGTCGATTGTGATTTCAATGTGTTATCTGCTGATACTCGTTTGTGACATTACTCTGTTACTCTTGTTCTTATTCCCTACTTACTACTCGCTACTCGCTTTTTTCCTGAAGTTTGACTGTGTTTGCTCTTTTATAAACTATACTGTGTTATGATTGGTGGATGTGTTGACTGAATATTTGGAAGGGGATTGTTGTTAGCTGTGGTGGTGATAATTTAAACAATTTGTAAGTATAAGGACCTCAGTGCCCGTGATCGTAGGTTTCTTCGAGGGAAGTTTTATGGTGGCAGCGAGATGTACACCTTCACGGTTTGGCGGCCAAATGTGACTAACGAATACTTCATGTTTTACGGCTATAATCCGCCAGAACGAAGCCTCTTTACGTTGCGAAGGTTGCAACAAAGAATATTAATTCTACAGTAAGGAGCTACAGGCGCAAAATGAGAACCAAAAAAGTTTCAGTAAATACTTGCAACCACTTTAATAAAATATCAAACCGGTATTAACAATCACATCCTTACAATCCATAGTGTTACATATTATCTACCATAATATCAGACAAACTTTTCCATAATACACAGTACTGTATCTTCCACGTGATTACAGAACTATTATACAATTGGAAATAAGAACATCAACAAGGCCTAAGAGAAAAGACACATAGAAGAAAAATAAATTCTTTCCCTCCCGTATATTTCTATAATATATTCAGATCTAAACGTTACACAGTATTCAATACACCATGGAAATTTCCAAATATTCTGTCGTCAATGGCGCCACGTATGTACAACTTCGTTCACCATTGTGCTTGTTCATAGGGATCAGCGTAAGAAAGATGAGAAATCTTCGAGATTTGTTCAGCGTGCGCAGCCAGATGAGCAGCCTTCGCGTGAGCAACTTCCGGTGTGTCGATTACTCTTCCGTCGTGAGCCAAAGGTGCTGGAGGTCCATGATAAATGTTTTGCGCAGTAGCGGCATAAGCTCCACCATAATCATTATACTTTCCGTCAGAGTAGTCTGTATAGCCTAACGATGCTTTAGCTGCTTCAGCTGCATGTGCAGCCAGGTGAGCTGCTTTCGCATGAGCCACTTCCGGTGTGTCGAGTACTCTTCCGTCATGAGCCAATGGGGCTGGAGGACCGTGGTAAGCTGCTCCATAAGCTGCGTAGGGCGCGTAGCCAGCGGATGCTGAGAGGACGAGACACGACAGAGAGAACTGGAATAAGAAATGGGTTAAATTGTAGATGAAATTTTGTACAGTGGGATTGTGGAAGATATGATGTGAGGGTGGTGGAAATGAGAAAGCTGGAATGAAAAATATTGGGATCGAAATGAAGAAGGTGGAAAGAGAGAGAAGTTGAATTGTGGAAGAAATTCTGTAGAGCAAGATCGATCGAGAATACAAATGTGGTGGAAACAAGAAATAAATTAGATTGTGGAAGATGTGATGTGAGTATAATAAAAATGAAGGAGCAGGAATGAGAAAGAAGTTAATTGTGGAACAAATTTTATAGAGTAGAATTGATGGAGAATATGAATGTGGTGGGAAGAAGAAAGTATATACAAGATGTGGATGAAACTTTGAAGAGTAAGGTATGATGTGAGTGTGGTGAAAATGTGAGAGCTAGAATGAGCAAGAAATTATATTATGGAAGACATGATGTGAGTGTGGTGAAAATAAAGAAACTGGAATTTGTGAAAAACATTTTTAATGGTAAAATAAATGGAGAATATAATGTGAATGTGGTGATAATTGAAAGAAGAAGGATAGAGAATAAGAGAACTTCAAAAAAGTCAGGATCAGCTTTCGTTTGGGGCAGAAACTTTGCAGTATAAGATATGACGTGAGTATGGTGGTAATTGGAAAATTGTAAGAATTTTGATGGAGAAATTATAAGTGAATATAGCGTGAAGAAAAGTGTGAAAAAAAAAAATGCAACGAAGGTGTTAAAAATTAATAGGATTGTAAGATGAATTGAGAAACTTCTAGGAAGAAATTAAGACACTGAAGATGATGCATTTTAAATGGAAATGAGAAGTGTATTAAACTAGATTAATTCAAAATTCAGTTATTACAGAAACATTTTCGGTGCGACAATATACTTCGCGAATAGCTGAAGACCCCGAACTACCAGACTATTCGCAATTAATACGAAAATTATTACAATTAGGATAATCTTAATCACAAAAATAATACACAAATTATTTCGAACCAAAGTTAAAAGAATTTTTTCGATCAAAAGCACCCATAACCAAGCACCAATTAATTTCTCCCACTTCCAATAATGAAATACCAAATACCCTAAGCAATGTACACACTCTTGCTCATACGTATTTGCCTACTTAATCGTAACATTCGTAACATTCTTCGTTCGAACATGTAAGTTCCCCTAACCAGTTTCTAAACAAAAAATCAATGATAGAATAAACGTTTTGTAAAAAAAAAAAAAAAGGAAATACTTATGAGCGATAGTGTATCTGAACGAATCCATGAAACATCATAAAATCTTCACCCCCGTATAAAGCAACCCTAACTCTAGTATCTTCACCGATGTCAACGAAAACGAGATCCCATAAACGACTAGAAACAAAAGTTCAACCAGCAGTCTATTATCAATTACGTAAAATCGCGTGAAACGTAGAATCTAGATGGGTCGTTACTCACGAGGAGCCTCATGTTAGCCATGATCGACGACCTGATGCTTTTCTGACGGTGGAACGGCCCGTGGTACACCTTATATAGTCGTGGAACAATACCGGCGCCCACTTAGAGCTGTTAAACAAGTGGACACGGCGATGTGTACGTGAATTATTCGCTCACGCATACACACGCGTTGTTCCGCTTGATTTTCACATAATAAAGGGGTGGGGAGAGGCATTTCTGTTTGGCAACGCGGGAAAAGAGAGTCGATCGACCGGGGGAAACGATATCGAGATCGCTAGAAGAAACCAGAAGCACGAGCAATAGGTGAAATGATCTCTGTTAGGCGTTGTTACGTCAAACCTCTCTGACGAAAATGATTGTCAGAGAATCTTCCTCGACCAGAGGGTTGTTTTCTGATTAAATCAGATCGAGCTTCCAATATTGGAGAAGTGTTTTTCTTTGTTTTCTGAGATGATAGGCTAGCGTTAGCAAAATTCTCATGATTAATGGTACATTGTATTATATGATAATTGTTTTATGATGTTTATAGGCAAGATTTATCGCTGCAATTATGAAAGAATCCTAGAAGACTATCTGCCCACTCTGTATGATAGTCATAGAGAACTATCGTGACTTCTAGGGAAATTGTTCGAAGAACATAAATGATAAAATACATATTATATTTATTTATTTCTCTCATTCTGTATAAGCTTATCAATTCTATTAGTATAATATAAAAAGTCTTGAGTATCACTTGAGAAAAATAAGTTAATTGCTACTTCGATACTGGTACCATTTTTAAGTTACTTATTTGCATAAATGTTCCACGTTGAGAAAAGTAAGTGAGAGATGTGTGAACAATTAGGAAGATCTTGCAAAACAACCCCATTCGACATCCTTTACTTTTTTGACAAGTCACAGAAGCAATATGAGATCATGCAAGTTCCTTTCTGGTATTAACAATGGACAGTTGAATGGACTTCAATGACCAACAAAATATACAAAAATTTTTCACTGAAACCAATCTAGTTCATTATAGAGTTTTTCAATAAGAACGATAGAACTTTGAATTGAAACAAAACGAAAAGTACGGAAGATAATCTAGTACTTACTACTCTATTTCAAAGTACATTCGATGTCAATATGCACGAAATACAATATCATATAAATGACAACCATGATTGCGTTTAGAAGAGTGAATACGATACATCCAATTTTCGCCACAAAAATCATCTTCAGTGATGAAGCTTACTTTTGGGTGGATGGCTTTGTCAATAAACACACTTGCCGAATTTGGAGAGATGCTAATCCTCGATCAGTAGTCGGGCAATCATTGTACCCAAAGAAAGTTATTGTTTGGTGTGGTTTTTCTGCTGGTGGAGTCATTAGCCCTAATTTTTTTGAAAATGAAGAAGGTGCGACTGTAACTGTTATTGGTGGGCGTCGATGATTTCATCTTTCCTTTGGCGTGAATTGGAAGGATTTAATTTGTCTAAAATGTGGTTTCAACAAGATGGTGCCGCATGCCACATTTCTGCTGCGACTTTATTGAGATCGAAGTGCAACGATAGGATTCTATCGAGAAATGTAGCTGTCAACTAGCCACCAAGATTTTCCAACTTGACGTCTTTAAACTTTTTCTTGTATGGTCAGGTTAAGTCTCTTACTTATTCCAACAACCCACAAACTGTTGATCATCTCAAAACAAACTATCGATGAGATACGACCTGATTTATGTTCCAAAATCATCGAAAATTGAGTTTGTCGTATTTACTCCACTAACCGCAACTGTGGCGATTTTTTATATGAACTTGCATTTCTCGCATAATGCCATCGAATGTACTTTAAAATAAAGTAGTAAGTACAAGATTGTCTTTCCTACTTTTTGCTTCATTTCAATTCAAAGTTCTATCTCTCTTATTGAAAGACTCTATATATATATATATTGTGAAATAACATCACAAAAAATTGCTTTGTATTTATCGTTAACAGAAAAACCTCACGGACGTCTTCCCGCTATCTTGTACCTAACAAAAAACCTGTTTGTTCAGTCTAGGCAACTTTCATCGTATTGAAATTTCATCTCTTGATACTTTCTTGAGAATTACATCTCGTTGGCTTCTGCGATCGAGGATAAGTATAAAGATTCATTCGAACATAAGGTTCGATGCAAATTCCGCGAGATTCCGTCACGTATCGCTACGCCCGAGTTCTTAATAAGCCTTCGAGCAATTACATTTTGCGAAACGCAACCGCGGAACAATGACACCCAGCCTGGCGAACAATCATTTCTAACGAGCGTACACAGCCTAATTGGGACAAGTTCATTACGACGGGATCATTTTCCAGGCGATTATTCGAGCCCTGCTGCTGGGTGATACCAATGAAAATGGCGTAAGCTATAAGGCATGACTCGTAGGCGGGCAATTAAACTTTGATATGGATAAACAGAATTTTTCTTGTGTTTTTCTGTATCTACGATACATCGCAGGCTATTATTAAAAAATCATTATTATTCTCCGGTTATTTATTATATTTCCTAATTAGTACTATGATTTATTATAGTATCTTAGTGCTGAATAGTACTTCTACTAAAAGTAATAATTGAATTATTTCGTCAATGCATGATTTAGCACACCTATAAGAATGAGTTCGATTTTATTCTAGATACAGATTTTGATTGCACTTTCCTTTTATTATTAATGACAATATCGAATGTATTTGTCACAATATTTTAATATTCTTTATAAGGGACAATGAAATTATTTTATCACGTATACTAGCCTTTAAAAGTATCCAAATACTTACGAAATGTGTAACAACAATGCATACATGTTACTTAGATATTTAAAGTAGTAACCAAAATCAATTAATCGACGTATTCACTGCGATTAGGTTTGGTTGGGTCAAGTAACTGTTATTTAAACATTCGAAATAATAACTGAAATCGATCTTCATTTCTTTCTTACGGAATAAGTGCTGTTTTAAATTAAAAATTACTTATTTGAAAACTTACTCATATTATAATAAAACTAGTACGAGTTTCATGGACACATCCACTGTGATTATGCTTGTAGGTACTAATCTTAGGGTAAGATTAGGCACAGCTTGCACTTCTTATAAATTTTCTCATTGCTTCTATGATCATTTCTTACAATTATAAAAGATAAAATGATTCTAAATACTTTTCCTACTAAATTACACTATATTTTTTAGAAGAGAAAGAAGTGTCCGGATACTTTCGAGCGATAGTGTATAAGGTCATCCAAGTTACTTGCCTAGATACATTTTTTTTTTAATGAAACACGAACTATTGGGAATATTTTTAAGTCGTCTATTCTTTTTTTCTTTTTTTTTAATTAAAAGTATCATCTATTACAATCATACATGGAACAGAATATCATTCAAATGTGCACTATGACTGTGTCTGTAGACATCAATTCGATTATCGAAATTTTCAATGACTTTTCGACATGCTGCTGGAGTTCATTCCTAAATTACGACTCAAATCTTGTTTTTTTAAGTCACTAATGGATTTTGGATTGTCAGCGTAGACTTAAGTTTTCAAAAAAACCTACAGGAAAAAAATATAATGGTGTTAAGTCGCATAATCTTAGAGGCTAATCATTAAAATTACATGTTGACGAAATTTCGATCGTAAAAACAATGTTTTCTCAAATTATGTGATACGTAACACCGTCTTGTTAGAAATATACATCGGACGCATCAATATGATTCAATTCTGACCATAAAAAGTCACTCAACATTGATCGGTATCGTTCAGAATTTACAATAACAGCATTTTCAGTATTATTCTTGAAGAAAAATGATTCAGTGATTCCATTTGCTCAAAATATACACCAAACAATGACCTTTTGTAGGTATAGAGATTTTTCATGAATAACACCAAGATTTTTATCACCCCAGACACGACAATTTTGCTTACCCCACATAATATAGTAATGTATACTAATGAATATAACGTATGAATATCTATATAATCAGCATAATAGATTTCATGCTATTAGATCGTTGCATATGAAGTGACGGTACTCGCACGCCAACAGATTCCATTTTGTTTTTATGAATTAGAATCATGTCGACTGTCATATGAAACACTAAAACTCTACAGTATTCTGTTTTAATATGCAACGCTAGTTTCTATGGAAAAGCTAGGTTAAAATTGCGTTAAGTGTCAAAGATGGATTCTAATCAAATTTGAGTGATTTTTTTTTACGAATTTAAACTGAGATTGCGGCTACAAGAAATATTAATACATAATCTGTGGTAGCAACAACTAATGAACAGATATTATATTATTATATTATATTATATTATATTATATTATATTATATTATATTATATTATATTATATTATATCATATTATATCATATTATATCATATCATATCATATCATATCATATCATATCATATCATATCATGTCATATCATATCATGTCATGTCATATCATATCATGTCATGTCATATCATATCATGTCATGTCATATCATATCATGTCATGTCATATCATATCATATCATGTCATATCATATCATATCATGTTATATCATATCATATCATGTTATATCATATCATATCATGTTATATCATATCATATCATGTTATATCATATTATGTTATATCATATTATGTTATATTATATTATGTTATATTATATTATATTATATTATATTATATTATATTATATTATATAGGATATTATATTATACGGATTAATTTAACCGATTCGAGACGAAGAATTAGTTTGAAAATGATTTCCAGAAGCGAAATAATTTTTTTTCGTTTACGTAAAACATTTTTAAGGGGAAAAATTGCAAACACTTTTTGTATAAATAAGATGGTAGCACATAGTCTGTGTTATTGGCTCTTTAGAATATTTTCTTACACCATGTGTGTAATGCATAATAATAAGAAAACATATAATTGAAGTGGAAGAAAATTTATTTTGAAAATAGTAAAACATGAAATCATTATTCCAGGTTCAAAAATTCGAAGATAACCCATGAATAAATTTTCAGAAAATATTACAGAGGTAATGAAACACTTGTAAAATTTTCCTCCAATGAAACTTATCCTTTTCGTTTGTGATAATCCTTGAAACATTTTCTCAAACGTTCTCGACTCTTTTTTTCGGTTTCTTTGAAGCGAGAAATCTCCACTTTCATCATCGCTGCTCATTTTTTCTATTCTCGAGGATTCTGACTGTGGGTTGCTCGTTTTAGGGTCTAACTTGAAACCAATACAAATTTTACAGCTACTTTTTCACTACTAATTGATGACTATAGTTCAAATTCATCATACACACGGTGTGTAATTCGTTTTTCTGGCTATACAAACGGTGTGTAATCTGTCTTAAATGGATTAAAAATGACATGCACATATTTCATAGTTTCATGACAATCCTCCGACAAATAAGATACCAACTACTTTGTCCAATAATAATACATCAGAAGTATTTCCCGACATTTTCCTCATCGTACAATAATTCGAGTGATTTCTTCTGTAATTACATAATGATAGATACCGAATCTGTCATATTTAAAGCTTTCGAAATGTGAAGAAAAGTGTTCGATAAAAAAAAAAGGTACACCTACTAGGTTTGGTGCATTTTGAAAAAATGAAATTGTGGCAAACGTTGGTAAACGTTTGCTGAAACGATCGGAGAAATGTCGTTGGGTAATGATTGATGTCGACGTTCTATGTAAACCGAGGATTTCACGCACGATTGGCGGCAGATGAAAGAATTCGAGGAACCATGACGAAGGAATTTCCAAGGAACGACGCCATGCTTGACCAATCGAGATTCCGTTGATTCGATAGCGTAGCCGTGATTAATGCAATGTTTAATGGTTTAACACCAATGTCAATAACACACTTGCAACGTGTGTAGAAAAGGAATAATGAATGAATTTGCTGTTTCTACAAACGCTTGACGAATTTTACGTAGCAAGGTAGAATTTTAGAATGAAGTAACATTTTAGCCAAACGTTAAAATGTTCCATTGTAGGAAAAAAAAAAAGTGTCAACAGTTTAATATTTAATCTACTCTTGTACGAATTTTATTCAAGCATTGTAACACTTACACAAGTATTCTTTCTCGCCTGCTGAAAGTTCCACTTCGATCGAAAATTATTACGCACCGTCGGTTATAATCGTTTCCTGATTATTTTTAAGCAAGAATTTTTTTACCTCGATAAGTATAGTCTTTGTAATTTTTTACCAGCGTTAGATAATATCCAGAATTTTTTCGAAACTGCTCAATAGAAAATGAAAAGTAATTGTGATAACGAAGTGTTTAATTAACTTTAAGCAGTAGAAGAATGTATTAATTATTACAATGCAAAAATGTATATAATTCTGAAGAAAATATCTCAAGTAAAGTTAGTCTGTAGCTCTTTTACTGATATTTTTCATTTAAATATCTTATGTAATAACTGAGAAAATAAATAAAACAGTTTAAGGATTTTATTCTCACCCTTAAACGAACGGGTAGCGATCTGAAATTTTGCAGAATGATTTTTCAGGTAAAAAGCATTGTTTAACAGCTAAGAAAAATGAAAAATGGTGTGGGGGTTGTTTGCCTATGCTTATCCTATTAGACCTTTTCAACTCTTCCCTTGGGATTCAAGTTATCGAGGTTCTTCTGTATAAGTAAAATTTCTTTACTCGCGCAGAGAAAATATAAAAAGAATGTCCTTTCACGAGTAAATTCCTGGGACATCATTTCGTAACATCCTGAGTGCATAATTTTTCCTAAGTATCATTTCTTGTCGACACCTTGATATCCTCTCAGGCGAGATTAATTCGTTGCATTTTACACGATGGATACAAGAAGGTGATACATTTTCTTGCGATTTTTTCCATCGTGCCTAAATTCCAATCGAAAAGAAATCTTACCCTTCCTCGATGACATCCGCGATTGGTGCGCAACAGCGTAAATAATGGAGTGAATGTCGATGCTCGACACATGCAACAAGCATTCCCCTGTCGATAACCGTCCCTGGCCTCGTCCAAGCCAATATGTACCGTGTTAGTGACACGCCTAATCGTCCCGTAGCGTTCGAGAATGATCCTGGATCAGGAAGAAGAAAATTGCTTTCGTTGTAATCCTAATACAGGGTGTCCAAGTACTGATGGTAGAATAGTAGACATGATAATTCTACATGAGAAAATACAGCAAATGTAGAAAGTATTCGTACAGAGAATAATTCCAAAGGGAACTTCGTATAGCTCGGTTTATTAATAAACTTTCTTAATATAAATAATTTGTACATATTTCTAGAAATGTTTAGAATAAATTTCATAAAAAACCAACCTTGAAAAAAATATTGAAAATATTAAAATATTAAATTTGTGAAAATATTCAAGAAAATTTCATAGTCGGTAGAAACAGCCATGTAAAAAGTGTTCGTACAGTTGTTCCTTCCCAAACATAAAGAAGAAATTAATATTTTATAGGATTTCATTTCGACTGTATAATAACTTTACACAACTTTGGTATCGAATTAATCAACTTTGACTTCAGTACGAAGATAATAAGTGTTTTAATAAAATACACTTATAAACGACGATATGCATTTGCACAACGCGTCTCGTTGCTACATTTATCCTTCCTTTGCTTGAATTACGGCGCCATCTCCCACGCAACGAACACTGCTCTCCAATTAATGGCATTGTGACGATCGTTTAGCACAGCGCACCTTCGTTTAATCACTGCTAAAGACAATGCAGTGTGACGAGATTGCCTGGAATTCTGTGGTAAAGAGCTTCTAGAGTATTATCGAGACGCCCACGAGATTTTCTTGCCATTTTTCAAATTATCTCGAGCCCCTTTGCAAGGAAGAACATACACTAATCGAGGATTAGGGTATCTGTGATAAATTATGCGAAGATTTTTATTATTTGGAAGCTTGGAATATTAGTTTCGAGGCGCAAATTGAAAATTGGGACGAGTTAATGAGGTAGAATAATATTTTAAAATATCTTATTTGGAATTTTTAAGTTTACTGGGATATTTGGAATTATTTAACATTTTTCAAATACCATTCAGGTTTAAAAAAAAAGAAAAGACACGTTAGCCGAAGGTTTTAGTTATTTCTAGGTGGAAATTAAAAATTTGGTTGAATTAATGAAGTAGTATTGTAATTGTTAAATATTTATTAGGGAATTTGTACCTGTGCTGAAAAATTTAGAATTTTTTAACATTTTTCAAACGTTTCCGAGGCTTTTTAAGAAAAAGAAGACACATTAGTCAAGGATTTTAATTATTTCGAGGTAGAAATTGGAAAGTTTGATAAATTAATGAAGTAGAATAATAAATTTAACATATCTATTGGAGCATTTTGACTTTCGAGAGAAAATTTGGAACTTTTAAACATTTTTTAAACGCCCTTCAGGTTTTTTAAGAAGAAAAAGACACATTAGCCGAGGATTTTAATTATTTCTAGGTGGAAATTAGAAATTTGGTTGAGTTAATGAAGTAGAATAACAATTTTAAAATATTTATTGGGGAAGTTTTATTTGTGCTGAAAATTTTAAATTTTTTAACATTTTTCAAACGTTTTCGAGGCTTTTTAAGAAGAAAAAGAAAACTAGTCGAGGATTTTAGTTGTTTTGAGGTGAAAATTGGAAATTTTGACTAATTACTACAGTAGAATACTAATTTTAAAATATCTATTGGAGAATTTTGATCTTTGTTGGAAAATTTAAAATTTTTGTGCATTTTTCAAAAGCCCTCGAGGTTCTTTAAAGAGAAGAAAACACATTAGTCGAAGATTTTAATTATTTCGCGGTAGAAATTGGAAATTTGAATGAATAAATGAAATAGAATAATAATTTTAAAGTATCTATTAAAACATTTTGGCTTTTGCAGGAAAATTTAGAATATTTAGACATTTTCCAAACTCCATCGAGATGTTTTAAGAAGAAGAAGATACATTAGTTGAGAACTTTAATTGTTTTGCGGTCTGGAATACTACTTTCGAAATAGAAATTGGAAATTTAGATAAGTGAATAATTAAGATTAATTTTTTCAAACATCTTTTCGAGGATTTGGTCCTTTCCTGGAAAATATGAAATGTTGTCGTTTCTCCATTCCAAAAAAGAAAAAAAAACATTATTGAATCTACAAAGATGGAAATATTAAAAATAATATTCATTATTATATTTATTATTAGACTTGGCACTTTTATGCAAATTCATATTTTTCAGAATATAGTACAAAAAGTAGAACTTGGATAGAAAATTATTTCCTCTTCCAGGTTCTATAAAAACCATTATATTATAATTTGAATATTTGGTATACTTTCTCATATGATTTGCATTCTCTATGAATTTTCCACCTTTAAATTTCTCATAAATTCATAAAAATCTTCAGTCTGTTTATTATATATGAACTTTTTAACAGTTATCACAAAAATGTCCAATATGTATTCCAATTTACATTTCTTATTAACCTCTCGAATACTTCTTCTTAAATAAGGACATAAACGATAAGGTGCAAGGTTTCGCAGCTCATTCTGAAACGGAATGTCTTAATAACAAGGTAAACTTGAAATCGAAGAATTTTGCAACACCCATTCGAAATATTAGAAAAATACAAACGGCGAAGAAAAAGGAACTTACATGCGTGGTCGAAGGCGTACGTGCATGACGTGCTCGAGAGATCTCTATTATGCAAAATGGAATTGTTTGTCGTTGAATTTCACGTCGAATCACGCAATCATCTTTTTCGACACGGCGACTACTTTAACCCAGACAGGTTCTTTGCCGATTTTGTTTGTCTCGTGTCCTATATGTCGCCTAAAATTTTTTTCCTCGTTTTTTTTTATGGAAAGGCGCGGTCTTTCGTTTTAGAACTATTATTACAGAGACTTTTATGTAACTGTGGATCATTTTACGTAAGAACGACACAAAGTTTACGTAGACTTTTAAGTGAGAAAGAAAATCGGATGTAAAGTACTATAATGAAACGATTCGAAGTGAAGTTCGTTAAATTTTTAATTATGTTAAATTTGCACGAAGTTAGAGGTGTTTCGAGATTTGATATTTTAAAAACGTAACATTCAATATAATTGAAGGTAATTTTGTATTGTGATGGAGACAGTATAAATAATTCTAAGGATAAATATCGAATCAGCTTCCTGAAAATTCAATTCTTTTCGTTTCTCTTTTTTTTTTTAAATAGTTACCCTGAGATTATTAATTAATTCAACTGCAAAATTTCGGAAAGAAACATTTATACTACGAACTGGCAAAGCAAGTGTGAAAATAAAATTGGAATATTTAATGCATTCTAATATAAAAAATAAAATAAAATTATCGTTGGCCTTATTCTAATTTCAAAAATTATTGTTATTACTAGATTACGAATTTTTCTGCGATTTCATGTCTTTGAGAATATGAGTAAAAAATGTAGAATTTTTATGAAATATTATTTCACATGTCAGGCTTTATAAAAAGCACTATAATTTGTATATTTTGTTCTTATTGCGTGCATTCTGTGCGATTCAGCACCTCTAAATTTCCTTATAAATGCATAAATATCCACAGTCTAATTATTGCTTATTTTAATATAGGTGTGCTAACTATTACGTGTTTGCAAAGATTTTCTACGTCTTTCTTCTTTTTTTTTTTTTTTAACCAAATTCATTTATTTGACACAGAATCGATACAATGTTTTCCCTCGCTTTCTATAACCTTCTTCTACTTTATGCTAACAGGTTGAAATCAAAATTAACAGTACTGTTATTTTTTAAAAACAATTGGTTCAAAAAACAACACACCTCGGTTTCAATATGATCGACGGAAATTTATGCAAAAGTCTAATAGTATAGTGTTTTCCAATAACAGCCATAGAACTTTGAATTAAAATGAAGCGGAAAGTACGGAAGATCATTTAGTATTCACTGGTTTATTTTAAAATACATTTGATGGCATTATACATGACATACAAAATCATATAAATGATCGGCACAATTGCGTTTGATGGAGTGAATACGATAAACCCAATTTTCGATGATTTTGGAACATAAATCAGGTCGTATCTCGTCGATAATTTGCTTTGAGATCATCAACAGTTTGTGGATTGTTGAAATAAGTAAGAAACTTAACCTGGCTACACAAGAAAAAGTCTAATGACATCAAGTTGGAAAATCTTGGTGGCTAGTTGACAGTTACATTTCTCGATAGAATCCTATCGTTGCACTTCGATCTCAATAAAGTCGCAGCAGTTGAAACACATTTTAGACAAATCAAATCCATCCAAGTGGGTTCATCACTGAAGATGATTTTTGTAGCGAGAATTGGATGTATCGTATTCACTCTTCTAAACGCAATCATGGTTGTCATTTATATGATATTGTATTTCGTGCATAATGACATCGAATGTACTTTGAAATAGAGTAGTAAGTACTAGATTATCTTCCGTACTTTTCGTTTTGTTTCAATTCAAAGTTCTATCGCTCTTATTGCAAGAGAGAGAAGAATAGAGAGGGGGGAGAGAGAAAGAGAGAAAGAGAGGACTATATACCTCTAAAGGCAACACAATATAAAAATATCAATTTCTAAGATAAAGAAATACGCGCAAATAAAACATTGAAAATCATAAAAATGGGATTAGAATTAAAAATAGGAGACTTGAGCAAATTGATGGAATGAATGGAGGCAAATGAACGAGTAGAATCAGTGAGTTATGTTATTTCATAAGCAAAAAAAAAAAACATAAAACAAGTTCAATTCTTTATACATGTATATAGATGAAGCTATTGTATATAAAAATTGACGATTTTACAGAATTTAATACGTAATGTTAATCCGCCAATTTCAGTTATTGAAAAAAAAAAAAGGACATTTCACTTGCATCAACCTAATTTTAAAATAGATACTATCGTAACCTATATGAAACTGCAATCGTTTGATCGAAGTCTCCACATTTTTTCCCTCGGAAACCACGGGGTTAAAAAAGAGGATTCGTTTCAGTCAATCACGAGCGATTGATTATTCCGAGGACACAGGACGACCTTCGTCTCGATCGATGTACCAACGTTCTCTCCTCCTCCTTTTCTTTTTCCTCTTTTTTTCTTTCTTTTTCTCCTCTCTACCGTTTAATTGCATTTCGTCCCTGTTCTTTCCCTGGATCCGCGACTTTCAGCTCGAGGTCGTACTCTCGTTTCTCGGAATAATTGAGAAATTATCTCGGTTAACAGCCACCGCTGTAATCGCGCCGATAATGTGCATTTTTCTTTCTCCCCTTCGCGTATTTTCGACTGACCAACTATACCGTTGCATGATATTATAGTTTATAAAAATACACGGGAACAAGCTGGTAAATGCGCGTTCATTGATTGTAACTGATTGTAATTTTACACGTCAAACGGTGATTTTCTTAATTCACGCGACACTCTTCGGAAATTATGTGTTTGTTATATCGAAATTGATTTTACGAGGAGAACGACACTCTTGAAACGAGTAATTGTAGATATTTCATTAATTTGGCCGAAATGATTAAATTTTGATGTTCGAGTTCGCAATTTAATTCAATGTAGAAAATCATTTTGAAACGAGTATCTAATTGTAGACGTTTCTTGAAGTTGGCGGAAATTTTGGTTCGTAATATGCATAGTTCAATGTAGAAAATCATGACTGAATCAACAGTTCAAATTGTGTAAAATTAGGTAAAATTTTGAAGTGAATTTGTGCAAACTGTGTTACATTGATAAGCGAATGAACAGATTCCGCATAATCATAAGATTTTTTGGAATGAAACCATCAAACAGATTACATTATAGTCTTCTTGAATAGTTACATACACTTTACTTGAATACTTCAACAAATACATTAACAAATGATTCCGTAGTACCATTAAATTACATATAAAATCCACCTTTATCCACATTGTAAAATAACAAACTAAAATAAATCGCAGTGACACTCGTTATACATAATAAAAGTAATTGTAAGTACATTCTCTTCGTTTGTTAATTTAAAAAAATAAGGAAACGTCGATTTTTTTAAGTGCTACGATAACCATTCGATACTTACATTAGTTTCATCCTAAAAGTTCAAGTTTTTTCAATTAAAATGAAGATGTTACCAAATCCTATATTTAACAAAGTTATTATCATTATATCATCATTTGCAAAATTGAATGAAATTTGATAAAAACAAGAATTCTAATATCAAATAATCAGCGAGACGAATTCTTCTCGTAGGCAGATACAGTCAAATTATCAGAACAGAAATTGCACGAATTACGACAGAAGAAAGAGAATCAGGATGCCTCAAATAACAAAACAATATCTCAACAGTAAAACGCACTCGTTCTTAGATTTACGAGACACTTTATTTACGCGGGTTTCTTTTTACGCGACAAATAATCTCTCGATTTGTGCAGATTTTTTAATACACAATTAGAGTATGAAATTTTATCACATCTCTGTCTATTCACCCGATCTTTCACCAATAGACTACCAATTTCTTCAAGCATCTGAACAATTTGTTCCAATGTTTGTTTGTTCCAAAACAAATTATCCTGAAATGAAGACACTGTGAAGGTAGCGTTCTAAGAATTATGATTCTTATATATTCGAAATAATGACAATTGTTTCTCAATTGTTACAAAATTTAATTGTCGTAAAGTTAATTGTTTTAAAAAAGTAATACAATCGTAATATAATTAATTTAAAACAATAATATAATCGTGTAAAAATTATTTCGACTAAATGTATTAATCCAATGTTAAGTGTATTAACCAAGTGTCCAAATATTAATGAAAATAACTGTGCAATATTGATAATACTATACTGAATAGTATTACAATGTTATAAATGTGTTTCTCTGTAAAAAAAAAAAAGAAAAAGAAAAGGAAATTCTGTATTACAATGTGCTCTAAATCAATCTTTAATAAATGATTCTTTAGAATAAGCTATTTCATGAATACATAATAAAATGGTACATATAACGCTTCTTTAAAGCGAATAAAAGTACTCAGTTTGTAGGACTATTTCTTCATGTTCAAATTTGCTCGCTTAAAGGTTAATTCTTTGCTGTTAGTACCTTTTTAAACGAAGTGTTTGTACTTCCACAGTGTGGCATTGTGTGTATGTGAGTCCACTTGCAGCATCCATGGGAAAAATCGTCGACAATGAAGGAAGGAAGGTGAGGTAGCTGTTTTTGTACATTTCATACCTTTCCAAGTCTTCACACGAGGAAGTCTCAGTTTGTAACTGACCTCGAGATCCTTTTGAAAAGACGAGCAGAGACAAGAGTAATGTCAATGTCACCACTTTAGGTATACCACTTGTTGTCCAGGGTGTGGTCCCCTCCTACGGGTCGACGACTCCCTACCAGATTCACCATATATAAAAGGGGGCAGCGTGCCTCGACGGGGCAACACATCAACGTTGATACTTTAGGGCGAATACTGGTTGGAAATTTTCGTCGAATCAATCAACAGCGCATTTTTTTTCAACGTGATTTAACCATGAGAACAATAGTAAGTATATGAGTGTCCAGGAGGTTGTTTTTCTTTTTGTGCGGTGAATTAGTTTCTATGGTGAAGATGATTTTCTGAGGGAGATGTACTGAAAGGGTTAGATTAATGAATTAAAATATTTGTATTATGAATGATATTTATTATGAATGAATTAAATATTTTTCGTTTTTAATTTTTCTTTTTTATTGGCGTATTTATAATCGCATCAACTACAGTGTGGTGATTAGATTATTATAAACAGATGAATGAATTAAATATTTTATGTTTTTGGTGGTATTATGAATTTAATAATAATAAAATATACCTTTTTTTGTTGTTAACATATAGATACAGAATTTGACTGTATAATTCAATACTTTGTAACAATTTTTGGTAAAAGAAAAAATTCATTTTTAACTTTCATATACCTTTTTATAATTTTTCTTTTTTATTGGTGTATTTGTAATCGCATCAACTACAGTGTGGTGATCGAATTATTATAAAAACAGATGAATGAATTAAATATTTTATGTTTTTATATAATTTAATTTATTTCATATATTTTAATAATAATTTATTTCATACAATTTCGTATATTTTCATTTTACTGGTAACATATAAATAGACAAGTTAACTATATAATTTGATACTTCGTAACATCCGTCGATAAAAGAAGAGGATTCATTTTTATCTTTCACATTTATTTTTCAATTTTTCTTTTTATTGGGTTATTTATAATCGCATCAATTATAGTGTAGAGATCAAATTATTATGGACAGATGAGTAAATTAAGCATTTTGTTTTTGATGGTATTATAACTTCAATAATAGTAAAATGTGCCTTTTTTATTTTGTTAACATATAGATAAATAATTTGACTATATTGTGACAGTTGAACGTGTTAAAGAAAATTCAAGTGTTATCCTGAAAATTTAACCGAATATGAATCCGATAGAAATCCTAAATGTGGGAAATATTAAAGCGTCTAATTGAATCAGAAGGTGATAATTGACAAACAGCAACTGATTGAGAATTTTGTATTATTATGACATCGTAAAACAGGAGTAAAGGAAAATTGTAGAAAAAATAGAGATGTGTTCAAACAATTACTAATAATTAGTAGAAACATTAATAAGATGAAGTTTAAAATTTTCCTAAATTTTTATGAGGTTTCAGAATCTTTGCTATATTTCATTGAAAGCATAACGATATTTCTCATAAAAAAAGGTTTAATTTTAAATTAGTGTATATTTTCAATTCTATCTTTGTTCAAATAAGTGATACACAATTTCAAAGCGATCATAATAATTTGATGTAGTGAAAGAAGATTGGGTTGAGATTGTGTTAAATGGGTGAGATTTGAATTATGATTATTATGTTTGATGGCTCATTATTTCAACGGTTTCTCAATTTTATTGCAATTTTCCTCTCCAAAATTTCGTTAGTACACCTTCTTAAGTACTGACATTATTTTCTTATCTTTTGCGCCGATTTATCTGCTTGTTGTTTAGTATTATTTTTTTATATATTTTTTATTTTCTTTTGCTCCTGGAGTATGATTCCATTTTTTTTTTACTTCTCTTTTATCTCTCAGAATGTTGGAATTTTTTTCCTTTTTTAGTTCCGAGATTTTCTTTAGCACGTAAAAAATTTTTGTAGACCCTTTTGTAAATGTATTCTGTGAAATCAAGCACACAGTTGTAACGACACTAAGAGAAATACCGAAGTCGAAGTTCTGAATTAGTTTCAAGAAAAGGGAAATGAAAATTTGAAATTTTTAAAGACAGAAATAATTTCTAGATTGATCGAAATATCGCACTGGTGGTAGAAAAAAGCAAAGAAGCTATAATTAAGAAAGAACCATTAGAAAGAGTCTTCGAAAACTTAAGAAACGTCCAGAAATTTTGTAATGATCACAGTTACATGCCGATTGTTGAAGAACAATAACCAATTGACACCCTAGAAATTTTTGGAATTAATATTTTAAAATGAAAAATCGTGAAGATTCTTAATCGTGACTTAAATCGAAAACGATATTTTAACCACGACAGTTAGACCTGCTCTATAAGTCACCATCATTTCTGAGTAATAATTTGCTATATTGAATTGGCCAAACATTATTAATTGTAACATTCAGAATATTAATAATTTCAACGTTATAAAAATACTTAGGACAATAATTATATGAATTCTTCAGTGAAACATTATTGATGTTCAATTAGAAAATCAGAAATCTTTCATCGAGCAGAATGAAAGAATCTACATGTATTGCTATTAATGTCTAACCAAGTTTTCCTTGTCATTGACATACTAACAACCCACATTTCTGCAGAAGCCTTCTTGCATGGGTGTCCACACCTCCACACTCACTGAATCGAAACCAACAATTAAAAAATTCCTTCCATTTCTCGTAAGGTTCTTCCATCAAAGATGGAACTGCAATTTTTGATACAATTATAATTAAATACTAAACCTTAGAAAAATTCTTTTCTCTGTCTAATTTGTATATCTTACTTCACCAGCTTACAATACAATTAAACTTCATTGTGCTCGAAGTTCCTAGAAAACTGCAACTTGAACACCTTGCATGCTTAGTATACCTTATATATACATAACATAGATAGAAAATTGGACTATATGATCTAACTAGAGAATTCGACTACACAGTATTCGATAAGAGACAAAAATTAATTTTTATCATTAATAACTTTTTTCATTTTTCTTTTTATTGGGTTATTTATAGTTGTCTCAACTACAGTGTGATGATCAAATTATTATGAACAGATGAATAAATGGAATATTTTGTATTCGTTGGTGTAATGGCTTCAATAATAATAAAATGTTCCTTTCTTTTTTGTTGTCCACATATAGATAATTAATTTGGCTATATAATCTGATAATTCGTAAGAATAGTAGATAAAAGACAAAAACTCATTTTTCTCGCGTACAAGCGGCTAATTTTCTTTAAAATTCTCAACTGACTAACTTAAAAATGCTTGAACTTCTCTTTAGAAAAAACAAAAAAAAGTGAAAATTCTCTTCTTTACAGATCATCCTCGCCTCGATTTTTAGTTTAGCCATCGCTGAGCCAGGATATTTCGGTCCAGTGATATCTTACGGCCATCTTGGCGCGCCCTTGGCCTATGATGGCAGAGTGTTGGACACGCCAGAGGTTGCAAGAGCAAAAGTAGCGCACCTCGCAACCCAGGCATACGAAGCGGCAAGGAACACGCTCGGTTACGCTCAACTGCCCGCTCTGATCCGCGTCTATACACCTGCTGCTGGCGCGCCTATTGGCGCCGATGGTCGCGTCGTCGACACACCTGAAGTCGCGGAAGCGAAGGCTGCTCATCTTGCCACTCACGTGCTGGTAATTGCGAGTAATTTTAGTCTCTGAACACTACAAAATGATTCTAGTAGAACTATATTGTATATGCCTACGCATTTTCATTTATTTTGTACAACGTGTGTATTGAAGGAAGCTACGAAGAAAATAGGACTCTATCCATACGGTGCTCTGGCTTACACATCGATACCTTATGCTTATGGCCACGCATATGGTGCCCCTCTTGGTCCCGATGGAAGAGTGGTGGACACACCGGAAGTCGTAGAAGCGAAAGCAGCTCATCTGGCCGCATACGAAGCCGCCAAAATTACTGGAAAACTTTGATTCCGTTTAACGAACGGATATTTAGAAGAAGCAACGACGTAACGGTACATAGTAAAATAAATTGTTATCATTTAGCTTTGATATTTTTCGGTTATCGGGATTACAATGTGAACGAATAACGATGGAAAATTATCTATTCCTTTCATTCTGTATATTTTCATTGATGGTAAAAAATGAAACCGAGATTAAGTGTTGCGACAGTCGCTAGAAGGTGGGAAAATGTTAGGGAAAATGTGCCATTTTTGTACGGATTTGATGTGTATAAGACTAATAAATAAAGGACGTTTCTCTTAAAACGAAAGGAGCCATTTTTTCCGTGTTTTTTTGTTTTTTTACTTTTAAAACACCTAACAATTTGTTCCGTTCGAAGAAACAGCAGGCCGGTCGATTTTTTGTTTGGCACGGTTTATGACACGCTCGCGAAGAAAAGCTATTTTTTGAGACAACGAGATTCGCGTATTGTTCGAATCTTGTGTATTTCTCACCGAGAGAAATTAGTTTTCTTTACAAAACGGTCGTGTGAAGTCTTAACTTTCATTCTCATTAGCCGAAGACGTGTTATAAAACGAAAACTTTATTAAAAGTCATTTCGACAACGGATTCTAATCGTGTAAAGAATCGTTGGATCGGACCTTCGGTACTTTGAACAGGCTATATGTTCGAGAGTGGTGGCGCTGAATTTTCGCTGGTTCACTAGTGAGGTTTGATTGATGGTACGATGTTGGTCAAGATTGACATCGAATATTGCATGTATTTTAATATATTTCAAATAAATACTTATTTAACACTTTACCGACCGGAAGTCTATTAATCGGCTTTTGGCTGTCAGCGTTTATCGAGCTAAGGGGCTTATTAATCGGTTTCTTACTTCCACAAATTAATGAATTACCATATAATAAGAAAAAGTAAATGATATATAGTGAGCCCTCTCACGAGTTTTGATTGAAAATTTTCAGAGCTGTAGGAATAAGCGCGACAGCAAAAGCCGAGTCAGTATTGAATGGAATAAGTCGGTCGGTAAAGTGTTAATAGCGAGTAGTGTTTTGGTGTAGTGTGTATGAATAGTACTTAGTATATGTTTTTTGTGAATATGTTGTGTCACTCTTTATAATTGTAAGGATGACTGGCGGTCAAGCCAGGAAGGGTTTAATAAAACAAATATATAATTGGTGATGGTTACATTTATATACTTACTTCGAACTGTTCCGTGATACGTGCTAGTTAAGACTAAAAACTTTCTTTAGTTTTCTCAAGAGGTGTCTTGGGAAAAGGGGGGTCCAGCCTAAGTGGACGCACTTAGGTGGTCCGCTACGCACAGCCTTTTTCATAAAAATATACAAAAGATAGACGTATCCGAACGTCTCGTCAAGCGGCTAGGCTTAGGAACAGCGGCGCCAGTTATTACTTACATAATAAAAGTTGTAACGTACAGTCGGTGGAGAACTGCACGGAGTGTGGAGGTTCGGCAAATGGTCACCCAAAAACGGTTAAGGACTGAACGAATTAGAGTAAAGTGGGTTTAGTTGTTCTACGTTAAAAATTTCCTGAACTCGCAGAAAATTGTCCCAGTGCGCAGGGTTGGCCCCGGAAGCAATCCTGGTGGTCAAGGATGTTGTCTTTAGTTCGGTATCAAAAAGGAAAAACGTCCCAGAGCGCAGGAAGGCCCTAAAAGTAGGTTTCGCTTAGTTGATGTACTGAAAATCGACTGACTTTCTTGCCGATTGCAGCTTTTTTTATACTGTTTTTGGGTAGCGAGGCCGAACCAATGAGCGTTTACCGAGTAGTGCGAGTCATGTTTTATGACTCTCTGCACCTGAGGACGGACGGTCGCACTCGCTGACTTACGCGCGTACTTAGATTTAGAGTCTTTAGTTTCACGATGATGCACTGTGTTACTAAGTAGATGTGTAGGAGGCGATGGTTTACGCCAATTAGGATGTCACTACCCCTTGAACAGTCCTTCAGAGCCCGCGAGCGTACCGCCCGTCCTGGAAGTTCCAAATTAGCAGGATGGTGGTATGTGCTCGCTCATAACGGGACTTAAGCGGCCAGGATGACGCGAAAAGTTTTATAACATAACAGTGGTTTACGAATGATCACCAGGAAGACACGTAGCCCGTAGAAACCTTATGTCTCTACATCTATACAATGCTTCCTGGGCTTCGTTACTAATTCCAAAAGAAATTCAATTAATGGAAAGCTAAAAAAGGAGAGCATTAAAAAATGGCATAAATAGACGTCCATGCCATAAACTCAGTCCCCAATAGTCCGTATGGTGTACGAATACGAGTTGGATTAACTGTATATACAAAATTAAATATTACTTACAAACACAAATTTACAAAGAAATTAAAACCAATATAGGACAACAGAGAGACACGGTAAAAGAAAAATTTACTATGGAGCCTAATAACACTGTTACCGCGTTTCTGAAGGAAATAAAAATAGTTATTTCTGTTTCGAACGATTTATGTTTTAAAACTAACGATAATCAGGTAACCGCACACCATCATGTGACAGAATATAGTTCATATCAGCACTTTATAGAGTTCCAATTTCGCAAGGATGAAGGTGATCATTTATTTTACTTTATTAATATATTTTAGATGTATAAATATCCCCTACAGTATAAAAAAATAATAATAATAAGAATTTTCAAGCTACCATTCAGTTATTCAAATACGATCTTTATTAACTGATTGTTAAAATAAGAGATATCAAATTAGTAGCTCTGCCCGATGGAAAAAAGTACAAATAACAGAGCCGTCCGATGACGCTGTATACGAATTACAGCGTCGTTGTGAATGTGTTGTTATCGATAAACGTTTTTTTTTTCTCATTAAACTTAACAAGAAATGTACATGATAACGTGCAATATAAAACGTGAAATAACACACGTGACATGTATTGATAATGACTTTAACAATTGTTAAAGACAAATTAAAATCCTAGAATGTATTACAGTTGTATTTATCATACAACTTTGCCTAGCTCAAGAGCTTTACGCGCCATCATTAGTGCACCTTCTCTTGTAGCATTTCCACCAATAAAGCGGTTCCTGTGTACAAACTCAGCACCTTCAATTCCACAGGCACGAACAAGTTCACCGTCGCGCAAACCAGCCCATGGTTCTGGCAAAAATATCCTATAAAATCACTCGTTAATATCTTACAGATTAATACATTAATCATTCGTTAAGTTAAGATTGATCAGCTGTCTCTTGAACAAATACCTGCATGTAAAGCTCTTAGGATCTATCGGAATAGCTTGAACTCTGTAATTATCACTCTTGTAAATAACATACTTCAGTAAGGGTTGTATATTTAGTTCCTTTTCTATGGCAAGAAGATGTTCATGACATGGTGCAAATTGCTGGAGTACGATAATTTCTCCACTGGGATCAACCTGGGAATATTTATCATAAAAAGAAGTATCGGTAATGATATTCACCATCACAAAATTCCTGTTTATACTCCTGATATACACTCGCGTCGGTATTTACATTGACGCGTTTCTGCTTTAAGATTTCACAACACTACTTTCTTAAAATGGGGATTTTTATCGATATTTCGAATACTCTGATATTGTTCACATCGTTTATGAGCATTGCTTTAGTTCTCCACAAAGTGACGAGGTGAAAACATCGTGTGAAAGTAAGTAAAGGTAGTTTCCAAGTTTTGACTAGTCGGAATGTAAGTTGACGTAAAAACACTTTCTATTTTATAAGTAGAGGATTTACAGTTATTCCTGTATTTTCTTTTCTTATCGTTTCAGTTTATTTGATAGTTTATATGTTTCCATCTGTTCGAAAAGTGCTTTGAGACAATCAATTTTCTCTTGCAGTTGACCTTGAGTGACCTTGAATGACCTTAATAACAGGTCATTGTATTCATCTTGAAACACTCTATCCGAATATAAGTAAAAAAATATACTGTTCCATTTAAAAACACAGAATTGACCTTCATATCTCCTTGACGCATCCATCTATAAAAAAAACTAGTAACATCAGATGATCAACCCCTCGATACCAAATATGTTTGGTCCGAGGCATTGTCTTCTATCTCCGAAAACAAGCGAGTTATTCAGGTGTTCTGTTTTAAGTGCCCAACCCTCTATAGAATTGTTACAGGGCAATTTGTTTCTTTCCGTAGAACAATTTGGAAATAATAGGACATCTGTGTTTCAACAGGACAAAGAACACACAGCGAAAATTGCTACAAAATTTATGCAAGACAACAACGTATCGGTACTATCTTTACCACCGCAAAATCCCGATTTCGAACCTGATAGAATATTTCTGGAATGAAGTGGGAAAAAATATAAAACAAAAAGATCGATACATAAAACTACAATTTATAAAAGCATTAAAAAAACAGATGGATGAAAATTACTCGAGACATTAAAAAAAAATAATAATAATAATAAATAACGTGCCGAATCGACTACTAGAAGTAATAAAAGCGGAGTACCACACCTCTTATTAATTCTCTTTATATTTCTTATTATAGTTTATAATAATAATATTTAACGTTAATCTACCGTCAACTTGATTTCCGAAATCGACAAATCAACAAACTCATAATTAATTTTATTATTATTTCATATATAAAATGAATTATTTACAACATTAATACTACAAAGACTTGATAAATATATTTCTATTATCAAATCGTATTGTATTTACTTTCACCGTGAATTTACCTTATCAACTTGTTAAAAAAAAAAACGTCAACTTAAATACCAATGCGTCTGTATCTATAGAAAATAAAATATAAAGAAACAATTGTTGCATAATATTTCACCGAGGTAACACCCATGATACATTTTTACATAACTAACAATAGCAGTGTATTCTAATGTTTGCACTCTATTCAAACCGGCGGTCATATTCTATTCAAATCTATGCAAATATTACCTACGGAGATGTACTCAGTTTTGTTTAGGTATTGATAACAGCACTATCGTTAATTATAAATGGCCAATGATAAGCAAAGGAGTCTTTTGTTACATTCACCTCGAAACGTTTTGCAACAGCATCCTCTACGATACATTTCGCTGGTAACCAAATATTCGCCGCAGAATTTACACATTCGGTAAATTCTTGACCAGTTAACTCCACAGCTTTTAAAAATTGTTTGTCAGGGTCTATACCTTTGCTATTCCAAGCAGGATTTAAATCTTCTACACGTGAAGATATATCAGTTCTGATGTAATACCTAAGACATTGAAATATCATGACAACTATCCTTAACGATACTACAAATACAATATAACGATAGAAAGTACTTACAAAGGATTAGCACAGATAAGAACACCATTGTCAATGGCATCAACTTCTTTCACGAAGTTCTCGTATATATATTTAAAAAGTACGTCTATAGTTCTATCGTCTGCATGCGGAACCAGTAATTTAATAACCTCACGACCATAATGACAATAAATTAAACCCGATGCACTTAATGTTATTTTGCTGTCGTAGCCGGGTTTCTTTATCACAGTGCTCAGAGATTCCTTAAAGTCTCTAACATTTAAACGGAACAAGTATTACAAAACGTCTGTACAGTGACTGAGAAATTTATTCATACGCTGTAACACATTCGAAATTAGTCTGGAATTATTTTACGACGGTAGAACGAAATCAAGATTTTTTTTTACATTAAAATATGCGAAATGATCACAGCTTTCGAATGACATATATTTTATTAAGTGATAAAGAAGTATTTATAAGGTGACAAGTAAAATTTGTAAATGTTACAAAAAATACTGAAAAAAAAGTATTTGTACACTATGGAGAATCCCTGTTAAAACAAGAGAAAGCTTATGAGAATCCCCAAAAAACTTCATGAACAACGTTTCTCGCATGCATTCGTTTATACCCTACATGTTGTGTAGTATTTTGGAAGCAGTATTTTATTTTATGCAAAATGTGTTCGAAGTCGAGAGAAACAACCGTAGAAGAGACAGAAATTATGATTAAGCTGTATAAAGAAGGGAAATCCCTATGAAAAATAAGCAAGATTATCAGGAAAAGTCACGCCACAGTGCAATATATTATTAAAAAATTTTAAACAACACAAACAGTAAAGAATAAGCATCGTTCTGACAGATCGTGATACTTGGAGAAAGAGATGAACAATTTATTTGAAGGAAAACTAAAAATTAACCCTTTCGAGAGCACTGTTACCATTAATCAATAGCAGGTTCCATAAAGCTGGGTTTTATGTACGTGTTGTCAGAAGGGGACTATATATTACCAAGACAAAAAGAGGGAAACGGATAAATCTCGCAAAAGAATACATAAATAAGCCATTAGAATTTTGACAAGTAATATTTACAAATAAAAGCAAGTTTAATGTTTAAGGCATGGATGGCTATAAATTAGTTTAGAGGGAAGAGGTAGGAGACCTAAATAGACATCAGGTCAACAGTGAAACATGGTGGCAGCAGTACAGTGTGAAGGTCCATGGTTGCAAGTGGTGTTGGAAATTTGCAAATTATAGGCACAATAATGGACAAACATTTCTATTTGAATATTTTAAAAAACAATATGAAACGAAGTGCAGAAAAATTTGGTCTTTCAGGTCATTTCTATTTTCAACAAAACAACCTAACCTAAGGCACAAATCAGGACTAGTAAGGAAATGGTTATTGCATAATACTTTACGTGTTCTGGAAATCCCTCCACAGTCTCCAGATATTAACCCTATAGATCATTTATGAGAATATTTTAGTCGAAAAATACAAAAACAGTTAAGAACAAATAAGAAAGATTTAAAACATATTTTAGTGCAAGAATGGGGAAGGATAAGTAACTTAATAACAAGTAATTTAATTAATTCTACGCCTAAATATTTAGAAGTGATCACAAAATTGAAAGGGTACCCAATCAAATATTAATTTTTAGTTTACTTAGGCTTTTGAAATAAAATAACAAGTGTACAAATACTTTTTTCCCAGTATTTGTTGCAACACTTACACAGTTTACTAGTTACCTTGTAAATACTTCTTTATTGCTTAATAAAATATATGTCATTCGAAAGCTGTGATCAATTTGTACATTTTAACATAAAATCTTAATTTCGTTCTGTCATTGTAAAATAATTCCAGATTGATGTCAAATATGTTACGGTGTATGAATACTTTTTTTGATCACTGTATTTGCTAATAAGATAAGTAAAATCAAAATATACCTCATATGATGATCATAACGACGCTTAGAATGATCATATTCCTTGCCAACATCGACCACAATATCACAAGTATTCAAAATATTTTGATCGCGCGTTCTGAAAGCATATGTAATATTCTACAGTGATTATCCATCAGTTAAATACATAGTTTAGCTTCAAAAATACTTCAAACGTCCTACCTCACAATATCTGCATCTTTGTACTGCGGCAACATTTTCAACAAGGAACAAGCCAGCGCTTCGTCACATTGAAAACAACCATCGTGCGTCCCGATTTTTACTTTTCCCGTCATTGTCGTTAACCACCGGAACTTTGTTGTTCCCGCGTTATAGGTTAAATTATCTGACGGAGCAAGTAGCTTTATGAAGTGGTGTATAATATATAATACAAAGTTCATCGGTAATTATGTTATATACTCACCACAAAGTGTTTTGGAATCATAAACTGAAAAAGAATGAAATGAAAGCACCCGAAATCCTGCTAGCTTAGTACAGTTGACCATGTGCTCAACAAATTAGAAATTGATGGCGCTCACTACGGACAAATCAAACAGCATACAGTAGTGGACATACAAGTACTGGATAAAACTACCGGCACAGTACGATTGTTATGATACAAATACTTATAGCCACTAAACAAAACTGATTTAAAGAAAAAGTTTAAAATATTCATTTATTATCTATCCTAGTTTATTACGTAATAAAAACCAATAATATAAATGAAGTAATACACAAAATAATAGCAGAAATATGTTACTTGAGCATTTTATAGGCGGGCAAAAGTACTGGTACAGAATAAACAATGTATCGTTGTCTTGCCTTATCTTCATCCAAGCTTGGGAAATTAGTGTTCATTAATACATTGATAAACGCAAAAACTTATTAGAATGTATTAAAAGAAAATTTAACGAAAAGTACAGAAAAATTAGATTTACCGCCCAACTTTTATTTCCAACAAGATAATGCATCTATATACAGGGTGTGCCAGAAAGAGTGTAACATCCGGCAAACAGGGGTAGCTGAGGTGATTCTGAACAACCTTTTCCTTTACGAAAATGTTGTTTGAAGCTTCGTTTTCGAGTTATTAACGAAAAACACTGGCCAATCACAGCGCCCAGAGACCTCGCGCTCAACCACGTATTCACGGCTTTTATACACGGGCGCTCGGTCGGGCTCCCGGCACACGTACTGGCACAGCATAGGTATCGTGGAAAATGTTATGTCATTTTAAATTTTTATTTCACAGCATATTTTATCTATTTGAAAACGTGCTATTAAAAGAAAAAGACATTTTTTTCGTAAATAATGTAAGGAAAATCAGGATAACGGTGGTGAACGTTTGAATAAGAAATGAACGTGGGTGGTTAAAAAGAGTGAAAGCTTGTGTTTTGAACTATACTTCGCGAGTGCTGATACAATTCTGTCTTCCCTGAAAAATCCTAGTCAGAAGGACCCCCTTGACAATATGGACTTTCTTAGCCTTGAGGCAGAACCATCCCTAGGAGGTGGAAACGCAGCGAAAGACTGCACATGGTCCACTCAAGCCTTCGCTTTTTGGACTTTTCTAACAATAATAAAACATTTTATTCCTTTCGAATAACGAATAAAAGTATCGAACAGAGTTATTATCACGTTCGTGAATGTGGATGATATACCATTCAAATTTATAAGCCACATTATCGTGTATTCAATTCTAAATTTTTTGAAATTAATAGTTATAAAACTGTGGATGTTACAATTAGTTTAATAATAAATCATTCCGGCGAACAAGCACCAAGCACGGCAGCCTTTCGCCAGAGAACCGCGCCAAAGGCATGGAGAAAAAACAAAATCGGTAGTTTCTAAGAAGTCACCGAAAAATATCGATCGTGCGGCGAAGTGAGTTCATCGACTCGGCCAGAACATCGGCTGTTGAAAATTGTTGAATAGGTCAGGGTCGACACGAGGATCCAGCCTTACCTACCTACTTTCGTCGAAGCAAGCTATTTCGTGGACGATATTTCAATTATTTTTTTCTAGCATTAGTTATACAAATCGTTTTTCTTAAAACAATTTATTCACCTGAAAATGTGCTGTTAAAAAAAAAATGTTTTTCATAAATAATAAAACGCTTTATTTCTTTCGAATAGCGAATAAAAGTATCGAACGCAGTTATTAAACGACTTATTAGTTTATTTGTTATTCATGAATAACGAATAATTTCACATTATTTTTAATTTAAAATGACATAACATTTTTCACGATACCTATGCTGTGCCAGTACGTGTGCCGGGAGCCTGACCGAGCGCCCGTGTATAAAAGCCGTGGATACGTGGTTGAGCCCGCGGTCTCTGGGCGCTGTGATTGGTCAGTGTTTTTCGTTAATAACTCGAAAACGAAGCTTCAAACAACATTTTGGTAAAGGAAAAGGTTGTTCAGAATCACCTCAGCTACCCCCCCCCCCCAATTCCGGATGTTACACTCTTTCTGGGACACCCTGTATAACCTAAAATAGTCTTAATTTTAGATTAGGTTAGATTCAGTCAATTTCTCAATTGTATACTAATTTTGAAGAATTCTATCACATCTCACGAAGAACAAAGTATAATATTAACAAGTAAAAATTGCAATGATAATTTCGTTTTAAAGAAAGCTTTTATACCAAAAATCATCATTCAATGAAATTGTCTCGGCACTCCCGTGTTTCACCACTAGACGGACGAGGTCCGCCACTAGGCTCCTGTTGCTGTTGTTCCGATGGCGTACCGTCTTTATGAACACGTTGTATTGTCGGCAACCTTATTGTAAATAAATCTGCACGTTATTGTGAACTAGACTTTAAGAAAATCTGAAGTTAGCTCCTGAAAAGATACTTTGAGCGCGATATTCAAACCGGAGGTTAGTCTGTTGTCAAATTATAGATTATCAAGGACCATTGGGTATAAAGCTTAATAGGCGTAATTAGACATGGCCCAGTTATGGAACACTCGGTTAAGGAAACTGAAAGGCAATTGGAAGACCAATCAGGCTAATTGTAATTGATCTTAAATATCAACTTAGTTAACATTGGCGTTGCTAACGGTTGTTTACCTTAGAAACGAAGGGCTATATATACCGATGGATCTTGTATAATCGTTATTTTCTTTCCCCATGCGTTCCGCATCTTTGAGAAACAGATTTCATAAACCCCAAGCTTTTGTTCAAGTTCATTTAATTGTGTTTAATTAAAAGTTATTACAAAGTTCAATCAGTTTAATTTATCTTAAAGTTCCTAAGATCAGTTACAGATAATTCGTACACGAATGAGCAAAACGGTTCAGCATTCCACGGGCAGCAACCCACGTTTTGTTCCCTCAGAATAACTAGAAGATCCGCAACATATCAAACTTTTTGGTGACAGCGGTGGGATGACTGAAGATAATTATTACTGAAGAGGGATAAATTGTCCGTACCGGGTCGTAAGTGCGCAACCCAGAACCTGAAGCGTCCCTTATTGAATGAGGACTCCATGCAACTTACACTTATGCTTCCTCTCTCTCTTGGGTTTTGACGCAGTTTTCCCAAGGGCACGGGTAAATACCAGAAGATGATTTTTGTGGCCGCGTAAAATATTTCCCCAGAGAATCGCAAGCACATCAACGGCGTTAGCAATGGTTGAAACTCTCATTACTGACACTATACCAAATGAAGGACTGGGAGACAGAAGGACTGGGAAATCGAAGGATCAGAAAACCGGATGATCGGAAGACCGAAGGACTGAGAGACCGAAGGACTGAGAGACCGAAGGACTGGGAGACCGAAGGACTGGAGGACCGAAGGACTAGGAAACCAGACTAGGATCACAAAACCGGAGGACCAGGGAACCAGAAAGAGTGGAGAAACTGCGAACAGACACCTAGGGAAGACAATATCAGTAATTAATAGCGTCAAATTTAATAGTTAAATCTGCATAATATAAGATTAAACAAAATGCTTCGAAAATTGACAAGATTGTGGAAACGTAGAAAGGCTCGTAGAAGTGGTCTGAGTAGTGGCAATACCTTTATCGTGGAGGATATTTCCATAGATGCCACCCCTATGGGATTGATTCTTGTGGGGTCACAGGCAGAAAGCCCGTCATGTATCGTTCCATCTTCAATGTCACAATCCATTCATGATTCAAACATTCGTGTTTCCCTTGATGGTAGTTGTTCTTCTAGGAAAAATGATACCATTGATATAGAAGAAAATTCTGTCAAAATTGTGGAAGAAACATTCACTCCTTTGAATCTTGTTATTGACCTTATTCCGCATTTTGATGGGATTACTTGTTCACTTACTAGATTTATTAAGGACTCTAGAATAGCTTATCGTTCTGTTAAACCTTCTGAGAAAGGTTTATTCCTTAGGCATATTCAAAATAAAATTGAAGGACATGCTGACACATTAATCTGTGGAAACCCTAATTCAGACTTCTTGATGAATTGATTAATCATTTGAAAGAAGCTTTCAGTGACCGATTTGTGTTTCCTTGTGTTCTCAATGAAATAAAAGGGGTGCAACAGTGTCAGCATGAAAGTATTGGTGCTTTTGAGGATAGAGTCCGTGAAATGTTAACTCGTAGTATTGAGACTGCACGAGAACGAGTACGTATGTTGTACGATGCTAGTAAATTTACAGCATTCAAAGAACTTCTTGACACTGAGGCAATGCTAGGTATTGCTAGGGGTTTATGAGATAGAATGACCAGTCAACTTATTATTGGATAACAACTCTCAAATCTAAATATTGCAATTAAAAATGCATTGGACATCAAACTTACCTCAGATACTTCAGTCCCAAGCTTCCTCATGTAAGATACTAAAGTATTTGTCACAAGAACTACATATGAGGATCCCTGCGAATGTTTTGGATGTGGCCAAAAGGGTCATTTGCGTTTTAATTATTCTCAAAATCTCACGAGAAGAATTCCTCCTATCCGGGAAGAACGGTGTAAAGAATATCAAAAAACAGGTCTGAAAATCGTTATAAAGGCACGCAGCAGAGCATACAAAACAACTTCAATAAATCTATTCCTGAAACAACACATTCGCAGAATTTAAACTAGAACAAGGGTCCACGTCACGGCGTAACGAGGAACCAACCCCTAATAGCTCGCGCCGCATCTACCCAATACAATTTTTTATTAAAACAGATGGAATTTCACAGTCGCCTGCCGTATCACTTACCCATGAATACTTTGATAAGGGTACCGCTTCTTTTCTTGTTGATACAGGCACTGAGTTGAATGTAATTAAATTGGGAGAAATCGTTGCCCATATAGTAATCTATCCAAGTGTTATTTTCGATCTTGTTGGCATAGGATCGGAAATGCTCCGAACTTTTGGGCAGACGATCATTAATATTTTCAATGCTCCGGTGAAATTTCAAATAGTTAAAGATAACTTTCCAATTGAAGAAACTGGAATTTTAGGGGGTACCTTTTCTTAAAATCCAGAATGCTGCCATAATATTTCGTGACACTGAACCAACCATTGTCCAGATTGGAAATATTAGGTTACCTCTTTGTTCTTCCTCATCTATCGAGCTACCACCACGTAACAAAACTCTAGTTGCACTGCCCGTGAAATCGGATAGGGAGTTTGATTATATTACGCGTATAGATGCTGATCCCACAGTTTTCCTTAGAGAGGTTTTGGCCAAACAAGAGAGCAGGTTTGCAAAGATTTTTGCAATTAATACCACTCCTAGTCATATTACTCTCACAGTAAATCCTAATGAGTTTGAAGATTTTAATGTCAAGACATCGTCCTCACGAACGACTCGAAAAGAAGATTCTGGTGGCAAAGGTATTCAGGATCAAGTTCAGAAGATTTCTGAAATTCTAAAAATCCTAAATCTAAATGATTTAACTAAAATGGAAAACGAGAGTATTTTAGAAATTGTAGGAAAATTCCCTTATCAATTTTATGTCCCTGAGGACAATTTAGGTAGTACCTCCTTTATTTCACATAACATTAGGACTGTATGTAGACGACATACCAATAAGCACTAAACAATATAGATTTCCTCTTAGTCATAAGGATGAAATAAAGAAGCAAGTAGATTTATTACTTAAGAGTAAAATAATACAATTATCTGTTTCACCCTATAATTTCATAGTTTGGATAGTGCCTAAAAAACCGGAGGTCACGGGAAAGCTTCGCTAGCGAATGGTTATAGATTATTGCAAATTAAATGAAAAAACTATAGGCGATGCTTATCCTCTTCCTAATATTACTGAGATTCTTGATCAGCTTGGTAATTCTAAATATTTTAGTACACTTGATTTAGCTTCGGGTTTTCGTCAAATTCCGGTTTCCGATGAATCCAAGTCTAAGACTGCTTTTTCATCGTCTTATTTCAAATAAATACTTATTTAACACTTTACCGACCGGAAGTCTATTAATCGGCTTTTGGCTGTCAGCGTTTATCGAGCTAAGGGGCTTATTAATCGGTTTCTTACTTCCACAAATTAATGAATTACCATATAATAAGAAAAAGTAAATGATATATAGTGAGCCCTCTCACGAGTTTTGATTGAAAATTTTCAGAGCTGTAGGAATAAGCGCGACAGCAAAAGCCGAGTCAGTATTGAATGGAATAAGTCGGTCGGTAAAGTGTTAATAGCGAGTAGTGTCTTGGTGTAGTGTGTATGAATAGTACTTAGTATATGTTTTTTGTGAATATGTTGTGTCACTCTTTATAATTGTAAGGATGACTGGCGGTCAAGCCAGGAAGGGTTTAATAAAACAAATATATAATTGGTGATGGTTACATTTATATACTTACTTCGAACTGTTCCGTGATACGTGCTAGTTAAGACTAAAAACTTTCTTTAGTTTTCTCAAGAGGTGTCTTGGGAAAAGGGGGGTCCAGCCTAAGTGGACGCACTTAGGTGGTCCGCTACGCACAGCCTTTTTCATAAAAATATACAAAAGATAGACGTATCCGAACGTCTCGTCAAGCGGCTAGGCTTAGGAACAGCGGCGCCAGTTATTACTTACATAATAAAAGTTGTAACGTACAGTCGGTGGAGAACTGCACGGAGTGTGGAGGTTCGGCAAATGGTCACCCAAAAACGGTTAAGGACTGAACGAATTAGAGTAAAGTGGGTTTAGTTGTTCTACGTTAAAAATTTCCTGAACTCGCAGAAAATTGTCCCAGTGCGCAGGGTTGGCCCCGGAAGCAATCCTGGTGGTCAAGGATGTTGTCTTTAGTTCGGTATCAAAAAGGAAAAACGTCCCAGAGCGCAGGAGGGCCCTAAAAGTAGGTTTTGCTTAGTTGATGTACTGAAAATCGACTGACTTTCTTGCCGATTGCAGCTTTTTTTATACTGTTTTTGGATAGCGAGGCCGAACCAATGAGCGTTTACCGAGTAGTGCGAGTCATGTTTTATGACTCTCTGCACCTGAGGACGGACGGTCGCACTCGCTGACTTACGCGCGTACTTAGATTTAGAGTCTTTAGTTTCACGATGATGCACTGTGTTACGAAGTAGATGTGTAGGAGGCGATGGTTTACGTCAATTAGGATGTCACTACCCCTTGAACAGTCCTTCAGAGCCCGCGAGCGTACCGCCCGTCCTGGAAGTTCCAAATTAGCAGGATGGTGGTATGTGCTCGCTCATAACGGGACTTAAGCGGCCAGGATGACGCGAAAAGTTTTATAACATAACAGTGGTTTACGAATGATCACCAGGAAGACACGTAGCCCGTAGAAACCTTATGTCTCTACATCTATACAATGCTTCCTGGGCTTCGTTACTAATTCCAAAAGAAATTCAATTAATGGAAAGCTAAAAAAGGAGAGCATTAAAAAATGGCATAAATAGACGTCCATGCCATAAACTCAGTCCCCAATAGTCCGTATGGTGTACGAATACGAGTTGGATTAACTGTATATACAAAATTAAATATTACTTACAAACACAAATTTACAAAGAAATTAAAACCAATATAGGACAACAGAGAGACACGGTAAAAGAAAAATTTACTATGGAGCCTAATAACACTGTTACCGCGTTTCTGAAGGAAATAAAAATAGTTATTTCTGTTTCGAACGATTTATGTTTTAAAACTAACGATAATCAGGTAACCGCACACCATCATGTGACAGAATATAGTTCATATCAGCACTTTATAGAGTTCCAATTTCGCAAGGATGAAGGTGATCATTTATTTTACTTTATTAATATATTTTAGATGTATAAATATCCCCTACAGTATAAAAAAATAATAATAATAAGAATTTTCAAGCTACCATTCAGTTATTCAAATACGATCTTTATTAACTGATTGTTAAAATAAGAGATATCAAATTAGTAGCTCTGCCCGATGGAAAAAAGTACAAATAACAGAGCCGTCCGATGACGCTGTATACGAATTACAGCGTCGTTGTGAATGTGTTGTTATCGATAAACGTTTTTTTTTTCTCATTAAACTTAACAAGAAATGTACATGATAACGTGCAATATAAAACGTGAAATAACACACGTGACATGTATTGATAATGACTTTAACAATTGTTAAAGACAAATTAAAATCCTAGAATGTATTACAGTTGTATTTATCATACAACTTTGCCTAGCTCAAGAGCTTTACGCGCCATCATTAGTGCACCTTCTCTTGTAGCATTTCCACCAATAAAGCGGTTCCTGTGTACAAACTCAGCACCTTCAATTCCACAGGCACGAACAAGTTCACCGTCGCGCAAACCAGCCCATGGTTCTGGCAAAAATATCCTATAAAATCACTCGTTAATATCTTACAGATTAATACATTAATCATTCGTTAAGTTAAGATTGATCAGCTGTCTCTTGAACAAATACCTGCATGTAAAGCTCTTAGGATCTATCGGAATAGCTTGAACTCTGTAATTATCACTCTTGTAAATAACATACTTCAGTAAGGGTTGTATATTTAGTTCCTTTTCTATGGCAAGAAGATGTTCATGACATGGTGCAAATTGCTGGAGTACGATAATTTCTCCACTGGGATCAACCTGGGAATATTTATCATAAAAAGAAGTATCGGTAATGATATTCACCATCACAAAATTCCTGTTTATACTCCTGATATACACTCGCGTCGGTATTTACATTGACGCGTTTCTGCTTTAAGATTTCACAACACTACTTTCTTAAAATGGGGATTTTTATCGATATTTCGAATACTCTGATATTGTTCACATCGTTTATGAGCATTGCTTTAGTTCTCCACAAAGTGACGAGGTGAAAACATCGTGTGAAAGTAAGTAAAGGTAGTTTCCAAGTTTTGACTAGTCGGAATGTAAGTTGACGTAAAAACACTTTCTATTTTATAAGTAGAGGATTTACAGTTATTCCTGTATTTTCTTTTCTTATCGTTTCAGTTTATTTGATAGTTTATATGTTTCCATCTGTTCGAAAAGTGCTTTGAGACAATCAATTTTCTCTTGCAGTTGACCTTGAGTGACCTTGAATGACCTTAATAACAGGTCATTGTATTCATCTTGAAACACTCTATCCGAATATAAGTAAAAAAATATACTGTTCCATTTAAAAACACAGAATTGACCTTCATATCTCCTTGACGCATCCATCTATAAAAAAAACTAGTAACATCAGATGATCAACCCCTCGATACCAAATATGTTTGGTCCGAGGCATTGTCTTCTATCTCCGAAAACAAGCGAGTTATTCAGGTGTTCTGTTTTAAGTGCCCAACCCTCTATAGAATTGTTACAGGGCAATTTGTTTCTTTCCGTAGAACAATTTGGAAATAATAGGACATCTGTGTTTCAACAGGACAAAGAACACACAGCGAAAATTGCTACAAAATTTATGCAAGACAACAACGTATCGGTACTATCTTTACCACCGCAAAATCCCGATTTCGAACCTGATAGAATATTTCTGGAATGAAGTGGGAAAAAATATAAAACAAAAAGATCGATACATAAAACTACAATTTATAAAAGCATTAAAAAAACAGATGGATGAAAATTACTCGAGACATTAAAAAAAAATAATAATAATAATAAATAACGTGCCGAATCGACTACTAGAAGTAATAAAAGCGGAGTACCACACCTCTTATTAATTCTCTTTATATTTCTTATTATAGTTTATAATAATAATATTTAACGTTAATCTACCGTCAACTTGATTTCCGAAATCGACAAATCAACAAACTCATAATTAATTTTATTATTATTTCATATATAAAATGAATTATTTACAACATTAATACTACAAAGACTTGATAAATATATTTCTATTATCAAATCGTATTGTATTTACTTTCACCGTGAATTTACCTTATCAACTTGTTAAAAAAAAAAACGTCAACTTAAATACCAATGCGTCTGTATCTATAGAAAATAAAATATAAAGAAACAATTGTTGCATAATATTTCACCGAGGTAACACCCATGATACATTTTTACATAACTAACAATAGCAGTGTATTCTAATGTTTGCACTCTATTCAAACCGGCGGTCATATTCTATTCAAATCTATGCAAATATTACCTACGGAGATGTACTCAGTTTTGTTTAGGTATTGATAACAGCACTATCGTTAATTATAAATGGCCAATGATAAGCAAAGGAGTCTTTTGTTACATTCACCTCGAAACGTTTTGCAACAGCATCCTCTACGATACATTTCGCTGGTAACCAAATATTCGCCGCAGAATTTACACATTCGGTAAATTCTTGACCAGTTAACTCCACAGCTTTTAAAAATTGTTTGTCAGGGTCTATACCTTTGCTATTCCAAGCAGGATTTAAATCTTCTACACGTGAAGATATATCAGTTCTGATGTAATACCTAAGACATTGAAATATCATGACAACTATCCTTAACGATACTACAAATACAATATAACGATAGAAAGTACTTACAAAGGATTAGCACAGATAAGAACACCATTGTCAATGGCATCAACTTCTTTCACGAAGTTCTCGTATATATATTTAAAAAGTACGTCTATAGTTCTATCGTCTGCATGCGGAACCAGTAATTTAATAACCTCACGACCATAATGACAATAAATTAAACCCGATGCACTTAATGTTATTTTGCTGTCGTAGCCGGGTTTCTTTATCACAGTGCTCAGAGATTCCTTAAAGTCTCTAACATTTAAACGGAACAAGTATTACAAAACGTCTGTACAGTGACTGAGAAATTTATTCATACGCTGTAACACATTCGAAATTAGTCTGGAATTATTTTACGACGGTAGAACGAAATCAAGATTTTTTTTTACATTAAAATATGCGAAATGATCACAGCTTTCGAATGACATATATTTTATTAAGTGATAAAGAAGTATTTATAAGGTGACAAGTAAAATTTGTAAATGTTACAAAAAATACTGAAAAAAAAGTATTTGTACACTATGGAGAATCCCTGTTAAAACAAGAGAAAGCTTATGAGAATCCCCAAAAAACTTCATGAACAACGTTTCTCGCATGCATTCGTTTATACCCTACATGTTGTGTAGTATTTTGGAAGCAGTATTTTATTTTATGCAAAATGTGTTCGAAGTCGAGAGAAACAACCGTAGAAGAGACAGAAATTATGATTAAGCTGTATAAAGAAGGGAAATCCCTATGAAAAATAAGCAAGATTATCAGGAAAAGTCACGCCACAGTGCAATATATTATTAAAAAATTTTAAACAACACAAACAGTAAAGAATAAGCATCGTTCTGACAGATCGTGATACTTGGAGAAAGAGATGAACAATTTATTTGAAGGAAAACTAAAAATTAACCCTTTCGAGAGCACTGTTACCATTAATCAATAGCAGGTTCCATAAAGCTGGGTTTTATGTACGTGTTGTCAGAAGGGGACTATATATTACCAAGACAAAAAGAGGGAAACGGATAAATCTCGCAAAAGAATACATAAATAAGCCATTAGAATTTTGACAAGTAATATTTACAAATAAAAGCAAGTTTAATGTTTAAGGCATGGATGGCTATAAATTAGTTTAGAGGGAAGAGGTAGGAGACCTAAATAGACATCAGGTCAACAGTGAAACATGGTGGCAGCAGTACAGTGTGAAGGTCCATGGTTGCAAGTGGTGTTGGAAATTTGCAAATTATAGGCACAATAATGGACAAACATTTCTATTTGAATATTTTAAAAAACAATATGAAACGAAGTGCAGAAAAATTTGGTCTTTCAGGTCATTTCTATTTTCAACAAAACAACCTAACCTAAGGCACAAATCAGGACTAGTAAGGAAATGGTTATTGCATAATACTTTACGTGTTCTGGAAATCCCTCCACAGTCTCCAGATATTAACCCTATAGATCATTTATGAGAATATTTTAGTCGAAAAATACAAAAACAGTTAAGAACAAATAAGAAAGATTTAAAACATATTTTAGTGCAAGAATGGGGAAGGATAAGTAACTTAATAACAAGTAATTTAATTAATTCTATGCCTAAATATTTAGAAGTGATCATAAAATTGAAAGGGTACCCAATCAAATATTAATTTTTAGTTTACTTAGGCTTTTGAAATAAAATAACAAGTGTACAAATACTTTTTTCCCAGTATTTGTTGCAACACTTACACAGTTTACTAGTTACCTTGTAAATACTTCTTTATTGCTTAATAAAATATATGTCATTCGAAAGCTGTGATCAATTTGTACATTTTAACATAAAATCTTAATTTCGTTCTGTCATTGTAAAATAATTCCAGATTGATGTCAAATATGTTACGGTGTATGAATACTTTTTTTGATCACTGTATTTGCTAATAAGATAAGTAAAATCAAAATATACCTCATATGATGATCATAACGACGCTTAGAGTGATCATATTCCTTGCCAACATCGACCACAATATCACAAGTATTCAAAATATTTTGATCGCGCGTTCTGAAAGCATATGTAATATTCTACAGTGATTATCCATCAGTTAAATACATAGTTTAGCTTCAAAAATACTTCAAACGTCCTACCTCACAATATCTGCATCTTTGTACTGCGGCAACATTTTCAACAAGGAACAAGCCAGCGCTTCGTCACATTGAAAACAACCATCGTGCGTCCCGATTTTTACTTTTCCCGTCATTGTCGTTAACCACCGGAACTTTGTTGTTCCCGCGTTATAGGTTAAATTATCTGACGGAGCAAGTAGCTTTATGAAGTGGTGTATAATATATAATACAAAGTTCATCGGTAATTATGTTATATACTCACCACAAAGTGTTTTGGAAACATAAACTGAAAAAGAATGAAATGAAAGCACCCGAAATCCTGCTAGCTTAGTACAGTTGACCATGTGCTCAACAAATTAGAAATTGATGGCGCTCACTACGGACAAATCAAACAGCATACAGTAGTGGACATACAAGTACTGGATAAAACTACCGGCACAGTACGATTGTTATGATACAAATACTTATAGCCACTAAACAAAACTGATTTAAAGAAAAAGTTTAAAATATTCATTTATTATCTATCCTAGTTTATTACGTAATAAAAACCAATAATATAAATGAAGTAATACACAAAATAATAGCAGAAATATGTTACTTGAGCATTTTATAGGCGGGCAAAAGTACTGGTACAGAATAAACAATGTATCGTTGTCTTGCCTTATCTTCATCCAAGCTTGGGAAATTAGTGTTCATTAATACATTGATAAACGCAAAAACTTATTAGAATGTATTAAAAGAAAATTTAACGAAAAGTACAGAAAAATTAGATTCACCGCCCAACTTTTATTTCCAACAAGATAATGCATCTATATACAGGGTGTGCCAGAAAGAGTGTAACATCCGGCAAACAGGGGTAGCTGAGATGATTCTGAACAACCTTTTCCTTTACCAAAATGTTGTTTGAAGCTTCGTTTTCGAGTTATTAACGAAAAACACTGGCCAATCACAGCGCCCAGAGACCTCGCGCTCAACCACGTATTCACGGCTTTTATACACGGGCGCTCGGTCGGGCTCCCGGCACACGTACTGGCACAGCATAGGTATCGTGGAAAATGTTATGTCATTTTAAATTTTTATTTCACAGCATATTTTATCTATTTGAAAACGTGCTATTAAAAGAAAAAGACATTTTTTTCGTAAATAATGTAAGGAAAATCAGGATAACGGTGGTGAACGTTTGAATAAGAAATGAACGTGGGTGGTTAAAAAGAGTGAAAGCTTGTGTTTTGAACTATACTTCGCGAGTGCTGATACAATTCTGTCTTCCCTGAAAAATCCTAGTCAGAAGGACCCCCTTGACAATATGGACTTTCTTAGCCTTGAGGCAGAACCATCCCTAGGAGGTGGAAACGCAGCGAAAGACTGCACATGGTCCACTCAAGCCTTCGCTTTTTGGACTTTTCTAACAATAATAAAACATTTTATTCCTTTCGAATAACGAATAAAAGTATCGAACAGAGTTATTATCACGTTCGTGAATGTGGATGATATACCATTCAAATTTATAAGCCACATTATCGTGTATTCAATTCTAAATTTTTTGAAATTAATAGTTATAAAACTGTGGATGTTACAATTAGTTTAATAATAAATCATTCCGGCGAACAAGCACCAAGCACGGCAGCCTTTCGCCAGAGAACCGCGCCAAAGGCATGGAGAAAAAACAAAATCGGTAGTTTCTAAGAAGTCACCGAAAAATATCGATCGTGCGGCGAAGTGAGTTCATCGACTCGGCCAGAACATCGGCTGTTGAAAATTGTTGAATAGGTCAGGGTCGACACGAGGATCCAGCCTTACCTACCTACTTTCGTCGAAGCAAGCTATTTCGTGGACGATATTTCAATTATTTTTTTCTAGCATTAGTTATACAAATCGTTTTTCTTAAAACAATTTATTCACCTGAAAATGTGCTGTTAAAAAAAAAATGTTTTTCATAAATAATAAAACGCTTTATTTCTTTCGAATAGCGAATAAAAGTATCGAACGCAGTTATTAAACGACTTATTAGTTTATTTGTTATTCATGAATAACGAATAATTTCACATTATTTTTAATTTAAAATGACATAACATTTTTCACGATACCTATGCTGTGCCAGTACGTGTGCCGGGAGCCTGACCGAGCGCCCGTGTATAAAAGCCGTGGATACGTGGTTGAGCCCGCGGTCTCTGGGCGCTGTGATTGGTCAGTGTTTTTCGTTAATAACTCGAAAACGAAGCTTCAAACAACATTTTGGTAAAGGAAAAGGTTGTTCAGAATCACCTCAGCTACCCCCCCCCCCCAATTCCGGATGTTACACTCTTTCTGGGACACCCTGTATAACCTAAAATAGTCTTAATTTTAGATTAGGTTAGATTCAGTCAATTTCTCAATTGTATACTAATTTTGAAGAATTCTATCACATCTCACGAAGAACAAAGTATAATATTAACAAGTAAAAATTGCAATGATAATTTCGTTTTAAAGAAAGCTTTTATACCAAAAATCATCATTCAATGAAATTGTCTCGGCACTCCCGTGTTTCACCACTAGACGGACGAGGTCCGCCACTAGGCTCCTGTTGCTGTTGTTCCGATGGCGTACCGTCTTTATGAACACGTTGTATTGTCGGCAACCTTATTGTAAATAAATCTGCACGTTATTGTGAACTAGACTTTAAGAAAATCTGAAGTTAGCTCCTGAAAAGATACTTTGAGCGCGATATTCAAACCGGAGGTTAGTCTGTTGTCAAATTATAGATTATCAAGGACCATTGGGTATAAAGCTTAATAGGCGTAATTAGACATGGCCCAGTTATGGAACACTCGGTTAAGGAAACTGAAAGGCAATTGGAAGACCAATCAGGCTAATTGTAATTGATCTTAAATATCAACTTAGTTAACATTGGCGTTGCTAACGGTTGTTTACCTTAGAAACGAAGGGCTATATATACCGATGGATCTTGTATAATCGTTATTTTCTTTCCCCATGCGTTCCGCATCTTTGAGAAACAGATTTCATAAACCCCAAGCTTTTGTTCAAGTTCATTTAATTGTGTTTAATTAAAAGTTATTACAAAGTTCAATCAGTTTAATTTATCTTAAAGTTCCTAAGATCAGTTACAGATAATTCGTACACGAATGAGCAAAACGGTTCAGCATTCCACGGGCAGCAACCCACGTTTTGTTCCCTCAGAATAACTAGAAGATCCGCAACATATCAAACTTTTTGGTGACAGCGGTGGGATGACTGAAGATAATTATTACTGAAGAGGGATAAATTGTCCGTACCGGGTCGTAAGTGCGCAACCCAGAACCTGAAGCGTCCCTTATTGAATGAGGACTCCATGCAACTTACACTTATGCTTCCTCTCTCTCTTGGGTTTTGACGCAGTTTTCCCAAGGGCACGGGTAAATACCAGAAGATGATTTTTGTGGCCGCGTAAAATATTTCCCCAGAGAATCGCAAGCACATCAACGGCGTTAGCAATGGTTGAAACTCTCATTACTGACACTATACCAAATGAAGGACTGGGAGACAGAAGGACTGGGAAATCGAAGGATCAGAAAACCGGATGATCGGAAGACCGAAGGACTGAGAGACCGAAGGACTGAGAGACCGAAGGACTGGGAGACCGAAGGACTGGAGGACCGAAGGACTAGGAAACCAGACTAGGATCACAAAACCGGAGGACCAGGGAACCAGAAAGAGTGGAGAAACTGCGAACAGACACCTAGGGAAGACAATATCAGTAATTAATAGCGTCAAATTTAATAGTTAAATCTGCATAATATAAGATTAAACAAAATGCTTCGAAAATTGACAAGATTGTGGAAACGTAGAAAGGCTCGTAGAAGTGGTCTGAGTAGTGGCAATACCTTTATCGTGGAGGATATTTCCATAGATGCCACCCCTATGGGATTGATTCTTGTGGGGTCACAGGCAGAAAGCCCGTCATGTATCGTTCCATCTTCAATGTCACAATCCATTCATGATTCAAACATTCGTGTTTCCCTTGATGGTAGTTGTTCTTCTAGGAAAAATGATACCATTGATATAGAAGAAAATTCTGTCAAAATTGTGGAAGAAACATTCACTCCTTTGAATCTTGTTATTGACCTTATTCCGCATTTTGATGGGATTACTTGTTCACTTACTAGATTTATTAAGGACTCTAGAATAGCTTATCGTTCTGTTAAACCTTCTGAGAAAGGTTTATTCCTTAGGCATATTCAAAATAAAATTGAAGGACATGCTGACACATTAATCTGTGGAAACCCTAATTCAGACTTCTTGATGAATTGATTAATCATTTGAAAGAAGCTTTCAGTGACCGATTTGTGTTTCCTTGTGTTCTCAATGAAATAAAAGGGGTGCAACAGTGTCAGCATGAAAGTATTGGTGCTTTTGAGGATAGAGTCCGTGAAATGTTAACTCGTAGTATTGAGACTGCACGAGAACGAGTACGTATGTTGTACGATGCTAGTAAATTTACAGCATTCAAAGAACTTCTTGACACTGAGGCAATGCTAGGTATTGCTAGGGGTTTATGAGATAGAATGACCAGTCAACTTATTATTGGATAACAACTCTCAAATCTAAATATTGCAATTAAAAATGCATTGGACATCAAACTTACCTCAGATACTTCAGTCCCAAGCTTCCTCATGTAAGATACTAAAGTATTTGTCACAAGAACTACATATGAGGATCCCTGCGAATGTTTTGGATGTGGCCAAAAGGGTCATTTGCGTTTTAATTATTCTCAAAATCTCACGAGAAGAATTCCTCCTATCCGGGAAGAACGGTGTAAAGAATATCAAAAAACAGGTCTGAAAATCGTTATAAAGGCACGCAGCAGAGCATACAAAACAACTTCAATAAATCTATTCCTGAAACAACACATTCGCAGAATTTAAACTAGAACAAGGGTCCACGTCACGGCGTAACGAGGAACCAACCCCTAATAGCTCGCGCCGCATCTACCCAATACAATTTTTTATTAAAACAGATGGAATTTCACAGTCGCCTGCCGTATCACTTACCCATGAATACTTTGATAAGGGTACCGCTTCTTTTCTTGTTGATACAGGCACTGAGTTGAATGTAATTAAATTGGGAGAAATCGTTGCCCATATAGTAATCTATCCAAGTGTTATTTTCGATCTTGTTGGCATAGGATCGGAAATGCTCCGAACTTTTGGGCAGACGATCATTAATATTTTCAATGCTCCGGTGAAATTTCAAATAGTTAAAGATAACTTTCCAATTGAAGAAACTGGAATTTTAGGGGGTACCTTTTCTTAAAATCCAGAATGCTGCCATAATATTTCGTGACACTGAACCAACCATTGTCCAGATTGGAAATATTAGGTTACCTCTTTGTTCTTCCTCATCTATCGAGCTACCACCACGTAACAAAACTCTAGTTGCACTGCCCGTGAAATCGGATAGGGAGTTTGATTATATTACGCGTATAGATGCTGATCCCACAGTTTTCCTTAGAGAGGTTTTGGCCAAACAAGAGAGCAGGTTTGCAAAGATTTTTGCAATTAATACCACTCCTAGTCATATTACTCTCACAGTAAATCCTAATGAGTTTGAAGATTTTAATGTCAAGACATCGTCCTCACGAACGACTCGAAAAGAAGATTCTGGTGGCAAAGGTATTCAGGATCAAGTTCAGAAGATTTCTGAAATTCTAAAAATCCTAAATCTAAATGATTTAACTAAAATGGAAAACGAGAGTATTTTAGAAATTGTAGGAAAATTCCCTTATCAATTTTATGTCCCTGAGGACAATTTAGGTAGTACCTCCTTTATTTCACATAACATTAGGACTGTATGTAGACGACATACCAATAAGCACTAAACAATATAGATTTCCTCTTAGTCATAAGGATGAAATAAAGAAGCAAGTAGATTTATTACTTAAGAGTAAAATAATACAATTATCTGTTTCACCCTATAATTTCATAGTTTGGATAGTGCCTAAAAAACCGGAGGTCACGGGAAAGCTTCGCTAGCGAATGGTTATAGATTATTGCAAATTAAATGAAAAAACTATAGGCGATGCTTATCCTCTTCCTAATATTACTGAGATTCTTGATCAGCTTGGTAATTCTAAATATTTTAGTACACTTGATTTAGCTTCGGGTTTTCGTCAAATTCCGGTTTCCGATGAATCCAAGTCTAAGACTGCTTTTTCATCGTCTTATTTCAAATAAATACTTATTTAACACTTTACCGACCGGAAGTCTATTAATCGGCTTTTGGCTGTCAGCGTTTATCGAGCTAAGGGGCTTATTAATCGGTTTCTTACTTCCACAAATTAATGAATTACCATATAATAAGAAAAAGTAAATGATATATAGTGAGCCCTCTCACGAGTTTTGATTGAAAATTTTCAGAGCTGTAGGAATAAGCGCGACAGCAAAAGCCGAGTCAGTATTGAATGGAATAAGTCGGTCGGTAAAGTGTTAATAGCGAGTAGTGTCTTGGTGTAGTGTGTATGAATAGTACTTAGTATATGTTTTTTGTGAATATGTTGTGTCACTCTTTATAATTGTAAGGATGACTGGCGGTCAAGCCAGGAAGGGTTTAATAAAACAAATATATAATTGGTGATGGTTACATTTATATACTTACTTCGAACTGTTCCGTGATACGTGCTAGTTAAGACTAAAAACTTTCTTTAGTTTTCTCAAGAGGTGTCTTGGGAAAAGGGGGGTCCAGCCTAAGTGGACGCACTTAGGTGGTCCGCTACGCACAGCCTTTTTCATAAAAATATACAAAAGATAGACGTATCCGAACGTCTCGTCAAGCGGCTAGGCTTAGGAACAGCGGCGCCAGTTATTACTTACATAATAAAAGTTGTAACGTACAGTCGGTGGAGAACTGCACGGAGTGTGGAGGTTCGGCAAATGGTCACCCAAAAACGGTTAAGGACTGAACGAATTAGAGTAAAGTGGGTTTAGTTGTTCTACGTTAAAAATTTCCTGAACTCGCAGAAAATTGTCCCAGTGCGCAGGGTTGGCCCCGGAAGCAATCCTGGTGGTCAAGGATGTTGTCTTTAGTTCGGTATCAAAAAGGAAAAACGTCCCAGAGCGCAGGAGGGCCCTAAAAGTAGGTTTTGCTTAGTTGATGTACTGAAAATCGACTGACTTTCTTGCCGATTGCAGCTTTTTTTATACTGTTTTTGGATAGCGAGGCCGAACCAATGAGCGTTTACCGAGTAGTGCGAGTCATGTTTTATGACTCTCTGCACCTGAGGACGGACGGTCGCACTCGCTGACTTACGCGCGTACTTAGATTTAGAGTCTTTAGTTTCACGATGATGCACTGTGTTACGAAGTAGATGTGTAGGAGGCGATGGTTTACGTCAATTAGGATGTCACTACCCCTTGAACAGTCCTTCAGAGCCCGCGAGCGTACCGCCCGTCCTGGAAGTTCCAAATTAGCAGGATGGTGGTATGTGCTCGCTCATAACGGGACTTAAGCGGCCAGGATGACGCGAAAAGTTTTATAACATAACAGTGGTTTACGAATGATCACCAGGAAGACACGTAGCCCGTAGAAACCTTATGTCTCTACATCTATACAATGCTTCCTGGGCTTCGTTACTAATTCCAAAAGAAATTCAATTAATGGAAAGCTAAAAAAGGAGAGCATTAAAAAATGGCATAAATAGACGTCCATGCCATAAACTCAGTCCCCAATAGTCCGTATGGTGTACGAATACGAGTTGGATTAACTGTATATACAAAATTAAATATTACTTACAAACACAAATTTACAAAGAAATTAAAACCAATATAGGACAACAGAGAGACACGGTAAAAGAAAAATTTACTATGGAGCCTAATAACACTGTTACCGCGTTTCTGAAGGAAATAAAAATAGTTATTTCTGTTTCGAACGATTTATGTTTTAAAACTAACGATAATCAGGTAACCGCACACCATCATGTGACAGAATATAGTTCATATCAGCACTTTATAGAGTTCCAATTTCGCAAGGATGAAGGTGATCATTTATTTTACTTTATTAATATATTTTAGATGTATAAATATCCCCTACAGTATAAAAAAATAATAATAATAAGAATTTTCAAGCTACCATTCAGTTATTCAAATACGATCTTTATTAACTGATTGTTAAAATAAGAGATATCAAATTAGTAGCTCTGCCCGATGGAAAAAAGTACAAATAACAGAGCCGTCCGATGACGCTGTATACGAATTACAGCGTCGTTGTGAATGTGTTGTTATCGATAAACGTTTTTTTTTTCTCATTAAACTTAACAAGAAATGTACATGATAACGTGCAATATAAAACGTGAAATAACACACGTGACATGTATTGATAATGACTTTAACAATTGTTAAAGACAAATTAAAATCCTAGAATGTATTACAGTTGTATTTATCATACAACTTTGCCTAGCTCAAGAGCTTTACGCGCCATCATTAGTGCACCTTCTCTTGTAGCATTTCCACCAATAAAGCGGTTCCTGTGTACAAACTCAGCACCTTCAATTCCACAGGCACGAACAAGTTCACCGTCGCGCAAACCAGCCCATGGTTCTGGCAAAAATATCCTATAAAATCACTCGTTAATATCTTACAGATTAATACATTAATCATTCGTTAAGTTAAGATTGATCAGCTGTCTCTTGAACAAATACCTGCATGTAAAGCTCTTAGGATCTATCGGAATAGCTTGAACTCTGTAATTATCACTCTTGTAAATAACATACTTCAGTAAGGGTTGTATATTTAGTTCCTTTTCTATGGCAAGAAGATGTTCATGACATGGTGCAAATTGCTGGAGTACGATAATTTCTCCACTGGGATCAACCTGGGAATATTTATCATAAAAAGAAGTATCGGTAATGATATTCACCATCACAAAATTCCTGTTTATACTCCTGATATACACTCGCGTCGGTATTTACATTGACGCGTTTCTGCTTTAAGATTTCACAACACTACTTTCTTAAAATGGGGATTTTTATCGATATTTCGAATACTCTGATATTGTTCACATCGTTTATGAGCATTGCTTTAGTTCTCCACAAAGTGACGAGGTGAAAACATCGTGTGAAAGTAAGTAAAGGTAGTTTCCAAGTTTTGACTAGTCGGAATGTAAGTTGACGTAAAAACACTTTCTATTTTATAAGTAGAGGATTTACAGTTATTCCTGTATTTTCTTTTCTTATCGTTTCAGTTTATTTGATAGTTTATATGTTTCCATCTGTTCGAAAAGTGCTTTGAGACAATCAATTTTCTCTTGCAGTTGACCTTGAGTGACCTTGAATGACCTTAATAACAGGTCATTGTATTCATCTTGAAACACTCTATCCGAATATAAGTAAAAAAATATACTGTTCCATTTAAAAACACAGAATTGACCTTCATATCTCCTTGACGCATCCATCTATAAAAAAAACTAGTAACATCAGATGATCAACCCCTCGATACCAAATATGTTTGGTCCGAGGCATTGTCTTCTATCTCCGAAAACAAGCGAGTTATTCAGGTGTTCTGTTTTAAGTGCCCAACCCTCTATAGAATTGTTACAGGGCAATTTGTTTCTTTCCGTAGAACAATTTGGAAATAATAGGACATCTGTGTTTCAACAGGACAAAGAACACACAGCGAAAATTGCTACAAAATTTATGCAAGACAACAACGTATCGGTACTATCTTTACCACCGCAAAATCCCGATTTCGAACCTGATAGAATATTTCTGGAATGAAGTGGGAAAAAATATAAAACAAAAAGATCGATACATAAAACTACAATTTATAAAAGCATTAAAAAAACAGATGGATGAAAATTACTCGAGACATTAAAAAAAAATAATAATAATAATAAATAACGTGCCGAATCGACTACTAGAAGTAATAAAAGCGGAGTACCACACCTCTTATTAATTCTCTTTATATTTCTTATTATAGTTTATAATAATAATATTTAACGTTAATCTACCGTCAACTTGATTTCCGAAATCGACAAATCAACAAACTCATAATTAATTTTATTATTATTTCATATATAAAATGAATTATTTACAACATTAATACTACAAAGACTTGATAAATATATTTCTATTATCAAATCGTATTGTATTTACTTTCACCGTGAATTTACCTTATCAACTTGTTAAAAAAAAAAACGTCAACTTAAATACCAATGCGTCTGTATCTATAGAAAATAAAATATAAAGAAACAATTGTTGCATAATATTTCACCGAGGTAACACCCATGATACATTTTTACATAACTAACAATAGCAGTGTATTCTAATGTTTGCACTCTATTCAAACCGGCGGTCATATTCTATTCAAATCTATGCAAATATTACCTACGGAGATGTACTCAGTTTTGTTTAGGTATTGATAACAGCACTATCGTTAATTATAAATGGCCAATGATAAGCAAAGGAGTCTTTTGTTACATTCACCTCGAAACGTTTTGCAACAGCATCCTCTACGATACATTTCGCTGGTAACCAAATATTCGCCGCAGAATTTACACATTCGGTAAATTCTTGACCAGTTAACTCCACAGCTTTTAAAAATTGTTTGTCAGGGTCTATACCTTTGCTATTCCAAGCAGGATTTAAATCTTCTACACGTGAAGATATATCAGTTCTGATGTAATACCTAAGACATTGAAATATCATGACAACTATCCTTAACGATACTACAAATACAATATAACGATAGAAAGTACTTACAAAGGATTAGCACAGATAAGAACACCATTGTCAATGGCATCAACTTCTTTCACGAAGTTCTCGTATATATATTTAAAAAGTACGTCTATAGTTCTATCGTCTGCATGCGGAACCAGTAATTTAATAACCTCACGACCATAATGACAATAAATTAAACCCGATGCACTTAATGTTATTTTGCTGTCGTAGCCGGGTTTCTTTATCACAGTGCTCAGAGATTCCTTAAAGTCTCTAACATTTAAACGGAACAAGTATTACAAAACGTCTGTACAGTGACTGAGAAATTTATTCATACGCTGTAACACATTCGAAATTAGTCTGGAATTATTTTACGACGGTAGAACGAAATCAAGATTTTTTTTTACATTAAAATATGCGAAATGATCACAGCTTTCGAATGACATATATTTTATTAAGTGATAAAGAAGTATTTATAAGGTGACAAGTAAAATTTGTAAATGTTACAAAAAATACTGAAAAAAAAGTATTTGTACACTATGGAGAATCCCTGTTAAAACAAGAGAAAGCTTATGAGAATCCCCAAAAAACTTCATGAACAACGTTTCTCGCATGCATTCGTTTATACCCTACATGTTGTGTAGTATTTTGGAAGCAGTATTTTATTTTATGCAAAATGTGTTCGAAGTCGAGAGAAACAACCGTAGAAGAGACAGAAATTATGATTAAGCTGTATAAAGAAGGGAAATCCCTATGAAAAATAAGCAAGATTATCAGGAAAAGTCACGCCACAGTGCAATATATTATTAAAAAATTTTAAACAACACAAACAGTAAAGAATAAGCATCGTTCTGACAGATCGTGATACTTGGAGAAAGAGATGAACAATTTATTTGAAGGAAAACTAAAAATTAACCCTTTCGAGAGCACTGTTACCATTAATCAATAGCAGGTTCCATAAAGCTGGGTTTTATGTACGTGTTGTCAGAAGGGGACTATATATTACCAAGACAAAAAGAGGGAAACGGATAAATCTCGCAAAAGAATACATAAATAAGCCATTAGAATTTTGACAAGTAATATTTACAAATAAAAGCAAGTTTAATGTTTAAGGCATGGATGGCTATAAATTAGTTTAGAGGGAAGAGGTAGGAGACCTAAATAGACATCAGGTCAACAGTGAAACATGGTGGCAGCAGTACAGTGTGAAGGTCCATGGTTGCAAGTGGTGTTGGAAATTTGCAAATTATAGGCACAATAATGGACAAACATTTCTATTTGAATATTTTAAAAAACAATATGAAACGAAGTGCAGAAAAATTTGGTCTTTCAGGTCATTTCTATTTTCAACAAAACAACCTAACCTAAGGCACAAATCAGGACTAGTAAGGAAATGGTTATTGCATAATACTTTACGTGTTCTGGAAATCCCTCCACAGTCTCCAGATATTAACCCTATAGATCATTTATGAGAATATTTTAGTCGAAAAATACAAAAACAGTTAAGAACAAATAAGAAAGATTTAAAACATATTTTAGTGCAAGAATGGGGAAGGATAAGTAACTTAATAACAAGTAATTTAATTAATTCTATGCCTAAATATTTAGAAGTGATCATAAAATTGAAAGGGTACCCAATCAAATATTAATTTTTAGTTTACTTAGGCTTTTGAAATAAAATAACAAGTGTACAAATACTTTTTTCCCAGTATTTGTTGCAACACTTACACAGTTTACTAGTTACCTTGTAAATACTTCTTTATTGCTTAATAAAATATATGTCATTCGAAAGCTGTGATCAATTTGTACATTTTAACATAAAATCTTAATTTCGTTCTGTCATTGTAAAATAATTCCAGATTGATGTCAAATATGTTACGGTGTATGAATACTTTTTTTGATCACTGTATTTGCTAATAAGATAAGTAAAATCAAAATATACCTCATATGATGATCATAACGACGCTTAGAGTGATCATATTCCTTGCCAACATCGACCACAATATCACAAGTATTCAAAATATTTTGATCGCGCGTTCTGAAAGCATATGTAATATTCTACAGTGATTATCCATCAGTTAAATACATAGTTTAGCTTCAAAAATACTTCAAACGTCCTACCTCACAATATCTGCATCTTTGTACTGCGGCAACATTTTCAACAAGGAACAAGCCAGCGCTTCGTCACATTGAAAACAACCATCGTGCGTCCCGATTTTTACTTTTCCCGTCATTGTCGTTAACCACCGGAACTTTGTTGTTCCCGCGTTATAGGTTAAATTATCTGACGGAGCAAGTAGCTTTATGAAGTGGTGTATAATATATAATACAAAGTTCATCGGTAATTATGTTATATACTCACCACAAAGTGTTTTGGAAACATAAACTGAAAAAGAATGAAATGAAAGCACCCGAAATCCTGCTAGCTTAGTACAGTTGACCATGTGCTCAACAAATTAGAAATTGATGGCGCTCACTACGGACAAATCAAACAGCATACAGTAGTGGACATACAAGTACTGGATAAAACTACCGGCACAGTACGATTGTTATGATACAAATACTTATAGCCACTAAACAAAACTGATTTAAAGAAAAAGTTTAAAATATTCATTTATTATCTATCCTAGTTTATTACGTAATAAAAACCAATAATATAAATGAAGTAATACACAAAATAATAGCAGAAATATGTTACTTGAGCATTTTATAGGCGGGCAAAAGTACTGGTACAGAATAAACAATGTATCGTTGTCTTGCCTTATCTTCATCCAAGCTTGGGAAATTAGTGTTCATTAATACATTGATAAACGCAAAAACTTATTAGAATGTATTAAAAGAAAATTTAACGAAAAGTACAGAAAAATTAGATTCACCGCCCAACTTTTATTTCCAACAAGATAATGCATCTATATACAGGGTGTGCCAGAAAGAGTGTAACATCCGGCAAACAGGGGTAGCTGAGATGATTCTGAACAACCTTTTCCTTTACCAAAATGTTGTTTGAAGCTTCGTTTTCGAGTTATTAACGAAAAACACTGGCCAATCACAGCGCCCAGAGACCTCGCGCTCAACCACGTATTCACGGCTTTTATACACGGGCGCTCGGTCGGGCTCCCGGCACACGTACTGGCACAGCATAGGTATCGTGGAAAATGTTATGTCATTTTAAATTTTTATTTCACAGCATATTTTATCTATTTGAAAACGTGCTATTAAAAGAAAAAGACATTTTTTTCGTAAATAATGTAAGGAAAATCAGGATAACGGTGGTGAACGTTTGAATAAGAAATGAACGTGGGTGGTTAAAAAGAGTGAAAGCTTGTGTTTTGAACTATACTTCGCGAGTGCTGATACAATTCTGTCTTCCCTGAAAAATCCTAGTCAGAAGGACCCCCTTGACAATATGGACTTTCTTAGCCTTGAGGCAGAACCATCCCTAGGAGGTGGAAACGCAGCGAAAGACTGCACATGGTCCACTCAAGCCTTCGCTTTTTGGACTTTTCTAACAATAATAAAACATTTTATTCCTTTCGAATAACGAATAAAAGTATCGAACAGAGTTATTATCACGTTCGTGAATGTGGATGATATACCATTCAAATTTATAAGCCACATTATCGTGTATTCAATTCTAAATTTTTTGAAATTAATAGTTATAAAACTGTGGATGTTACAATTAGTTTAATAATAAATCATTCCGGCGAACAAGCACCAAGCACGGCAGCCTTTCGCCAGAGAACCGCGCCAAAGGCATGGAGAAAAAACAAAATCGGTAGTTTCTAAGAAGTCACCGAAAAATATCGATCGTGCGGCGAAGTGAGTTCATCGACTCGGCCAGAACATCGGCTGTTGAAAATTGTTGAATAGGTCAGGGTCGACACGAGGATCCAGCCTTACCTACCTACTTTCGTCGAAGCAAGCTATTTCGTGGACGATATTTCAATTATTTTTTTCTAGCATTAGTTATACAAATCGTTTTTCTTAAAACAATTTATTCACCTGAAAATGTGCTGTTAAAAAAAAAATGTTTTTCATAAATAATAAAACGCTTTATTTCTTTCGAATAGCGAATAAAAGTATCGAACGCAGTTATTAAACGACTTATTAGTTTATTTGTTATTCATGAATAACGAATAATTTCACATTATTTTTAATTTAAAATGACATAACATTTTTCACGATACCTATGCTGTGCCAGTACGTGTGCCGGGAGCCTGACCGAGCGCCCGTGTATAAAAGCCGTGGATACGTGGTTGAGCCCGCGGTCTCTGGGCGCTGTGATTGGTCAGTGTTTTTCGTTAATAACTCGAAAACGAAGCTTCAAACAACATTTTGGTAAAGGAAAAGGTTGTTCAGAATCACCTCAGCTACCCCCCCCCCCCAATTCCGGATGTTACACTCTTTCTGGGACACCCTGTATAACCTAAAATAGTCTTAATTTTAGATTAGGTTAGATTCAGTCAATTTCTCAATTGTATACTAATTTTGAAGAATTCTATCACATCTCACGAAGAACAAAGTATAATATTAACAAGTAAAAATTGCAATGATAATTTCGTTTTAAAGAAAGCTTTTATACCAAAAATCATCATTCAATGAAATTGTCTCGGCACTCCCGTGTTTCACCACTAGACGGACGAGGTCCGCCACTAGGCTCCTGTTGCTGTTGTTCCGATGGCGTACCGTCTTTATGAACACGTTGTATTGTCGGCAACCTTATTGTAAATAAATCTGCACGTTATTGTGAACTAGACTTTAAGAAAATCTGAAGTTAGCTCCTGAAAAGATACTTTGAGCGCGATATTCAAACCGGAGGTTAGTCTGTTGTCAAATTATAGATTATCAAGGACCATTGGGTATAAAGCTTAATAGGCGTAATTAGACATGGCCCAGTTATGGAACACTCGGTTAAGGAAACTGAAAGGCAATTGGAAGACCAATCAGGCTAATTGTAATTGATCTTAAATATCAACTTAGTTAACATTGGCGTTGCTAACGGTTGTTTACCTTAGAAACGAAGGGCTATATATACCGATGGATCTTGTATAATCGTTATTTTCTTTCCCCATGCGTTCCGCATCTTTGAGAAACAGATTTCATAAACCCCAAGCTTTTGTTCAAGTTCATTTAATTGTGTTTAATTAAAAGTTATTACAAAGTTCAATCAGTTTAATTTATCTTAAAGTTCCTAAGATCAGTTACAGATAATTCGTACACGAATGAGCAAAACGGTTCAGCATTCCACGGGCAGCAACCCACGTTTTGTTCCCTCAGAATAACTAGAAGATCCGCAACATATCAAACTTTTTGGTGACAGCGGTGGGATGACTGAAGATAATTATTACTGAAGAGGGATAAATTGTCCGTACCGGGTCGTAAGTGCGCAACCCAGAACCTGAAGCGTCCCTTATTGAATGAGGACTCCATGCAACTTACACTTATGCTTCCTCTCTCTCTTGGGTTTTGACGCAGTTTTCCCAAGGGCACGGGTAAATACCAGAAGATGATTTTTGTGGCCGCGTAAAATATTTCCCCAGAGAATCGCAAGCACATCAACGGCGTTAGCAATGGTTGAAACTCTCATTACTGACACTATACCAAATGAAGGACTGGGAGACAGAAGGACTGGGAAATCGAAGGATCAGAAAACCGGATGATCGGAAGACCGAAGGACTGAGAGACCGAAGGACTGAGAGACCGAAGGACTGGGAGACCGAAGGACTGGAGGACCGAAGGACTAGGAAACCAGACTAGGATCACAAAACCGGAGGACCAGGGAACCAGAAAGAGTGGAGAAACTGCGAACAGACACCTAGGGAAGACAATATCAGTAATTAATAGCGTCAAATTTAATAGTTAAATCTGCATAATATAAGATTAAACAAAATGCTTCGAAAATTGACAAGATTGTGGAAACGTAGAAAGGCTCGTAGAAGTGGTCTGAGTAGTGGCAATACCTTTATCGTGGAGGATATTTCCATAGATGCCACCCCTATGGGATTGATTCTTGTGGGGTCACAGGCAGAAAGCCCGTCATGTATCGTTCCATCTTCAATGTCACAATCCATTCATGATTCAAACATTCGTGTTTCCCTTGATGGTAGTTGTTCTTCTAGGAAAAATGATACCATTGATATAGAAGAAAATTCTGTCAAAATTGTGGAAGAAACATTCACTCCTTTGAATCTTGTTATTGACCTTATTCCGCATTTTGATGGGATTACTTGTTCACTTACTAGATTTATTAAGGACTCTAGAATAGCTTATCGTTCTGTTAAACCTTCTGAGAAAGGTTTATTCCTTAGGCATATTCAAAATAAAATTGAAGGACATGCTGACACATTAATCTGTGGAAACCCTAATTCAGACTTCTTGATGAATTGATTAATCATTTGAAAGAAGCTTTCAGTGACCGATTTGTGTTTCCTTGTGTTCTCAATGAAATAAAAGGGGTGCAACAGTGTCAGCATGAAAGTATTGGTGCTTTTGAGGATAGAGTCCGTGAAATGTTAACTCGTAGTATTGAGACTGCACGAGAACGAGTACGTATGTTGTACGATGCTAGTAAATTTACAGCATTCAAAGAACTTCTTGACACTGAGGCAATGCTAGGTATTGCTAGGGGTTTATGAGATAGAATGACCAGTCAACTTATTATTGGATAACAACTCTCAAATCTAAATATTGCAATTAAAAATGCATTGGACATCAAACTTACCTCAGATACTTCAGTCCCAAGCTTCCTCATGTAAGATACTAAAGTATTTGTCACAAGAACTACATATGAGGATCCCTGCGAATGTTTTGGATGTGGCCAAAAGGGTCATTTGCGTTTTAATTATTCTCAAAATCTCACGAGAAGAATTCCTCCTATCCGGGAAGAACGGTGTAAAGAATATCAAAAAACAGGTCTGAAAATCGTTATAAAGGCACGCAGCAGAGCATACAAAACAACTTCAATAAATCTATTCCTGAAACAACACATTCGCAGAATTTAAACTAGAACAAGGGTCCACGTCACGGCGTAACGAGGAACCAACCCCTAATAGCTCGCGCCGCATCTACCCAATACAATTTTTTATTAAAACAGATGGAATTTCACAGTCGCCTGCCGTATCACTTACCCATGAATACTTTGATAAGGGTACCGCTTCTTTTCTTGTTGATACAGGCACTGAGTTGAATGTAATTAAATTGGGAGAAATCGTTGCCCATATAGTAATCTATCCAAGTGTTATTTTCGATCTTGTTGGCATAGGATCGGAAATGCTCCGAACTTTTGGGCAGACGATCATTAATATTTTCAATGCTCCGGTGAAATTTCAAATAGTTAAAGATAACTTTCCAATTGAAGAAACTGGAATTTTAGGGGGTACCTTTTCTTAAAATCCAGAATGCTGCCATAATATTTCGTGACACTGAACCAACCATTGTCCAGATTGGAAATATTAGGTTACCTCTTTGTTCTTCCTCATCTATCGAGCTACCACCACGTAACAAAACTCTAGTTGCACTGCCCGTGAAATCGGATAGGGAGTTTGATTATATTACGCGTATAGATGCTGATCCCACAGTTTTCCTTAGAGAGGTTTTGGCCAAACAAGAGAGCAGGTTTGCAAAGATTTTTGCAATTAATACCACTCCTAGTCATATTACTCTCACAGTAAATCCTAATGAGTTTGAAGATTTTAATGTCAAGACATCGTCCTCACGAACGACTCGAAAAGAAGATTCTGGTGGCAAAGGTATTCAGGATCAAGTTCAGAAGATTTCTGAAATTCTAAAAATCCTAAATCTAAATGATTTAACTAAAATGGAAAACGAGAGTATTTTAGAAATTGTAGGAAAATTCCCTTATCAATTTTATGTCCCTGAGGACAATTTAGGTAGTACCTCCTTTATTTCACATAACATTAGGACTGTATGTAGACGACATACCAATAAGCACTAAACAATATAGATTTCCTCTTAGTCATAAGGATGAAATAAAGAAGCAAGTAGATTTATTACTTAAGAGTAAAATAATACAATTATCTGTTTCACCCTATAATTTCATAGTTTGGATAGTGCCTAAAAAACCGGAGGTCACGGGAAAGCTTCGCTAGCGAATGGTTATAGATTATTGCAAATTAAATGAAAAAACTATAGGCGATGCTTATCCTCTTCCTAATATTACTGAGATTCTTGATCAGCTTGGTAATTCTAAATATTTTAGTACACTTGATTTAGCTTCGGGTTTTCGTCAAATTCCGGTTTCCGATGAATCCAAGTCTAAGACTGCTTTTTCATCGTCTTATTTCAAATAAATACTTATTTAACACTTTACCGACCGGAAGTCTATTAATCGGCTTTTGGCTGTCAGCGTTTATCGAGCTAAGGGGCTTATTAATCGGTTTCTTACTTCCACAAATTAATGAATTACCATATAATAAGAAAAAGTAAATGATATATAGTGAGCCCTCTCACGAGTTTTGATTGAAAATTTTCAGAGCTGTAGGAATAAGCGCGACAGCAAAAGCCGAGTCAGTATTGAATGGAATAAGTCGGTCGGTAAAGTGTTAATAGCGAGTAGTGTCTTGGTGTAGTGTGTATGAATAGTACTTAGTATATGTTTTTTGTGAATATGTTGTGTCACTCTTTATAATTGTAAGGATGACTGGCGGTCAAGCCAGGAAGGGTTTAATAAAACAAATATATAATTGGTGATGGTTACATTTATATACTTACTTCGAACTGTTCCGTGATACGTGCTAGTTAAGACTAAAAACTTTCTTTAGTTTTCTCAAGAGGTGTCTTGGGAAAAGGGGGGTCCAGCCTAAGTGGACGCACTTAGGTGGTCCGCTACGCACAGCCTTTTTCATAAAAATATACAAAAGATAGACGTATCCGAACGTCTCGTCAAGCGGCTAGGCTTAGGAACAGCGGCGCCAGTTATTACTTACATAATAAAAGTTGTAACGTACAGTCGGTGGAGAACTGCACGGAGTGTGGAGGTTCGGCAAATGGTCACCCAAAAACGGTTAAGGACTGAACGAATTAGAGTAAAGTGGGTTTAGTTGTTCTACGTTAAAAATTTCCTGAACTCGCAGAAAATTGTCCCAGTGCGCAGGGTTGGCCCCGGAAGCAATCCTGGTGGTCAAGGATGTTGTCTTTAGTTCGGTATCAAAAAGGAAAAACGTCCCAGAGCGCAGGAGGGCCCTAAAAGTAGGTTTTGCTTAGTTGATGTACTGAAAATCGACTGACTTTCTTGCCGATTGCAGCTTTTTTTATACTGTTTTTGGATAGCGAGGCCGAACCAATGAGCGTTTACCGAGTAGTGCGAGTCATGTTTTATGACTCTCTGCACCTGAGGACGGACGGTCGCACTCGCTGACTTACGCGCGTACTTAGATTTAGAGTCTTTAGTTTCACGATGATGCACTGTGTTACGAAGTAGATGTGTAGGAGGCGATGGTTTACGCCAATTAGGATGTCACTACCCCTTGAACAGTCCTTCAGAGCCCGCGAGCGTACCGCCCGTCCTGGAAGTTCCAAATTAGCAGGATGGTGGTATGTGCTCGCTCATAACGGGACTTAAGCGGCCAGGATGACGCGAAAAGTTTTATAACATAACAGTGGTTTACGAATGATCACCAGGAAGACACGTAGCCCGTAGAAACCTTATGTCTCTACATCTATACAATGCTTCCTGGGCTTCGTTACTAATTCCAAAAGAAATTCAATTAATGGAAAGCTAAAAAAGGAGAGCATTAAAAAATGGCATAAATAGACGTCCATGCCATAAACTCAGTCCCCAATAGTCCGTATGGTGTACGAATACGAGTTGGATTAACTGTATATACAAAATTAAATATTACTTACAAACACAAATTTACAAAGAAATTAAAACCAATATAGGACAACAGAGAGACACGGTAAAAGAAAAATTTACTATGGAGCCTAATAACACTGTTACCGCGTTTCTGAAGGAAATAAAAATAGTTATTTCTGTTTCGAACGATTTATGTTTTAAAACTAACGATAATCAGGTAACCGCACACCATCATGTGACAGAATATAGTTCATATCAGCACTTTATAGAGTTCCAATTTCGCAAGGATGAAGGTGATCATTTATTTTACTTTATTAATATATTTTAGATGTATAAATATCCCCTACAGTATAAAAAAATAATAATAATAAGAATTTTCAAGCTACCATTCAGTTATTCAAATACGATCTTTATTAACTGATTGTTAAAATAAGAGATATCAAATTAGTAGCTCTGCCCGATGGAAAAAAGTACAAATAACAGAGCCGTCCGATGACGCTGTATACGAATTACAGCGTCGTTGTGAATGTGTTGTTATCGATAAACGTTTTTTTTTTCTCATTAAACTTAACAAGAAATGTACATGATAACGTGCAATATAAAACGTGAAATAACACACGTGACATGTATTGATAATGACTTTAACAATTGTTAAAGACAAATTAAAATCCTAGAATGTATTACAGTTGTATTTATCATACAACTTTGCCTAGCTCAAGAGCTTTACGCGCCATCATTAGTGCACCTTCTCTTGTAGCATTTCCACCAATAAAGCGGTTCCTGTGTACAAACTCAGCACCTTCAATTCCACAGGCACGAACAAGTTCACCGTCGCGCAAACCAGCCCATGGTTCTGGCAAAAATATCCTATAAAATCACTCGTTAATATCTTACAGATTAATACATTAATCATTCGTTAAGTTAAGATTGATCAGCTGTCTCTTGAACAAATACCTGCATGTAAAGCTCTTAGGATCTATCGGAATAGCTTGAACTCTGTAATTATCACTCTTGTAAATAACATACTTCAGTAAGGGTTGTATATTTAGTTCCTTTTCTATGGCAAGAAGATGTTCATGACATGGTGCAAATTGCTGGAGTACGATAATTTCTCCACTGGGATCAACCTGGGAATATTTATCATAAAAAGAAGTATCGGTAATGATATTCACCATCACAAAATTCCTGTTTATACTCCTGATATACACTCGCGTCGGTATTTACATTGACGCGTTTCTGCTTTAAGATTTCACAACACTACTTTCTTAAAATGGGGATTTTTATCGATATTTCGAATACTCTGATATTGTTCACATCGTTTATGAGCATTGCTTTAGTTCTCCACAAAGTGACGAGGTGAAAACATCGTGTGAAAGTAAGTAAAGGTAGTTTCCAAGTTTTGACTAGTCGGAATGTAAGTTGACGTAAAAACACTTTCTATTTTATAAGTAGAGGATTTACAGTTATTCCTGTATTTTCTTTTCGTATCGTTTCAGTTTATTTGATAGTTTATATGTTTCCATCTGTAATATTTGTATGGGTTACTTACAATATGCCTAAAGCAAAAGAATCACGTTAATCAGAACGAGTAGAAGTGTACAAGCGAAAGATGGAAGGGAAATCTTTACAACAAATTGCACCAGAGTTTTCTATATCGAAAGGTGTAAGAAAAATATGCGTGAAGATACAGAACACTGGTAAACCCGAAAATGTAATAAGAACATGTAAAAAAAGAAAAACAACTCCTCGTCAAGACCGTGAAATTATCAAATTAGTTAAAAAAGACCCGCTTATTAGTACGAAAGAAATTAAAGGACAACTTTCATTATTAGTATCCACAACACGAATTAAATCTCGAATAAACGAAAAAGATTTTCATGGCTGTATATCGCGGAAGGAACCATGCATCTCAAAAATGAATACTCGGAAGCGTTAATTTGAACTTTCTTAAAGAGCATTATAACAAATCCATGTCATTTTGGAAATTAGTCATTTGGAGTGACGAGTCGAAATTTGAACTGCGATTAAATAGAAGAAGAAAATACATCTGGAGAAAGAAGAATGAAGCATTTAAACAAAAATTAGTAGCACCTACTGCCAAACACGTTAATGACTCCATTATGATATGGAGTTGTTTCATAGATATTCATGTGGGTAATTTAGAAACCGTCGAAGCGAAAGTGACCGCAGTTAAATATACAGGATGAGGCACTTAAAACAGAACACCTGAATAACTCGCTTGTTTTTAGAGATAGAAGAAAATGCCTCAGACGAAACATATTTGGTATCCAGGGATTGATCATCTGATGTTACTAGTTTTTTTTATAGATGGATGCGTCAAGGAGATATGAAGGTCAATTCTGTTTTTTTAAATGAAACAATATATTTTTTTACTCATATTCGGATAGAGTGTTTCAAGACAAATACAATAACCTGTTATTAAGGTTGGAAGCACATTCGAATATCCCCATACCGCCTGAAACCATCCGTATCCACCATAAACCATCACCACCACCTGAACTTACCACTAACAACATCATACGATCTTATATAACCTCAAACACCACAAGTGGTCAGATGTCCATTCTAATGACTTCAAACCTCCTGAAACCATCTGTATGCGCCATAATCCATCACATCAACCTCAAAAGACCACAAATAGCCTCATACGATCCTATACGACCTCAACCGGCTCAAATCATCAGTACCTCTTTCGAATAACCCCATACCGCCAGAAACCATCCGTTTCCACCATAAACCATCACAACAACCTGAAATGACCACTAAAAACCTCATACGATTCTATATCACCTCAACCACCGCAAACCATCAGAAGCTCTTTCGAATAACTCCAAAAAGCCTGAAACCATCTGTATACACCATAAACCATCACAACCACCTGAAGCGACCGCTAATAACCTCATACGATCTTATATAACCTCAACCACCACAAGTGGCCAGAAGTCCATTCTATTAACCCAAAACCGCATGAAACCATCTGTATCCACCATAATACATCACATCAACCTCAAATGGCAACTGATAACCTCATACGATCCTATATCACCCCAACAACCTCAAACCATCAGAAGCTCTTTCGAATAACCCCAAACCGCCTGAAACCATCTGTATCCAACATAATCCATCACAACAACCTGAAATGACGACTAATAACCTCATACGATCTTATAACACCTCAACCACCTCAAACCATCAGAAGCCCTTTCGAATAACCCAAACCGCCTGAAACCAACTGTATCCACAATTATCCATCACAACAACCTCAAATGACCACTAATAACCTCATACGATCCTATATCACCTCAACCACCACAATCCATCAGAAGCCCCTTCGAATAACCCCAATCCGCCTGAAACCATCTGTATCCACCATAATCCATCACATCAACCTCAAATGGTCACAAATAGCCTCATACGATCCTATATACCCTCAACCACCTCAAACCATCAGCAGCTCTTTCGAATAACCCCAAATTGCCTGAAACCATTCGTATCCACCATAAAGCATCAAAATAACCTGAAATGACCACTAATAACCTCATACGATCCTATATCACCTCAACCACCACAAGTGGTCAGAAGCCCATTCGAATAACCCCAAACCACCTGGAATCATCCGTATCCACCATAATCCATCACATCAACCTCAAATGACCACAAATAGCGCCATACGATCATATATCATCTCAACCACCACAAGTGGTCAGAAGCCCATTCGAATAACCCCAAACCACCTGGGACAATCCGTATCCACCATTATCCATCACATCAACCTCAAATGACCACAAATAGCCTCATACGATCCGATATCACCTCAACCACCACAAATGGTCAGAATAAATTTCGAATAACCCAAACCGCCTGAAACCATCTGTATCCACCATTATCCATCACAACAACCTCAAATGAGCACAAATAACCTCATACGATCCTATATCACCTCACGCTCCTCAAACCATCAGAAGCCCTTTCGAATAAGATCATACCGCCAGAAACCATCTGTATCCACCATTAACCATCACCACCACCTGAAATGACCACTAATAACCTCATACGATCTTATATCACCACAACCACCACAAATGGTCAGAAGCCCTTTCGAATAACCCAAACCTCCTGAAACCATCTGTATTCACCATAATCCATCAGGTCAACCTCAAATGACTACAAATAGCCTCATACGATCCTATATCACTTCAACCACCTCAAACCATCAGAAGCTCTTTCGAATAAGCTCAAACCGCCTGAAACCATCTGTACCTACCATAAACCATCACAGCCACCTGAAATGACCACTAATAACCTTATACGAACTTATGTAATCTCAACCACCGCAAGTGGTCAGAAGCCCATTCGAATAACCCCAAACCACCTGGAACGATCCGTATCCACCATAATCCATCACAATAACCTGAAATTACCACTAATAACCTACGATCTTATATCACCTCAGCCATCTCAATCCATCAGAAGCCTTTTCGAATGACTCAAACCGCCTGAAACCATCTGTATCCACCATAAAGCATCAAAATAACCTGAAATGACCACTAATAACCTCATACGATCCTATATCACCTCAACCACCACAAGTGGTCAGAAGCCCATTCGAATAACCCCAAACCACCTGGAACCATCCGTATCCACCATAATCCATCACATCAACCTCAAATGACCACAAATAGCGCCATACGATCATATATCATCTCAACCACCACAAGTGGTCAGAAGCCCATTCGAATAACCCCAAACCACCTGGGACAATCCGTATCCACCATTATCCATCACATCAACCTCAAATGACCACAAATAGCCTCATACGATCCGATATCACCTCAACCACCACAAATGGTCAGAATAAATTTCGAATAACCCAAACCGCCTGAAACCATCTGTATCCACCATTATCCATCACAACAACCTCAAATGAGCACAAATAACCTCATACGATCCTATATCACCTCACGCTCCTCAAACCATCAGAAGCCCTTTCGAATAAGATCATACCGCCAGAAACTATCTGTATCCACCTTTAACCATCACCACCACCTGAAATGACCACTAATAACCTCATACGATCTTATATCACCACAACCACCACAAATGGTCAGAAGCCCTTTCGAATAACCCAAACCTCCTGAAACCATCTGTATCCACCATTATCCATCACATCAACCTCAAATGACCACAAATAGCGTCATACGATCATATATCACCTCAACCGCCACAAGTGGCCAGAAGCCCATTCTATTAAACCAAAACCGCATGAAACCATCTGTATCGACCATAATCCATCACATCAACCTCAAATGACCACAAATAGCATCATAAGATCCTATATCACCTCAATCACCATAAATCATCAGAAGCCCATTCCAATAACCCCAAACCGCCTGGAACCATCTGTATCCACCATTATCCATCACAAAAACCTCAAATGAGCACAACTAACCTCATACGATCCTATATCACCTCACGCTCCTCAAACCATCAGAAGCCCTTTCGAATAAGATCATACCGCCAGAAACCATCTGTATCCACCTTTAACCATCACCACCACCTGAAATGACCACTAATAACCTCATACGATCTTATATCACCACAACCACCACAAATGGTCAGAAGCCCTTTCGAATAACCCAAACCACCTGGAACCATTTGTATTCACCATAATCCATCAGGTCAACCTCAAATGACCACAAATAGCATCATAAGATCCTATATCACCTCAATCACCATAAACCATCAGAAGCCCATTCCAATAACCCCAAACCGCCTGGAACCATCTGTATTCACCATAATCCATCACGTCAACCTCAAATGACTACAAATAGCCTCATACGATCCTATATCACTTCAACCACCTCAAACCATCAGAAGCTCTTTCGAATAACCCAAACCACCTGGAACCATCTGTATTCACCATAATCCATCAGGTCAACCTCAAATGACCACAAATAGCATCATAAGATCCTATATCACCTCAATCACCATAAACCATCAGAAGCCCATTCCAATAACCCCAAACCGCCTGGAACCATCTGTATTCACCATAATCCATCACGTCAACCTCAAATGACTACAAATAGCCTCATACGATCCTATATCACTTCAACCACCTCAAACCATCAGAAGCTCTTTCGAATAACCTCAAACCGCATGAAATCATCTGTATTCACCATAATCCATCACATCAACCTCAAATGGCCACAAATAGCCTCATACGATCCGATATCACCTCAACCGCCACAAATGGTCAGAAGCCATTTCGAATAACCCAAACCGCCTGAAACCATCTGTATCCACCATTATCCATCACAACAACCTCAAATGAGCACTAATAACCTCATACGATCCTATAACACCTCACGCTCCTCAAACCATCAGAAGCCCTTTCGAATAAGATCAGACCGCCAGAAACCATCTGTATCCACCTGTAACCATCACCACCACCTGAAATGACCACTAATAACCTCATACGATCTTATAACACCTCAAACACCTCAAACCATCAGAAGCCCATTCGAATAACACCATTCCGCCAGAAACCATCTGTATCCACCTTTAACCACCACATCAACCTCAAATGACCACAAAAAGCATCATTAGATCCTATATCACCTCAATCACCATAAACCATCAGAAGCCCATTCCAATAACCCCAAGCCGCCTGGAACCATCTGTATTCACCATAATCCATCACGTCAACCTCAAATGACTACAAATAGCCTCATACGATCCTATATCACTTCAACCACCTCAAACCATCAGAAGCTCTTTCGAATAACCCAAACCACCTGGAACCATCTGTATTCACCATAATCCATCACGTCAACCTCAAATGACTACAAATAGCCTCATACGATCCTATATCACTTCAACCACCTCAAACCATCAGAAGCTCTTTCGAATAACCCAAACCACCTGGAACCATCTGTATTCACTATAATCCATCAGGTCAACCTCAAATGACCACAAATAGCATCATAAGATCCTATATCACCTCAATCACCATAAACCATCAGAAGCCCATTCCAATAACCCCAAACCGCCTGGATCCATCTGTATTCACCATAATCCATCACATCAACCTCAAATGGCCACAAATAGCCTCATACGATCCGATATCACCTCAACCACCACAAATGGTCAGAAGCCATTTCGAATAACCCAAACCGCCTGAAACCATCTGTATCCACCATTATCCATCACAACAACCTCAAATGAGCACTAATAACCTCATACGATCCTATAACACCTCACGCTCCTCAAACCATCAGAAGCCCATTCGAATAACACCATTCCGCCAGAAACCATCTGTATCCACCTTTAACCACCACAACCACCTGAAATGACCACTAACAACCTCATACGATCTTATATCACCACAACCACCACAAGTGGTCAGAAGCCCATTCGAATAACCCCAAACCACCTGGAACGATCCGTATCCACCATAATCCATCACAATAACCTGAAATTACCACTAATAACCTCCTACGATCATATATCACCTCAGCCACATCAATCCATCAGAAGCCTTTTCGAATAACCCCAAACCGCCTGAAAGCATGTGTATCCACCATTATCCATCACAACAACCTGGAATGACGACTAATAACCTCATACGATCTTATAACACGTCAACCACCTCATACCATCACAAGCCCATTCGAATAACCCCAAACCGCCTGAAACCATCTGTATCCACCATTATCCATCACAACAACCTCATATGACCACTAATAAATGTGTTTCTCGCATTGTATAGCTACAAAAGAGCGATTTCGGCGATTCTGCATTCTTCTCACAGAAGAATCATCAAGATTATCACAGAAAATGCATATCTTAGCTGGAAACCTCAGGAAACCGAAGATATCGCCAGATCTGCATATCAAACGCACTGCGGAGTGCTGAAAGCACCACAAAACGTGTTTCTCGCATTATATAGCTACCAAAGAGCGAATTCGGTGATTGTGCATACTTCTTACAGAAGACTCTCCAAGATTATCACAGAAAATGCATATCTCAGCTGGAAACCTCACGAAACCGAAGATATCGCCGGTTCTGCATATCACACGCACTGCGGAGTTGTGAAAACACCTGAAAACGAGTTTTTTGAATTAAATGGCACTAATCCAGCGATCTCGGCGATTCTATACACTTGTCACAGAAGACTCACCAAGACTATCGTAGAAAATGCATATCCAGCTGGAAACCCCACGAAAACCAAGATATCGCCGGTTCTGCATATCAAACGTACTGCGGAGTGGCGAAAACACCAGAAAACGTGTTTTTTCGCATTAAATGGCACTAAACCAGCGATTTCGGTGATTCTGCACACTTGTCACAGAAGAAACACCAAGATTATAGCAGAAAATGCATATCTCAGCTGGAAACCACACGAAAACCAAGATATCGCCGGATCTGCATATCAAACGTACTGTGGCGTGGCGAAAACACCAGAAAACGTGTTTGTTCGCATTAAATAGCACAAAAGCTGCGATTTCGGTGATTCTGCACATTTGTCACAGAATACTCACCAAGATTATCGTATAAAATGCATATCTCAGCTCGAAACCACACGAAAACCAAGATCTCGCCGGTTCCGCATATCAAACGTCCTGTGCAGTGGTGGAAACACCAGAAAACGTGTTTTTTCGCAGTAAATGGCACTAAACCAGCGATCTCGGCGATTCTTCACACTTGTCACAGAAGACTCTCCAAGACTATAGTAGAAAATGCATATCCAGCTGAAAACCCCACGAAAACCAAGATATCGCCGGTTCTGCACATCAAACGTACTGTGGAGTGATGAAAACACCAGAAAACGTGTTTCTCGCATTAAACAGCACCGAAAGAGCGATTTCGATGATTCTGCATACCTCTCCCATAATAATCACGAAGATCATCGTACCAAATGCATATCTCATCTGGAAACACCTTGAATCCGAAGATATCGCCGGTTCTGCATATCAAACGCACTGTGGAGTGCTGAAAACACCAGAAAATGTGTTTTTTCGCATTAAATAGCACTAAACCAGCGATTTCGGTGATTCTGCACACTTGTCACAGAAGAAACACCAAGATTATAGCAGAAAATGCATATCTCAGCTTGAAACCCCACGAAAACCAAGATATCGACGGATCTGCATATCAAACGTATTGCGGAGTGGTGAAAACACCAGAAAACGTGTTTTTTCGCATTAAATGGCACTAAACCAGCGATTTCGGTGATTCTGCACACTTGTCACCGAAGAAGCACCAAGATTATAGCAGAAAATGCATATCCAGCTGGAAACCCCACGAAAACCAAGATATCGCCGGTTCTGCATATCAAACGCACTGTGGAGTGGTGAAAACACCAGAAAACGTGCTTTTTCGCATTAAATAGGACAAAAGCTGCGATTTTGGTAATTCTGCACACTTGTCACAGAAGACTCTCCAAGATTATCGAATAAAATGCATATCTCAGCTGGAAACCACACGAAAACCAAGATATCGCCGGATCTGCATATCAAACGTACTGTGGCGTGGCGGAAACACCAGAAAACGTGTTTGTTCGCATTAAATAGCACAAAAGCTGCGATTTCGGTGATTCTGCACATTTGTCACAGAAGACTCACCAAGATTATCGTATAAAATGCATATCTCAGCTCGAAACCACACGAAAACCAAGATCTCGCCGGTTCTGCATATCAAACGTCCTGTGGAGTGGTGAAAACACCAGAAAACGTGTTTTTTCGCAGTAAATGGCACTAAACCAGCGATCTCGGCGATTCTTCACACTTGTCACAGAAGACTCTCCAAGACTATAGTAGAAAATGCATATCCAGCTGAAAACCCCACGAAAACCAAGATATCGCCGGTTCTGCACATTAAACGTACTGTGGAGTGGTGAAAACACCAGAAAACGTGTTTCTCGCATTAAACAGCACCGAAAGAGCGATTTCGATGATTCTGCATACCTCTCCCATAATAATCACGAAGATCATCGTACCAAATGCATATCTCATCTGGAAACACCTTGAAACCGAAGATATCGCCGGTTCTGCATATCAAACGCACTGTGGAGTGCTGAAAACACCAGAAAACAAGTGTTTTTGCAAAAAATAACGCTAAAACAGCGCTTTTGGTGATTCTGCATTCTTCTCTCAGAAGAATTACGAAGATAATCGAAGGAAATGCATATTTTGTCACGTCCCTTGCAGCGCGGTTACGCGAAAGTCGAAGATCTCGTACTAATATGCCTTTCTTTAACGTTCACGCAGCTCGTATGTCTGCGTCTAACGGGGACTCTCGGTTATTGGTACAAATGTCGTAATGGCTTACCTCAAACTCACGATGGCACGGTATTGTAACTCCTTGTTTGTTGCAGGCTTGATGTCGGCGTTGATTTGAGGCGCGCACGTTGTTTAGGAATAGGAATAGGTAGAAGTGAATTTACGTTATTAGTTACACTTTAATATACTTAAATACAGACTTAGGATACAGTGTGATATAGAATTAGATATAGTAATACATGAATTAGTAGCGCGATGAAGGCCTCAAGACACCTAAAGCGACAGCAAATGTCTAGAAAAGAACTCAAATCCACTCAAACCACACCACTCGTATCATCACCACCTCAGATGGACACAGTCCGCATCAGATTTCCTCAAACCCCTCCAGATACCTCAAGCCACAGCAAATGTCCAGAAACCAACTCAAATGCCCTCAAACTACACCCCACGTACCATAACTACCTCAGATGGACATAAATCGCCTCAGATACCCTCGAACCACCTCAAGACACCTCAAGCCACAGCAAACGAACAGAAACCACCTGAAATGCCCAAAAGTAACACCACATGTATCATTTCCTCATGAGATGGATACAACCCGCCTCAGATGTCCTCAAACCACCTCCAGACAACACAAGCCACAGCAAATGACCAGAAACCACATCAAATCCCCTCAAACCACACCGATTGACCTCAAAACTCCTCATACGATATCAAATAAACATAAACCTTCGCAAGCCAGCTCAAATGACCACAAGCCAACTCATTCGATCTCAAATCACCTCAGCCACCACAAGCTATCAGACGCCACTTCGAATGTCCTCAAACCAACTCATACGATCTCAGATCACTACAACCACCCCAAACGACCGGAAGCCCCTGCGAACTACCTCAAACCACCTCATACGATCTCAAATCAATTGAACCACCACAAACGATCACAAGCCCCTTCGAATGACCTCAAAAGAACTGAAGCCATCTAATACCACCTTCGACCATGACAAGCTACCTCAATGCCATCAAACCACCACATACGATCTCAAATCACCACAGCTACCACAAGAGATCTGATGTCCCTTCGAATGACCTAAAGCCACCTGATACCAGTTCAAACCACTTTAGACCATCGCAAGCTAGCTCAAATGCCATCAAACCACCTCATACGATCTCAAATCACCTCAGCCCCCTCAAGCTATCAGAATCCAATGCGAATGACCTCAAACCTCCTCATTCGATCTCAAGTAAACATAAAACATCGCAATCCAGCTCAAATACCATCAAATCACGTCATACGATTTCAAACCACCTCAGCCTCCACAAAGGATCAGAAGCCTATTCGAAAGACCTGAAACAACCACAAGCCACATGAAAGCACCTTAAAGCATCACAATCAACCTCAACTGTCCTCGAATCACCTCATACGATCTCAAATCAGCGAAACCAACACAAACGATCCTAAAACACTTTGAATGAAATCGAACAAACGCAAACAACCTTAATCAATCACTAACCACCGCAAATGACCTCAAACCTCATCATACGATCTCGTATCCCGTCAACCACCACAACGGATCACTAGCGTCTTGCAAAGGCCTCAAACCACCTCAAGCCACCAGAAATCACCTTAAAGCCTCCCAATCAAACTCTATTGCACTCAAACCACCTCATACAATGTCAAATCATCTAAACCATCACTAACGATCCGAAGACACTTCAAATGGCATCCAACCAACTCAAATAACCTTAATCCGTCACCAAGACACTTCAGTAGACACTTCAAATGACATCCAACCAACTCAAACCACCTTAATCGATCACTAACCACCTCAATGGCGTCAAACAGCCTGATGCAATCGCAAACTACCTCAACCACCATAAAGGATCGCAACCGCCTTCGACTGAACTCTAACCGCCTAAAACCACCTCGTACCACCTAAAACAATCACAATCAACATCTCTTTCCCTCAAACCACCTCGTAGAATCAAAAATAACGTCAAACACAACAAAGGATCACAAGCGTCTTCGACAGAACTCAAGCCACATCAAGCCACCTCAAATCACGTAAAATCATCACAAGCAACCTCAGTTGCCCTCAAACCACCTCAAGTGTTGTCAAACAACCTCATGCAAACGCAAACTACCTCAACCACCACAAATGATCGCAAGCGTCTTCGTCTGACCTCTAACCGCTTTAAAGCACTTCATACCACCATATGCCATCACTAGATACCTCAAATGTCTTCAGACCACCTCATTCGAATGTTTCGAATCGCGATATGGTTGTCACGAACTGAAAGGTTGTCCCTCTTTTTGAGTCAATCCACTTAAGGAATTTACTCGGAATAGGGGACTTAGGTAGTGCACGGGAACTTGAGTGAATGAGACGCGAAAGGAGTTTTGTTGTTACAAAATTGTGGTTAATTCCAGGAGATATGTCTATGTCTATGTGAATATGTCTACTGTCCGATAATCGGCGTGTGTCTGACGTGTTGCAGGAAGGGCTTGTTTTTTTATTAATTAGTACTATTTTTCTATTGGTGGAAGAGAATGTGGAGGTGGATGTGTGTTTTCGTGGTTGGTGTAGGTGTTTCGATATGGGTGTGGTTTGTGAGATGGTGGAGAGAGTAATTTTCCGTTTTCTTTAGTTATAAATTATTCTGCTGGTCCTTGTAATTTTTCTACCCGTGCGGTGACCGGCTGCTCGAGGGTTTTAGGCTTTCCGGTGAAGTATTGTTTTATTGCGGGTTGCGCTCGAGTACGGGGCTTTCTTCATTACGCTAGGAAGTTACTGGAGCGACGTCTGTTACGTATGTGACACCTCCATCCCTTTTTTATCAAACATGGGGAATCTACAAAGAAGGTTCCTATATGTGTGATCCGGAGAAGACGTTTGCAATAATGTGTGACTACTTGTACAGTATGAGTGTGTGTATGTATGTGTTGTGGAGGCGGCCTAGTTATGCGACAGTAGTTCTAAATACGTTTACAATATGTGTATATTAATTGTGCTTATTCTAATATATAATTATCCTTATGTATATTCGCTACAATGTATATATATTCGTTACAAATTAGATACAAAAAAGCTAGAAAAGTCTACAGAAGTACATGATTTGTTAATGGCATTGTCTACGAAATGTGAGCTAATTTTAATTTATTTGTGTGTACAATGCGATGTTTTCCATTAATAAGGATTTTAACGTTGTGATTTCCTAGAATCTCTATTATTTTATATGGTCCGGAGTAACTGTCGCCTAATTTTCCTTTCTTTGGCTTTTTTAATAAAAATACGGAATCATGAAGTTGAAAATTTTATGGGTTAATGTTTTTATCGTAATATAGTTTGGATCTTTCTTTTGATCCTATTAGATTGTTACGTGCCAAAGTCCGGAGTTCGTGAAGTGTTTGGATTACATCGGAGAGGTAGTCGCCGTAATTTCGTCTATTGTGGTCGTTGTATGGTTCGCTAGAAGGTTGTCGTGCAATTTTACCGTATACTGGTTCCTATGGGGTGAATCCGGTTCCTTCGTGCACGCTGGTGTTGTAGCAAAATGTTGCTAGTTCCGGAAATTTATCCCGTTGATGTCTATTATCCACGTATTGTTTAATATAGTCGATCAGTGTTGCGTGGGATCTTTCCAGTGATCCGTTCGATTGAGAGTGGAAGACGGTAGTTAGATAGCGGGTTATGCGAAAGTGTTTGGATAATTCTTTCAATAGTGTGCTCGTGAAATTTGTACCTCTGTCTGTTAGTATTGCTTTTGGTGGTCCAAGGATGCTGATGAACTGCTTCACTAGTGCTTTCGCTACGCATGTTGCAGTTGCCGATTTCATTGGTATTGCAAGGGAAAATTTTGTTATGTTGCCCTGTAGAGTGAGGAGATATTCGTTTCTTTCTGTTGTCTTCGGTAGCGGGCCCACCATGTCCATTGATACTTTCTCAAATGCTGTGTCTGGTGTGTCAGTGATAACCATAGGTTGTTTGGTTTTATTTCGTGAAATTTTCTTTAATTGGCATCTGATGCAGTTTCTAACAAAATTTTGTACCTCAGTTTTAAGGTACTCCCAATAAAATCGTTGCCGAATTCTGTTGTATGTTTTTGTTATGCCCTTGTGTCCTCCCACGGCCGAGCAATGGGCTTCTTCAAGGATGTACCTTCGACGATGAATTTCTGGCTCTGTTACAATTCCGTGACAGACTATTATCTTAATTCGTTGATTGATAATAGAGTTGCGCAGAAGGGTCATCGTTTCTTGCCAATTTATCTTGTCTATTTTGTTAAATTTTGCAATGCTTATCGTTTTGATATCGTGGTCTTTAAACTTCCTGTTTAGGGTTTGAAAGCTTCTTGCAAGTGTATCTTTAGTTATTTGGTCTTTCATGGATGGCTTACAAATTATCGCGATGTGGTATTTGTTTCCCTTTTTATTAAAAATAACGTCTCCGACTTGAACCCATTTTAATTGCGGTATTTCTCTTCTTTCTTGAAATTCTTTTGCTCCTTCATCCACTGGTTCCCCTTTTGTGGTGAGGAAGTACAAGGAATTATCCTTCCTCATATATAATTTATCTTGTTGTTTAATAATTACGTTGCTATTGGCTCTTGTTTTCCTGGTGACTGAGAAATCCTGGGTTCCAACTAAACGATCGAGGTTGTTATCTTCTGGTTTGTCCTTGCTGTCGCTGTCTGTTTTTGTTTCGTCTTCCGATTCGAAAACGTCTTCCATCATTATGAATTCTTGTATGTTCGGTCTGGCCGAATTTGTAACAGGTTTTTCTTTTATGTGCGTTTGTGTGATATTAGGGTTTAATCGAATTGCCTTGGGTTCTGTTTCATATTCTGAGTTCAGTTGGTTTTGTGATTCTGGTGTACGTGACGTTAAGCGTGATGCCAAAGGAACGTGATCGTAATTTGTTTCGCCGGAGGATTCCGTAATCCAGGGATTCGAGTTTGGCGATGGTTCGCGGAGGACCAATGCTTTGACCCTGTAACGTCTAGAAGATCGTTCTCGAAGCTCTTCAGCTGTGAATGGTACTGATCCTCCGGGGTCTTGGTTTGGTTGACTCCGTGTTCGTATTCTTGGTGTTGTGATTCCGGGTTCCATCTCTTGCTTCATCTCTGTAATTTGTGGCGACGGCGTTTTGAGGATCCTGGCGTTCTCGTTTCTTCTTCTTATTTGTTCGTTCTCGGGTTCCGAGAGAATATCATCCAGTTCGTTGATATGTATCGGATACGTCGTTCTGTTTGCAGGTTTTTCCGTGGGGTTCCGCGATATCTCGTCGGCATTCACGTTAGCTTTACCTGCCTTATATGAAATATTATATTCATATTCGGCAAGTTTTAGCCTCCACCTCAATAATCTCGAAGTGGGATCCCGAACGGAATGCAGCCAGGTGAGCGGTTTATGGTCAGTTACAAGCGTGAAGTTTTTACCGTATAAATATGGTCGGAAGTGGTTTACGCAGTATACGATCGCGAGTAGTTCCTTCTCTAATGTAAGGTAATTTAGTTCCGCGCCGTTTAATACCCGAGATGTGTAGGCAATCGGTTTATCTTTGCAGATTGGTCCCTGACTCAATACACCTCCTATCGCGAATTCGGATGCATCGGTGGTTAGAACGAACGGTTTGTTAAAATCGGGATATTGCAGTACGGGTTTTTCGCATAATTTGTCGCGTAGGATTTCAAATGCTTCCTGCTCTTTCTGGGTCCATATAAACGGTTCTCCCTGTGTTAATAATCGCGTCAGTGGCTTTGCGATTTTCGAAAAATTCCCAATAAACCGCCGGTAATAGCCCGCTAAACACAGAAATTGTTTAATATTTTTCTGGGTTTTAGGGACTGGAAAATTTTGTACGGCTTCTAATTTTGCAGGGTCCGGGCGAACACCGTCCTCACTAAGTATGTGCCCCAGGTAACAAACCTCCTTTCGCAAAACTCGCATTTATCGGGTTGCACCTTGAGGTTGCCGCGCGTAAGCTGTCCATTAATTTGCGAAATTTAATGTCGTGTTCGAGGAGTGAACTCGAATATAAAACTATGTCATCTAGGTATACAAATATCTCGTTAGATTGTAAGCCGGTCAGTACTCGATCCATTAGTCTCTGAAACGTCGCGGACGCGTTTTTTAATCCAAACGGCATTCGTTCGAATTCATAATGTCCGTGTGGCGTTGTAAAGGCAGTTTTATGCTTGTCTTCAGGATGCATACGAATATGGTGAAAACCGGACGCTAGATCGAGCACCGAAAAATATTTCGCGCCCCCTAGCTGGTCGAGAATATCGATGATATTAGGTAACGGATACGCGTTGCTAATCGTTTTTTCGTTTAGTGCTCGGAAATCCAACACCATTCTCCACTGTTTGTTCCCCTGGGAGTCTGCCTTTTTCGGCACAATACAGACGGGGGTATTATAAGGAGATTCGGAAGGTCTAATTGCCCGGGTTTTTAATATATCGTCTACTTGTTTCCTAATTTCGTCTTTCTGAACAGGTGGAAAACGGTATTGTCTTCTACTTAGCGGTTGATTGTCGGTGGTAGGTATGCGGTGTTCGGTCGCGGTCGTGAACCCCAGGGGTTCCCCAGGTATATGAAAACAATCGGGGTACTCCTGTACTAGCTTTTGTACGTGACTGCGTTCTTCCGAATTTAAATGAGTTAGTTTTCGAAGGCTTTCTATTTTTCGAAATCGTTTGGTGCTTTCACTTGCGTTGATTGTCAAACAAGGATTGCGGAGTCTTGTGCGTTTTGGTTTCATTATCTGAGGTCTGAAAGATTTCGCTGGAGCTCGATCATATGTAACAGATTTGGAATTTGAAATAGAACTAGAACTTGAGTGGCTAGAAGGGTTGCATATATCGTCTTGCAATTTGGAATATTTATTTTCTCGTATAAGAGAAACCTCGAGAATTTTAATTTTGGGGATAATGATTTCGATATCTCGATGATTCGCGTTTATAATTTCGAGATATCCCCTGCCATCTTTTACGGTGACTATCGCGTTGCCAAGATAGAGCCCTTCGATCACCTTTAGTCTCAGACGCGGGAAATAACCCTGTTCGATTTCTGGGTTTGTGGCTATTACGTAGGCCTGTGTTCGAGATCTCGCGGGTATTACTACGCGTTCCTCGGATTCGAATGGAATTACTTGCGCGCCATATTCTAGACGTTTGTTTTCGGAATTTATACGGGCTTTTTGTTATACGATAAAGTCGGAGCCGATGATCCCTTCTTGCGTAATGGGGAAGCTATTGTCAATTACATGGAAGATCACGAGCTGCCCTAGGATGTTTATTTCTACCTGCCCTATGGTTAATACCTGCTGCGTAGTGATTCCTGTTAATAGAAGGATTTCGTTTCGATCGATTTTCGTGGATGGGTTAAGAGAGCGAATTTTGATAAGATTTGTGCCCGAACCACTATCAATCATAAAATTAGAAGCCAAAATTAGATCAAGGCTTTTCAAAGCCGAAATTAGATCAAGGATTCGAACAACAGGCACATAACTGGTACGGGTAAGATTTATTCGCGCGTTTCGGATTCGACGATTTCGGTGTCGATCACGTGAGTCGGGCGTGTTGTTAGATGATCGCGAGACACGCCTGTCCTCACGGTGGCTTGCAAGTTTCCCGGATGGGTCTGGTGGTTCACTTAGGTTCGAATGTTATCTGTCCTATTATTATTGTATGCGCGTTTTCTGCATTCCTCAATGACGTGTCCGCGGTACTTGCAATATCTACAGAACATCGTGTTTCTAGTGTCGTCGGCGTAGTTTCCTGCGGTCACGAGGATTAGGCATTCGGCGCTGTGCGTCTAATACGTTAATAATACTTTTCTAATCTAATACTTTTCATAGTCGGGCTCGCCACGGGAGTCCGATCCTAAATTACCGATTTTATTCGTCGTTGGGAAAGGGGTTTTATACGTCCAACATTCGGGTGCCTCGTGCCCGGACTTCTTGCAAAGTTGACAGATTACCGAATGCGAATTTATTTTGAGGACGGCGCTATTTCCGCGTTTCTCCGATTGCGCTTCTGATAATCCATGCAAATTCGAAATGGCATTGTTCAAGGATCGCTCTAGAAATAACTTCGTGAATGTTTTCTAATACTATTAACAGCATTCTTATTGCAATTTCCGGTTTTAAACCGCGCAGGAAGCATTTTTGGAGGTTTTTGTACGTACTCGCGGCAAATACCGACGAAGTTGACCCGTACTCCTGTTTGAAAGCGTCTACTATACCCTTTCCTAGTTCTCGTACGCGGTTCGCGAAAGTTATCACTTCTTCGTCGATTTTCTGGTAAACGTTCGATAGTTTCCCTAGCGCTTCGTACACCGTTTCATGTGGCGCGTATATAGAGCGAAGGTGTTCGATTAACTCGCTCACCTTATTGAACCGCATTCCGAGAATTGACCGACGCGCATCTCCCTTTAAATTATTTCTTAGTGACCTCACCAGACATTCCTCGTAGCGTGAAGGAACCATGTCCAGAGTTTCCTCGCATCCTTCCGCAAAACAGACAAACGCCACGTTCCTTCCGTCGATTTCTGGGATAGCGTCCAAGGCATCCGTGTAAAGCGTTACGTAATACGTGTTGCTTCCTTGAGTGTGGTCGTCCCTCGGAGGTGTCTGGTCTTGTATTTGGGTTGGTTCTGGATGTTGCTGGCGGAGTTGATGCTGCCATCGCCTTTGTTGAGCTGCCAATTGCTCTTGCTGTTCCGCTATCTGCTCCTGTTGAATCTGGACTTGTGACATGTTGGTGGAAGAACATGTGGAGGTGAATGTGTGTTTTCGTGGTTAGTGTAGGTGTTTCGATATGGGTGTGGTTTGTGAGATGGTGGAGAGAGAAACTTTCCGTTTTCTTTAGTTATAAATTATTCTGCTGGTCCTTGTAATTTTTCTGCCCATACGGTGACCGGATGCTCGAGGGTTTTAGGCTTTCCGGTGAAATACTGTTTTATTGCGGGTTGCGCTCGAGTACGGGGCTTTCTTTCATTACGCTAGGAAGTTACTGGACCGACGTCTGTTACGCATGTGACACGATCTCAATTCACATACACCAACTCAAGCAACCTTAATCCATCACGAATCACATCAAATGGCGTCAAACAACCTCATGCAATCAAACACCACCTCAACCACCACAAAGGTTCAATGGCGTCTTATAAAGACTTCAAACCACCACAAGCCACCGGAAATCACCTAAAAGCATCACAAGCAACCTCAATTGTCCTCAAACAACCTCATACGGTCTCAAATTACCTAAAACAACCCAAACGATACGAAGACACTTCAAATGACATCCAACCAACTCAAACCACCTTATTCCATCACAAACCACCTCAAATGACGCCAAGCAACTTAATGCAATCGCAAACTACATCCACCACCAGAAAGGATCACAAGCGTCTTCGAATGACCTCAAACCGCCTAAAACCACTTCATACCACCTTAAACAATCACAATCAACATCTACTTCCCTCAAACCACCTCGTACAATCATAAATTACGTCAAGCACCACAAAGCATCACATGCGTCCTCAAATGACCACATACGACCTCAGACCAACCCATATCACCGTAAAGCACCAGATGCAACATCAATTATCCTCCAAAAACCTCATACGATCTAAAATCACCTAAACCAACACAAGCGATCCGAAGCCACTTCAAATGACATGCAGCCAACTCAACCACCTTAATCCATCACAAACCGCCTGAATTATCCTCAAATCACTTCATTCAATCACAAACCACATCAACCACCACAAGCCACCTGAAATCACCTTAAAGCATCAGAAGCAATCTCAGTTGTCCTCAAACAACCTCATACGATCTCAAATCACATAAACCAAGACAAACGAACAGTAGCCACTTCAAAGGACCTCCAACCAACTCAAGCAACCTTAATCCATCACTAGTCCACTCAAATGGCGTCAAACCACATCATGCAATCACAAACCACCTCAATCACCACAACGGATCGTAAACGTCTTTGAATGACATCTAGATGCCAAAAACCAGTTCATTCCAACTTAAACAATAATAATCAACATCTATTTCCCTCAGACCACCTCGTACAATCGCAAATAACGTCAAACACCACAAACGATCACAAGCGTCTTCGAAAGAACTGAAACAACCTCAAGCCACCTCAAATCACGTTAAGCCGTCGCAAGCAACCTCAAATGACCTCAAACAACCTCATGCAACCGCAAACTACCTCAAATCTCTTCATTCAATCACAAATCACATCAACCACAACAAAGGATCACAAGCGTCTGCGTTTGACTTCAACCCGCCTTAAACCAACTCATGTCACCTTAAACCAACTCAAACAACCTCAATTGTCCTCAGACCACCTTATACGATCTCAAATCACCTCAACCACCACAAACGATCAGAAGACCCTTCGAATGACCTCAAACCACCTCGTACAAAAATCGCAAAACAGGTGTTTTCGCATAAAACAGCACTAACACAACGGTTTCGGCATTTCTGCATTCTTAGCAAAGAATAATCACGAAAAATACGTGGAAATTGCATATTTACTCCTGGAAACTCACGTAAACGCAGTTATCGCCACGTACGGATTTTTTAAACACAGTCGAAATAAATATCAAGAGAGGCGAAATTTCTGTTCGTAGCGTTGAAAAGGAACATCAGTTACAGAACAATATACCCGAAATTTATAAAATTGATTGTATAGACAAAGCAAGTGATATTGATTTGTCAAATATTTCAAATACCAAACATAGAAGTATCATACACGATTTGATACAAAATTACGAACCAGTTAAGACACGAGAATCGAATATAAAAATGTCTATAATACTTAAAGATGGCGAACCAGTTTACCAGAAATCTAGGCGCTCATCCCCTCTTGAAAAAAAAGAAGTAGACAAACATATAAAGCAGTGGCTTTCTGATGGTATTGTGCAGCCTTCTCTTTCTGATTACGCCAGTCCAGTAGTACTCGTTAAAAAGAAGAATGATACAAACAGGTTGTGTATAGATTATAGGAAATTAAATACAAAAATAATTAAAGATCGGTACCCATTGCCATTGATCGATGACCAATTGGATGCCTTGCAAGGTTCACGTATTTTTAGCACCTTAGATTTAAAGAATGGATTCTTTCACGTGCCTATAGACAAAGATAGTAGGAAATATACTGCTTTTATAGTACCAGATGGCCAGTATGAATTTTTATATGTTCCATTCGGACTATGTAACTCACCGGCGGTGTTTCAAAAATTTAAAAATGCTGTTTTTAAAGATTTAATTAGTAAGAAAAAGGTTGTAACTTATATGGACGACTTAATTGTTCCCTCAACGGATTACGAAACTGGTATAGAAAACCTAGAAATAGTATTACGCGTTGCAGAGAAATCCGGTTTGAATATTAATTGGAAAAAATGTAGCTTCCTACAGACAAAAATAGAGTTTTTAGGGCATATAATTGAAGAAATTCGTCCATCTGAAAAGAAAACAGAAGCTGTTATGAAATTTGCGCAATCACAGAATTTCTAGCAAAATCAAAGCTTTTTAGATTTAGCTGGCTATTTTCGGAAGTTTATACCAAATTATTCTATGATCGCAAGATCGTTAACAAATTTGCTAAAATCGAACGTTAACTTTCACTTTGGGGGAAAACAAAAATTTGCATTTAATAAGTTAAAAACTATATTGAGCAATAGTCCAGTTTGGAAATGATATAGATTAGAAGCGGAGTTACATACCTATGCCTCGATGCATGATTATGGCGCAATTCTTTTGCAACGAGATAATAATGATAATATATTTTACCCGATATACTTTGCAAGCGAAAAAACGATACCAGCAGAATCAAAATATATTAGTTACGAGCTAGAAGTTTTAGCAATAGTTAAAGCCCTACGAAAATTCAGAACGTATCTGTTAGGTATACCGTTTAAAATAATTACGGATTGTCAGGCGTTTACATTAACGATGCGTAAGAGAGGTTTGTGTGTTCGAGTTGCGAGATGGGCTCTTTTATTAGAGGAGTTTAATTAGAAAATAGAGCATCGTTCGGGAAATAGTTTAAGACACGTAGATGCGTTAAGCCGAAATCCGCTTCCTGAGTGTATGATAATGGATGAATGTGAAGATAGTATAATTGTGAGATTACGTAAATTGCAGTGTGAGGATGAGAGTTTAAAACCGAGTTTCAAAGCAGTGAACGAAAAACAATTAAATGGGTTTGTAGTGCGGAACGGACTTTTATTTAAAGAAATTGAAAATGACATGAAATTAATAGTGCCGCGAAATATGCAATCGCAAATTATTCGACGCGCACATGAGAACGGTCATTTCGGAAGTGTAAAAACGGAGATACTAGTTAGGGAAGACTATTGGTTCACAGACTTAAAAACCAAAGTAGAGAAGGTGGTGGGCAATTGTGTTCCGTGTATTCTTCCCGAAAGGAAACAAGGGATACAGGAAGGATTCTTGCATTCCATCGACAACAGAAACGTTCCATTGGACACATACCACATCGACCATCTCGGGCCACTTTCATCCACGCGGAAGAATTATAAACACATTTTCGTAGTAGTAGACGCATTTTCAAAGTTTGTGTGGCTGTATGCTACAAAAACTACAGCTACCTCCGAAGTAATAAAACGTTTAAATAAGCAATCAACGATTTTTGGAAACCCTCGAAGAATGATCCCTGATCGTGGTACAGCATTTACTTCTCACGATTTCCGGGAATATTGTAAATCGGAAGCAATAGAACACATTTTAACAACAACAGGAATGCCAAGAGCTAATGGACAGGTGGAGCGTGTAAATAGGACACTCATACCAATAGTATCAAAGTTGTCTGCTCCCAAACCGGAGATGTGGTATCGCTATTTAGATATTACTCAAAAATTCTTAAATGCAACACCCCATAGGAGCATTGGTACAACGCCATTTAGATTATTGTTTGGAACATACCCAAGAATGAAAGATAATCCAGATATCCGTGAGTTAATAGAGAGAGAATGGATTGATATATTCCAAGGCAACAGGGAAGAGCTACGCAATCAAGCTAAGGAGAGTGTTTTAAAAGTTCAGCGTGAGAATCGTCGTGGCTACGATAAACATAGAAAGAAGGCTCAGCAATACAAAGTCGGCGAATTGGTAACCATAAAGAGAACCCAGTACGGCCCAGGTTTGAAGTATGCATGTAAGTATCTAGGTCCGTATCGTGTTGCGAGAATTCTAATGAACGACAGTTTCATCGTTTGCAAAACAGGCGAGCATTAGGGCCCGCAGCAGACATCGACTTCATTGGAGCATATGAAACCGTGGATTGAAGAAGCTAGCGATATTTCTTCTTTATTTTTATGGTCATTAAATACTATAGCATCCTGATAAAGGCATCCCTAGTTACTGAAAATACCTACAATATAGAGTACAAATAAATATAGTATAAAACGAAGTCGATTCGAACATACTATCCCTCCTCACATAAATTTCCAACATTAGGATTATAAATACAATTCTATAATTTCCCATCCTGAATCAACGGTCGCGCTTCGAATATGATACTAAATCGTGATCGACATCAAGCCTGCAGCGAACAAGGAGTCCAAAATCCAGATTACAGTCACCTGCAGCATCCTACATCGAGTTTGCAGTGCAATGGCGAGCTTGAGGTAAGACATTACGACATTTTTACCAATAAATAAGAGTCCCCGCTAGACGCAGACGCACGAGCTGCGTGATCGTTAAAGAACGGCATCTTCGTGCGACATCCTCGACTTTCGCAAATCCGCGCAGTCTGGGATGTGACACCCACACCGGCTGAAACCATCTGCATCCACCATAATCCATCACAACAATCCCAAATGACAACAAACAACCTCCTACGATCTCAAATCACCTCAACCACCACAAAAGATCAGAAGCCACTTCGAATAACCACAAACCGCCTGAAACCATGCGTATCTACCATAATCCATCACAACATGCTGAAATGACCGCAAATAGCCTCTTACGATCGCAAATAACCTCAACCACCACAAACGATTAGAAGCCTCTTCGAATAACCCCAAACAGCCTGATTCCATCTCTATCCACCATCAACTATCACCACAACCCGAAATGACCACAAATAGCCACATACGATCCTATATCACCTCAACCACCTCAAACAATCACAAGCCCTTTCGAATGACCCCAAACCGCCTGAAACCATGTGTATCTACCATAATCCATCACAGCAACCTCAAGTGACCACAAGTATCCTCTTACGATCCCATATCACCGCAACCACCACAATCGATCAGAAGCCTCTTCGAATAACCCCAAACCGCCTGAAACCCTCCGTATCCACCATAATCCATCACAACCACCTCAAATGACCACAAATATCCTCATATGATCAAATATCACCTCAACCACCTCAAAACATCAGAAGCCCTTTCGAAGAACCCCAAACCGCCAGAAACCATCCGTATGCACCATAATCCATCACAACCACCTCAAATGACCACAAACAGCCTCTTACGATCTCATATCACCTCAACCACCACATTCGGTCAGAAGCCTCTTCGAATAACCCCAAACCGCCTGAAACCATACGTATCCACCACAATCCATCACAGCAACCTTGAATGACCACTAATATCCACTTACGATCCCATATCACCTCAACCACCTCAAACCATCAGAAGCACAATCGAATATCCCCACACCGCCTGAAACTATCTGTATCTACCATAATCCATCATAACATCCTGAAATGACCACAAGTATCCTCTTACGATCCCATATCACCTCAACCACCTGAAACCATCAGATGCCAATTCGAATATCCCCAAACCGCCTGAAACAATCTGTAGGCACTATAATCCATCACAACAACCTCAAATGGCATCTAATAACCTCATGCGATCTTATATAACCTCAACCATCACAAGTGGTCAGAAGTCCATTCTAATAACCCCAAACCGCCTGAAACCATCTGTTTCCACCATAATCCATCACAACAGCCTCAAATGACCACAAATAGACTCTTTCGTTCCCATATCACCTCAACCACCTCAAACCATCAGAAGCCCATTCGAATAACCCCCAACCGCCTGAAACCATCAGTATCCACCATAATCCATCACAATAACCTCGAGTGACCACAAGGAGCCTCATACGATCCTATATCACCAGAACCACGTCAATCCATCAGAAGCCATTTCGAATAACCCCAAACCGACTGAAACGAACTGTTTCCAGCATAAACCATCACAACACCCTGAAGTGGCCACTAGTCGCCTTGGGAAGGGGGGAGACAGGGGAGTGTCGGACTTGTACCAACTAAACCCCCCACGGCTGCCTTCTCATGCGCACCAGGGGCCCCAGGTAGCCTGGAAGTACTCCCTCTGGGCACCCCCGTGTGCCACGCCTTGCGGCCCTTTCTCGGCGAGGGGAGGTGATCTTCCTCCCCTCCCTTCACTTTTCGGCGGAACAAGCGGCAGCGCCTTCTTCCGCCTCACCTGTGGAGCGCGTTGCCGGTGGTAGGGCCCCCACCCAGCCTCCTGCGCTCCTCATGGTCGCCGTCCCAGGTGTTATGGGACTGGCGAGGCCTCATTCCTCGGTTTTTGGCGACGGCGCTGAGAGAAGAGGAAACGAGATAGAAAGAGAATAGAGATAGCGAGAGAAAAGAGTAAAGAAAGAGGAAGGAATAGGGATAGGGAGAATTCAGCGCCGTTGCCACCTCCGCAAGTCGGGTCGCGGTCTACCCGGCCGGGGGAGCGATAATCCACCCCGCCCACGACCACTGCCCTCTCGCGTGGTCGCTGCTCTCTCGACCTCGCTCCGCCGCCTCCTTCTGCTGCATGACTTGCTCGCAGAAGGAGGCGACGGCATCCCATTTCTCTCTCCCGTCCAGCGCCTGCCGCAGCAGTGCCGGGCAGGAGAGATCCTCACCTACAACAGACACCAGCACACGTCTTTCGGCGTCCCAAGCTGGGCACGCCTCCAGCGTGTGCCGTGCCGTGTCCTCCCGTTCGCCGCAGTGGTGACACAGCGGCGCAGCCTCCTTGCCAATGCGACACAGGAACTCACCGAAGCATCCATGCCCGGTGAGCACCTGTGTCATTCGATACGTCAGGCCCCCCTGCCTCCGCCAACCCACTGGTCGAAGACAGGAAGGACCGCCTGCACCCCGCGCTTGGCAGCGATCGCTGGCTCGTTGAGCCGCGACCGCCACCTCTCCTCCGCGCGCGCTGCGCCTGCCGCCGTGCAGCCCTCACTAAATCTACCACCTCCGCTGAGGGGACACCGCTCGCGCAGAGATGTTTCCCGCGGTCGTAAACGTAGGCGCCACTCTCAGCCTGCAGTTCCAGCGGGATTAGGACCGCCAGAGCCATTGCCGCCGCGTAGGATACGGTGCGGTATTCCCTCACGCATCTGATGGCCAGCCGTCTCTCGACTCGCCGTAGCAGGTCTCTGCTCCGACGGCTGGCCATCAGATCCCCCGACCAGACCGGTGACCCGTATAGGACCATCGATCTGGCCACCCCCGCGTACAAACGTCGCACCGCCACATTCGGCCCCCCAGATTAGGGAGCAGCCGCCCCAGCGCCGCCGTCGCCCGCTCCACCCGACGAACGAACGCCCTGAAGTGATCCTCGAACTTCCAGTGGCTGTCCAGGGTGAGGCCATGATACTTCATCCTGTGCCCCACCCGGACGTGTGCGCCGCCTACCCGCACCCAGGCCTCGGGTATCTTCCGTTTTCTGGACCCCAGGAAGCCCAACGCCTCCGACTTCTGCGGGGCTACCTCCAAACCCAGGCCCCGGATGCGAGAGACGACGCACGCCACTCCCAACTCCGCTAGGCGGACAGTCCTCCCCCAGCCACGTCCGGTGGCCAGCACCAGCGTGTCATCCGAATAACACGTGATGCTGACCCCGGGAGGGAGGGCCGCCCGCAGTACAACGTCGTAGGCGAGGTCCCACAGGATTGGGCCCAAAACTGAGCCCCGCGGGACCCCGCGGACGACCCTTCTCTCCATCCGCACACCACTCCGGCCGGTGTACTCCACCCACCTGCCAGCCAGGTAGGCGCCGAGCACCCTCCGCAGATACGCAGGCACTGCGTGGTACTCGAGCGCCTCCCGAACCGCCGCCCACGAGAGGGAGTTGAACGCGTTCACGATGTCAAGCGACACCGCTAGCGCCACTCCCCCCCCGCGAGACAGCTTCCCCCACAAGGGCCCGCACCCGCCGAATCGCGTCCACAGTGGAGCGACCACGACGAAACCCGTACTGCTCCTCACACAGGTCCGGGCCCTCCGCTGACAGGTGAGAGGCGAGGCGTGACGCCAACACCCGCTCGAACAGCTTTCCCGCCTCGTCCAGCAAGCACAACGGCCGGTACGCGGATGGAGAATCCACCGGACGTCCCTCCTTCCTGAGCAGGACCATACGTCCCCTCCGCCACTGCTCAGGAAATTGTCCCAACTCCAGGCAGCGGTCGAATACCCGCCGCAACCGCGGGTCGAGCACGCCCAGCGCCCCTGCCCACACCCTTCTCGGGATACCGTCCGGACCCGGTGCGGTGTTCTTCGCTGCCATCTTCCGGACAGTTCAGTGTTAATCCTAGCCCCGTAAGGGCGTTGGATATGTTCCTGGACCTGACGGTCATACGCTACAAAACGTTTCTATCATTTCCAGCTTGGCCACTACTTCCGAGAACGGAGCCCGGAAAAACCCAGCAGCGCCACTGAGCGTTTACAGTGGATCCGAGCCCTTTAGTTACGTCCTAACGTGTGGGAACAGGGGATACCCCTAGTTTGCCCACGCTAGTCCGTATCCACGGGGAACCACGGGAAGGCGGGCTCGTTCGATGCACGCAAGCATCGCGCTCTGACCCTGAGGGCGATGGAATGTTGGGATTGGAGGTTTGGAGAGGATTGGATGGGTAAGACTTCTACGGTTGTGGATCCGTGAGTAATCTTGTACCCGAAGACTCGGTGTCACCACTTCCGAGTCTTTACGCCACTAATACGATGGCGAGTCCTTTAACTTTCGTCGTCACTTATTCACGACGATTGGCTTTTACCGTCTTTGCGGTTAGGAGGGCCAAGAGCCAAAGACGCGCCCTCCAAGCCTCTTCGATCCGTGTTTCATTGAGTCGCCTTTGGTTTCATTAGACTCCTCGTGGGTTGATCCACGGTCGTTCGTTTACGCCACTAATACGATGGCGGGTCTTTTACGCCACTAATACGATGGCGAGTCTTCTGCATATACACCACTAATACGATGGCGAGTCTTAACGCCACTAATATGATGGCGAGTCGTACGTCACTAATACGATGACGAGTCTTTGCAGCTTTGTGCGACCCACGCCCAGTCTCGGCGTAGAAGGTTGGCAATATGTCCGCCAGGCGCCAACCGTCGCACGGTTGGTACGCACGCCGTAGCGGCTGCTTCGGCGCCGATCACCTCGCTCCATGTCCAAGAGGGTCGGACGGATAGTCGCCGCAGCCTTCGCAGAGGCAGCTCTTAGTTTTGCTCCCGAAGGAGGGACTTATGGCGGGACCCACGCAAAGGAGACTGCTTGCTTGCTCGTGGACGTCGAGGCGACTCCAACGTTGGCGACGAAGCACCCCAACGGAGTCCTTCCCAACGAGCCACGAACCTTCCCACCCCATCTTCCGGACATACTTGTCCGGTGATTTTACGTGGGGCTCCTGCCCGTAGGCTCATCCACACGGCCCCCATGGGCGTGGGATTGGGATACGCCCAATCAGCGCGTCCACGCCTAAGCATGGACTACCAGTACAGTGCTAGGCTGTAGGACCCAGCACCAAGTCACTGGTCGGACCCAGCTCCATTCCAAGCTGTACCAGCTCTGCAGGCTGGTTCCCGAGCTGTTGGGACGCAGCTCACCCGCCGGGGCCCTGGATAAAGGGGCCCCTGACCAGCATACGGCCTTCAACCACTGCCACCACGATATTCCTACCTCAACACGACCGGGCCGGGGCTCTCACCCCGTAGGCCCCCGGTCCCCGTGGTACCGGTCTACATCACCGGTCGGATGTTCGTAGCCTGGAAAAAGGGCTACTACCAGTTGGACAGCCCTACAGCCGTCGGCACTGGTCAGCCAGCGCTTCGAGTGCGTGGAGACGCTACCCTCCAAAGAACCCATACAGGAATCGACACTTAGGTCTTTGACCTGCGGTATTCCCCCTGCGCCTCCGAACACCTGGTACTTAAACTCTACCCCGGTCGAGCGTCCTTCTCCTAAACACACGCACAGCATACTTGCAAAAACTTTCGTATTTTTCCTTGCATTCCAACACTCCACTCACATCCACACATCCCTCATTATTCACACGCACACCACATTCACTCAGGTTTCGCACATCTTCATACAACGGACATTCAACTAACACATGCTTCCAATCCTCGCACTCCGCTCCACACCGACATGCCTCGCTCTCACACAAACCCCGTTTCTTCAAAAACGCATTCATACTTCCATGTCCAGTCATTAAAAAGCATGCATACACTCCCGGGTCAAAACATACATTCCTTTCAGCAAATCTAACATCCTTTATATATTCATACGTCACTCTGCCATTCACACTCATATTCCATCTATTCTGCCATCGCTCATACAGTTTCTCATTCACCAATCGCTTGCATTCATTCAAGGTCATTCCACGCACATCCTCATTCGACACCACATCCCTTTCACTCAGTTCCACTCCATTCTTTATCTTGTACATCACGCCTCTTCTCACACACTCAAGGTCCCAAGGTAACCCACCCATCAACACTTGCATCGCCTCAGTTGAAACCGTCCTACATACATTCAAACATGCATACAACGCTACTCTCTGACACCTATTCATCAAGTCCCGTGCATACTCATACTCCATCATTTCATACCATACACTCGCACCATACATCACACTTGCAGCAAACAAACCCTTAAAACCCTTATAAACAATCCTCATCGCACGCTTTTTCATACCCCATTCACACTTCAACACACGCCTCATTTGCCCAACCACATTCGTAATTTTTCTCCGTACATACTCCAAATGCACCTTAAATCGCATCCTCACACTCACCCATACACCCAAATATTTCACACTCTCAACATACTTCAGCTGTTTCCCATTCACACGCACTCCAGGATGTCTTGTGCCAGCCAGACTACCTTTCAACAACATCATTACACTTCTATCCTCGGACACACTCACACCCACACTCATACCCCATTTACTCACAATCCTCATCCATTCCATTCCCTTTTGCTCCAATTCCACACGGCTATGTCCCTCAATCATCAACAACAGATCATCAGCGTACGCCACACACTCACATCCACACCCTGTCAACTACCACAGGAGCCCATCCATCATCAGATTCCATATGAATGGACCACAGATGGACCCCTGGGGACATCCACATTCCACATCCTTCCAAACCACATCATTCATTCCAACCATACACGCTCTTCTTGTATTAAAATAAGCGGCCCAAAGTCCAATTTCCTCACATCCAATTGCATTCAACTTATCAATCACACGATTCCATTCCAAATGATCAAACGCACCCTTAAAATCAACAAACACCCCCAAAACATATTTACACTCACTCCTACGCACACATTCCTTTACACACATCCACGCAGTCTCTACCGATCGGCCCCTACGAAACCCATGCTGGGCACCACACATACTCTCCCGCACTTTACACTCAACTCTTCTCACCATAATTCTCTCCAAAGTTTTTCCCAACACGGGCAACAAACTTATAGGCCTATATGACGCAGGATCCGATCTCACTTTCTCTGGAGACTTCAACAAAGCTATAACATTCGCCATCTTCCACTCATTCGGAAAACGAGAGGTTTCCAAACACGCATTAAACACTCTCATCAAGCATTCCGGAATCGCCCTCCATATCATTCTCAGCATTTCAGCATTTATCCCATCCAAGCCAGGCGCCTTACGCAACTTCATCATTCGCACAGCTTCATTCACTTCCTCCCATTCAAAGTTCCTCACATTCACATCACCGCGCACACACACCATCAGACCATCAGCACGCGAAACTGGGAAGAACCTATTCATCAGTACATATACACTCTCTTTCCAAGTTCGCGTCATTCGATCATCAACTTTCATCGCATTCAGCTTATTCCTTACATATCTACCGCGACATATTCTATAAACCGGCCCCCATGGATCCATGTTCGAGGAACCACTCACAAAGCTCCTCCAGCTATCCTCTTTCACTCTCAACAACATACGCTTATATTCGCTCAATAGTCTCTTATACTCTTCCTTTCTCACTTCTGAACTGTCGCTATTCCTCTTTTTCGCCTTCTGCCATACTCTTCTACTCTTTCTTACACGTTTCTTCATGTCTCTCATCTCATTCGTCCACCATTTAACTTTCCGCACATTCATAACTTTCACCTCTTTCAACCTGTTCCTATTAGCAACATGGATCCATGGCATCAGTCTCCGCAGTTCTTCATTCACATCTACATTTTCACACACACTATATACACATGCATCCGCACACTCTCTCAAATCACTCATGTACTCATCCCAGTCCGCACCCTTACACAACCATCTCTTACACACTTCAACAGGCGCCTTCTCAACATTCATCCACATATCAATCACAATTGCATTGTGGTCACTTATGCACCAATCACTCTTTACTTCCCATTCAATTCGACACCCGGTACATGATTCGCTCATCAAGGTGACATCAATGTCACTCTGACCGACCACACCCTCAAACGTGTAACATTCACTCGGCTCATTTAGAACGATCATTCCACTCGCTAAAATCCATTCCTCCAGAATCCTGCCACGCATTTCATTTTCACTATTAAGGCGACCCCCCTTGCTGTACCACAACGGGGAAATCGCATTCGCATCCATACCAACCAACACACGCTTCCCTTTCGTATACATACACACCCTGTCCATGTACGCCAAATATGGCTCAATATCTTGACCATGACGACAGTAAATAGAACCAACATACAGCTCACCAAAGTCCCCTTTCAACCACACACAGACACCATACTCATCTGTACATTCTCTCACACACAACGATTCCACACGCACGTCTCTAACAACCACTGCCGCTCGCACAGGTCCATTCTCACACACATAAACACTCCATCCAATCGGCAAGCCTCTAACGCAACCATCCGACACATACGGTTCTTGCAATAATGCCACACTCACACTACGTTCACTCATCACACTACCCAAATCACACATAACCGCATACGCACGCTGACAATTCAACTGTACCACGTTCAACCTATCAATCATCGCTAATCCTTGCTCTCTCTCTTTCAGCCATTCTCACATACTCCGGACACGCTTCAGACATAACCGAGTGATCATATTTACTTCCTTTCATCCTACAATTTCTACACGCTTGCTCTTTCTTACACTCACTCCTCAAGTGTCCACTCTCACCACATTGCTGACACAATCTATCCCTCATACTACACTCACGCATCATATGCCCGAAGGCATAACACTTATGGCACCTCAACACACTCACATAGTCTCTCACCTTGCATGCTCTCCATTTCACATACACTCTTCCTTCTTCCACAAGCACATCCCTCACACTCTTCGTCACCTCCACAACCACATTACCCACACTCACATTCTTTCTACTCATTCTATTCACTACACGCATTCTTTCCTTAAATTCACCTTCAGTCATGCAACACTTACCAGCCTTTACATTTTTCGCATACAACTCATTCAAAAACTCGTCATTTGTTAACTCACACGGAACGTCAAAAACCAACACCTTGGGACCTATCTTTTTAGGCATTTCCACTTTAAGACCCACATCATCGAACTTTTTACACTCACGTAACATCTGCATATCTTTCGCAGTGGCAGCCTCGATAGCAACACCACCGCTACGAGTTTTCCTAACAGCTTTCACACGCACATCAAGCTGACCACTCACATCACGCATTATTTTTTCCTTTACTTGCTCACTCGTCATTTTCACACTCACATCTTTCGCTTTCACAACAACAGCATACGTTTTCTCTTCCTTCTCACTCACACTCGAACCAAACACAGGCCTCACACCACTCACACCTCTCACACTACTCCTACCAACCACACTTGCATAACTCGCCACTCTACTCGTTCTCTCACACTCACTCCGAAGCTCTCTATCCTTACACTCATCTAAACGACCTTGTAATCTTTCATTCTTCGTCACCAATCTCATCAATTGCTCTTCATACTCACTCACACAACCCAACAAAAACTCACTCGTCACCTTCGCAACTCTATTAGACTCAGCAAACACATACTTACGCAATTTCGTACTAATCTCACGCATAGCATTCAGCTCATCTACATCCACACTCACACTCTCGCACTCACTCACACGCTTCATTCGCTTAGACCCAATACTAGGACTCCTACCCCTAGAGGCAGAAGAACCCCGACCAACATCGTCACTTTTCCCCCCCAAATCCCCGAGTTTTGTTAGTTTCTCCATAGAATTCCCACGAGACGGGACGAACATAGGTCACCTCCCGGGTGACGCCCTTTCCGGGAGGAAGGCTCAATACTCGAAATGTCGCCAGGTGTTCCGAGGTGGTCGCTAGGGACTGGTGACCCCACCAGCCACGCCCGACGCATCCGTCAAGGCGTACCCTGTCACCGCGCACCATAACTTAGGGTTAGGGGTTTTTTTATAGAGGTTATCCGTCCTCGCGGTCCGGCCGATTAAGGCCAGACCCCCGTTCCAGCGAAACATGACCACTGGCTTACGGTACTGATGTGCTCGGGTACCCCCTGGATCGCCAATTCCCGTCACCGTGACTACCACTGCAGCCACGGCCCCTGAGGGACCCATCTTCCGGACAGTTTAGTTTTAATCCTAGCCCCGTAAGGGCGTTGGATATGCGACCTGGACCTGACGGTCATACGCTACAAAACCTTTCTACCACCTTTAGCTTGGCCACTACTTCCAAGAACGGAGCCCGGAAAAATCCAGCAGCGCCACTGAGCGTTTCTAGTGGATCCGAGCCCTTTAGTTACGTCCTAGTGTGTGTGAACAGGGGGTACCCCTAGTTCGCCCACGCTAGTCCGCATCCACGGGGAACCACGGGAAGGCGGGCTCGTTCGATGCACGCAAGCATCGCGCTCTGACCCTGAGGGCGATGGATTGTTGGGATATGGAGTTTGGGATGGGTTTAGCCTCCTTCTTCTTCTTTCCTTCCTCCTTCCTTCCTTCTTCTTTTCCCCTTTTCCCTATTTTTCCCTAGCTATCGAGGGGTCTTTGAGCGCCCCTTGTCGCGTGTTCCGGTATTTCCCCTTTTCGTCGCCTATCTGTCGAATCCCTTCACGTACAGGGATTCCTCGCAGAACCCGGCGAAGGCAGAAAAGGCCTCTGCCGACGACACCAAGTACGGTGCCGCCTCTGGCCAGTTCCACTTGCCAGGTGGGACCAAATTCCGCAGAGATTCCCTCTGCGGGTCGTACAGCGGGCAATCCAGGATGAAATGGCCCACGGTGTCCGCCGCACTGCCGCAGACGCAGGTCTCGTCCTCGACAACACCGTACGCCAATAGACGTGAACGGAAGTTGCCGTGACCTGTGAGAGCCTGCGTCGTGAAGTGATTCGGCTTCAGCCAGTCCGCTGCCTGTCTCTCCCTTATCCCACTGTAGAACGCGTATGTTGTGCGGCCCTTGTGGGAAGACGTCCACGAGGATTGCCACATTTCTAACGCCTCCTCTCTTACGCGTGAAGCCGCGTTTTCCAACGTTCTATCAATTTTAATTTGCCCCATCTGGGCGTCTTCTCCTTTTCTTAGGGCGTAAAGCGCCCTACGCTGCTGGAGGAGAATATCAATTGGAACCACACCGGCCACTACGCAGAGGGCCTCCCACGACGCGCGGCGATAAGCCGACGTCATCGCGATCAGGACCCGGCGCTGCATGGATCTCAGCTTGTCCAAGTCTTTCACGACGCAGAGGTCGGACCACCCGGCGGCAGCATATGTCACTACCGGGAGCGTCACGCCCCTGTAGATCGCCGAGAGAGCTCCGAACCGAAGTCCCCATTGACATCTCGCCAGCCTAGCAAGTTTCCCGCATCTTCCGGACAGCATCCCCCAGCTCCGTTTCCGTCACCGCAAGCTCCTGTGTCCACGGCCGGTTCTCCGCCCCCCTCCCCGATCCGGAGTGGCAGAGCCGCCGCCTCCCCGGTGGAGGGGAACAGCGTATCCACCACCCGGTCAAGGACAGCGGGGTCCAAGCCCTCCGTAACCGGGGGGGGGCGTAGGGGCGCAGCTTTCTCAGCACGAGCCGGTACGGTCGCACCCACGGGTCCCGGTCCAGAGAGCCCAGAAGTTCCTTCCAGGATCTGGCCTTCGCCTCCTTTATGGCCTGGCGGAGGGCTGTTCTTCTTCCTTTGTACTGTTGCTCCAGTTGCAAGATCCCCTCCTCGTCGCGTTGCCATCTTCTGCGTTCCCGCGTGCACCGGCGCCTCGCCGCTATGCACGCGGCCCGCAGCTCCGCGATCTCGCTGGTCCACCAGTGCGCGCTCCTCCTGCGGGGCGGACGGGATCGGGGCATGGCGATATCACAAATGGATGTCATCACCCCCCGAAACCATTCCGCCCCCTCCTCCGCGCTTGCAGGTGCCGCCCCACGGCTCCCCCAGTCCGCAGCATGGACAGCGGCCATCAATAGGTCCTCGTCAAGACGCGCGAGCGCCCACCGCGGTGGCAAGGCCCCCCCGCCGCGACGAGGGCGGACCGAACCCGGCTTCGTGGCAGCAGAGGAGACGGAGAACACTATGTATCTATGATCACTCAGCGTCTCCGCCTCCTCGGCCACCCTCCACCCCGTCACCCGTCGCACGGCCGCGGGCGACGCCCACGTCAGATCGACGATGGACGAGCCACGCGGCCGCACGCATGTAACGACGGAGCCCACATTCACAAGCCGGAGTTCCAGCTCCGCCGCCCAGTCCAACAGGGTTCCCCCCCTCGCATGCAGTGGCATGGGCATTGAAGTCCCCTAAGACTAGCACCGGGCGAGGCAGCAGCTGTCGTATACAGCCACCTACCTCGCCCAGGTATTCCACGAACTCACAGAGGGTGCGAGAGGGGGGGATGTAGCATCCCACCACCACGTATTCGCCCCACCCGACGACTAGGTAGCCCCGGCCGCTCTCTAGAAGAGAGACGGCCGGGGCCCCCGGAATCCCACCTGTGGCTATGGCAACCGAGCCCACCGCGTCGCCGAACCAAGAGGGATGGTCCGGGACGGAGTAGGGCTCGGCCGCCACCACCAACGCAACCTGCCACTCCCGGAGGGTCTGACCGAAGAGGTCCTGTGCCCCGCTGGAGTGGTTCAGGTTGGCCTGAAGGAGACGCATGGCGAATTTAAGCAATTACCATGGCCTCTTCCAGGCCTTCACTCCTCTGGCCACTGTTCTGCGCGGCCGGCGTCCTTGCCGCTTCCCCATCCTGGCCACTGGTGGCCGCTTGGAGCCTCCCTTGGCTCCTTTCTTCGCCTGCACCGGCGGGGAGCATGCTTTGCCCCCCAGTCTGTGTTCCGCCGGAAGCCCCAGGTCGGAACACAGAGGGCATCTCGGCGTCTTCGCCGTGCAGCCCCCCGCCATGTGTCCGGTGTCGCCGCAGAGGTAGCAGCGGCCGCTCCTGTCCACTTCCGCTGTGCATTTCTGCTTCACGTGCCCCACTTGCAGGCAGCGGTAGCACTGCAGTGGGCGGGCCTTTAGTGCCTCTACTCGGGCACTGGCCCATCCCACGCGCACGCGTCCCCTCTTGGTTACCGCGCTGGCAGCCTGGAGGGGACAGGGCACCCATATCGTGCCCTGTCCATTGGGGGAACAGCGAACCTGTCCCGTCCTAACGTCCTCTGGGAGGCACGTCCCTGCCGCTGCAACCGCCTCCGCCACCTCTCTCGGGGTGACGGAGTTGTCCAGCCCGGAGATCCGTAGCTCTGCTCTCTTACAGGGGCGCGCGACCTTCGCTCCCGTTCCCCCAAGGACGTCCTTCAGCTTGGAAGCCAGCTGGCTCGCCTTGATCGCGCTGTCTGGACCGGGCACCTGCAGCAGGAGTCCTCCCGCAGGGTATCCCCATCCCCTCGATATCGATCTTTGTCTTGGCGGTGACCACCGCCTGCGCGTAGGTTACGCTAGCGCCAGGCGGAACGGTCACCGACACCGTTGCCGTCCGGAGCACGCGTCCCAAGCGCGCTTTTAGAGCGGCCGCCGTCTGCGTTGTATTCACGTCCCTACCAGTGCTCTGGTGGCGCAGCCGGGCAGAGGGCAGAGCAGCCGCCTGCTTCCTTGCGGCCTTCCGCCCCACAACCTTGGCCCAGCTGCTCTCCAGCGCAGGTCTGCGGGTTGTCTCCTCTTCGGCTGCCGGCCTGGTCTTCGGTGGGGCGGTGCCTCCGATCTCCACGCCGACTGCAACCTTCTTCGCCTTTTCGGGGCGAGGTTCGTCTGCTGACGTCGTCCTGGTGGAAAGCTTATTTGATCTCATTTAACCTTAACCACCACAAGCGCGCAAAAGCCCATTCTAATTACCCCAAACCGCCTGAAAACAATCTCTAGCCACCACATACCACCGCAACAACCTGAAATCACCACTAACAACCTCATAAGATCACAATGAACTCAAATTCCACGATCGATCAGAAGCCTCTTCGACTCACCCCAAACTGCCTGTAACCACCTGTATTCACCATAATCCATTACAACAACCTGAAATGGCCACTAATATTCTCATACGATCCTATATTACCCCAACAACCTCAAACCATCAGAAGCCCTTCCGAATAACCCCAAACCGCCTGAAACCATCTGTATCCACCGTAATTCATCACAACACCCTGAAATGACCACTTATAACGTCATACGATCTGCTATCAACTCAAACAACACAAGCGGTGGGGATCCAATTCGAATAACCCCAAACGGCCTGATACCATCTCTAGCCACCACAAACCATCACAAGCACCAGAAATGACCACAAATTACCTCATAAGATCCCATTAACCTCAAACACCACAATCAACTAGAAGCCTCTTCGGATAACCCCAAACCACCCGAAACCATCTGCATCCACCTTACTCCATCACAACAACGTGAAATGCCAACCAATAGCCTCAAACGCTCCTATATAACCCCAACCACCTCAAACCATCAGAAGCTCTTTCGAATAACCCTAAAGCGCCTCAACCCATCAGTATCCACCATAATCCATCACAACAACCTCAAATGACCACTAATAACCTCATACGATCTTATATCACCTCAACCACCACACGTGGACGTAAGCCCATTCGAATAACCCCAACCGCCTGAAACCATCTCTATCCACCACAATCCATCACAACAAACTCATATGACCACAAATAGCCTCTTACGATACTATATCACCTCAAACACCTCAAACCATCAGAAGCCCTTTCAAATAAACCCTAACCGCCCGAAACCATCTGCAGGCACCATAATCAGTCACAACAGCCTCAAATGGCAACTAATAACCTCATACGATCTTATATCACCTCATCCACCACAAGAGGTCAGAAGCCCATTCGAATAACCCCAAACCGCCTGAAACCATCAGTATCCACCATAATCCATCACAACCACCCGAAATGACCACTAATAACCTCATACGATCTTATATCACCTCAACCACCTCAAACCATCAGAAGCCCTTTCGAATAAACCCTAACCGCCCGAAACCATCTGCAGGCACCATAATCAGTCACAACAACCTCAAATGGCAACTAATAACCTCATACGATCTTATATCACCTCATCCACCACAAGTGGTCAGAAGCCCATTCGAATAACCCCAAACCGCCTGAAACTATCAGTATCCACCATAATCCATCACAACAACCTCAAATGACCACTAATAACATCATACTATCCTATTTCACCTCAACCACCTCAATCCATCAGTAGCTCCTTCCAATAACCCCAAAACGTCTGAAACCATCTGTATCCACCATAAACCATCCATAAGGCGTATTAGGGTTATTCGAAAGGGCTTCTGATGGTTTGAAGTGGTTGAGGTGGTATAGGATCGTATGAGGATATTAGTGGTCTTTTCAGGTTGTTGTGATGGATAATGGCGGGTACAGATGGTTTCAGGCGGTTTGGGTCTATTTGAAATGGCTTCTGATGGTTTGAGGTGGTTGAGGTGATATAGTATCGTAAGAGGCTATTTGTGGACATATGAGTTTGTTGTGATGGATTGTGGTGGATAGAGATGGTTTCAGGCGGTTTGGGGTTATTCGAATGGGCTTCTGATGGTTTATGGTGGTTGAGGTGATATAGGATCGTATGATGCTACTTGTGGACATTTGAGGTTGATGTGATGCATTATGGTGGATAAAGACGGTTCCTGGCGGTTTGGGTCTATTCGAATGGGCTTTTGACCATTTGTGGTGGTTGCGGTGATATAAGATCGTATGACGTGATTAGTGGTCATTTGAGGTTGTTCTGATGGGTAATGGTGGATACAGATGGTTTCAGGCTGTTTGGGGTTATTCGAAAGAGCTTCTGATGGTTTCAGGTGGTTGAGGTGTTATAGGATCGTATGAGGTTATTAGCGGTCATTTCAGGTTGTTGTGATGGATTATGGTGGATGCAGATGGTTCCAGGCGGTTAGGGGTTATTCGAATGGGCATCTGGCCACCTGTGGTGGTTGAGGTTATATAAGATCGTATGAGGTTATTAGCGGTCATTTGAGGTTGTTCTGATGGGTAATGGTGGATACAGATGGTTTCAGGCTGTTTGGGGTTATTCGAAAGAGCTTCTGATGGTTTGAGGTGGTTGAGGTGTTATAGGATCGTATGAGGTTATTAGCGGTCATTTCAGGTTGTTGTGATAGACTATGGTGGATACAGATGGTTCCAGGCGGTTAGGGGTTTTTCGAATGTGCTTCTGCCCACGTGTGTTGCTTGAGGTTATATAAGATTGTATGAGGTTATTAGCGGTCATTTCACGCGGTTGTGATGTATTGTGTTCGATACAGATGGTTTCAGGCGGTTTGGGGTTATTCGAAGGAGCTTCTGATGGGTAGAGGTGGTTGAGGTGATATAGGTATCGTATAAGGTTTTTAGCGGTCATTTCAGGTTGTTGTGATGGTCTATCGTGTATACAGATGTTTTCAGGCGGTTTGGGGTTATTCTAATTGGATTCTGAAACCGCATGATCTCTTTTACCAAAAGGGCGATTTCGGTAATTCTGCACACTTGTCACCGAAGAATCTCGAAGATTATCACGGAAATTACATATGTCAGCTGGAAACAACACGAAACCGAAGATATCGCCGGTTCTGGATATAAAACTCACTGCGGAGTGCAGAAAACATAAGAAAACGTGTTTTTTCGTATTAAATAGAACAAAAGCAACGATTTCGGTGATTCTGCACACATGTCACAGAAGAATCTCGAGGATTGTCACAGAAGCTGCATATCTTAGCTGGAATCCCCACGAAAATGAAGATATCGCCTGTTCAGCATATCATTCGCACTGTGGAGTCCTGAAAACACCAGAAAACATGTTATTTCGCTTTAAATAGCACCAAACCAGCGATTTCGGTGATTCTGCATACTTTTCAACGAAGAATCACGATGATTATCGCAGAGAATGCATATCTCAGCTGGAAGCTCCACGAAACCGAAGATTTCGCCGGTTCTGCAAATCAAACGCAGTGTGGAGTGACGATACACCAGAAAACGTGTTATTTCGCATGAAATAGCACTAAACCTGCGATTTCGGTGATTCTGCATACTTCTCACAGTAGAATCACGATGATTATCGTAGAAAATGCATATTGTGACCTGCCTCGAGGTGAGACACAATTTCAAGCTGGACTAGGCAAGGATAAGAAACGCTACGCAGCATCTCAGACGAAATAAGCGATGGGTCAAGGTATAAAGGGGCACGCTACAAAGCGGAGCGATCAGTATAGTGATTCAGTCTTGGATTCAGTCTTACGATCAGTATTTAACGAGTATTACGATTCAGTCTTAGGATCAGCGTTGGAGCAGTGTTATTATGATTCAGTATTATGGACCAGACCAGTGTGTATTAATAACAGTGTTTAAGTGTGGCAGTTGTGTGTTGCGAATAAAGTGTTTTTTTTTTTAAACCAAAATCCTTCGCCTTCGCCTGTGACAGAATTTGGTGGCAGCGGTGGGATACGCTGGTCTTCGCAAGATCTGGTGAAATTCCAAAATTCAACAAATAAAGAAGAGGGGGATCCTCAAGAGAAGAAGAAGTTACCTCTTAAGGAGACGTCAAAAAAAAGGCGACGAAGGAACACCTCTCTTGAACATCCCTCAGGGGGAGGAGGAGTCAACGGAGGAACCAACGAGCGAATCAACAAGCGCTTGGAACTGGGTTAGCAATGGGCAGCGTAAAGGTGGGATTTTTACTATGAAACGTTTCATGGGGGGCCTCTCCAGGCGAATTGAAGAGATTGCTCTTCAAGGAAATAATCTAACGTCAAGGATGGACAAGAGAGAGGAAGATGCAACGAGTTCTGCATCCTCGAATATTTCTAGCTATCGGGATTATCCTGAAACATACACTTATGATGAAAAGACAGTGTTGTTAACGATTCGGCCGTTCGCCGGAGAAACAATTCCCGTCGACACGTTTATAACACAGATAGAATTCGCCTTGAGAGGGTTGCCTGTGGGTGCGCATGAGACATTTTTTGGAGTGGTCTTGGCACAAAAAATAGCAGGAAAGGCTTTGCTAGACATAAGAGCAGATAATGTGTTAAACTTTAGTGATTTAAAAATAATGCTAAGACGAATCTATGGCACAGCCACAGACACGTCTTCATGTCGAATCATGAGAGTCAATTGTTTGCAAAAAGAAAATGAAACAGTAGAGGATTACTCCAGAAGATTTATGTTTTACCATGACAAAGTAATTGAAGCCTTAGTCCATCGGGGCCTTCCACACTCAAACAAAGAAATTATAGTAAATTACGAGGGGCAGGGAGGTCTGAGTGAATATATGGGAAATTTATTGACAAAATACGGCCTCGTTGTGCGCACTTCAATGCCGAAAGATTTAACAGAGGCTAGAAATAGTGCTCTTGGAGCAGAGGCTGAAATAGGGAATGGAGAGGATAGGGAGAGACTTCAAAGACAGATTAGACAAAATAACAATGTGGGAACTTCTAGACAACCTAGAAGGCCATACTGCGTGATTTGCAGAAGGGAGGGACATAATAGATTCAACTGTCGACATAACACGCAATCAAATTCATTTAACAGATTTAACATGAGAATGAATCCACCAACCACTTCCTTTGTGCGGGCCAATAAACCTCCTGTATTCGAAAGAACAAACAGAATACAGAAGGCAGAGTCAGGAGAAGGAACTAGAAAATTTTTAGAAGAAAGACAAAATTTTCGAAGTCCTCCGCATCTTCGAAACCGAAAGAAATAAAAATAGAAAACAAAAACCTACCCTATGTAAGATTAAAGATAGAAGGAACGAAAGAAGGTTTATTCCTAATAGACACAGGCGCGTCAACTTCTTTGTTGAAAATTTCAAATTTAAAAATACCGTATCGAATTAGTAAAAGGGAACGAAAGATAATACACACGTTAGCTAGCTCATTTAAAACAATTGGAACTTGGCAAACGAACTTTAAAAATCAGAATTTCTCTTTCCAAATCATAAAAGATAACGAGTTGCATAAGGAAATCGGAGTATTGGGAATGGATTTTCTAACACAATACAGGACTGTGGTTTCTCTAAAAACAAATACGATACAAATATCCGGTGAAACATTCCCGTTACTACAACTTGAAGAGGAACGATACACTATCAACATCAGAAACATACGCGACGGAGAAGGAAAAATCTCTATTGACAACTATGACATTCTGGTTAGCGTGAAAAATGGGAAAGCACAAATACCATTCAAAATACCGAGAGTAAACTCCATAAATGCCAAACCTATAACCAAGGAAGACTTTCGCAAAAATCCGTTAAACTATTTCGCGAAACAAAGAGGAGAATTATTACAACAAAATGTACGACTAGATCACATCGAGGAGGGAGGGGAAGAACTATGGGACGTAGTACAACAATACCACGATATCTTTGTGCTACCGGGAGGTCCGTTACCATTAACGAAATTGACGAAGCATCATATACACACTCAGGACGGCGTACCCGTACACGTAAAACAATATAGATATCCAGGAATACATCAAGAAGAAATAACCAATCAAGTCAGGGATATGCTAAGGAAAGGCATCATTGGAGAAGGTGTATCTCCGTACAACTCTCCTTTATGGGTTGTACCGAAAAAACAAGACGCATCTGGAAGGCAAAAATGAAGAATTGTCATCGATTGTGGGAAGTTGAATGAGAAAACTGCATTGGACGCCTATCCACTTCCAAATATTGAGGAAATTCTAGACAATCTTGGATGTGCAAAGTGCTTTTCTGCATTCGATTTGGCCTCTGGATTCCATCGGGTAGAAATGGTAGAAGAAGGCAAAGAAAAAACTGCGTTTTCTGCCCCAGAAGGACATTACGAGTATAATAGAATGCCGTTTGGATTGAAAAATGCACCGCCAACATTTCAGGGGATGATCAATCAAGGTTTACAAGGACTGATTGGAAAAATATGTTTCGCATATATCGACGGCATCGTGGTTTGTGGGAGGGCTTTGGAAGAACACAGCAGGAATGTAAAGGAAGTTTTTCGAGGATTGCAGGAGGTCGGATTACGTCTACAGCCGGATAAATGTGAGTTTTTGAAACCAGAATTGGCATACCTAGGACACATTATTTCTGAAGAAGGAGTGAAACCTCATCCGAAGAGCGTGGAAAGAATCAAGAATTATCCTAGACCGAAGAATCCTAAAGAAGTCAAACAATTTCTTGGACTAATGGGATACTACAGAGGGTTCATGAAGGACTTTGCAAAGAAAGCTCAACCGTTAACCAATTTATTGGGGGAGTCGACGCCATGGACATGGGAAAATACAGAAGAAAACGCATTCCAACAATTAAAAGAACTTCTATGTCAACCACCGATTCTCAAATATCCAGATTTTTCACAGCCATTTATACTAACTACAGACGCAAGCAATGTAGCTATTGGAGCAATATTGTCGCAAGGACAAATAGGCAGTGACAAGCCCATAGCTTTCGCGTCCAGAATGTTGAACAAGGCCGAGAAGGATTGCTCCACCACCGAAGGGGAGCTCTTGGCAATTGTGTGGGGAACGAAACAATTTCGTCCATATCTATATGGGAAAAAGTTCACAATTATCACAGATCATAAACCTCTTCAATGGCTTATGAATGTAAAAGATCCATCATCAAGATTAATGAGATGGAGATTGAAGCTGGAAGAATATGACTGCGAAATAATCTACAGGAAAGGAAATGAAAACACTAATGTAGACGCATTATCGAGAATTAACATGATGGAAGAGGAAATTCCGGAATTGGAGGAATACATTCCGGATGTAACACCGACGTACGAAGAATATGTAAAAGAAAAAGACACGACGTCGAAATCAAAGACAATTCAAGAAATTGAAGTAACAGCGGGACCCGAAGATGTCTTCACAATTGCGGATCGGGGGGGATTGGCGGCGGGAGGAGTAGCTTGCTTCCCAAGCGAAGATCCAGTAATTCACTTCATCGATGTAAGAAGCAACATAAAAGGGAAGAAGGAATTATTCTTATCCTTCGAAACTAAAGAAATTGAAGATAGAGTGAAACAAATGATCAACTTTATACATACGCAAAATACGCCGAACGAGCCGTTAAAGCTATACATTGAATCCTCGCAGGAATCAATGCAACCAAGCACAAGCGACTCACAAGGGCAAGCTTTTGGAGAACAAGAAGATGCAATACCTGAGAAAGTTCTCGAAGAATTTCTCTCAGACGAAAGCATCTCTCCAACATATGAACAATATCAACTTGAGGGAGACAACCTAGATGTTACTTCGCAAGTCAACATCACCGAAGGAACTCTTAATCGGGGAGGATTTATACTCTCCACAAATCCTAATGAACGAGGAGACTTTTTGGATCCAGAAGAAGATCCGCTTCTCTGGTACATCTGGCTTCGAACCAAGGTACCACAACACAACGAAGTAGAATTGAATAATATACATTACCCTCATATGAAGGAAGAAATAATAAAAATGATCAAGTATATAAGGGGAAAATTGAAACCAAATGATCCCATGATTATATATATAAATAATAATAAAACTCCTGAAAGTCCTGAAGAAAGAAAACAACTAATACAGGAGGCGCGTGAGTCCTGTATAGGAGGGCATATGGGAACACAGGGGACCGTAGAGAGGTTGAGAACGAAGTACAACTGGACTGGAATAGCCAAGGAAGTAGAACAATACGTAAAGAGCTGTAAAACTTGCCAGTTTGAAGGACAGAAGTATGAAGGAATAAAAACGCATCCTGGATTGCCGGACATCCCTACAAAGCCCAACGAGAAAGTTTCGTTGGACACGATGGGACCGTTACCTCCATCTAATGGATTCGGGTGCATTTTAGTCATTCAAGACTATCTGGCGGGGTTCCTGGTAGCAGCACCAGGGCGAGGGATTCAAAGGAAGTATTGAGAAGCTTTTGGAATAATTACGTTTCAATATTCGGATTACCGAAAGAGATTCTAACAGACAACGGAGTGGAATTTGCTGGAGAATTTTATAATCAACTTAACGAGGGATTCGGAGTGAAATTTAGCTCAACAGCAGTGTATCATCCACGGTCTAACGGAGAAAACGAAGGAAGCCATAAAGAAATATTGAATTGCATCGGAAGTTACGTCGGTGAGGGCAATTCTTGGAATGATTTACTGGAGGATGTGTGTTTGGCATATGACTCAACAAATCATGAAGTAACAAGGGTGTCACCAATAGAATTCACATTCGGATATAAACCGAGTGTGCCTGTGGCTCAATATCAGCAACAGATTCAGGAGCGGGAAGTGGCACAAGACTACGAAAGAGGTTGCCAACGAATAAAAGAAAAGGCGGAATTAGGAATCCAAGAATATCAAAAGAAAACTCAAGAAAGAACAAAGAGGAATAAATCAGTTCCAGAATATAAAGTCGGAGATCAAGTACTGGTAGGATGGAGGCAATCAGGAGCATCGAAGCTGAGACCTCCGTGGGATGGACCATATGCCATAATGGGGATACCTAATGAACAATCTATTACCATCAAAAGAGGAGAAAAAGAGATTGCATACAACAAAGCCGATACAAAAATCTTTATTGTTCCAGATGAAAACGAAGATGAATATTTTTCTTGCGACGATATTCCTGACGATGGCAACGATTGAAGGACGAAATGAGACGAACACTGGGGGATTCAGTTTGAAAGAGTTGTCGGAGGAGGACACTATGTTTCTAGAAAACCTAGGGGACGTGCACATTTGCCACGAAACTTGGAGGCTCGCGGTAACGATAGAATTTCAATATATTGAAACAGACTTAAAGGATTGCATAGGGGAGTGTCGCGACTATTATTAGATTGTAACATTAAATTTAAACCGCAGTCATGCATCGTTGAAGATAGAATTAAATATCAATTAAGCAAAATCAAGGATTTGGGGTTGGATCTGCTTAAATTTTATCATTTGGTCGGATGTGAAAGGCATGAGATGCGCACAAAGGGAGGTTTGGTAAGTCTAGTTGGCGAAGGACTGGAATTACTATTCGGAACTATGACACAATCAGATGCCGAATACTGCAATGATCGGATGGATGAACTTCGGGAGGACAGTCTCCGGGTAGCTCGCTATGTGCGAGACTCTACAGCATTGATTGTCCAGCAATTAAACTCTTCTATTAATCAATTCAAGGCAATCAAGGGTCAATACGACATTATAAACGAAAACTTTCAGTTGTTAAGGGATAAAACCAATCTTAACGAACTAAATATACGACTTGACGAACTGGTATATGATTACACTTTAATATACGATGAATTAAAAACACGATTGATAACCCTTATAAACGCCATAATTGACGGAAAACACGGTATTGCTAATCCTTTATTACTTAATCCTACTAAAATAATGGCGACTTTGTCGCAATTAGCTGAGCACCAGAATTTTCCAATACAACTAACAGAACCAAATTTTTCAACTTTAATTGATATTAGTCACTTAACAATTGCTCTAATAAAAAATAAATTAGTTTATATTCTACAAATTCCAATAATGGAAGAACATAAGTATACATTAAAACACATCATTCCTATACCCATTTATTCGTACATAAAAGGCAACATAACTCAGTCAATAGAAATGGATTACATTATCATGAATATTGAACAAACGCGATACATTCCCTTAAAAATACAAGGGTTTGTACAGCTGAAATCCGTGAATCATAAATACATAATTCAACGAAAACAACCTGACTATAGAATTGATCAAAACGATTACTGTGTTTTACAGGTTCTAATTCATGGGAACATAAATTGTCAACCGAAATACATAAACATACAGAACACGCTGTACTACTCTTTAGCAACGGAAAATCAATGGCTCATAATGCCTATAAAGGAAGGGAATCTTGATATAACTTGCAAAAACAAAGATCCTACTGACATAGAGCTTGGAAAACCAACGGTATTAACATTGGACAAGGCATGCATGGCATTGAGCAGGGAAGTCACTTTAACTCCAAGTATCATGGCGGGGAGCATTGCAGTAGAAACGTACAGTACAGGAATTCGTGACGAATCGCAAATCCTATAACTAATAAAAACCCATAACTTATCAACAGAAGATATAAAAATCCAAAATTTAACAAGCATTGCTTTAACAAATGAACAAGTAGAGAAACTAGGAACTTCATTGAACACCATAAACGAACAAATTCAGCGATTAGCGGTTGAAAGGAGAAATTTAACTTGGACAGAAAAGGTATGTGAGGTGGGAAAGCGCCTAAGCTGTCTGGCATTTGCACTTATAATTTTCTATATTACTCACAAATGTGGATTGCTACAAGCTTGTGTACAACTACTAAAACTTTGTTTTGCACCATGTAAGAATTGTTGCGTATTCGACCATTGTACATTCGGTCAACGAAGCCATACGCTTGACACGGTACAATGAACCCCAGCGAATACTGTTTGTGCGCCGCCGCGCGAAACTATAACGATGGATGATATGCCCGATGCCTTGTCTGAGGTAGGCGCGGAGTCGGGACCAGGCCGAGGGACTAAAAAGCGAGCTCTTGCAGGGTATTATAGAAGTGTCTGATGAAAATCTTACTGAATTCTCTCACATATAATTTTGTATCACTTGGGATAAGTGTACACAATGGGTGTCTTGGGACCCATGGGCCCGCAGATTGTCAAAGAAGATGAACAAGGACCATTGGATGGAGTAATTCCATCACCCGTAGACATAGCTTTTGTTCAATTCTCGCGCTTAGTATATAACAAAATTATTTGGGGAAAATTACCGGCTTACGTAGTACCTACTCATCAATATTTAATTTGCGAAGAATGTTTCGATCCACAAGTAGATATAAATTATGAAACTAATATGGTTCACACATTGACATCAATGCCGGCTATGCCTAGAACATCAAAATGTATGTTCTGTGATGATCGCCTTATGACACAGGAAGGTCCGCGACAATGTGCCGAATGTGTCGAAAATGATATATTATTACGTGAAAATGACCCGCATGTTGTAGAAGGGATTCTGACATTAAACTACATACATCCGGTTAATGTTTATTGCAAAAAACTTTCTTTTCTTCGCGGAGCTCAGATTTTTATGAGGGGGAAGGTGTGACCTGCCTCGAGGTGCAACACAATTTCAAGCTGGACTAGGCAGGGATAAGAAACGCTACGCAGCATCTCAGACGAAATAAGCGATGGGTCAAGGTATAAAGGGGGCACGTGACAAAGCGGAGCGATCAGTATAGTGATTCAGTCTTGGATTCAGTCTTACGATCAGTATTTAACGAGTATTACGATTCAGTCTTAGGATCAGTGTTGGAGCAGTGTTATTATGATTCAGTATTATGGACCAGACCAGTGTGTATTAATAACAGTGTTTAAGTGTGGCAGTTGAGTGTCGCGAATAAAGTGTTTTTTTTTTTTAAACCAAAATCCTTCGCCTTCGCCTGTGACAATATCTCAGTTGGAAATCCCACGAACACGAAGACATCGCCGGTTCTGCATATCAAACGCACTGCGGAGAGCAGAAAACACCACAATACATGCTTCTCGCATTATATAGCTCCAAAAGAGCGACTTCGGTGATTCTGCATACATGGCAGAGAATAAACAAGAAAATTATTGCAGAAAAAGCATATCTCAGCTGGCAACCCCACGAACACGAACATATCGCCGGTTCTGCATATCAAGAGCACTGCGCAGTGCTGAAAACACCAGAATACGTGTTTCTCGCATCATATAGATCCAAAAGAGCGGTATCGGTAATTCTGCATACTTCTCACAGATGAATCACGATGATTATCGCAGAAGATGCATATCTCAGCTGGAAAACGCACGAAACCGAAGATTTCGACGGTTCTGTAAATCAAACGCACTGTGGAGAGACGAAACACCAGAAAACGTGTTATTTCGCATTAAATAGCACTAAACCAGCGATTTCGGTGATTCTGCATACTTCTCACAGAAGAATCGCCATGATTATCGAAGAAAATGCATATCTCAGTTGGAAACCCCACGAAAACGAAGATATCACCTGGTCTGCATATCATACGCACTGCGGAGTGCTGAAAACACCAGAATACGTGTTTCTCGCATTATATAGACCCAAAAGAGCGATATCGGTAATTCTGCATACATGATACAGAAGAATCATCAATATTATCACAGACAATGCATATCACAGCAGGAAGCCCCACGAACACGATGATATCGCCGGTTCTGCATATCAAGCGCACTGCGGAGTGCCGAAAGCACCACAAAACGTGTATCTCGCATTAAATAGATCCAAAGAAGCGATTTCGGTAATTCTGCATACTTCTCACAGAAGAATCATCAAGATTATCGCAGAAGATGCATATCTCAGCTGGAAACTCCACGAAACCGAAGATTTCGCCGGTTCTGCAAATGAAACGCACTGTGGAGTGGTGAAAACACCAGAGAACGTGTTTCTCGCATTAAATAGCTATAAAAGAGCGATTACGATGATTCTGCATACTTCTCACAGAAGAACCACCAAGATGATTCCAGAAAATGCATATCTCAGCTGGAAACTCCACGAAACCGAAGATTTCGCCGGTTCTGCAAATGAAACGCACTGCGGAGTGCTGAAAACACCAGAATACGTGTTTCTCGCATTACATCGATCCAAAAGAGCGGTATCGGTAATTCTGCATCTTCTCACAGAAGAATCACAATGATTATCGTAGAAAATGCACATCTCAGCTGGAAACCCCAAGAACACAAAGATATCGCCGGTTCTGCATATCAAGCGCACTGCGGAGTGCTGAAAACACCAGAATACGTGTTTCTCGCATTACATCGATCCAAAAGAGCGGTATCGGTAATTCTGCATACTTCTTACGGAAGAATCACGATGATTATAGCAGAAAATGCATATCTCAGCTGGATACCCCACGAACACGAAGATATCGCAGGTTCTGCATATCAAGCGCACTGCGGAGTGTTGACTGCACCACAAAACGTGTTTCTCGCATTAAATAGATCCAAAGGAGCGATTTCGGTATTTATGCATACTTCTGACAGAAGAATCACGATGATTATCGCAAAAGATACATATCTCAGCTGGAAACCTCACGAACACGAAGATATCGCCTGTTCTGCATATCACGCGCACTGCGGAGTGCTGAAAACACAAGAAAACGTGTTTTTATTGCATTAAATATCACTAAAACAGCGATTTCGGAGATTCTGCATACTTCTCACAGAAGAATCACAAAGATTATCGTAGAAAATGCATATCACAGCTGGAAACCCCAAGAACACAAAGATATCGCCGGTTCTGCATATCAAGCGCACTGCGGAGTGGTGAAAACACCAGATAACGTGTTTCTCGCATTAAAGAGCTTCAAAAGAGCGATTTCGATTATTCTGCATACTTCTCACAGAAGATCCACCAAGATTAATACAGAAAATGCATATCTCAGCTTGAAACCCCACGAAAACCATGATATCGCCGGTTCTGCATATCAAACGCACTGTGGAGTGGTGAAAACACCAGATAACGTGTTTCTCGCATTAAAGAGCTTCAAAAGAGCGATTTCGATTATTCTGCATACATCTCACAGAAGATCCACCAAGATTATCACAGAAAATGCATATCTCAGCTTGAAACCCCACGAAAACCAAGATATCTCCGGTTCTGCATATCAAACGCACTGTGGAGTGGTGAAAACACCAGAGAACGTGTTTCTCGCATTAAATAGCTCCAAAAGAGCGATTACGATGATTCTGCATACTTCTCACAGAAGAACCACGAAGATGATTCCAGAAAATGCATATCTCAGCTTGAAACCCCACGAAAACCGTGATATCGCCGGTTCTACATATCAAAGGCACTGTGGAGTGGTGAAAACACCAGAGAACGTGTTTCTCGCATTAAATAGCTCCAAAAGAGCGATTAGGATGATTCTGCATACTTCTCACAGAAGAACCACCAAGATGATTCCAGAAAATGCATATCTCAGCTGGAAACTCCACGAAACCGAAGATTTCGCCGGTTCTGCAAATGAAACGCACTGCGGAGTGCTGAAAACACCAGAATACGTGTTTCTCGCATTACATCGATCCAAAAGAGCGGTATCGGTAATTCTGCATCTTCTCACAGAAGAATCACAATGATTATCGTAGAAAATGCACATCTCAGCTGGAAACCCCAAGAACACAAAGATATCGCCGGTTCTGCATATCAAGCGCACTGCGGAGTGCTGAAAACACCAGAATACGTGTTTCTCGCATTACATCGATCCAAAAGAGCGGTATCGGTAATTCTGCATCTTCTCACAGAAGAATCACAATGATTATCGTAGAAAATGCACATCTCAGCTGGAAACCCCAAGAACACAAAGATATCGCCGGTTCTGCATATCAAGCGCACTGCGGAGTGCTGAAAACACCAGAATGCGTGTTTCTCGCATTATATAGACCCAAAAGAGCGATATCGGTAATTCTGCATACTTCTTACGGAAGAATCACGGTGATTATAGCAGAAAATGCATATCTCAGCTGGATACCCCACGAACACGAAGATATCGCAGGTTCTGCATATCAAGCGCACTGCGGAGTGTTGACTGCACCATAAAACGTGTTTCTCGCATTAAATAGATCCAAAGGAGCGATTTCGGTATTTATGCATACTTCTGACAGAAGAATCACGATGATTATCGCAAAAGATACATATCTCAGCTGGAAACCTCACGAACACGAAGATATCGCCTGTTCTGCATATCACGCGCACTGCGGAGTGCTGAAAACACAAGAAAACGTGTTTTTATTGCATTAAATATCACTAAAACAGCGATTTCGGTGATTCTGCATACTTCTCACAGAAGAATCACAAAGATTATCGTAGAAAATGCATATCACAGCTGGAAACCCCAAGAACACAAAGATATCGCCGGTTCTGCATATCAAGCGCACTGCGGAGTGGTGAAAACACCAGATAACGTGTTTCTCGCATTAAAGAGCTTCAAAAGAGCGATTTCGATTATTCTGCATACTTCTCACAGAAGATCCACCAAGATTAATACAGAAAATGCATATCTCAGCTTGAAACCCCACGAAAACCATGATATCGCCGGTTCTGCATATCAAACGCACTGTGGAGTGGTGAAAACACCAGATAACGTGTTTCTCGCATTAAAGAGCTTCAAAAGAGCGATTTCGATTATTCTGCATACATCTCACAGAAGATCCACCAAGATTATCACAGAAAATGCATATCTCAGCTTGAAACCCCACGAAAACCGTGATATCGCCGGTTCTACATATCAAAGGCACTGTGGAGTGGTGAAAACACCAGAGAACGTGTTTCTCGCATTAAATAGCTCCAAAAGAGCGATTACGATGATTCTGCATACTTCTCACAGAAGAACCACGAAGATGATTCCAGAAAATGCATATCTCAGCTTGAAACCCCACGAAAACCGTGATATCGCCGGTTCTACATATCAAAGGCACTGTGGAGTGGTGAAAACACCAGAGAACGTGTTTCTCGCATTAAATAGCTCCAAAAGAGCGATTAGGATGATTCTGCATACTTCTCACAGAAGAACCACCAAGATTATCCCAGAAAATGCATATCTCAGCTTGAAACCCCACGAAAACCATGATATCGCCGGTTCTGCATATCAAACGCACTGTGCAGTGGTAAAAACACCAGATAACGTGTTTCTCGCATTAAATAGCTCCAGAAGAGCGATTACGATGATTCTGCATACTTCTCACAGAAGCCTCACCAATATTATCGCAGAAAATGCATATCTCAGCTTGATGCCCCACGAAAACCAAGATATCTCCGGTTCTGCATATCAAACGCACTGTGGAGTGGTGAAAATACCAGAGAACGTGTTTCCCGCATTAAATAGCTCCAAAAGAGCGATTACGATGATTCTGCATACTTCTCACAGAAGAACCACCAAGATTATCGCAGAAAATGCATATCCAGCTGGAAACCCCACGAAAATCGAGATATCGCCGTTTCTGCATTTCAAGCGCACTGTGGTGTGGTGAAAACACCAGATAACGTGTTTCTCCCATTAAATAGCTCCAAAAGAGCGATTACGAAGATTCTGCATACTTCTCACAGAAGATCCACCAAGATTATCACAGAAAATGCATATCTCAGCTTGAAACCCCACGAAAACCAAGATATCTCCGGTTCTGCATATCAAACGCACTGTGGAGTTGTGAAAACACCAGAGAACGTGTTTATCGCATTGAATAGCTCCAAGAGAGCGATTACGATGATTCTGCATACTTCTCACAGAAGATCCACCAAGATTATCACAGAAAATGCATATCTCAGCTTGAAACCCCACGAAAACCATGATATCGGCGGTTCTGCATATCAAACGCACTGTGGAGTGGTGAAAACACCAGATAACGTGTTTCTCGCATTAAAGAGCTTCAAAAGAGCGATTTCGATTATTCTGCATACTTCTCACAGAAGATCCACCAAGATGATCACAGAAAATGCATATCTCAGCTTGAAACCCCACGAAAACCAAGATATCTCCGGTTCTGCATATCAAACGCACTGTGGAGTGGTGAAAACACCAGAGAACGTGTTTCTCGCATTAAATAGCTATAAAAGAGCGATTACGATGATTCTGCATACTTCTCACAGAAGATCCACCAAGATTATCACAGAAAATGCATATCTCAGCTTGAAACCCCACGAAAACCATGATATCGCCGGTTCTGCATATCAAACGCACTGTGAAGTGGTGAAAACACCAGATCACGTGTTTTTCGCATTAAATAGCTTCAAAAGAGCGATCTCGATTATTCTGCATTCTTCTCACAGAAGAACCACCAAGATTACCGCAGAAAATGCATATCTCCGCTTGAATCCACACGAATACCAAGATATCTCCGGTTCTGCATATCAAACGCACTGTGGAGTGGTGAAAACACCAGCGAACGTGTTTCTCGCATTAAATAGCTCCAAAAGAACGATTACGATGATTATGCATACTTCTCACAGAAGAACCACCAAGATTATCGTAGAGAATGCATATCTCAGCTTGAAACACTACGAGAACCATGATATCGCCGGTTCTGCATATCAAACGCACTATGGAGTGGTGAAAACACCAGATAACGTGTTCCTGGCATTAAATAGCTCCAAAAGAGAGATTTCGATTATTCTGCATACTTCTCACAGAAGCCTCACCAAGATTATCGCAGAAAATGCATATCTAAGCTTGAAGACCCACGAAAACCAAGATTTCTCCGGTTCTGCATATCAAACGCACTGTGGAGTGGTGAAATACCAGATAACGTGTTTCTCGCATTAAATAGCTTCAAAAGAGCGATCTCGATTATTCTGCATACTCCTCACAGAAGATCCACCAAGATTATCACAGAAAATGCATATCTCAGCTTGAAACCCCACGAAAACCATGATATCGCCGGTTCTGCATATCAAACGCACTGTGGAGTGGTGAAACCACCAGAGAACGTGTTTCTCGGATTAAATAGCTCCAAAAGAGCGATTACGATGATGCTGCATACTTCTCACAGAAGTCTCACCGAGATTATCGCAGAAAATGCATATCCAGCTGGAAACCCCACGAAAATCGAGATATCGCCGTTTCTGCATTTCAAGCGCACTGTGGTGTGGTGAAAACACCAGATAACGTGATTCTCCCATTAAATAGCACCAAAAGAGCGATTACGATGATTCTGCATACATCTCACAGAAGCCTCACCAAGATTATCGCAGAAAATGCATATCTCAGCTTGAAAACCCACGAAAACCATGATATCGCCGGTTCTGCATATCAAACGCACGGTGGAGTGGTGAAAACACCAGAGAACGTGTTTCTCGCATTAAATAGCTCCAAAAGAGCGATTACGATGATTCTGCATACTTGTCACAGAAGAACCACCAACATTATCCCAGAAAATGCATATCTCAGCTTGAAACCCCACGAAAACCATGATATCGCCGGTTCTGCATATCAAACGCACTGTGCAGTGGTAAAAACACCAGATAACGTGTTTCTCGCATTAAATAGCTCCAGAAGAGCGATTTTGATTATTCTGCAAACTTCTCACAGAAGCCTCACCAAGATTATCGCAGAAAATGCATATCTCAGCTTGAAGCCCCACGAAAACCAAGATATCTCCGGTTCTGCATATCAAACGCACTGTGGAGTGGTGAAAAGACCAGAGAACGTGTTTTTCGCATTAAATAGCTCCAAAAGAGCGATTACGATGATTCTGCATACTTCTCACAGAAGCCTCACCAAGATTATCGCAGAAAATGCATATCTCAGCTTGAAACCCCACGAAAACCAAGATATATCCGGTTCTGCATATCAAACGCACTGTGGAGTGGTGAAACCACCAGAGAACGTGTTTCTCGCATTCAATAGCTCCAAAAGAGCGATTTCGATTATTCTGCATACTTCTCACAGAAGAACCACCAAGATTATCGTAGAAAATACATATCTCAGCTTGAAACAGTACGAAAACCATGATATCGCCGGTTCTGCATATCAAACGCACTGTGGAGTGGTGAAACCACCAGAGAACGTGTTTCTCGCATTAAATAGCTCCAAAAGAGCGATTTCGATTATTCTGCATACTTCTCACAGAAGAACCACCAAGATTATCGTAGAAAATACATATCTCAGCTTGAAACAGTACGAAAACCATGATATCGCCGGTTCTGCATATCAAACGCACTGTGGAGTGGTGAAACCACCAGAGAACGTGTTTCTCGCATTAAATAGCTCCAAAAGAGCGATTACGATGATTCTGCATACTTCTCACAGAAGAACCACCAAGATTATCCCAGAAAATGCATATCTCAGCTTGAAGCCCCACGAAAACCAAGATATCTCCGGTTCTGCATATCAAACGCACTGTGGAGTGGTGAAAAGACCAGAGAACGTGTTTCTCGCATTAAATAGCTCCAGAAGAGCGATTTTGATTATTCTGCAAACTTCTCACAGAAGCCTCACCAAGATTATCGCAGAAAATGCATATCTCAGCTTGAAGCCCCACGAAAACCAAGATATCTCCGGTTCTGCATATCAAACGCACTGTGGAGTGGTGAAAACGCCAGATAACGTGTTTCTCGCATTAAATAGCTTCAAAAGAGCGATTACGATGATTCTGCATACTTCTCACAGAAGATCCACCAAGATTATCACAGAAAATGCATATCTCAGCTTGAAACCCCACGAAAACCATGATATCGCCGGTTCTGCATATCAAACGCACTGTGGAGTGGTGAAACCACCAGAGAACGTGTTTCTCGCATTAAATAGCTCCAAAAGAGCGATTTCGATTATTCTGCATACTTCTCACAGAAGAACCACCAAGATTATCGTAGAAAATACATATCTCAGCTTGAAACAGTACGAAAACCATGATATCGCCGGTTCTGCATATCAAACGCACTGTGGAGTGGTGAAACCACCAGAGAACGTGTTTCTCGCATTAAATAGCTCCAAAAGAGCGATTACGATGATTCTGCATACTTCTCACAGAAGAACCACCAAGATTATCCCAGAAAATGCATATCTCAGCTTGAAACTCCACGAAAACCAAGATATCGCCGGTTCTGCATATCCAACGCACTATGGAGTGGTGAAAACACACAGATAACGTGTATCTCGCATTAAATAGCTATAAAAGAGCGATTACGATGATTCTGCATACTTCTCACAGAAGATCCACCAAGATTATCACAGAAAATGCATATCTCAGCTTGAAACCCCACGAAAACCATGATATCGCCGGTTCTGCATATCAAACGCACTGTGAAGTGGTGAAAACACCAGATCACGTGTTTCTCGCATTAAATAGCTTCAAAAGAGCGATCTCGATTATTCTGCATTCTTCTCACAGAAGAACCACCAAGATTACCGCAGAAAATGCATATCTCCGCTTGAATCCCCACGAATACCAAGATATCTCCGGTTCTGCATATCAAACGCACTGTGGAGTGGTGAAAACACCAGCGAACGTGTTTCTCGCATTAAATAGCTCCAAAAGAACGATTACGATGATTATGCATACTTCTCACAGAAGAACCACCAAGATTATCGTAGAGAATGCATATCTCAGCTTGAAACACTACGAGAACCATGATATCGCCGGTTCTGCATATCAAACGCACTATGGAGTGGTGAAAACACCAGATAACGTGTTCCTGGCATTAAATAGCTCCAAAAGAGAGATTTCGATTATTCTGCATACTTCTCACAGAAGCCTCACCAAGATTATCGCAGAAAATGCATATCTAAGCTTGAAGCCCCACGAAAACCAAGATTTCTCCGGTTCTGCATATCAAACGCACTGTGGAGTGGTGAAAACACCAGATAACGTGTTTCTCGCATTAAATAGCTTCAAAAGAGCGATCTCGATTATTCTGCATACTCCTCACAGAAGATCCACCAAGATTATCACAGAAAATGCATATCTCAGCTTGAAACCCCACGAAAACCATGATATCGCCGGTTCTGCATATCAAACGCACTGTGGAGTGGTGAAACCACCAGAGAACGTGTTTCTCGGATTAAATAGCTCCAAAAGAGCGATTACGATGATGCTGCATACTTCTCACAGAAGTCTCACCGAGATTATCGCAGAAAATGCATATCCAGCTGGAAACCCCACGAAAATCGAGATATCGCCGTTTCTGCATTTCAAGCGCACTGTGGTGTGGTGAAAACACCAGATAACGTGATTCTCCCATTAAATAGCACCAAAAGAGCGATTACGATGATTCTGCATACATCTCACAGAAGCCTCACCAAGATTATCGCAGAAAATGCATATCTCAGCTTGAAAACCCACGAAAACCATGATATCGCCGGTTCTGCATATCAAACGCACGGTGGAGTGGTGAAAACACCAGAGAACGTGTTTCTCGCATTAAATAGCTCCAAAAGAGCGATTACGATGATTCTGCATGCTTCTCACAGAAGAACCACCAACATTATCCCAGAAAATGCATATCTCAGCTTGAAACCCCACGAAAACCATGATATCGCCGGTTCTGCATATCAAACGCACTGTGCAGTGGTAAAAACACCAGATAACGTGTTTCTCGCATTAAATAGCTCCAGCAGAGCGATTTTGATTATTCTGCAAACTTCTCACAGAAGCCTCACCAAGATTATCGCAGAAAATGCATATCTCAGCTTGAAGCCCCACGAAAACCAAGATATCTCCGGTTCTGCATATCAAACGCACTGTGGAGTGGTGAAAAGACCAGAGAACGTGTTTTTCGCATTAAATAGCTCCAAAAGAGCGATTACGATGATTCTGCATACTTCTCACAGAAGCCTCACCAAGATTATCGCAGAAAATGCATATCTCAGCTTGAAACCCCACGAAAACCAAGATATATCCGGTTCTGCATACCAAACGCACTGTGGAGTGGTGAAAACGCCAGATAACGTGTTTCTCGCATTAAATAGCTTCAAAAGAGCGATTACGATGATTCTGCATACTTCTCACAGAAGATCCACCAAGATTATCACAGAAAATGCATATCTCAGCTTGAAACCCCACGAAAACCATGATATCGCCGGTTCTGCATATCAAACGCACTGTGGAGTGGTGAAACCACCAGAGAACGTGTTTCTCGCATTAAATAGCTCCAAAAGAGCGATTTCGATTATTCTGCATACTTCTCACAGAAGAACCACCAAGATTATCGTAGAAAATACATATCTCAGCTTGAAACAGTACGAAAACCATGATATCGCCGGTTCTGCATATCAAACGCACTGTGGAGTGGTGAAACCACCAGAGAACGTGTTTCTCGCATTAAATAGCTCCAAAAGAGCGATTACGATTATCCTGCATACTTCTCACAGAAGCCTCACCAAGATTATCGCAGAAAATGCATATCCCAGCTTGAATCCCCACGAAAACCATGATATCGCCGGTTCTGCATATCAATCGCACTGTGCAGTGGTGAAAACACCAGAGAACGTGTTTATTGGATTAAATAGCTCCAAAAGAGCGATTTCGATTACTCTGCATACTTCTCACAGAAGCCTCACCAAGATTATCGCAGAAAATGCATATCTAAGCTTAAAGCCCCACGAAAACCAAGATATCTCCGGTTCTGCATATCAAACGCACTGTGGAGTGGGGAAAACACAATTGAACGTGTTTCTCGCATTAAATAGCTCCAAAAGAGCGATTATGATGATTCTGCATACTTCTCACAGAAGTCTCACCGAGATTATCGCAGAAAATGCATATCCAGCTGGAAACCCCACGAAAATCGAGATATCGCCGTTTCTGCATTTCAAGCGCTCTGTGGTGTGGTGAAAACACCAGATAACGTGTGTCTCCCATTAACTAGCACCAAAAGAGCGATTACGATGATTCTGCATACTTCTCACAGAAGAACCACCAACATTATCCCAGAAAATACATATCTCAGCTTGAAACAGTACGAAAACCATGATATCGCCGGTTCTGCATATCAAACGCACTGTGGAGTGGTGAAACCACCAGAGAACGTGTTTCTCGCATTAAATAGCTCCAAAAGAGCGATTACGATGATTCTGCATACTTCTCACAGAAGAACCACCAAGATTATCCCAGAAAATGCATATCTCAGCTTGAAACTCCACGAAAACCAAGATATCGCCGGTTCTGCATATCCAACGCACTATGGAGTGGTGAAAACACACAGATAACGTGTATCTCGCTTTAAATAGCTTCAAAAGAGCGATTTCGATTATCCTGCATACTTCTCACAGAAGCCTCACCAAGCTTATCGCAGAAAATGCATATCTCAGCTTGATGCCCCACGAAAACCAAGATATCTCCGGTTCTGCATATCAAACGCACTGTGGAGTGGTGAAAACACCAGCGAACGTGTTTCTCGCATTAAATAGCTCCAAAAGAACGATTACGATGATTCTGCATACTTCTCGCAGAAGAACCACCAAGATTATCGTAGAGAATGCATATCTCAGCTTGAATCACTACGAGAACCATGATATCGCCGGTTCTGCATATCAAACGCACTGTGGAGTGGTGAAAACACCAGCGAACGTGTTTCTCGGATTAAATAGCTCCAAAAGAGCGATTACGATGATTATGCATACTTCTCACAGAAGAACCACCAAGATTATCGTAGAGAATGCATATCTCAGCTTGAAACACTACGAGAACCATGATATCGCCGGTTCTGCATATCAAACGCACTATGGAGTGGTGAAAACACCAGATAACGTGTTCCTGGCATTAAATAGCTCCAAAAGAGAGATTTCGATTATTCTGCATACTTCTCACAGAAGCCTCACCAAGATTATCGCAGAAAATGCATATCTAAGCTTGAAGACCCACGAAAACCAAGATTTCTCCGGTTCTGCATATCAAACGCACTGTGGAGTGGTGAAATACCAGATAACGTGTTTCTCGCATTAAATAGCTTCAAAAGAGCGATCTCGATTATTCTGCATACTCCTCACAGAAGATCCACCAAGATTATCACAGAAAATGCATATCTCAGCTTGAAACCCCACGAAAACCATGATATCGCCGGTTCTGCATATCAAACGCACTGTGGAGTGGTGAAACCACCAGAGAACGTGTTTCTCGGATTAAATAGCTCCAAAAGAGCGATTACGATGATGCTGCATACTTCTCACAGAAGTCTCACCGAGATTATCGCAGAAAATGCATATCCAGCTGGAAACCCCACGAAAATCGAGATATCGCCGTTTCTGCATTTCAAGCGCACTGTGGTGTGGTGAAAACACCAGATAACGTGATTCTCCCATTAAATAGCACCAAAAGAGCGATTACGATGATTCTGCATACATCTCACAGAAGCCTCACCTAGATTATCGCAGAAAATGCATATCTCAGCTTGAAAACCCACGAAAACCATGATATCGCCGGTTCTGCATATCAAACGCACGGTGGAGTGGTGAAAACACCAGAGAACGTGTTTCTCGCATTAAATAGCTCCAAAAGAGCGATTACGATGATTCTGCATACTTGTCACAGAAGAACCACCAACATTATCCCAGAAAATGCATATCTCAGCTTGAAACCCCACGAAAACCATGATATCGCCGGTTCTGCATATCAAACGCACTGTGCAGTGGTAAAAACACCAGATAACGTGTTTCTCGCATTAAATAGCTCCAGAAGAGCGATTTTGATTATTCTGCAAACTTCTCACAGAAGCCTCACCAAGATTATCGCAGAAAATGCATATCTCAGCTTGAAGCCCCACGAAAACCAAGATATCTCCGGTTCTGCATATCAAACGCACTGTGGAGTGGTGAAAAGACCAGAGAACGTGTTTTTCGCATTAAATAACTCCAAAAGAGCGATTACGATGATTCTGCATACTTCTCACAGAAGCCTCACCAAGATTATCGCAGAAAATGCATATCTCAGCTTGAAACCCCACGAAAACCAAGATATATCCGGTTCTGCATATCAAACGCACTGTGGAGTGGTGAAACCACCAGAGAACGTGTTTCTCGCATTAAATAGCTCCAAAAGAGCGATTTCGATTATTCTGCATACTTCTCACAGAAGAACCACCAAGATTATCGTAGAAAATACATATCTCAGCTTGAAACAGTACGAAAACCATGATATCGCCGGTTCTGCATATCAAACGCACTGTGGAGTGGTGAAACCACCAGAGAACGTGTTTCTCGCATTAAATAGCTCCAAAAGAGCGATTTCGATTATTCTGCATACTTCTCACAGAAGAACCACCAAGATTATCGTAGAAAATACATATCTCAGCTTGAAACAGTACGAAAACCATGATATCGCCGGTTCTGCATATCAAACGCACTGTGGAGTGGTGAAACCACCAGAGAACGTGTTTCTCGCATTAAATAGCTCCAAAAGAGCGATTACGATGATTCTGCATACTTCTCACAGAAGAACCACCAAGATTATCCCAGAAAATGCATATCTCAGCTTGAAGCCCCACGAAAACCAAGATATCTCCGGTTCTGCATATCAAACGCACTGTGGAGTGGTGAAAAGACCAGAGAACGTGTTTCTCGCATTAAATAGCTCCAGAAGAGCGATTTTGATTATTCTGCAAACTTCTCACAGAAGCCTCACCAAGATTATCGCAGAAAATGCATATCTCAGCTTGAAGCCCCACGAAAACCAAGATATCTCCGGTTCTGCATATCAAACGCACTGTGGAGTGGTGAAAACGCCAGATAACGTGTTTCTCGCATTAAATAGCTTCAAAAGAGCGATTACGATGATTCTGCATACTTCTCACAGAAGATCCACCAAGATTATCACAGAAAATGCATATCTCAGCTTGAAACCCCACGAAAACCATGATATCGCCGGTTCTGCATATCAAACGCACTGTGGAGTGGTGAAACCACCAGAGAACGTGTTTCTCGCATTAAATAGCTCCAAAAGAGCGATTTCGATTATTCTGCATACTTCTCACAGAAGAACCACCAAGATTATCGTAGAAAATACATATCTCAGCTTGAAACAGTACGAAAACCATGATATCGCCGGTTCTGCATATCAAACGCACTGTGGAGTGGTGAAACCACCAGAGAACGTGTTTCTCGCATTAAATAGCTCCAAAAGAGCGATTACGATGATTCTGCATACTTCTCACAGAAGAACCACCAAGATTATCCCAGAAAATGCATATCTCAGCTTGAAACTCCACGAAAACCAAGATATCGCCGGTTCTGCATATCCAACGCACTATGGAGTGGTGAAAACACACAGATAACGTGTATCTCGCATTAAATAGCTATAAAAGAGCGATTACGATGATTCTGCATACTTCTCACAGAAGATCCACCAAGATTATCACAGAAAATGCATATCTCAGCTTGAAACCCCACGAAAACCATGATATCGCCGGTTCTGCATATCAAACGCACTGTGAAGTGGTGAAAACACCAGATCACGTGTTTCTCGCATTAAATAGCTTCAAAAGAGCGATCTCGATTATTCTGCATTCTTCTCACAGAAGAACCACCAAGATTACAGCAGAAAATGCATATCTCCGCTTGAATCCCCACGAATACCAAGATATCTCCGGTTCTGCATATCAAACGCACTGTGGAGTGGTGAAAACACCAGCGAACGTGTTTCTCGCATTAAATAGCTCCAAAAGAACGATTACGATGATTATGCATACTTCTCACAGAAGAACCACCAAGATTATCGTAGAGAATGCATATCTCAGCTTGAAACACTACGAGAACCATGATATCGCCGGTTCTGCATATCAAACGCACTATGGAGTGGTGAAAACACCAGATAACGTGTTCCTGGCATTAAATAGCTCCAAAAGAGAGATTTCGATTATTCTGCATACTTCTCACAGAAGCCTCACCAAGATTATCGCAGAAAATGCATATCTAAGCTTGAAGCCCCACGAAAACCAAGATTTCTCCGGTTCTGCATATCAAACGCACTGTGGAGTGGTGAAAACACCAGATAACGTGTTTCTCGCATTAAATAGCTTCAAAAGAGCGATCTCGATTATTCTGCATACTCCTCACAGAAGATCCACCAAGATTATCACAGAAAATGCATATCTCAGCTTGAAACCCCACGAAAACCATGATATCGCCGGTTCTGCATATCAAACGCACTGTGGAGTGGTGAAACCACCAGAGAACGTGTTTCTCGGATTAAATAGCTCCAAAAGAGCGATTACGATGATGCTGCATACTTCTCACAGAAGTCTCACCGAGAGTATCGCAGAAAATGCATATCCAGCTGGAAACCCCACGAAAATCGAGATATCGCCGTTTCTGCATTTCAAGCGCACTGTGGTGTGGTGAAAACACCAGATAACGTGATTCTCCCATTAAATAGCACCAAAAGAGCGATTACGATGATTCTGCATACATCTCACAGAAGCCTCACCAAGATTATCGCAGAAAATGCATATCTCAGCTTGAAAACCCACGAAAACCATGATATCGCCGGTTCTGCATATCAAACGCACGGTGGAGTGGTGAAAACACCAGAGAACGTGTTTCTCGCATTAAATAGCTCCAAAAGAGCGATTACGATGATTCTGCATGCTTCTCACAGAAGAACCACCAACATTATCCCAGAAAATGCATATCTCAGCTTGAAACCCCACGAAAACCATGATATCGCCGGTTCTGCATATCAAACGCACTGTGCAGTGGTAAAAACACCAGATAACGTGTTTCTCGCATTAAATAGCTCCAGCAGAGCGATTTTGATTATTCTGCAAACTTCTCACAGAAGCCTCACCAAGATTATCGCAGAAAATGCATATCTCAGCTTGAAGCCCCACGAAAACCAAGATATCTCCGGTTCTGCATATCAAACGCACTGTGGAGTGGTGAAAAGACCAGAGAACGTGTATTTCGCATTAAATAGCTCCAAAAGAGCGATTACGATGATTCTGCATACTTCTCACAGAAGCCTCACCAAGATTATCGCAGAAAATGCATATCTCAGCTTGAAACCCCACGAAAACCAAGATATATCCGGTTCTGCATACCAAACGCACTGTGGAGTGGTGAAAACGCCAGATAACGTGTTTCTCGCATTAAATAGCTTCAAAAGAGCGATTACGATGATTCTGCATACTTCTCACAGAAGATCCACCAAGATTATCACAGAAAATGCATATCTCAGCTTGAAACCCCACGAAAACCATGATATCGCCGGTTCTGCATATCAAACGCACTGTGGAGTGGTGAAACCACCAGAGAACGTGTTTCTCGCATTAAATAGCTCCAAAAGAGCGATTTCGATTATTCTGCATACTTCTCACAGAAGAACCACCAAGATTATCGTAGAAAATACATATCTCAGCTTGAAACAGTACGAAAACCATGATATCGCCGGTTCTGCATATCAAACGCACTGTGGAGTGGTGAAACCACCAGAGAACGTGTTTCTCGCATTAAATAGCTCCAAAAGAGCGATTACGATTATCCTGCATACTTCTCACAGAAGCCTCACCAAGATTATCGCAGAAAATGCATATCCCAGCTTGAATCCCCACGAAAACCATGATATCGCTGGTTCTGCATATCAATCGCACTGTGTAGTGGTGAAAACACCAGAGAACGTGTTTATTGGATTAAATAGCTCCAAAAGAGCGATTTCGATTACTCTGCATACTTCTCACAGAAGCCTCACCAAGATTATCGCAGAAAATGCATATCTAAGCTTAAAGCCCCACGAAAACCAAGATATCTCCGGTTCTGCATATCAAACGCACTGTGGAGTGGGGAAAACACAATTGAACGTGTTTCTCGCATTAAATAGCTCCAAAAGAGCGATTATGATGATTCTGCATACTTCTCACAGAAGTCTCACCGAGATTATCGCAGAAAATGCATATCCAGCTGGAAACCCCACGAAAATCGAGATATCGCCGTTTCTGCATTTCAAGCGCTCTGTGGTGTGGTGAAAACACCAGATAACGTGTGTCTCCCATTAACTAGCACCAAAAGAGCGATTACGATGATTCTGCATACTTCTCACAGAAGAACCACCAACATTATCCCAGAAAATACATATCTCAGCTTGAAACAGTACGAAAACCATGATATCGCCGGTTCTGCATATCAAACGCACTGTGGAGTGGTGAAACCACCAGAGAACGTGTTTCTCGCATTAAATAGCTCCAAAAGAGCGATTACGATGATTCTGCATACTTCTCACAGAAGAACCACCAAGATTATCCCAGAAAATGCATATCTCAGCTTGAAACTCCACGAAAACCAAGATATCGCCGGTTCTGCATATCCAACGCACTATGGAGTGGTGAAAACACACAGATAACGTGTATCTCGCTTTAAATAGCTTCAAAAGAGCGATTTCGATTATCCTGCATACTTCTCACAGAAGCCTCACCAAGATTATCGCAGAAAATGCATATCTCAGCTTGATGGCCCACGAAAACCAAGATATCTCCGGTTCTGCATATCAAACGCACTGTGGAGTGGTGAAAACACCAGCGAACGTGTTTCTCGCATTAAATAGCTCCAAAAGAACGATTACGATGATTCTGCATACTTCTCGCAGAAGAACCACCAAGATTATCGTAGAGAATGCATATCTCAGCTTGAATCACTACGAGAACCATGATATCGCCGGTTCTGCATATCAAACGCACTGTGGAGTGGTGAAACCACCAGAGAACGTGTTTCTCGGATTAAATAGCTCCAAAAGAGCGATTACGATGATGCTGCATACTTCTCACAGAAGTCTCACCGAGATTATCGCAGAAAATGCATATCCAGCTGGAAACCCCACGAAAATCGAGATATCGCCGTATCTGCATTTCAAGCGCTCTGTGGTGTGGTGAAAACACCAGATAACGTGTGTCTCCCATTAACTAGCACCAAAAGAGCGACTACGATGATTCTGCATACTTCTCACAGAAGCCTCACCAAGATTATCGCAGAAAATGCATATCTCAGCTTGAAACCCCACGAAAACCAAGATATATCCGGTTCTGCATACCAAACGCACTGTGGAGTGGTGAAACCGCCAGATAACGTGTTTCTCGCATTAAATAGCTTCAAAAGAGCGATTACGATGATTCTGCATACTTCTCACAGAAGCCTCACCAAGATTATCGCAGAAAATGCATATCTCAGCTTGATGCCCCACGAAAACCAAGATATCTCCGGTTCTGCATATCAAACGCACTGTGGAGTGGTGAAAACACCAGCGAACGTGTTTCTCGCATTAAATAGCTCCAAAAGAACGATTACGATGATTCTGCATACTTCTCGCAGAAGAACCACCAAGATTATCGTAGAGAATGCATATCTCAGCTTGAATCACTACGAGAACCATGATATCGCCGGTTCTGCATATCAAACGCACTGTGCAGTGGTAAAAACACCAGATAACGTGTTTCTCGCATTAAATAGCTCCAGAAGAGCGATTTTGATTATTCTGCAAACTTCTCACAGAAGCCTCACCAAGATTATCGCAGAAAATGCATATTTCAGCTTGAAGCCCCACGAAAACCAAGATATCTCCGGTTCTGCATATCTCAGCTTGAAACCCCACGAAAACCAAGATATATCCGGTTCTGCATACCAAACGCACTGTGGAGTGGTGAAACCGCCAGATAACGTGTTTCTCGCATTAAATAGCTTCAAAAGAGCGATTACGATGATTCTGCATACTTCTCACAGAAGATCCACCAAGATTATCACAGAAAATGCATATCTCAGCTTGAAACCCCACGAAAACCATGATATCGCCGGTTCTGCATATCAAACGCACTGTGGAGTGGTGAAACCACCAGAGAACGTGTTTCTCGCATTAAATAGCTCCAAAAGAGCGATTTCGATTATTCTGCATACTTCTCACAGAAGAACCACCAAGATTATCGTAGAAAATACATATCTCAGCTTGAAACAGTACGAAAACCATGATATCGCCGGTTCTGCATATCAAACGCACTGTGGAGTGGTGAAACCACCAGAGAACGTGTTTCTCGCATTAAATAGCTTCAAAAGAGCGATCTCGATTATTCTGCATTCTTCTCACAGAAGAACCACCAAGATTACAGCAGAAAATGCATATCTCCGCTTGAATCCCCACGAATACCAAGATATCTCCGGTTCTGCATATCAAACGCACTGTGGAGTGGTGAAAACACCAGCGAACGTGTTTCTCGCATTAAATAGCTCCAAAAGAACGATTACGATGATTATGCATACTTCTCACAGAAGAACCACCAAGATTATCGTAGAGAATGCATATCTCAGCTTGAAACACTACGAGAACCATGATATCGCCGGTTCTGCATATCAAACGCACTATGGAGTGGTGAAAACACCAGATAACGTGTTCCTGGCATTAAATAGCTCCAAAAGAGAGATTTCGATTATTCTGCATACTTCTCACAGAAGCCTCACCAAGATTATCGCAGAAAATGCATATCTAAGCTTGAAGCCCCACGAAAACCAAGATTTCTCCGGTTCTGCATATCAAACGCACTGTGGAGTGGTGAAAACACCAGATAACGTGTTTCTCGCATTAAATAGCTTCAAAAGAGCGATCTCGATTATTCTGCATACTCCTCACAGAAGATCCACCAAGATTATCACAGAAAATGCATATCTCAGCTTGAAACCCCACGAAAACCATGATATCGCCGGTTCTGCATATCAAACGCACTGTGGAGTGGTGAAACCACCAGAGAACGTGTTTCTCGGATTAAATAGCTCCAAAAGAGCGATCACGATGATGCTGCATACTTCTCACAGAAGTCTCACCGAGAGTATCGCAGAAAATGCATATCCAGCTGGAAACCCCACGAAAATCGAGATATCGCCGTTTCTGCATTTCAACCGCACTGTGGTGTGGTGAAAACACCAGATAACGTGATTCTCCCATTAAATAGCACCAAAAGAGCGATTACGATGATTCTGCATACATCTCACAGAAGCCTCACCAAGATTATCGCAGAAAATGCATATCTCAGCTTGAAAACCCACGAAAACCATGATATCGCCGGTTCTGCATATCAAACGCACGGTGGAGTGGTGAAAACACCAGAGAACGTGTTTCTCGCATTAAATAGCTCCAAAAGAGCGATTACGATGATTCTGCATGCTTCTCACAGAAGAACCACCAACATTATCCCAGAAAATGCATATCTCAGCTTGAAACCCCACGAAAACCATGATATCGCCGGTTCTGCATATCAAACGCACTGTGCAGTGGTAAAAACACCAGATAACGTGTTTCTCGCATTAAATAGCTCCAGCAGAGCGATTTTGATTATTCTGCAAACTTCTCACAGAAGCCTCACCAAGATTATCGCAGAAAATGCATATCTCAGCTTGAAGCCCCACGAAAACCAAGATATCTCCGGTTCTGCATATCAAACGCACTGTGGAGTGGTGAAAAGACCAGAGAACGTGTTTTTCGCATTAAATAGCTCCAAAAGAGCGATTACGATGATTCTGCATACTTCTCACAGAAGCCTCACCAAGATTATCGCAGAAAATGCATATCTCAGCTTGAAACCCCACGAAAACCAAGATATATCCGGTTCTGCATACCAAACGCACTGTGGAGTGGTGAAAACGCCAGATAACGTGTTTCTCGCATTAAATAGCTTCAAAAGAGCGATTACGATGATTCTGCATACTTCTCACAGAAGATCCACCAAGATTATCACAGAAAATGCATATCTCAGCTTGAAACCCCACGAAAACCATGATATCGCCGGTTCTGCATATCAAACGCACTGTGGAGTGGTGAAACCACCAGAGAACGTGTTTCTCGCATTAAATAGCTCCAAAAGAGCGATTTCGATTATTCTGCATACTTCTCACAGAAGAACCACCAAGATTATCGTAGAAAATACATATCTCAGCTTGAAACAGTACGAAAACCATGATATCGCCGGTTCTGCATATCAAACGCACTGTGGAGTGGTGAAACCACCAGAGAACGTGTTTCTCGCATTAAATAGCTCCAAAAGAGCGATTACGATTATCCTGCATACTTCTCACAGAAGCCTCACCAAGATTATCGCAGAAAATGCATATCCCAGCTTGAATCCCCACGAAAACCATGATATCGCCGGTTCTGCATATCAATCGCACTGTGCAGTGGTGAAAACACCAGAGAACGTGTTTATTGGATTAAATAGCTCCAAAAGAGCGATTTCGATTACTCTGCATACTTCTCACAGAAGCCTCACCAAGATTATCGCAGAAAATGCATATCTAAGCTTAAAGCCCCACGAAAACCAAGATATCTCCGGTTCTGCATATCAAACGCACTGTGGAGTGGGGAAAACACAATTGAACGTGTTTCTCGCATTAAATAGCTCCAAAAGAGCGATTATGATGATTCTGCATACTTCTCACAGAAGTCTCACCGAGATTATCGCAGAAAATGCATATCCAGCTGGAAACCCCACGAAAATCGAGATATCGCCGTTTCTGCATTTCAAGCGCTCTGTGGTGTGGTGAAAACACCAGATAACGTGTGTCTCCCATTAACTAGCACCAAAAGAGCGATTACGATGATTCTGCATACTTCTCACAGAAGAACCACCAACATTATCCCAGAAAATACATATCTCAGCTTGAAACAGTACGAAAACCATGATATCGCCGGTTCTGCATATCAAACGCACTGTGGAGTGGTGAAACCACCAGAGAACGTGTTTCTCGCATTAAATAGCTCCAAAAGAGCGATTACGATGATTCTGCATACTTCTCACAGAAGAACCACCAAGATTATCCCAGAAAATGCATATCTCAGCTTGAAACTCCACGAAAACCAAGATATCGCCGGTTCTGCATATCCAACGCACTATGGAGTGGTGAAAACACACAGATAACGTGTATCTCGCTTTAAATAGCTTCAAAAGAGCGATTTCGATTATCCTGCATACTTCTCACAGAAGCCTCACCAAGATTATCGCAGAAAATGCATATCTCAGCTTGATGCCCCACGAAAACCAAGATATCTCCGGTTCTGCATATCAAACGCACTGTGGAGTGGTGAAAACACCAGCGAACGTGTTTCTCGCATTAAATAGCTCCAAAAGAACGATTACGATGATTCTGCATACTTCTCGCAGAAGAACCACCAAGATTATCGTAGAGAATGCATATCTCAGCTTGAATCACTACGAGAACCATGATATCGCCGGTTCTGCATATCAAACGCACTGTGGAGTGGTGAAACCACCAGAGAACGTGTTTCTCGGATTAAATAACTCCAAAAGAGCGATTACGATGATGCTGCATACTTCTCACAGAAGTCTCACCGAGATTATCGCAGAAAATGCATATCCAGCTGGAAACCCCACGAAAATCGAGATATCGCCGTATCTGCATTTCAAGCGCTCTGTGGTGTGGTGAAAACACCAGATAACGTGTGTCTCCCATTAACTAGCACCAAAAGAGCGACTACGATGATTCTGCATACTTCTCACAGAAGCCTCACCAAGATTATCGCAGAAAATGCATATCTCAGCTTGAAACCCCACGAAAACCAAGATATATCCGGTTCTGCATACCAAACGCACTGTGGAGTGGTGAAACCGCCAGATAACGTGTTTCTCGCATTAAATAGCTTCAAAAGAGCGATTACGATGATTCTGCATACTTCTCACAGAAGCCTCACCAAGATTATCGCAGAAAATGCATATCTCAGCTTGATGCCCCACGAAAACCAAGATATCTCCGGTTCTGCATATCAAACGCACTGTGGAGTGGTGAAAACACCAGCGAACGTGTTTCTCGCATTAAATAGCTCCAAAAGAACGATTACGATGATTCTGCATACTTCTCGCAGAAGAACCACCAAGATTATCGTAGAGAATGCATATCTCAGCTTGAATCACTACGAGAACCATGATATCGCCGGTTCTGCATATCAAACGCACTGTGCAGTGGTAAAAACACCAGATAACGTGTTTCTCGCATTAAATAGCTCCAGAAGAGCGATTTTGATTATTCTGCAAACTTCTCACAGAAGCCTCACCAAGATTATCGCAGAAAATGCATATTTCAGCTTGAAGCCCCACGAAAACCAAGATATCTCCGGTTCTGCATATCTCAGCTTGAAACCCCACGAAAACCAAGATATATCCGGTTCTGCATACCAAACGCACTGTGGAGTGGTGAAACCGCCAGATAACGTGTTTCTCGCATTAAATAGCTTCAAAAGAGCGATTACGATGATTCTGCATACTTCTCACAGAAGATCCACCAAGATTATCACAGAAAATGCATATCTCAGCTTGAAACCCCACGAAAACCATGATATCGCCGGTTCTGCATATCAAACGCACTGTGGAGTGGTGAAACCACCAGAGAACGTGTTTCTCGCATTAAATAGCTCCAAAAGAGCGATTTCGATTATTCTGCATACTTCTCACAGAAGAACCACCAAGATTATCGTAGAAAATACATATCTCAGCTTGAAACAGTACGAAAACCATGATATCGCCGGTTCTGCATATCAAACGCACTGTGCAGTGGTAAAAACAACATATAACGCGTTTCTCGCATTAAATAGCTCCAGAAGAGCGATTTTGATTATTCTGCATACTTCTCACAGAAGCCTCACCAAGATTATCGCAGAAAATGCATATCTCAGCTTTATGCCCCACGAAAACCAAGATATCTCCGGTTCTGCATATCAAACGCACTGTGGAGTGGTGAAAACGCCAGATAACGTGTTTCTCGCATTAAATAGCTTCAAAAGAGCGATTACGATGATTCTGCATACTTCTCACAGAAGATCCACCAAGATTATCACAGAAAATGCATATCTCAGCTTGAAGCCCCACGAAAACCAAGATATCTCCGGTTCTGCATATCAAACGCACTGTGGAGTGGTGAAAAGACCAGAGAACGTGTTTTTCGCATTAAATAGCTCCAAAAGAGCGATTACAATGATTCTGCATACTTCTCACAGAAGCCTCACCAAGATTATCGCAGAAAATGCATATCTCCGCTTGAATCCCCACGAATACCAAGATATCTCCGGTTCTGCATATCAAACGCACTGTGGAGTGGTGAAAACACCAGCGAACGTGTTTCTCGCATTAAATAGCTCCAAAAGAACGATTACGATGATTATGCATACTTCTCACAGAAGAACTACCAAGATTATCGTAGAGAATGCATATCTCAGCTTGAAACACTACGAGAACCATGATATCGCCGGTTCTGCATATCAAACGCACTATGGAGTGGTGAAAACACCAGATAACGTGTTCCTGGCATTAAATAGCTCCAAAAGAGAGATTTCGATTATTCTGCATACTTCTCACAGAAGCCTCACCAAGATTATCGCAGAAAATGCATATCTAAGCTTGAAGCCCCACGAAAACCAAGATTTCTCCGGTTCTGCATATCAAACGCACTGTGGAGTGGTGAAAACACCAGATAACGTGTTTCTCGCATTAAATAGCTTCAAAACAGCGATCTCGATTATTCTGCATACTCCTCACAGAAGATCCACCAAGATTATCACAGAAAATGCATATCTCAGCTTGAAACCCCACGAAAACCATGATATCGCCGGATCTGCATATCATACGCACTGTGGAGTGGTGAAACCACCAGAGAACGTGTTTCTCGGATTAAATAGCTCCAAAAGAGCGATTACGATGATGCTGCATACTTCTCACAGAAGTCTCACCGAGATTATCGCAGAAAATGCATATCCAGCTGGAAACCCCACGAAAATCGAGATATCGCCGTTTCTGCATTTCAAGCGCACTGTGGTGTGGTGAAAACACCAGATAACGTGATTCTCCCATTAAATAGCACCAAAAGAGCGATTACGATGATTCTGCATACATCTCACAGAAGCCTCACCAAGATTATCGCAGAAAATGCATATCTCAGCTTGAAAACCCACGAAAACCATGATATCGCCGGTTCTGCATATCAAACGCACGGTGGAGTGGTGAAAACACCAGAGAACGTGTTTCTCGCATTAAATAGCTCCAAAAGAGCGATTACGATGATTCTGCATACTTCTCACAGAAGAACCACCAACATTATCCCAGAAAATGCATATCTCAGCTTGAAGCCCCACGAAAACCATGATATCGCCGGTTCTGCATATCATACGCACTGTGCAGTGGTTAAAACACCAGATAACGTGTTTCTCGCATTAAATAGCTCCAGAAGAGCGATTACGATGATTCTGCATACTTCTCACAGATGCCTCACCAAGATTATCGCAGAAAATGCATATCTCAGCTTGAAACCCCACGAAAACCAAGATATATCCGGTTCTGCATACCAAACGCACTGTGGAGTGGTGAAAACGCCAGATAACGTGTTTCTCGCATTAAATAGCTTCAAAAGAGCGATTACGATGATTCTGCATACTTCTCACAGAAGATCCACCAAGATTATCACAGAAAATGCATATCTCAGCTTGAAACTCCACGAAAACCAAGATATCGCCGGTTCTGCATATCCAACGCACTATGGAGTGGTGAAAACACCAGATAACGTGTGTCTCCCATTAGCTAGCACCAAAAGAGCGATTACGATGATTCTGCATACTTCTCACAGAAGAACCACCAACATTATCCCAGAAAATGCATATCTCAGCTTGAAACCCCACGAAAACCATGATATCGCCGGTTCTGCATATCAAACGCACTGTGCAGTGGTAAAAACACCAGATAACGTGTTTCTCGCATTAAATAGCTCCAGAAGAGCGATTTTGATTATTCTGCAAACTTCTCACAGAAGCCTCACCAAGATTATCGCAGAAAATGCATATTTCAGCTTGAAGCCCCACGAAAACCAAGATATCTCCGGTTCTGCATATCAAACGCACTGTGGAGTGGTGAAAACACCAGAGAACGTGTTTTTCGCATTAAATAGCTCCAAAAGAGCGATTACGATGATTCTGCATACTTCTCACAGAAGCCTCACCAAGATTATCGCAGAAAATGCATATCTCAGCTTGAAACCCCACGAAAACCAAGATATATCCGGTTCTGCATACCAAACGCACTGTGGAGTGGTGAAAACGCCAGATAACGTGTTTCTCGCATTAAATAGCTTCAAAAGAGCGATTACGATGATTCTGCATACTTCTCACAGAAGATCCACCAAGATTATCACAGAAAATGCATATCTCAGCTTGAAACCCCACGAAAACCATGATATCGCCGGTTCTGCATATCAAACGCACTGTGGAGTGGTGAAACCACCAGAGAACGTGTTTCTCGCATTAAATAGCTCCAAAAGAGCGATTTCGATTATTCTGCATCCTTCTCACAGAAGAACCACCAAGATTATCGTAGAAAATACATATCTCAGCTTGAAACAGTACGAAAACCATGATATCGCCGGTTCTGCATATCAAACGCACTGTGCAGTGGTAAAAACAACATATAACGCGTTTCTCGCATTAAATAGCTCCAGAAGAGCGATTTTGATTATTCTGCATACTTCTCACAGAAGCCTCACCAAGATTATCGCAGAAAATGCATATCTCAGCTTGATGCCCCACGAAAACCAAGATATCTCCGGTTCTGCATATCAAACGCACTGTGGAGTGGTGAAAGCACCAGAGAAAGTGTTTATCGCAATAAATAGTTCCAAAAGAGCGATTACGACGATTCTGCATACTTCTCACAGAAGATCCACCAAGATTATCACAGAAAATGCATATCTCAGCTTGAAACCCCATGAAAACCATGATATCGCCGGTTCTGCATATCAAACGCACTGTGGAGTGGTGAAACCACCAGAGAACGTGTTTCTCGCATTAAATAGCTCCAAAAGAGCGATTACGATGATTCTGCATACTTCTCACAGAAGAACCACCAAGATTATCCCAGAAAATGCATATCTCAGCTTGAAACTCCACGAAAACCAACATATCGCCGGTTCTGCATATCCAACGCACTATGGAGTGGTGAAAACACACAGATAACGTGTATCTCGCATTAAATAGCTTCAAAAGAGCGATTTCGATTATCCTGCATACTTCTCACAGAAGCCTCACCAAGATTATCGCAGAAAATGCATATCCCAGCTTGAAACCCCACGAAAACCATGATATCGCCGGTTCTGCATATCAATCGCACTGTGCAGTGGTGAAAACACCAGAGAACGTGTTTATTGGATTAAATAGCTCCAAAAGAGCGATTTCGATTACTCTGCATACTTCTCACAGAAGCCTTACCAAGATTATCGCAGAAAATGCATATCTAAGCTTAAAGCCCCACGAAAACCAAGATATCTCCGGTTCTGCATATTAAACGCACTGTGGAGTGGTGAAAACACCAGATAACGTGTTTCTCGCATTAAATAGCTCCAAAAGAGCGATTTCGATTATTCTGCATACTTCTCACAGAAGATCCACCAAGATTATCACAGAAAAAGCATATCTCAGCTTGAAACTCCACGAAAACCATGATATCGCCGGTTCTGCATATCAAACGCACTGTGGAGTGGTGAAACCACCAGAGAACGTGTTTGTCGCATTAAATAGCTCCAAAAGAGCGATTTCGATTATTCTGCATACTTCTCACAGAAGAACCACCGAGATTATCGTAGAAAATGCATATCTCAGCTTGAAACACTACGAGATCCATGATATCGCCGGTTCTGCATATCAAAGGCACCGTGGAGTGGTGAAACCACCAGAGAACGTGTTTTTCGCATTAAATAGCTCCAAAAGAGCGATTACGATGATTCTGCATACTTCTCACAGAAGCCTCACCAAGATTATCGCAGAAAATGCATATCTAAGCTTGAAGCCCCACGAAAACCAAGATATCTCCGGTTCTGCATATCCATCGCACTGTGCAGTGGTGAAAACACCAGAGAACGTGTTTATTGGATTAAATAGCTCCAAAAGAGCGATTACGATGATTCTGCATACTTCTCACAGAAGCCTCACCAAGATTATCGCAGAAAATGCATATCTCAGCTTGAAACCCCACGAAAACCAAGATATATCCGGTTCTGCATACCAAACGCACTGTGGAGTGGTGAAAACGCCAGATAACGTGTTTCTCGCATTAAATAGCTTCAAAAGAGCGATTACGATGATTCTGCATACTTCTCACAGAAGATCCACCAAGATTATCACAGAAAATGCATATCTCAGCTTGAAACCCCACGAAAACCATGATATCGCCGGTTCTGCATATCAAACGCACTGTGGAGTGGTGAAACCACCAGAGAACGTGTTTCTCGCATTAAATAGCTCCAAAAGAGCGATTTCGATTATTCTGCATACTTCTCACAGAAGAACCACCAAGATTATCGTAGAAAATACATATCTCAGCTTGAAACAGTACGAAAACCATGATATCGCCGGTTCTGCATATCAAACGCACTGTGCAGTGGTAAAAACACCATATAACGCGTTTCTCGCATTAAATAGCTCCAGAAGAGCGATTTTGATTATTCTGCATACTTCTCACAGAAGCCTCACCAAGATTATCGCAGAAAATGCATATCTCAGCTTGATGCCCCACGAAAACCGAGATATCTCCGGTTCTGCATATCAAACGCACTGTGGAGTGGTGAAAGCACCAGAGAAAGTGTTTATCGCATTAAATAGTTCCAAAAGAGCGATTACGACGATTCTGCATACTTCTCACAGAAGATCCACCAAGATTATCACAGAAAATGCATATCTCAGCTTGAAACCCCATGAAAACCATGATATCGCCGGTTCTGCATATCAAACGCACTGTGGAGTGGTGAAACCACCAGAGAACGTGTTTCTCGCATTAAATAGCTCCAAAAGAGCGATTACGATGATTCTGCATACTTCTCACAGAAGAACCACCAAGATTATCCCAGAAAATGCATATCTCAGCTTGACACTCCACGAAAACCAACATATCGCCGGTTCTGCATATCCAACGCACTATGGAGTGGTGAAAACACACAGATAACGTGTATCTCGCATTAAATAGCTTCAAAAGAGCGATTTCGATTATCCTGCATACTTCTCACAGAAGCATCACCAAGATTATCGCAGAAAATGCATATCTCAGCTTGATGCCCCACGAAAACCGAGATATCTCCGGTTCTGCATATCAAACGCACTGTGGAGTGGTGAAAGCACCAGAGAAAGTGTTTATCGCATTAAATAGTTCCAAAAGAGCGATTACGACGATTCTGCATACTTCTCACAGAAGATCCACCAAGATTATCACAGAAAATGCATATCTCAGCTTGAAACCCCATGAAAACCATGATATCGCCGGTTCTGCATATCAAACGCACTGTGGAGTGGTGAAACCACCAGAGAACGTGTTTCTCGCATTAAATAGCTCCAAAAGAGCGATTACGATGATTCTGCATACTTCTCACAGAAGAACCACCAAGATTATCCCAGAAAATGCATATCTCAGCTTGACACTCCACGAAAACCAACATATCGCCGGTTCTGCATATCCAACGCACTATGGAGTGGTGAAAACACACAGATAACGTGTATCTCGCATTAAATAGCTTCAAAAGAGCGATTTCGATTATCCTGCATACTTCTCACAGAAGCATCACCAAGATTATCGCAGAAAATGCATATCCCAACTTGAAACCCCACGAAAACCATGATATCGCCGGTTCTGCATATCAATCGCACTGTGCAGTGGTGAAAACACCAGAGAACGTGTTTATTGGATTAAATAGCTATAAAAGAGCGATTACGATGATTCTGCATACTTCTCACAGTAGAACCACCAAGATGATTCCAGAAAATGCATATCTCAGCTGGAAACTCCACGAAACCGAAGATTTCGCCGGTTCTGCAAATGAAACGCACTGCGGAGTGCTGAAAACACCAGAATACGTGTTTCTCGCATTACATCGATCCAAAAGAGCGGTATCGGTAATTCTGCATCTTCTCACAGAAGAATCACAATGATTATCGTAGAAAATGCACATCTCAGCTGGAAACCCCACGAAAACCAAGATATATCCGGTTCTGCATACCAAACGCACTGTGGAGTGGTGAAAACGCCAGGATACGTGTTTCTCGCATTACATCGATCGAAAAGAGCGGTATCGGTAATTCTGCATCTTCTCACAGAAGAATCACAATGATTATCGTAGAAAATGCACATCTCAGCTGGAAACCCCACGAACACGAAGATATCGCAGGTTCTGCATATCAAGCGCACTGCGGAGTGTTGACTGCACCATAAAACGTGTTTCTCGCATTAAATAGATCCAAAGGAGCGATTTTGATTATTCTGCAAACTTCTCACAGAAGCCTCACCAAGATTATCGCAGAAAATGCATATTTCAGCTTGAAGCCCCACGAAAACCAAGATATCTCCGGTTCTGCATATCAAACGCACTGTGGAGTGGTGAAAACACCAGAGAACGTGTTTTTCGCATTAAATAGCTCCAAAAGAGCGATTACGATGATTCTGCATATTTCTCACAGAAGCCTCACCAAGATTATCGCAGAAAATGCATATCTCAGCTTGAAACCCCACGAAAACCAAGATATATCCGGTTCTGCATACCAAACGCACTGTGGAGTGGTGAAAACGCCAGATAACGTGTTTCTCGCATTAAATAGCTTCAAAAGAGCGATTACGATGATTCTGCATACTTCTCACAGAAGCCTCACCAAGATTATCGCAGAAAATGCATATCTCAGCTTGAAAACCCACGAAAACCATGATATCGCCTGTTCTGCATATCAAACGCACGGTGGAGTGGTGAAAACACCAGAGAACGTGTTTCTCGCATTAAATAGCTCCAAAAGAGCGATTACGATGATTCTGCATACTTCTCACAGAAGAACCACCAAGATTATCCCAGAAAATGCATATCTCAGCTTGAAACCCCACGAAAACGATGATATCGCCGGTTCTGCATATCATACGCACTGTGCAGTGGTTAAAACACCAGATAACGTGTTTCTCGCATTAAATAGCTCCAGAAGAGCGATTTTGATTATTCTGCAAACTTCTCACAGAAGCCTCACCAAGATTATCGCAGAAAATGCATATTTCAGCTTGAAGCCCCACGAAAACCAAGATATCTCCGGTTCTGCATATCAAACGCACTGTGGAGTGGTGAAAACACCAGAGAACGTGTTTTTCGCATTAAATAGCTCCAAAAGAGCGATTACGATGATTCTGCATACTTCTCACAGAAGCCTCACCAAGATTATCGCAGAAAATGCATATCTCAGCTTGAAACCCCACGAAAACCAAGATATATCCGGTTCTGCATACCAAACGCACTGTGGAGTGGTGAAAACGCCTTATAACGTGTTTCTCGCATTAAATAGCTTCAAAAGAGCGATTACGATGATTCTGCATACTTCTCACAGAAGATCCACCAAGATTATCACAGAAAATGCATATCTCAGCTTGAAACCCCACGAAAACCATGATATCGCCGGTTCTGCATATCAAACGCACTGTGGAGTGGTGAAACCACCAGAGAACGTGTTTCTCGCATTAAATAGCTCCAAAAGAGCGATTTCGATTATTCTGCATACTTCTCACAGAAGAACCACCAAGATTATCGTAGAAAATACATATCTCAGCTTGAAACAGTACGAAAACCATGATATCGCCGGTTCTGCATATCAAACGCACTGTGCAGTGGCAAAAACAACATATAACGCGTTTCTCGCATTAAATAGCTCCAGAAGAGCGATTTTGATTATTCTGCATACTTCTCACAGAAGCCTCACCAAGATTATCGCAGAAAATGCATATCTCAGCTTGATGCCCCACGAAAACCAAGATATCGCCGGTTCTGCATATCAATCGCACTGTGCAGTGGTGAAAACACCAGAGAACGTGTTTATTGGATTAAATAGCTCCAAAAGAGCGATTTCGATTACTCTGCATACTTCTCACAGAAGCCTTACCAAGATTATCGCAGAAAATGCATATCTAAGCTTAAAGCCCCACGAAAACCAAGATATCTCCGGTTCTGCATATTAAACGCACTGTGGAGTGGTGAAAACACCAGATAACGTGTTTCTCGCATTAAATAGCTCCAAAAGAGCGATTTCGATTATTCTGCATACTTCTCACAGAAGATCCACCAAGATTATCACAGAAAATGCATATCTCAGCTTGAAACCCCACGAAAACCATGATATCGCCGGTTCTGCATATCAAACGCACTGTGGAGTGGTGAAACCACCAGAGAACTTGTTTGTCGCATTAAATAGCTCCAAAAGAGCGATTTCGATTATTCTGCATACTTCTCACAGAAGAACCACCGAGATTATCGTAGAAAATGCATATCTCAGCTTGAAACACTACGAGATCCATGATATCGCCGGTTCTGCATATCAAAGGCACCGTGGAGTGGTGAAACCACCAGAGAACGTGTTTTTCGCATTAAATAGCTCCAAAAGAGCGATTACGATGATTCTGCATACTTCTCACAGAAGCCTCACCAAGATTATCGCAGAAAATGCATATCTAAGCTTGAAGCCCCACGAAAACCAAGATATCTCCGGTTCTGCATATCCATCGCACTGTGCAGTGGTGAAAACACCAGAGAACGTGTTTATTGGATTAAATAGCTCCAAAAGAGCGATTACGATGATTCTGCATACTTCTCACAGAAGCCTCACCAAGATTATCGCAGAAAATGCATATGTCAGCATGAAACCCCACGAAAACCAAGATATATCCGGTTCTGCATACCAAACGCACTGTGGAGTGGTGAAAACGCCAGATAACGTGTTTCTCGCATTAAATAGCTTCAAAAGAGCGATTACGATGATTCTGCATACTTCTCACAGAAGATCCACCAAGATTATCACAGAAAATGCATATCTCAGCTTGAAACCCCACGAAAACCATGATATCGCCGGTTCTGCATATCAAACGCACTGTGGAGTGGTGAAACCACCAGAGAACGTGTTTCTCGCATTAAATAGCTCCAAAAGAGCGATTTCGATTATTCTGCATACTTCTCACAGAAGAACCACCAAGATTATCGTAGAAAATACATATCTCAGCTTGAAACAGTACGAAAACCATGATATCGCCGGTTCTGCATATCAAACGCACTGTGCAGTGGTAAAAACACCATATAACGCGTTTCTCGCATTAAATAGCTCCAGAAGAGCGATTTTGATTATTCTGCATACTTCTCACAGAAGCCTCACCAAGATTATCGCAGAAAATGCATATCTCAGCTTGATGCCCCACGAAAACCGAGATATCTCCGGTTCTGCATATCAAACGCACTGTGGAGTGGTGAAAGCACCAGAGAAAGTGTTTATCGCATTAAATAGTTCCAAAAGAGCGATTACGACGATTCTGCATACTTCTCACAGAAGATCCACCAAGATTATCACAGAAAATGCATATCTCAGCTTGAAACCCCATGAAAACCATGATATCGCCGGTTCTGCATATCAAACGCACTGTGGAGTGGTGAAACCACCAGAGAACGTGTTTCTCGCATTAAATAGCTCCAAAAGAGCGATTACGATGATTCTGCATACTTCTCACAGAAGAACCACCAAGATTATCCCAGGAAATGCATATCTCAGCTTGACACTCCACGAAAACCAACATATCGCCGGTTCTGCATATCCAACGCACTATGGAGTGGTGAAAACACACAGATAACGTGTATCTCGCATTAAATAGCTTCAAAAGAGCGATTTCGATTATCCTGCATACTTCTCACAGAAGCCTCACCAAGATTATCGCAGAAAATGCATATCCCAGCTTGAAACCCCACGAATACCATGATATCGCCGGTTCTGCATATCAATCGCACTGTGCAGTGGTGAAAACACCAGAGAACGTGTTTATTGGATTAAATAGCTATAAAAGAGCGATTACGATGATTCTGCATACTTCTCACAGAAGAACCACCAAGATGATTCCAGAAAATGCATATCTCAGCTGGAAACTCCACGAAACCGAAGATTTCGCCGGTTCTGCAAATGAAACGCACTGCGGAGTGCTGAAAACACCAGAATACGTGTTTCTCGCATTACATCGATCCAAAAGAGCGGTATCGGTAATTCTGCATCTTCTCACAGAAGAATCACAATGATTATCGTAGAAAATGCACATCTCAGCTGGAAACCCCAAGAACACAAAGATATCGCCGGTTCTGCATATCAAGCGCACTGCGGAGTGCTGAAAACACCAGAATACGTGTTTCTCGCATTACATCGATCGAAAAGAGCGGTATCGGTAATTCTGCATCTTCTCACAGAAGAATCACAATGATTATCGTAGAAAATGCACATCTCAGCTGGAAACCCCACGAACACGAAGATATCGCAGGTTCTGCATATCAAGCGCACTGCGGAGTGTTGACTGCACCATAAAACGTGTTTCTCGCATTAAATAGATCCAAAGGAGCGATTTTGATTATTCTGCAAACTTCTCACAGAAGCCTCACCAAGATTATCGCAGAAAATGCATATTTCAGCTTGAAGCCCCACGAAAACCAAGATATCTCCGGTTCTGCATATCAAACGCACTGTGGAGTGGTGAAAACACCAGAGAACGTGTTTTTCGCATTAAATAGCTCCAAAAGAGCGATTACGATGATTCTGCATATTTCTCACAGAAGCCTCACCAAGATTATCGCAGAAAATGCATATCTCAGCTTGAAACCCCACGAAAACCAAGATATATCCGGTTCTGCATACCAAACGCACTGTGGAGTGGTGAAAACGCCAGATAACGTGTTTCTCGCATTAAATAGCTTCAAAAGAGCGATTACGATGATTCTGCATACTTCTCACAGAAGATCCACCAAGATTATCACAGAAAATGCATATCTCAGCTTGAAACCCCACGAAAACCATGATATCGCCGGTTCTGCATATCAAACGCACTGTGGAGTGGTGAAACCACCAGAGAACGTGTTTCTCGCATTAAATAGCTTCAAAAGAGCGATTTCGATTATCCTGCATACTTCTCACAGAAGCCTCACCAAGATTATCGCAGAAAATGCATATCCCAGCTTGAAACCCCACGAAAACCATGATATCGCCGGTTCTGCATATCAATCGCACTGTGCAGTGGTGAAAACACCAGAGAACGTGTTTATTGGATTAAATAGCTCCAAAAGAGCGATTTCGATTACTCTGCATACTTCTCACAGAAGCCTTACCAAGATTATCGCAGAAAATGCATATCTAAGCTTAAAGCCCCACGAAAACCAAGATATCTCCGGTTCTGCATATTAAACGCACCGTGGAGTGGTGAAACCACCAGAGAACGTGTTTTTCGCATTAAATAGCTCCAAAAGAGCGATTACGATGATTCTGCATACTTCTCACAGAAGCCTCACCAAGATTATCGCAGAAAATGCATATCTAAGCTTGAAGCCCCACGAAAACCAAGATATGTCCGGTTCTGCATATCCATCGCACTGTGCAGTGGTGAAAACACCAGAGAACGTGTTTATTGGATTAAATAGCTCCAAAAGAGCGATTACGATGATTCTGCATACTTCTCACAGAAGCCTCACCAAGATTATCGCAGAAAATGCATATCTCAGCTTGAAACCCCACGAAAACCAAGATATATCCGGTTCTGCATACCAAACGCACTGTGGAGTGGTGAAAACGCCAGATAACGTGTTTCTCGCATTAAATAGCTTCAAAAGAGCGATTACGATGATTCTGCATACTTCTCACAGAAGATCCACCAAGATTATCACAGAAAATGCATATCTCAGCTTGAAACCCCACGAAAACCATGATATCGCCGGTTCTGCATATCAAACGCACTGTGGAGTGGTGAAACCACCAGAGAACGTGTTTCTCGCATTAAATAGCTCCAAAAGAGCGATTTCGATTATTCTGCATACTTCTCACAGAAGCCTCACCAAGATTATCGCAGAAAATGCATATCTCAGCTTGATGCCCCACGAAAACCGAGATATCTCCGGTTCTGCATATCAAACGCACTGTGGAGTGGTGAAAGCACCAGAGAAAGTGTTTATCGCATTAAATAGTTCCAAAAGAGCGATTACGACGATTCTGCATACTTCTCACAGAAGATCCACCAAGATTATCACAGAAAATGCATATCTCAGCTTGAAACCCCACGAACACGAAGATATCGCAGGTTCTGCATATCAAGCGCACTGCGGAGTGTTGACTGCACCATAAAACGTGTTTCTCGCATTAAATAGATCCAAAGGAGCGATTTTGATTATTCTGCAAACTTCTCACAGAAGCCTCACCAAGATTATCGCAGAAAATGCATATTTCAGCTTGAAGCCCCACGAAAACCAAGATATCTCCGGTTCTGCATATCAAACGCACTGTGGAGTGGTGAAAACACCAGAGAACGTGTTTTTCGCATTACATCGATCGAAAAGAGCGGTATCGGTAATTCTGCATCTTCTCACAGAAGAATCACAATGATTATCGTAGAAAATGCACATCTCAGCTGGAAACCCCACGAACACGAAGATATCGCAGGTTCTGCATATCAAGCGCACTGCGGAGTGTTGACTGCACCATAAAACGTGTTTCTCGCATTAAATAGATCCAAAGGAGCGATTTTGATTATTCTGCAAACTTCTCACAGAAGCCTCACCAAGATTATCGCAGAAAATGCATATTTCAGCTTGAAGCCCCACGAAAACCAAGATATCTCCGGTTCTGCATATCAAACGCACTGTGGAGTGGTGAAAACACCAGAGAACGTGTTTTTCGCATTAAATAGCTCCAAAAGAGCGATTACGATGATTCTGCATATTTCTCACAGAAGCCTCACCAAGATTATCGCAGAAAATGCATATCTCAGCTTGAAACCCCACGAAAACCAAGATATATCCGGTTCTGCATACCAAACGCACTGTGGAGTGGTGAAAACGCCAGATAACGTGTTTCTCGCATTAAATAGCTTCAAAAGAGCGATTACGATGATTCTGCATACTTCTCACAGAAGATCCACCAAGATTATCACAGAAAATGCATATCTCAGCTTGAAACCCCACGAAAACCATGATATCGCCATTTCTGCATATCAAACGCACTGTGGAGTGGTGAAACCACCAGAGAACGTGTTTCTCGCATTAAATAGCTCCAAAAGAGCGATTTCGATTATTCTGCATACTTCTCACAGAAGAACCACCAAGATTATCGTAGAAAATACATATCTCAGCTTGAAACAGTACGAAAACCATGATATCGCCGGTTCTGCATATCAAACGCACTGTGCAGTGGTAAAAACAACATATAACGCGTTTCTCGCATTAAATAGCTCCAGAAGAGCGATTTTGATTATTCTGCATACTTCTCACAGAAGCCTCACCAAGATTATCGCAGAAAATGCATATCTCAGCTTGATGCCCCACGAAAACCAAGATATCTCCGGTTCTGCATATCAAACGCACTGTGGAGTGGTGAAAGCACCAGAGAAAGTGTTCATCGCATTAAATAGTTCCAAAAGAGCGATTACGACGATTCTGCATACTTCTCACAGAAGATCCACCAAGATTATCACAGAAAATGCATATCTCAGCTTGAAACCCCATGAAAACCATGATATCGCCGGTTCTGCATATCAAACGCACTGTGGAGTGGTGAAACCACCAGAGAACGTGTTTCTCGCATTAAATAGCTCCAAAAGAGCGATTACGATGATTCTGCATACTTCTCACAGAAGAACCACCAAGATTATCCCAGAAAATGCATATCTCAGCTTGAAACTCCACGAATACCAACATATCGCCGGTTCTGCATATCCAACGCACTATGGAGTGGTGAAAACACACAGATAACGTGTATCTCGCATTAAATAGCTTCAAAAGAGCGATTTCGATTATCCTGCATACTTCTCACAGAAGCCTCACCAAGATTATCGCAGAAAATGCATATCACATCTTGAAACCCCACGAAAACCATGATATCGCCGGTTCTGCATATCAATCGCACTGTGCAGTGGTGAAAACACCAGAGAACGTGTTTATTGGATTAAATAGCTCCAAAAGAGCGATTTCGATTACTCTGCATACTTCTCACAGAAGCCTTACCAAGATTATCGCAGAAAATGCATATCTCAGCTTGATGCCCCACGAAAACCGAGATATCTCCGGTTCTGCATATCAAACGCACTGTGGAGTGGTGAAAACGCCAGATAACGTGTTTGTCGCATTAAATAGCTTCAAAAGAGCGATTACGATGATTCTGCATACTTCTCACAGAAGATCCACCAAGATTATCACAGAAAATGCATATCTCAGCTTGAAGCCCCACGAAAACCAAGATATCTCCGGTTCTGCATATCAAACGCACTGTGGAGTGGTGAAAAGACCAGAGAACGTGTTTTTCGCATTAAATAGCTCCAAAAGAGAGATTTCGATTATTCTGCATACTTCTCACAGAAGCCTCACCAAGATTATCGCAGAAAATGCATATCTAAGCTTGAAGCCCCACGAAAACCAAGATTTCTCCGGTTCTGCATATCATACGCACTGTGGAGTGGTGAAAACACCAGATAACGTGTTTCTCGCATTAAATAGCTTCAAAACAGCGATCTCGATTATTCTGCATACTCCTCACAGAAGATCCACCAAGATTATCACAGAAAATGCATATCTCAGCTTGAAACCCCACGAAAACCATGATATCGCCGGTTCTGCATATCATACGCACTGTGCAGTGGTTAAAACACCAGATAACGTGTTTCTCGCATTAAATAGCTCCAGAAGAGCGATTACGATGATTCTGCATACTTCTCACAGAAGCCTCACCAAGATTATCGCAGAAAATGCATATCTCAGCTTGAAACCCCACGAAAACCAAGATATATCCGGGTCTGCATACCAAACGCACTGTGGAGTGGTGAAAACGCCAGATAACGTGTTTCTCGCATTAAATAGCTTCAAAAGAGCGATTACGATGATTCTGCATACTTCTCACAGAAGATCCACCAAGATTATCACAGAAAATGCATATCTCAGCTTGAAAGTCCACGAAAACCAAGATATCGCCGGTTCTGCATATCCAACGCTCTATGGAGTGGTGAAAACACCAGATAACGTGTGTCTCCCATTAACTAGCACCAAAAGAGCGATTACGATGGTTCTGCATACTTCTCACAGAAGAACCACCAACATTATCCCAGAAAATGCATATCTCAGCTTGAAACCCCACGAAAACCATGATATCGCCGGTTCTGCATATCAAACGCACTGTGCAGTGGTAAAAACAACATATAACGCGTTTCTCGCATTAAATAGCTCCAAAAGAGCGATTTCGATTATTCTGCATACTTCTCACAGAAGATCCACCAAGATTATCACAGAAAATGCATATCTCAGCTTGAAACCCCACGAAAACCATGATATCGCCGGTTCTGCATATCAGTCGCACTGTGCAGTGGTGAAAACACCAGAGAACGTGTTTATTGGATTAAATAGCTCCAAAAGAGCGATTTCGATTACTCTGCATACTTCTCACAGAAGCCTTACCAAGATTATCGCAGAAAATGCATATCTAAGCTTAAAGCCCCACGAAAACCAAGATATCTCCGGTTCTGCATATTAAACGCACTGTGGAGTGGTGAAAACACCAGATAACGTGTTTCTCGCATTAAATAGCTCCAAAAGAGCGATTTCGATTATTCTGCATACTTCTCACAGAAGATCCACCAAGATTATCACAGAAAATGCATATCTCAGCTTGAAGCCCCACGAAAACCAAGATATCTCCGGTTCTGCATATCAAACGCACTGTGGAGTGGTGAAAACACCACAGAACGTGTTTTTCGCATTAAATAGCTCCAAAAGAGCGATTACGATGATTCAGCATACTTCTCACAGAAGCCTCACCAAGATTATCGCAGAAAATGCATATCTCAGCTTGAAACCCCACGAAAACCAAGATATATCCGGTTCTGCATACCAAACGCACTGTGGAGTGGTGAAAACGCCAGATAACGTGTTTCTCGCATTAAATAGCTTCAAAAGAGCGATTACGATGATTCTGCATACTTCTCACAGAAGATCCACCAAGATTATCACAGAAAATGCATATCTCAGCTTGAAACCCCACGAAAACCATGATATCGCCGGTTCTGCATATCAAACGCACTGTGGAGTGGTGAAACCACCAGAGAACGTGTTTCTCGCATTAAATAGCTCCAAAAGAGCGATTTCGATTATTCTGCATACTTCTCACAGAAGAACCACCAAGATTATCGTAGAAAATACATATCTCAGCTTGAAACAGTACGAAAACCATGATATCGCCGGTTCTGCATATCAAACGCACTGTGCAGTGGTAAAAACACCATATAACGCGTTTCTCGCATTAAATAGCTCCAGAAGAGCGATTTTGATTATTCTGCATACTTCTCACAGAAGCCTCACCAAGATTATCGCAGAAAATGCATATCTCAGCTTGATGCCCCACGAAAACCGAGATATCTCCGGTTCTGCATATCAAACGCACTGTGGAGTGGTGAAAGCACCAGAGAAAGTGTTTATCGCATTAAATAGTTCCAAAAGAGCGATTACGACGATTCTGCATACTTCTCACAGAAGATCCACCAAGATTATCACAGAAAATGCATATCTCAGCTTGAAACCCCATGAAAACCATGATATCGCCGGTTCTGCATATCAAACGCACTGTGGAGTGGTGAAACCACCAGAGAACGTGTTTCTCGCATTAAATAGCTCCAAAAGAGCGATTACGACGATTCTGCATACTTCTCACAGAAGAACCACCAAGATTATCCCAGAAAATGCATATCTCAGCTTGACACTCCACGAAAACCAACATATCGCCGGTTCTGCATATCCAACGCACTATGGAGTGGTGAAAACACACAGATAACGTGTATCTCGCATTAAATAGCTTCAAAAGAGCGATTTCGATTATCCTGCATACTTCTCACAGAAGCCTCACCAAGATTATCGCAGAAAATGCATATCCCAGCTTGAAACCCCACGAAAACCATGATATCGCCGGTTCTGCATATCAATCGCACTGTGCAGTGGTGAAAACACCAGAGAACGTGTTTATTGGATTAAATAGCTATAAAAGAGCGATTACGATGATTCTGCATACTTCTCACAGAAGAACCACCAAGATGATTCCAGAAAATGCATATCTCAGCTGGAAACTCCACGAAACCGAAGATTTCGCCGGTTCTGCAAATGAAACGCACTGCGGAGTGCTGAAAACACCAGAATACGTGTTTCTCGCATTACATCGATCCAAAAGAGCGGTATCGGTAATTCTGCATCTTCTCACAGAAGAATCACAATGATTATCGTAGAAAATGCACATCTCAGCTGGAAACCCCAAGAACACAAAGATATCGCCGGTTCTGCATATCAAGCGCACTGCGGAGTGCTGAAAACACCAGAATACGTGTTTCTCGCATTACATCGATCGAAAAGAGCGGTATCGGTAATTCTGCATCTTCTCACAGAAGAATCACAATGATTACCGTAGAAAATGCACATCTCAGCTGGAAACCCCACGAACACGAAGATATCGCAGGTTCTGCATATCAAGCGCACTGCGGAGTGTTGACTGCACCATAAAACGTGTTTCTCGCATTAAATAGATCCAAAGGAGCGATTTTGATTATTCTGCAAACTTCTCACAGAAGCCTCACCAAGATTATCGCAGAAAATGCATATTTCAGCTTGAAGCCCCACGAAAACCAAGATATCTCCGGTTCTGCATATCAAACGCACTGTGGAGTGGTGAAAACACCAGAGAACGTGTTTTTCGCATTAAATAGCTCCAAAAGAGCGATTACGATGATTCTGCATATTTCTCACAGAAGCCTCACCAAGATTATCGCAGAAAATGCATATCTCAGCTTGAAACCCCACGAAAACCAAGATATATCCGGTTCTGCATACCAAACGCACTGTGGAGTGGTGAAAACGCCAGATAACGTGTTTCTCGCATTAAATAGCTTCAAAAGAGCGATTACGATGATTCTGCATACTTCTCACAGAAGATCCACCAAGATTATCACAGAAAATGCATATCTCAGCTTGAAACCCCACGAAAACCATGATATCGCCATTTCTGCATATCAAACGCACTGTGGAGTGGTGAAACCACCAGAGAACGTGTTTCTCGCATTAAATAGCTCCAAAAGAGCGATTTCGATTATTCTGCATACTTCTCACAGAAGAACCACCAAGATTATCGTAGAAAATACATATCTCAGCTTGAAACAGTACGAAAACCATGATATCGCCGGTTCTGCATATCAAACGCACTGTGCAGTGGTAAAAACAACATATAACGCGTTTCTCGCATTAAATAGCTCCAGAAGAGCGATTTTGATTATTCTGCATACTTCTCACAGAAGCCTCACCAAGATTATCGCAGAAAATGCATATCTCAGCTTGATGCCCCACGAAAACCAAGATATCTCCGGTTCTGCATATCAAACGCACTGTGGAGTGGTGAAAGCACCAGAGAAAGTGTTTATCGCATTAAATAGTTCCAAAAGAGCGATTACGACGATTCTGCATACTTCTCACAGAAGATCCACCAAGATTATCACAGAAAATGCATATCTCAGCTTGAAACCCCATGAAAACCATGATATCGCCGGTTCTGCATATCAAACGCACTGTGGAGTGGTGAAACCACCAGAGAACGTGTTTCTCGCATTAAATAGCTCCAAAAGAGCGATTACGATGATTCTGCATACTTCTCACAGAAGAACCACCAAGATTATCGTAGAGAATGCATATCTCAGCTTGAAACACTACGAGAACCATGATATCGCCGGTTCTGCATATCAAACGCACTATGGAGTGGTGAAAACACCAGATAACGTGTTCCTGGCATTAAATAGCTCCAAAAGAGAGATTTCGATTATTCTGCATACTTCTCACAGAAGCCTCACCAAGATTATCGCAGAAAATGCATATCTAAGCTTGAAGCCCCACGAAAACCAAGATTTCTCCGGTTCTGCATATCAAACGCACTGTGGAGTGGTGAAAACACCAGATAACGTGTTTCTCGCATTAAATAGCTTCAAAACAGCGATCTCGATTATTCTGCATACTCCTCACAGAAGATCCACGAAGATTATCACAGAAAATGCATATCTCAGCTTGAAACCCCACGAAAACCATGATATCGCCGGTTCTGCATATCATACGCACTGTGCAGTGGTTAAAACACCAGATAACGTGTTTCTCGCATTAAATAGCTCCAGAAGAGCGATTACGATGATTCTGCATACTTCTCACAGAAGCCTCACCAAGATTATCGCAGAAAATGCATATCTCAGCTTGAAACCCCACGAAAACCAAGATATATCCGGTTCTGCATACCAAACGCACTGTGGAGTGGTGAAAACGCCAGATAACGTGTTTCTCGCATTAAATAGCTTCAAAAGAGCGATTACGATGATTCTGCAAACTTCTCACAGAAGATCCACCAAGATTATCACAGAAAATGCATATCTCAGCTTGAAACCCCACGAAAACCATGATATCGCCGGTTCTGCATATCAGTCGCACTGTGCAGTGGTGAAAACACCAGAGAACGTGTTTATTGGATTAAATAGCTCCAAAAGAGCGATTTCGATTACTCTGCATACTTCTCACAGAAGCCTTACCAAGATTATCGCAGAAAATGCATATCTAAGCTTAAAGCCCCACGAAAACCAAGATATCTCCGGTTCTGCATATTAAACGCACTGTGGAGTGGTGAAAACACCAGATAACGTGTTTCTCGCATTAAATAGCTCCAAAAGAGCGATTTCGATTATTCTGCATACTTCTCACAGAAGATCCACCAAGATTATCACAGAAAATGCATATCTCAGCTTGAAGCCCCACGAAAACCAAGATATCTCCGGTTCTGCATATCAAACGCACTGTGGAGTGGTGAAAACACCACAGAACGTGTTTTTCGCATTAAATAGCTCCAAAAGAGCGATTACGATGATTCAGCATACTTCTCACAGAAGCCTCACCAAGATTATCGCAGAAAATGCATATCTCAGCTTGAAACCCCACGAAAACCAAGATATATCCGGTTCTGCATACCAAACGCACTGTGGAGTGGTGAAAACGCCAGATAACGTGTTTCTCGCATTAAATAGCTTCAAAAGAGCGATTACGATGATTCTGCATACTTCTCACAGAAGATCCACCAAGATTATCACAGAAAATGCATATCTCAGCTTGAAACCCCACGAAAACCATGATATCGCCGGTTCTGCATATCAAACGCACTGTGGAGTGGTGAAACCACCAGAGAACGTGTTTCTCGCATTAAATAGCTCCAAAAGAGCGATTTCGATTATTCTGCATACTTCTCACAGAAGATCCACCAAGATTATCACAGAAAATGCATATCTCAGCTTGAAACCCCACGAAAACCATGATATCGCCGGTTCTGCATATCAGTCGCACTGTGCAGTGGTGAAAACACCAGAGAACGTGTTTATTGGATTAAATAGCTCCAAAAGAGCGATTTCGATTACTCTGCATACTTCTCACAGAAGCCTTACCAAGATTATCGCAGAAAATGCATATCTAAGCTTAAAGCCCCACGAAAACCAAGATATCTCCGGTTCTGCATATTAAACGCACTGTGGAGTGGTGAAAACACCAGATAACGTGTTTCTCGCATTAAATAGCTCCAAAAGAGCGATTTCGATTATTCTGCATACTTCTCACAGAAGATCCACCAAGATTATCACAGAAAATGCATATCTCAGCTTGAAACCCCACGAAAACCATGATATCGCCGGTTCTGCATATCAAACGCACTGTGGATTGGTGAAACCACCAGAGAACGTGTTTCTCGCATTAAATAGCTCCAAAAGAGCGATTTCGATTATTCTGCATACTTCTCACAGAAGAACCACCGAGATTATCGTAGAAAATGCATATCTCAGCTTGAAACACTACGAGATCCATGATATCGCCGGTTCTGCATATCAAAGGCACCGTGGAGTGGTGAAACCACCAGAGAACGTGTTTTTCGCATTAAATAGCTCCAAAAGAGCGATTACGATGATTCTGCATACTTCTCACAGAAGCCTCACCAAGATTATCGCAGAAAATGCATATCTAAGCTTGAAGCCCCACGAAAACCAAGTATCTCCGGTTCTGCATATCCATCGCACTGTGCAGTGGTGAAAACACCAGAGAACGTGTTTATTGGATTAAATAGCTCCAAAAGAGCGATTTCGATTACTCTGCATACTTCTCACAGAAGCCTTACCAAGATTATCGCAGAAAATGCATATCTAAGCTTAAAGCCCCACGAAAACCAAGATATCTCCGGTTCTGCATATCAAACGCACTGTGGAGTGGTGAAAACACCAGAGAACGTGTTTTTCGCATTAAATAGCTCCAAAAGAGCGATTACGATGATTCTGCATACTTCTCACAGAAGCCTCACCAAGATTATCGCAGAAAATGCATATCTCAGCTTGAAACCCCACGAAAACCAAGATATATCCGGTTCTGCATACCAAACGCACTGTGGAGTGGTGAAAACGCCAGATAACGTGTTTCTCGCATTAAATAGCTTCAAAAGAGCGATTACGATGATTCTGCATACTTCTCACAGAAGATCCACCAAGATTATCACAGAAAATGCATATCTCAGCTTGAAACCCCACGAAAACCATGATATCGCCGGTTCTGCATATCAAACGCACTGTGGAGTGGTGAAACCACCAGAGAACGTGTTTCTCGCATTAAATAGCTCCAAAAGAGCGATTTCGATTATTCTGCATACTTCTCACAGAAGAACCACCAAGATTATCGTAGAAAATACATATCTCAGCTTGAAACAGTACGAAAACCATGATATCGCCGGTTCTGCATATCAAACGCACTGTGCAGTGGTAAAAACACCATATAACGCGTTTCTCGCATTAAATAGCTCCAGAAGAGCGATTTTGATTATTCTGCATACTTCTCACAGAAGCCTCACCAAGATTATCGCAGAAAATGCATATCTCAGCTTGATGCCCCACAAAACCGAGATATCTCCGGTTCTGCATATCAAACGCACTGTGGAGTGGTGAAAGCACCAGAGAAAGTGTTTATCGCATTAAATAGTTCCAAAAGAGCGATTACGACGATTCTGCATACTTCTCACAGAAGATCCACCAAGATTATCACAGAAAATGCATATCTCAGCTTGAAACCCCATGAAAACCATGATATCGCCGGTTCTGCATATCAAACGCACTGTGGAGTGGTGAAACCACCAGAGAACGTGTTTCTCGCATTAAATAGCTCCAAAAGAGCGATTACGACGATTCTGCATACTTCTCACAGAAGAACCACCAAGATTATCCCAGAAAATGCATATCTCAGCTTGACACTCCACGAAAACCAACATATCGCCGGTTCTGCATATCCAACGCACTATGGAGTGGTGAAAACACACAGATAACGTGTATCTCGCATTAAATAGCTTCAAAAGAGCGATTTCGATTATCCTGCATACTTCTCACAGAAGCCTCACCAAGATTATCGCAGAAAATGCATATCCCAGCTTGAAACCCCACGAAAACCATGATATCGCCGGTTCTGCATATCAATCGCACTGTGCAGTGGTGAAAACACCAGAGAACGTGTTTATTGGATTAAATAGCTATAAAAGAGCGATTACGATGATTCTGCATACTTCTCACAGAAGAACCACCAAGATGATTCCAGAAAATGCATATCTCAGCTGGAAACTCCACGAAACCGAAGATTTCGCCGGTTCTGCAAATGAAACGCACTGCGGAGTGCTGAAAACACCAGAATACGTGTTTCTCGCATTACATCGATCCAAAAGAGCGGTATCGGTAATTCTGCATCTTCTCACAGAAGAATCACAATGATTATCGTAGAAAATGCACATCTCAGCTGGAAACCCCAAGAACACAAAGATATCGCCGGTTCTGCATATCAAGCGCACTGCGGAGTGCTGAAAACACCAGAATACGTGTTTCTCGCATTACATCGATCCAAAAGAGCGGTATCGGTAATTCTGCATCTTCTCACAGAAGAATCACAATGATTATCGTAGAAAATGCACATCTCAGCTGGAAACCCCAAGAACACAAAGATATCGCCGGTTCTGCATATCAAGCGCACTGCGGAGTGCTGAAAACACCAGAATGCGTGTTTCTCGCATTATATAGACCCAAAAGAGCGATATCGGTAATTCTGCATACTTCTTACGGAAAAATCACGATGATTATAGCAGAAAATGCATATCTCAGCTGGATACCCCACGAACACGAAGATATCGCAGGTTCTGCATATCAAGCGCACTGCGGAGTGTTGACTGCACCATAAAACGTGTTTCTCGCATTAAATAGATCCAAAGGAGCGATTTCGGTATTTATGCATACTTCTGACAGAAGAATCACGATGATTATCGCAAAAGATACATATCTCAGCTGGAAACCTCACGAACACGAAGATATCGCCTGTTCTGCATATCACGCGCACTGCGGAGTGCTGAAAACACAAGAAAACGTGTTTTTATTGCATTAAATATCACTAAAACAGCGATTTTGATGATTCTGCATACTTCTCACAGAAGAATCACAAAGATTATCGTAGAAAATGCATATCACAGCAGGAAACCCCACGAACACGATGATATCGCCGGTTCTGCATATGAAGCGCACTGCGGAGTGCCGAAAGCACCACAAAACGTGTTTCTCGCATTAAATAGATCCAAAAGAGCGGTATCGGTAATTCTGCATACTTCTCACAGATGAACCACGATGATTATCGCAGAAGATGCATATCTCAACTGGAAAACGCACGAAACCGAAGATTTCGACGGTTCTGTAAATCAAACGCACTGTGGAGAGACGAAACACCAGAAAACGTGTTATTTCGCATTAAATAGCGCTAAACCAGCGATTTCGGTGATTCTGCATACTTCTCACAGAAGAATCGCGATGATTATCGCAGAAAATGCATATCCAGCTGGAAACCCCACGAAAATCGAGATATCGCCGTTTCTGCATTTCAAGCGCACTGTGGTGTGGTGAAAACACCAGATAACGTGTTTCTCCCATTAAATAGCTCCGAAAGAGCGATTACGAAGATTCTGCATACTTCTCACAGAAGCCTCATCAAGATTATCGCAGAAAATGCATATCTCAGCTTGATGCCCCACGAAAACCAAGATATCTCCGGTTCTGCATATCAAACGCACTGTGGAGTGGTGAAAACACCAGATAACGTGTTCCTCGCATTAAATAGCTCCAAAAGAGAGATTTCGATTATTCTGCATACTTCTCACAGAAGCCTCACCAAGATTATCGCAGAAAATGCATATCTAAGCTTGAAGCCCCACGAAAACCAAGATATCTCCGGTTCTGCATATCAAACGCACTGTGGAGTGGTGAAAACACCAGATAACGTGTTTCTCGCATTAAAGAGCTTCAAAAGAGCGATTTAGATTATTCTGCATACTTCTCACAGAAGATCCACCAAGATTATCACAGAAAATGCATATCTCAGCTTGAAACCCCACGAAAACCAAGATATCTCCGGTTCTGCATATCCATCGCACTGTGGAGTGGTGAAAACACCAGAGAACGTGTTTATCGCATTGAATAGCTCCAAGAGAGCGATTACGATGATTCTGCATACTTCTCACAGAAGATCCACCAAGATTAATACAGAAAATGCATATCTCAGCTTGAAACCCCACGAAAACCATGATATCGCCGGTTCTGCATATCAAACGCACTGTGGAGTGGTGAAAACACCAGATAACGTGTTTCTCGCATTAAAGAGCTTCAAAAGAGCGATTTCGATTATTCTGCATACATCTCACAGAAGATCCACCAAGATCATCACAGAAAATGCATATCTCAGCTTGAAACCCCACGAAAACCAAGATATCTCCGGTTCTGCATATCCATCGCACTGTGGAGTGGTGAAAACACCAGAGAACGTGTTTATCGCATTGAATAGCTCCAAGAGAGCGATTACGATGATTCTGCATACTTCTCACAGAAGATCCACCAAGATTAATACAGAAAATGCATATCTCAGCTTGAAACCCCACGAAAACCATGATATCGCCGGTTCTGCATATCAAACGCACTGTGGAGTGGTGAAAACACCAGATAACGTGTTTCTCGCATTAAAGAGCTTCAAAAGAGCGATTTCGATTATTCTGCATACATCTCACAGAAGATCCACCAAGATCATCACAGAAAATGCATATCTCAGCTTGAAACCCCACGAAAACCAAGATATCTCCGGTTCTGCATATCAAACGCACTGTGGAGTGGTGAAAACACCAGAGAACGTGTTTCTCGCATTAAATAGCTCCAAAAGAGCGATTACGATGATTCTGCATACTTCTCACAGAAGAACCACGAAGATGATTCCAGAAAATGCATATCTCAGCTTGAAACCCCACGAAAACCGTGATATCGCCGGTTCTACATATCAAAGGCACTGTGGAGTGGTGAAAACACCAGAGAACGTGTTTCTCGCATTAAATAGCTCCAAAAGAGCGATTAGGATGATTCTGCATACTTCTCACAGAAGAACCACCAAGATTATCCCAGAAAATGCATATCTCAGCTTGAAACCCCACGAAAACCATGATATCGCCGGTTCTGCATATCAAACGCACTGTGCAGTGGTAAAAACACCAGAGAACGTGTTTATCGCATTGAATAGCTCCAAGAGAGCGATTACGATGATTCTGCATACTTCTCACAGAAGATCCACCAAGATTATCACAGAAAATGCATTTCTCAGCTTGAAACCCCACGAAAACCATGATATCGCCGGTTCTGCATATCAAACGCACTGTGGAGTGGTGAAAACACCAGATAACGTGTTTCTCGCATTAAAGAGCTTCAAAAGAGCGATTTCGATTATTCTGCATACTTCTCACAGAAGATCCACCAAGATTATCACAGAAAATGCATATCTCAGCTTGAAACCCCACGAAAACCAAGATATCTCCGGTTCTGCATATCAAACGCACTGTGGAGTGGTGAAAACACCAGAGAACGTGTTTCTCGCATTAAATAGCTATAAAAGAGCGATTACGATGATTCTGCGTACTTCTCACAGAAGATCCACCAAGATTATCACAGAAAATGCATATCTCAGCTTGAAACCCCACGAAAACCATGATATCGCCGGTTCTGCATATCAAACGCACTGTGAAGTGGTGAAAACACCAGATCACGTGTTTCTCGCATTAATTAGCTTCAAAAGAGCGATCTCGATTATTCTGCATTCTTCTCACAGAAGAACCACCAAGATTACCGCAGAAAATGCATATCTCCGCTTGAAGCCCCACGAATACCAAGATATCTCCGGTTCTGCATATCAAACGCACTGTGGAGTGGTGAAAACACCAGCGAACGTGTTTCTCGCATTAAATAGCTTCAAAAGAGCGATCTCGATTATTCTGCATACTCCTCACAGAAGATCCACCAAGATTATCACAGAAAATGCATATCTCAGCTTGAAACCCCACGAAAACCATGATATCGCCGGTTCTGCATATCAAACGCACTGTGGAGTGGTGAAACCACCAGAGAACGTGTTTCTCGGATTAAATAGCTCCAAAAGAGCAATTACGATGATGCTGCATACCTCTCACAGAAGTCTCACCGAGATCATCGCAGAAAATGCATATCCAGCTGGAAACCCCACGAAAATCGAGATATCGCCGTTTCTGCATTTCAAGCGCACTGTGGTGTGGTGAAAACACCAGATAACGTGATTCTCCCATTAAATAGCACCAAAAGAGCGATTACGATGATTCTGCATACATCTCACAGAAGCCTCACCAAGATTATCGCAGAAAAAGCATATCTCAGCTTGAAGACCCACGAATACCATGATATCGCCGGTTCTGCATATCCAACGCACTATGGAGTGGTGAAAACACACAGATAACGTGTATCTCGCATTAAATAGCTTCAAAAGAGCGATTTCGATTATCCTGCATACTTCTCACAGAAGCCTCACCAAGATTATCGCAGAAAATGCATATCTCAGCTTGAATCAGTACGAAAACCATGATATCGCCGGTTCTGCATATCAAACGCACTGTGGAGTGGTGAAACCACCAGAGAACGTGTTTCTCGCATTAAATAGCTCCAGAAGAGCGATTTTGATTATTCTGCAAACTTCTCACAGAAGCCTCACCAAGATTATCGCAGAAAATGCATATCCCAGCTTGAAACCCCACGAAAACCATGATATCGCCGGTTCTGCATATCAAACGCACTGTGGAGTGGTGAAACCACCAGAGAACGTGTTTCTCTCATTAAATAGCTCCAAAAGAGCGATTACGATGATTCTGCATACTTCTCACAGAAGAACCACCAACATTATCCCAGAAAATGCATATCTCAGCTTGAAACCACACGAAAACCATGATATCGCCGGTTCTGCATATCAAACGCACTGTGCAGTGGTAAAAACACCAGATAACGTGTTTCTCGCATTAAATAGCTCCAGAAGAGCGATTTTGATTATTCTGCAAACTTCTCACAGAAGCCTCACCAAGATTATCGCAGAAAATGCATATCCCAGCTTGAAACCCCACGAAAACCATGATATCGCCGGTTCTGCATATCAAACGCACTGTGGAGTGGTGAAACCACCAGAGAACGTGTTTCTCTCATTAAATAGCTCCAAAAGAGCGATTTCGATTATTCTGCATACTTCTCACAGAAGAACCACCAAGATTATCGTAGAAAATACATATCTCAGCTTGAATCAGTACGAAAACCATGATATCGCCGGTTCTGCATATCAAACGCACTGTGGAGTGGTGAAACCACCAGAGAACGTGTTTCTCGCATTAAATAGCTCCAAAAGAGCGATTACGATGATTCTGCATACTTCTCACAGAAGAACCACCAAGATTATCCCAGAAAATGCATATCTCAGCTTGAAACTCCACGAAAACCAAGATATCGCCGGTTCTGCATATCCAACGCACTATGGAGTGGTGAAAACACACAGATAACGTGTATCTCGCATTAAATAGCTTCAAAAGAGCGATTTCGATTATCCTGCATACTTCTCACAGAAGCCTCACCAAGATTATCGCAGAAAATGCATATCCCAGCTTGAAACCCCACGAAAACCATGATATCGCCGGTTCTGCATATCAATCGCACTGTGCAGTGGTGAAAACACCAGAGAACGTGTTTATTGGATTAAATAGCTCCAAAAGAGCGATTTCGATTACTCTGCATACTTCTCACAGAAGCCTCACTAAGATTATCGCAGAAAATGCATATCTAAGCTTAAAGCCCCACGAAAACCAAGATATCTCCGGTTCTGCATATCAAACGCACTGTGGAGCGGGGAAAACACAATTGAACGTGTTTCTCGCATTAAATAGCTCCAAAAGAGCGATTATGATGATTCTGCATACTTCTCACAGAAGCCTCACCAAGATTATCGCAGAAAATGCATATCTCAGCTTGATGCCCCACGAAAACCAAGATATCTCCGGTTCTGCATATCAAACGCACTGTGGAGTGGTGAAAACACCAGCGAACGTGTTTCTCGCATTAAATAGCTCCAAAAGAACGATTACGATGATTCTGCATACTTCTCGCAGAAGAACCACCAAGATTATCGTAGAGAATGCATATCTCAGCTTGAAACACTACGAGAACCATGATATCGCCGGTTCTGCATATCAAACGCACTGTGGAGTGGTGAAACCACCAGAGAACGTGTTTCTCGGATTAAATAGCTCCAAAAGAGCGATTACGATGGTGCTGCATACTTCTCACAGAAGTCTCACCGAGATTATCGCAGAAAATGCATATCCAGCTGGAAACCCCACGAAAATCGAGATATCGCCGTTTCTGCATTTCAAGCGCTCTGTGGTGTGGCGAAAACACCAGATAACGTGTGTCTCCCATTAACTAGCACCAAAAGAGCGATTACGATGATTCTGCATACTTCTCACAGAAGAACCACCAACATTATCCCAGAAAATGCATATCTCAGCTTGAAACCCCACGAAAACCATGATATCGCCGGTTCTGCATATCAAACGCACTGTGCAGTGGTAAAAACACCAGATAACGTGTTTCTCGCATTAAATAGCTCCAGAAGAGCGATTTTGATCATTCTGCAAACTTCTCACAGAAGCCTCACCAAGATTATCGCAGAAAATGCATATTTCAGCTTGAAACCCCACGAAAACCAAGATATATCCGGTTCTGCATACCAAACGCACTGTGGAGTGGTGAAAACGCCAGATAACGTGTTTCTCGCATTAAATAGCTTCAAAAGAGCGATTACGATGATTCTGCATACTTCTCACAGAAGTCTCACCGAGATTATCGCAGAAAATGCATATCCAGCTGGAAACCACACGAAAATCGAGATATCGCCGTTTCTGCATTTCAAGCGCTCTGTGGTGTGGTGAAAACACCAGATAACGTGTGTCTCCCATTAACTAGCACCAAAAGAGCGATTACGATGATTCTGCATACTTCTCACAGAAGAACCACCAACATTATCCCAGAAAATGCATATCTCAGCTTGAAACCCCACGAAAACCATGATATCGCCGGTTCTGCATATCAAACGCACTGTGGAGTGGTGAAACCACCAGAGAACGTGTTTCTCGCATTAAATAGCTCCAAAAGAGCGATTTCGATTATTCTGCATACTTCTCACAGAAGAACCACCAAGATTATCGTAGAAAATACATATCTCAGCTTGAAACAGTACGAAAACCATGATATCGCCGGTTCTGCATATCAAACGCACTGTGCAGTGGTAAAAACACCATATAACGCGTTTCTCGCATTAAATAGCTCCAGAAGAGCGATTTTGATTATTCTGCATACTTCTCACAGAAGCCTCACCAAGATTATCGCAGAAAATGCATATCTCAGCTTGATGCCCCACGAAAACCAAGATATCTCCGGTTCTGCATATCAAACGCACTGTGGAGTGGTGAAAGCACCAGAGAAAGTGTTTATCGCATTAAATAGTTCCAAAAGAGCGATTACGACGATTCTGCATACTTCTCACAGAAGAACCACCAAGATTATCCCAGAAAATGCATATCTCAGCTTGAAACTCCACGAAAACCAACATATCGCCGGTTCTGCATATCCAACGCACTATGGAGTGGTGAAAACACACAGATAACGTGTATCTCGCATTAAATAGCTTCAAAAGAGCGATTTCGATTATCCTGCATACTTCTCACAGAAGCCTCACCAAGATTATCGCAGAAAATGCATATCCCAGCTTGAAACCCCACGAAAACCATGATATCGCCGGTTCTGCATATCAATCGCACTGTGCAGTGGTGAAAACACCAGAGAACGTGTTTATTGGATTAAATAGCTCCAAAAGAGCGATTTCGATTACTCTGCATACTTCTCACAGAAGCCTTACCAAGATTATCGCAGAAAATGCATATCTAAGCTTAAAGCCCCACGAAAACCAAGATATCTCCTGTTCTGCATATTAAACGCACTGTGGAGTGGTGAAAACACCAGATAACGTGTTTCTCGCATTAAATAGCTCCAAAAGAGCGATTTCGATTATTCTGCATACTTCTCACAGAAGATCCACCAAGATTATCACAGAAAATGCATATCTCAGCTTGAAACCCCACGAAAACCATGATATCGCCGGTTCTGTATATCAAACGCACTGTGGAGTGGTGAAACCACCAGAGAACGTGTTTCTCGCATTAAATAGCTCCAAAAGAGCGATTTCGATTATTCTGCATACTTCTCACAGAAGAACCACCGAGATTATCGTAGAAAATGCATATCTCAGCTTGAAGCACTACGAGATCCATGATATCGCCGGTTCTGCATATCAAAGGCACCGTGGAGTGGTGAAACCACCAGAGAACGTGTTTCTCGTCTTAAATAGCTTCAATAGTGCGATTTCGATTATTCTGCATACTTCTCACAGAAGCAACACCAAGATTATCGCAGAAAATGCATATCTAAGCTTGAAGCCCCACGAAAACCAAGATATCTCCGGTTCTGCATATCCATCGCACTGTGCAGTGGTGAAAACACCAGAGAACGTGTTTATTGGATTAAATAGCTCCAAAAGAGCGATTTCGATTACTCTGCATACTTCTCACAGAAGCCTTACCAAGATTATCGCAGAAAATGCATATCTAAGCTTAAAGCCCCACGAAAACCAAGATATCTCCGGTTCTGCATATCAAACGCACTGTGGAGTGGTGAAAACACCAGAGAACGTGTTTTTCGCATGAAATAGCTCCAAAAGAGCGATTACGATGATTCTGCATACTTCTCACAGAAGCCTCACCAAGATTATCGCAGAAAATGCATATCTCAGCTTGAAACCCCACGAAAACCAAGATATATCCGGTTCTGCATACCAAACGCACTGTGGAGTGGTGAAAACGCCAGATAACGTGTTTCTCGCATTAAATAGCTTCAAAAGAGCGATTACGATGATTCTGCATACTTCTCACAGAAGATCCACCAAGATTATCACAGAAATTGCATATCTCAGCTTGAAACCCCACGAAAACCATGATATCGCCGGTTCTGCATATCAAACGCACTGTGGAGTGGTGAAACCACCAGAGAACGTGTTTCTCGCATTAAATAGCTCCAAAAGAGCGATTTCGATTATTCTGCATACTTCTCACAGAAGAACCACCAAGATTATCGTAGAAAATACATATCTCAGCTTGAAACAGTACGAAAACCATGATATCGCCGGTTCTGCATATCAAACGCACTGTGCAGTGGTAAAAACACCATATAACGCGTTTCTCGCATTAAATAGCTCCAGAAGAGCGATTTTGATTATTCTGCATACTTCTCACAGAAGCCTCACCAAGATTATCGCAGAAAATGCATATCTCAGCTTGATGCCCCACGAAAACCGAGATATCTCCGGTTCTGCATATCAAACGCACTGTGGAGTGGTGAAAGCACCAGAGAATGTGTTTATCGCATTAAATAGTTCCAAAAGAGCGATTACGACGATTCTGCATACTTCTCACAGAAGATCCACCAAGATTATCACAGAAAATGCATATCTCAGCTTGAAACCCCATGAAAACCATGATATCGCCGGTTCTGCATATCAAACGCACTGTGGAGTGGTGAAAGCACCAGAGAACGTGTTTCTCGCATTAAATAGCTTCAAAAGAGCGATTACGATGATTCTGCATACTTCTCACAGAAGAAGCACCAAGATTATCCCAGAAAATGCATATCTCAGCTTGAAACTCCACGAAAACCAACATATCGCCGGTTCTGCATATCCAACGCACTATGGAGTGGTGAAAACACACAGATAACGTGTATCTCGCATTAAATAGCTTCAAAAGAGCGATTTCGATTATCCTGCATACTTCTCACAGAAGCCTTACCAAGATTATCGCAGAAAATGCATATCTAAGCTTAAAGCCCCACGAAAACCAAGATATCTCCGGTTCTGCATATTAAACGCATTGTGGAGTGGTGAAAACACCAGATAACGTGTTTCTCGCATTAAATAGCTCCAAAAGAGCGATTTCGATTATTCTGCATTCTTCTCACAGAAGATCCACCAAGATTATCACAGAAAATGCATATCTCAGCTTGAAACCCCACGAAAACCATGATATCGCCGGTTCTGCATATCAAAGGCACCGTGGAGTGGTGAAACCACCAGAGAACGTGTTTCTCGTCTTAAATAGCTTCAATAGTGCGATTTCGATTATTCTGCATACTTCTCACAGAAGCCACACCAAGATTATCGCAGAAAATGCATATCTAAGCTTGAAGCCCCACAAAAACCAAGATATCTCCGGTTCTGCATATCCAACGCACTATGGAGTGGTGAAAACACACAGATAACGTGTTTCTCGCATTAAATAGCTCCAAAAGAGCGATTACGATGATGCTGCATACTTCTCACAGAAGTCTCACCGAGATTATCGTAGAAAATGCATATCTCAGCTTGAAACACTACGAGATCCATGATATCGCCGGTTCTGCATATCAAAGGCACCGTGGAGTGGTGAAACCACCAGAGAACGTGTTTCTCGCATTAAATAGCTCCAAAAGAGCGATTTCGATTATTCTGCATACTTCTCACAGAAGAACCACCGAGATTATCGTAGAAAATGCATATCTCAGCTTGAAACACTACGAGATCCATGATATCGCCGGTTCTGCATATCAAACGCACTGTGGAGTGGTGAAACCACCAGAGAACGTGTTTCTCGCATTAAATAGCTCCAAAAGAGCGATTACGATGATGCTGCATACTTCTCACAGAAGTCTCACCGAGATTATCGCAGAAAATGCATATCCAGCTGGAAACCCCACGAAACTCGAGATATCGCCGTTTCTGCATTTCAAGCGCACTGTGGTGTGGTGAAAACACCAGATAACGTGTTCCTCGCATTAAATAGCTCCAAAAGAGAGATTTCGATTATTCTGCATACTTCTCACAGAAGCCTCACCAAGATTATCGCAGAAAATGCATATCTCAGCTTGAAACCCCACGAAAACCAAGATATATCCGGTTCTGCATACCAAACGCACTGTGAAGTGGTGAAAACACCAGATAACGTGTTTCTCGCATTAAATAGCTTCAAGAGAGCGGTTTCGATTATTCTGCATTCTTCTCACAGAAGAACCACCAAGATTATCGCAGAAAATGCATATCTAAGCTTGAAGCCCCACGAAAACCGAGATATCTCCGGTTCTGCATGTCCATCGCACTATCGAGTGGTGAAAACACCAGATAACGTGTTTCTCGCATTAAATAGCTCCAAAAGAGCGATTTCGATTATTCTGCATACTTCTCACAGAAGAACCACCGAGATTATCGTAGAAAATGCATATCTCAACTTGAAACACTACGAGATCCATGATATCGGCGGTTCTGCATATCAAACGCACTGTGGAGTGGTGAAACCACCAGAGAACGTGTTTCTCGCATTAAATAGCTCCAAAAGAGCGATTACGATGATGCTGCATACTTCTCACAGAAGTCTCACCGAGATTATCGCAGAAAATGCATATCCAGCTGGAAACCCCACGAAACTCGAGATATCGCCGTTTCTGCATTTCAAGCGCACTGTGGTGTGGTGAAAACACCAGATAACGTGTTCCTCGCATTAAATAGCTCCAAAAGAGAGATTTCGATTATTCTGCATACTTCTCACAGAAGCCTCACCAAGATTATCGCAGAAAATGCATATCTAAGCTTGAAGCCCCAGGAAAACCAAGATATCTCCGGTTCTGCATATCAAACGCACTGTGGAGTGGTGAATACACCAGATAACGTGTTTCTCGCGTTAAATAGCTTCAAAAGAGCGATCTCGATTATTCTGCATACTCCTCACAGAAGATCCACCAAGATTATCACAGAAAATGCATATCTCAGCTTGAAACCCCACGAAAACCATGATATCGCCGGTTTTGCATATCAATCGCACTGTGGAGTGGTGAAACCACCAGAGAACGTGTTTCTCGCATTAAATAGCTCCAAAAGAGCGATTTCGATTATTTTGCATACTTCTCACAGAAGAACCACCGAGATTATCGTAGAAAATGCATATCTCAGCTTGAAACACTACGAGATCCATGATATCGCCGGTTCTGCATATCAAAGGCACCGTGGAGTGGTGAAACCACCAGAGAACGTGTTTCTCGTCTTAAATAGCTTCAATAGTGCGATTTCGATTATTCTGCATACTTCTCACAGAAGCCACACCAAGATTATCGCAGAAAATGCATATCTAAGCTTGAAGCCCCACAAAAACCAAGATATCTCCGGTTCTGCATATCCATCGCACTATCGAGTGGTGAAAACACCAGATAACGTGTATCTCGCATTAAATAGCTTCAACAGAGCTATTTCGATTATCCTGCATACTTCTCACAGAAGAACCACCAAGATTATCCCAGAAAATGCATATCTCAGCTTGAAACTCCACGAAAACCAAGATATCGCCGGTTCTGCATATCCAACGCACTATGGAGTGGTGAAAACACACAGATAACGTGTATCTCGCATTAAATAGCTTCAAAAGAGCGATTTCGATTATCCTGCATACTTCTCACAGAAGAACCACCAAGATTATCCCAGAAAATGCATATCTCAGCTTGAAACTCCACGAAAACCAAGATATCGCCGGTTCTGCATATCCAACGCACTATGGAGTGGTGAAAACACCAGATAACGTGTTTCTCCCATTAAATAGCACCAAAAGAGCGATTACGATGATTCTGCATACTTCTCACAGAAGCCTCACCAAGATTATCGCAGAAAATGCATATCTCAACTTGAAACACTACGAGATCCATGATATCGCCGGTTCTGCATATCAAACGCACTGTGGAGTGGTGAAACCACCAGAGAACGTGTTTCTCGGGTTAAATAGCTCCAAAAGAGCGATCTCGATTATTCTGCATACTCCTCACAGAAGATCCACCAAGATTATCACAGAAAATGCATATCTCAGCTTGAAACCCCACGAAAACCAAGATATCGCCGGTTCTGCATATCCAACGCACTATGGAGTGGTGAAAACACCAGATAACGTGTTTCTCCCATTAAATAGCACCAAAAGAGCGATTACGATGATGCTGCATACTTCTCACAGAAGTCTCACCGAGATTATCGCAGAAAATGCATATCCAGCTGGAAACCGCACGAATATCGAGATATCGCCGTTTCGGCATTTCAAGCGCACTGTGGAGTGGTGAAAACACCAGATAACGTGATTCTCGCATTAAATAGCTGCAAAAGAGCGATTTCGATGATTCGGCAAACTTCTCACAGAAGACTCACCGAGATTATCGCAGAAAATGCATATCCAGCTGGAAACCCCACGAAAATCGAGATATCGCCGTTTCTGCATTTCAAGCGCACTGTGGTGTGGTGAAAACACCAGATAACGTGTTCCTCGCATTAAATAGCTCCAAAAGAGAGATTTCGATTATTCTGCATACTTCTCACAGAAGCCTCACCAAGATTATCGCAGAAAATGCATATCTAAGCTTGAAGCCCCACGAAAACCAAGATATCTCCGGTTCTGCATATCAAACGCACTGTGGAGTGGTGAATACACCAGATAACGTGTTTCTCGCGTTAAATAGCTTCAAAAGAGCGATCTCGATTATTCTGCATACTCCTCACAGAAGATCCACCAAGATTATCACAGAAAATGCATATCTCAGCTTGAAACCCCACGAAAACCATGATATCGCCGGTTTTGCATATCAAACGCACTGTGGAGTGGTGAAACCACCAGAGAACGTGTTTCTCGGATTAAATAGCTCCAAAAGAGCGATTACGATGATGCTGCATACTTCTCACAGAAGTCTCACCGAGATTATCGCAGAAAATGCATATCTAAGCTTGAAGCCCCCCGAAAACCGAGATATCTCCGGTTCTGCATATCCATCGCACTATCGAGTGGTGAAAACACCATATAACGTGTTTCTCGCATTAAATAGCTCCAAAAGAGCGATTACGATGATGCTGCATACTTCTCACAGAAGTCTCACCGAGATTATCGCAGAAAATGCATATCCAGCTGGAAACCCCACGAACATCGAGATATCGCCGTTTCTGCATTTCAAGCGCACTGTGGAGTGGTGAAAACACCAGATAACGTGATTCTCGCATTAAATAGCTGCAAAAGAGCGATTTCGATGATTCGGCAAACTTCTCACAGAAGACTCACCGAGATTATCGCAGAAAATGCATATCTAAGCTTGAAGCCCCCCGAAAACCGAGATATCTCCGGTTCTGCATATCCATCGCACTATCGAGTGGTGAAAACACTAGATAACGTGTTTCTCGCATTAAATAGCTCCAAAAGAGCGATTACGATGATGCTGCATACTTCTGACAGAAGTCTCATCGAGATTATCGCAGAAAATGCATATCCAGCTGGAAACCCCACGAATATCGAGATATCGCCGTTTCTGCATTTCAAGCGCACTGTGGAGTGGTGAAAACACCAGATAACGTGATTCTCGCATTAAATAGCTGCAAAAGAGAGATTTCGATTATTCTGCATACTTCTCACAGAAGCCTCACCAAGATTATCGCAGAAAATGCATATCTAAGCTTGAAGCCCCACGAAAGCCAAGATATCTCCGGTTCTGCATATCAAACGCACTGTGGAGTGGTGAAAACACCAGCGAACGTGTTTCTCGCATTAAATAGCTCCAAAAGAACGATTACGATGATTCTGCATACTTCTCACAGAAGAACCACCAAGATTATCGTAGAGAATGCATATCTCAGCTTGAAACACTACGAGAACCATGATATCGCCGGTTCTGCATATCAAACGCACTATGGAGTGGTGAAAACACCAGATAACGTGTTCCTCGCATTAAATAGCTCCAAAAGAGAGATTTCGATTATTCTGCATACTTCTCACAGAAGCCTTACCAAGATTATCGCAGAAAATGCATATCTAAGCTTGAAGCGCCACGAAAACCAAGATATCTCCGGTTCTGCATATCAAACGCACTGTGGAGTGGTGAAAACACCAGATAACGTGTTTCTCGCGTTAAATAGCTTCAAAAGAGCGATCTCGATTATTCTGCATACTCATCACAGAAGATCCACCAAGATTATCACAGAAAATGCATATCTCAGCTTGAAACCCCACGAAAACCATGATATCGCCGGTTTTGCATATCAAACGCACTGTGGAGTGGTGAAACCACCAGAGAACGTGTTTCTCGGATTAAATAGCTTCAAAAGAGCGATTACGATGATGCTGCATACTTCTCACAGAAGTCTCACCGAGATTATCGCAGAAAATGCATATCTAAGCTTGAAACACTACGAGATCCATGATATCGCCGGTTCTGCATATCAAAGGCACTGTGGAGTGGTGAAACCACCAGAGAACGTGTTTCTCGCATTAAATAGCTGCAAATGAGCGATTTCGATTATTCTGCATACTTCACACAGAAGCCTCACTTAGAATATTCGCAGAAAATGCATATCTCAGCTTGAAACCCCACGAAAACCAAGATATATCCGGTTCTGCATACCAAACGCACTGTGAAGTGGTGAAAACACCAGATCACGTGTTTCTCGCATTAAATAGCTTCAAAAGAGCGATCTCGATTATTCTGCATTCTTCTCACAGAAGAACCACCAAGATTATCGCAGAAAATGCATATCTCCGCTTGAAGCCCCACGAAAACCAAGATATCTCCGGTTCTGCATATCAAACGCACTGTGGAGTGGTGAAAACACCAGCGAACGTGTTTCTCGCATTAAATAGCTCCAAAAGAACGATTACGATGATTCTGCATACTTCTCACAGAAGAACCACCAAGATTATCGTAGAGAATGCATATCTCAGCTTGAAACATTACGAGAACCATGATATCGCCGGTTTTGCATATCAAACGCACTATGGAGTGGTGAAAACACCAGATAACGTGTTCCTCGCATTAAATAGCTCCAAAGGAGAGATTTCGATTATTCTGCATACTTCTCACAGAAGCCTCACCAAGATTATCACAGAAAATGCATATCTCAGCTTGAAACCCCACGAAAACCATGATATCGCCGGTTCTGCATATCAAACGCACTGTGGAGTGGTGAAACCACCAGAGAACGTGTTTCTCGGATTAAATAGCTCCAAAAGAGCGATTACGATGATGCTGCATACTTCTCACAGAAGTCTCACCGAGATTATCGCAGAAAATGCATATCCAGCTGGAAACCCCACGAATATCGAGATATCGCCGTTTCTGCATTTCAAGCGCACTGTGGAGTGGAGAAAACACCAGATAACGTGATTCTCGCATTAAATAGCTGCAAAAGAGCGATTTCGATGATTCGGCATACTTCTCACAGAAGACTCACCGTGATTATCGCAGAAAATGCATATCCAGCTGGAAACCCCACGAAAATCGAGATATCGCCGTTTCTGCATTTCAAGCGCACTGTGGTGTGGTGAAAACACCAGATAACGTGTTTCTCCCATTAAATAGCACCAAAAGAGCGATTACGATGATTCTGCATACATCTCACCGAAGCCTCACCAAGATGATCGCAGAAAATGCATATCTCAGCTTGAAAACCCACGAAAACCATGATATCGCCGGTTCTGCATATCAAACGCACGGTGGAGTGGTGAAAACACCAGAGAACGTGTTTCTCGCATTAAATAGCTTCAAAAGAGCGATTTCGATTATTCTGCATTCTTCTCACAGAAGAACCACCAAGATTATCCCAGAAAATGATATCGCAGCTTGAAGCCCCACGAAAACCAAGATATATCCGGTTCTGTTTACCAAACGCACTGTGGAGTGGTGAAACCACCAGAGAACGTGTTTCTCGCATTAAATAGCTCCAAATGAGTGATTACGATGATTCTGCATACTTCTGACAGGAGAACCACCAAAATTATCCCAGAAAATGCATATCTCAGCTTGAAACCCCACGAAAACCATAATATCGCCGGTTCTGCATATCAAACGCACTGTGCAGTGGTAAAAACACCAGATAACGTGTTTCTCGCTTTAAATAGCTCCAGAAGAGCGATTTTGATTATTCTGCATACTCCTCACAGAATCCTCACCAAGATTATCGCAGAAAATGCATATCTCAGCTTGAAGCCCCACGAAAACCAAGATATCTCCGGTTCTGCATATCAAACGCACTGTGGAGTTGTGAAAACACCAGAGAACGTGTTTATCGCATTAAATAGCTCCAAAACAGCGATTTGGATGATTCTGCATACTTCTCACAGAAGATCCACCAAGATTATTACAGAAAATGCATATCTCAGCTTGAAACCCCACGAAAACCATGATATCGCCGGTTCTGCATATCAAACGCACTGTGGAGTGGTGAAAACACCAGCGAACGTGTTTTTCGCATTGAATAGCTCCAAAAGAGCGATTACGATGATTCTGCATACTTCTCACAGAAGAACCACCGAGATTATCCCAGAAAATGATATCTCAGCTTGAAACCCCACGAAAACCAAGATATCTCCGGTTCTGCATATCAAACGCACTGTGGAGTGGGGAAAACACCATTGAACGTGTTTCTCGCATTAAATAGCTCCAAAAGATCGATTATGATGATTCTGCATACTTCTCACAGAAGCCTCACCAAGATTATCGCAGAAAATGCATATCTCAGCTTGATGCCCCACGAAAACCAAGATATCTCCGGTTCTGCATATCAAACGCACTGTGGAGTGGTGAAAACACCAGCGAACGTGTTTCTCGCATTAAATAGCTCCAAAAGAACGATTACGATGATTCTGCATACTTCTCACAGAAGAACCACCAAGATTATCGTAGAGAATGCATATCTCAGCTTGAAACACTACGAGAACCATGATATCGCCGGTTCTGCATATCAAACCCACTATGGAGTGGTGAAAACACCAGATAACGTGTTCCTCGCATTAAATAGCTCCAAAAGGGAGATTTCGATTATTCTGCATACTTCTCACAGAAGCCTCACCAAGATTATCGCAGAAAATGCATATCTAAGCTTGAAGCCCCACGAAAACCAAGATTTCTCCGGTTCTGCATATCAAACGCACTGTGGAGTGGTGAAAACACCAGATAACGTGTTTCTCGCATTAAATAGCTTCAAAAGAGCGATCTCGATTATTCTGCATACTCATCACAGAAGATCCACCAAGATTATCACATAAAATGCATATCTCAGCTTGAAACCCCACGAAAACCATGATATCGCCGGTTTTGCATATCAAACGCACTGTGGAGTGGTGAAACCACCAGAGAACGTGTTTCTCGGATTAAATAGCTCCAAAAGAGCGATTACGATGATGCTGCATACTTCTCACAGAAGTCTCACCGAGATTATCGCAGAAAATGCATATCTAAGCTTGAAGCCCCCCGAAAACCGAGATATCTCCGGTTCTGCATATCCATCGCACTATCGAGTGGTGAAAACACCAGATAACGTGTTTCTCGCATTAAATAGCTCCAAAAGAGCGATTTCGATTATTCTGCATACTTCTCACAGAAGAACCACCGAGATTATCGTAGAAAATGCATATCTCAGCTTGAAACACTACGAGATCCATGATATCGCCGGTTCTGCATATCAAAGGCACTGTGGAGTGGTGAAACCACCAGAGAACGTGTTTCTCGCATTAAATAGCTGCAAAAGAGCGATTTCGATTATTCTGCATACTTCACACAGAAGCCTCACTTAGAATATTCGCAGAAAATGCATATCTCAGCTTGAAACCCCACGAAAACCAAGATATATCCGGTTCTGCATACCAAACGCACTGTGAAGTGGTGAAAACACCAGATCACGTGTTTCTCGCATTGAATAGCTTCAAAAGAGCGATCTCGATTATTCTGCATTCTTCTCACAGAAGAACCACCAAGATTATCGCAGAAAATGCATATCTCCGCTTGAAGCCCCACGAAAACCAAGATATCTCCGGTTCTGCATATCAAACGCACTGTGGAGTGGTGAAAACACCAGCGAACGTGTTTCTCGCATTAAATAGCTCCAAAAGAACGATTACGATGATTCTGCATACTTCTCACAGAAGAACCACCAAGATTATCGTAGAGAATGCATATCTCAGCTTGAAACACTACGAGAACCATGATATCGCCGGTTCTGCATATCAAACGCACTATGGAGTGGTGAAAACACCAGATAACGTGTTCCTCGCATTAAATAGCTCCAAAAGAGAGATTTCGATTATTCTGCATACTTCTCACCGAAGCCTCACCAAGATTATCACAGAAAATGCATATCTCAGCTTGAAACCCCACGAAAACCATGATATCGCCGGTTCTGCATATCAAACGCACTGTGGAGTGGTGAAACCACCAGAGAACGTGTTTCTCGGATTAAATAGCTCCAAAAGAGCGATTACGATGATGCTGCATACTTCTCACAGAAGTCTCACCGAGATTATTGCAGAAAATGCATATCCAGCTGGAAACCCCACGAATATCGAGATATCGCCGTTTCTGCATTTCAAGCGCACTGTGGAGTGGAGAAAACACCAGATAACGTGATTCTCGCATTAAATAGCTGCAAAAGAGCGATTTCGATGATTCGGCATACTTCTCACAGAAGACTCACCGTGATTATCGCAGAAAATGCATATCCAGCTGGAAACCCCACGAAAATCGAGATATCGCCGTTTCTGCATTTCAAGCGCACTGTGGTGTGGTGAAAACACCAGATAACGTGTTTCTCCCATTAAATAGCACCAAAAGAGCGATTACGATGATTCTGCATACATCTCACCGAAGCCTCACCAAGATGATCGCAGAAAATGCATATCTCAGCTTGAAAACCCACGAAAACCATGATATCGCCGGTTCTGCATATCAAACGCACGGTGGAGTGGTGAAAACACCAGAGAACGTGTTTCTCGCATTAAATAGCTTCAAAAGAGCGATTTCGATTATTCTGCATTCTTCTCACAGAAGAACCACCAAGATTATCCCAGAAAATGATATCGCAGCTTGAAGCCCCACGAAAACCAAGATATATCCGGTTCTGTTTACCAAACGCACTGTGGAGTGGTGAAAACACCAGAGAACGTGTTTGTCGCATTAAATAGCTCCAAAAGAGCGATTACGATGATTCTGCATACTTCTCACAGAAGCCTCACCAGGATTATCGCAGAAAATGAATATCCAGCTGGAAACCCCACGAAAACCAAGATATATCCGGTTCTGCATACCAAACGCACTGTGGAGTGGTAAAAACACCAGATAACGTGTTTCTCGCATTAAATAGCTCCAGAAGAGCGATTTTGATTATTCTGCATACTCCTCACAGAAGCCTCACCAAGATTATCGCAGAAAATGCATATCTCAGCTTGAAGCCCCACGAAAACCAAGATATATCCGGTTCTGCATACCAAACGCACTGTGGAGTGGTGAAAACACCAGATAACATGTTTCTAGCATTAAATAGCTTCAAAAGAGCGATTTCGATTATTCTGCATTCTTCTCACAGAAGAACCACCAAGATTATCCCAGAAAATGATATCTCAGCTTGAAGCACCACGAAAACCAGGATATCTCCGGTTCTGCATACCAAACGCACTGTGGAGTGGTGAAAACACCAGAGAACGTGTTTATCGCATTAAATAGATCCAAAAGAGCGATTACGATGGTTCTGCATACTTCACACAGAAGATCCACCAAGATTATCACAGAAAATGCATATCTCAGCTTGAAACCCCACGAAAACCATGATATCGCCGATTCTGCATATCAAACGCACTGTGCAGTGGTAAAAACACCAGATAACGCGTTTCTCGCATTGAATAGCTCCATAAGAGCGATTTTGATTATTCTGCATACTTCTCACAGAAGCCTCCCCAAGATTATCGCAGAAAATGCATATCTCAGCTTGAAGCCCCACGAAAACCAAGATATCTCCGGTTCTGCATATCAAACGCACTGTGGAGTGGTGGAAACACCAGAGAACGTGTTTATCGCATTAAATAGCTCCAAAAGAGCGATTACGATGATTCTGCAAACTTCTCACAGAAGATCCAGCACGAATATCACAGAAAATGCATATCTCAGCTTGAAACCCCACGAAAACCATGATATCGCCGGTTCTGCATATCAAACGCACTGTGGAGTGGTGAAACCACCAGAGAACGTGTTTCTCGCATTAAATAGCTCCAAATGAGTGATTACGATGATTCTGCATACTTCTGACAGGAGAACCACCAAAATTATCCCAGAAAATGCATATCTCAGCTTGAAACCCCACGAAAACCATGATATCGCCGGTTCTGCATATCAAACGCACTGTGCAGTGGTAAAAACACCAGATAACGTGTTTCTCGCTTTAAATAGCTCCAGAAGAGCGATTTTGATTATTCTGCATACTCCTCACAGAATCCTCACCAAGATTATCGCAGAAAATGCATATCTCAGCTTGAAGCCCCACGAAAACCAAGATATCTCCGGTTCTGCATATCAAACGCACTGTGGAGTTGTGAAAACACCAGAGAACGTGTTTATCGCATTAAATAGCTCCAAAACAGCGATTTGGATGATTCTGCATACTTCTCACAGAAGATCCACCAAGATTATTACAGAAAATGCATATCTCAGCTTGAAACCCCACGAAAACCATGATATCGCCGGTTCTGCATATCAAACGCACTGTGGAGTGGTGAAAACACCAGCGAACGTGTTTTTCGCATTGAATAGCTCCAAAAGAGCGATTACGATGATTCTGCATACTTCTCACAGAAGAACCACCGAGATTATCCCAGAAAATGATATCTCAGCTTGAAACCCCACGAAAACCAAGATATCTCCGGTTCTGCATATCAAACGCACTGTGGAGTGGGGAAAACACCATTGAACGTGTTTCTCGCATTAAATAGCTCCAAAAGAGCGATTATGATGATTCTGCATACTTCTCACAGAAGCCTCACCAAGATTATCGCAGAAAATGCATATCTCAGCTTGATGCCCCACGAAAACCAAGATATCTCCGGTTCTGCATATCAAACGCACTGTGGAGTGGTGAAAACACCAGCGAACGTGTTTCTCGCATTAAATAGCTCCAAAAGAACGATTACGATGATTCTGCATACTTCTCACAGAAGAACCACCAAGATTATCGTAGAGAATGCATATCTCCGCTTGAAACACTACGAGAACCATGATATCGCCGGTTCTGCATATCAAACCCACTATGGAGTGGTGAAAACACCAGATAACGTGTTCCTCGCATTAAATAGCTCCAAAAGAGAGATTTCGGTTATTCTGCATACTTCTCACAGAAGCCTCACCAAGATTATCGCAGAAAATGCATATCTAAGCTTGAAGCCCCACGAAAACCAAGATTTCTCCGGTTCTGCATATCAAACGCACTGTGGAGTGGTGAAAACACCAGATAACGTGTTTCTCGCATTAAATAGCTTCAAAAGAGCGATCTCGATTATTCTGCATACTCCTCACAGAAGATCCACCAAGATTATCACAGAAAATGCATATCTCAGCTTGAAACCCCACGAATATCGAGATATCGCCGTTTCTGCATTTCAAGCGCACTGTGGTGTGGTGAAAACACCAGATAACGTGTTTCTCGGATTAAATAGCTCCAAAAGAGCGATTACGATGATGCTGCATACTTCTCACAGAAGTCTCACCGAGATTATCGCAGAAAATGCATATCCAGCTGGAAACCCCACGAAAATCGAGATATCGCCGTTTCTGCATTTCAAGCGCACTGTGGTGTGGTGAAAACACCAGATAACGTGTTTCTCCCATTAAATAGCACCAAAAGAGCGATTACGATGATTCTGCATACATCTCACAGAAGCCTCACCAAGATTATCGCAGAAAATGCATATCTCAGCTTGAAGCCCCACGAAAACCAAGATATCTCCGGTTCTGCATATCAAACGCACTGTGGAGAGGTGGAAACACCAGAGAACGTGTTTATCGCATTAAATAGCTCCAAAAGAGCGATTACGATGATTCTGCAAACTTCTCACAGAAGATCCAGCACGAATATCACAGAAAATGCATATCTCAGCTTGAAACCCCACGAAAACCATGATATCGCCGGTTCTGCATATCAAACGCACTGTGGAGTGGTGAAACCACCAGAGAACGTGTTTCTCGCATTAAATAGCTCCAAATGAGTGATTACGATGATTCTGCATACTTCTGAAAGGAGAACCACCAAAATTATCCCAGAAAATGCATATCTCAGCTTGAAACCCCACGAAAACCATGATATCGCCGGTTCTGCATATCAAACGCACTGTGCAGTGGTAAAAACACCAGATAACGTGTTTCTCGCTTTAAATAGCTCCAGAAGAGCGATTTTGATTATTCTGCATACTCCTCACAGAATCCTCACCAAGATTATCGCAGAAAATGCATATCTCAGCTTGAAGCCCCACGAAAACCAAGATATCTCCGGTTCTGCATATCAAACGCACTGTGGAGTTGTGAAAACACCAGAGAACGTGTTTATCGCATTAAATAGCTCCAAAACAGCGATTTGGATGATTCTGCATACTTCTCACAGAAGATCCACCAAGATTATTACAGAAAATGCATATCTCAGCTTGAAACCCCACGAAAACCATGATATCGCCGGTTCTGCATATCAAACGCACTGTGGAGTGGTGAAAACACCAGCGAACGTGTTTTTCGCATTGAATAGCTCCAAAAGAGCGATTACGATGATTCTGCATACTTCTCACAGAAGAACCACCGAGATTATCCCAGAAAATGATATCTCAGCTTGAAACCCCACGAAAACCATGTTATCGCCGGTTCTGCATATCAAACGCACTGTGGAGTGGTGAAACCACCAGAGAACGTGTTTCTCGGATTAAATAGCTCCAAAAGAGCGATTACGATGATGCTGCATACTTCTCACAGAAGTCTCACCGAGATTATCGCAGAAAATGCATATCCAGCTGGAAACCCCACGAAAATCGAGATATCGCCGTTTCTGCATTTCAAGCGCACTGTGGTGTGGTGAAAACACCAGATAACGTGTTTCTCCCATTAAATAGCACCAAAAGAGCGATTACGATGATTCTGCATACATCTCACAGAAGCCTCACCAAGATTATCGCAGAAAATGCATATCTCAGCTTGAAACCCCACGAAAACCATGATATCGACGGTTCTGCATATCAAACGCACTGTGGAGTGGTGGAAACACCAGAGAACGTGTTTATCGCATTAAATAGCTCCAAAAGAGCGATTACGATGATTCTGCAAACTTCTCACAGAAGATCCAGCACGAATATCACAGAAAATGCATATCTCAGCTTGAAACCCCACGAAAACCATGATATCGCCGGTTCTGCATATCAAACGCACTGTGGAGTGGTGAAACCACCAGAGAACGTGTTTCTCGCATTAAATAGCTCCAAATGAGTGATTACGATGATTCTGCATACTTCTGACAGGAGAACCACCAAAATTATCCCAGAAAATGCATATCTCAGCTTGAAGCCCCACGAAAACCAAGATATCTCCGGTTCTGCATATCAAACGCACTGTGGAGTTGTGAAAACACCAGAGAACGTGTTTATCGCATTAAATAGCTCCAAAACAGCGATTTGGATGATTCTGCATACTTCTCACAGAAGATCCACCAAGATTATTACAGAAAATGCATATCTCAGCTTGAAACCCCACGAAAACCATGATATCGCCGGTTCTGCATATCAAACGCACTGTGGAGTGGTGAAAACACCAGATAACGTGTTTCTCGGATTAAATAGCTCCAAAAGAGCGATTACGATGATGCTGCATACTTCTCACAGAAGTCTCACCGAGATTATCGCAGAAAATGCATATCCAGCTGGAAACCCCACGAAAATCGAGATATCGCCGTTTCTGCATTTCAAGCGCACTGTGGTGTGGTGAAAACACCAGATAACGTGTTTCTCCCATTAAATAGCACCAAAAGAGCGATTACGATGATTCTGCATACATCTCACAGAAGCCTCACCAAGATTATCGCAGAAAATGCATATCTCAGCTTGAAACCCCACGAAAACCATGATATCGACGGTTCTGCATATCAAACGCACTGTGGAGTGGTGAAACCACCAGAGAACGTGTTTCTCGGATTAAATAGCTCCAAAAGAGCGATTACGATGATGCTGCATACTTCTCACAGAAGTCTCACCGAGATTATCGCAGAAAATGCATATCCAGCTGGAAACCCCACGAATATCGAGATATCGCCGTTTCTGCATTTCAAGCGCACTGTGGAGTGGAGAAAACACCAGATAACGTGATTCTCGCATTAAATAGCTGCAAAAGAGCGATTTCGATGATTCGGCATACTTCTCACAGAAGACTCACCGTGATTATCGCAGAAAATGCATATCCAGCTGGAAACCCCACGAAAATCGAGATATCGCCGTTTCTGCATTTCAAGCGCACTGTGGTGTGGTGAAAACACCAGATAACGTGTTTCTCCCATTAAATAGCACCAAAAGAGCGATTACGATGATTCTGCATACATCTCACCGAAGCCTCACCAAGATGATCGCAGAAAATGCATATCTCAGCTTGAAAACCCACGAAAACCATGATATCGCCGGTTCTGCATATCAAACGCACGGTGGAGTGGTGAAAACACCAGAGAACGTGTTTCTCGCATTAAATAGCTTCAAAAGAGCGATTTCGATTATTCTGCATTCTTCTCACAGAAGAACCACCAAGATTATCCCAGAAAATGATATCGCAGCTTGAAGCCCCACGAAAACCAAGATATATCCGGTTCTGTTTACCAAACGCACTGTGGAGTGGTGAAAACACCAGAGAACGTGTTTGTCGCATTAAATAGCTCCAAAAGAGCGATTACGATGATTCTGCATACTTCTCACAGAAGCCTCACCAGGATTATCGCAGAAAATGAATATCCAGCTGGAAACCCCACGAAAACCAAGATATATCCGGTTCTGCATACCAAACGCACTGTGGAGTGGTAAAAACACCAGATAACGTGTTTCTCGCATTAAATAGCTCCAGAAGAGCGATTTTGATTATTCTGCATACTCCTCACAGAAGCCTCACCAAGATTATCGCAGAAAATGCATATCTCAGCTTGAAGCCCCACGAAAACCAAGATATATCCGGTTCTGCATACCAAACGCACTGTGGAGTGGTGAAAACACCAGATAACATGTTTCTAGCATTAAATAGCTTCAAAAGAGCGATTTCGATTATTCTGCATTCTTCTCACAGAAGAACCACCAAGATTATCCCAGAAAATGATATCTCAGCTTGAAGCACCACGAAAACCAGGATATCTCCGCTTCTGCATACCAAACGCACTGTGGAGTGGTGAAAACACCAGAGAACGTGTTTATCGCATTAAATAGATCCAAAAGAGCGATTACGATGGTTCTGCATACTTCACACAGAAGATCCACCAAGATTATCACAGAAAATGCATATCTCAGCTTGAAACCCCACGAAAACCATGATATCGCCGATTCTGCATATCAAACGCACTGTGCAGTGGTAAAAACACCAGATAACGCGTTTCTCGCATTGAATAGCTCCATAAGAGCGATTTTGATTATTCTGCATACTTCTCACAGAAGCCTCCCCAAGATTATCGCAGAAAATGCATATCTCAGCTTGAAGCCCCACGAAAACCAAGATATCTCCGGTTCTGCATATCAAACGCACTGTGGAGAGGTGGAAACACCAGAGAACGTGTTTATCGCATTAAATAGCTCCAAAAGAGCGATTACGATGATTCTGCAAACTTCTCACAGAAGATCCAGCACGAATATCACAGAAAATGCATATCTCAGCTTGAAACCCCACGAAAACCATGATATCGCCGGTTCTGCATATCAAACGCACTGTGGAGTGGTGAAACCACCAGAGAACGTGTTTCTCGCATTAAATAGCTCCAAATGAGTGATTACGATGATTCTGCATACTTCTGACAGGAGAACCACCAAAATTATCCCAGAAAATGCATATCTCAGCTTGAAACCCCACGAAAACCATGATATCGCCGGTTCTGCATATCAAACGCACTGTGCAGTGGTAAAAACACCAGATAACGTGTTTCTCGCTTTAAATAGCTCCAGAAGAGCGATTTTGATTATTCTGCATACTCCTCACAGAATCCTCACCAAGATTATCGCAGAAAATGCATATCTCAGCTTGAAGCCCCACGAAAACCAAGATATCTCCGGTTCTGCATATCAAACGCACTGTGGAGTTGTGAAAACACCAGAGAACGTGTTTATCGCATTAAATAGCTCCAAAACAGCGATTTGGATGATTCTGCATACTTCTCACAGAAGATCCACCAAGATTATTACAGAAAATGCATATCTCAGCTTGAAACCCCACGAAAACCATGATATCGCCGGTTCTGCATATCAAACGCTCTGTGGAGTGGTGAAAACACCAGCGAACGTGTTTTTCGCATTGAATAGCTCCAAAAGAGCGAATACGATGATTCTGCATACTTCTCACAGAAGAACCACCGAGATTATCCCAGAAAATGATATCTCAGCTTGAAACCCCACGAAAACCATGTTATCGCCGGTTCTGCATATCAAACGCACTGTGGAGTGGTGAAACCACCAGAGAACGTGTTTCTCGGATTAAATAGCTCCAAAAGAGCGATTACGATGATGCTGCATACTTCTCACAGAAGTCTCACCGAGATTATCGCAGAAAATGCATATCCAGCTGGAAACCCCACGAAAATCGAGATATCGCCGTTTCTGCATTTCAAGCGCACTGTGGTGTGGTGAAAACACCAGATAACGTGTTTCTCCCATTAAATAGCACCAAAAGAGCGATTACGATGATTCTGCATACATCTCACAGAAGCCTCACCAAGATTATCGCAGAAAATGCATATCTCAGCTTGAAACCCCACGAAAACCATGATATCGACGGTTCTGCATATCAAACGCACTGTGGAGTGGTGGAAACACCAGAGAACGTGTTTATCGCATTAAATAGCTCCAAAAGAGCGATTACGATGATTCTGCAAACTTCTCACAGAAGATCCAGCACGAATATCACAGAAAATGCATATCTCAGCTTGAAACCCCACGAAAACCATGATATCGCCGGTTCTGCATATCAAACGCACTGTGGAGTGGTGAAACCACCAGAGAACGTGTTTCTCGCATTAAATAGCTCCAAATGAGTGATTACGATGATTCTGCATACTTCTGACAGGAGAACCACCAAAATTATCCCAGAAAATGCATATCTCAGCTTGAAGCCCCACGAAAACCAAGATATCTCCGGTTCTGCATATCAAACGCACTGTGGAGTTGTGAAAACACCAGAGAACGTGTTTATCGCATTAAATAGCTCCAAAACAGCGATTTGGATGATTCTGCATACTTCTCACAGAAGATCCACCAAGATTATTACAGAAAATGCATATCTCAGCTTGAAACCCCACGAAAACCATGATATCGCCGGTTCTGCATATCAAACGCACTGTGGAGTGGTGAAAACACCAGATAACGTGTTTCTCGCATTAAATAGCTTCAAAAGAGCGATCTCGATTATTCTGCATACTCCTCACAGAAGATCCACCAAGATTATCACAGAAAATGCATATCTCAGCTTGAAACCCCACGAAAACCATGTTATCGCCGGTTCTGCATATCAAACGCACTGTGGAGTGGTGAAACCACCAGAGAACGTGTTTCTCGGATTAAATAGCTCCAAAAGAGCGATTACGATGATGCTGCATACTTCTCACAGAAGTCTCACCGAGATTATCGCAGAAAATGCATATCCAGCTGGAAACCCCACGAAAATCGAGATATCGCCGTTTCTGCATTTCAAGCGCACTGTGGTGTGGTGAAAACACCAGATAACGTGTTTCTCCCATTAAATAGCACCAAAAGAGCGATTACGATGATTCTGCATACATCTCACAGAAGCCTCACCAAGATTATCGCAGAAAATGCATATCTCAGCTTGAAACCCCACGAAAACCATGATATCGACGGTTCTGCATATCAAACGCACTGTGGAGTGGTGAAACCACCAGAGAACGTGTTTCTCGGATTAAATAGCTCCAAAAGAGCGATTACGATGATGCTGCATACTTCTCACAGAAGTCTCACCGAGATTATCGCAGAAAATGCATATCCAGCTGGAAACCCCACGAATATCGAGATATCGCCGTTTCTGCATTTCAAGCGCACTGTGGAGTGGAGAAAACACCAGATAACGTGATTCTCGCATTAAATAGCTGCAAAAGAGCGATTTCGATGATTCGGCATACTTCTCACAGAAGACTCACCGTGATTATCGCAGAAAATGCATATCCAGCTGGAAACCCCACGAAAATCGAGATATCGCCGTTTCTGCATTTCAAGCGCACTGTGGTGTGGTGAAAACACCAGATAACGTGTTTCTCCCATTAAATAGCACCAAAAGAGCGATTACGATGATTCTGCATACATCTCACCGAAGCCTCACCAAGATGATCGCAGAAAATGCATATCTCAGCTTGAAAACCCACGAAAACCATGATATCGCCGGTTCTGCATATCAAACGCACGATGGAGTGGTGAAAACACCAGAGAACGTGTTTCTCGCATTAAATAGCTTCAAAAGAGCGATTTCGATTATTCTGCATTCTTCTCACAGAAGAACCACCAAGATTATCCCAGAAAATGATATCGCAGCTTGAAGCCCCACGAAAACCAAGATATATCCGGTTCTGTTTACCAAACGCACTGTGGAGTGGTGAAACCACCAGAGAACGTGTTTCTCGCATTAAATAGCTCCAAATGAGTGATTACGATGATTCTGCATACTTCTGACAGGAGAACCACCAAAATTATCCCAGAAAATGCATATCTCAGCTTGAAACCCCACGAAAACCATGATATCGCCGGTTCTGCATATCAAACGCACTGTGCAGTGGTAAAAACACCAGATAACGTGTTTCTCGCTTTAAATAGCTCCAGAAGAGCGATTTTGATTATTCTGCATACTCCTCACAGAATCCTCACCAAGATTATCGCAGAAAATGCATATCTCAGCTTGAAGCCCCACGAAAACCAAGATATCTCCGGTTCTGCATATCAAACGCACTGTGGAGTTGTGAAAACACCAGAGAACGTGTGTATCGCATTAAATAGCTCCAAAACAGCGATTTGGATGATTCTGCATACTTCTCACAGAAGATCCACCAAGATTATTACAGAAAATGCATATCTCAGCTTGAAACCCCACGAAAACCATGATATCGCCGGTTCTGCATATCAAACGCACTGTGGAGTGGTGAAAACACCAGCGAACGTGTTTTTCGCATTGAATAGCTCCAAAAGAGCGATTACGATGATTCTGCATACTTCTCACAGAAGAACCACCGAGATTATCCCAGAAAATGATATCTCAGCTTGAAACCCCACGAAAACCAAGATATCTCCGGTTCTGCATATCAAACGCACGGTGGAGTGGTGAAAACACCAGAGAACGTGTTTCTCGCATTAAATAGCTTCAAAAGAGCGATTTCGATTATTCTGCATTCTTCTCACAGAAGAACCACCAAGATTATCCCAGAAAATGATATCGCAGCTTGAAGCCCCACGAAAACCAAGATATATCCGGTTCTGTTTACCATACGCACTGTGGAGTGGTGAAAACACCAGCGAACGTGTTTTTCGCATTGAATAGCTCCAAAAGAGCGATTACGATGATTCTGCATACATCTCACCGAAGCATCACCAAGATGATCGCAGAAAATGCATATCTCAGCTTGAAAACCCACGAAAACCATGATATCGCCGGTTCTGCATATCAAACGCACGGTGGAGTGGTGAAAACACCAGAGAACGTGTTTCTCGCATTAAATAGCTTCAAAAGAGCGATTTCGATTATTCTGCATTCTTCTCACAGAAGAACCACCAAGATTATCCCAGAAAATGATATCGCAGCTTGAAGCCCCACGAAAACCAAGATATATCCGGTTCTGTTTACCATACGCACTGTGGAGTGGTGAAAACACCAGAGAACGTGTTTGTCGCATTAAATAGCTCCAAAAGAGCGATTACGATGATTCTGCATACTTCTCACAGAAGCCTCACCAGGATTATCGCAGAAAATGAATATCCAGCTGGAAACCCCACGAAAACCAAGATATATCCGGTTCTGCATACCAAACGCACTGTGGAGTGGTAAAAACACCAGATAACGTGTTTCTCGCATTAAATAGCTCCAGAAGAGCGATTTTGATTATTCTGCATACTCCTCACAGAAGCCTCACCAAGATTATCGCAGAAAATGCATATCTCAGCTTGAAGCCCCACGAAAACCAAGATATATCCGGTTCTGCATACCAAACGCACTGTGGAGTGGTGAAAACACCAGATAACATGTTTCTCGCATTAAATAGCTTCAAAAGAGCGATTTCGATTATTCTGCATTCTTCTCACAGAAGAACCACCAAGATTATCCCAGAAAATGATATCTCAGCTTGAAGCACCACGAAAACCAGGATATCTCCGGTTCTGCATATCAAACGCACTGTGGAGTGGTGAAAACACCAGAGAACGTGTTTATCGCATTAAATAGATCCAAAAGAGCGATTACGATGGTTCTGCATACTTCTCACAGAAGATCCACCAAGATTATCACAGAAAATGCATATCTCAGCTTGAAACCCCACGAAAACCATGATATCGCCGATTCTGCATATCAAACGCACTGTGCAGTGGTAAAAACACCAGATAACGCGTTTCTCGCATTGAATAGCTCCATAAGAGCGATTTTGATTATTCTGCATACTTCTCACAGAAGCCTCCCCAAGATTATCGCAGAAAATGCATATCTCAGCTTGAAGCCCCACGAAAACCAAGATATCTCCGGTTCTGCATATCAAACGCACTGTGGAGTGGTGGAAACACCAGAGAACGTGTTTATCGCATTAAATAGCTCCAAAAGAGCGATTACGATGATTCTGCAAACTTCTCACAGAAGATCCAGCACGAATATCACAGAAAATGCATATCTCAGCTTGAAACCCCACGAAAACCATGATATCGCCGGTTCTGCATATCAAACGCACTGTGGAGTGGTGAAACCACCAGAGAACGTGTTTCTCGCATTAAATAGCTCCAAATGAGTGATTACGATGATTCTGCATACTTCTGACAGGAGAACCACCAAAATTATCCCAGAAAATGCATATCTCAGCTTGAAACCCCACGAAAACCATGATATCGCCGGTTCTGCATATCAAACGCACTGTGCAGTGGTAAAAACACCAGATAACGTGTTTCTCGCTTTAAATAGCTCCAGAAGAGCGATTTTGATTATTCTGCATACTCCTCACAGAATCCTCACCAAGATTATCGCAGAAAATGCATATCTCAGCTTGAAGCCCCACGAAAACCAAGATATCTCCGGTTCTGCATATCAAACGCACTGTGGAGTTGTGAAAACACCAGAGAACGTGTTTATCGCATTAAATAGCTCCAAAACAGCGATTTGGATGATTCTGCATACTTCTCACAGAAGAACCACCGAGATTATCCCAGAAAATGATATCTCAGCTTGAAACCCCACGAAAACCAAGATATCTCCGGTTCTGCATATCAAACGCACTGTGGAGTGGGGAAAACACCATTGAACGTGTTTCTCGCATTAAATAGCTCCAAAAGAGCGATTATGATGATTCTGCATACTTCTCACAGAAGCCTCACCAAGATTATCGCAGAAAATGCATATCTCAGCTTGATGCCCCACGAAAACCAAGATATCTCCGGTTCTGCATATCAAACGCACTGTGGAGTGGTGAAAACACCAGCGAACGTGTTTCTCGCATTAAATAGCTCCAAAAGAACGATTACGATGATTCTGCATACTTCTCACAGAAGAACCACCAAGATTATCGTAGAGAATGCATATCTCAGCTTGAAACACTACGAGAACCATGATATCGCCGGTTCTGCATATCAAACCCACTATGGAGTGGTGAAAACACCAGATAACGTGTTCCTCGCATTAAATAGCTCCAAAAGAGAGATTTCGATTATTCTGCATACTTCTCACAGAAGCCTCACCAAGATTATCGCAGAAAATGCATATCTAAGCTTGAAGCCCCACGAAAACCAAGATTTCTCCGGTTCTGCATATCAAACGCACTGTGGAGTGGTGAAAACACCAGATAACGTGTTTCTCGCATTAAATAGCTTCAAAAGAGCGATCTCGATTATTCTGCATACTCCTCACAGAAGATCCACCAAGATTATCACAGAAAATGCATATCTCAGCTTGAAACCCCACGAAAACCATGTTATCGCCGGTTCTGCATATCAAACGCACTGTGGAGTGGTGAAACCACCAGAGAACGTGTTTCTCGGATTAAATAGCTCCAAAAGAGCGATTACGATGATGCTGCATACTTCTCACAGAAGTCTCACCGAGATTATCGCAGAAAATGCATATCCAGCTGGAAACCCCACGAAAATCGAGATATCGCCGTTTCTGCATTTCAAGCGCACTGTGGTGTGGTGAAAACACCAGATAACGAGTTTCTCCCATTAAATAGCACCAAAAGAGCGATTACGATGATTCTGCATACATCTCACAGAAGCCTCACCAAGATTATCGCAGAAAATGCATATCTCAGCTTGGAAACCCACGAAAACCATGATATCGCCGGTTCTGCATATCAAACGCACGGTGGAGTGGTGAAAACACCAGAGTACGTGTTTCTCGCATTAAATAGCTCCAAAAGAGCGATTACGATGATTCTGCATACTTCTCACAGAAGAACCACCAACATTATCCCAGAAAATGCATATCTCAGCTTGAAACCCCACGAAAACCATGATATCGCCGGTTCTGCATATCAAACGCACTGTGCAGTGGTGAAACCACCAGAGAACGTGTTTCTCGCATTGAATAGCTCCAAAAGAGCGATTTCGATTATTCTGCATACTTCTCACAGAAGAACCACCAAGATTATCGTAGACAATACATATCTCAGCTTGAAACAGTACGAAAACCATGATATCGCCGGTTCTGCATATCAAACGCACTGTGCAGTGGTAAAAACACCATATAACGCGTTTCTCGCATTAAATAGCTCCAGAAGAGCGATTTTGATTATTCTGCATAATTCTCACAGAAGCCTCACCAAGATTATCGCAGAAAATGCATATCTCAGCTTGAAGCCCCACGAAAACCAAGATATCTCCGGTTCTGCATATCAAACGCACTGTGGAGTGGTGAAAGCACCAGAGAACATGTTTATCGCATTAAATAGTTCCAAAAGAGCGATTACGACGATTCTGCATACTTCTCACAGAAGATCCACCAAGATTATCACAGAAAATGCATATCTCAGCTTGAAACCCCATGAAAACCATGATATCGCCGGTTCTGCATATCAAACGCACTGTGGAGTGGTGAAAACACCAGAGAACGTGTTTTTCGCATTAAATAGCTCCAAAAGAGCGATTACGATGATTCTGCATACTTTTCACAGAAGCCTCACAAAGATTATCGCAGAAAATGCATATCTCAGCTTGAAACCCCACGAAAACCATGATATCGCCGGTTCTGCATATCAAACGCACTGTGGAGTGGTGAAACCACCAGAGAACGTGTTTCTCGCATTAAATAGCTCCAAAAGAGCGATTTCGATTATTCTGCATACTTCTCACAGAAGAACCACCAAGATTATCGTAGAAAATGCATATCTCAGCTTGAAACCGTACGAAAACCATGATATCGCCGGTTCTGCATATCAAACGCACTGTGCAGTGGTAAAAACACCGTATAACGCGTATCTCGCATTAAATAGCTCCAGAAGAGCGATTTTGATTATTCTGCATAGTTCTCACAGAAGCCTCACCAAGATTATCGCAGAAAATGCATATCTCAGCTTGAAGCCCCACGAAAACCAAGATATCTCCGGTTCTGCATACCAAACGCACTGTGGAGTCGTGAAAACGCCAGATAACGTGTTTCTCGCATTAAATAGCTTCAAAAGAGAGATTACGATGATTCTGCATACTTCTCACAGAAGATCCACCAAGATTATCATAGAAAATGCATATCTCAGCTTGAAACCCCACGAAAACCATGATATCGCCGGTTCTGCATATCAAACGCACTGTGCAGTGGTGAAACCACCAGAGAACGTGTTTCTCGCATTGAATAGCTCCAAAAGAGCGATTTCGATTATTCTGCATACTTCTCACAGAAGAACCACCAAGATTATCGTAGAAAATACATATCTCAGCTTGAAACAGTACGAAAACCATGATATCGCCGGTTCTGCATATCAAACGCACTGTGCAGTGGTAAAAACACCATATAACGCGTTTCTCGCATTAAATAGCTCCAGAAGAGCGATTTTGATTATTCTGCATACTTCTCACAGAAGCCTCACCAAGATTATCGCAGAAAATGCATATCTCAGCTTGAAGCCCCACGAAAACCAAGATATCTCCGGTTCTGCATATCAAACGCACTGTGGAGTGGTGAAAGCACCAGAGAACGTGTTTATCGCATTAAATAGTTCCAAAAGAGCGATTACGACGATTCTGCATACTTCTCACAGAAGATCCACCAAGATTATCACAGAAAATGCATATCTCAGCTTGAAACCCCATGAAAACCATGATATCGCCGGTTCTGCATATCAAACGCACTGTGGAGTGGTGAAAACACCAGAGAACGTGTTTTTCGCATTAAATAGCTCCAAAAGAGCGATTACGATGATTCTGCATACTTCTCACAGAAGCCTCACAAAGATTATCGCAGAAAATGCATATCTCAGCTTGAAACCCCACGAAAACCATGATATCGCCGGTTCTGCATATCAAACGCACTGTGGAGTGGTGAAACCACCAGAGAACGTGTTTCTCGCATTAAATAGCTCCAAAAGAGCGATTTCGATTATTCTGCATACTTCTCACAGAAGAACCACCAAGATTATCGTAGAAAATGCATATCTCAGCTTGAAACCGTACGAAAACCATGATATCGCCGGTTCTGCATATCAAACGCACTGTGCAGTGGTAAAAACACCGTATAACGCGTATCTCGCATTAAATAGCTCCAGAAGAGCGATTTTGATTATTCTGCATACTTCTCACAGAAGCCTCACCAAGATTATCGCAGAAAATGCATATCTCAGCTTGAAGCCCCACGAAAACCAAGATATCTCCGGTTCTGCATACCAAACGCACTGTGGAGTGGTGAAAACGCCAGATAACGTGTTTCTCGCATTAAATAGCTTCAAAAGAGAGATTACGATGATTCTGCATACTTCTCACAGAAGATCCACCAAGATTATCATAGAAAATGCATATCTCAGCTTGAAACCCCACGAAAACCATGATATCGCCGGTTCTGCATATCAAACGCACTGTGGAGTGGTGAAACCACCAGAGAACGTGTTTCTCGCATTAAATAGCTCCAAAAGAGCGATTTCGATTATTCTGCATACTTCTCACAGAAGAACCACCAAGATTATCGTAGAAAATGCATATCTCAGCTTGAAACAGTACGAAAACCATGATATCGCCGGTTCTGCATATCAAACGCACTGTGCAGTGGTAAAAACACCGTATAACGCGTATCTCGCATTAAATAGCTCCAGAAGAGCGATTTTGATTATTCTGCATACTTCTCACAGAAGCCTCACCAAGATTATCACAGAAAATGTATATCTCAGCTTGAAACCCCATGAAAACCATGATATCGCCGGTTCTGCATATCAAACGCACTGTGGAGTGGTGAAACCACCAGAGAACGTGTTTCTCGTATTAAATAGCTTCAAAAGTGCGATTTCGATTATTCTGCATACTTCTCACAGAAGCCTCACCAAGATTATCGCAGAAAATGCATATCTAAGCTTGAAGCCCCACGAAAACCAAGATATCTCCGGTTCTGCATATCCATCGCACTATCGAGTGGTGAAAACACCAGATAACGTGTATCTCGCATTAAATAGCTTCAAAAGAGCTATTTCGATTATTCTGCATTCTTCTCACAGAAGAACCACCAAGATTATTCCAGAAAATGCATATCTCAGCTTGAAACCCCACGAAAACCGTGATATCGCCGGTTCTGCATACCAAACGCACTGTGAAGTGGTGATAACACCAGATAACGTGTTTCTCGCATTAAATAGCTTCAAAAGAGCGATATCGATTATTCTGCATTCTTCTCACAGAAGAACCACCAAGATTATTCCAGAAAATGTATATCTCAGCTTGAAACCCCATGAAAACCATGATATCGCCGGTTCTGCATATCAAACGCACTGTGGAGTGGTGAAACCACCAGAGAACGTGTTTCTCGTATTAAATAGCTTCAAAAGTGCGATTTCGATTATTCTGCATACTTCTCACAGAAGCCTCACCAAGATTATCGCAGAAAATGCATATCTAAGCTTGAAGCCCCACGAAAACCAAGATATCTCCGGTTCTGCATATCCATCGCACTATCGAGTGGTGAAAACACCAGATAACGTGTATCTCGCATTAAATAGCTTCAAAAGAGCTATTTCGATTATTCTGCATTCTTCTCACAGAAGAACCACCAAGATTATTCCAGAAAATGCATATCTCAGCTTGAAACCCCACGAAAACCGTGATATCGCCGGTTCTGCATACCAAACGCACTGTGAAGTGGTGATAACACCAGATAACGTGTTTCTCGAATTAAATAGCTTCAAAAGAGCGATATCGATTATTCTGCATTCTTCTCACAGAAGAACCACCAAGATTATTCCAGAAAATGCATATCTCAACTTGAAACCCCACGAAAACCGTGATATCGCCGGTTCTGCATATCAAACGCACTGTGGAGTGGTGAAAACACCAGATAACGTGTTTCTCGCATTAAATAGCTCCAGAAGAGCGATTATGATGATTCTGCATACTTCTCACAGGAGCCTCACCAAGATTATCGCAGAAAATGCATATCTAAGCTTGAAGCCCCACGAAAACCAAGATATCTCCGGTTCTGCATATGAAACGCACTGTGGAGTGGTGAAAACACCAGATAACGTGTTTCTCGCATTAAATAGCTCCAAAAGAGCGATTTCGATTATTCTGCATACTTTTCACAGAAGAACAACCAAGATTATCCCAGAAAATGCATATCTCAGCTTGAAACTCCACGAAAACCAAGATATCGCCGGTTCTGCATACCAAACGCACTGTGGAGTGGTGAAAACACCAGATAACGTGATTCTCTCATTAAATAGCTTCAAAAGAGCGATTTCGATTATTCTGCATACATCTCACAGAAGCCTCACCAAGATTATCGCAGAAAATGCATATATCAGCTTGAAACCCCACGAAAACCAAGATATCGCCGGTTCTGCTTATCAAACGCACTGTGGAGTGGTGAAAACACCAGAGAACGTGTTTCTCGCACTAAATAGCTTCAAAAGAGCGATTTCGATTATTCTGCATACATCTCACAGAAGCCTCACCAAGATTATCGCAGAAAATGCATATATCAGCTTGAAACCCCACGAAAACCAAGATATCGCCGGTTCTGCTTATCAAACGCACTGTGGAGTGGTGAAAACACCAGAGAACGTGTTTCTCGCACTAAATAGCTCCAAAAGAGCGATTACGATGATTCTGCATACTTCTCACAGGAGCCTCACCAAGATTATCGCAGAAAATGCATATCTAAGCTTGAAGCCCCACGAAAACCAAGATATCTCCGTTTCTGCATATCAAACGCACTGTGGAGTGGTGAAAACACCAGAGAACGTGTTTATCGCATTAAATAGTTCCAAAAGAGCGATTACGACGATTCTGCATACTTCTCACAGAAGCCTCACCAAGATTATCGCAGAAAATGCATATCTCAGCTTGAAACCCCACGAAAACCAAGATATATCCGGTTCTGCATACCAAACGCACTGTGAAGTGGTGAAAACACCAGATAACGTGTTTCTCGCATTAAATAGCTTCAAAAGAGCGATTACGATGATTCTGCATACTTCTCGCAGAAGATCCACCAAGATTATCACAGAAAATGCATATCTCAGCTTGAAACCCCACGAAAACCATGATATCGCCGGTTCTGCATATCAAACGCACTGTGGAGTGGTGAAACCACTAGAGAACGTGTTTCTCGCATTAAATAGCTCCAAAAGAGCGATTTCGATTATTCTGCATACTTCTCACAGAAGAACCACCAAGATTATCTAAGAAAATGCATATCTCAGCTTGAAACAGTACGAAAACCATGATATCGCCGGTTCTGCATATCAAACGCACTGTGGAGTGGTGAAAACACCAGAGAACGTGTTTCTCGCATTAAATAGCTCCAAAAGAGCGATTTCGATTATTCTGCATACTTCTCACCGAAGAACCACCAAGATTATCATAGAAAATGCATATCTCAGCTTGAAACCCCACGAAAACCATGATATCGCCGGTTCTGCATATCAAACGCACTGTGGAGTGGTGAAACCACCAGAAAACGTGTTTCTCGCATTAAATAGCTCCAAAATAGCGATTTCGATTATTCTGCATACTTCTCACAGAAGAACCACCAAGATTATCGTAGAAAATGCATATCTCAGCTTGAAACAGTACGAAAACCATGATATCGCCGGTTCTGCATATCAAACGCACTGTGCAGTGGTAAAAACACCGTATAACGCGTATCTCGCATTAAATAGCTCCAGAAGAGCGATTTTGATTATTCTGCATACTTCTCACAGAAGCCTCACCAAGATTATCGCAGAAAATGCATATCTCAGCTTGAAGCCCCACGAAAACCAAGATATCTCCGGTTCTGCATATCAAACGCACTGTGGAGTGATGAAAACACCAGATAACGTGTATCTCGCATTAAATAGCTTCAAAAGAGCGATTTCGATTATCCTGCATACTTCTCACAGAAGAACAACCAAGATTATCCCAGAAAATGCATATCTCAGCTTGAAACTCCACGAAAACCAAGATATCGCCGGTTCTGCATACCAAACGCACTGTGGAGTGGTGAAAACACCAGATAACGTGATTCTCGCATTAAATAGCTTCAAAAGAGCGATTTCGAATATTCTGCATACATCTCACAGAAGCCTCACCAAGATTATCGCAGAAATGCATATCTCAGCTTGAAACCCCACGAAATCCAAGATATCGCCGGTTCTGCTTATCAAACGCACTGTGGAGTGGTGAACACACCAGATAACGTGATTCTCTCATTAAATAGCTTCAAAAGAGCGATTTCGATTATTCTGCATACATCTCACAGAAGCCTCACCAAGATTATCGCAGAAAATGCATATATCAGCTTGAAACCCCACGAAAACCAAGATATCGCCGGTTCTGCTTATCAAACGCACTGTGGAGTGGTGAAAACACCAGAGAACGTGTTTCTCGCACTAAATAGCTCCAAAAGAGCGATTACGATGATTCTGCATACTTCTCACAGGAGCCTCACCAAGATTATCGCAGAAAATGCATATCTAAGCTTGAAGCCCCACGAAAACCAAGATATCTCCGTTTCTGCATATCAAACGCACTGTGGAGTGGTGAAAACACCAGAGAACGTGTTTATCGCATTAAATAGTTCCAAAAGAGCGATTACGACGATTCTGCATACTTCTCACAGAAGCCTCACCAAGATTATCGCAGAAAATGCATATCTCAGCTTGAAACCCCACGAAAACCAAGATATATCCGGTTCTGCATACCAAACGCACTGTGAAGTGGTGAAAACACCAGATAACGTGTTTCTCGCATTAAATAGCTTCAAAAGAGCGATTACGATGATTCTGCATACTTCTCGCAGAAGATCCACCAAGATTATCACAGAAAATGCATATCTCAGCTTGAAACCCCACGAAAACCATGATATCGCCGGTTCTGCATATCAAACGCACTGTGGAGTGGTGAAACCACTAGAGAACGTGTTTCTCGCATTAAATAGCTCCAAAAGAGCGATTTCGATTATTCTGCATACTTCTCACAGAAGAACCACCAAGATTATCTAAGAAAATGCATATCTCAGCTTGAAACAGTACGAAAACCATGATATCGCCGGTTCTGCATATCAAACGCACTGTGCAGTGGTGAAAACACTAGAGAACGTGTTTATCGGATTAAATAGCTCCAAAAGAGCGATTTCGATTATTCTGCATACTTCTCACAGGAGCCTCACCAAGATTATCGCAGAAAATGCATATCTAAGCTTGAAGCCCCACGAAAACCAAGATATCTCCGGTTCTGCATATGAAACGCACTGTGGAGTGGTGAAAACACCAGATAACGTGTTTCTCGCATTAAATAGCTCCAAAAGAGCGATTTCGATTATTCTGCATACTTTTCACAGAAGAACAACCAAGATTATCCCAGAAAATGCATATCTCAGCTTGAAACTCCACGAAAACCAAGATATCGCCGGTTCTGCATACCAAACGCACTGTGGAGTGGTGAAAACACCAGATAACGTGATTCTCTCATTAAATAGCTTCAAAAGAGCGATTTCGATTATTCTGCATACATCTCACAGAAGCCTCACCAAGATTATCGCAGAAAATGCATATATCAGCTTGAAACCCCACGAAAACCAAGATATCGCCGGTTCTGCTTATCAAACGCACTGTGGAGTGGTGAAAACACCAGAGAACGTGTTTCTCGCACTAAATAGCTTCAAAAGAGCGATTTCGATTATTCTGCATACATCTCACAGAAGCCTCACCAAGATTATCGCAGAAAATGCATATATCAGCTTGAAACCCCACGAAAACCAAGATATCGCCGGTTCTGCTTATCAAACGCACTGCGGAGTGGTGAAAACACCAGAGAACGTGTTTCTCGCACTAAATAGCTCCAAAAGAGCGATTACGATGATTCTGCATACTTCTCACAGGAGCCTCACCAAGATTATCGCAGAAAATGCATATCTAAGCTTGAAGCCCCACGAAAACCAAGATATCTCCGTTTCTGCATATCAAACGCACTGTGGAGTGGTGAAAACACCAGAGAACGTGTTTATCGCATTAAATAGTTCCAAAAGAGCGATTACGACGATTCTGCATACTTCTCACAGAAGCCTCACCAAGATTATCGCAGAAAATGCATATCTCAGCTTGAAACCCCACGAAAACCAAGATATATCCGGTTCTGCATACCAAACGCACTGTGAAGTGGTGAAAACACCAGATAACGTGTTTCTCGCATTAAATAGCTTCAAAAGAGCGATTACGATGATTCTGCATACTTCTCGCAGAAGATCCACCAAGATTATCACAGAAAATGCATATCTCAGCTTGAAACCCCACGAAAACCATGATATCGCCGGTTCTGCATATCAAACGCACTGTGGAGTGGTGAAACCACTAGAGAACGTGTTTCTCGCATTAAATAGCTCCAAAAGAGCGATTTCGATTATTCTGCATACTTCTCACAGAAGAACCACCAAGATTATCTAAGAAAATGCATATCTCAGCTTGAAACAGTACGAAAACCATGATATCGCCGGTTCTGCATATCAAACGCACTGTGGAGTGGTGAAAACACCAGAGAACGTGTTTCTCGCATTAAATAGCTCCAAAAGAGCGATTTCGATTATTCTGCATACTTCTCACCGAAGAACCACCAAGATTATCATAGAAAATGCATATCTCAGCTTGAAACCCCACGAAAACCATGATATCGCCGGTTCTGCATATCAAACGCACTGTGGAGTGGTGAAACCACCAGAAAACGTGTTTCTCGCATTAAATAGCTCCAAAATAGCGATTTCGATTATTCTGCATACTTCTCACAGAAGAACCACCAAGATTATCGTAGAAAATGCATATCTCAGCTTGAAACAGTACGAAAACCATGATATCGCCGGTTCTGCATATCAAACGCACTGTGCAGTGGTAAAAACACCGTATAACGCGTATCTCGCATTAAATAGCTCCAGAAGAGCGATTTTGATTATTCTGCATACTTCTCACAGAAGCCTCACCAAGATTATCGCAGAAAATGCATATCTCAGCTTGAAGCCCCACGAAAACCAAGATATCTCCGGTTCTGCATATCAAACGCACTGTGGAGTGATGAAAACACCAGATAACGTGTATCTCGCATTAAATAGCTTCAAAAGAGCGATTTCGATTATCCTGCATACTTCTCACAGAAGAACAACCAAGATTATCCCAGAAAATGCATATCTCAGCTTGAAACTCCACGAAAACCAAGATATCGCCGGTTCTGCATACCAAACGCACTGTGGAGTGGTGAAAACACCAGATAACGTGATTCTCGCATTAAATAGCTTCAAAAGAGCGATTTCGAATATTCTGCATACATCTCACAGAAGCCTCACCAAGATTATCGCAGAAATGCATATCTCAGCTTGAAACCCCACGAAATCCAAGATATCGCCGGTTCTGCTTATCAAACGCACTGTGGAGTGGTGAACACACCAGATAACGTGATTCTCTCATTAAATAGCTTCAAAAGAGCGATTTCGATTATTCTGCATACATCTCACAGAAGCCTCACCAAGATTATCGCAGAAAATGCATATATCAGCTTGAAACCCCACGAAAACCAAGATATCGCCGGTTCTGCTTATCAAACGCACTGTGGAGTGGTGAAAACACCAGAGAACGTGTTTCTCGCACTAAATAGCTCCAAAAGAGCGATTACGATGATTCTGCATACTTCTCACAGGAGCCTCACCAAGATTATCGCAGAAAATGCATATCTAAGCTTGAAGCCCCACGAAAACCAAGATATCTCCGTTTCTGCATATCAAACGCACTGTGGAGTGGTGAAAACACCAGAGAACGTGTTTATCGCATTAAATAGTTCCAAAAGAGCGATTACGACGATTCTGCATACTTCTCACAGAAGCCTCACCAAGATTATCGCAGAAAATGCATATCTCAGCTTGAAACCCCACGAAAACCAAGATATATCCGGTTCTGCATACCAAACGCACTGTGAAGTGGTGAAAACACCAGATAACGTGTTTCTCGCATTAAATAGCTTCAAAAGAGCGATTACGATGATTCTGCATACTTCTCGCAGAAGATCCACCAAGATTATCACAGAAAATGCATATCTCAGCTTGAAAACCCACGAAAACCATGATATCGCCGGTTCTGCATATCAAACGCACTGTGGAGTGGTGAAACCACTAGAGAACGTGTTTCTCGCATTAAATAGCTCCAAAAGAGCGATTTCGATTATTCTGCATACTTCTCACAGAAGAACCACCAAGATTATCTAAGAAAATGCATATCTCAGCTTGAAACAGTACGAAAACCATGATATCGCCGGTTCTGCATATCAAACGCACTGTGCAGTGGTGAAAACACTAGAGAACGTGTTTATCGGATTAAATAGCTCCAAAAGAGCGATTTCGATTATTCTGCATACTTCTCACAGGAGCCTCACCAAGATTATCGCAGAAAATGCATATCTAAGCTTGAAGCCCCACGAAAACCAAGATATCTCCGTTTCTGCATATCAAACGCACTGTGGAGTGGTGAAAACACCAGAGAACGTGTTTATCGCATTAAATAGTTCCAAACGAGCGATTACGACGATTCTGCATACTTCTCACAGAAGATCCACCAAGATTATCACAGAAAATGCATATCTCAGCTTGAAACCCCACGAAAACCATGATATCGCCGGTTCTGCATATCAAACGCACTGTGGAGTGGTGAAACCACCAGAGAACGTGTTTCTCGCATTAAATAGCTCCAAAAGAGCGATTTCGATTATTCTGCATACTTCTCACAGGAGCCTCACCAAGATTATCGCAGAAAATGCATATCTCAGCTTGAAACAGTACGAAAACCATGATATCGCCGGTTCTGCATATCAAACGCACTGTGCAGTGGTGAAAACACTAGAGAACGTGTTTATCGGATTAAATAGCTCCAAAAGAGCGATTTCGATTATTCTGCATACTTCTCACAGGAGCCTCACCAAGATTATCGCAGAAAATGCATATCTAAGCTTGAAGCCCCACGAAAACCAAGATATCTCCGTTTCTGCATATCAAACGCACTGTGGAGTGGTGAAAACACCAGAGAACGTGTTTCTCGCATTAAATAGCTCCAAAAGAGCGATTTCGATTATTCTGCATACTTCTCACCGAAGAACCACCAAGATTATCGTAGAAAATGCATATCTCAGCTTGAAACAGTACGAAAACCATGATATCGCCGGTTCTGCATATCAAACGCACTGTGCAGTGGTAAAAACACCGTATAACGCGTATCTCGCATTAAATAGCTCCAGAAGAGCGATTTTGATTATTCTGCATACTTCTCACAGAAGCCTCACCAAGATTATCGCAGTAAATGCATATCTCAGCTTGAAGCCCCACGAAAACCAAGATATCTCCGGTTCTGCATACCAAACGCACTGTGGAGTGGTGAAAACGCCAGATAACGTGTTTCTCGCATTAAATAGCTTCAAAAGAGAGATTACGATGATTCTGCATACTTCTCACAGAAGATCCACCAAGATTATCATAGAAAATGCATATCTCAGCTTGAAACCCCACGAAAACCATGATATCGCCGGTTCTGCATATCAAACGCACTGTGGAGTGGTGAAACCACCAGAAAACGTGTTTCTCGCATTAAATAGCTCCAAAATAGCGATTTCGATTATTCTGCATACTTCTCACAGAATAACCACCAAGATTATCGTAGAAAATGCATATCTCAGCTAGAAACAGTACGAAAACCATGATATCGCCGGTTCTGCATATCAAACGCACTGTGCAGTGGTAAAAACACCGTATAAAGCGTATCTCGCATTAAATAGCTCCAGAAGAGCGATTTTGATTATTCTGCATACTTCTCACAGAAGCCTCACCAAGATTATCGCAGAAAATGCATATCTCAGCTTGAAGCCCCACGAAAACCAAGATATCTCCGGTTCTGCATATCAAACGCACTGTGGAGTGGTGAAAACACCAGAGAACGTGTTTATCGCATTAAATAGTTCCAAAAGAGCGATTACGACGATTCTGCATACTTCTCACAGAAGATCCACCAAGATTATCACAGAAAATGTATATCTCAGCTTGAAACCCCATGAAAACCATGATAACGCCGGTTCTGCATATCAAACGCACTGTGGAGTGGTGAAACCACCAGAGAACGTGTTTCTCGTATTAAATAGCTTCAAAAGTGCGATTTCGATTATTCTGCATACTTCTCACAGAAGCCTCACCAAGATTATCGCAGAAAATGCATATCTAAGCTTGAAGCCCCACGAAAACCAAGATATCTCCGGTTCTGCATATCCATCGCTCTATCGAGTGGTGAAAACACCAGATAACGTGTATCTCGCATTAAATAGCTTCAAAAGAGCTATTTCGATTATTCTGCATTCTTCTCACAGAAGAACCACCAAGATTATTCCAGAAAATGCATATCTCAGCTTGAAACCCCACGAAACCCGTGATATCGCCGGTTCTGCATACCAAACGCACTGTGAAGTGGTGATAACACCAGATAACGTGTTTCTCGCATTAAATAGCTTCAAAAGAGCGATATCGATTATTCTGCATTCTTCTCACAGAAGAACCACCAAGATTATTCCAGAAAATGCATATCTCAGCTTGAATCCCCACGAAAACCATGATATCGCCGGTTCTGCATATCAAACGCACTGTGCAGTGGTAAAAACACCAGATAACGTGTTTCTCGCATTAAATAGCTTCAAAAGAGCGATTACGATGATTCTGCATACTTCTCACAGAAGATCCACCAAGATTATCACAGAAAATGCATATCTCAGCTTGAAGCCCCACGAAAACCATGATATCGCCGGTTCTGCATATCAAACGCACTGTGGAGTGGTGAAACCACCAGAGAACGTGTTTCTCGCATTAAATAGCTCCAAAAGAGCGATTTCGATTATTCTGCATACTTCTCACAGAAGAACCACCAAGATTATCTAAGAAAATGCATATCTCAGCTTGAAACAGTACGAAAACCATGATATCGCCGGTTCTGCATATCAAACGCACTGTGCAGTGGTGAAAACACCAGAGAACGTGTTTATCGGATTAAATAGCTCCAAAAGAGCGATTTCGATTATTCTGCATACTTCTCACAGGAGCCTCACCAAGATTATCGCAGAAAATGCATATCTAAGCTTGAAGCCCCACGAAAACCAAGATATCTCCGGTTCTGCATATGAAACGCACTGTGGAGTGGTGAAAACACCAGATAACGTGTTTCTCGCATTAAATAGCTCCAAAAGAGCGATGTCGATTATTCTGCATACTTTTCACAGAAGAACCACCGAGATTATCGTAGAAAATACATATCTCAGCTTGAAACACTACGACAACCATGATATCGCCGGTTCTGCATATCAAAGGCACTGTGGAGTGGTGAAACCACCAGAGAACGTGTTTCTCGCATTAAATAGCTTCAAAAGTGCGATTTCGATTATTCTGCATACCTCTCACAGAAGCCTCACCAAGATTATCGCAGAAAATGCATATCTAAGCTTGAAGCCCCACGAAAACCAAGATATCTCCGGTTCTGCATATCCATCGCACTATAGAGTGGTGAAAACACCAGATAACGTGTATCTCGCATTAAATAGCTTCAAAAGAGCGATTTCGATTATCCTGCATACTTCTCACAGAAGAACCACCAAGATTATCCCAGAAAATGCATATCTCAGCTTGAAACTCCACGAAAACCAAGATATCGCCGGTTCCGCATATCCAACGCACTATGGAGTGGTGAAAACACCAGATAACGTGTATCTCGCATTAAATAGCTTCAAAAGAGCGATTTCGATTATCCTGCATACTTCTCACAGAAGAACAACCAAGATTATCCCAGAAAATGCATATCTCAGCTTGAAACTCCACGAAAACCAAGATATCGCCGGTTCTGCATACCAAACGCACTGTGGAGTGGTGAAAACACCAGATAACGTGATTCTCGCATTAAATAGCTTCAAAAGAGCGATTTCGAATATTCTGCATACATCTCACAGAAGCCTCACCAAGATTATCGCAGAAATGCATATCTCAGCTTGAAACCCCACGAAAACCAAGATATCGCCGGTTCTGCTTATCAAACGCACTGTGGAGTGGTGAAAACACCAGATAACGTGATTCTCGCATTAAATAGCTTCAAAAGAGCGATTTCGATTATTCTGCATACATCTCACAGAAGCCTCACCAAGATTATCGCAGAAAATGCATATATCAGCTTGAAACCCCACGAAAACCAAGATATCGCCGGTTCTGCTTATCAAACGCACTGTGGAGTGGTGAAAACACCAGAGAACGTGTTTCTCGCATTAAATAGCTCCAAAAGAGCGATTACGATGATTCTGCATACTTCTCACAGAAGAACCACCAAGATTATTCCAGAAAATGCATATCTCAGCTTGATGCCCCACGAAAACCATGATATCGCCGGTTCTGCATATCAAACGCACTGTGCAGTGGTAAAAACACCAGATAACGTGTTTCTCGCATTAAATAGCTCCAGAAGAGCGATTATGGTTATTCTGCAAACTTCTCACAGAAGCCTCACCAAGATTATCGCAGAAAATGCATATCTCAGCTTGAAGCCCCACGAAAACCAAGATATCTCCGGTTCTGCATATCAAACGCACTGTGGAGTGGTGAAAACACCAGAGAACGTGTTTTTCGCATTAAACAGCTCCAAAAGAGCGATTACGATGATTCTGCGTACTTCTCACAGAAGCCTCACCAAGATTATCGCAGAAAATGCATATCTCAGCTTGAAACCCCACGAAAACCAAGATATATCCGGTTCTGCATACCAAACGCACTGTGAAGTGGTGAAAACACCAGATAACGTGTTTCTCGCATTAAATAGCTTCAAAAGAGCGATTACGATGATTCTGCATACTTCTCACAGAAGATCCACCAAGATTATCACAGAAAATGCATATCTCAGCTTGAAACCCCACGAAAACCAAGATATCGCCGGTTCCGCATATCCAACGCACTATGGAGTGGTGAAAACACCAGATAACGTGTATCTCGCATTAAATAGCTTCAAAAGAGCGATTTCGATTATCCTGCATACTTCTCACAGAAGAACCACCAAGATTATCCCAGAAAATGCATATCTCAGCTTGAAACTCCACGAAAACCAAGATATCGCCGGTTCTGCATACCAAACGCACTGTGGAGTGGTGAAAACACCAGATAACGTGATTCTCGCATTAAATAGCTTCAAAAGAGCGATTTCGAATATTCTGCATACATCTCACAGAATCCTCACCAAGATTATCGCAGAAATGCATATCTCAGCTTGAAACCCCACGAAAACCATGATATCGCCGGATCTGCATATCAAACGCACTGTGGAGTGGTGAAATCACCAGATAACGTGTTTCTCGCATTAAATAGCTCCAAAAGAGCGATTTCGATTATTCTGCATACTTTTCACAGAAGAACCACCGAGATTATCGTAGAAAATACATATCTCAGCTTGAAACACTACGACAACCATGATATCGACCGGTTCTGCATATCAAAGGCACTGTGGAGTGGTGAAACCACCAGAGAACGTGTTTCTCGCATTAAATAGCTTCAAAAGTGCGATTACGATGATTCTGCATACTTCTCACAGATGATCCACCAAGATTATCACAGAAAATGCATATCTCAGCTTGAAACCCCACGAAAACCAAGATATCTCCGTTTCTGCATATCAAACGCACTGTGGAGTGGTGAAAATACCAGATAACGTGTTTCTCGCATTAAATAGCTCCAAAAGAGCGATTTCGATTATTCTGCATACTTTTCACAGAAGAACCACCGAGATTATCGTAGAAAATACATATCTCAGCTTGAAACACTACGACAACCATGATATCGCCGGTTCTGCATATCAAAGGCACTGTGGAGTGGTGAAACCACCAGAGAACGTGTTTCTCGTATGAAATAGCTTCAAAAGTGCGATTTCGATTATTCTGCATACTTCTCACAGAAGCCTCACCAAGATTATCGCAGAAAATGCATATCTAAGCTTGAAGCCCCACGAAAACCAAGATATCTCCGGTTCTGCATATCCATCGCACTATCGAGTGGTGAAAACACCAGATAACGTGTATCTCGCATTAAATAGCTTCAAAAGAGCTATTTCGATTATTCTGCATACTTTTCACAGAAGAACCACCGAGATTATCGTAGAAAATACATATCTCAGCTTGAAACACTACGACAACCATGATATCGCCGGTTCTGCATATCAAAGGCACTGTGGAGTGGTGAAACCACCAGAGAACGTGTTTCTCGCATTAAATAGCTTCAAAAGTGCGATTACGATGATTCTGCATACTTCTCACAGAAGATCCACCAAGATTATCACAGAAAATGCATATCTCAGCTTGAAACCCCACGAAAACCAAGATATCTCCGTTTCTGCATATCAAACGCACTGTGGAGTGGTGAAAATACCAGATAACGTGTTTCTCGCATTAAATAGCTCCAAAAGAGCGATTTCGATTATTCTGCATACTTTTCACAGAAGAACCACCGAGATTATCGTAGAAAATACATATCTCAGCTTGAAACCCCACGAAAACCAAGATATCGCCGGTTCTGCTTATCAAACGCATTGTGGAGTGGTGAAAACACCAGATAACGTGATTCTCGCATTAAATAGCTTATAGAGCGATTTCGATTATTCTGCATACATCTCACAGAAGCCTCACCAAGATTATCGCAGAAAATGCATATCTCAGCTTGAAACCCCACGAAAACCAAGATATCGCCGTTTCTGCTTATCAAACGCACTGTGGAGTGGTGAAAACACCAGATAACGTGTTCCTCGCATTAAATAGCTCCAAAAGAGAGATTTCGATTATTCTGCATACTTCTCACAGAAGAACCACCAAGATTATCGCAGAAAATGCATATCTCAGCTTGAAACCCCACGAAAACCAAGATATCGCCGGTTCTGCTTATCAAACGCACTGTGGAGTGGTGAAAACACCAGATAACGTGTATCTCGCATTAAATAGCTTCAAAAGACCGGTTCCGATTATTCTGCATACTTCTCACAGAAGAACCACCAAGATTATCCCATAAAAATGCATATCTCAGCTTGAAACCCCACGAAAACCAAGATATCTCCGGTTCTGCATATCAAACGCACTGTGGAGTGGTGAAAACACCAGAGAACGTGTTTATCGCATTAAATAGTTCCAAAAGAGCGATTACGACGATTCTGCATACTTCTCACAGAAGATCCACCAAGATTATCACAGAAAATGTATATCTCAGCTTGAAACCCCATGAAAACCATGATATCGCCGGTTCTGCATATCAAACGCACTGTGGAGTGGTGAAACCACCAGAGAACGTGTTTCTCGTATGAAATAGCTTCAAAAGTGCGATTTCGATTATTCTGCATACTTCTCACAGAAGCCTCACCAAGATTATCGCAGAAAATGCATATCTAAGCTTGAAGCCCCACGAAAACCAAGATATCTCCGGTTCTGCATATCCATCGCACTATCGAGTGGTGAAAACACCAGATAACGTGTATCTCGCATTAAATAGCTTCAAAAGAGCTATTTCGATTATTCTGCATTCTTCTCACAGAAGAACCACCAAGATTATTCCAGAAAATGCATATCTCAGCTTGATGCCCCACGAAAACCATGATATCGCCGGTTCTGCATATCAAAAGCACTGTGGAGTGGTGAAAACACCAGAGAACGTGTTTCTCGCATTAAATAGCTCCAAAAGAGCGATTACGATGATTCTGCATACTTCTCACAGAAGAACCACCAAGATTATTCCAGAAAATGCATATCTCAGCTTGATGCCCCACGAAAACCATGATATCGCCGGTTCTGCATATCAAACGCACTGTGCAGTGGTAAAAACACCAGATAACGTGTTTCTCGCATTAAATAGCTCCAGAAGAGCGATTATGATTATTCTGCAAACTTCTCACAGAAGCTTCACCAAGATTATCGCAGAAAATGCATATCTCAGCTTGAAGCCCCACGAAAACCAAGATATCTCCGGTTCTGCATATCAAACGCACTGTGGAGTGGTGAAAACACCAGAGAACGTGTTTTTCGCATTAAACAGCTCCAAAAGAGCGATTACGATGATTCTGCATACTTCTCACAGAAGCCTCACCAAGATTATCGCAGAAAATGCATATCTCAGCTTGAAACCCCACGAAAACCAAGATATATCCGGTTCTGCATACCAAACGCACTGTGAAGTGGTGAAAACACCAGATAACGTGTTTCTCGCATTAAATAGCTTCAAAAGAGCGATTACGATGATTCTGCATACTTCTCACAGAAGAACCACCAAGATTATCTAAGAAAATGCATATCTCAGCTTGAAACTCCACGAAAACCAAGATATCGCCGGTTCTGCATATCAAACGCACTGTGCAGTGGTGAAAACACCAGAGAACGTGTTTATCGGATTAAATAGCTCCAAAAGAGCGATTTCGATTATTCTGCAAACTTCTCACAGAAGCTTCACCAAGATTATCGCAGAAAATGCATATCTCAGCTTGAAGCCCCACGAAAACCAAGATATCTCCGGTTCTGCATATCCATCGCACTATCGAGTGGTGAAAACACCAGATAACGTGTATCTCGCATTAAATAGCTTCAAAAGAGCGATTTCGATTATCCTGCATACTTCTCACAGAAGAACCACCAAGATTATCCCAGAAAATGCATATCTCAGCTTGAAACTCCACGAAAACCAAGATATCGCCGGTTCCGCATATCCAACGCACTATGGAGTGGTGAAAACACCAGATAACGTGATTCTCGCATTAGATAGCTTCAAAAGAGCGATTTCGAATATTCTGCATACATCTCACAGAAGCCTCACCAAGATTATCGCAGAAATGCATATCTCAGCTTGAAACCCCACGAAAACCAAGATATCGCCGGTTTTGCTTATCAAACCCACTGTGGAGTGGTGAAAACACCAGATAACGTGATTCTCGCATTAAATAGCTTCAAAAGAGCGATTTCGATTATTCTGCATACATCTCACAGAAGCCTCACCAAGATTATCGCAGAAAATGCATATCTCAGCTTGAAACCCCACGAAAACCAAGATATCGCCGGTTCTGCTTATCAAACGCACTGTGGAGTGTTGAAAACACCAGAGAACGTGTTTCTCGCATTAAATAGCTCCAAAAGAGCGATTACGATGATTCTGCATACTTCTCACAGAAGAACCACCAAGATTATTCCAGAAAATGCATATCTCAGCTTGATGCCCCACGAAAACCATGATATCGCCGGTTCTGCATATCAAACGCACTGTGCAGTGGTAAAAACACCAGATAACGTGTTTCTCGCATTAAATAGCTCCAGAAGAGCGATTGTGATTATTCTGCAAACTTCTCACAGAAGCCTCACCAAGATTATCGCAGAAAATGCATATCTCAGCTTGAAACCCCACGAAAACCAAGATATATCCGGTTCTGCATACCAAACGCACTGTGAAGTGGTGAAAACACCAGATAACGTGTTTCTCGCATTAAATAGCTTCAAAAGAGCGATTACGATGATTCTGCATACTTCTCACAGAAGATCCACCAAGATTATCACAGAAAATGCAAATCTCAGCTTGAAACCCCACGAAAACCATGATATCGCAGGTTCTGCATATCAAACGCACTGTGGAGTGGTGAAACCACCAGAGAACGTGTTTCTCGCATTAAATAGCTCCAAAAGAGCGATTTCGATTATTCTGCATACTTCTCACAGTAGAACCACCAAGATTATCTAAGAAAATGCATATCTCAGCTTGAAACAGTACGAAAACCATGATATCGCCGGTTCTGCATATCAAACGCACTGTGCAGTGGTGAAAACACTAGAGAACGGGTTTATCGGATTAAATAGCTCCAAAAGAGCGAATTCGATTATTCTGCATACTTCTCACAGGAGCCTCACCAAGATTATCGCAGAAAATGCATATCTAAGCTTGAAGCCCCACGAAAACCAAGATATCTCCGGTTCTGCATATGAAACGCACTGTGGAGTGGTGAAAACACCAGATAACGTGTTTCTCGCATTAATTAGCTCCAAAAGAGCGATTTCGATTATTCTGCATACTTTTCACAGAAGAACCACCGAGATTATCGTAGAAAATACATATCTCAGCTTGAAACACTACGACAACCATGATATCGCCGGTTCTGCATATCAAAGGCACTGTGGAGTGGTGAAACCACCAGAGAACGTGTTTCTCGCATTAAATAGCTTCAAAAGTGCGATTTCGATTATTCTGCATACCTCTCACAGAAGCCTCACCAAGATTATCGCAGAAAATGCATATCTAAGCTTGAAGCCCCACGAAAACCAAGATATCTCCGGTTCTGCATATCCATCGCACTATCGAGTGGTGAAAACACCAGATAACGTGTATCTCGCATTAAATAGCTTCAAAAGAGCGATTTCGATTATCCTGCATACTTCTCACAGAAGAACCACCAAGATTATCCCAGAAAATGCATATCTCAGCTTGAAACTCCACGAAAACCAAGATATCGCCGGTTCCGCATATCCAACGCACTATGGAGTGGTGAAAACACCAGATAACGTGTATCTCGCATTAAATAGCTTCAAAAGAGCGATTTCGATTATCCTGCATACTTCTCACAGAAGAACAACCAAGATTATCCCAGAAAATGCATATCTCAGCTTGAAACTCCTCGAAAACCAAGATATCGCCGGTTCTGCATACCAAACGCACTGTGGAGTGGTGAAAACACCAGATAACGTGATTCTCGCATTAAATAGCTTCAAAAGAGCGATTTCGAATATTCTGCATACATCTCACAGAAGCCTCACCAAGATTATCGCAGAAATGCATATCTCAGCTTGAAACCCCACGAAAACCAAGATATCGCCGGTTCTGCTTATCAAACGCACTGTGGAGTGGTGAAAACACCAGATAACGTGATTCTCGCATTAAATAGCTTCAAAAGAGCGATTTCGATTATTCTGCATACATCTCACAGAAGCCTAACCAAGATTATCGCAGAAAATGCATATATCAGCTTGAAACCCCACGAAAACCAAGATATCGCCGGTTCTGCTTATCAAACGCACTGTGGAGTGGTGAAAACACCAGAGAACGTGTTTCTCGCATTAAATAGCTCCAAAAGAGCGATTACGATGATTCTGCATACTTCTCACAGAAGAACCACCAAGATTATTCCAGAAAATGCATATCTCAGCTTGATGCCCCACGAAAACCATGATATCGCCGGTTCTGCATATCAAACGCACTGTGCAGTGGTAAAAACACCAGATAACGTGTTTCTCGCATTAAATAGCTCCAGAAGAGCGATTATGATTATTCTGCAAACTTCTCACAGAAGCCTCACCAAGATTATCGCAGAAAATGCATATCTCAGCTTGAAGCCCCACGAAAACCAAGATATCTCCGGTTCTGCATATCAAACGCACTGTGGAGTGGTGAAAACACCAGAGAACGTGTTTTTCGCATTAAACAGCTCCAAAAGAGCGATTACGATGATTCTGCATACTTCTCACAGAAGCCTCACCAAGATTATCGCAGAAAATGCATATCTCAGCTTGAAACCCCACGAAAACCAAGATATATCCGGTTCTGCATACCAAACGCACTGTGAAGTGGTGAAAACACCAGATAACGTGTTTCTCGCATTAAATAGCTTCAAAAGAGCGATTACGATGATTCTGCATACTTCTCACAGAAGATCCACCAAGATTATCACAGAAAATGCATATCTCAGCTTGAAACCCCACGAAAACCATCATATCGCCGGTTCTGCATATCAAACGCACTGTGGAGTGGTGAAACCACCAGAGAACGTGTTTCTCGCATTAAATAGCTCCAAAAGAGCGATTTCGATTATTCTGCATACTTCTCACAGAAGAACCACCAAGATTATCTAAGAAAATGCATATCTCAGCTTGAAACAGTACGAAAACCATGATATCGCCGGTTCTGCATATCAAACGCACTGTCCAGTGGTGAAAACACTAGAGAACGTGTTTATCGGATTAAATAGCTCCAAAAGAGCGATTTCGATTATTCTGCATACTTCTCACAGGAGCCTCACCAAGATTATCGCAGAAAATGCATATCTAAGCTTGAAGCCCCACGAAAACCAAGATATCTCCGTTTCTGCATATCAAACGCACTGTGGAGTGGTGAAAACACCAGATAACGTGTTTCTCGCATTAAATAGCTCCAAAAGAGCGATTTCGATTATTCTGCATACTTTTCACAGAAGAACCACCGAGATTATCGTAGAAAATACATATCTCAGCTTGAAACACTACGACAACCATGATATCGCCGGTTCTGCATATCAAAGGCACTGTGGAGTGGTGAAACCACCAGAGAACGTGTTTCTCGCATTAAATAGCTTCAAAAGTGCGATTTCGATTATTCTGCATACCTCTCACAGAAGCCTCACCAAGATTATCGCAGAAAATGCATATCTAAGCTTGAAGCCCCACGAAAACCAAGATATCTCCGGTTCTGCATATCCATCGCACTATCGAGTGGTGAAAACACCAGATAACGTGTATCTCGCATTAAATAGCTTCAAAAGAGCGATTTCGATTATCCTGCATACTTCTCACAGAAGAACCACCAAGATTATCGCAGAAAATGCATATCTAAGCTTGAAGCCCCACGAAAACCAAGATATCTCCGGTTCCGCATATCCAACGCACTATGGAGTGGTGAAAACACCAGATAACGTGTATCTCGCATTAAATAGCTTCAAAAGAGCGATTTCGAATATTCTGCATACATCTCACAGAATCCTCACCAAGATTATCGCAGAAATGCATATCTCAGCTTGAAACCCCACGAAAACCAAGATATCGCCGGTTCTGCTTATCAAACGCACTGTGGAGTGGTGAAAACACCAGATAACGTGATTCTCGCATTAAATAGTTTCAAAAGAGCGATTTCGATTATTCTGCATACATCTCACAGAAGCCTAACCGAGATTATCGCAGAAAATGTATATCTCAGCTTGAAACCCCACGAAAACCAAGATATCGCCGGTTCTGCTTATCAAACGCACTGTGGAGTGGTGAAAACACCAGATAACGTGTTCCTCGCATTAAATAGCTCCAAAAGAGAGATTTCGATTATTCTGCATACTTCTCACAGAAGAACCACCAAGATTATCGCAGAAAATGCATATCTCAGCTTGAAACACCACGAAAACCAAGATATCGCCGGTTCTGCTTATCAAACGCACTGTGGAGTGGTGAAAACACCAGATAACGTGTATCTCGCATTAAATAGCTTCAAAAGACCGGTTTCGATTATTCTGCATACTTCTCACAGAAGAACCACCAAGATTATCCCAGAAAATGCATATCTCAGCTTGAAACCCCACGAAAACCAAGATATCGCCGGTTCTGCATACCAAACGCACTGTGAAGTGGTGATAACACCAGATAACGTGTTTCTCGCATTAAATAGCTTCAAAAGAGCGATATCGATTATTCTGCATTCTTCTCACAGAAGAACCACCAAGATTATTCCAGAAAATGCATATCTCAACTTGAAACCCCACGAAAACCGTGATATCGCCGGTTCTGCATATCAAACGCACTGTGGAGTGGTGAAAACACCAGAGAACGTGTTTCTCGCATTAAATAGCTCCAAAAGAGCGATTACGATGATTCTGCATACTTCTCACAGAAGAACCACCAAGATTATTCCAGAAAATGCATATCTCAGCTTGATGCCCCACGAAAACCATGATATCGCCGGTTCTGCATATCAAACGCACTGTGCAGTGGTAAAAACACCAGATAACGTGTTTCTCGCATTAAATAGCTCCAGAAGAGCGATTATGATTATTCTGCAAACTTCTCACAGAAGCTTCACCAAGATTATCGCAGAAAATGCATATCTCAGCTTGAAGCCCCACGAAAACCAAGATATCTCCGGTTCTGCATATCAAACGCACTGTGGAGTGGTGAAAACACCAGATAACGTGTTTCTCGCATTAAATAGCTCCAAAAGAGCGATTTCGATTATTCTGCATACTTTTCACAGAAGAACCACCGAGATTATCGTAGAAATTACATATCTCAGCTTGAAACACTACGACAACCATGATATCGCCGGTTCTGCATATCAAAGGCACTGTGGAGTGGTGAAACCACCAGAGAACGTGTTTCTCGCATTAAATAGCTTCAAAAGTGCGATTTCGATTATTCTGCATACCTCTCACAGAAGCCTCACCAAGATTATCGCAGAAATGCATATCTCAGCTTGAAACCCCACGAAAACCAAGATATCGCCGGTTCTGCTTATCAAACGCACTGTGGAGTGGTGAAAAAACCAGATAACGTGATTCTCGCATTAAATAGCTTCAAAAGAGCGATTTCGATTATTCTGCATACATCTCACAGAAGCCTCACCAAGATTATCGCAGAAAATGCATATCTCAGCTTGAAACCCCACGAAAACCAAGATATCGCCGGTTCTGCTTATCAAACGCACTGTGGAGTGGTGAAAACACCAGAGAACGTGTTTCTCGCATTAAATAGCTCCAAAAGAGCGATTACGATGATTCTGCATACTTCTCACAGAAGAACCACCAAGATTATTCCAGAAAATGCATATCTCAGCTTGATGCCCCACGAAAACCATGATATCGCCGGTTCTGCATATCAAACGCACTGTGCAGTGGTAAAAACACCAGATAACGTGTTTCTCGCATTAAATAGCTCCAGAAGAGCGATTATGATTATTCTGCAAACTTCTCACAGAAGCCTCACCAAGATTATCGCAGAAAATGCATATCTCAGCTTGAAGCCCCACGAAAACCAAGATATCTCCGGTTCTGCATATCAAACGCACTGTGGAGTGGTGAAAACACCAGAGAACGTGTTTTTCGCATTAAACAGCTCCAAAAGGGCGATTACGATGATTCTGCATACTTCTCACAGAAGCCTCACCAAGATTATCGCAGAAAATGCATATCTCAGCTTGAAACCCCACGAAAACCAAGATATATCCGGTTCTGCATACCAAACGCACTGTGGAGTGGTGAAACCACCAGAGAACGTGTTTCTCGCATTAAATAGCTCCAAAAGAGCGATTTCGATTATTCTGCATACTTCTCACAGAAGAACCACCAAGATTATCTAAGAAAATGCATATCTCAGCTTGAAACAGTACGAAAACCATGATATCGCCGGTTCTGCATATCAAACGCACTGTGCAGTGGTGAAAACACTAGAGAACGGGTTTATCGGATTAAATAGCTCCAAAAGAGCGATTTCGATTATTCTGCATACTTCTCACAGGAGCCTCACCAAGATTATCGCAGAAAATGCATATCTAAGCTTGAAGCCCCACGAAAACCAAGATATCTCCGGTTCTGCATATCAAACGCACTGTGGAGTGGTGAAAACACCAGATAACGTGTTTCTCGCATTAAATAGCTCCAAAAGAGCGATCTCGATTATTCTGCATACTTTTCACAGAAGAACCACCGAGATTATCGTAGAAAATACATATCTCAGCTTGAAACACTACGACAACCATGATATCGCCGGTTCTGCATATCAAAGGCACTGTGGAGTGGTGAAACCACCAGAGAACGTGTTTCTCGCATTAAATAGCTTCAAAAGTGCGATTTCGATTATTCTGCATACCTCTCACAGAAGCCTCACCAAGATTATCGCAGAAAATGCATATCTAAGCTTGAAGCCCCACGAAAACCAAGATATCTCCCGTTCTGCATAACAAACGCACTGTGGAGTGGTGAAAACACCAGATAACGTGATTCTCGCATTAAATAGCTTCAAAAGAGCGATTTCGAATATTCTGCATACATCTCACAGAGGCCTCACCAAGATTATCGCAGAAATGCATATCTCAGCTTGAAACCCCACGAAAACCAAGATATCGCCGGTTCTGCTTATCAAACGCACTGTGGAGTGGTGAAAACACCAGATAACGTGATTCTCGCATTAAATAGCTTCAAAAGAGCGATTTCGATTATTCTGCATACATCTCACAGAAGCCTCACCAAGATTATCGCAGAAAATGCATATCTCAGCTTGAAACCCCACGAAAACCAAGATATCGCCGGTTCTGCTTATCAAACGCACTGTGGAGTGGTGAAAACACCAGATAACGTGTTCCTCGCATTAAATAGCTCCAAAAGAGAGATTTCGATTATTCTGCATACTTCACACAGAAGAACCACCAAGATTATCGGCAGAAAATGCATATCTCAGCTTGAAACCCCACGAAAACCAAGATATCGCCGGTTCTGCTTATCAAACGCACTGTGGAGTGATGAAAAACACCAGATAACGTGTATCTCGCATTAAATAGCTTCAAAAGACCGGTTTCGATTATTCTGCATACTTCTCACAGAAGAACCACCAAGATTATCCCAGAAAATGCATATCTCAGCTTGAAACCCCACGAAAACCAAGATATCGCCGGTTCTGCATATCAAACGCAGTGTGGAGTGGTGAAAACACCCGATAACGTGTTTCTCGCATTAAAGAGCTTCAAAAGAGCGATTTCGATTATCCTGCATACTTCTCACAGAAGAACCACCAAGATTATCCCAGAAAATGCATATCTCAGCTTGAAACTCCACGAAAACCAAGATATCGCCGGTTCCGCATATCAAACGCACTGTGGAGTGGTGAAAACACCAGATAACGTGTATCTCGCATTAAATAGCTTCAAAAGAGCGATTTCGATTATTCTGCATACCTCTCACAGAAGCCTCACCAAGATTATCGCAGAAAATGCATATCTAAGCTTGAAGCTCCACGAAAACCAAGATATCTCCGGTTCTGCATATCAAACGCACTGTGGAGTGGTGAAAACACCAGATAACGTGTTTCTCGCATTAAATAGCTCCAAAAGAGCGATCTCGATTATTCTGCATACTTTTCACAGAAGAACCACCGAGATTATCGTAGAAAATACATATCTCAGCTTGAAACACTACGACAACCATGATATCGCCGGTTCTGCATATCAAAGGCACTGTGGAGTGGTGAAACCACCAGAGAACGTGTTTCTCGCATTAAATAGCTTCAAAAGTGCGATTTCGATTATTCTGCATACCTCTCACAGAAGCCTCACCAAGATTATCGCAGAAAATGCATATCTAAGCTTGAAGCCCCACGAAAACCAAGATATCTCCCGTTCTGCATAACAAACGCACTGTGGAGTGGTGAAAACACCAGATAACGTGATTCTCGCATTAAATAGCTTCAAAAGAGCGATTTCGAATATTCTGCATACATCTCACAGAGGCCTCACCAAGATTATCGCAGAAATGCATATCTCAGCTTGAAACCCCACGAAAACCAAGATATCGCCGGTTCTGCTTATCAAACGCACTGTGGAGTGGTGAAAACACCAGATAACGTGATTCTCGCATTAAATAGCTTCAAAAGAGCGATTTCGATTATTCTGCATACATCTCACAGAAGCCTCACCAAGATTATCGCAGAAAATGCATATCTCAGCTTGAAACCCCACGAAAACCAAGATATCGCCGGTTCTGCTTATCAAACGCACTGTGGAGTGGTGAAAACACCAGATAACGTGTTCCTCGCATTAAATAGCTCCAAAAGAGAGATTTCGATTATTCTGCATACTTCACACAGAAGAACCACCAAGATTATCGGCAGAAAATGCATATCTCAGCTTGAAACCCCACGAAAACCAAGATATCGCCGGTTCTGCTTATCAAACGCACTGTGGAGTGGTGAAAAACACCAGATAACGTGTATCTCGCATTAAATAGCTTCAAAAGACCGGTTTCGATTATTCTGCATACTTCTCACAGAAGAACCACCAAGATTATCCCAGAAAATGCATATCTCAGCTTGAAACCCCACGAAAACCAAGATATCGCCGGTTCTGCTTATCAAACGCACTGTGGAGTGGTGAAAACACCAGATAACGTGTTTCTCGCATTAAATAGCTTCAAATGAGCGATTTCGATTATTCTGCATAATTCTCACAGAAGAACCACCAAGATTATCGTAGAAAATGCATATCTCAGCTTGAAACACTACGAGAACCATGATATCGCCGGTTCTGCATATCAAACGCACTGTGGAGTGGTGAAAACACTAGGTATCGTGTTCCTCGCATTAAATAGCTCCAAAAGAGAGATTTCGATTATTCTGCATACTTCTCACAGAAGAACCACCAAGGCTATCGTAGAAAATGCATATCTCAGCTTGAAACACTACGAGAACCATGATATCGCCGGTTCTGCATATCAAACGCACTGTGGAGTGGTGAAACCACCAGAGAACGTGTTTCTCGCATTAAATAGCTTCAAAAGTGCGATTTCGATTATTCTGCATACATCTCACAGAAGCCTCACCAAGATTACCGCAGAAAATACATATCTCAGCTTGAAGCCCAACGAAAACCAAGATATCTCCGGTTCTGCATATCAAACGCACTGTGGAGTGGTGAAAACACCAGAGAACGTGTTTATCGCATTAAATAGCTCCAAAAGAGCGATTACGATGATTCTGTATACTTCTCACAGAAGATCCACGAAGATTATCGCAGAACGTGCATGTCTCAGTTTGATGCCCCACGAAAACCAAGATATCTCCGGTTCTGCATATCAAACGCACTGTGGAGTGGTGAAAACACCAGGTAACGTGTTTCTCGCATTCAATAGCTTCAGAAGAGCGATTTCGATTATTCTGCATTCTTCTCACAGAACAACCACCAAGATTATCCCAGAAAACGATATCTCAGCTTGAAGCCCCACGAAAACCAAGATATCTCCGGTTCTGCATACCAAACGCACTGTGGAGTGGTGAAAACACCAGATAACGTGATTCTCGCATTAAATAGCTTCAAAAGAGCGATTTCGAATATTCTGCATACATCTCACAGAAGCCTCACCAAGATTATCGCAGAAATGCATATCTCAGCTTGAAACCCCACGAAAACCAAGATATCTCCGGTTCTGCATACCAAACGCACTGTGGAGTGGTGAAAACACCAGATAACGTGATTCTCGCATTAAATAGCTTCAAAAGAGCGATTTCGAATATTCTGCATACATCTCACAGAGGCCTCACCAAGATTATCGCAGAAATGCATATCTCAGCTTGAAACCCCACGAAAACCAAGATATCGCCGGTTCTGCTTATCAAACGCACTGTGGAGTGGTGAAAACACCAGAGAACGTGATTCTCGCATTAAATAGCTTCAAAAGAGCGATTTCGATTATTCTGCATACATCTCACAGAAGCCTCACCAAGATTATCGCAGAAAATGCATATCTCAGCTTGAAACCCCACGAAAACCAAGATATCGCCGGTTCTGCTTATCAAACGCACTGTGGAGTGGTGAAAACACCAGATAACGTGTTTCTCGCATTAAATAGCTTCAAATGAGCGATTTCGATTATTCTGCATAATTCTCACAGAAGAACCACCAAGGCTATCGTAGAAAATGCATATCTCAGCTTGAAACACTACGAGAACCATGATATCGCCGGTTCTGCATATCAAACGCACTGTGAAGTGGTGAAACCACCAGAGAACGTGTTTCTCGCATTAAATAGCTTCAAAAGTGCGATTTCGATTATTCTGCATACATCTCACAGAAGCCTCACCAAGATTATCGCAGAAAATGCATATCTCAGCTTGAAGCCCAACGAAAACCAAGATATCTCCGGTTCTGCATATCAAACGCACTGTGGAGTGGTGAAAACACCAGAGAACGTGTTTATCGCATTAAATAGCTCCAAAAGAGCGATTACGATGATTCTGCATACTTCTCACAGAAGATCCACGAAGATTATCGCAGAACGTGCATGTCTCAGTTTGATGCCCCACGAAAACCAAGATATCTCCGGTTCTGCATATCAAACGCACTGTGGAGTGGTGAAAACACCAGGTAACGTGTTTCTCGCATTCAATAGCTTCAGAAGAGCGATTTCGATTATTCTGCATTCTTCTCACAGAACAACCACCAAGATTATCCCAGAAAACGATATCTCAGCTTGAAGCCCCACGAAAACCAAGATATCTCCGGTTCTGCATACCAAACGCACTGTGGAGTGGTGAAAACACCAGATAACGTGATTCTCGCATTAAATAGCTTCAAAAGAGCGATTTCGAATATTCTGCATACATCTCACAGAAGCCTCACCAAGATTATCGCAGAAATGCATATCTCAGCTTGAAACCCCACGAAAACCAAGATATCGCCGGTTCTGCTTATCAAGCGCACTGTGGAGTGGTGAAAACACCAGATAACGTGATTCTCGCATTAAATAGCTTCCAAAGAGCGATTTCGATTATTCTGCATACATCTCACAGAAGCCTCACCAAGATTATCGCAGAAAATGCATATCTCAGCTTGAAACCCCACGAAAACCAAGATATCGCCGGTTCTGCTTATCAAACGCACTGTGGAGTGGTGAAAACACCAGATAACGTGTTCCTCGGATTAAATAGCTCCAAAAGAGAGATTTCGATTATTCTGCATACTTCTCACAGAAGAACCACCAAGATTATCGCAGAAAATGCATATCTCAGCTTGAAACCCCACGAAAACCAAGATATCGCCGGTTCTGCTTATCAAACGCACTGTGGAGTGGTGAAAACACCAGATAACGTGTATCTCGCATTAAATAGTTTCAAAAGACCGGTTTCGATTATTCTGCATACTTCTCACAGAAGAACCACCAAGATTATCCCAGAAAATGCATATCTCAGCTTGAAACCCCACGAAAACCAAGATATCTCCGGTTCTGCATATCAAACGCACTGTGGAGTGGTGAAAACACCAGAGAACGTGTTTATCGCATTAAATAGCTCCAAAAGAGCGATTACGATGATTCTGCATACTTCTCACAGAAGATCCACGAAGATTATCGCAGAACGTGCATGTCTCAGTTTGATGCCCCACGAAAACCAACATATCTCCGGTGCTGCATATCCATCGCACTATCGAGTGGTGAAAACACCAGATAACGTGTATCTCGCATTAAATAGCTTCAAAAGAGCGATTTCGATTATCCTGCATACTTCTCACAGAAGAACCACCAAGATTATCCCAGAAAATGCATATCTCAGCTTGAAACTCCACGAAAACCAAGATATCGCCGGTTCCGCATATCCAACGCACTATGGAGTGGTGAAAACACCAGATAACGTGTATCTCGCATTAAATAGCTTCAAAGGAGCGATTTCGATTATCCTGCATACTTCTCACAGAAGAACGACCAAGATTATCCCAGAAAATGCATATCTCAGCTTGAAACTCCACGAAAACCAAGATATCGCCGGTTCTGCATACCAAACGCACTGTGGAGTGGTGAAAACACCAGATAACGTGATTCTCGCATTAAATAGCTTCAAAAGAGCGATTTCGAATATTCTGCATACATCTCACAGAATCCTCACCAAGATTATCGCAGAAATGCATATCTCAGCTTGAAACCCCACGAAAACCAAGATATCGCCGGTTCTGCTTATCAAACGCACTGTGGAGTGGTGAAAACACCAGATAACGTGATTCTCGCATTAAATAGCTTCAAAAGAGCGATTTCGATTATTCTGCATACATCTCACAGAAGCCTCACCGAGATTATCGCAGAAAATGCATATCTCAGCTAGAAACCCCACGAAAACCGTGATATCGCCGGTTCTGCATACCAAACGCACAGTGAAGTGGTGATAACACCAGATAACGTGTTTCTCGCATTAAATAGCTTCAAAAGAGCGATACCGATTATTCTGCATTCTTCTCACAGAAGAACCACCAAGATTATTCCAGAAAATGCATATCTCAACTTGAAACCCCACGAAAACCGTGATATCGCCGGTTCTGCTTATCAAACGCACTGTGGAGTGGTGAAAACACCAGATAACGTGTATCTCGCATTAAATAGCTTCAAAAGACCGGTTTCGATTATTCTGCATACTTCTCACAGAAGAACCACCAAGATTATCCCAGAAAATGCATATCTCAGCTTGAAACCCCACGAAAACCAAGATATCGCCGGTTCTGCATATCAAAGGCACTGTGGAGTGGTGAAACCACCAGAGAACGTGTTTCTCGCATTAAATAGCTTCAAAAGTGCGATTTCGATTATTCTGCATACCTCTCACAGAAGCCTCACCAAGATTATCGCAGAAAATGCATATCTAAGCTTGAAGCCCCACGAAAACCAAGATATCTCCGGTTCTGCATATCCATCGCACTATCGAGTGGTGAAAACACCAGATAACGTGTATCTCGCATTAAATAGCTTCAAAAGAGCGATTTCGATTATCCTGCATACTTCTCACAGAAGAACCACCAAGATTATCCCAGAAAATGCATATCTCAGCTTGAAACTCCACGAAAACCAAGATATCGCCGGTTCCGCATATCCAACGCACTATGGAGTGGTGAAAACACCAGATAACGTGTATCTCGCATTAAATAGCTTCAAAAGAGCGATTTCGATTATCCTGCATACTTCTCACAGAAGAACGACCAAGATTATCCCAGAAAATGCATATCTCAGCTTGAAACCCCACGAAAACCAAGATATCGCCGGTTCTGCTTATCAAACGCACTGTGGAGTGGTGAAAACACCAGATAACGTGATTCTCATATTAAATAGCTTCAAAAGAGCGATTTCGATTATTCTGCATACATCTCACAGAAGCCTCACCGAGATTATCGCAGAAAATGCATATCTCAGCTAGAAACCCCACGAAAACCGTGATATCGCCGGTTCTGCATACCAAACGCACTGTGAAGTGGTGAAACCACCAGAGAACGTGTTTCTCGCATTAAATAGCTCCAAAAGAGCGATTTCGATTATTCTGCATACTTCTCACAGAAGAACCACCAAGATTATCTAAGAAAATGCATATCTCAGCTTGAAACAGTACGGAAACCATGATATCGCCGGTTCTGCATATCAAACGCACTGTACAGTGGTGAAAACACCAGAGAACGTGTTTATCGGATTAAATAGCTCCAAAAGAGCGATTTCGATTATTCTGCATACTTCTCACAGGAGCCTCACCAAGATTATCGCAGAAAATGCATATCTAAGCTTGAAGCCCCACGAAAACCAAGATATCTCCGGTTCTGCATATCAAACGAACTGTGGAGTGGTGAAAACACCAGATAACGTGTTTCTCGCATTAAATAGCTCCAAAAGAGCGATTTCGATTATTCTGCATACTTTTCACAGAAGAACCACCGAGATTATCGTAGAAAATACATATCTCAGCTCGAAACACTACGACAACCATGATATCGCCGGTTCTGCATATCAAAGGCACTGTGGAGTGGTGAAACCACCAGAGAACGTGTTTCTCGCATTAAATAGCTTCAAAAGAGCGATATCGATTATTCTGCATTCTTCTCACAGAAGAACCACCAAGATTATTCCAGAAAATGCATATCTCAACTTGAAACCCCACGAAAACCGTGATATCGCCGGTTCTGCATATCAAACGCACTGTGGAGTGGTGAAAACACCAGGTAACGTGTTTCTCGCATTCAATAGCTTCAGAAGAGCGATTTCGATTATTCTGCATACATCTCACAGAAGCCTCACCAAGATTATCGCAGAAAATGCATATCTCAGCTTGAAACCCCACGAAAACCAAGATATCGCCGGTTCTGCTTATCAAACGCACTGTGGAGTGGTGAAAACACCAGATAACGTGTTCCTCGCATTAAATAGCTCCAAAAGAGAGATTTCGATTATTCTGCATACTTCTCACAGAAGAACCACCAAGATTATCCCAGAAAATGCATATCTCAGCTTGAAACCCCACGAAAACCAAGATATCGCCGGTACTGCATATCAAAGGCACTGTGGAGTGGTGAAACCACCAGAGAACGTGTTTCTCGCATTAAATAGCTTCAAAAGAGCGATATCGATTATTCTGCATTCTTCTCACAGAACAACCACCAAGATTATCCCAGAAAACGATATCTCAGCTTGAAGCCCCACGAAAACCAAGATATCTCCGGTTCTGCATACCAAACGCACTGTGGAGTGGTGAAAACACCAGATAACGTGATTCTCGCATTAAATAGCTTCAAAAGAGCGATTTCGAATATTCTGCATACATCTCACAGAAGCCTCACCAAGATTATCGCAGAAATGCATATCTCAGCTTGAAACCCCACGAAAACCAAGATATCGCCGGTTCTGCTTATCAAACGCACTGTGGAGTGGTGAAAACACCAGATAACGTGATTCTCGCATTAAATAGCTTCAAAAGAGCGATTTCGATTATTCTGCATACATCTCACAGAAGCCTCACCAAGATTATCGCAGAAAATGCATATCTCAGCTTGAAACCCCACGAAAACCAAGATATCGCCGGTTCTGCTTATCAAACGCACTGTGGAGTGGTGAAAACACCAGATAACGTGTTCCTCGCATTAAATAGCTCCAAAAGAGAGATTTCGATTATTCTGCATACTTCTCACAGAAGAACCACCAAGATTATCCCAGAAAATGCATATCTCAGCTTGAAACCCCACGAAAACCAAGATATCGCCGGTACTGCATATCAAAGGCACTGTGGAGTGGTGAAACCACCAGAGAACGTGTTTCTCGCATTAAATAGCTTCAAAAGTGCGATTTCGATTATTCTGCATACTTCTCACAGAAGCCTCACCAAGATTATCGCAGAAAATGCATATCTAAGCTTGAAGCCCCACGAAAACCAAGATATCTCCGGTTCTGCATATCCATCGCACTATCGAGTGGTGAAAACACCAGATAACGTGTATCTCGCATTAAATAGCTTCAAAAGAGCTATTTCGATTATTCTGCATTCTTCTCACAGAAGAACCACCAAGATTATTCCAGAAAATGCATATCTCAGCTTGAAACCCCACGAAAACCGTGATATCGCCGGTTCTGCATATCAAACGCACTGTGGAGTGGTGAAAACACCAGAGAACGTGTTTCTCGCATTAAATAGCTCCAAAAGAGCGATTACGATGATTCTGCATACTTCTCACAGAAGAACCACCAAGATTATTCCAGAAAATGCATATCTCAGCTTGATGCCCCACGAAAACCATGATATCGCCGGTTCTGCATATCAAACGCACTGTGCAGTGGTAAAAACACCAGATAACGTGTTTCTCGCATTAAATAGCTCCAGAAGAGCGATTATGATTATTCTGCAAACTTCTCACAGAAGCTTCACCAAGATTATCGCAGAAAATGCATATCTCAGCTTGAAGCCCCACGAAAACCAAGATATCTCCGGTTCTGCATATCAAACGCACTGTGGAGTGGTGAAAACACCAGAGAACGTGTTTTTCGCATTAAACAGCTCCAAAAGAGCGATTACGATGATTCTGCATACTTCTCACAGAAGCCTCACCAAGATTATCGCAGAAAATGCATATCTCAGCTTGAAACCCCACGAAAACCAAGATATATCCGGTTCTGCATACCAAACGCACTGTGAAGTGGTGAAAACACCAGATAACGTGTTTCTCGCATTAAATAGCTTCAAAAGAGCGATTACGATGATTCTGCATACTTCTCACAGAAGATCCACCAAGATTATCACATAAAATGCATATCTCAGCTTGAAACCCCACGAAAACCATGATATCGCCGGTTCTGCATATCAAACGCACTGTGGAGTGGTGAAACCACCAGAGAACGTGTTTCTCGCATTAAATAGCTCCAAAAGAGCGATTTCGATTATTCTGCATACTTCTCACAGAAGAACCACCAAGATTATCTAAGAAAATGCATATCTCAGCTTGAAACAGTACGGAAACCATGATATCGCCGGTTCTGCATATCAAACGCACTGTGCAGTGGTGAAAACACCAGAGAACGTGTTTATCGGATTAAATAGCTCCAAAAGAGCGATTTCGATTATTCTGCATACTTCTCACAGGAGCCTCACCAAGATTATCGCAGAAATGCATATCTCAGCTTGAAACCCCACGAAAACCAAGATATCGCCGGTTCTGCTTATCAAACGCACTGTGGAGTGGTGAAAACACCAGAGAACGTGTTTCTCGCATTAAATAGCTCCAAAAGAGCGATTACGATGATTCTGCATACTTCTCACAGAAGAACCACCAAGATTATTCCAGAAAATGCATATCTCAGCTTGATGCCCCACGAAAACCATGATATCGCCGGTTCTGCATATCAAACGCACTGTGCAGTGGTAAAAACACCAGATAACGTGTTTCTCGCATTAAATAGCTCCAGAAGAGCGATTATGATTATTCTGCAAACTTCTCACAGAAGCCTCACCAAGATTATCGCAGAAAATGCATATCTCAGCTTGAAGCCCCACGAAAACCAAGATATCTCCGGTTCTGCATATCAAACGCACTGTGGAGTGGTGAAAACACCAGAGAACGTGTTTTTCGCATTAAACAGCTCCAAAAGAGCGATTACGATGATTCTGCATACTTCTCACAGAAGATCCACCAAGATTATCACAGAAAATGCATATCTCAACTTGAAACCCCACGAAAACCATGATATCGCCGGTTCTGCATATCAAACGCACTGTGGAGTGGTGAAACCACCAGAGAACGTGTTTCTCGCATTAAATAGCTCCAAAAGAGCGATTTCGATTATTCTGCATACTTCTCACAGAAGAACCACCAAGATTATCTAAGAAAATGCATATCTCAGCTTGAAACCCCACGAAAACCGTGATATCGCCGGTTCTGCATACCAAACGCACTGTGAAGTGGTGATAACACCAGATAACGTGTTTCTCGCATTAAATAGCTTCAAAAGAGCGATATCGATTATTCTGCATTCTTCTCACAGAAGAACCACCAAGATTATTCCAGAAAATGCATATCTCAACTTGAAACCCCACGAAAACCGGGATATCGCCGGTTCTGCATATCAAACGCACTGTGGAGTGGTGAAAACACCAGAGAACGTGTTTCTCGCATTAAATAGCTCCAAAAGAGCGATTACGATGATTCTGCATACTTCTCACAGAAGAACCACCAAGATTATTCCAGAAAATGCATATCTCAGCTTGATGCCCCACGAAAACCATGATATCGCCGGTTCTGCATATCAAACGCACTGTGCAGTGGTAAAAACACCAGATAACGTGTTTCTCGCATTAAATAGCTCCAGAAGAGCGATTATGATTATTCTGCAAACTTCTCACAGAAGCTTCACCAAGATTATCGCAGAAAATGCATATCTCAGCTTGAAGCCCCACGAAAACCAAGATATCTCCGGTTCTGCATATCAAACGCACTGTGGAGTGGTGAAAACACCAGAGAACGTGTTTTTCGCATTAAACAGCTCCAAAAGAGCGATTACGATGATTCTGCATACTTCTCACAGAAGCCTCACCAAGATTATCGCAGAAAATGCATATCTCAGCTTGAAACCCCACGAAAACCAAGATATATCCGGTTCTGCATACCAAACGCACTGTGAAGTGGTGAAAACACCAGATAACGTGTTTCTCGCATTAAATAGCTTCAAAAGAGCGATTACGATGATTCTGCATACTTCTCACAGAAGATCCACCAAGATTATCACAGAAAATGCATATCTCAGCTTGAAACCCCACGAAAACCATGATATCGCCGGTTCTGCATATCAAACGCACTGTGGAGTGGTGAAACCACCAGAGAACGTGTTTCTCGCATTAAATAGCTCCAAAAGAGCGATTTCGATTATTCTGCATACTTCTCACAGAAGAACCACCAAGATTATCTAAGAAAATGCATATCTCAGCTTGAAACAGTACGGAAACCATGATATCGCCGGTTCTGCATATCAAAGGCACTGTGGAGTGGTGAAACCACCAGAGAACGTGTTTCTCGCATTAAATAGCTTCAAAAGTGCGATTTCGATTATTCTGCATACCTCTCACAGAAGCCTCACCAAGATTATCGCAGAAATGCATATCTCAGCTTGAAACCCCACGAAAACCAAGATATCGCCGGTTCTGCTTATCAAACGCACTGTGGAGTGGTGAAAACACCAGAGAACGTGTTTCTCGCATTAAATAGCTCCAAAAGAGCGATTACGATGATTCTGCATACTTCTCACAGAAGAACCACCAAGATTATTCCAGAAAATGCATATCTCAGCTTGATGCCCCACGAAAACCATGATATCGCCGGTTCTGCATATCAAACGCACTGTGCAGTGGTAAAAACACCAGATAACGTGTTTCTCGCATTAAATAGCTCCAGAAGAGCGATTATGATTATTCTGCAAACTTCTCACAGAAGCCTCACCAAGATTATCGCAGAAAATGCATATCTCAGCTTGAAGCCCCACGAAAACCAAGATATCTCCGGTTCTGCATATCAAACGCACTGTGGAGTGGTGAAAACACCAGAGAACGTGTTTTTCGCATTAAACAGCTCCAAAAGAGCGATTACGATGATTCTGCATACTTCTCACAGAAGATCCACCAAGATTATCACAGAAAATGCATATCTCAGCTTGAAACCCCACGAAAACCATGATATCGCCGGTTCTGCATATCAAACGCACTGAGGAGTGGTGAAACCACCAGAGAACGTGTTTCTCGCATTAAATAGCTCCAAAAGAGCGATTTCGATTATTCTGCATACTTCTCACAGAAGAACCACCAAGATTATCTAAGAAAATGCATATCTCAGCTTGAAACCCCACGAAAACCGTGATATCGCCGGTTCTGCATACCAAACGCACTGTGAAGTGGTGATAACACCAGATAACGTGTTTCTCGCATTAAATAGCTTCAAAAGAGCGATATCGATTATTCTGCATTCTTCTCACAGAAGAACCACCAAGATTATTCCAGAAAATGCATATCTCAACTTGAAACCCCACGAAAACCGGGATATCGCCGGTTCTGCATATCAAACGCACTGTGGAGTGGTGAAAACACCAGAGAACGTGTTTCTCGCATTAAATAGCTCCAAAAGAGCGATTACGATGATTCTGCATACTTCTCACAGAAGAACCACCAAGATTATTCCAGAAAATGCATATCTCAGCTTGATGCCCCACGCAAACCATGATATCGCCGGTTCTGCATATCAAACGCACTGTGCAGTGGTAAAAACACCAGATAACGTGTTTCTCGCATTAAATAGCTCCAGAAGAGCGATTATGATTATTCTGCAAACTTCTCACAGAAGCCTCACCAAGATTATCGCAGAAAATGCATATCTCAGCTTGACGCCCCACGAAAACCAAGATATCTCCGGTTCTGCATATCAAACGCACTGTGGAGTGGTGAAAACACCAGAGAACGTGTTTTTCGCATTAAACAGCTCCAAAAGAGCGATTACGATGATTCTGCATACTTCTCACAGAAGATCCACCAAGATTATCACAGAAAATGCATATCTCAGCTTGAAACCCCACGAAAACCATGATATCGCCGGTTCTGCATATCAAACGCACTGTGGAGTGGTGAAACCACCAGAGAACGTGTTTCTCGCATTAAATAGCTTCAAAAGAGCGATTACGATGATTCTGCATACTTCTCACAGAAGAACCACCAAGATTATCTAAGAAAATGCATATCTCAGCTTGAAACCCCACGAAAATCGTGATATCGCCGGTTCTGCATACCAAACGCACTGTGAAGTGGTGATAACACCAGATAACGTGTTTCTCGCATTAAATAGCTTCAAAAGAGCGATATCGATTATTCTGCATTCTTCTCACAGAAGAACCACCAAGATTATTCCAGAAAATGCATAACTCAACTTGAAACCCCACGAAAACCGGGATATCGCCGGTTCTGCATATCAAACGCACTGTGGAGTGGTGAAAACACCAGATAACGTGTTTCTCGCATTAAATAGCTCCAGAAGAGCGATTATGATTATTCTGCAAACTTCTCACAGAAGCTTCACCAAGATTATCGCAGAAAATGCATATCTCAGCTTGAAGCCCCACGAAAACCAAGATATCTCCGGTTCTGCATATCAAACGCACAGTGGAGTGGTGAAAACACCAGAGAACGTGTTTTTCGCATTAAACAGCTCCAAAAGAGCGATTACGATTATTCTGCAAACTTCTCACAGAAGCCTCACCAAGATTATCGCAGAAAATGCATATCTCAGCTTGAAGCCCCACGAAAACCAAGATATCTCCGGTTCTGCATATCAAACGCACTGTGGAGTGGTGAAAACACCAGACAACGTGTTTTTCGCATTAAACAGCTCCAAAAGAGCGATTACGATGATTCTGCATACTTCTCACAGAAGCCTCACCAAGATTATCGCAGAAAATGCATATCTCAGCTTGAAACCCCACGAAAACCAAGATATATCCGGTTCTGCATACCAAACGCACTGTGAAGTGGTGAAAACACCAGATAACGTGTTTCTCGCATTAAATAGCTTCAAAAGAGCGATTACGATGGTTCTGCATACTTCTCACAGAAGATCCACCAAGATTATCACAGAAAATGCATATCTCAGCTTGAAACCCCACGAAAACCATGATATCGCCGGTTCTGCATATCAAACGCACTGTGGAGTGGTGAAACCACCAGAGAACGTGTTTCTCGCATTAAATAGCTTCAAAAGTGCGATTTCGATTATTCTGCATACCTCTCACAGAAGCCTCACCAAGATTATCGCAGAAAATGCATATCTAAGCTTGAAGCCCCACGGAAACCTAGATATCTCCGGTTCTGCATATCAAACGCACTGTGGAGTGGTGAAAACACCAGATAACGTGTTTCTCGCATTAAATAGCTCCAAAAGAGCGATTTCGATTATTCTGCATACTTTTCACAGAAGAACCACCGAGATTATCGTAGAAAATACATATCTCAGCTTGAAACACTACGACAACCATGATATCGCCGGTTCTGCATAACAAAGGCACTGTGGAGTGGTGACACCACCAGAGAACGTGTTTCTCGCATTAAATAGCTTCAAAAGTGCGATTTCGATTATTCTGCATACGTCTCACAGAAGCCTCACCAAGATTATCGCAGAAAATGCATATCTAAGCTTGAAGCCCCACGAAAACCAAGATATCTCCGGTTCTGCATACCAAACGCACTGTGGAGTGGTGAAAACACCAGATAACGTGATTCTCGCATTAAATAGCTTCAAAAGAGCGATTTCGAATATTCTGCATACATCTCACAGAAGCCTCACCAAGATTATCGCAGAAATGCATATCTCAGCTTGAAACCCCACGAAAACCAAGATATCGCCGGTTCTGCTTATCAAACGCACTGTGGAGTGGTGAAAACACCAGATAACGTGTTTCTCGCATTAAATAGCTTCAAATGAGCGATTTCGATTATTCTGCATACATCTCACAGAAGCCTCACCAAGATTATCGCAGAAAATGCATATCTCAGCTTGAAACCCCACGAAAACCAAGATATCGCCGGTTCTGCTTATCAAACGCACTGTGGAGTGGTGAAAACACCAGATAACGTGTTCCTCGCATTAAATAGCTCCAAAAGAGAGATTTCGATTATTCTGCATACTTCACACAGAAGAACCACCAAGATTATCGCAGAAAATGCATATCTCAGCTTGAAACCCCACGAAAACCAAGATATCGCCGGTTCTGCTTATCAAACGCACTGTGGAGTGGTGAAAACACCAGATAACGTGTATCTCGCATTAAATAGCTTCAAAAGACCGGTTTCGATTATTCTGCATACTTCTCACAGAAGAACCACCAAGATTATCCCAGAAAATGCATATCTCAGCTTGAAACCCCACGAAAACCAAGATATCGCCGGTTCTGCATATCAAACGCAGTGTGGAGTGGTGAAAACACCCGATAACGTGTTTCTCGCATTAAAGAGCTCCAAAAGAGAGATTTCGATTATTCTGCATACTTCTCACAGAAGAACCACCAAGATTATCGTAGAAAATGCATATCTCAGCTTGAAACACTACGAGAACCATGATATCGCCGGTTCTGCATATCAAACGCACTGTGGAGTGGTGAAATCACCAGAGAACGTGTTTGTCGCATTAAATAGCTTCAAAAGTGCGATTTCGATTATTCTGCATACATCTCACAGAAGCCTCACCAAGATTATCGCAGAAAATGCATATCTCAGCTTGATACCCCAAGAAAACCATGATATCGCCGGTTCTGCATATCAAACGCACTGTGGAGTGGTGAAAACACTAGATAACGTGTTCCTCCCATTAAATAGCTTCAAAAGAGCGATTTCGATTATCCTGCATACTTCTCACAGAAGAACCACCAAGATTATCCCAGAAAATGCATATCTCAGCTTGAAACTCCACGAAAACCAAGATATCGCCGGTTCCGCATATCAAACGCACTGTGGAGTGGTGAAAACACTAGATAACGTGTTCCTCCCATTAAATAGCTTCAAAAGAGCGATTTCGATTATCCTGCATACTTCTCACAGAAGAACCACCAAGATTATCCCAGAAAATGCATATCTCAGCTTGAAACACTACGAGAACCATGATATCGCCGGTTCTGCTTATCAAACGCACTGTGGAGTGGTGAAAACACTAGGTATCGTGTTCCTAGCATTAAATAGCTCCAAAAGAGAGATTTCGATTATTCTGCATACTTCTCACAGAAGAACCACCAAGGCTATCGTAGAAAATGCATATCTCAGCTTGAAACACTACGAGAACCATGATATCGCCGGTTCTGCATATCAAACGCACTGTGGAGTGGTGAAACCACCAGAGAACGTGTTTCTCGCATTAAATAGCTTCAAAAGTGCGATTTCGATTATTCTGCATACATCTCACAGAAGCCTCACCAAGATTATCGCAGAAAATGCATATCTCAGCTTGAAGCCCAACGAAAACCAAGATATCTCCGGTTCTGCATATCAAACGCACTGTGGAGTGGTGAAATCACCAGAGAACGTGTTTATCGCATTAAATAGCTCCAAAAGCGCGATTACGATGATTCTGCATACTTCTCACAGAAGATCCACCAAGATTATCATAGAAAATGCATGTCTCAGCTTGAAACCCCACGAAAACCTTGATATCGCCGGTTCTGCATATCAAACGCACTGTGGAGTGGTGTAACCACCAGAGAACGTGTTTCTCGCATTAAATAGCTCCAAAAGAGAGATTTCGATTATTCTGCATACTTCTCGCAGAAGAACCACCAAGATTATCGCAGAAAATGCATATCTCAGCTTGAAACCCCACGAAAACCAAGATATCGCCGGTTCTGCTTATCAAACGCACTGTGGAGTGGTGAAAACTCCAGATAACGTGTATCTCGCATTAAATAGCTTCAAAAGACCGGTTTCGATTATTCTGCATACTTCTCACAGAAGAACCACCAAGATTATCCCAGAAAATGCATATCTCAGCTTGAAACCCCACGAAAACCAAGATATCGCCGGTTCTGCATATCAAACGCAGTGTGGAGTGGTGAAAACACCCGATAACGTGTTTCTCGCATTAAAGAGCTCCAAAAGAGCGATTACGATGATGCTGCATTCTTCTCACAGAAGAACCACCAAGATTATCGTAGGAAATGCATATCTCCGCTTGAAACACTACGAGAACCATGATATCGCCGGTTCTGCATATCAAACGCACTGTGGAGTGGTGAAAACACTAGATATCGTGTTCCTCGCATTAAATAGCTCCAAAAGAGAGATTTCGATTATTCTGCATACTTCTCACAGAAGAACCACCAAGATTATCGTAGAAAATGCATATCTCAGCTTGAAACACTACCAGAACCATGATATCGCCGGTTCTGCATATCAAACGCACTGTGGAGTGGTGAAACCACCAGAGAACGTGTTTGTCGCATTAAATAGCTTCAAAAGTGCGATTTCGATTATTCTGCATACATCTCACAGAAGCCTCACCAAGATTATCGCAGAAAATGCATATCTCAGCTTGATACCCCAAGAAAACCATGATATCGCCGGTTCTGCATATCAAACGCACTGTGGAGTGGTGAAAACACTAGATAACGTGTTCCTCGCATTAAATAGCTTCAAAAGAGCGATTTCGATTATCCTGCATACTTCTCACAGAAGAACCACCAAGATTATCCCAGAAAATGCATATCTCAGCTTGAAACTCCACGAAAACCAAGATATCGCCGGTTCCGCATATCAAACGCACTGTGGAGTGGTGAAAACACTAGATATCGTGTTCCTCGCATTAAATAGCTCCAAAAGAGAGATTTCGATTATTCTGCATACTTCTCACAGAAGAACCACCAAGGCTATCGTAGAAAATGCATATCTCAGCTTGAAACCCCACGAAAACCAAGATATCGCCGGTTCTGCTTATCAAACGCACTGTGGAGTGGTGAAAACACCAGATAACGTGTTCCTCGCATTAAATAGCTCCAAAAGAGAGATTTCGATTATTCTGCATACTTCACACAGAAGAACCACCAAGATTATCGCAGAAAATGCATATCTCAGCTTGAAACCCCACGAAAACCAAGATATCGCCGGTTCTGCTTATCAAACGCACTGTGGAGTGGTGAAAACACCAGATAACGTGTATCTCGCATTAAATAGCTTCAAAAGACCGGTTTCGATTATTCTGCATACTTCTCACAGAAGAACCACCAAGATTATCCCAGAAAATGCATATCTCAGCTTGAAACCCCACGAAAACCAAGATATCGCCGGTTCTGCATATCAAACGCAGTGTGGAGTGGTGAAAACACCCGATAACGTGTTTCTCGCATTAAAGAGCTCCAAAAGAGAGATTTCGATTATTCTGCATACTTCTCACAGAAGAACCACCAAGATTATCGTAGAAAATGCATATCTCAGCTTGAAACACTACGAGAACCATGATATCGCCGGTTCTGCATATCAAACGCACTGTGGAGTGGTGAAATCACCAGAGAACGTGTTTGTCGCATTAAATAGCTTCAAAAGTGCGATTTCGATTATTCTGCATACATCTCACAGAAGCCTCACCAAGATTATCGCAGAAAATGCATATCTCAGCTTGATACCCCAAGAAAACCATGATATCGCCGGTTCTGCATATCAAACGCACTGTGGAGTGGTGAAAACACTAGATAACGTGTTCCTCCCATTAAATAGCTTCAAAAGAGCGATTTCGATTATCCTGCATACTTCTCACAGAAGAACCACCAAGATTATCCCAGAAAATGCATATCTCAGCTTGAAACTCCACGAAAACCAAGATATCGCCGGTTCCGCATATCAAACGCACTGTGGAGTGGTGAAAACACCAGATAACGTGTATCTCGCATTAAATAGCTTCAAAAGAGCGATTTCGATTATTCTGCATACATCTCACAGAAGCCTCACCAAGATTATCGCAGAAAATGCATATCTCAGCTTGAAACCCCACGAAAACCAAGATATCGCCGGTTCTGCTTATCAAACGCACTGTGGAGTGGTGAAAACACCAGATAACGTGTTTCTCGCATTAAATAGCTTCAAAAGAGCGATTACGATGATTCTGCATACTTCTCACAGAAGATCCACCAAGATTATCACAGAAAATGCATATCTCAGCTTGAAACCCCACGAAAACCATGATATCGCCGGTTCTGCATATCAAACGCACTGTGGAGTGGTGAAACCACCAGAGAACGTGTTTCTCGCATTAAATAGCTCCAGAAGAGCGATTATGATTATTCTGCAAACTTCTCACAGAAGCCTCACCAAGATTATCGCAGAAAATGCATATCTCAGCTTGACGCCCCACGAAAACCAAGATATCTCCGGTTCTGCATATCAAACGCACTGTGGAGTGGTGAAAACACCAGAGAACGTGTTTTTCGCATTAAACAGCTCCAAAAGAGCGATTACGATGATTCTGCATACTTCTCACAGAAGATCCACCAAGATTATCACAGAAAATGCATATCTCAGCTTGAAACCCCACGAAAACCATGATATCGCCGGTTCTGCATATCAAACGCACTGTGGAGTGGTGAAACCACCAGAGAACGTGTTTCTCGCATTAAATAGCTTCAAAAGAGCGATTACGATGATTCTGCATACTTCTCACAGAAGAACCACCAAGATTATCTAAGAAAATGCATATCTCAGCTTGAAACCCCACGAAAATCGTGATATCGCCGGTTCTGCATACCAAACGCACTGTGAAGTGGTGATAACACCAGATAACGTGTTTCTCGCATTAAATAGCTTCAAAAGAGCGATATCGATTATTCTGCATTCTTCTCACAGAAGAACCACCAAGATTATTCCAGAAAATGCATAACTCAACTTGAAACCCCACGAAAACCGGGATATCGCCGGTTCTGCATATCAAACGCACTGTGGAGTGGTGAAAACACCAGATAACGTGTTTCTCGCATTAAATAGCTCCAGAAGAGCGATTATGATTATTCTGCAAACTTCTCACAGAAGCTTCACCAAGATTATCGCAGAAAATGCATATCTCAGCTTGAAGCCCCACGAAAACCAAGATATCTCCGGTTCTGCATATCAAACGCACAGTGGAGTGGTGAAAACACCAGAGAACGTGTTTTTCGCATTAAACAGCTCCAAAAGAGCGATTACGATTATTCTGCAAACTTCTCACAGAAGCCTCACCAAGATTATCGCAGAAAATGCATATCTCAGCTTGAAGCCCCACGAAAACCAAGATATCTCCGGTTCTGCATATCAAACGCACTGTGGAGTGGTGAAAACACCAGACAACGTGTTTTTCGCATTAAACAGCTCCAAAAGAGCGATTACGATGATTCTGCATACTTCTCACAGAAGCCTCACCAAGATTATCGCAGAAAATGCATATCTCAGCTTGAAACCCCACGAAAACCAAGATATATCCGGTTCTGCATACCAAACGCACTGTGAAGTGGTGAAAACACCAGATAACGTGTTTCTCGCATTAAATAGCTTCAAAAGAGCGATTACGATGGTTCTGCATACTTCTCACAGAAGATCCACCAAGATTATCACAGAAAATGCATATCTCAGCTTGAAACCCCACGAAAACCATGATATCGCCGGTTCTGCATATCAAACGCACTGTGGAGTGGTGAAACCACCAGAGAACGTGTTTCTCGCATTAAATAGCTTCAAAAGTGCGATTTCGATTATTCTGCATACCTCTCACAGAAGCCTCACCAAGATTATCGCAGAAAATGCATATCTAAGCTTGAAGCCCCACGGAAACCTAGATATCTCCGGTTCTGCATATCAAACGCACTGTGGAGTGGTGAAAACACCAGATAACGTGTTTCTCGCATTAAATAGCTCCAAAAGAGCGATTTCGATTATTCTGCATACTTTTCACAGAAGAACCACCGAGATTATCGTAGAAAATACATATCTCAGCTTGAAACACTACGACAACCATGATATCGCCGGTTCTGCATAACAAAGGCACTGTGGAGTGGTGACACCACCAGAGAACGTGTTTCTCGCATTAAATAGCTTCAAAAGTGCGATTTCGATTATTCTGCATACGTCTCACAGAAGCCTCACCAAGATTATCGCAGAAAATGCATATCTAAGCTTGAAGCCCCACGAAAACCAAGATATCTCCGGTTCTGCATACCAAACGCACTGTGGAGTGGTGAAAACACCAGATAACGTGATTCTCGCATTAAATAGCTTCAAAAGAGCGATTTCGAATATTCTGCATACATCTCACAGAAGCCTCACCAAGATTATCGCAGAAATGCATATCTCAGCTTGAAACCCCACGAAAACCAAGATATCGCCGGTTCTGCTTATCAAACGCACTGTGGAGTGGTGAAAACACCAGATAACGTGTTTCTCGCATTAAATAGCTTCAAATGAGCGATTTCGATTATTCTGCATACATCTCACAGAAGCCTCACCAAGATTATCGCAGAAAATGCATATCTCAGCTTGAAACCCCACGAAAACCAAGATATCGCCGGTTCTGCTTATCAAACGCACTGTGGAGTGGTGAAAACACCAGATAACGTGTTCCTCGCATTAAATAGCTCCAAAAGAGAGATTTCGATTATTCTGCATACTTCACACAGAAGAACCACCAAGATTATCGCAGAAAATGCATATCTCAGCTTGAAACCCCACGAAAACCAAGATATCGCCGGTTCTGCTTATCAAACGCACTGTGGAGTGGTGAAAACACCAGATAACGTGTATCTCGCATTAAATAGCTTCAAAAGACCGGTTTCGATTATTCTGCATACTTCTCACAGAAGAACCACCAAGATTATCCCAGAAAATGCATATCTCAGCTTGAAACCCCACGAAAACCAAGATATCGCCGGTTCTGCATATCAAACGCAGTGTGGAGTGGTGAAAACACCCGATAACGTGTTTCTCGCATTAAAGAGCTCCAAAAGAGAGATTTCGATTATTCTGCATACTTCTCACAGAAGAACCACCAAGATTATCGTAGAAAATGCATATCTCAGCTTGAAACACTACGAGAACCATGATATCGCCGGTTCTGCATATCAAACGCACTGTGGAGTGGTGAAATCACCAGAGAACGTGTTTGTCGCATTAAATAGCTTCAAAAGTGCGATTTCGATTATTCTGCATACATCTCACAGAAGCCTCACCAAGATTATCGCAGAAAATGCATATCTCAGCTTGATACCCCAAGAAAACCATGATATCGCCGGTTCTGCATATCAAACGCACTGTGGAGTGGTGAAAACACTAGATAACGTGTTCCTCCCATTAAATAGCTTCAAAAGAGCGATTTCGATTATCCTGCATACTTCTCACAGAAGAACCACCAAGATTATCCCAGAAAATGCATATCTCAGCTTGAAACTCCACGAAAACCAAGATATCGCCGGTTCCGCATATCAAACGCACTGTGGAGTGGTGAAAACACTAGATAACGTGTTCCTCCCATTAAATAGCTTCAAAAGAGCGATTTCGATTATCCTGCATACTTCTCACAGAAGAACCACCAAGATTATCCCAGAAAATGCATATCTCAGCTTGAAACACTACGAGAACCATGATATCGCCGGTTCTGCTTATCAAACGCACTGTGGAGTGGTGAAAACACTAGGTATCGTGTTCCTAGCATTAAATAGCTCCAAAAGAGAGATTTCGATTATTCTGCATACTTCTCACAGAAGAACCACCAAGGCTATCGTAGAAAATGCATATCTCAGCTTGAAACACTACGAGAACCATGATATCGCCGGTTCTGCATATCAAACGCACTGTGGAGTGGTGAAACCACCAGAGAACGTGTTTCTCGCATTAAATAGCTTCAAAAGTGCGATTTCGATTATTCTGCATACATCTCACAGAAGCCTCACCAAGATTATCGCAGAAAATGCATATCTCAGCTTGAAGCCCAACGAAAACCAAGATATCTCCGGTTCTGCATATCAAACGCACTGTGGAGTGGTGAAATCACCAGAGAACGTGTTTATCGCATTAAATAGCTCCAAAAGCGCGATTACGATGATTCTGCATACTTCTCACAGAAGATCCACCAAGATTATCATAGAAAATGCATGTCTCAGCTTGAAACCCCACGAAAACCTTGATATCGCCGGTTCTGCATATCAAACGCACTGTGGAGTGGTGTAACCACCAGAGAACGTGTTTCTCGCATTAAATAGCTCCAAAAGAGAGATTTCGATTATTCTGCATACTTCTCGCAGAAGAACCACCAAGATTATCGCAGAAAATGCATATCTCAGCTTGAAACCCCACGAAAACCAAGATATCGCCGGTTCTGCTTATCAAACGCACTGTGGAGTGGTGAAAACTCCAGATAACGTGTATCTCGCATTAAATAGCTTCAAAAGACCGGTTTCGATTATTCTGCATACTTCTCACAGAAGAACCACCAAGATTATCCCAGAAAATGCATATCTCAGCTTGAAACCCCACGAAAACCAAGATATCGCCGGTTCTGCATATCAAACGCAGTGTGGAGTGGTGAAAACACCCGATAACGTGTTTCTCGCATTAAAGAGCTCCAAAAGAGCGATTACGATGATGCTGCATTCTTCTCACAGAAGAACCACCAAGATTATCGTAGGAAATGCATATCTCCGCTTGAAACACTACGAGAACCATGATATCGCCGGTTCTGCATATCAAACGCACTGTGGAGTGGTGAAAACACTAGATATCGTGTTCCTCGCATTAAATAGCTCCAAAAGAGAGATTTCGATTATTCTGCATACTTCTCACAGAAGAACCACCAAGATTATCGTAGAAAATGCATATCTCAGCTTGAAACACTACCAGAACCATGATATCGCCGGTTCTGCATATCAAACGCACTGTGGAGTGGTGAAACCACCAGAGAACGTGTTTGTCGCATTAAATAGCTTCAAAAGTGCGATTTCGATTATTCTGCATACATCTCACAGAAGCCTCACCAAGATTATCGCAGAAAATGCATATCTCAGCTTGATACCCCAAGAAAACCATGATATCGCCGGTTCTGCATATCAAACGCACTGTGGAGTGGTGAAAACACTAGATAACGTGTTCCTCGCATTAAATAGCTTCAAAAGAGCGATTTCGATTATCCTGCATACTTCTCACAGAAGAACCACCAAGATTATCCCAGAAAATGCATATCTCAGCTTGAAACTCCACGAAAACCAAGATATCGCCGGTTCCGCATATCAAACGCACTGTGGAGTGGTGAAAACACTAGATATCGTGTTCCTCGCATTAAATAGCTCCAAAAGAGAGATTTCGATTATTCTGCATACTTCTCACAGAAGAACCACCAAGGCTATCGTAGAAAATGCATATCTCAGCTTGAAACCCCACGAAAACCAAGATATCGCCGGTTCTGCTTATCAAACGCACTGTGGAGTGGTGAAAACACCAGATAACGTGTTCCTCGCATTAAATAGCTCCAAAAGAGAGATTTCGATTATTCTGCATACTTCACACAGAAGAACCACCAAGATTATCGCAGAAAATGCATATCTCAGCTTGAAACCCCACGAAAACCAAGATATCGCCGGTTCTGCTTATCAAACGCACTGTGGAGTGGTGAAAACACCAGATAACGTGTATCTCGCATTAAATAGCTTCAAAAGACCGGTTTCGATTATTCTGCATACTTCTCACAGAAGAACCACCAAGATTATCCCAGAAAATGCATATCTCAGCTTGAAACCCCACGAAAACCAAGATATCGCCGGTTCTGCATATCAAACGCAGTGTGGAGTGGTGAAAACACCCGATAACGTGTTTCTCGCATTAAAGAGCTCCAAAAGAGAGATTTCGATTATTCTGCATACTTCTCACAGAAGAACCACCAAGATTATCGTAGAAAATGCATATCTCAGCTTGAAACACTACGAGAACCATGATATCGCCGGTTCTGCATATCAAACGCACTGTGGAGTGGTGAAATCACCAGAGAACGTGTTTGTCGCATTAAATAGCTTCAAAAGTGCGATTTCGATTATTCTGCATACATCTCACAGAAGCCTCACCAAGATTATCGCAGAAAATGCATATCTCAGCTTGATACCCCAAGAAAACCATGATATCGCCGGTTCTGCATATCAAACGCACTGTGGAGTGGTGAAAACACTAGATAACGTGTTCCTCCCATTAAATAGCTTCAAAAGAGCGATTTCGATTATCCTGCATACTTCTCACAGAAGAACCACCAAGATTATCCCAGAAAATGCATATCTCAGCTTGAAACTCCACGAAAACCAAGATATCGCCGGTTCCGCATATCAAACGCACTGTGGAGTGGTGAAAACACCAGATAACGTGTATCTCGCATTAAATAGCTTCAAAAGAGCGATTTCGATTATTCTGCATACATCTCACAGAAGCCTCACCAAGATTATCGCAGAAAATGCATATCTCAGCTTGAAACCCCACGAAAACCAAGATATCGCCGGTTCTGCTTATCAAACGCACTGTGGAGTGGTGAAAACACCAGATAACGTGTTTCTCGCATTAAATAGCTTCAAATGAGCGATTTCGATTATTCTGCATAATTCTCACAGAAGAACCACCAAGATTATCGTAGAAAATGCATATCTCAGCTTGAAACACTACGAGAACCATGATATCGCCGGTTCTGCTTATCAAACGCACTGTGGAGTGGTGAAAACACTAGGTATCGTGTTCCTAGCATTAAATAGCTCCAAAAGAGAATTTCGATTATTCTGCATACTTCTCACAGAAGAACCACCAAGGCTATCGTAGAAAATGCATATCTCAGCTTGAAACACTACGAGAACCATGATATCGCCGGTTCTGCATATCAAACGCACTGTGGAGTGGTGAAATCACCAGAGAACGTGTTTCTCGCATTAAATAGCTTCAAAAGTGCGATTTCGATTATTCTGCATACATCTCACAGAAGCCTCACCAAGATTATCGCAGAAAATGCATATCTCAGCTTGAAGCCCAACGAAAACCAAGATATCTCCGGTTCTGCATATCAAACGCACTGTGGAGTGGTGAAAACACCAGAGAACGTGTTTATCGCATTAAATAGCTCCAAAAGCGCGATTACGATGATTCTGCATACTTCTCACAGAAGATCCACCAAGATTATCATAGAAAATGCATGTCTCAGCTTGAAACCCCACGAAAACCTTGATATCGCCGGTTCTGCATATCAAACGCACTGTGGAGTGGTGTAACCACCAGAGAACGTGTTTCTCGCATTAAATAGCTCCAAAAGAGAGATTTCGATTATTCTGCATACTTCTCGCAGAAGAACCACCAAGATTATCGCAGAAAATGCATATCTCAGCTTGAAACCCCACGAAAACCAAGATATCGCCGGTTCTGCTTATCAAACGCACTGTGGAGTGGTGAAAACTCCAGATAACGTGTATCTCGCATTAAATAGCTTCAAAAGACCGGTTTCGATTATTCTGCATACTTCTCACAGAAGAACCACCAAGATTATCCCAGAAAATGCATATCTCAGCTTGAAACCCCACGAAAACCAAGATATCGCCGGTTCTGCATATCAAACGCAGTGTGGAGTGGTGAAAACACCCGATAACGTGTTTCTCGCATTAAAGAGCTCCAAAAGAGCGATTACGATGATGCTGCATTCTTCTCACAGAAGAACCACCAAGATTATCGTAGGAAATGCATATCTCCGCTTGAAACACTACGAGAACCATGATATCGCCGGTTCTGCATATCAAACGCACTGTGGAGTGGTGAAAACACTAGATATCGTGTTCCTCGCATTAAATAGCTCCAAAAGAGAGATTTCGATTATTCTGCATACTTCTCACAGAAGAACCACCAAGATTATCGTAGAAAATGCATATCTCAGCTAGAAACACTACGAGAACCATGATATCGCCGGTTCTGCATATCAAACGCACTGTGGAGTGGTGAAACCACCAGAGAACGTGTTTGTCGCATTAAATAGCTTCAAAAGTGCGATTTCGATTATTCTGCATACATCTCACAGAAGCCTCACCAAGATTATCGCAGAAAATGCATATCTCAGCTTGATACCCCAAGAAAACCATGATATCGCCGGTTCTGCATATCAAACGCACTGTGGAGTGGTGAAAACACTAGATATCGTGTTCCTCGCATTAAATAGCTCCAAAAGAGAGATTTCGATTATTCTGCATACTTCTCACAGAAGAACCACCAAGGCTATCGTAGAAAATGCATATCTCAGCTTGAAACACTACGAGAACCATGATATCGCCGGTTCTGCATATCAAACGCACTGTGCAGTGCTGAAAACACCAGAAAAGGCGATTTTTCGCATTAAATAGCTCCAAAAGAGCGATTTCGATTATTCTGCATTCTTCTCACAGAAGAACCACCAAGATTATCACAGAAAATGATATATCAGCTTGAAACCCCACGAAAACCAAGATATCTCCGGTCCTGCATATCAAACGCACTGTGCAGTGCTGAAAACACCAGAAAAGGCGATTTTTCGCATTAAATAGCTCCAAACGAGCGATTTCGATGATTCTGCTTACGTCTCACAGAAGCCTCACCAAGATTATCGCAGAAAATGCATATCTCAGCTTGAAACCCCACGAAATCCAAGATATCTCCGGTTCTGCATATCTAACGCACTGTGGAGTGGGGAAAACACCAGAGAACGTGTTTCTCGCATTAAATAGTTCCAAAAGAGCGATTACGATGATTCTGCTGACTTCTCACAGAAGATCCACCAAGATTATCCCAGAAAATGCATATATCAGCTTGAAACCCCACGAAAACCAAGATATCTCCGGTTCTGCATATCAAACGCACTGTGCAGTGCTGAAAACACCAGAAATGGCGATTTTTCGCATTATATAGCTCCAAACGAGCGGTTTCGATGTTTCTGCATACGTCTCACAGAAGCCTCACCTAGATTATCGCAGAAAATGCATATCTCAGCTTGATGCCCCACGAAAAACAAGACATCTACGGTTCTGCATATCAAACGCACTGTGGAGTGGGGAAAACACCAGAGAACGTGTTTCTCGCATTAAATAGCTCCAAAAGAGCGATTACGATGATTCTGCAGACTTCTCACAGAAGATCCACCAAGATTATCCCCGAAAATGCCTATCTGAGCTTGAAACCCCACGAAAACCATGATATCGCCGGTTCTGCATATCAAACGCACTGTGGAGTGGTGAAAACACCAGATAATGTGATTCTCGCATTAAGTAGCTTCAAAAGAGCGATTTCGATTATTCTGCATACTTCTCACAGAAGCCTCACCAAGATTATCACAGAAAATGCATATCTCAGCTTGATGCCCCACGAAAACCAAGCTATCTCCGGTTCTGCATATTAAACGCAGTGTGGAGTGGGGAAAACAACAGAGAACGTGTGTCTCGCATTAAATATCTCCCAACGAGCAATTTCGATGATTCTGCATACGTCTCACAGAAGCCTCACCAAGATTATCGCAGAAAATGCATATCTCAGCATGATGCCCCACGAAAAACAAGATATCTACGGTTCTGCATATCAAACGCACTGTGGAGTGGGGAAAACACCAGAGAACGTGTTTCTCGCATTAAATAGCTCCAAAAGTGCGATTACGATGATTCTGCAGACTTCTCACAGAAGATCCACCAAGATTATCCCAGAAAATGCATATCTCAGCTTGAAACCCCACGAAAACCATGATATCTCCGGTTCTGCATATTAAACGCAGTGTGGAGTGGGGAAAACAACAGAGAACGTGTGTCTCGCATTAAATAGCTCCCAACGAGCAATTTCGATGACTCTGCATACGTCTCACAGAAGCCTCACCAAGATTATCGCAGAAAATGCATATCTCAGCTTGATGCCCCACGAAAACCAAGCTCCCACCGGTTCTGCATATCAAACGCAGTGTGGAGTGGGGAAAACACCAGAGAACGTGTGTCTCGCATTAAATAGTTCCAAAAGAGCGATAACGATTATTCTGCATACTTCTCACAGAAGCCTCACCAATATTATCGCAGAAAATGCATATCTCAGCTTGATGCCCCACGAAAACCAAGCTATCTCCGGTTCTGCATATCAAACACCAGTGTGGAGTGGGGAAAACACCAGAGAACGTGTGTCTCGCATAAAATAGCTCCAAAAGAGCGATTACGATGATTCTGCAGACTTCTCACAGAAGATCCACCAAGATTATCCCCGAAAATGCATATCTGAGCTTGAAACCCCACGAAAACAATGATATCGCCGGTTCTGCATATCAAACGCACTGTGGAGTGGTGAAAAGACCAGATAATGTGATTCTCGCATTAAGTAGCTTCAAAAGAGCGATTTCGATTATTCTGCATACTTCTCACAGAAGCCTCACCAATATTATCGCAGAAAATGCATATCTCAGCTTGATGCCCCACGAAAACCAAGCTATCTCCGGTTCTGCATATCAAACACCAGTGTGGAGTGGGGAAAACACCAGAGAACGTGTGTCTCGCATAAAATAGCTCCAAAAGAGCGATTACGATGATTCTGCATACTTCTAACAGAAGAACCACAAAGAATATCCCAGAAAATGCATATCTCAGCTTGAAACCCCACGAAAACCAAGATATCTCCGGTTCTGCATATCGAACGCACTGTGAAGTGGGGAAAATACCAGAGAACGTGTTTCTCGCATTAAATAGCTACAAAAGAGCGCTTATGATGATTCTGCATACTGCTCACAGAAGAACCACCAAGATTATCCCAGAAAATGCATATCTCAGCTTGAAACCCCACGAAATCCAAGATATCTCCGGTTCTGCATATCAAACGCACTGTGGAGTGGGGAAAACACCAGATAACGTGTTTCTGGCATTAAATACCTTCAAAAGAGCCATTTCGATTATTCTGCATACTTCTCACAGAAGAACCACCAAGGTTATCCCAGAAAATGCATATCTCAGCTTGAAACCCCACGAAAACCATGATAACGCCGGTTCTGCATATCAAACGCACTGTGGAGTGGTGAAAACACCAGATAATGTGATTCTCGCATTAAGTAGCTTCAAAAGAGCGATTTCGATTATTCTGCATACTTCTCACAGAAGCCTCACCAAGATTATCGCAGAAAATGTAATTCTCAGCTTGAAACCCCACGAAAACCAAGATATCTCCGGTTCTGCAAATCTAACGCACTGTGCAGTGCTGAAAACACCAGAAAAGACGATTTTTCGCATTAAATAGCTCCCAACGAGCAATTTCGATGATTCTGCATACGTCTCACAGAAGCCTCACCAAGATTATCGCAGAAAATGCATATCTCGGCTTGATGCCCCACGAAAAACAAGATATCTACGGTTCTGCATATCAAACGCACTGTGGAGTGGGGAAAACACCAGAGAACGTGTTTCTCGCATTAAATAGTTCCAAAAGAGCGATTACGATGATTCTGCATTCTTCTCACAGAAGAACCACCAAGATTATCACAGAAAATGATATCTCAGCTTGAAACCCCACGAAAACCAAGATATCTCCGGTCCTGCATATCAAACGCACTGTGCAGTGCTGAGAACACCAGAAAAGGCGATTTTTCGCATTACATAGCTCCAAACGAGCGATTTCGATGATTCTGCATACGTCTCACAGAAGCCTCACCAAGATTATCTCAGAAAATGTATATCTCAGCTTGAAACCCCACGAAAACCAAGATAACTCCGGTTCTGCATATCTAACGCACTGTGCAGTGCTGAAAACACCAGAAAAGGCGATTTTTCGCATTAAATAGCTCCCAACGAGCAATTTCGATGACTCTGCATACGTCTCACAGAAGCCTCACCAAGATTATCGCAGAAAATGCATATCTCAGCTTGATGCCCCACGAAAACCAAGCTATCTCCGGTTCTGCATATCAAATGTAGTGTGGAGTGGGGAAAACACCAGAGAACGTGTGTCTCGCATAAAATAGCTCCAAAAGAGCGATTACTATGATTCTGCATACTTCTAACAGAAGAACCACAAAGAATATCCCAGAAAATGCATATCTCAGCTTGAAACCCCACGAAAACCAAGATATCTCCGGTTCTGGATATCAAACGCACTGTGAAGTGGGGAAAATACCAGAGAACGTGTTTCTCGCATTAAATAGCTACAAAAGAGCGCTTACGATGATTCTGCATACTTCTCACAGAAGAACCACCAAGATTATCCCAGAAAATGCATATCTGAGCTTGAAACCCCACGAAAACCATGATATCGCCGGTTCTGCATATCAAACGCACTGTGGAGTGGTGAAAACACCAGATAATGTGATTCTCGCATTAAGTAGCTTCAACAGAGCGATTTCGATTATTCTGCATACTTCTCACAGAAGCCTCACCAATATTATCGCAGAAAATGCATATCTCAGCTTGATGCCACACGAAAACCAAGCTCCCTCCGGTTCTGCATATCAAACGCAGTGTGGAGTGGGGAAAACACCAGAGAACGTGTGTCTCGCATTAAATAGTTCCAAAAGAGCGATAACGATGATTCTGCAGACTTCTCACAGAAGATCCACCAAGATTATCCCCGAAAATGCATATCTGAGCTTGAAACCCCACGAAAACCATGATATCGCCGGTTCTGCATATCAAACGCACTGTGGAGTGGTGAAAAGACCAGATAATGTGATTCTCGCATTAAGTAGCTTCAAAAGAGCGATTTCGATTATTCTGCATACTTCTCACAGAAGCCTCACCAATATTATCGCAGAAAATGCATATCTCAGCTTGATGCCCCACGAAAACCAAGCTATCTCCGGTTCTGCATATCAAACACCAGTGTGGAGTGGGGAAAACACCAGAGAACGTGTGTCTCGCATTAAATAGCTTCAAAAGAGCGATTTCGATTATTCTGCATACTTCTCACAGAAGCCTCACCAAGAATATTCGCAGAGAATGCATATTTCAGTTTGATGCCCCACGAAAACCAAGATATCTCCGGTACTGCATATCAAACGCACTGTGCAGTGCTGAAAACACCAGAAAAGGCGATTTTTCGCATTAAATAGCTCCATAGGAGCGATTTCGATGATTCTGCATTCTTCTGACAAAAAACCACCAAGATTATACCAGAAAATGCATATCTCAGCTTGATGCCCCACGAAAACCAAGATATCTCCGGTTCTGCATATCAAACGAAGTGTGGAGTGGGGAAAACACCAGAGAACGTGTGTCTCGCATTAAATAGCTCCAAAAGAGCGATTACGATGATTCTGCATACTTCTCACAGAAGAACCACCAAGATCATCCCAGAAAGTGCATATCTCAGGTTGAAACCCCACGAAAACCATGATATCGCCGGTTCTGCATATCAAACGCTCTGTGGAGTGGTGAAAACACCAGATAATGTGGTTCTCGCATTAAATAGCTTCAAAAGAGCGATTTCGATTATTCTGCATATTTCTCACAGATGCCTCACAAAGAATATTCGCAGAAAATGCATATTTCAGTTTGATGCCCCACGAAAACCAAGATATCTCCGGTTCTGCATATCAAACGCACTGTGCAGTGCAGAAAACACGAGAAAAGGCGATTTTCCGCATTAAATAGCTCCAAAAGAGCGATTTCGATGATTCTGCATTCTTCTCACAGAAGAACCACCAAGATTATTCCAGAAAATACATATCTCAGCTTGATGCTCCACGAAAACAAAGATATCACCGGCTATGCAAATCAAACGCACTGTGGAGTGGTGAAAACACCAGATAATGTGATTCTCGCATTAAATAGCTTCAAAAGAGCGATTTCGATTATTCTGCATACTTCTCACAGAAGAACCACCAAGATTATCCCAGAAAATGCATATCTCATCTTGAAACCCCACGAAATACATGATATCGCCGGTTCTGCATTTCAAACGCACTGTGGAGTGGGGAAAACACCAGAGAACGTGTTTCTCACATTAAATAGCTCCAAACGAGCGATTTCGATGATTCTGCATACGTCTCACAGAAGAACTACCAAGATTATCCCAGAAAATGCATATCTCAGCTTGAAAACCCACGAAAACCATGATATCGCCGGTTCTGCATATCAATCGCACTGTGGAGTGGGGAAAACACCAGAGAACGTGTTTCTCGCATTAAATAGCTCCAAAAGAGCGATTACGATGATTCTGCATTCTTCTCACAGAAGAACCACAAAGAATATCCCAGAAAATGCATATCTCAGCTTGAAACCCCACGAAAACCAAGATATCTCCGGTTCTGCATATCAAACGCACTGTGCAGTGCTGAAAACACGAGAAAAGGCGATTTTTCGCATTAAATAGCTCCAAAAGAGCGATTTCGATGATTCTGCATTCTTCTCACAGAAGAACCACCAAGATTATACCAGAAAATACATATCTCAGCTTGATGCCCCACGAAAGCAAAGATATCACCGGCTATGCATATCAAACGCACTGTGGAGTGGTGAAAACACCAGATAATATGATTCTCGCATTAAATAGCTTCAAAAGAGCGATTTCGATTATTCTGCATACTTCTCACAGACGAACCACCAAGATTATCCCAGAAAATGCATATCTCAGCTTGAAACCCCAGGAAAACCATGATATCGCCGGTTCTGCATATCAAACGCACTGTGGAGTGGCGAAAACACCAGATAACGTGATTCTCGCACTAAATAGCTCCAAAAGAGAGACTTCGATTATTCTGCATACTTCCCACAGAAGAACCACAAAGATTATCCCAGAAAATGCATATCTCAGCTTGAAACCCCACGAAATCCATGATATCGCCGGTTCTGCATATCAAACGCACTGTGGAGTGGGGAAAACACCAGAGAACGTGTTTCTCACATTAAATAGCTCCAAACGAGCGATTTCGATTATTCTGCTGACTTCTCACAGAAGATCCACCAAGATTATCCCCGAAAATGCATATCTGAGCTTGCAACCCCACGAAAACCATGATATCGCCGGTTCTGCATATCAAACGCACTGTGGAGTGGTGAAAAGACCAGATAATGTGATTCTCGCATTAAGTAGCTTCAAAAGAGCGATTTCGATTATTCTGCATACTTCTCACAGAAGCCTCACCAATATTATCGCAGAAAATGCATATCTCAGCTTGATGCCCCACGAAAACCAAGCTCCCTCCGGTTCTGCATATCAAACGCAGTGTGGAGTGGGGAAAACACCAGAGAACGTGTGTCTCGCATTAAATAGTTCCAAAAGAGCGATAACGATGATTCTGCAGACTTCTCACAGAAGATCCACCAAGATTATCCCCGAAAATGCATATCTGAGCTTGAAACCCCACGAAAACAATGATATCGCCGGTTCTGCATATCAAACGCACTGTGGAGTGGTGAAAAGACCAGATAATGTGATTCTCGCATTAAGTAGCTTCAAAAGAGCGATTTCGATTATTCTGCATACTTCTCACAGAAGCCTCACCAATATTATCGCAGAAAATGCATATCTCAGCTTGATGCCCCACGAAAACCAAGCTATCTCCGGTTCTGCATATCAAACACCAGTGTGGAGTGGGGAAAACACCAGAGAACGTGTGTCTCGCATAAAATAGCTCCAAAAGAGCGATTACGATGATTCTGCAGACTTCTCACAGAAGATCCACCAAGATTATCCCCGAAAATGCATATCTGAGCTTGAAACCCCACGAAAACCAAGATATCTCCGGTTCTGCATATCGAACGCACTGTGAAGTGGGGAAAATACCAGAGAACGTGTTTCTCGCATTAAATAGCTACAAAAGAGCGCTTATGATGATTCTGCATACTGCTCACAGAAGAACCACCAATATTATCGCAGAAAATGCATATCTCAGCTTGATGCCCCACGAAAACCAAGCTCCCTCCGGTTCTGCATATCAAACGCAGTGTGGAGTGGGGAAAACACCAGAGAACGTGTGTCTCGCATTAAATAGTTCCAAAAGAGCGATAACGATGATTCTGCAGACTTCTCACAGAAGATCCACCAAGATTATCCCCGAAAATGCATATCTGAGCTTGCAACCCCACGAAAACCATGATATCGCCGGTTCTGCATATCAAACGCACTGTGGAGTGGTGAAAAGACCAGATAATGTGATTCTCGCATTAAGTAGCTTCAAAAGAGCGATTTCGATTATTCTGCATACTTCTCACAGAAGCCTCACCAATATTATCGCAGAAAATGCATATCTCAGCTTGATGCCCCACGAAAACCAAGCTATCTCCGGTTCTGCATATCAAACACCAGTGTGGAGTGGGGAAAACACCAGAGAACGTGTGTCTCGCATAAAATAGCTCCAAAAGAGCGATTACGATGATTCTGCAGACTTCTCACAGAAGATCCACCAAGATTATCCCCGAAAATGCATATCTGAGCTTGAAACCCCACGAAAACAATGATATCGCCGGTTCTGCATATCAAACGCACTGTGGAGTGGTGAAAAGACCAGATAATGTGATTCTCGCATTAAGTAGCTTCAAAAGAGCGATTTCGATTATTCTGCATACTTCTCACAGAAGCCTCACCAATATTATCGCAGAAAATGCATATCTCAGCTTGATGCCCCACGAAAACCAAGCTATCTCCGGTTCTGCATATCAAACACCAGTGTGGAGTGGGGAAAACACCAGAGAACGTGTGTCTCGCATAAAATAGCTCCAAAAGAGCGATTACGATGTGTCTGCATACTTCTAACAGAAGAACCACAAAGAATATCCCAGAAAATGCATATCTCAGCTTGAAACCCCACGAAAACCAAGATATCTCCGGTTCTGCATATCGAACGCACTGTGAAGTGGGGAAAATACCAGAGAACGTGTTTCTCGCATTAAATAGCTACAAAAGAGCGCTTATGATGATTCTGCATACTGCTCACAGAAGAACCACCAAGATTATCCCAGAAAATGCATATCTCAGCTTGAAGCCCCTCGAAAACGATGATATCGCCGGTTCTGCATATCAAACGCATTGTGGAGTGGCGAAAACACCAGATAACGTGTTTCTGGCATTAAATACCTTCAAAAGAGCCATTTCGATTATTCTGCATACTTCTCACAGAAGAACCACCAAGGTTATCCCAGAAAATGCATATCTCAGCTTGAAACCCCACGAAATCCAAGATATCTCCGGTTCTGCATATCAAACGCACTGTGGAGTGGGGAAAACACCAGATAACGTGTTTCTCGCATTATATAGCTTTAAAAGGGCGATTCCGATTATTCTGCATTCTTCTCAAAGAAGAACCACCAAGATTATCCCAGAAAATGATATCTCAGCTTGAAACCCCACGAAAACCAAGATATCTCCGGTTCTGCATATCAAACGCACTGTGGAGTGGTGAAAGCACCAGATAACGTGATTCTCTCATTAAATAGCTTCAAAAGAGCGATTACGATGATGCTGCAGACTTCTCACAGAAGATCCACCAAGATTATCCCCGAAAATGCATATCTGAGCTTGAAACCCCACGAAAACCATGATAACGCCGGTTCTGCATATCAAACGCACTGTGGAGTGGTGAAAACACCAGATAATGTGATTCTCGCATTAAGTAGCTTCAAAAGAGCGATTTCGATTATTCTGCATACTTCTCACAGAAGCCTCACCAAGATTATCGCAGAAAATGTAATTCTCAGCTTGAAACCCCACGAAAACCAAGATAACTCCGGTTCTGCATATCTAACGCACTGTGCAGTGCTGAAAACACCAGAAAAGGCGATTTTTCGCATTAAATAGCTCCCAACGAGCAATTTCGATGACTCTGCATACGTCTCACAGAAGCCTCACCAAGATTATCGCAGAAAATGCATATCTCGGCTTGATGCCCCACGAAAAACAAGATATCTACGGTTCTGCATATCAAACGCACTGTGGAGTGGGGAAAACACCAGAGAACGTGTTTCTCGCATTAAATAGTTCCAAAAGAGCGATTACGATGATTCTGCAGACTTCTCACAGAAGATCCACCAAGATTATCCCAGAAAATGCATATCTCAGCTTGAAACCCCACGAAAACCATGATATCTCCGGTTCTGCATATCAAACGCACTGTGCAGTGCTGAGAACACCAGAAAAGGCGATTTTTCGCATTAAATAGCTCCCAACGAGCAATTTCGATGATTCTGCATACGTCTCACAGAAGCCTCACCAAGATTATCGCAGAAAATGCATATCTCGGCTTGATGCCCCACGAAAACCAAGATATCTCCGGTTCTGCATATCAAACGCACTGTGCAGTGCTGAAAACACCAGAAAAGGCGATTTTTCGCATTAAATAGCTCCAAAAGAGCGATTTCGATGATTCTGCATTCTTCTCACAGAAGAACCACCAAGATTATCACAGAAAATGATATCTCAGCTTGAAACCCCACGAAAACCAAGATATCTCCGGTCCTGCATATCAAACGCACTGTGCAGTGCTGAGAACACCAGAAAAGGCGATTTTTCGCATTACATAGCTCCAAACGAGCGATTTCGATGATTCTACATACGTCTCACAGAAGCCTCACCAAGATTATCTCAGAAAATGTATATCTCAGCTTGAAACCCCACGAAAACCAAGATAACTCCGGTTCTGCATATCTAACGCACTGTGCAGTGCTGAAAACACCAGAAAAGGCGATTTTTCGCATTAAATAGCTCCCAACGAGCAATTTCGATGACTCTGCATACGTCTCACAGAAGCCTCACCAAGATTATCGCAGAAAATGCATATCTCAGCTTGATGCCCCACGAAAACCAAGCTATCTCCGGTTCTGCATATCAAATGCAGTGTGGAGTGGGGAAAACACCAGAGAACGTGTGTCTCGCATAAAATAGCTCCAAAAGAGCGATTACTATGATTCTGCATACTTCTAACAGAAGAACCACAAAGAATATCCCAGAAAATGCATATCTCAGCTTGAAACCCCACGAAAACCAAGATATCTCCGGTTCTGGATATCAAACGCACTGTGAAGTGGGGAAAATACCAGAGAACGTGTTTCTCGCATTAAATAGCTACAAAAGAGCGCTTACGATGATTCTGCATACTTCTCACAGAAGAACCACCAAGATTATCCCAGAAAATGCATATCTGAGCTTGAAACCCCACGAAAACCATGATATCGCCGGTTCTGCATATCAAACGCACTGTGGAGTGGTGAAAACACCAGATAATGTGATTCTCGCATTAAGTAGCTTCAACAGAGCGATTTCGATTATTCTGCATACTTCTCACAGAAGCCTCACCAATATTATCGCAGAAAATGCATATCTCAGCTTGATGCCCCACGAAAACCAAGCTCCCTCCGGTTCTGCATATCAAACGCAGTGTGGAGTGGGGAAAACACCAGAGAACGTGTGTCTCGCATTAAATAGTTCCAAAAGAGCGATAACGATGATTCTGCAGACTTCTCACAGAAGATCCACCAAGATTATCCCCGAAAATGCATATCTGAGCTTGAAACCCCACGAAAACCATGATATCGCCGGTTCTGCATATCAAACGCACTGTGGAGTGGTGAAAAGACCAGATAATGTGATTCTCGCATTAAGTAGCTTCAAAAGAGCGATTTCGATTATTCTGCATACTTCTCACAGAAGCCTCACCAATATTATCGCAGAAAATGCATATCTCAGCTTGATGCCCCACGAAAACCAAGCTATCTCCGGTTCTGCATATCAAACACCAGTGTGGAGTGGGGAAAACACCAGAGAACGTGTGTCTCGCATTAAATAGCTTCAAAAGAGCGATTTCGATTATTCTGCATACTTCTCACAGAAGCCTCACCAAGAATATTCGCAGAGAATGCATATTTCAGTTTGATGCCCCACGAAAACCAAGATATCTCCGGTACTGCATATCAAACGCACTGTGCAGTGCTGAAAACACCAGAAAAGGCGATTTTTCGCATTAAACAGCTCCATAAGAGCGATTTCGATGATTCTGCATTCTTCTGACAAAAAACCACCAAGATTATACCAGAAAATGCATATCTCAGCTTGATGCCCCACGAAAACCAAGATATCTCCGGTTCTGCATATCAAACGAAGTGTGGAGTGGGGAAAACACCAGAGAACGTGTGTCTCGCATTAAATAGCTCCAAAAGAGCGATTACGATGATTCTGCATACTTCTCACAGAAGAACCATCAAGATCATCCCAGAAAGTGCATATCTCAGGTTGAAACCCCACGAAAACCATGATATCGCCGGTTCTGCATATCAAACGCTCTGTGGAGTGGTGAAAACACCAGATAATGTGGTTCTCGCATTAAATAGCTTCAAAAGAGCGATTTCGATTATTCTGCATACTTCTCACAGATGCCTCACAAAGAATATTCGCAGAAAATGCATATTTCAGTTTGATGCCCCACGAAAACCAAGATATCTCCGGTTCTGCATATCAAACGCACTGTGCAGTGCAGAAAACACGAGAAAAGGCGATTTTCCGCATTAAATAGCTCCAAAAGAGCGATTTCGATGATTCTGCATTCTTCTCACAGAAGAACCACCAAGATTATTCCAGAAAATACATATCTCAGCTTGATGCTCCACGAAAACAAAGATATCACCGGCTATGCAAATCAAACGCACTGTGGAGTGGTGAAAACACCAGATAATGTGATTCTCGCATTAAATAGCTTCAAAAGAGCGATTTCGATTATTCTGCATACTTCTCACAGAAGAACCACCAAGATTATCCCAGAAAATGCATATCTCATCTTGAAACCCCACGAAATACATGATATCGCCGGTTCTGCATTTCAAACGCACTGTGGAGTGGGGAAAACACCAGAGAACGTGTTTCTCACATTAAATAGCTCCAAACGAGCGATTTCGATGATTCTGCATACGTCTCACAGAAGAACTACCAAGATTATCCCAGAAAATGCATATCTCAGCTTGAAACCCCACGAAAACCATGATATCGCCGGTTCTGCATATCAATCGCACTGTGGAGAGGGGAAAACACCAGAGAACGTGTTTCTCGCATTAAATAGCTCCAAAAGAGCGATTACGATGATTCTGCATTCTTCTCACAGAAGAACCACAAAGAATATCCCAGAAAATGCATATCTCAGCTTGAAACCCCACGAAAATCATGATATCTCCGGTTCTGCATATCAAACGCACTGTGGAGTGGTGAAAACACCAGATAATATGATTCTCGCATTAAATAGCTTCAAAAGAGCGATTTCGATTATTCTGCATACTTCTCACAGACGAACCACCAAGATTATCCCAGAAAATGCATATCTCAGCTTGAAACCCCAGGAAAACCATGATATCGCCGGTTCTGCATATCAAACGCACTGTGGAGTGGTGAAAACACCAGATAACGTGACTCTCGCATTAAATAGCTTCAAAAGAGCGATTTCGATTATTCTGCATACTTCTCACAGATGCTTCACAAAGAATATTCGCAGAAAATGCATATTTCAGTTTGATGCCCCACGAAAACCAAGATATCTCCGGTTCTGCATATCAAACGCACTGTGCAGTGCTGAAAACACGAGAAAAGGCGATTTTTCGCATTAAATAGCTCCAAAAGAGCGATTTCGATGATTCTGCATTCTTCTCACAGAAGAACCACCAAGATTATACCAGAAAATACATATCTCAGCTTGATGCCCCACGAAAGCAAAGATATCACCGGCTATGCATATCAAACGCACTGTGGAGTGGTGAAAACACCAGATAATATGATTCTCGCATTAAATAGCTTCAAAAGAGCGATTTCGATTATTCTGCATACTTCTCACAGACGAACCACCAAGATTATCCCAGAAAATGCATATCTCAGCTTGAAACCCCAGGAAAACCATGATATCGCCGGTTCTGCATATCAAACGCACTGTGGAGTGGCGAAAACACCAGATAACGTGATTCTCGCACTAAATAGCTCCAAAAGAGAGACTTCGATTATTCTGCATACTTCCCACAGAAGAACCACAAAGATTATCCCAGAAAATGCATATCTCAGCTTGAAACCCCACGAAATCCATGATATCGCCGGTTCTGCATATCAAACGCACTGTGGAGTGGGGAAAACACCAGAGAACGTGTTTCTCACATTAAATAGCTCCACACGAGCGATTTCGATTATTCTGCATACGTCTCACAGAAGCCTCACCAAGATAATCGCAGAAAATGCATATCTCAGCTTGAAACCCCACGAAAACCAAGATATCTCCGGTTCTGCATATCAATCGCACTGTGGAGTGGGGAAAACACAAGAGAACGTGTTTCTCGCATTAAATAGCTCCAAAAGAGCGATTACGATGATTCTGCATACTTCTCACAGAAGCCTCACCAAGATTATCGCAGAAAATGCATATCTCTGCTTGACGCCCCACGAAAACCAAGATATCTCCGGTTCTGCATATCAAACGCACTGTGGAGTGGGGAAAAAACCAGATAACGTGTTTCTCGCAATATATAGCTTCAAAAGAGCGATTCCGATTATTCTGCATTCTTCTCACAGAAGAACCACCAAGATGATCCCAGAAAATGCATATCTCAGGTTGAAACCCCACGAAAACCATGATATCGCCGGTTCTGCATGCCAAACGCACTGTGGAGTGGTGAAAACACCAGATAACGCGATTCTCGCATTAAATAGCGTCAAAAGAGCGATTTTGATTATTCTGCTTACATCTCACAGAAGCCTCACCAGGATTATCGCAGAAAATGCATATCTCAGCTTGAAACCCCACGAAAACCATGATATCGCCGGTTCTGCATATGAAACGCACTGTGGAGTGGTGAAAACACCAGATAACGTGATTCTCGCATTAAATAGCGTCAAAAGAGCGATTTCGATTATTCTGTATACATCTCACAGAAGCCTCACCAAGATTATCGCAGAAAATGCATATCTCAGCTTGAAACCCCACGAAAACCAAGATATCTCCGGTTCTGCATATCAAACGCTCTGTGGAAAGGCGTAAACACCAGATAACATGTTTCTCGCATAAAATATCTTCAAAAGAGCCATTTCGATTATTCTGCATACTTCTCACAGAAGAACCACCAAGCTAATACCAGAAAATGCATATCTCAGCTTGAAGCACCACGAAAACCAAGATATCGCCGGTTCTGCATATCAAACGCAGTGTGGAGTGGGTAAAACACCAGAGAACGTGTGTCTCGCATTAAATAGCACCAAAAGAGCGATTACGATGATTCTGCATACTTCTCACAGAGGAACTACCAAGATTATCCCAGAAAATGCATATCTCAGCTTGATGCCCCACGAAAACCAAGCTATCTCCGGTTCTGCATATCAAACACCAGTGTGGAGTGGGGAAAACACCAGAGAACGTGTGTCTCGCATTAAATAGCTTCAAAAGAGCGATTTCGATTATTCTGCATACTTCTCACAGAAGCCTCACCAAGAATATTCGCAGAGAATGCATATTTCAGTTTGATGCCCCACGAAAACCAAGATATCTCCGGTACTGCATATCAAACGCACTGTGCAGTGCTGAAAACACCAGAAAAGGCGATTTTTCGCATTAAATAGCTCCATAAGAGCGATTTCGATGATTCTGCATTCTTCTGACAAAAAACCACCAAGATTATACCAGAAAATGCATATCTCAGCTTGATGCCCCACGAAAACCAAGATATCTCCGGTTCTGCATATCAAACGAAGTGTGGAGTGGGGAAAACACCAGAGAACGTGTGTCTCGCATTAAATAGCTTCAAAAGAGCGATTTCGATTATTCTGCATACTTCTCACAGATGCTTCACAAAGAATATTCGCAGAAAATGCATATTTCAGTTTGATGCCCCACGAAAACCAAGATATCTCCGGTTCTGCATATCAAACGCACTGTGCAGTGCTGAAAACACGAGAAAAGGCGATTTTTCGCATTAAATAGCTCCAAAAGAGCGATTTCGATGATTCTGCATTCTTCTCACAGAAGAACCACCAAGATTATACCAGAAAATACATATCTCAGCTTGATGCCCCACGAAAGCAAAGATATCACCGGCTATGCATATCAAACGCACTGTGGAGTGGTGAAAACACCAGATAATATGATTCTCGCATTAAATAGCTTCAAAAGAGCGATTTCGATTATTCTGCATACTTCTCACAGAAGAACCACCAAGATTATACCAGAAAATACATATCTCAGCTTGATGCCCCACGAAAGCAAAGATATCACCGGCTATGCATATCAAACGCACTGTGGAGTGGTGAAAACACCAGATAATATGATTCTCGCATTAAATAGCTTCAAAAGAGCGATTTCGATTATTCTGCATACTTCTCACAGACGAACCACCAAGATTATCCCAGAAAATGCATATCTCAGCTTGAAACCCCAGGAAAACCATGATATCGCCGGTTCTGCATATCAAACGCACTGTGGAGTGGTGAAAACACCAGATAACGTGACTCTCGCATTAAATAGCTTCAAAAGAGCGATTTCGATTATTCTGCATACTTCTCACAGATGCTTCACAAAGAATATTCGCAGAAAATGCATATTTCAGTTTGATGCCCCACGAAAACCAAGATATCTCCGGTTCTGCATATCAAACGCACTGTGCAGTGCTGAAAACACGAGAAAAGGCGATTTTTCGCATTAAATAGCTCCAAAAGAGCGATTTCGATGATTCTGCATTCTTCTCACAGAAGAACCACCAAGATTATACCAGAAAATACATATCTCAGCTTGATGCCCCACGAAAGCAAAGATATCACCGGCTATGCATATCAAACGCACTGTGGAGTGGTGAAAACACCAGATAATATGATTCTCGCATTAAATAGCTTCAAAAGAGCGATTTCGATTATTCTGCATACTTCTCACAGACGAACCACCAAGATTATCCCAGAAAATGCATATCTCAGCTTGAAACCCCAGGAAAACCATGATATCGCCGGTTCTGCATATCAAACGCACTGTGGAGTGGCGAAAACACCAGATAACGTGATTCTCGCACTAAATAGCTCCAAAAGAGAGACTTCGATTATTCTGCATACTTCCCACAGAAGAACCACAAAGATTATCCCAGAAAATGCATATCTCAGCTTGAAACCCCACGAAATCCATGATATCGCCGGTTCTGCATATCAAACGCACTGTGGAGTGGGGAAAACACCAGAGAACGTGTTTCTCACATTAAATAGCTCCACACGAGCGATTTCGATTATTCTGCATACGTCTCACAGAAGCCTCACCAAGATAATCGCAGAAAATGCATATCTCAGCTTGAAACCCCACGAAAACCAAGATATCTCCGGTTCTGCATATCAATCGCACTGTGGAGTGGGGAAAACACAAGAGAACGTGTTTCTCGCATTAAATAGCTCCAAAAGAGCGATTACGATGATTCTGCATACTTCTCACAGAAGCCTCACAAAGATTATCGCAGAAAATGCATATCTCTGCTTGACGCCCCACGAAAACCAAGATATCTCCGGTTCTGCATATCAAACGCACTGTGGAGTGGGGAAAAAACCAGATAACGTGTTTCTCGCAATATATAGCTTCAAAAGAGCGATTCCGATTATTCTGCATTCTTCTCACAGAAGAACCACCAAGATTATCCCAGAAAATGGTATCTCAGCTTGAAACCCCACGAAAACCAAGATATCACCGGTTCTGCATATCATACGCACTGTGCAGTGCTGAAAACACCAGAAAAGGCGATTTTTCGCATTAAATAGCGTCAAAAGAGCGATTTCGATTATTCTCCATACATCTCACAGAAGCCTCACCAAGATTATCGCAAAAAATGCATATCTCAGCTTGATGCCCCACGAAAACCAAGATATCTGCGGTTCTGCATATCAAACGCAGTGTGGAGTGGGGAAAACACCAGAGAACGTGTGTCTCGCATTAAATAGCTCCAAAAGTGCGATTACGATGATTCTGCATACTTCTCACAGAAGAACCACCAAGATGTTCCCAGAAAATGCATATCTCAGGTTGAAACCCCACGAAAACCATGATATCGCCGGTTCTGCATGCCAAACGCACTGTGGAGTGGTGAAAACACCAGATAACGCGATTCTCGCATTAAATAGCGTCAAAAGAGCGATTTTGATTATTCTGCTTACATCTCACAGAAGCCTCACCAGGATTATCGCAGAAAATGCATATCTCAGCTTGAAACCCCACGAAAACCATGATATCGCCGGTTCTGCATATGAAACGCACTGTGGAGTGGTGAAAACACCAGATAACGTGATTCTCGCATTAAATAGCGTCAAAAGAGCGATTTCGATTATTCTGTATACATCTCACAGAAGCCTCACCAAGATTATCGCAGAAAATGCATATCTCAGCTTGAAACCCCACGAAAACCAAGATATCTCCGGTTCTGCATATCAAACGCTCTGTGGAAAGGCGTAAACACCAGATAACATGTTTCTCGCATAAAATATCTTCAAAAGAGCGATTTCGATTATTCTGCATACTTCTCACAGAAGCCTCACCAAGATTATCGCAGAAAATGTAATTCTCAGCTTGAAACCCCACGAAAACCAAGATAACTCCGGTTCTGCATATCTAACGCACTGTGCAGTGCTGAAAACACCAGAAAAGGCGATTTTTCGCATTAAATAGCTCCCAACGAGCAATTTCGATGACTCTGCATACGTCTCACAGAAGCCTCACCAAGATTATCGCAGAAAATGCATATCTCGGCTTGATGCCCCACGAAAAACAAGATATCTACGGTTCTGCATATCAAACGCACTGTGGAGTGGGGAAAACACCAGAGAACGTGTTTCTCGCATTAAATAGTTCCAAAAGAGCGATTACGATGATTCTGCAGACTTCTCACAGAAGATCCACCAAGATTATCCCAGAAAATGCATATCTCAGCTTGAAACCCCACGAAAACCATGATATCTCCGGTTCTGCATATCAAACGCACTGTGCAGTGCTGAGAACACCAGAAAAGGCGATTTTTCGCATTAAATAGCTCCCAACGAGCAATTTCGATGATTCTGCATACGTCTCACAGAAGCCTCACCAAGATTATCGCAGAAAATGCATATCTCGGCTTGATGCCCCACGAAAACCAAGATATCTCCGGTTCTGCATATCAAACGCACTGTGCAGTGCTGAAAACACCAGAAAAGGCGATTTTTCGCATTAAATAGCTCCAAAAGAGCGATTTCGATGATTCTGCATTCTTCTCACAGAAGAACCACCAAGATTATCACAGAAAATGATATCTCAGCTTGAAACCCCACGAAAACCAAGATATCTCCGGTCCTGCATATCAAACGCACTGTGCAGTGCTGAGAACACCAGAAAAGGCGATTTTTCGCATTACATAGCTCCAAACGAGCGATTTCGATGATTCTACATACGTCTCACAGAAGCCTCACCAAGATTATCTCAGAAAATGTATATCTCAGCTTGAAACCCCACGAAAACCAAGATAACTCCGGTTCTGCATATCTAACGCACTGTGCAGTGCTGAAAACACCAGAAAAGGCGATTTTTCGCATTAAATAGCTCCCAACGAGCAATTTCGATGACTCTGCATACGTCTCACAGAAGCCTCACCAAGATTATCGCAGAAAATGCATATCTCAGCTTGATGCCCCACGAAAACCAAGCTATCTCCGGTTCTGCATATCAAATGCAGTGTGGAGTGGGGAAAACACCAGAGAACGTGTGTCTCGCATAAAATAGCTCCAAAAGAGCGATTACTATGATTCTGCATACTTCTAACAGAAGAACCACAAAGAATATCCCAGAAAATGCATATCTCAGCTTGAAACCCCACGAAAACCAAGATATCTCCGGTTCTGGATATCAAACGCACTGTGAAGTGGGGAAAATACCAGAGAACGTGTTTCTCGCATTAAATAGCTACAAAAGAGCGCTTACGATGATTCTGCATACTTCTCACAGAAGAACCACCAAGATTATCCCAGAAAATGCATATCTGAGCTTGAAACCCCACGAAAACCATGATATCGCCGGTTCTGCATATCAAACGCACTGTGGAGTGGTGAAAACACCAGATAATGTGATTCTCGCATTAAGTAGCTTCAACAGAGCGATTTCGATTATTCTGCATACTTCTCACAGAAGCCTCACCAATATTATCGCAGAAAATGCATATCTCAGCTTGATGCCCCACGAAAACCAAGCTCCCTCCGGTTCTGCATATCAAACGCAGTGTGGAGTGGGGAAAACACCAGAGAACGTGTGTCTCGCATTAAATAGTTCCAAAAGAGCGATAACGATGATTCTGCAGACTTCTCACAGAAGATCCACCAAGATTATCCCCGAAAATGCATATCTGAGCTTGAAACCCCACGAAAACCATGATATCGCCGGTTCTGCATATCAAACGCACTGTGGAGTGGTGAAAAGACCAGATAATGTGATTCTCGCATTAAGTAGCTTCAAAAGAGCGATTTCGATTATTCTGCATACTTCTCACAGAAGCCTCACCAATATTATCGCAGAAAATGCATATCTCAGCTTGATGCCCCACGAAAACCAAGCTATCTCCGGTTCTGCATATCAAACACCAGTGTGGAGTGGGGAAAACACCAGAGAACGTGTGTCTCGCATTAAATAGCTTCAAAAGAGCGATTTCGATTATTCTGCATACTTCTCACAGAAGCCTCACCAAGAATATTCGCAGAGAATGCATATTTCAGTTTGATGCCCCACGAAAACCAAGATATCTCCGGTACTGCATATCAAACGCACTGTGCAGTGCTGAAAACACCAGAAAAGGCGATTTTTCGCATTAAACAGCTCCATAAGAGCGATTTCGATGATTCTGCATTCTTCTGACAAAAAACCACCAAGATTATACCAGAAAATGCATATCTCAGCTTGATGCCCCACGAAAACCAAGATATCTCCGGTTCTGCATATCAAACGAAGTGTGGAGTGGGGAAAACACCAGAGAACGTGTGTCTCGCATTAAATAGCTCCAAAAGAGCGATTACGATGATTCTGCATACTTCTCACAGAAGAACCATCAAGATCATCCCAGAAAGTGCATATCTCAGGTTGAAACCCCACGAAAACCATGATATCGCCGGTTCTGCATATCAAACGCTCTGTGGAGTGGTGAAAACACCAGATAATGTGGTTCTCGCATTAAATAGCTTCAAAAGAGCGATTTCGATTATTCTGCATACTTCTCACAGATGCCTCACAAAGAATATTCGCAGAAAATGCATATTTCAGTTTGATGCCCCACGAAAACCAAGATATCTCCGGTTCTGCATATCAAACGCACTGTGCAGTGCAGAAAACACGAGAAAAGGCGATTTTCCGCATTAAATAGCTCCAAAAGAGCGATTTCGATGATTCTGCATTCTTCTCACAGAAGAACCACCAAGATTATTCCAGAAAATACATATCTCAGCTTGATGCTCCACGAAAACAAAGATATCACCGGCTATGCAAATCAAACGCACTGTGGAGTGGTGAAAACACCAGATAATGTGATTCTCGCATTAAATAGCTTCAAAAGAGCGATTTCGATTATTCTGCATACTTCTCACAGAAGAACCACCAAGATTATCCCAGAAAATGCATATCTCATCTTGAAACCCCACGAAATACATGATATCGCCGGTTCTGCATTTCAAACGCACTGTGGAGTGGGGAAAACACCAGAGAACGTGTTTCTCACATTAAATAGCTCCAAACGAGCGATTTCGATGATTCTGCATACGTCTCACAGAAGAACTACCAAGATTATCCCAGAAAATGCATATCTCAGCTTGAAACCCCACGAAAACCATGATATCGCCGGTTCTGCATATCAATCGCACTGTGGAGAGGGGAAAACACCAGAGAACGTGTTTCTCGCATTAAATAGCTCCAAAAGAGCGATTACGATGATTCTGCATTCTTCTCACAGAAGAACCACAAAGAATATCCCAGAAAATGCATATCTCAGCTTGAAACCCCACGAAAATCATGATATCTCCGGTTCTGCATATCAAACGCACTGTGGAGTGGTGAAAACACCAGATAATATGATTCTCGCATTAAATAGCTTCAAAAGAGCGATTTCGATTATTCTGCATACTTCTCACAGACGAACCACCAAGATTATCCCAGAAAATGCATATCTCAGCTTGAAACCCCAGGAAAACCATGATATCGCCGGTTCTGCATATCAAACGCACTGTGGAGTGGTGAAAACACCAGATAACGTGACTCTCGCATTAAATAGCTTCAAAAGAGCGATTTCGATTATTCTGCATACTTCTCACAGATGCTTCACAAAGAATATTCGCAGAAAATGCATATTTCAGTTTGATGCCCCACGAAAACCAAGATATCTCCGGTTCTGCATATCAAACGCACTGTGCAGTGCTGAAAACACGAGAAAAGGCGATTTTTCGCATTAAATAGCTCCAAAAGAGCGATTTCGATGATTCTGCATTCTTCTCACAGAAGAACCACCAAGATTATACCAGAAAATACATATCTCAGCTTGATGCCCCACGAAAGCAAAGATATCACCGGCTATGCATATCAAACGCACTGTGGAGTGGTGAAAACACCAGATAATATGATTCTCGCATTAAATAGCTTCAAAAGAGCGATTTCGATTATTCTGCATACTTCTCACAGACGAACCACCAAGATTATCCCAGAAAATGCATATCTCAGCTTGAAACCCCAGGAAAACCATGATATCGCCGGTTCTGCATATCAAACGCACTGTGGAGTGGCGAAAACACCAGATAACGTGATTCTCGCACTAAATAGCTCCAAAAGAGAGACTTCGATTATTCTGCATACTTCCCACAGAAGAACCACAAAGATTATCCCAGAAAATGCATATCTCAGCTTGAAACCCCACGAAATCCATGATATCGCCGGTTCTGCATATCAAACGCACTGTGGAGTGGGGAAAACACCAGAGAACGTGTTTCTCACATTAAATAGCTCCACACGAGCGATTTCGATTATTCTGCATACGTCTCACAGAAGCCTCACCAAGATAATCGCAGAAAATGCATATCTCAGCTTGAAACCCCACGAAAACCAAGATATCTCCGGTTCTGCATATCAATCGCACTGTGGAGTGGGGAAAACACAAGAGAACGTGTTTCTCGCATTAAATAGCTCCAAAAGAGCGATTACGATGATTCTGCATACTTCTCACAGAAGCCTCACAAAGATTATCGCAGAAAATGCATATCTCTGCTTGACGCCCCACGAAAACCAAGATATCTCCGGTTCTGCATATCAAACGCACTGTGGAGTGGGGAAAAAACCAGATAACGTGTTTCTCGCAATATATAGCTTCAAAAGAGCGATTCCGATTATTCTGCATTCTTCTCACAGAAGAACCACCAAGATGATCCCAGAAAATGCATATCTCAGGTTGAAACCCCACGAAAACCATGATATCGCCGGTTCTGCATGCCAAACGCACTGTGGAGTGGTGAAAACACCAGATAACGCGATTCTCGCATTAAATAGCGTCAAAAGAGCGATTTTGATTATTCTGCTTACATCTCACAGAAGCCTCACCAGGATTATCGCAGAAAATGCATATCTCAGCTTGAAACCCCACGAAAACCATGATATCGCCGGTTCTGCATATGAAACGCACTGTGGAGTGGTGAAAACACCAGATAACGTGATTCTCGCATTAAATAGCGTCAAAAGAGCGATTTCGATTATTCTGTATACATCTCACAGAAGCCTCACCAAGATTATCGCAGAAAATGCATATCTCAGCTTGAAACCCCACGAAAACCAAGATATCTCCGGTTCTGCATATCAAACGCTCTGTGGAAAGGCGTAAACACCAGATAACATGTTTCTCGCATAAAATATCTTCAAAAGAGCCATTTCGATTATTCTGCATACTTCTCACAGAAGAACCACCAAGCTAATACCAGAAAATGCATATCTCAGCTTGAAGCACCACGAAAACCAAGATATCGCCGGTTCTGCATATCAAACGCAGTGTGGAGTGGGTAAAACACCAGAGAACGTGTGTCTCGCATTAAATAGCACCAAAAGAGCGATTACGATGATTCTGCATACTTCTCACAGAGGAACTACCAAGATTATCCCAGAAAATGCATATCTCAGCTTGATGCCCCACGAAAACCAAGCTATCTCCGGTTCTGCATATCAAACACCAGTGTGGAGTGGGGAAAACACCAGAGAACGTGTGTCTCGCATTAAATAGCTTCAAAAGAGCGATTTCGATTATTCTGCATACTTCTCACAGAAGCCTCACCAAGAATATTCGCAGAGAATGCATATTTCAGTTTGATGCCCCACGAAAACCAAGATATCTCCGGTACTGCATATCAAACGCACTGTGCAGTGCTGAAAACACCAGAAAAGGCGATTTTTCGCATTAAATAGCTCCATAAGAGCGATTTCGATGATTCTGCATTCTTCTGACAAAAAACCACCAAGATTATACCAGAAAATGCATATCTCAGCTTGATGCCCCACGAAAACCAAGATATCTCCGGTTCTGCATATCAAACGAAGTGTGGAGTGGGGAAAACACCAGAGAACGTGTGTCTCGCATTAAATAGCTCCAAAAGAGCGATTACGATGATTCTGCATACTTCTCACAGAAGAACCACCAAGATCATCCCAGAAAGTGCATATCTCAGGTTGAAACCCCACGAAAACCATGATATCGCCGGTTCTGCATATCAAACGCTCTGTGGAGTGGTGAAAACACCAGATAATGTGGTTCTCGCATTAAATAGCTTCAAAAGAGCGATTTCGATTATTCTGCATACTTCTCACAGATGCCTCACAAAGAATATTCGCAGAAAATGCATATTTCAGTTTGATGCCCCACGAAAACCAAGATATCTCCGGTTCTGCATATCAAACGCACTGTGCAGTGCAGAAAACACGAGAAAAGGCGATTTTCCGCATTAAATAGCTCCAAAAGAGCGATTTCGATGATTCTGCATTCTTCTCACAGAAGAACCACCAAGATTATTCCAGAAAATACATATCTCAGCTTGATGCTCCACGAAAACAAAGATATCACCGGCTATGCAAATCAAACGCACTGTGGAGTGGTGAAAACACCAGATAATGTGATTCTCGCATTAAATAGCTTCAAAAGAGCGATTTCGATTATTCTGCATACTTCTCACAGAAGAACCACCAAGATTATCCCAGAAAATGCATATCTCATCTTGAAACCCCACGAAATACATGATATCGCCGGTTCTGCATTTCAAACGCACTGTGGAGTGGGGAAAACACCAGAGAACGTGTTTCTCGCATTACATAGCTCCAAAAGAGCGATTACGATGATTCTGCATTCTTCTCACAGAAGAACCACAAAGAATATCCCAGAAAATGCATATCTCAGCTTGAAACCCCACGAAAATCATGATATCTCCGGTTCTGCATATCAAACGTACTGTGCAGTGCTGAAAACACGAGAAAAGGCGATTTTTCGCATTCAATAGCTCCAAAAGAGCGATTTCGATGATTCTGCATTCTTCTCACAGAAGAACCACCAAGATTATACCAGAAAATACATATCTCAGCTTGATGCCCCACGAAAGCAAAGATATCACCGGCTATGCATATCAAACGCACTGTGGAGTGGTGAAAACACCAGATAATATGATTCTCGCATTAAATAGCTTCAAAAGAGCGATTTCGATTATTCTGCATACTTCTCACAGACGAACCACCAAGATTATCCCAGAAAATGCATATCTCAGCTTGAAACCCCAGGAAAACCATGATATCGCCGGTTCTGCATATCAAACGCACTGTGGAGTGGTGAAAACACCAGATAACGTGACTCTCGCATTAAATAGCTTCAAAAGAGCGATTTCGATTATTCTGCATACTTCTCACAGATGCTTCACAAAGAATATTCGCAGAAAATGCATATTTCAGTTTGATGCCCCACGAAAACCAAGATATCTCCGGTTCTGCATATCAAACGCACTGTGCAGTGCTGAAAACACGAGAAAAGGCGATTTTTCGCATTAAATAGCTCCAAAAGAGCGATTTCGATGATTCTGCATTCTTCTCACAGAAGAACCACCAAGATTATACCAGAAAATACATATCTCAGCTTGATGCCCCACGAAAGCAAAGATATCACCGGCTATGCATATCAAACGCACTGTGGAGTGGTGAAAACACCAGATAATATGATTCTCGCATTAAATAGCTTCAAAAGAGCGATTTCGATTATTCTGCATACTTCTCACAGACGAACCACCAAGATTATCCCAGAAAATGCATATCTCAGCTTGAAACCCCAGGAAAACCATGATATCGCCGGTTCTGCATATCAAACGCACTGTGGAGTGGCGAAAACACCAGATAACGTGATTCTCGCACTAAATAGCTCCAAAAGAGAGACTTCGATTATTCTGCATACTTCCCACAGAAGAACCACAAAGATTATCCCAGAAAATGCATATCTCAGCTTGAAACCCCACGAAATCCATGATATCGCCGGTTCTGCATATCAAACGCACTGTGGAGTGGGGAAAACACCAGAGAACGTGTTTCTCACATTAAATAGCTCCACACGAGCGATTTCGATTATTCTGCATACGTCTCACAGAAGCCTCACCAAGATAATCGCAGAAAATGCATATCTCAGCTTGAAACCCCACGAAAACCAAGATATCTCCGGTTCTGCATATCAATCGCACTGTGGAGTGGGGAAAACACAAGAGAACGTGTTTCTCGCATTAAATAGCTCCAAAAGAGCGATTACGATGATTCTGCATACTTCTCACAGAAGCCTCACAAAGATTATCGCAGAAAATGCATATCTCTGCTTGACGCCCCACGAAAACCAAGATATCTCCGGTTCTGCATATCAAACGCACTGTGGAGTGGGGAAAAAACCAGATAACGTGTTTCTCGCAATATATAGCTTCAAAAGAGCGATTCCGATTATTCTGCATTCTTCTCACAGAAGAACCACCAAGATTATCCCAGAAAATGGTATCTCAGCTTGAAACCCCACGAAAACCAAGATATCACCGGTTCTGCATATCATACGCACTGTGCAGTGCTGAAAACACCAGAAAAGGCGATTTTTCGCATTAAATAGCGTCAAAAGAGCGATTTCGATTATTCTCCATACATCTCACAGAAGCCTCACCAAGATTATCGCAAAAAATGCATATCTCAGCTTGATGCCCCACGAAAACCAAGATATCTGCGGTTCTGCATATCAAACGCAGTGTGGAGTGGGGAAAACACCAGAGAACGTGTGTCTCGCATTAAATAGCTCCAAAAGTGCGATTACGATGATTCTGCATACTTCTCACAGAAGAACCACCAAGATGTTCCCAGAAAATGCATATCTCAGGTTGAAACCCCACGAAAACCATGATATCGCCGGTTCTGCATGCCAAACGCACTGTGGAGTGGTGAAAACACCAGATAACGCGATTCTCGCATTAAATAGCGTCAAAAGAGCGATTTTGATTATTCTGCTTACATCTCACAGAAGCCTCACCAGGATTATCGCAGAAAATGCATATCTCAGCTTGAAACCCCACGAAAACCATGATATCGCCGGTTCTGCATATGAAACGCACTGTGGAGTGGTGAAAACACCAGATAACGTGATTCTCGCATTAAATAGCGTCAAAAGAGCGATTTCGATTATTCTGTATACATCTCACAGAAGCCTCACCAAGATTATCGCAGAAAATGCATATCTCAGCTTGAAACCCCACGAAAACCAAGATATCTCCGGTTCTGCATATCAAACGCTCTGTGGAAAGGCGTAAACACCAGATAACATGTTTCTCGCATAAAATATCTTCAAAAGAGCCATTTCGATTATTCTGCATACTTCTCACAGAAGAACCACCAAGCTAATACCAGAAAATGCATATCTCAGCTTGAAGCACCACGAAAACCAAGATATCGCCGGTTCTGCATATCAAACGCAGTGTGGAGTGGGTAAAACACCAGAGAACGTGTGTCTCGCATTAAATAGCACCAAAAGAGCGATTACGATGATTCTGCATACTTCTCACAGAGGAACTACCAAGATTATCCCAGAAAATGCATATCTCAGCTTGAAACCCCACGAAAACCATGATATCGCCGGTTCTGCATATCAATCGCACTGTGGAGTGGGGAAAACACCAGAGAACGTGTTTCTCGCATTAAATAGCTCCAAAAGTGCGATTACGATGATTCTGCATTCTTCTCACAGAAGAACCACAAAGAATATCCCAGAAAATGCATATCTCAGCTTGAAACCCCACGAAAACCATGATATCGCCGGTTCTGCATGTCAAACGCACTGTGGAGTGGTGAAAACACCAGATAACACGATTCTCGCATTAAATAGCGTCAAAAGAGCGATTTTGATTATTCTGCATACATCTCGCAGAAGCCTCACCAGGATTATCGCAGAAAATGCATATCTCAGCTTGAAGCCCCACGAAAACCATGATATCGCCGGTTCTGCATATGAAACGCACTGTGGAGTGGTGAAAACACCAGATAACGTGATTCTCGCATTAAATAGCGTCAAAAGAGCGATTTCGATTATTCTGTATACATCTCACAGAAGCCTCACCAAGATTATCGCAGAAAATGCATATCTCAGCTTGAAACCCCACGAAAACCAAGATATCTCTGGTTCTGCATATCAAACGCTCTGTGGAAAGGCGTAAACACCTGATAACATGTTTCTCGCATAAAATATCTTCAAAAGAGCCATTTCGATTATTCTGCATACTTCTCACAGAAGAACCACCAAGCTAATACCAGAAAATGCATATCTCAGCTTGAAGCACCACGAAAACCAAGATATCGCCGGTTCTGCATATCAAACGCAGTGTGGAGTGGGTAAAACACCAGAGAACGTGTGTCTCGCATTAAATAGCTCCAAACGAGCGATTTCGATGATTCTGCATACGTCTCACAGAAGAACTACCAAGATTATCCCAGAAAATGCATATCTCAGCTTGAAACCCCACGAAAACCATGATATCGCCGGTTCTGCATATCAATCGCACTGTGGAGTGGGGAAAACACCAGAGAACGTGTTTCTCGCATTAAATAGCTCCAAAAGAGCGATTACGATGATTCTGCATTCTTCTCACAGAAGAACCACAAAGAATATCCCAGAAAATGCATATCTCAGCTTGAAACCCCACGAAAACCAAGATATCTCCGGTTCTGCATATCAAACGCACTGTGGAGTGGGGAAAATACCAGAGAACGTGTTTCTCGCATTAAATAGCTACAAAAGAGCGATTACGATGATTCTGCATACTTCTCACAGGAGAACCACCAAGATTATCCCAGAAAATGCATATCTCAGCTTGAAACCCCACGAAAACCATGATATCGCAGGTTCTGCATATCAAACGCACTGTGGAGTGGTGAAGACACCAGATAACGTGATTCTCGCATTAAATAGCGTCAAAAGAGCGATTTTGATTATTCTGCATACATCTCGCAGAAGCCTCACCAGGATTATCGCAGAAAATGCATATCTCAGCTTGAAGCCCCACGAAAACCAAGATATCGCCGGTTCTGCATATCAAACGCACTGTAGAGTGGCGAAAACACCAGATAACGTGATTCTCGCATTAAATAGCTCCAAAAGAGCGATTTCGATTATTCTGCATACTTGTCACAGAAGAACTACCAAGATTATCCCAGAAAATGCATATCTCAGCTTGAAACCCCACGAAAACCATGATATCGACGGTTCTGCATATCAATCGCACTGTGGAGTGGGGAAAACACCAGAGAACGTGTGTCTCGCATTAAATAGCTCCAAAAGAGCGATTACGATGATTCTGCATACTTCTCACAGAAGAACCACCAAGATTATCCCCGAAAGTGCATATCTCAGGTTGAAACCCCACGAAAACCATGATATCGCCGGTTCTGCATATCAAACGCTCTGTGGAGTGGTGAAAACACCAGATAATGTGGTTCTCGCATTAAATATCTTCAAAAGAGCGATTTCGATTATTCTGCATACTTCTCACACAAGACTCACCAAGATTATCGCAGAAAATGCATATCTCAGCTTGAAACCCCACGAAAACCAAGGTATCTGCAGTTCTGCATACCAAACGCAGTGTGGAGTGGAGAAATCACCAAAGAACGTGTGTCTCGCATTAAATAGCTCCAAAAGAGCGATTACGACGATTCTGCATATTTCTCACAAAAGAACCACCAAGATTATCCCAGAAAATGCATATCTCAGGTTGAAACCCCACGAAAACCATGATATCGCCGGTTCTGCATATCAAACGCAGTGTGGAGTGGTGAAAACACCAGATAATGTGAATCTCGCATTAAATAGCTTCAAAAGAGCGATTTCGATTAATCTGCATACTTCTCACAGAAGCCTCACCAAAATTATCGCAGATAATGCATATCTCAGTTTGATGCCCCACGAAAACCAAGATATCGCCGGTTCTGCATATCAAACGCACTGTGCAGTGCAGAAAACACGAGAAAAGGCGATTTTTCGCATTAAATAGCTCCAAAAGAGCGATTTCGATGATTCTGCATTCTTCTCACAGAAGAACCACCAAGATTATTCCAGAAAATACATATCTCAGCTTGATGCCCCACGAAAACAAAGATATCACCGGCTATGCAAATCAAACGCACTGTGGAGTGGTGAAAACACCAGATAATGTGATTCTCGCATTAAATAGCTTCAAAAGAGCGATTTCGATTATTCTGCATACTTCTCACAGAAGAACCACCAAGATTATCCCAGAAAATGCATATCTCAGCTTGAAACCCCACGAAATCCATGATATCGCCGGTTCTGCATATCAAACGCACTGTGGAGTGGGGAAAACACCAGAGAACGTGTTTCTCACATTAAATAGCTCCAAACGAGCGGTTTCGATGATTCTGCATACGTCTCACAGAAGAACTACCAAGATTATCCCAGAAAATGCATATCTCAGCTTGAAGCCCCACGAAAACCAAGATATCGCCGGTTCTGCATATCAAACGCACTGTAGAGTGGCGAAAACACCAGATAACGTGATTCTCGCATTAAATAGCTCCAAAAGAGCGATTTCGATTATTCTGCATACTTGTCACAGAAGAACTACCAAGATTATCCCAGAAAATGCATATCTCAGCTTGAAACCCCACGAAAACCATGATATCGACGGTTCTGCATATCAATCGCACTGTGGAGTGGGGAAAACACCAGAGAACGTGTGTCTCGCATTAAATAGCTCCAAAAGAGCGATTACGATGATTCTGCATACTTCTCACAGAAGAACCACCAAGATTATCCCCGAAAGTGCATATCTCAGGTTGAAACCCCACGAAAACCATGATATCGCCGGTTCTGCATATCAAACGCTCTGTGGAGTGGTGAAAACACCAGATAATGTGGTTCTCGCATTAAATATCTTCAAAAGAGCGATTTCGATTATTCTGCATACTTCTCACACAAGACTCACCAAGATTATCGCAGAAAATGCATATCTCAGCTTGAAACCCCACGAAAACCATGATATCGACGGTTCTGCATATCAATCGCACTGTGGAGTGGGGAAAACACCAGAGAACGTGTGTCTCGCATTAAATAGCTCCAAAAGAGCGATTACGATGATTCTGCATACTTCTCACAGAAGAACCACCAAGATTATCCCCGAAAGTGCATATCTCAGGTTGAAACCCCACGAAAACCATGATATCGCCGGTTCTGCATATCAAACGCTCTGTGGAGTGGTGAAAACACCAGATAATGTGGTTCTCGCATTAAATATCTTCAAAAGAGCGATTTCGATTATTCTGCATACTTCTCACACAAGACTCACCAAGATTATCGCAGAAAATGCATATCTCAGGTTGAAACCCCACGAAAATCATGATATCGCCGGTTCTGCATATCAAACGCACTGTGGAGTGTTGAAGACACCAGATAACGTGATTCTCGCATTAAATAGCGTCAAAAGAGCGATTTTGATTATTCTGCATACATCTCGCAGAAGCCTCACCAGGATTATCGCAGAAAATGCATATCTCAGCTTGAAGCACCACGAAAACCAAGATATCGCCGGTTCTGCATATCAAACGCACTGTGGAGTGGCGAAAACACCAGATAACGTGATTCTCGCATTAAATAGCTCCAAATGAGCGATTTCGATTATTCTGCATACTTGTCACAGAAGAACTACCAAGATTATCCCAGAAAATACATATCTCAGCTTGAAACCCCACGAAAACCATGATATCGCAGGTTCTGCATATCAAACGCACTGTGGAGTGGTGAAGACACCAGATAACGTGATTCTCGCATTAAATAGCGTCAAAAGAGCGATTTTGATTATTCTGCATACATCTCGCAGAAGCCTCACCAGGATTATCGCAGAAAATGCATATCTCAGCTTGAAGCCCCACGAAAACCAAGATATCGCCGGTTCTGCATATCAAACGCACTGTAGAGTGGCGAAAACACCAGATAACGTGATTCTCGCATTAAATAGCTCCAAAAGAGCGATTTCGATTATTCTGCATACTTGTCACAGAAGAACTACCAAGATTATCCCAGAAAATGCATATCTCAGCTTGAAACCCCACGAAAACCATGATATCGACGGTTCTGCATATCAATCGCACTGTGGAGTGGGGAAAACACCAGAGAACGTGTGTCTCGCATTAAATAGCTCCAAAAGAGCGATTACGATGATTCTGCATACTTCTCACAGAAGAACCACCAAGATTATCCCCGAAAGTGCATATCTCAGGTTGAAACCCCACGAAAACCATGATATCGCCGGTTCTGCATATCAAACGCTCTGTGGAGTGGTGAAAACTCCAGATAATGTGGTTCTCGCATTAAATATCTTCAAAAGAGCGATTTCGATTATTCTGCATACTTCTCACACAAGACTCACCAAGATTATCGCAGAAAATGCATATCTCAGCTTGAAACACCACGAAAACCAAGGTATCTGCAGTTCTGCATACCAAACGCAGTGTGGAGTGGGGAAATCACCAAAGAACGTGTGTCTCGCATTAAATAGCTCCAAAAGAGCGATTACGACGATTCTGCATATTTCTCACAAAAGAACCACCAAGATTATCCCAGAAAATGCATATCTCAGGTTGAAACCCCACGAAAACCATGATATCGCCGGTTCTGCATATCAAACGCAGTGTGGAGTGGTGAAAACACCAGATAATGTGAATCTCGCATTAAATAGCTTCAAAAGAGCGATTTCGATTAATCTGCATACTTCTCACAGAAGCCTCACCAAAATTATCGCAGATAATGCATATCTCAGTTTGATGCCCCACGAAAACCAAGATATCGCCGGTTCTGCATATCAAACGCACTGTGCAGTGCAGAAAACACGAGAAAAGGCGATTTTTCGCATTAAATAGCTCCAAAAGAGCGATTTCGATGATTCTGCATTCTTCTCACAGAAGAACCACCAAGATTATTCCAGAAAATACATATCTCAGCTTGATGCCCCACGAAAACAAAGATATCACCGGCTATGCAAATCAAACGCACTGTGGAGTGGTGAAAACACCAGATAATGTGATTCTCGCATTAAATAGCTTCAAAAGAGCGATTTCGATTATTCTGCATACTTCTCACAGAAGAACCACCAAGATTATCCCAGAAAATGCATATCTCAGGTTGAAACCCCACGAAAATCATGATATCGCCGGTTCTGCATAGCAAACGCACTGTGGAGTGGTGAAAACACCAGATAACGTGACTCTTGCATTAAATAGCTTCAAAAGATCGATTTCGATTATTCTGCATACTTCTCACAGATGCTTCACAAAGAATATTCGCAGAAAATGCATATTTCAGTTTGATGCCCCACGAAAACCAAGATATCTCCGGTTCTGCATATCAAACGCACTGTGCTGTGCTGAAAACACGAGAAAAGGCGATTTTTCGCATTAAATAGCTCCAAAAGAGCGATTTCGATGATTCTGCATTCTTCTCACAGAAGAACCAATACATATCTCAGCTTGATGCCCCACGAAAACCAAGATATCTCCGGTTCTGCATATCAATCGCACTGTGGAGTGGGGAAAACACAAGAGAACGTGTTTCTCGCATTAAATAGCTCCAAAAGAGCGATTACGATGATTCTGCATACTTCTCACAGAAGCCTCACCAAGATTATCGCAGAAAATGCATATCTCTGCTTGACGCCCCACGAAAACCAAGATATCTCCGGTTCTGCATATCAAACGCACTGTGGAGTGGGGAAAAAACCAGATAACGTGTTTCTCGCATTCTATAGCTTCAAAAGAGCGATTCCGATTATTCTGCATTCTTCTCACAGAAGAACCACCAAGATTATCCCAGAAAATGGTATCTCAGCTTGAAACCCCACGAAAACCAAGATATCTCCAGTTCTGCATATCATACGCACTGTGCAGTGCTGAAAACACCAGAAAAGGCGATTTTTCGCATTAAATAGCGTCAAAAGAGCGATTTCGATTATTCTCCATACATCTCACAGAAGCCTCACCAAGATTATCGCAAAAAATGCATATCTCAGCTTGATGCCCCACGAAAACCAAGATATCTGCGGTTCTGCATATCAAACGCAGTGTGGAGTGGGGAAAACACCAGAGAACGTGTGTCTCGCATTAAATAGCTCCAAAAGTGCGATTACGATGATTCTGCATACTTCTCACAGAAGAACCACCAAGATGATCCCAGAAAATGCATATCTCAGGTTGAAACCCCACGAAAACCATGATATCGCCGGTTCTGCATGCCAAACGCACTGTGGAGTGGTGAAAACACCAGATAACGCGATTCTCGCATTAAATAGCGTCAAAAGAGCGATTTTGATTATTCTGCTTACATCTCACAGAAGCCTCACCAGGATTATAGCAGAAAATGCATATCTCAGCTTGAAACCCCACGAAAACCATGATATCGCCTGTTCTGCATATGAAACGCACTGTGGAGTGGTGAAAACACCAGATAACGTGATTCTCGCATTAAATAGCGTCAAAAGAGCGATTTCGATTATTCTGCATACATCTCACAGAAGCCTCACCAAGATTATCGCAGAAAATGCATATCTCAGCTTGAAACCCCACGAAAACCAAGATATCTCCGGTTCTGCATATCAAACGCACTGTGCAGTGCTGAAAACACGAGAAAAGGCGATTTTTCGCATTAAATAGCTCCAAAAGAGCGATTTCGATGATTCTGCATACGTCTCACAGAAGAACCACCAAGATTATCCCAGAAAATGCATATCTCAGCTTGAAACCCCACGAAAACCATGATATCGCCGGTTCTGCATATCAAACGCACTGTGGAGTGTTGAAGACACCAGATAACGTGATTCTCGCATTAAATAGCGTCAAAAGTGCGATTTTGATTATTCTGCATACATCTCGCAGAAGCCTCACCAGGATTATCGCAGAAAATGCATATCTCAGCTTGAAGCACCACGAAAACCAAGATATCGCCGGTTCTGCATATCAAACGCAGTGTGGAGTGGGGAAAACACCAGAGAACGTGTGTCTCGCATTAAATAGCTCCAAAAGAGCGATTACGATGATTCTGCATACTTCTCACAGAAGAACCACCAAGATGATCCCAGAAAATGCATATCTCAGGTTGAAACCCCACGAAAACCATGATATCGCCGGTTCTGCATGTCAAACGCACTGTGGAGTGGCGAAAACACCAGATAACGTGTTTCTCGCATAAAATATCTTCAAAAGAGCCATTTCGATTATTCTGCATACTTCTCACAGAAGAACCACCAAGATTATCGCAGAAAATGCATATCTCAGCTTGTAACACCACGAAAACCAAGATATCTCAGGGTTCTGCATATCAAACGCACTGTGGAGTGGCGAAAACACCAGATAACATGTTTCTCGCATTAAATATCTTCAAAAGAGACATTTCGGTTATTCTGCATACTTCTCACAGAAGAACCACCAAGCTAATACCAGAAAATGCATATCTCAGCTTGATGCCCCACGAAAACAAAGATATCTCTGGTTCTGCATATCAAACGCACTGTGGAGTGATGAAGACACCAGATAACGTGATTCTCGCATTAAATAGCGTCAAAAGAGCGATTTTGATTATTCTGCATACATCTCGCAGAAGCCTCACCAGGATTATCGCAGAAAATGCATATCTCAGCTTGAAGCCCCACGAAAACCAAGATATCGCCGGTTCTGCATATCAAACGCACTGTGGAGTGGCGAAAACACCAGATAACGTGATTCTCGCATTAAATAGCTCCAAAAGAGCGATTACGATGATTCTGCATACTTCTCACAGAAGAACCACCAAGATTATCCCAGAAAATGCATATGTCAGGTTGAAACCCCACAAAAATCATGATATCGCCGGTTCTGCATATCAAACGCACTGTGGAGTGGTGAAAACACCAGATAACGTGACTCTCGCATTAAATAGCTTCAAAAGAGCGATTTCGATTATTCTGCATACTTCTCACAGATGCCTCACCAAGATTATCGCAGAAAATGCATATCTCAGCTTGAAACCCCACGAAAACCAAGATATCTCCGGTTCTGCATATCAAACGCTCTGTGGAGTGGCGTAAACACCAGAGAACGTGATTCTCGCATTAAATAGCTCCAAAAGAGCGATTACGATGATTCTGCATACTTCTCACAGAAGAACCACCAAGATTATCCCAGAAAATGCATATCTCAGGTTGAAACCCCACGAAAATCATGATATCGCCGGTTCTGCATATCAAACGCACTGTGGAGTGGTGAAAACACCAGATAACGTGACTCTCGCATTAAATAGCTTCAAAAGAGCGATTTCGATTATTCTGCATACTTCTCACAGATGCCTCACAAAGAATATTCGCAGAAAATGCATATTTCAGTTTGATGCCCCACGAAAACCAAGATATGTCCGGTTCTGCATATCAAACGCACTGTGCAGTGCTGAAAACACGAGAAAAGGCGATTTTTCGCATTAAATAGCTCCAAAAGAGCGATTTCGATGATTCTGCATTCTTCTCACAGAAGAACCAACAAGATTATACCAGAAAATACATATCTCAGCTTGATGCCCCACGAAAACAAAGATATCACCGGCTATGCATATCAAACGCACTGTGGAGTGGTGAAAACACCAGATAATGTGATTCTCGCATTAAATAGCTTCAAAAGAGCGATTTCGATTATTCTGCATACTTCTCACAGAAGACCCACCAAGATTATCCCAGAAAATGCTTATCTCAGCTTGAAACCCCAGGAAAACCATGATATCGCCGGTTCTGCATATCAAACGCACTGTGGAGAGGTGAAAACACCAGATAATGTGATTCTCGCATTAAATAGATTCAAACGAGCGATTTCGATTATTCTGCATACTTCTCACAGAAGCCTCACCAAGATTATCGCAGAAAATGCATATCTCTGCTTGACGCCCCACGAAAACCAAGATATCTCCGGTTCTGCATATCAAACGCACTGTGGAGTGGGGAAAAAACCAGATAACGTGTTTCTCGCATTATAAGGCTTCAAAAGAGCGATTCCGATTATTCTGCATTCTTCTCACAGAAGAACCACCAAGATTATCCCAGAAAATGGTATCTCAGCTTGAAACCCCACGAAAACCAAGATATCTCCGGTTCTGCATATCATACGCACTGTGCAGTGCTGAAAACACCAGAAAAGGCGATTTTTCGCATTAAATAGCTCCAAACGAGCGATTCCGATTCTTCTGCATTCTTCTCACAGAAGAACCACCAAGATTATCCCAGAAAATGGTATCTCAGCTTGAAACCCCACGAAAACCATGATATCGCCGGTTCTGCATGTCAAACGCACTGTGGAGTGGCGAAAACACCAGATAACATGTTTTTCGCATAAAATATCTTCAAAAGAGCCATTTCGATTATTCTGCATACTTCTCACAGAAGAACCACCAAGATGATCCCAGAAAATGCATATCTCAGGTTGAAACCCCACGAAAACCGTGATATCGCCGGTTCTGCATGTCAAACGCACTGTGGAGTGGGGAAAAAACCAGATATCGTGTTTCTCGCATTATATAGCTTCAAAAGAGCGATTCCGATTATTCTGCATTCTTCTCACAGAAGAACCACCAAGATTATCCCAGAAAATGGTATCTCAGCTTGAAACCCCACGAAAACCAAGATATCTCCGGTTCTGCATATCATACGCACTGTGCAGTGCTGAAAACACCAGAAAAGGCGATTTTTCGCATTAAATAGCTCCAAACGAGCGATTCCGATTATTCTGCATTCTTCTCACAGAAGAACCACCAAGATTATCCCAGAAAATGGTATCTCAGCTTGAAACCCCACGAAAACCATGATATCGCCGGTTCTGCATGTCAAACGCACTGTGGAGTGGCGAAAACACCAGATAACATGTTTCTCGCATAAAATATCTTCAAAAGAGCCATTTCGATTATTCTGCATACTTCTCACAGAAGAACCACCAAGATGATCCCAGAGAATGCATATCTCAGGTTGAAACCCCACGAAAACAAAGATATCGCCGGTTCTGCATATCAATCGCACTGTGGAGTGGGGAAAACACCAGAGAACGTGTTTCTCGCATTAAATAGCTCCAAAAGAGCGATTTCGATGATTCTGCAGACTTCTCACAGAAGATCCACCAAGATTATCCCCGAAAATGCATATCTGAGCTTGAAACCCCACGAAAACCATGATATCGCCGGTTCTGCATATCAAACGCACTGTGGAGTGGTGGAAACACCAGATAACGTGATTCTCGCATTAAATAGCGTCAAAAGAGCGATTTCGATTATTCTGCATACATCTCGCAGAAGCCTCACCAGGATTATCGCAGAAAATGCATATCTCAGCTTGAAGCCCCACGAAAACCAAGATATCGCCGGTTCTGCATATCAAACGCACTGTGGAGTGGCGAAAACACCAGATAACGTGATTCTCGGATTAAATAGCGTCAAAAGAGCGATTTCGATTATTCTGCATACATCTCACAGAAGCCTCACCAAGATTATCGCAAAAAATGCATATCTCAGCTTGATGCCCCACGAAAACCAAGATATCTGCGGTTCTGCATATCATACGCACTGTGCAGTGCTGAAAACACCAGAAAAGGCGATTTTTCGCATTAAATAGCGTCAAAAGAGCGATTTCGATTATTCTCCATACATCTCACAGAAGCCTCACCAAGATTATCGCAAAAAATGCATATCTCAGCTTGATGCCCCACGAAAACCAAGATATCTGCGGTTCTGCATATCATACGCACTGTGCAGTGCTGTAAACACCAGAAAAGGCGATTTTTCGCATTAAATAGCGTCAAAAGAGCGATTTCGATTATTCTCCATACATCTCACAGAAGCCTCACCAAGATTATCGCAAAAAATGCATATCTCAGCTTGATGCCCCACGAAAACCAAGATATCTGCGGTTCTGCATATCAAACGCAGTGTGGAGTGGGGAAAACACCAGAGAACGTGTGTCTCGCATTAAATAGCTCCAAAAGTGCGATTACGATGATTCTGCATACTTCTCACAGAAGAACCACCAAGATGATCCCAGAAAATGCATATCTCAGGTTGAAACCCCACGAAAACAAAGATATCGCCGGTTCTGCATATCAATCGCACTGTGGAGTGGGGAAAACACCAGATAACGTGATTCTCGCATTAAATAGCTCCAAAAGAGCGATTCCGATTATTCTGCATTCTTCTCACAGAAGAACCACCAAGATTATCCCAGAAAATGGTATCTCAGCTTGAAACCCCACGAAAACCAAGATATCTCCGGTTCTGCATATCATACGCACTGTGCAGTGCTGAAAACACCAGAAAAGGCGATTTTTCGCATTAAATAGCGTCAAAAGAGCGATTTCGATTATTCTCCATACATCTAACAGAAGCCTCACCAAGATTATCGCAAAAAATGCATAACTCAGCTTGATGCCCCACGAAAACCATGATATCGCCGGTTCTGCATGTCAAACGCACTGTGGAGTGGTGAAAACACCAGATAACGCGATTCTCGCATTAAATAGCGTCAAAAGAGCGATTTCGATTATTCTGCATACATCTCACAGAAGCCTCACCAAGATTATCGCAGAAAATGCATATCTCAGCTTGAAACCCCACGAAAACCAAGATATCTCCGGTTCTGCATATCAAACGCACTGTGCAGTGCTGAATACACGAGAAAAGGCGATTTTTCGCATTAGATAGCTCCAAAAGAGCGATTTCGATGATTCTGCATACGTCTCACAGAAGAACCACCAAGATTATACCAGAAAATGCATATCTCAGCTTGATGACCCACGAAAAACAAGATATCTCCGGTTCTGCATATCAATCGCACTGTGGAGTGGTGAAGACACCAGAAAACGTGATTCTCGCATTAAATAGCTCCAAAAGAGCGATTACGATTATTCTGCATACTTGTCACAGAAGAACTACCAAGATTATCCCAGAAAATGCATATCTCAGCTTGAAACCCCACGAAAACCATGATATCGCCGGTTCTGCATATCAAACGCACTGTGGAGTGTTGAAGACACCAGATAACGTGATTCTCGCATTAAATAGCGTCAAAAGTGCGATTTTGATTATTCTGCATACATCTCGCAGAAGCCTCACCAGGATTATCGCAGAAAATGCATATCTCAGCTTGAAGCACCACGAAAACCAAGATATCTCCGGTTCTGCATATCAAACGCTCTGTGGAGTGGCGTAAACACCAGAGAACGTGTTTCTCGCATTAAATAGCTCCAAAAGAGCGATTACGATGATTCTGCATACTTCTCACAGAAGAACCACAAAGAATATCCCAGAAAATGCATATCTCAGCTTGAAACCCCACGAAAACCAAGATATCTCCGGTTCTGCATATCAAACGCACTCTGGAGTGGGGAAAATACCAGAGAACGTGTTTCTCGCATTAAATATCTACAAAAGAGCGATTACGATGATTCTGCATACTTCTCACAGAAGAACCACCAAGATTATCCCAGAAAATGCATATCTCAGGTTGAAACCCCACGAAAATCATGATATCGCCGGTTCTGCATATCAAACGCACTGTGGAGTGGTGAAAACACCAGATAACGTGACTCTCGCATTAAATAGCTTCAAAAGAGCGATTTCGATTATTCTGCATACTTCTCACAGATGCCTCACAAAGAATATTCGCAGAAAATGCATATTTCAGTTTGATGCCCCACGAAAACCAAGATATCTCCGGTTCTGCATATCAAACGCACTGTGCAGTGCTGAAAACACGAGAAAAGGCGATTTTTCGCATTAAATAGCTCCAAAAGAGCGATTTCGATGATTCTGCATTCTTCTCACAGAAGAACCACCAAGATTATACCAGAAAATACATATCTCAGCTTGATGCCCCACGAAAACAAAGATATCACCGGCTATGCATATCAAACGCACTGTGGAGTGGTGAAAACACCAGATAATGTGATTCTCGCATTAAATAGCTTCAAAAGAGCGATTTCGATTATTCTGCATACTTCTCACAGAAGACCCACCAAGATTATCCCAGAAAATGCTTATCTCAGCTTGAAACCCCAGGAAAACCATGATATCGCCGGTTCTGCATATCAAACGCACTGTGGAGAGGTGAAAACACCAGATAATGTGATTCTCGCATTAAATAGATTCAAACGAGCGATTTCGATTATTCTGCATACTTCTCACAGAAGCCTCACCAAGATTATCGCAGAAAATGCATATCTCTGCTTGACGCCCCACGAAAACCAAGATATCTCCGGTTCTGCATATCAAACGCACTGTGGAGTGGGGAAAAAACCAGATAACGTGTTTCTCGCATTATAAGGCTTCAAAAGAGCGATTCCGATTATTCTGCATTCTTCTCACAGAAGAACCACCAAGATTATCCCAGAAAATGGTATCTCAGCTTGAAACCCCACGAAAACCAAGATATCTCCGGTTCTGCATATCATACGCACTGTGCAGTGCTGAAAACACCAGAAAAGGCGATTTTTCGCATTAAATAGCTCCAAACGAGCGATTCCGATTCTTCTGCATTCTTCTCACAGAAGAACCACCAAGATTATCCCAGAAAATGCATATCTCAGGTTGAAACCCCACGAAAACCATGATATCGCCGGTTCTGCATGTCAAACGCACTGTGGAGTGGGGAAAAAACCAGATAACGTGTTTCTCGCATTATATAGCTTCAAAAGAGCGATTCCGATTATTCTGCATTCTTCTCACAGAAGAACCACCAAGATTATCCCAGAAAATGGTATCTCAGCTTGAAACCCCACGAAAACCAAGATATCTCCGGTTCTGCATATCATACGCACTGTGCAGTGCTGAAAACACCAGAAAAGGCGATTTTTCGCATTAAATAGCTCCAAACGAGCGATTCCGATTATTCTGCATTCTTCTCACAGAAGAACCACCAAGATTATCCCAGAAAATGGTATCTCAGCTTGAAACCCCACGAAAACCATGATATCGCCGGTTCTGCATGTCAAACGCACTGTGGAGTGGCGAAAACACCAGATAACATGTTTCTCGCATAAAATATCTTCAAAAGAGCCATTTCGATTATTCTGCATACTTCTCACAGAAGAACCACCAAGATGATCCCAGAAAATGCATATCTCAGGTTGAAACCCCACGAAAACAAAGATATCGCCGGTTCTGCATATCAATCGCACTGTGGAGTGGGGAAAACACCAGAGGACGTGTTTCTCGCATTAAATAGCTCCAAAAGAGCGATTTCGATGATTCTGCAGACTTCTCACAGAGGATCCACCAAGATTATCCCCGAAAATGCATATCTGAGCTTGAAACCCCACGAAAACCATGATATCGCCGGTTCTGCATATCAAACGCACTGTGGAGTGGTGGAAACACCAGATAACGTGATTCTCGCATTAAATAGCGTCAAAAGAGCGATTTCGATTATTCTGCATACATCTCGCAGAAGCCTCACCAAGATTATCGCAGAAAATGCATATCTCAGCTTGAAACCCCACGAAAACCAAGATGTCTCCGGTTCTGCATATCAAACGCACTGTGGAGTGGCGAAAATACCAGATAACGTGATTCTCGCATTAAATAGCTCCAAATGAGCGATTTCGATTATTCTGCATTCTTGTCACAGAAGAACTACCAAGATTAACCCAGAACATGCATATCTCAGCTTGAAACCCCACGAAAACCATGATATCGCCGGTTCTGCATATCAAACGCACTGTGGAGTGGTGATGACACCAGGTAACGTGATTCTCGCATTAAATGGCGTCAAAAGAGCGATTTTGATTATTCTGCATACATCTCGCAGAAGCCTCACCAGGATTATCGCAGAAAATGCATATCTCAGCTTGAAGCCCCACGAAAACCAAGATATCGCCGGTTCTGCATATCAAACGCACTGTGGAGTGGCGAAAACACCAGATAACGTGATTCTCGCATTAAATAGCTCCAAAAGAGCGATTTCGATTATTCTGCATACTTGTCACAGAAGAACTACCAAGATTATCCCAGAAAATGCATATCTCAGCTTGAAACCCCACGAAAACCATGATATAGCCGGTTCTGCATATCAATCGCACTGTGGAGTGGGGAAAGCACCAGAGAGCGTGTTTCTCGCATTAAATAGCTCCAAAAGAGCGATTACGATTATTCTGCATACTTGTCACAGAAGAACTACCAAGATTATCCCAGAAAATGCATATCTCAGCTTGAAACCCCACGAAAACCATGATATCGCCGGTTCTGCATATCAAACGCACTGTGGAGTGGTGAAGACACCAGATAACGTGATTCTCGCATTAAATAGCGTCAAAAGAGCGATTACGATTATTCTGCATACTTGTCACAGAAGAACCGCCAAGATTATCCCAGAAAATGCATATCTCAGCTTGAAACCCCACGAAAACCATGATATCGCCGGTTCTGCATATCAAACGCACTGTGGAGTGGTGAAGACACCAGATAACGTGATTCTCGCATTAAATAGCGTCAAAAGAGCGATTTTGATTATTCTGCATACATCTCGCAGAAGCCTCACCAAGATTATCGCAGAAAATGCATATCTCTGCTTGACGCCCCACGAAAACCAAGATATCTCCGGTTCTGCATATCAAACGCACTGTGGAGTGGGGAAAAAACCAGATAACGTGTTTCCCGCATTATATAGCTTCAAAAGTGCGATTCCGATTATTCTGCATTCTTCTCACAGAAGAACCACCAAGATTATCCCAGAAAATGGTATCTCAGCTTGAAACCCCACGAAAACCAAGATATCTACGGTTCTGCATATCATACGCACTGTGCAGTGCTGAAAACACCAGAAAAGGCGATTTTTCGCATTAAATAGCTCCAAACGAGCGATTTCGATGATTCTGCATACGTCTCACAGAAGCCTCACCAAGATTATCGCAGAAAATGCATATCTCAGCTTGATGACCCACGAAAAACAAGATATCTCCGATTCTGCATATCAAACGCACTGTGGAGTGGTGAAGACACCAGAAAACGTGATTCTCGCATTAAATAGCGTCAAAAGAGCGATTTCGATTATTCTGCATACATCTCACAGAAGCCTCACCACATATAATCGCAAAAAATGCATATCTCAGCTTGATGCCCCACGAAAACCAAGATATCTGCGGTTCTGCATATCAACCGCAGTGTGGAGTGGGGAAAACACCAGAGAACGTGTGTCTCGCATTAAATAGCTCCAAAAGAGCGATTACGATGATTCTTCATACTTCTCACAGAAGAACCACCAAGATGATCCCAGAATATGCATATCTCAGGTTGAAACCCCACGAAAACCATGATATCGCCGGTTCTGCATGTCAAACGCACTGTGGAGTGGTGAAAACACCAGATAATGCGATTCTCGCATTAAATAGCGTCAAAAGAGCGATTTCGATTATTCTGCATACATCTCACAGAAGCCTCACCAAGATTATCGCAGAAAATCCATATCTCAGCTTGAAACCCCACGAAAACCAAGATATCTCCGGTTCTGCATATCAAACGCACTGTGGAGTGGCGAAAACACCAGATAATGTGATTCTCGCATTAAATAGATTCAAACGAGCGATTTCGATTATTCTGCATACTTCTCACAGAAGCTTCACCAAGATTATCGCAGAAAATGCATATCTCTGCTTGACGCCCCACGAAAACCAAGATATCTCCGGTTCTGCATATCAAACGCACTGTGGAGTGGGGAAAAAACCAGATAACGTGTTTCTCGCATTATAAGGCTTCAAAAGAGCGATTCCGATTATTCTGCATTCTTCTCACAGAAGAACCACCAAGATTATCCCAGAAAATGCATATGTCAGGTTGAAACCCCACAAAAATCATGATATCGCCGGTTCTGCATATCAAACGCACTGTGGAGTGGTGAAAACACCAGATAACGTGACTCTCGCATTAAATAGCTTCAAAAGAGCGATTTCGATTATTCTGCATACTTCTCACAGATGCCTCACCAAGATTATCGCAGAAAATGCATATCTCAGCTTGAAACCCCACGAAAACCAAGATATCTCCGGTTCTGCATATCAAACGCTCTGTGGAGTGGCGTAAACACCAGAGAACGTGTTTCTCGCATTAAATAGCTCCAAAAGAGCGATTACGATGATTCTGCATACTTCTCACAGAAGAACCACAAAGAATATCCCAGAAAATGCATATCTCAGCTTGAAACCCCACGAAAACCAAGATATCTCCGGTTCTGCATATCAAACGCACTCTGGAGTGGGGAAAATACCAGAGAACGTGTTTCTCGCATTAAATATCTACAAAAGAGCGATTACGATGATTCTGCATACTTCTCACAGAAGAACCACCAAGATTATCCCAGAAAATGCATATCTCAGGTTGAAACCCCACGAAAATCATGATATCGCCGGTTCTGCATATCAAACGCACTGTGGAGTGGTGAAAACACCAGATAACGTGACTCTCGCATTAAATAGCTTCAAAAGAGCGATTTCGATTATTCTGCATACTTCTCACAGATGCCTCACAAAGAATATTCGCAGAAAATGCATATTTCAGTTTGATGCCCCACGAAAACCAAGATATCTCCGGTTCTGCATATCAAACGCACTGTGCAGTGCTGAAAACACGAGAAAAGGCGATTTTTCGCATTAAATAGCTCCAAAAGAGCGATTTCGATGATTCTGCATTCTTCTCACAGAAGAACCACCAAGATTATACCAGAAAATACATATCTCAGCTTGATGCCCCACGAAAACAAAGATATCACCGGCTATGCATATCAAACGCACTGTGGAGTGGTGAAAACACCAGATAATGTGATTCTCGCATTAAATAGTTTCAAAAGAGCGATTTCGATTATTCTGCATACTTCTCACAGAAGACCCACCAAGATTATCCCAGAAAATGCTTATCTCAGCTTGAAACCCCAGGAAAACCATGATATCGCCGGTTCTGCATATCAAACGCACTGTGGAGAGGTGAAAACACCAGATAATGTGATTCTCGCATTAAATAGATTCAAACGAGCGATTTCGATTATTCTGCATACTTCTCACAGAAGCCTCACCAAGATTATCGCAGAAAATGCATATCTCTGCTTGACGCCCCACGAAAACCAAGATATCTCCGGTTCTGCATATCAAACGCACTGTGGAGTGGGGAAAAAACCAGATAACGTGTTTCTCGCATTATAAGGCTTCAAAAGAGCGATTCCGATTATTCTGCATTCTTCTCACAGAAGAACCACCAAGATTATCCCAGAAAATGGTATCTCAGCTTGAAACCCCACGAAAACCAAGATATCTCCGGTTCTGCATATCATACGCACTGTGCAGTGCTGAAAACACCAGAAAAGGCGATTTTTCGCATTAAATAGCTCCAAACGAGCGATTCCGATTCTTCTGCATTCTTCTCACAGAAGAACCACCAAGATTATCCCAGAAAATGCATATCTCAGGTTGAAACCCCACGAAAACCATGATATCGCCGGTTCTGCATGTCAAACGCACTGTGGAGTGGGGAAAAAACCAGATAACGTTTTTCTCGCATTATATAGCTTCAAAAGAGCGATTCCGATTATTCTGCATTCTTCTCACAGAAGAACCACCAAGATTATCCCAGAAAATGGTATCTCAGCTTGAAACCCCACGAAAACCAAGATATCTCCGGTTCTGCATATCATACGCACTGTGCAGTGCTGAAAACACCAGAAAAGGCGATTTTTCGCATTAAATAGCTCCAAACGAGCGATTCCGATTATTCTGCATTCTTCTCACAGAAGAACCACCAAGATTATCCCAGAAAATGGTATCTCAGCTTGAAACCCCACGAAAACCATGATATCGCCGGTTCTGCATGTCAAACGCACTGTGGAGTGGCGAAAACACCAGATAACATGTTTCTCGCATAAAATATCTTCAAAAGAGCCATTTCGATTATTCTGCATACTTCTCACAGAAGAACCACCAAGATGATCCCAGAAAATGCATATCTCAGGTTGAAACCCCACGAAAACAAAGATATCGCCGGTTCTGCATATCAATCGCACTGTGGAGTGGGGAAAACACCAGAGGACGTGTTTCTCGCATTAAATAGCTCCAAAAGAGCGATTTCGATGATTCTGCAGACTTCTCACAGAGGATCCACCAAGATTATCCCCGAAAATGCATATCTGAGCTTGAAACCCCACGAAAACCATGATATCGCCGGTTCTGCATATCAAACGCACTGTGGAGTGGTGGAAACACCAGATAACGTGATTCTCGCATTAAATAGCGTCAAAAGAGCGATTTCGATTATTCTGCATACATCTCGCAGAAGCCTCACCAAGATTATCGCAGAAAATGCATATCTCAGCTTGAAACCCCACGAAAACCAAGATGTCTCCGGTTCTGCATATCAAACGCACTGTGGAGTGGCGAAAATACCAGATAACGTGATTCTCGCATTAAATAGCTCCAAATGAGCGATTTCGATTATTCTGCATTCTTGTCACAGAAGAACTACCAAGATTAACCCAGAACATGCATATCTCAGCTTGAAACCCCACGAAAACCATGATATCGCCGGTTCTGCATATCAAACGCACTGTGGAGTGGTGATGACACCAGGTAACGTGATTCTCGCATTAAATGGCGTCAAAAGAGCGATTTTGATTATTCTGCATACATCTCGCAGAAGCCTCACCAGGATTATCGCAGAAAATGCATATCTCAGCTTGAAGCCCCACGAAAACCAAGATATCGCCGGTTCTGCATATCAAACGCACTGTGGAGTGGCGAAAACACCAGATAACGTGATTCTCGCATTAAATAGCTCCAAAAGAGCGATTTCGATTATTCTGCATACTTGTCACAGAAGAACTACCAAGATTATCCCAGAAAATGCATATCTCAGCTTGAAACCCCACGAAAACCATGATATAGCCGGTTCTGCATATCAATCGCACTGTGGAGTGGGGAAAGCACCAGAGAGCGTGTTTCTCGCATTAAATAGCTCCAAAAGAGCGATTACGATTATTCTGCATACTTGTCACAGAAGAACTACCAAGATTATCCCAGAAAATGCATATCTCAGCTTGAAACCCCACGAAAACCATGATATCGCCGGTTCTGCATATCAAACGCACTGTGGAGTGGTGAAGACACCAGATAACGTGATTCTCGCATTAAATAGCGTCAAAAGAGCGATTACGATTATTCTGCATACTTGTCACAGAAGAACCGCCAAGATTATCCCAGAAAATGCATATCTCAGCTTGAAACCCCACGAAAACCATGATATCGCCGGTTCTGCATATCAAACGCACTGTGGAGTGGTGAAGACACCAGATAACGTGATTCTCGCATTAAATAGCGTCAAAAGAGCGATTTTGATTATTCTGCATACATCTCGCAGAAGCCTCACCAAGATTATCGCAGAAAATGCATATCTCTGCTTGACGCCCCACGAAAACCAAGATATCTCCGGTTCTGCATATCAAACGCACTGTGGAGTGGGGAAAAAACCAGATAACGTGTTTCCCGCATTATATAGCTTCAAAAGTGCGATTCCGATTATTCTGCATTCTTCTCACAGAAGAACCACCAAGATTATCCCAGAAAATGGTATCTCAGCTTGAAACCCCACGAAAACCAAGATATCTACGGTTCTGCATATCATACGCACTGTGCAGTGCTGAAAACACCAGAAAAGGCGATTTTTCGCATTAAATAGCTCCAAACGAGCGATTTCGATGATTCTGCATACGTCTCACAGAAGCCTCACCAAGATTATCGCAGAAAATGCATATCTCAGCTTGATGACCCACGAAAAACAAGATATCTCCGATTCTGCATATCAAACGCACTGTGGAGTGGTGAAGACACCAGAAAACGTGATTCTCGCATTAAATAGCGTCAAAAGAGCGATTTCGATTATTCTGCATACATCTCACAGAAGCCTCACCACATATAATCGCAAAAAATGCATATCTCAGCTTGATGCCCCACGAAAACCAAGATATCTGCGGTTCTGCATATCAAACGCAGTGTGGAGTGGGGAAAACACCAGAGAACGTGTGTCTCGCATTAAATAGCTCCAAAAGAGCGATTACGATGATTCTTCATACTTCTCACAGAAGAACCACCAAGATGATCCCAGAATATGCATATCTCAGGTTGAAACCCCACGAAAACCATGATATCGCCGGTTCTGCATGTCAAACGCACTGTGGAGTGGTGAAAACACCAGATAATGCGATTCTCGCATTAAATAGCGTCAAAAGAGCGATTTCGATTATTCTGCATACATCTCACAGAAGCCTCACCAAGATTATCGCAGAAAATCCATATCTCAGCTTGAAACCCCACGAAAACCAAGATATCTCCGGTTCTGCATATCAAACGCACTGTGGAGTGGCGAAAACACCAGATAATGTGATTCTCGCATTAAATAGATTCAAACGAGCGATTTCGATTATTCTGCATACTTCTCACAGAAGCCTCACCAAGATTATCGCAGAAAATGCATATCTCTGCTTGACGCCCCACGAAAACCAAGATATCTCCGGTTCTGCATATCAAACGCACTGTGGAGTGGGGAAAAAACCAGATAACGTGTTTCTCGCATTATAAGGCTTCAAAAGAGCGATTCCGATTATTCTGCATTCTTCTCACAGAAGAACCACCAAGATTATCCCAGAAAATGGTATCTCAGCTTGAAACCCCACGAAAACCAAGATATCTCCGGTTCTGCATATCATACGCACTGTGCAGTGCTGAAAACACCAGAAAAGGCGATTTTTCGCATTAAATAGCTCCAAACGAGCGATTCCGATTCTTCTGCATTCTTCTCACAGAAGAACCACCAAGATTATCCCAGAAAATGCATATCTCAGGTTGAAACCCCACGAAAACCATGATATCGCCGGTTCTGCATGTCAAACGCACTGTGGAGTGGGGAAAAAACCAGATAACGTGTTTCTCGCATTATATAGCTTCAAAAGAGCGATTCCGATTATTCTGCATTCTTCTCACAGAAGAACCACCAAGATTATCCCAGAAAATGGTATCTCAGCTTGAAACCCCACGAAAACCAAGATATCTCCGGTTCTGCATATCATACGCACTGTGCAGTGCTGAAAACACCAGAAAAGGCGATTTTTCGCATTAAATAGCTCCAAACGAGCGATTCCGATTATTCTGCATTCTTCTCACAGAAGAACCACCAAGATTATCCCAGAAAATGGTATCTCAGCTTGAAACCCCACGAAAACCATGATATCGCCGGTTCTGCATGTCAAACGCACTGTGGAGTGGCGAAAACACCAGATAACATGTTTCTCGCATAAAATATCTTCAAAAGAGCCATTTCGATTATTCTGCATACTTCTCACAGAAGAACCACCAAGATGATCCCAGAAAATGCATATCTCAGGTTGAAACCCCACGAAAACAAAGATATCGCCGGTTCTGCATATCAATCGCACTGTGGAGTGGGGAAAACACCAGAGAACGTGTTTCTCGCATTAAATAGCTCCAAAAGAGCGATTTCGATGATTCTGCAGACTTCTCACAGAAGATCCACCAAGATTATCCCCGAAAATGCATATCTGAGCTTGAAACCCCACGAAAACCATGATATCGCCGGTTCTGCATATCAAACGCACTGTGGAGTGGTGGAAACACCAGATAACGTGATTCTCGCATTAAATAGCGTCAAAAGAGCGATTTCGATTATTCTGCATACATCTCGCAGAAGCCTCACCAAGATTATCGCAGAAAATGCATATCTCAGCTTGAAACCCCACGAAAACCAAGATGTCTCCGGTTCTGCATATCAAACGCACTGTGGAGTGGCGAAAATACCAGATAACGTGATTCTCGCATTAAATAGCTCCAAATGAGCGATTTCGATTATTCTGCATTCTTGTCACAGAAGAACTAATAAGATTAACCCAGAACATGCATATCTCAGCTTGAAACCCCACGAAAACCATGATATCGCCGGTTCTGCATATCAAACGCACTGTGGAGTGGTGATGACACCAGGTAACGTGATTCTCGCATTAAATGGCGTCAAAAGAGCGATTTCGATTATTCTGCATACATCTCGCAGAAGCCTCACCACATATAATCGCAAAAAATGCATATCTCAGCTTGATGCCCCACGAAAACCAAGATGTCTCCGGTTCTGCATATCAAACGCACTGTGGAGTGGCGAAAATACCAGATAACGTGATTCTCGCATTAAATAGCTCCAAATGAGCGATTTCGATTATTCTGCATTCTTGTCACAGAAGAACTAATAAGATTAACCCAGAACATGCATATCTCAGCTTGAAACCCCACGAAAACCATGATATCTCCGGTTCTGCATATCAAACGCACTGTGGAGTGGGGAAAAAACCAGATAACGTGTTTCCCGCATTATATAGCTTCAAAAGTGCGATTCCGATTATTCTGCATTCTTCTCACAGAAGAACCACCAAGATTATCCCAGAAAATGGTATCTCAGCTTGAAACCCCACGAAAACCAAGATATCTACGGTTCTGCATATCATACGCACTGTGCAGTGCTGAAAACACCAGAAAAGGCGATTTTTCGCATTAAATAGCTCCAAACGAGCGATTTCGATGATTCTGCATACGTCTCACAGAAGCCTCACCAAGATTATCGCAGAAAATGCATATCTCAGCTTGATGACCCACGAAAAACAAGATATCTCCGATTCTGCATATCAAACGCACTGTGGAGTGGTGAAGACACCAGAAAACGTGATTCTCGCATTAAATAGCGTCAAAAGAGCGATTTCGATTATTCTGCATACATCTCACAGAAGCCTCACCACATATAATCGCAAAAAATGCATATCTCAGCTTGATGCCCCACGAAAACCAAGATATCTGCGGTTCTGCATATCAAACGCAGTGTGGAGTGGGGAAAACACCAGAGAACGTGTGTCTCGCATTAAATAGCTCCAAAAGAGCGATTACGATGATTCTTCATACTTCTCACAGAAGAACCACCAAGATGATCCCAGAATATGCATATCTCAGGTTGAAACCCCACGAAAACCATGATATCGCCGGTTCTGCATGTCAAACGCACTGTGGAGTGGTGAAAACACCAGATAATGCGATTCTCGCATTAAATAGCGTCAAAAGAGCGATTTCGATTATTCTGCATACATCTCACAGAAGCCTCACCAAGATTATCGCAGAAAATCCATATCTCAGCTTGAAACCCCACGAAAACCAAGATATCTACGGTTCTGCATATCATACGCACTGTGCAGTGCTGAAAACACCAGAAAAGGCGATTTTTCGCATTAAATAGCTCCAAACGAGCGATTTCGATGATTCTGCATACGTCTCACAGAAGCCTCACCAAGATTATCGCAGAAAATGCATATCTCAGCTTGATGACCCACGAAAAACAAGATATCTCCGATTCTGCATATCAAACGCACTGTGGAGTGGCGAAAACACCAGATAATGTGATTCTCGCATTAAATAGATTCAAACGAGCGATTTCGATTATTCTGCATACATCTCACAGAAGCCTCACCACATATAATCGCAAAAAATGCATATCTCAGCTTGATGCCCCACGAAAACCAAGATATCTGCGGTTCTGCATATCAAACACAGTGTGGAGTGGGGAAAACACCAGAGAACGTGTGTCTCGCATTAAATAGCTCCAAAAGAGCGATTACGATGATTCTTCATACTTCTCACAGAAGAACCACCAAGATGATCCCAGAATATGCATATCTCAGGTTGAAACCCCACGAAAACCACGATATCTCCGGTTCTGCATATCAAACGCACTGTGGAGTGGCGAAAACACCAGATAACATGTTTCTCGCATAAAATATCTTCAAAAGAGCCATTTCGATTATTCTGCATACTTCTCACAGAAGAACCACCAAGCTAATACCAGAAAATGCATATCTAAGCTTGATGCCCCACGAAAACAAAGATATCGACGGTTCTGCATATCAAACGCACTGTGGAGTGGCGAAAACACCAGATAACGTGATTCTCGCATTAAATAGCTCCAAAAGAGCGATTTCGATTATTCTGCATACTTGTCACAGAAAAACTACCAAGATTATCCCAGAAAATGCATATCTCAGCTTGAAACCCCACGAAAACCATGATATCGCCGGTTCTGCATATCAGTCGCACTGTGGAGTGGGGAAAACACCAGAGAACGTGTTTCTCGCATTAAATAGCTCCAAAAGAGCGATTACGATTATTCTGCATACTTGTCACAGAAGAACTACCAAGATTATCCCAGAAAATGCATATCTCAGCTTGAAACCCCACGGAAACCATGATATCGCCGGTTCTGCATATCAAACGCACTGTGGAGTGGGGAAAACACAAGAGAACGTGTTTCTCGCATTAAATAGCTCCAAAAGAGCGATTACGATGATTCTGCATACTTCTCACAGAAGCCTCACCAAGATTATGCCAGAATATGCATATCTCAGATTGAAACCCCACGAAAACCACGATTTCGCCGGTTCTGCATATTAAACGCACTGTGGAGAGGTGAAAACACCAGATAATGTGATTCTCGCATTAAATAGCTTCAAACGAGCGATTTCAATTATTCTGCATACTTGTCACAGAAGAACTACCAAGATTATCCCAGAAAATGCATATCTCAGCTTGAAACCCCACGAAAACCATGATATCGCCGGTTCTGCATATCAATCGCACTGTGGAGCGGGGAAAACACCAGAGAACGTGTTTCTCGCATTAAATAGCTCCAAAAGAGCGATTACGATGATTCTGCATACTTCTCACAGAAGAACCACAAAGAATATCCCAGAAAATGCATATCTCAGCTTGAAACCCCACGAAAACCAAGATATCTCCGGTTCTGCATATCAAACGCACTGTGGAGTGGGGAAAATACCAGAGAACGTGTTTCTCGCATTAAATAGCTCCAAACTAGCGATTTCGATGATTCTGCATTCTTCTCACAGAAGAACCACCAAGATTATACCAGAAAATACATATCTCAGCTTGATGCCCCACGAAAACAAAGATATCACCGGCTATGCATATCAAACGCACTGTGGAGTGGTGAAAACACCAGATAATGTGATTCTCGCATTAAATAGATTCAAACGAGCGATTTCGATTATTCTGCATACTTCTCACAGAAGCCTCACCAAGATTATCGCAGAAAATGCATATCTCTTCTTGACGCCCCACGAAAACCAAGATATCTCCGGTTCTGCATATCAAACGCACTGTGGAGTGGGGAAAAAACCAGATAACGTGTTTCCCGCATTATATAGCTTCAAAAGTGCGATTCCGATTATTCTGCATTCTTCTCACAGAAGAACCACCAAGATTATCCCAGAAAATGGTATCTCAGCTTGAAACCCCACGAAAACCAAGATATCTACGGTTCTGCATATCATACGCACTGTGCAGTGCTGAAAACACCAGAAAAGGCGATTTTTCGCATTAAATAGCTCCAAACGAGCGATTTCGATGATTCTGCATACGTCTCACAGAAGCCTCACCAAGATTATCGCAGAAAATGCATATCTCAGCTTGATGACCCACGAAAAACAAGATATCTCCGATTCTGCATATCAAACGCACTGTGGAGTGGTGAAGACACCAGAAAACGTGATTCTCGCATTAAATAGCTTCAAACGAGCGATTTCGATTATTCTGCATACTTCTCACAGAAGCCTCACCAAGATTATCGCAGAAAATGCATATCTCTGCTTGACGCCCCACGAAAACCAAGATATCTCCGGTTCTGCATATCAAACGCACTGTGGAGTGGGGAAAAAACCAGATAACGTGTTTCTCGCATTATATAGCTTCAAAAGAGCGATTACGATTATTCTGCATTCTTCTCACAGAAGAACCACCAAGATTATCTCAGAAAATGGTATCTCAGCTTGAAACCCCACGAAAACCAAGATATCTCCGGTTCTGCATATCATACGCACTGTGCAGTGCTGAAAACACCAGAAAAGGCGATTTTTCGCATTAAATAGCTCCAAACGAGCGATTTCGATGATTCTGCATACGACTCACAGAAGCCTCACCAAGATTATCGCAGAAAATGCATATCTCAGCTTGATGACCCACGAAAAACAAGATATCTCCGGTTCTGCATATCAAACGCACTGTGGAGAGGTGAAGACACCAGAGAACGTGTGTCTCGCATTAAATAGCTCCAAAAGAGCGATTACGATGATTCTTCATACTTCTCACAGAAGAACCACCAAGATGATCCCAGAAAATGCATATCTCAGCTTGAAACCCCACGAAAACCATGATATCGCCGGTTCTGCATATCAATCGCACTGTGGAGCGGGGAAAACACCAGAGAACGTGTTTCTCGCATTAAATAGCTCCAAAAGAGCCATTACGATGATTCTGCATACTTCTCACAGAAGAACCACAAAGAATATCCCAGAAAATGCATATCTCAGCTTGAAACCCCACGAAAACCAAGATATCTCCGGTTCTGCGTATCAAACGCACTGTGGAGTGTGGAAAATACCAGAGAACGTGTTTCTCGCATTAAATAGCTCCAAACGAGCGATTTCGATGATTCTGCATTCTTCTCACAGAAGAACCACCAAGATTATACCAGAAAATACATATCTCAGCTTGATGCCCCACGAAAACAAAGATATCACCGGCTATGCATATCAAACGCACTGTGGAGTGGTGAAAACACCAGATAATGTGATTCTCGCATTAAATAGCTTCAAAAGAGCGTTTTCGATTATTCTGCATACTTCTCACAGAAGGACCACCAAGATTATCCCAGAAAATGCATATCTCAGGTTGAAACCCCACGAAAACCATGATATCGCCGGTTCTGCATATCAAACGCACTGTGGAGTGGCGAAAACACCAGATAACGTGATTCTCGCACTAAATAGCTCCAAAAGAGAGATTTCGATTATTCTGCATACTTCCCACAGAAGAACCACAAAGATTATTCCAGAAAATGCATATCGCAGCTTGAAACCCCACGAAATCCATGATATCGCCGGTTCTGCATATCAAACGCACTGTGGAGTGGGGAAAACACCAGAGAACGTGTTTCTCACATTAAATAGCTCCAAACGAGCGATTTCGATGATTCTGCATACGTCTCACAGAAGCCTCACCAAGATTATCGCAGAAAATGCATATCTCAGCTTGATGACCCACGAAAAACAAGATATCTCCGATTCTGCATATCAAACGCACTGTGGAGTGGTGAAGACACCAGAAAACGTGATTCTCGCATTAAATAGCGTCAAAAGAGCGATTTCGATTATTCTGCATACATCTCACAGAAGCCTCACCACATATAATCGCAAAAAATGCATATCTCAGCTTGATGCCCCACGAAAACCAAGATATCTGCGGTTCTGCATATCAAACGCAGTGTGGAGTGGGGAAAACACCAGAGAACGTGTGTCTCGCATTAAATAGCTCCAAAAGAGCGATTACGATGATTCTTCATACTTCTCACAGAAGAACCACCAAGATGATCCCAGAAAATGCATATCTCAGCTTGAAACCCCACGGAAACCATGATATCGCCGGTTCTGCATATCAAACGCACTGTGGAGTGGGGAAAACACAAGAGAACGTGTTTCTCGCATTAAATAGCTCCAAAAGAGCGATTACGATGATTCTGCATACTTCTCACAGAAGCCTCACCAAGATTATGCCAGAATATGCATATCTCAGCTTGAAACCCCACGAAAACCACGATTTCGCCGGTTCTGCATATCAAACGCACTGTGGAGAGGTGAAAACACCAGATAACGTGTTTCTCGCATTATATAGCTTCAAAAGAGCGATTACGATTATTCTGCATTCTTCTCACAGAAGAACCACCAAGATTATCTCAGAAAATGGTATCTCAGCTTGAAACCCCACGAAAACCAAGATATCTCTGGTTCTGCATATCATACGCACTGTGCAGTGCTGAAAACACCAGAAAAGGCGCTTTTTCGCATTAAATAGCTCCAAACGAGCGATTTCGATGATTCTGCATACGTCTCACAGAAGCCTCACCAAGATTATCGCAGAAAATGCATATCTCAGCTTGATGACCCACGAAAAACAAGATATCTCCGGTTCTGCATATCAAACGCACTGTGGAGTGGTGAAGACACCAGAAAACGTGATTCTCGCATTAAATAGGGTCAAAAGAGCGATTTCGATTATTCTGCATACTTCTCACAGAAGAACCACCAAGATGATCCCAGAAAAAGCATATCTCAGGTTGAAACCCCACGAAAACCATGATATCGCCGGTTCTGCATGTCAAACGCACTGTGGAGTGGCGAAAACACCAGATAACATGTTTCTCGCATAAAATATCTTCAAAAAAGCCATTTCGTTTATTCTGCATACTTGTCACAGAAGAACTACCAAGATTATCCCAGAAAATGCATATCTCAGCTTGAAACCCCACGGAAACCATGATATCGCCGGTTCTGCATATCAAACGCACTGTGGAGTGGGGAAAACACAAGAGAACGTGTTTCTCGCATTAAATAGCTCCAAAAGAGCGATTACGATGATTCTGCATACTTCTCACAGAAGCCTCACCAAGATTATGCCAGAATATGCATATCTCAGCTTGAAACCCCACGAAAACCACGATTTCGCCGGTTCTGCATATCAAACGCACTGTGGAGAGGTGAAAACACCAGATAATGTGATTCTCGCATTAAATAGCTTCAAACGAGCGATTTCGATTATTCTGCATACTTCTCACAGAAGCCTCACCAAGATTATCGCAGAAAATGCATATCTCTGCTTGACGCCCCACGAAAACCAAGATATCTCCGGTTCTGCATATCAAACGCACTGTGGAGTGGGGAAAAAACCAGATAACGTGTTTCTCGCATTATATAGCTTCAAAAGAGCGATTACGATTATTCTGCATTCTTCTCACAGAAGAACCACCAAGATTATCTCAGAAAATGGTATCTCAGCTTGAAACCCCACGAAAACCAAGATATCTCCGGTTCTGCATATCAATCGCACTGTGGAGCGGGGAAAACACCAGAGAACGTGTTTCTCGCATTAAATAGCTCCAAAAGAGCCATTACGATGATTCTGCATACTTCTCACAGAAGAACCACAAAGAATATCCCAGAAAATGCATATCTCAGCTTGAAACCCCACGAAAACCAAGATATCTCCGGTTCTGCGTATCAAACGCACTGTGGAGTGTGGAAAATACCATAGAACGTGTTTCTCGCATTAAATAGCTCCAAACGAGCGATTTCGATGATTCTGCATTTTTCTCACAGAAGAACCACCAAGATTATACCAGAAAATACATATCTCAGCTTGATGCCCCACGAAAACAAAGATATCACCGGCTATGCATATCAAACGCACTGTGGAGTGGTGAAAACACCAGATAATGTGATTCTCGCATTAAATAGCTTCAAAAGAGCGTTTTCGATTATTCTGCATACTTCTCACAGAAGGACCACCAAGATTATCCCAGAAAATGCATATCTCAGGTTGAAACCCCACGAAAACCATGATATCGCCGGTTCTGCATATCAAACGCACTGTGGAGTGGCGAAAACACCAGATAACGTGATTCTCGCACTAAATAGCTCCAAAAGAGAGATTTCGATTATTCTGCATACTTCCCACAGAAGAACCACAAAGATTATTCCAGAAAATGCATATCGCAGCTTGAAACCCCACGAAATCCATGATATCGCCGGTTCTGCATATCAAACGCACTGTGGAGTGGGGAAAACACCAGAGAACGTGTTTCTCACATTAAATAGCTCCAAACGAGCGATTTCGATGATTCTGCATACGTCTCACAGAAGCCTCACCAAGATAATCGCAGAAAATGCATATCTCAGCTTGAAACCCCACGAAAACCAAGATATCTCCGGTTCTGCATATCAATCGCACTGTGGAGTGGGGAAAACACAAGAGAACGTGTTTCTCGCATTAAATAGCTCCAAAAGAGCGATTACGATGATTCTGCATACTTCTCACAGAAGCCTCACCAAGATTATCCCAGAAAATGCATATCTCAGCTTGAAACCCCACGAAAACCATGATTTCGCCGGTTCTGCATATCAAACGCACTGTGGAGAGGTGAAAACACCAGATAATGTGATTCTCGCATTAAATAGATTCAAACGAGCGATTTCGATTATTCTGCATACTTCTCACAGAAGCCTCACCAAGATTATCGCAGAAAATGCATATCTCTGCTTGACGCCCCACGAAAACCAAGATATCTCCGCTTCTGCATATCAAACGCACTGTGGAGTGGGGAAAAAACCAGATAACGTGTTTCCCGCATTATATAGCTTCAAAAGTGCGATTCCGATTATTCTGCATTCTTCTCACAGAAGAACCACCAAGATTATCCCAGAAAATGGTATCTCAGCTTGAAACCCCACGAAAACCAAGATATCTACGGTTCTGCATATCATACGCACTGTGCAGTGCTGAAAACACCAGAAAAGGCGATTTTTCGCATTAAATAGCTCCAAACGAGCGATTTCGATGATTCTGCATACGTCTCACAGAAGCCTCACCAAGATTATCGCAGAAAATGCATATCTCAGCTTGATGACCCACGAAAAACAAGATATCTCCGATTCTGCATATCAAACGCACTGTGGAGTGGTGAAGACACCAGAAAACGTGATTCTCGCATTAAATAGCGTCAAAAGAGCGATTTCGATCATTCTGCATACATCTCACAGAAGCCTCACCAAGATAATCGCAAAAAATGCATATCTCAGCTTGATGCCCCACGAAAACCAAGATATCTGCGGTTCTGCATATCAAACGCAGTGTGGTGTGGGGAAAACACCAGAGAACGTGTGTCTCGCATTAAATAGCTCCAAAAGAGCGATTACGATGATTCTTCATACTTCTCACAGAAGAACCACCAAGATGATCCCAGAAAATGCATATCTCAGGTTGAAACCCCACGAAAACCATGATATCGCCGGTTCAGCATGTCAAACGCACTGTGGAGTGGTGAAAACACCAGATAATGCGATTCTCGCATTAAATAGCGTCAAAAGAGCGATTTCGATTATTCTGCATACATCTCACAGAAGCCTCACCAAGATTATCGCAGAAAATCCATATCTCAGCTTGAAACCCCACGAAAACCAAGATATCTCCGGTTCTGCATATCAAACGCACTGTGGAGTGGCGAAAACACCAGATAACGTGATTCTCGCATTAAATAGCTCCAAAAGAGCGATTTCGATTATTCTGCATACTTGTCACAGAAAAACTACCAAGATTATCCCAGAAAATGCATATCTCAGCTTGAAACCCCACGAAAACCATGATATCGCCGGTTCTGCATATCAGTCGCACTGTGGAGTGGGGAAAACACCAGAGAACGTGTTTCTCGCATTAAATAGCTCCAAAAGAGCGATTACGATTATTCTGCATACTTGTCACAGAAGAACTACCAAGATTATCCCAGAAAATGCATATCTCAGCTTGAAACCCCACGGAAACCATGATATCGCCGGTTCTGCATATCAAACGCACTGTGGAGTGGGGAAAACACAAGAGAACGTGTTTCTCGCATGAAATAGCTCCAAAAGAGCGATTGCGATGATTCTGCATACTTCTCACAGAAGCCTCACCAAGATTATGCCAGAAAATGCATATCTCAGCTTGAAACCCCACGAAAACCACGATTTCGCCGGTTCTGCATATCAAACGCACTGTGGAGAGGTGAAAACACCAGATAACGTGATTCTCGCATTAAATAGCTCCAAAAGAGCGATTTCGATTATTCTGCATACTTGTCACAGAAGAACTACCAAGATTATCCCATAAAATGCATATCTCAGCTTGAAACCCCACGAAAACCATGATATCGCCGGTTCTGCATATCAAACGCACTGTGGAGTGGGGAAAACACAAGAGAACGTGTTTCTCGCATTAAATAGCTCCAAAAGAGCGATTACGATGATTCTGCATACTTCTCACAGAAGCCTCACCAAGATTATGCCAGAAAATGCATATCTCAGCTTGAAACCCCACGAAAATCATGATTTCGCAGGTTCTGCATATCAAACGCACTGTGGAGAGGTGAAAACACCAGATAACGTGATTCTCGCATTAAATAGCGTCAAAAGAGCGATTTTGATTATTCTGCATACATCTCGCAGAAGCCTCACCAGGATTATCGCAGAAAATGCATATCTCAGCTTGAAACCCCACGAAAACCATGATATCGCCGGTTCTGCATATCAAACGCACTGTGGAGTGGTGGAAACACCAGATAACGTGATTCTCGCATTAAATAGCGTCAAAAGAGCGATTTTGATTATTCTGCATACATCTCGCAGAAGCCTCACCAGGATTATCGCAGAAAATGCATATCTCAGCTGGAAACCCCACGAAAACCATGATATCGCCGGTTCTGCATATCAAACGCACTGTGGAGTGGTGGAAACACCAGATAACGTGATTCTCGCATTAAATAGCGTCAAAAGAGCGATTTCGATTATTCTGCATACTTCTCACAGAAGCCTCACCAAGATTATCGCAGAAAATGCATATCTCTGTTTGACGCCCCACGAAAACCAAGATATCTCCGGTTCTGCATATCAAACGCACTGTGGAGTGGGGAAAACACCAGATAACGTGTTTCTCGCATTATATAGCTTCAAAAGAGCGATTCCGATTATTCTGCATTCTTCTCACAGAAGAACCACCAAGATTATCCCAGAAAATGGTATCTCAGCTTGAAACCCCACGAAAACCAAGATATCTCCGGTTCTGCATATCATACGCACTGTGCAGTGCTGAAAACACCAGAAAAGGCGATTTTTCGCATTAAATAGCTCCAAACGAGCGATTTCGATGATTCTGCATACGTCTCACAGAAGCCTCACCAAGATTATCGCAGAAAATGCATATCTCAGCTTGATGACCCACGAAAAACAAGATATCTCCGGTTCTGCATATCAAACGCACTGTGGAGTGGTGAAGACACCAGAAAACGTGATTCTCGCATTAAATAGCGTCAAAAGAGCGATTTCGATTATTCTGCATACTTCTCACAGAAGAACCACCAAGATGATCCCAGAAAATGCATATCTCAGGTTGAAACCCCACGAAAACCATGATATCGCCGGTTCTGCATGTCAAACGCACTGTGGAGTGGTGAAAACACCAGATAACGCGATTCTCGCATTAAATAGCGTCAAAAGAGCGATTTTGATTATTCTGCTTACATCTCACAGAAGCCTCAACAGGATTATCGCAGAAAATGCATATCTCAGCTTGAAACCCCACGAAAACCATGATTTCGCCGGTTCTGCATATCAAACGCACTGTGGAGAGGTGAAAACACCAGATAATGTGATTCTCGCATTAAATAGCTTCAAACGAGCGATTTCGATTATTCTGCATACTTCTCACAGAAGCCTCACCAAGATTATCGCAGAAAATGCATATCTCTGCTTGACGCCCCACGAAAAACAAGATATCTCCGGGTCTGCATATCAAACGCACTGTGGAGTGGTGAAGACACCAGATAACGTGATTCTCGCATTAAATAGCGTCAAAAGGGCGATTTTGATTATTCTGCATACATCTCGCAGAAGCCTCACCAGGATTATCGCAGAAAATGCATATCTCAGCTTGAAGCCCCACGAAAACCAAGATATCGCCGGTTCTGCATATCAAACGCACTGTGGAGTGGCGAAAACACCAGATAACGTGATTCTCGCATTAAATAGCTCCAAAAGAGCGATTTCGATTATTCTGCATACTTGTCACAGAAGAACTACCAAGATTATCCCAGAAAATGCATATCTCAGCTTGAAACCCCACGAAAACCATGATATCGCCGGTTCTGCATATCAAACGCACTGTGGAGTGGGGAAAACACAAGAGAACGTGTTTCTCGCATTAAATAGCTCCAAAAGAGCGATTACGATGATTCTGCATACTTCTCACAGAGGCCTCACCAAGATTATGCCAGAAAATGCATATCTCAGCTTGAAACCCCACGAAAACCATGATTTCGCCGGTTCTGCATATCAAACGCACTGTGGAGAGGTGAAAACACCAGATAATGTGATTCTCGCATTAAATAGCTTCAAACAAGCGATTTCGATTATTCTGCATACTTCTCACAGAAGCCTCACCAAGATTATCGCAGAAAATGCATATCTCTGCTTGACGCCCCACGAAAACCAAGATATCTCCGGGTCTGCATATCAAACGCACTGTGGAGTGGGGAAAATACCAGAGAACGTGTTTCTCGCATTAAATAGCTACAAAAGAGCGATTACGATGATTCTGCATACTTCTCACAGAAGAACCACCAAGATTATCCCAGAAAATGCATATCTCTGCTTGAAGCCCCACGAAAACCATGATATCGCCGGTTCTGCATATCAAACGCACTGTGGAGTGGTGAAGACACCAGATAACGTGATTCTCGCATTAAATAGCGTCAAAAGAGCGATTTTGATTATTCTGCATACATCTCGCAGAAGCCTCACCAGGATTATCGCAGAAAATGCATATCTCAGCTTGAAACCCCACGAAAACCATGATATCGCCGGTTCTGCATATCAAACGCACTGTGGAGTGGTGGAAACACCAGATAACGTGATTCTCGCATTAAATAGCGTCAAAAGAGCGATTTTGATTATTCTGCATACATCTCGCAGAAGCCTCACCAGGATTATCGCAGAAAATGCATATCTCAGCTTGAAACCCCACGAAAACCATGATATCGCCGGTTCTGCATATCAAACGCACTGTGGAGTGGTGGAAACACCAGATAACGTGATTCTCGCATTAAATAGCGTCAAAAGAGCGATTTCGATTATTCTGCATACTTCTCACAGAAGCCTCACCAAGATTATCGCAGAAAATGCATATCTCTGCTTGACGCCCCACGAAAACCAAGATATCTCCGGTTCTGCATATCATACGCACTGTGCAGTGCTGAAAACACCAGAAAAGGCGATTTTTCGCATTAAATAGCTCCAAACGAGCGATTTCGATGATTCTGCATACGTCTCACAGAAGCCTCACCAAGATTATCGCAGAAAATAGATATCTCAGCTTGATGACCCACGAAAAACAAGATATCTCCGGTTCTGCATATCAAACGCACTGTGGAGTGGTGAAGACACCAGAAAACGTGATTCTCGCATTAAATAGCGTCAAAAGAGCGATTTCGATTATTCTGCATACTTCTCACAGAAGAACCACCAAGATGATCCCAGAAAATGCATATCTCAGGTTGAAACCCCACGAAAACCATGATATCGCCGGTTCTGCATGTCAAACGCACTGTGGAGTGGTGATAACACCAGATAACGCGATTCTCGCATTAAATAGCGTCAAAAGAGCGATTTTGATTATTCTGCTTACATCTCACAGAAGCCTCACCAGGATTATCGCAGAAAATGCATATCTCAGCTTGAAACCCCACGAAAACCATGATTTCGCCGGTTCTGCATATCAAACGCACTGTGGAGAGGTGAAAACACCAGATAATGTGATTCTCGCATTAAATAGCTTCAAACGAGCGATTTCGATTATTCTGCATACTTCTCACAGAAGCCTCACCAAGATTATCGCAGAAAATGCATATCTCTGCTTGACGCCCCACGAAAACCAAGATATCTCCGGGTCTGCATATCAAACGCACTGTGGAGTGGTGAAAACACCAGATAACGTGATTCTCGCATTAAATAGCGTCAAAAGGGCGATTTTGATTATTCTGCATACATCTCGCAGAAGCCTCACCAGGATTATCGCAGAAAATGCATATCTCAGCTTGAAGCCCCACGAAAACCAAGATATCGCCGGTTCTGCATATCAAACGCACTGTGGAGTGGCGAAAACACCAGATAACGTGATTCTCGCATTAAATAGCTGCAAAAGAGCGATTTCGATTATTCTGCATACTTGTCACAGAAGAACTACCAAGATTATCCCAGAAAATGCATATCTCAGCTTGAAACCGCACGAAAACCATGATATCGCCGGTTCTGCATATCAAACGCACTGTGGAGTGGGGAAAACACAAGAGAACGTGTTTCTCGCATTAAATAGCTCCAAAAGAGCGATTACGATGATTCTGCATACTTCTCACAGAAGCCTCACCAAGATTATGCCAGAAAATGCATATCTCAGCTTGAAACCCCACGAAAACCATGATTGCGCCGGTTCTGCATATCAAACGCACTGTGGAGAGGTGAAAACACCAGATAATGTGATTCTCGCATTAAATAGCTTCAAACAAACGATTTCGATTATTCTGCATACTTCTCACAGAAGCCTCACCAAGATTATCGCAGAAAATGCATATCTCTGCTTGACGCCCCAAGAAAACCAAGATATCTCCGGGTCTGCATATCAAACGCACTGTGGAGTGGGGAAAATACCAGAGAACGTGTTTCTCGCATTAAATAGCTACAAAAGAGCGATTACGATGATTCTGCATACTTCTCACAGAAGAACCACCAAGATTATCCCAGAAAATGCATATCTCAGCTTGAAGCCCCACGAAAACCATGATATCGCCGGTTCTGCATATCATACGCACTGTGGAGTGGTGAAGACACCAGATAACGTGATTCTCGCATTAAATAGCGTCAGAAGAGCGATTTTGATTATTCTGCATACATCTCGCAGAAGCCTCACCAGGATTATCGCAGAAAATGCATATCTCAGCTTGAAACCCCACGAAAACCATGATATCGCCGGTTCTGCATATCAAACGCACTGTGGAGTGGTGGAAACACCAGATAACGTGATTCTCGCATTAAATAGCGTCAAAAGAGCGATTTTGATTATTCTGCATACATCTCGCAGAAGCCTCACCAGGATTATCGCAGAAAATGCATATCTCAGCTTGAAACCCCACGAAAACCATGATATCGCCGGTTCTGCATATCAAACGCACTGTGGAGTGGTGAAGACACCAGAAAACGTGATTCTCGCATTAAATAGCGTCAAAAGAGCGATTTCGATTATTCTGCATACTTCTCACAGAAGAACCACCAAGATGATCCCAGAAAATGGTATCTCAGCTTGAAACCCCACGAAAACCAAGATATCTCCGGTTCTGCATATCATACGCACTGTGCAGTGCTGAAATCACCAGAAAAGGCGATTTTTCGCATTAAATAGCTCCAAACGAGCGATTTCGATGATTCTGCAAACGTCTCACAGAAGCCTCACCAAGATTATCGCAGAAAATGCATATCTCAGCTTGATGACCCACGAAAAACAAGATATCTCCGGTTCTGCATATCAAACGCACTGTGGAGTGGTGAAGACACCAGAAAACGTGATTCTCGCATTAAATAGCGTCAAAAGAGCGATTTCGATTATTCTGCATACTTCTCACAGAAGAACCACCAAGATGATCCCAGAAAATGCTTATCTCAGGTTGAAACCCCACGAAAACCATGATATCGCCGGTTCTGCATGTCAAACGCACTGTGGAGTGGCGAAAACACCAGATAACATGTTTCTCGCATAAAATATCTTCAAAAAAGCCATTTCGTTTATTCTGCATACTTCTCACAGAAGAACCACCAAGATGATCCCAGAAAATGCATATCTCAGCTTGAAACCCCACGAAAACCATGATTTCGCCGGTTCTGCATATCAAACGCACTGTGGAGAGGTGAAAACACCAGATAATGTGATTCTCGCATTAAATAGCTTCAAACGAGCGATTTCGATGATTCTGCATACGTCTCACAGAAGCCTCACCAAGATTATCGCAGAAAATGCATATCTCAGCTTGATGACCCACGAAAAACAAGATATCTCCGGTTCTGCATATCAAACGCACTGTGGAGTGGTGAAGACACCAGAAAACGTGATTCTCGCATTAAATAGCGTCAAAAGAGCGATTTCGATTATTCTGCATACTTCTCACAGAAGAACCACCAAGATGATCCCAGAAAATGCTTATCTCAGGTTGAAACCCCACGAAAACCATGATATCGCCGGTTCTGCATGTCAAACGCACTGTGGAGTGGCGAAAACATCAGATAACATGTTTCTCGCATAAAATATCTTCAAAAAAGCCATTTCGTTTATTCTGCATACTTCTCACAGAAGAACCACCAAGATGATCCCAGAAAATGCATATCTCAGCTTGAAACCCCACGAAAACCATGATTTCGCCGGTTCTGCATATCAAACGCACTGTGGAGAGGTGAAAACACCAGATAACGTGATTCTCGCATTAAATAGCGTCAAAAGGGCGATTTTGATTATTCTGCATACTTCTCACAGAAGCCTCACCAAGATTATCGCAGAAAATGCATATCTCTGCTTGACGCCCCACGAAAACCAAGATATCTCCGGGTCTGCATATCAAACGCACTGTGGAGTGGTGAAAACACCAGATAACGTGATTCTCGCATTAAATAGCGTCAAAAGGGCGATTTTGATTATTCTGCATACATCTCGCAGAAGCCTCACCAGGATTATCGCAGAAAATGCATATCTCAGCTTGAAGCCCCACGAAAACCAAGATATCGCCGGTTCTGCATATCAAACGCACTGTGGAGTGGCGAAAACACCAGATAACGTGATTCTCGCATTAAATAGCTCCAAAAGAGCGATTTCGATTATTCTGCATACTTGTCACAGAAGAACTACCAAGGTTATCCCAGAAAATGCATATCTCAGCTTGAAACCCCACGAAAACCATGATATCGCCGGTTCTGCATATCAAACGCACTGTGGAGTGGGGAAAACAGAAGAGAACGTGTTTCTCGCATTAAATAGCTCCAAAAGAGCGATTACGATGATTCTGCATACTTCTCACAGAAGCCTCACCAAGATTATGCCAGAAAATGCATATCTCAGCTTGAAACCCCACGAAAACCATGATTTCGCCGGTTCTGCATATCAAACGCACTGTGGAGAGGTGAAAACACCAGATAATGTGATTCTCGCATTAAACAGCTTCAAACAAGCGATTTCGATTATTCTGCATACTTCTCACAGAAGCCTCACCAAGATTATCGCAGAAAATGCATATCTCTGCTTGACGCCCCACGAAAACCAAGATATCTCCGGGTCTGCATATCAAACGCACTGTGGAGTGGGGAAAATACCAGAGAACGTGGTTCTCGCATTAAATAGCTACAAAAGAGCGATTACGATGATTCTGCATACTTCTCACAGAAGAACCACCAAGATTATCCCAGAAAATGCATATCTCAGCTTGAAGCCCCACGAAAACCATGATATCGCCGGTTCTGCATATCAAACGCACTGTGGAGTGGTGAAGACACCAGATAACGTGATTCTCGCATTAAATAGCGTCAGAAGAGCGATTTTGATTATTCTGCATACATCTCGCAGAAGCCTCACCAGGATTATCGCAGAAAATGCATATCTCAGCTTGAAACCCCACGAAAACCATGATATCGCCGGTTCTGCATATCAAACGCACTGTGGAGTGGTGGAAACACCAGATAACGTGATTCTCGCATTAAATAGCGTCAAAAGAGCGATTTTGATTATTCTGCATACATCTCGCAGAAGCCTCACCAGGATTATCGCAGAAAATGCATATCTCAGCTTGAAACCCCACGAAAACCATGATATCGCCGGTTCTGCATATCAAACGCACTGTGGAGTGGTGGAAACACCAGATAACGTGATTCTCGCATTAAATAGCGTCAAAAGAGCGATTTCGATTATTCTGCATACTTCTCACAGAAGCCTCACCAAGATTATCGCAGAAAATGCATATCTCTGCTTGACGCCCCACGAAAACCAAGATATCTCCGGTTCTGCATATCATACGCACTGTGCAGTGCTGAAAACACCAGAAAAGGCGATTTTTCGCATTAAATAGCTCCAAACGAGCGATTTCGATGATTCTGCATACGTCTCACAGAAGCCTCACCAAGATTATCGCAGAAAATGCATATCTCAGCTTGATGACCCACGAAAAACAAGATATCTCCGGTTCTGCATATCAAACGCACTGTGGAGTGGTGAAGACACCAGAAAACGTGATTCTCGCATTAAATAGCGTCAAAAGAGCGATTTCGATTATTCTGCATACTTCTCACAGAAGAACCACCAAGATTATCCCTGAAAATGGTATCTCAGCTTGAAACCCCACGAAAACCAAGATATCTCCGGTTCTGCATATCATACGCACTGTGCAGTGCTGAAAACACCAGAAAAGGCAATTTTTCGCATTAAATAGCTCCAAACGAGCGATTTCGATGATTCTGCATACGTCTCACAGAAGCCTCACCAAGATTATCGCAGAAAATGCATATCTCAGCTTGATGACCCACGAAAAACAAGATATCTCCGGTTCTGCATATCAAACGCACTGTGGAGTGGTGAAGACACCAGAAAACGTGATTCTCGCATTAAATAGCGTCAAAAGAGCGATTTCGATTATTCTGCATACTTCTCACAGAAGAACCACCAAGATGATCCCAGAAAATACTTATCTCAGGTTGAAACCCCACGAAAACCATGATATCGCCGGTTCTGCATGTCAAACGCACTGTGGAGTGGCGAAAACACCAGATAACATGTTTCTCGCATAAAATATCTTCAAAAAAGCCATTTCGTTTATTCTGTATACTTCTCACAGAAGAACCACCAAGATGATCCCAGAAAATGCATATCTCAGCTTGAAACCCCACGAAAACCAAGATATCTCCGGTTCTGCATATCATACGCACTGTGCAGTGCTGAAAACACCAGAAAAGGCAATTTTTCGCATTAAATAGCTCCAAACGAGCGATTTCGATGATTCTGCATACGTCTCACAGAAGCCTCACCAAGATTATCCCAGAAAATGCATATCTCAGCTTGAAACCCCACGAAAACCATGATTTCGCCGGTTCTGCATATCAAACGCACTGTGGAGTGGTGGAAACACCAGATAACGTGATTCTCGCATTAAATAGCGTCAAAAGAGCGATTTTGATTATTCTGCATACATCTCGCAGAAGCCTCACCAGGATTATCGCAGAAAATGCATATCTCAGCTTGAAACCCCACGAAAACCATGATATCGCCGGTTCTGCATATCAAACGCACTGTGGAGTGGTGGAAACACCAGATAACGTGATTCTCGCATTAAATAGCGTCAAAAGAGCGATTTTGATTATTCTGCATACATCTCGCAGAAGCCTCACCAGGATTATCGCAGAAAATGCATATCTCAGCTTGAAACCCCACGAAAACCATGATATCGCCGGTTCTGCATATCAAACGCACTGTGGAGTGGTGGAAACACCAGATAACGTGATTCTCGCATTAAATAGCGTCAAAAGAGCGATTTCGATTATTCTGCATACTTCTCACAGAAGAACCACCAAGATTATCCCTGAAAATGGTATCTCAGCTTGAAACCCCACGAAAACCAAGATATCTCCGGTTCTGCATATCATACGCACTGTGCAGTGCTGAAAACACCAGAAAAGGCGATTTTTCGCATTAAATAGCTCCAAACGAGCAATTTCGATGATTCTGCATACGTCTCACAGAAGCCTCACCAAGATTATCGCAGAAAATGCATATCTCAGCTTGATGACCCACGAAAAACAAGATATCTCCGGTTCTGCATATCAAACGCACTGTGGAGTGGTGAAGACACCAGAAAACGTGATTCTCGCATAAAATATCTTCAAAAAAGCCATTTCGTTTATTCTGTATACTTCTCACAGAAGAACCACCAAGATGATCCCAGAAAATGCATATCTCAGGTTGAAACCCCACGAAAACCATGATATCGCCGGTTCTGCATGTCAAACGCACTGTGGAGTGGTGAAAACACCAGATAACGCGATTCTCGCATTAAATAGCGTCAAAAGAGCGATTTTGATTATTCTGCATACATCTCGCAGAAGCCTCACCAGGATTATCGCAGAAAATGCATATCTCAGCTTGAAGCCCCACGAAAACCAAGATATCGCCGGTTCTGCATATCAAACGCACTGTGGAGTGGCGAAAACACCAGATAACGTGATTCTCGCATTAAATAGCTCCAAAAGAGCGATTTCGATTATTCTGCATACTTGTCACAGAAGAACTACCAAGATTATCCCAGAAAATGCATATCTCAGCTTGAAACCCCACGAAAACCATGATATCGCCGGTTCTGCATATCAAACGCACTGTGCAGTGGGGAAAACACAAGAGAACGTGTTTCTCGCATTAAATAGCTCCAAAAGAGCGATTACGATGATTCTGCATACTTCTCACAGAAGCCTCACCAAGATTATGCCAGAAAATGCATATCTCAGCTTGAAACCCCACGAAAACCATGATTTCGCCGGTTCTGCATATCAAACGCACTGTGGAGAGGTGAAAACACCAGATAATGTGATTCTCGCATTAAACAGCTTCAAACAAGCGATTTCGATTATTCTGCATACTTCTCACAGAAGCCTCACCAAGATTATCGCAGAAAATGCATATCTCTGCTTGACGCCCCACGAAAACCAAGATATCTCCGGGTCTGCATATCAAACGCACTGTGGAGTGGGGAAAATACCAGAGAACGTGTTTCTCGCATTAAATAGCTACAAAAGAGCGATTACGATGATTCTGCATACTTCTCACAGAAGAACCACCAAGATTATCCCAGAAAATGCATATCTCAGCTTGAAGCCCCACGAAAACCATGATATCGCCGGTTCTGCATATCAAACGCACTGTGGAGTGGTGAAGACACCAGATAACGTGATTCTCGCATTAAATAGCGTCAGAAGAGCGATTTTGATTATTCTGCATACATCTCGCAGAAGCCTCACCAGGATTATCGCAGAAAATGCATATCTCAGCTTGAAACCCCACGAAAACCATGATATCGCCGGTTCTGCATATCAAACGCACTGTGGAGTGGTGGAAACACCAGATAACGTGATTCTCGCATTAAATAGCGTCAAAAGAGCGATTTTGATTATTCTGCATACATCTCGCAGAAGCCTCACCAGGATTATCGCAGAAAATGCATATCTCAGCTTGAAACCCCACGAAAACCATGATATCGCCGGTTCTGCATATCAAACGCACTGTGGAGTGGTGGAAACACCAGATAACGTGATTCTCGCATTAAATAGCGTCAAAAGAGCGATTTCGATTATTCTGCATACTTCTCACAGAAGCCTCACCAAGATTATCGCAGAAAATGCATATCTCTGCTTGACGCCCCACGAAAACCAAGATATCTCCGGTTCTGCATATCATACGCACTGTGCAGTGCTGAAAACACCAGAAAAGGCGATTTTTCGCATTAAATAGCTCCAAACGAGCGATTTCGATGATTCTGCATACGTCTCACAGAAGCCTCACCAAGATTATCGCAGAAAATGCATATCTCAGCTTGATGACCCACGAAAAACAAGATATCTCCGGTTCTGCATATCAAACGCACTGTGGAGTGGTGAAGACACCAGAAAACGTGATTCTCGCATTAAATAGCGTCAAAAGAGCGATTTCGATTATTCTGCATACTTCTCACAGAAGAACCACCAAGATGATCCCAGAAAATACTTATCTCAGGTTGAAACCCCACGAAAACCATGATATCGCCGGTTCTGCATGTCAAACGCACTGTGGAGTGGCGAAAACACCAGATAACATGTTTCTCGCATAAAATATCTTCAAAAAAGCCATTTCGTTTATTCTGTATACTTCTCACAGAAGAACCACCAAGATGATCCCAGAAAATGCATATCTCAGCTTGAAACCCCACGAAAACCAAGATATCTCCGGTTCTGCATATCATACGCACTGTGCAGTGCTGAAAACACCAGAAAAGGCAATTTTTCGCATTAAATAGCTCCAAACGAGCGATTTCGATGATTCTGCATACGTCTCACAGAAGCCTCACCAAGATTATCCCAGAAAATGCATATCTCAGCTTGAAACCCCACGAAAACCATGATTTCGCCGGTTCTGCATGTCAAACGCACTGTGGAGTTGTGAAAACACCAGATAACGCGATTCTCGCATTAAATAGCGTCAAAAGAGCGATTTTGATTATTCTGCATACATCTCGCAGAAGCCTCACCAGGATTATCGCAGAAAATGCATATCTCAGCTTGAAACCCCACGAAAACCATGATATCGCCGGTTCTGCATATCAAACGCACTGTGGAGTGGTGGAAACACCAGATAACGTGATTCTCGCATTAAATATCGTCAAAAGAGCGATTTCGATTATTCTGCATACTTCTCACAGAAGCCTCACCAAGATTATCGCAGAAAATGCATATCTCTGCTTGACGCCCCACGAAAACCAAGATATCTCCGGTTCTGCATATCAAACGCACTGTGCAGTGCAGAAAACACCAGAAAAGGCGATTTTTCGCATTAAATAGCTCCAAACGAGCGATTTCGATGATTCTGCATACGTCTCACAGATGCCTCACCAAGATTATCGCAGAAAATGCATATCTCAGCTTGATGACCCACGAAAAACAAGATATCTCCGGTTCTGCATATCAAACGCACTGTGGAGTGGTGAAGACACCAGAAAACGTGATTCTCGCATTAACTAGCGTCAAAAGAGCGATTTCGATTATTCTGCATACTTCTCACAGTAGAACCACCAAGATGATCCCAGAAAATGCATATCTCAGGTTGAAACCCCACGAAAGCCATGATATCGCCGGTTCTGCATGTCAAACGCACTGTGGAGTGGTGAAAACACCAGATAATGTGATTCTCGCATTAAATAGCTTCAAACAAGCGATTTCGATTATTCTGCATACTTCTCACAGAAGCCTCACCAGGATTATCGCAGAAAATGCATATCTCAGCTTGAAACCCCACGAAAACCATGATATCGCCGGTTCTGCATATCAAACGCACTGTGGAGTGGTGGAAACACCAGATAACGTGATTCTCGCATTAAATAGCGTCAAAAGAGCGATTTCGATTATTCTGCATACTTCTCACAGAAGCCTCACCAAGATTATGCCAGAAAATGCATATCTCAGCTTGAAACCCCACGAAAACCATGATTTCGCCGGTTCTGCATATCAAACGCACTGTGGAGAGGTGAAAACACCAGATAATGTGATTCTCGCATTAAATAGCTTCAAACAAGCGATTTCGATTATTCTGCATACTTCTCACAGAAGCCTCACCAGGATTATCGCAGAAAATGCATATCTCAGCTTGAAACCCCACGAAAACCATGATATCGCCGGTTCTGCATATCAAACGCACTGTGGAGTGGTGGAAACACCAGATAACGTGATTCTCGCATTAAATAGCGTCAATAGAGCGATTTCGATTATTCTGCATACTTCTCACAGAAGCCTCACCAAAATTATCGCAGAAAATGCATATCTCTGCTTGACGCCCCACGAAAACCAAGATATCTCCGGTTCTGCATATCAAACGCACTGTGGAGTGGTGAAGACACCAGAAAACGTGATTCTCGCATTAAATAGCGTCAAAAGAGCGATTTCGATTATTCTGCATACTTCTCACAGAAGAACCACCAAGATGATCCCAGAAAATGCTTATCTCAGGTTGAAACCCCACGAAAACCATGATATCGCCGGTTCTGCATGTCAAACGCACTGTGGAGTGGCGAAAACACCAGATAACATGTTTCCCGCATAAAATATCTTCAAAAAAGCCATTTCGTTTATTCTGCATACTTCTCACAGAAGAACCACCAAGATGATCCCAGAAAATGCATATCTCAGGTTGAAACCCCACGAAAACCATGATATCGCCGGTTCTGCATGTCAAACGCACTGTGGAGTGGTGAAAACACCAGATAACGCGATTCTCGCATTAAATAGCGTCAAAAGAGCGATTTTGATTATTCTGCTTACATCTCACAGAAGCCTCACCAGGATTATCCCAGAAAATGCATATCTCAGCATGAAACCCCACGAAAACCATGATATCGCCGGTTCTGCATATCAAACGCACTGTGGAGTGGGGAAAACACAAGAGAACGTGTTTCTCGCATTAAATAGCTCCAAAAGAGCGATTACGATGATTCTGCATACTTCTCACAGAAGCCTCACCAAGATTATGCCAGAAAATGCATATCTCAGCTTGAAACCCCACGAAAACCATGATTTCGCCGGTTCTGCATATCAAACGCACTGTGGAGAGGTGAAAACACCAGATAATGTGATTCTCGCATTAAATAGCTTCAAACAAGCGATTTCGATTATTCTGCATACTTCTCACAGAAGCCTCACCAGGATTATCGCAGAAAATGCATATCTCAGCTTGAAACCCCACGAAAACCATGATATCGCCGGTTCTGCATATCAAACGCACTGTGGAGTGGTGGAAACACCAGATAACGTGATTCTCGCATTAAATAGCGTCAAAAGAGCGATTTCGATTATTCTGCATACTTCTCACAGAAGAACCACCAAGATTATCGCAGAAAATGCATATCTCTGCTTGACGCCCCACGAAAACCAAGATATCTCCGGTTCTGCATATCAAACGCACTGTGCAGTGCAGAAAACACCAGAAAAGGCGATTTTTCGCATTAAATAGCTCCAAACGAGCGATTTCGATGATTCTGCATACGTCTCACAGATGCCTCACCAAGATTATCGCAGAAAATGCATATCTCAGCTTGATGACCCACGAAAAACAAGATATCTCCGGTTCTGCATATCAAACGCACTGTGGAGTGGTGAAGACACCAGAAAACGTGATTCTCGCATTAAATAGCGTCAAAAGAGCGATTTCGATTATTCTGCATACTTCTCACAGAAGAACCACCAAGATGATCCCAGAAAATGCATATCTCAGCTTGAAACCCCACGAAAACCATGATTTCGCCGGTTCTGCATATCAAACGCACTGTGGAGAGGTGAAAACACCAGATAATGTGATTCTCGCATTAAATAGCTTCAAACAAGCGATTTCGATTATTCTGCATACTTCTCACAGAAGCCTCACCAGGATTATCGCAGAAAATGCATATCTCAGCATGAAACCCCACGAAAACCATGATATCGCCGGTTCTGCATATCAAACGCACTGTGGAGTGGTGGAAACACCAGATAACGTGATTCTCGCATTAAATAGCGTCAAAAGAGCGATTTCGATTATTCTGCATACTTCTCACAGAAGCCTCACCAGGATTATCCCAGAAAATGCATATCTCAGCTTGAAACCCCACGAAAACCATGATATCGCCGGTTCTGCATATCAAACGCACTGTGGAGTGGGGAAAACACAAGAGAACGTGTTTCTCGCATTAAATAGCTCCAAAAGAGCGATTACGATGATTCTGCATACTTCTCACAGAAGCCTCACCAAGATTATGCCAGAAAATGCATATCTCAGCTTGAAACCCCACGAAAACCATGATTTCGCCGGTTCTGCATATCAAACGCACTGTGGAGTGGTGGAAACACCAGATAACGTGATTCTCGCATTAAATAGCGTCAAAAGAGCGATTTTGATTATTCTGCATACATCTCGCAGAAGCCTCACCAGGATTATCGCAGAAAATGCATATCTCAGCTTGAAACCCCACGAAAACCATGATATCGCCGGTTCTGCATATCAAACGCACTGTGGAGTGGTGGAAACACCAGATAACGTGATTCTCGCATTAAATAGCGTCAAAACAGCGATTTTGATTATTCTGCATACATCTCGCAGAAGCCTCACCAGGATTATCGCAGAAAATGCATATCTCAGCTTGAAACCCCACGAAAACCATGATATCGCCGGTTCTGCATATCAAACGCACTGTGGAGTGGTGGAAACACCAGATAACGTGATTCTCGCATTAAATAGCGTCAAAAGAGCGATTTCGATTATTCTGCATACTTCTCACAGAAGAACCACCAAGATTATCCCTGAAAATGGTATCTCAGCTTGAAACCCCACGAAAACCAAGATATCTCCGGTTCTGCATATCATACGCACTGTGCAGTGCTGAAAACACCAGAAAAGGCGATTTTTCGCATTAAATAGCTCCAAACGAGCAATTTCGATGATTCTGCATACGTCTCACAGAAGCCTCACCAAGATTATCGCAGAAAATGCATATCTCAGCTTGATGACCCACGAAAAACAAGATATCTCCGGTTCTGCATATCAAACGCACTGTGGAGTGGTGAAGACACCAGAAAACTTGATTCTCGCATTAAATAGCGTCAAAAGAGCGATTTCGATTATTCTGCATACTTCTCACAGAAGAACCACCAAGATGATCCCAGAAAATACTTATCTCAGGTTGAAACCCCACGAAAACCATGATATCGCCGGTTCTGCATGTCAAACGCACTGTGGAGTGGCGAAAACACCAGATAACATGTTTCTCGCATAAAATATCTTCAAAAAAGCCATTTCGTTTATTCTGTATACTTCTCACAGAAGAACCACCAAGATGATCCCAGAAAATGCATATCTCAGGTTGAAACCCCACGAAAACCATGATATCGCCGGTTCTGCATGTCAAACGCACTGTGGAGTGGTGAAAACACCAGATAACGCGATTCTCGCATTAAATAGCGTCAAAAGAGCGATTTTGATTATTCTGCATACATCTCGCAGAAGCCTCACCAGGATTATCGCAGAAAATGCATATCTCAGCTTGAAACCCCACGAAAACCATGATATCGCCGGTTCTGCATATCAAACGCACTGTGGAGTGGTGGAAACACCAGATAACGTGATTCTCGCATTAAATAGCGTCAAAAGAGCGATTTCGATTATTCTGCATACTTCTCACAGAAGCCTCACCAAGATTATCGCAGAAAATGCATATCTCTGCTTGACGCCCCACGAAAACCAAGATATCTCCGGTTCTGCATATCAAACGCACTGTGCAGTGCAGAAAACACCAGAAAAGGCGATTTTTCGCATTAAATAGCTCCAAACGAGCGATTTCGATGATTCTGCATACGTCTCACAGATGCCTCACCAAGATTATCGCAGAAAATGCATATCTCAGCTTGATGACCCACGAAAAACAAGATATCTCCGGTTCTGCATATCAAACGCACTGTGGAGTGGTGAAGACACCAGAAAACGTGATTCTCGCATTAACTAGCGTCAAAAGAGCGATTTCGATTATTCTGCATACTTCTCACAGAAGAACCACCAAGATGATCCCAGAAAATGCATATCTCAGGTTGAAACCCCACGAAAGCCATGATATCGGCGGTTCTGCATGTCAAACGCACTGTGGAGTGGTGAAAACACCAGATAATGTGATTCTCGCATTAAATAGCTTCAAACAAGCGATTTCGATTATTCTGCATACTTCTCACAGAAGCCTCACCAGGATTATCGCAGAAAATGCATATCTCAGCTTGAAACCCCACGAAAACCATGATATCGCCGGTTCTGCATATCAAACGCACTGTGGAGTGGTGGAAACACCAGATAACGTGATTCTCGCATTAAATAGCGTCAAAAGAGCGATTTCGATTATTCTGCATACTTCTCACAGAAGCCTCACCAAGATTATGCCAGAAAATGCATATCTCAGCTTGAAACCCCACGAAAACCATGATTTCGCCGGTTCTGCATATCAAACGCACTGTGGAGAGGTGAAAACACCAGATAATGTGATTCTCGCATTAAATAGCTTCAAACAAGCGATTTCGATTATTCTGCATACTTCTCACAGAAGCCTCACCAGGATTATCGCAGAAAATGCATATCTCAGCTTGAAACCCCACGAAAACCATGATATCGCCGGTTCTGCATATCAAACGCACTGTGGAGTGGTGGAAACACCAGATAACGTGATTCTCGCATTAAATAGCGTCAAAAGAGCGATTTCGATTATTCTGCATACTTCTCACAGAAGCCTCACCAAAATTATCGCAGAAAATGCATATCTCTGCTTGACGCCCCACGAAAACCAAGATATCTCCGGTTCTGCATATCAAACGCACTGTGGAGTGGTGAAGACACCAGAAAACGTGATTCTCGCATTAAATAGCGTCAAAAGAGCGATTTCGATTATTCTGCATACTTCTCACAGAAGAACCACCAAGATGATCCCAGAAAATGCTTATCTCAGGTTGAAACCCCACGAAAACCATGATATCGCCGGTTCTGCATGTCAAACGCACTGTGGAGTGGCGAAAACACCAGATAACATGTTTCCCGCATAAAATATCTTCAAAAAAGCCATTTCGTTTATTCTGCATACTTCTCACAGAAGAACCACCAAGATGATCCCAGAAAATGCATATCTCAGGTTGAAACCCCACGAAAACCATGATATCGCCGGTTCTGCATGTCAAACGCACTGTGGAGTGGTGAAAACACCAGATAACGCGATTCTCGCATTAAATAGCGTCAAAAGAGCGATTTTGATTATTCTGCTTACATCTCACAGAAGCCTCACCAGGATTATCCCAGAAAATGCATATCTCAGCATGAAACCCCACGAAAACCATGATATCGCCGGTTCTGCATATCAAACGCACTGTGGAGTGGGGAAAACACAAGAGAACGTGTTTCTCGCATTAAATAGCTCCAAAAGAGCGATTACGATGATTCTGCATACTTCTCACAGAAGCCTCACCAAGATTATGCCAGAAAATGCATATCTCAGCTTGAAACCCCACGAAAACCATGATTTCGCCGGTTCTGCATATCAAACGCACTGTGGAGAGGTGAAAACACCAGATAATGTGATTCTCGCATTAAATAGCTTCAAACAAGCGATTTCGATTATTCTGCATACTTCTCACAGAAGCCTCACCAGGATTAACGCAGAAAATGCATATCTCAGCTTGAAACCCCACGAAAACCATGATATCGCCGGTTCTGCATATCAAACGCACTGTGGAGTGGTGGAAACACCAGATAACGTGATTCTCGCATTAAATAGCGTCAAAAGAGCGATTTCGATTATTCTGCATACTTCTCACAGAAGAACCACCAAGATTATCGCAGAAAATGCATATCTCTGCTTGACGCCCCACGAAAACCAAGATATCTCCGGTTCTGCATATCAAACGCACTGTGCAGTGCAGAAAACACCAGAAAAGGCGATTTTTCGCATTAAATAGCTCCAAACGAGCGATTTCGATGATTCTGCATACGTCTCACAGATGCCTCACCAAGATTATCGCAGAAAATGCATATCTCAGCTTGATGACCCACGAAAAACAAGATATCTCCGGTTCTGCATATCAAACGCACTGTGGAGTGGTGAAGACACCAGAAAACGTGATTCTCGCATTAAATAGCGTCAAAAGAGCGATTTCGATTATTCTGCATACTTCTCACAGAAGAACCACCAAGATGATCCCAGAAAATGCATATCTCAGCTTGAAACCCCACGAAAACCATGATTTCGCCGGTTCTGCATATCAAACGCACTGTGGAGAGGTGAAAACACCAGATAATGTGATTCTCGCATTAAATAGCTTCAAACAAGCGATTTCGATTATTCTGCATACTTCTCACAGAAGCCTCACCAGGATTATCGCAGAAAATGCATATCTCAGCTTGAAACCCCACGAAAACCATGATATCGCCGGTTCTGCATATCAAACGCACTGTGGAGTGGTGGAAACACCAGATAACGTGATTCTCGCATTAAATAGCGTCAAAAGAGCGATTTCGATTATTCTGCATACTTCTCACAGAAGCCTCACCAAGATTATCGCAGAAAATGCATATCTCTGCTTGACGCCCCACGAAAACCAAGATATCTCCGGTTCTGCATATCAAACGCACTGTGCAGTGCAGAAAACACCAGAAAAGGCGATTTTTCGCATTAAATAGCTCCGAACGAGCGATTTCGATGATTCTGCATACGTCTCACAGATGCCTCACCAAGATTATCGCAGAAAATGCATATCTCAGCTTGATGACCCACGAAAAACAAGATATCTCCGGTTCTGCATATCAAACGCACTGTGGAGTGGTGAAGACACCAGAAAACGTGATTCTCGCATTAAATAGCGTCAAAAGAGCGATTTCGATTATTCTGCATACTTCTCACAGAAGAACTACCAAGATTATCCCAGAAAATGCATATCTCAGCTTGAAACCCCACGAAAACCATGATATCGCCGGTTCTGCATATCAAACGCACTGTGGAGTGGGGAAAACACAACAGAACGTGTTTCTCGCATTAAATAGCTCCAAAAGAGCGATTACGATGATTCTGCATACTTCTCACAGAAGCCTCACCAAGATTATGCCAGAAAATGCATATCTCAGCTTGAAACCCCACGAAAACCATGATTTCGCCGGTTCTGCATATCAAACGCACTGCGGAGAGGTGAAAACACCAGATAATGTGATTCTCGCATTAAATAGCTTCAAACAAGCGATTTCGATTATTCTGCATACTTCTCACAGAAGCCTCACCAAGATTATCGCAGAAAATGCATATCTCTGCTTGACGCCCCACGAAAACCAAGATATCTCCGGGTCTGCATATCAAACGCACTGTGGAGTGGTGAAGACACCAGAAAACGTGATTCTCGCATTAAATAGCGTCAAAAGAGCGATTTCGATTATTCTGCATACTTCTCACAGAAGAACCACCAAGATGATCCCAGAAAATGCATATCTCAGGTTGAAACCCCACGAAAACCATGATATCGCCGGTTCTGCATGTCAAACGCACTGTGGAGTGGTGAAAACACCAGATAACGCGATTCTCGCATTAAATAGCGTCAAAAGAGCGATTTTGATTATTCTGCTTACATCTCACAGAAGCCTCACCAGGATTATCGCAGAAAATGCATATCTCAGCTTGAAACCCCACGAAAACCATGATTTCGCCGGTTCTGCATATCAAACGCACTGTGGAGAGGTGAAAACACCAGATAATGTGATTCTCGCATTAAATAGCTTCAAACAAGCGATTTCGATTATTCTGCATACTTCTCACAGAAGCCTCACCAGGATTATCGCAGAAAATGCATATCTCAGCTTGAAACCCCACGAAAACCATGATATCGCCGGTTCTGCATATCAAACGCACTGTGGAGTGGTGGAAACACCAGATAACGTGATTCTCGCATTAAATAGCGTCAAAAGAGCGATTTCGATTATTCTGCATACTTCTCACAGAAGCCTCACCAGGATTATCGCAGAAAATGCATATCTCAGCTTGAAACCCCACGAAAACCATGATATCGCCGGTTCTGCATATCAAACGCACTGTGGAGTGGTGGAAACACCAGATAACGTGATTCTCGCATTAAATAGCGTCAAAAGAGCGATTTCGATTATTCTGCATACTTCGCACAGAAGCCTCACCAAGATTATCGCAGAAAATGCATATCTCTGCTTGACGCCCCACGAAAACCAAGATATCTCCGGTTCTGCATATCAAACGCACTGTGCAGTGCAGAAAACACCAGAAAAGGCGATTTTTCGCATTAAATAGCTCCAAACGAGCGATTTCGATGATTCTGCATACGTCTCACAGATGCCTCACCAAGCTTATCGCAGAAAATGCATATCTCAGCTTGATGACCCACGAAAAACAAGATATCTCCGGTTCTGCATATCAAACGCACTGTGGAGTGGTGAAGACAGCAGAAAACGTGATTCTCGCATTAAATAGCGTCAAAAGAGCGATTTCGATTATTCTGCATACTTCTCACAGAAGAACCACCAAGATGATCCCAGAAAATGCATATCTCAGGTTGAAACCCCACGAAAACCATGATATCGCCGGTTCTGCATATCAAACGCCCTGTGGAGTGGGGAAAACACAACAGAACGTGTTTCTCGCATTAAATAGCTCCAAAAGAGCGATTACGATGATTCTGCATACTTCTCACAGAAGCCTCACCAAGATTATGCCAGAAAATGCATATCTCAGCTTGAAACCCCACGAAAATCATGATTTCGCCGGTTCTGCATATCAAACGCACTGCGGAGAGGTGAAAACACCAGATAATGCGATTCTCGCATTAAATAGCTTCAAACGAGCGATTTCGATTATTCTGCATACTTCTCACAGAAGCCTCACCAAGATTATCGCAGAAAATGCATATCTCTGCTTGACGCCCCACGAAAACCAAGATATCTCCGGGTCTGCATATCAAACGCACTGTGGAGTGGTGAAGCCACCAGATAACGTGATTCTCGCATTAAATAGCGTCAAAAGGGCGATTTTGATTATACTGCATACATCTCGCAGAAGCCTCACCAGGATTATCGCAGAAAATGCATATCTCAGCTTGAAGCCCCACGAAAACCAAGATATCGCCGGTTCTGCATATCAAACGCACTGTGGAGTGGCGAAAACACCAGATAACGTGATTGTCGCATTAAATAGCTCCAAAAGAGCGATTTCGATTATTCTGCATACTTGTCACAGAAGAACTACCAAGATTATCCCAGAAAATGCATATCTCAGCTTGAAACCCCACGAAAACCATGATATCGCCGGTTCTGCATATCAAACGCCCTGTGGAGTGGGGAAAACACAACAGAACGTGTTTCTCGCATTAAATAGCTCCAAAAGAGCGATTACGATGATTCTGCATACTTCTCACAGAAGCCTCACCAAGATTATGCCAGAAAATGCATATCTCAGCTTGAAACCCCACGAAAATCATGATTTCGCCGGTTCTGCATATCAAACGCACTGCGGAGAGGTGAAAACACCAGATAATGCGATTCTCGCATTAAATAGCTTCAAACAAGCGATTTCGATTATTCTGCATACTTCTCACAGAAGCCTCACCAGGATTATCGCAGAAAATGCATATCTCAGCTTGAAACCCCACGAAAACCATGATATCGCCGGTTCTGCATATCAAACGCACTGTGGAGTGGTGGAAACACCAGATAACGTGATTCTCGCATTAAATAGCGTCAAAAGAGCGATTTCGATTATTCTGCATACTTCTCACAGAAGCCTCACCAGGATTATCGCAGAAAATGCATATCTCAGCTTGAAACCCCACGAAAACCATGATATCGCCGGTTCTGCATATCAAACGCACTGTGGAGTGGTGGAAACACCAGATAACGTGATTCTCGCATTAAATAGCGTCAAAAGAGCGATTTCGATTATTCTGCATACTTCTCACAGAAGCCTCACCAAGATTATCGCAGAAAATGCATATCTCTGCTTGACGCCCCACGAAAACCAAGATATCTCCGGTTCTGCATATCAAACGCACTGTGCAGTGCAGAAAACACCAGAAAAGGCGATTTTTCGCATTAAATAGCTCCAAACGAGCGATTTCGATGATTCTGCATACGTCTCACAGATGCCTCACCAAGCTTATCGCAGAAAATGCATATCTCAGCTTGATGACCCACGAAAAACAAGATATCTCCGGTTCTGCATATCAAACGCACTGTGGAGTGGTGAAGACACCTGAAAACGTGATTCTCGCATTAAATAGCGTCAAAAGAGCGATTTCGATTATTCTGCATACTTCTCACAGAAGAACCACCAAGATGATCCCAGAAAATGCATATCTCAGGTTGAAACCCCACGAAAACCATGATATCGCCGGTTCTGCATGTCAAACGCACTGTGGAGTGGTGAAAACACCAGATAACGCGATTCTCGCATTAAATAGCGTCAAAAGAGCGATTTTGATTATTCTGCTTACATCTCACAGAAGCCTCACCAGGATTATCGCAGAAAATGCATATCTCAGCTTGAAACCCCACGAAAACCATGATTTCGCCGGTTCTGCATATCAAACGCACTGTGGAGAGGTGAAAACACCAGATAATGTGATTCTCGCATTAAATAGCTTCAAACGAGCGATTTCGATTATTCTGCATACTTCTCACAGAAGCCTCACCAAGATTATCGCAGAAAATGCATATCTCTGCTTGACGCCCCACGAAAACCAAGATATCTCCGGGTCTGCATATCAAACGCACTGTGGAGTGGCGAAAACACCAGATAACGTGATTCTCGCATTAAATAGCTCCAAAAGAGCGATTTCGATTATTCTGCATACTTGTCACAGAAGAACTACCAAGATTATCCCAGAAAATGCATATCTCAGCTTGAAACCCCACGAAAACCATGATTTCGCCGGTTCTGCATATCAAACGCACTGTGGAGAGGTGAAAACACCAGATAATGTGATTCTCGCATTAAATAGCTTCAAACGAGCGATTTCGATTATTCTGCATACTTCTCACAGAAGCCTCACCAAGATTATGCCAGAAAATGCATATCTCAGCTTGAAACCCCACGAAAACCATGATTTCGCCGGTTCTGCATATCAAACGCACTGCGGAGAGGTGAAAACACCAGATAATGTGATTCTCGCATTAAATAGCTTCAAACAAGCGATTTCGATTATTCTGCATACTTCTCACAGAAGCCTCACCAAGATTATCCCAGAAAATGCATATCTCAGCTTGAAGCCCCACGAAAACCATGATATCGCCGGTTCTGCATATCAAACGCACTGTGGAGTGGTCAGGACACCAGATAACGTGATTCTCGCATTAAATAGCGTCAAAAGAGCGATTTTGATTATTCTGCATACATCTCGCAGAAGCCTCACCAGGATTATCGCAGAAAATGCATATCTCAGCTTGAAACCCCACGAAAACCATGATATCGCCGGTTCTGCATATCAAACGCACTGTGGAGTGGTGGAAACGCCAGATAACGTGATTCTCGCATTAAATAGCGTCAAAAGAGCGATTTTGATTATTCTGCATACATCTCGCAGAAGCCTCACCAGGATTATCGCAGAAAATGCATATCTCAGCTTGAAACCCCACGAAAACCATGATATCGCCGGTTCTGCATATCAAACGCACTGTGGAGTGGTGGAAACACCAGATAACGTGATTCTCGCATTAAATAGCGTCAAAAGAGCGATTTCGATTATTCTGCATACTTCTCACAGAAGCCTCACCAAGATTATGCCAGAAAATGCATATCTCAGCTTGAAACCCCACGAAAACCATGATTTCGCCGGTTCTGCATATCAAACGCACTGTGGAGAGGTGAAAACACCAGATAATGTGATTCTCGCATTAAATAGCTTCAAACAAGCGATTTCGATTATTCTGCATACTTCTCACAGAAGCCTCACCAAGATTATCGCAGAAAATGCATATCTCTGCTTGACGCCCCACGAAAACCAAGATATCTCCGGTTCTGCATTTCAAACGCACTGTGGAGTGGGGAAAAAACCAGATAACGTGTTTCTCGCATTATATAGCTTCAAAAGAGCGATTCCGATTATTCTGCATTCTTCTCACAGAAGAACCACCAAGATTATCCCAGAAAATGGTATCTCAGCTTGAAACCCCACGAAAACCAAGATATCTCCGGTTCTGCATATCATACGCACTGTGCAGTGCTGAAAACACCAGAAAAGGCGATTTTTCGCATTAAATAGCTCCAAACGAGCGATTTCGATGATTCTGCATACGTCTCACAGAAGCCTCACCAAGATTATCGCAGAAAATGCATATCTCAGCTTGATGACCCACGAAAAACCAGATATCTCCGGTTCTGCATATCAAACGCACTGTGGAGTGGTGAAGACACCAGAAAACGTGATTCTCGCATTAAATAGCGTCAAAAGAGCGATTTCGATTATTCTGCATACTTCTCACAGAAGAACCACCAAGATGATCCCAGAAAATGCTTATCTCAGGTTGAAACCCCACGAAAACCATGATATCGCCGGTTCTGCATGTCAAACGCACTGTGGAGTGGCGAAAACACCAGATAACGTGATTCTCGCATTAAATAGCGACAAAAGAGCGATTTTGATTATTCTGCTTACATCTCACAGAAGCCTCACCAGGATTATCGCAGAAAATGCATATCTCAGCTTGAAACCCCACGAAAACCATGATATCGCCGGTTCTGCATATCAAACGCACTGTGGAGTGGTGAAGACACCAGATAACGTGATTCTCGCATTAAATAGCGTCAAAAGGGGGATTTTGATTATTCTGCATACATTTCGCAGAAGCCTCACCAGGATTATCGCAGAAAATGCATATCTCAGCTTGAAGCCCCACGAAAACCAAGATATGGCCGGTTCTGCATATCAAACGCACTGTGGAGTGGCGAAAACACCAGATAACGTGATTCTCGCATTAAATAGCTCCAAAAGAGCGATTTCGATTATTCTGCATACTTGTCACAGAAGAACTACCAAGATTATCCCAGAATATGCATATCTCAGCTTGAAACACCACGAAAACCATGATATCGCCGGTTCTGCATATCAAACGCACTGTGGAGTGGGGAAAACACAAGAGAACGTGTTTCTCGCATTAAATAGCTCCAAAAGAGCGATTACGATGATTCTGCATACTTCTCACAGAAGCCTCACCAAGAATATGCCAGAAAATGCATATCTCAGCTTGAAACCCCACGAAAACCATGATTTCGCCGGTTCTGCATATCAAACGCACTGTGGAGAGGTGAAAACACCAGATAATGTGATTCTCCCATTAAATAGCTTCAAACGAGCGATTTCGATTATTCTGCATACTTCTCACAGAAGCCTCACCAAGATTATCGCAGAAAATGCATATCTCTGCTTGACGCCCCACGAAAACCAAGATATCTCCGGGTCTGCATATCAAACGCACTGTGGAGTGGGGAAAATACCAGAGAACGTGTTTCTCGCATTAAATAGCTACAAAAGAGCGATTACGATGATTCTGCATACTTCTCACAGAAGAACCACCAAGATTATCCCAGAAAATGCATATCTCAGCTTGAAGCCCCACGAAAACCATGATATCGCCGGTTCTGCATATCAAACGCACTGTGGAGTGGTGAAGACACCAGATAACGTGATTCTCGCATTAAATAGCGTCAAAAGAGCGATTTTGATTATTCTGCATACATCTCGCAGAAGCCTCACCAGGATTATCGCAGAAAATGCATATCTCAGCTTGAAACCCCACGAAAACCATGATATCGCCGGTTCTGCATATCAAACGCACTGTGGAGTGGTGGAAACACCAGATAACGTGATTCTCGCATTAAGTAGCGTCAAAAGAGCGATTTCGATTATTCTGCATACATCTCACAGAAGCCTCACCAAGATTATCGCAGAAAATGCATATCTCAGCTTGAAACCCCACGAAAACCAAGATATCTCCGGTTCTGCATATCAAACGCACTGTGGAGTGGCGAAAATACCAGATAACGTGATTCTCGCATTAAATAGCTCCAAAAGAGCGATTTCGATTATTCTGCATACTTGTCACAGAAGAACTACCAAGATTATCCCAGAAAATGCATATCTCAGCTTGAAACCCCACGAAAACCATGATATCGCCGGTTCTGCATATCAAACGCACTGTGGAGAGGCGAAAACACCAGATAACGTGATTCACGCATTAAATAGCTCCAAAAGAGCGATTTCGATTATTCTGCATACTTCCCACAGAAGAACCACAAAGATTATCGCAGAAAATGCATATCTCAGCTTGAAGCCCCACGAAAACCAAGATATCTCCGGTTCTGCATATCAAACGCACTGTGGAGTGGCGAAAACACCAGATAACGTGATTCTCGCATTAAATAGCTCCAAAAGAGCGATTTCGATTATTCTGTATACTTGTAACACAAGAACTACCAAGATTATCCCAGAAAATGCATATCTCAGCTTGAACCCCCACGAAAACCATGATATCGCCGGTTCTGCATATCAAACGCACTGTGGAGTGGCGAAAACACCAGATAACGTGATTCTCGCAGTAAATAGCTCCAAAAGAGCGATTTCGATTATTCTGCATGCTTCTCACAGAAGAACCACAAAGATTATCCCAGAAAATGCATATCTCAGTTTGAAACCCCACGAAACCAATGATATCGCCGGTTCTGCATATCAAACGCACTGTGGAGTGGGGAAAATACCAGAGAACGTGTTTCTCGCATTAAATAGCTACAAAAGAGCGATTACGATGATTCTGCATACTTCTCACAGAAGAACCACCAAGATTATCCCAGAAAATGCATATCTCAGCTTGAAGCCCCACGAAAACCATGATATCGCCGGTTCTGCATATCAAACGCACTGTGGAGTGGTGAAAACACCAGATAACGTGTTTCTCGCATTAATTACCTTCAAAAGAGCCATTTCGATTATTCTGCATACTTCTCACAGAAGATATACCAAGATTATCCCAGAAAATGCATATCTCAGCTTGAAACCCCACGAAAACCAAGATATCTCCGGTTCTGCATATCAAACGCACTGTGCAGTGCTGAAAACACCAGCAAAGGCGATTTTTCGCATTAAATAGCTCCAAAAGAGCGATTTCGTTGATTCTGCATTCTTCTCACAGAAGAACCACCAAGATTATACCAGAAAATGCATATCTCAGCTTGATGCCCCACGAAAACAAAGATACGAATCACCGGCTCGGCATATCAAACGCACTGTGGAGTGGTGAAAACACCAGATAACGTGATTCTCGCATTAAATAGCTCCAAAAGAGCGATTTCGATTATTCTGCATACTTCCCACAGAAGAATCACAAAGATTATCCCAGAAAATGCATATCTCAGCTTGAAACCCCAGGAAAACCATGATATCGCCGGTTCTGCATATCAACGCACTGTGGAGTGGCGAAAACACCAGATAACGTGTTCCTCGCATTAAATAGCTCCAAAAGAGAGATTTCGATTATTCTGCATCCTTCTCACAGACGCCTCACCAAGATTATCGCAGAAAATGCATATATCAGCTTGAAGCCACACGAAAAACAAGATATCTCCGGTTCTGCATATCAAACGCACTGTGGAGTGGCGAAAACACCAGATAACATGTCTCTCGCATAAAATATCTTCAAAAGAGCCATTTCGATTATTCTGCATACTTCTCACAGAAGAACCACCAAGCTAATACCAGAAAATACATATCTCAGCTTGATGCCCCACGAAAACAAAGATATCTCTGGTTCTGCATATCAAACGCACTGTGGAGTGGCGAAAATACCAGATAACGTGATTCTCGCATTAAATAGCTCCAAAAGAGCGATTACGATGATTCTGCATACTTCTCACAGAAGAACCACAAAGAATATCCCAGAAAATGCATATCTCAGCTTGAAACCCCACGAAAACCAAGATATCTCCGGTTCTGCATATCAAACGCACTGTGCAGTGCTGAAAACACCAGCAAAGGCGATTTTTCGCATTAAATAGCTCCAAAAGAGCGATTTCGTTGATTCTGCATTCTTCTCACAGAAGAACCACCAAGATTATACCAGAAAATGCATATCTCAGCTTGATGCCCCACGAAAACAAAGATACGAATCACCGGCTCTGCATATCAAACGCACTGTGGAGTGGGGAAAACACCAGAGAACGGGTTTCTTTCATTAAATAGCTCCAAAAGAGCGATTACGATGATTCTGCATACTTCTCACAGAAGAACCACCAAGATTATCACAGAAAATGGTATCTCAGCTTGAAACCCCACGAAAACCAAGATATCTCCGGTTCTGCATATCATACGCACTGTGCAGTGCTGACAACACCAGCAAAGGCGATTTTTCGCATTAAATAGCTCCAAACGAGCGATTTCGATGATTCTGCATACGTCTCACAGAAGCCTCACGAAGATTATCGCAGAAAATGCATATCTCAGCTTGATGCCCCACGAAAAACAAGATATCTCCGGTTCTGCATATCAAACGCACTGTGGAGTGGCGAAAACACCAGATAACATGTCTCTCGCATAAAATATCTTCAAAAGAGCCATTTCGATTATTCTGCATACTTCTCACAGAAGAACCACCAAGCTAATACCAGAAAATGCATATCTCAGCTTGATGCCCCACGAAAACCATGATATCGCCGGTTCTGCATGTCAAACGCACTGTGGAGTGGTGAAAACACCAGATAACGCGATTCTCGCATTAAATAGCGTCAAAAGAGCGATTTTGATTATTCTGCTTACATCTCACAGAAGCCTCACCAGGATTATCCCAGAAAATGCATATCTCAGCATGAAACCCCACGAAAACCATGATATCGCCGGTTCTGCATATCAAACGCACTGTGGAGTGGGGAAAACACAAGAGAACGTGTTTCTCGCATTAAATAGCTCCAAAAGAGCGATTACGATGATTCTGCATACTTCTCACAGAAGCCTCACCAAGATTATGCCAGAAAATGCATATCTCAGCTTGAAACCCCACGAAAACCATGATTTCGCCGGTTCTGCATATCAAACGCACTGTGGAGAGGTGAAAACACCAGATAATGTGATTCTCGCATTAAATAGCTTCAAACAAGCGATTTCGATTATTCTGCATACTTCTCACAGAAGCCTCACCAGGATTATCGCAGAAAATGCATATCTCAGCTTGAAACCCCACGAAAACCATGATATCGCCGGTTCTGCATATCAAACGCACTGTGGAGTGGTGGAAACACCAGATAACGTGATTCTCGCATTAAATAGCGTCAAAAGAGCGATTTCGATTATTCTGCATACTTCTCACAGAAGAACCACCAAGATTATCGCAGAAAATGCATATCTCTGCTTGACGCCCCACGAAAACCAAGATATCTCCGGTTCTGCATATCAAACGCACTGTGCAGTGCAGAAAACACCAGAAAAGGCGATTTTTCGCATTAAATAGCTCCAAACGAGCGATTTCGATGATTCTGCATACGTCTCACAGATGCCTCACCAAGATTATCGCAGAAAATGCATATCTCAGCTTGATGACCCACGAAAAACAAGATATCTCCGGTTCTGCATATCAAACGCACTGTGGAGTGGTGAAGACACCAGAAAACGTGATTCTCGCATTAAATAGCGTCAAAAGAGCGATTTCGATTATTCTGCATACTTCTCACAGAAGAACCACCAAGATGATCCCAGAAAATGCATATCTCAGCTTGAAACCCCACGAAAACCATGATTTCGCCGGTTCTGCATATCAAACGCACTGTGGAGAGGTGAAAACACCAGATAATGTGATTCTCGCATTAAATAGCTTCAAACAAGCGATTTCGATTATTCTGCATACTTCTCACAGAAGCCTCACCAGGATTATCGCAGAAAATGCATATCTCAGCTTGAAACCCCACGAAAACCATGATATCGCCGGTTCTGCATATCAAACGCACTGTGGAGTGGTGGAAACACCAGATAACGTGATTCTCGCATTAAATAGCGTCAAAAGAGCGATTTCGATTATTCTGCATACTTCTCACAGAAGCCTCACCAGGATTATCCCAGAAAATGCATATCTCAGCTTGAAACCCCACGAAAACCATGATATCGCCGGTTCTGCATATCAAACGCACTGTGGAGTGGGGAAAACACAAGAGAACGTGTTTCTCGCATTAAATAGCTCCAAAAGAGCGATTACGATGATTCTGCATACTTCTCACAGAAGCCTCACCAAGATTATGCCAGAAAATGCATATCTCAGCTTGAAACCCCACGAAAACCATGATTTCGCCGGTTCTGCATATCAAACGCACTGTGGAGTGGTGGAAACACCAGATAACGTGATTCTCGCATTAAATAGCGTCAAAAGAGCGATTTTGATTATTCTGCATACATCTCGCAGAAGCCTCACCAGGATTATCGCAGAAAATGCATATCTCAGCTTGAAACCCCACGAAAACCATGATATCGCCGGTTCTGCATATCAAACGCACTGTGGAGTGGTGGAAACACCAGATAACGTGATTCTCGCATTAAATAGCGTCAAAAGAGCGATTTTGATTATTCTGCATACATCTCGCAGAAGCCTCACCAGGATTATCGCAGAAAATGCATATCTCAGCTTGAAACCCCACGAAAACCATGATATCGCCGGTTCTGCATATCAAACGCACTGTGAAGTGGTGGAAACACCAGATAACGTGATTCTCGCATTAAATAGCGTCAAAAGAGCGATTTCGATTATTCTGCATACTTCTCACAGAAGAACCACCAAGATTATCCCTGAAAATGGTATCTCAGCTTGAAACCCCACGAAAACCAAGATATCTCCGGTTCTGCATATCATACGCACTGTGCAGTGCTGAAAACACCAGAAAAGGCGATTTTTCGCATTAAATAGCTCCAAACGAGCAATTTCGATGATTCTGCATACGTCTCACAGAAGCCTCACCAAGATTATCGCAGAAAATGCATATCTCAGCTTGATGACCCACGAAAAACAAGATATCTCCGGTTCTGCATATCAAACGCACTGTGGAGTGGTGAAGACACCAGAAAACGTGATTCTCGCATTAAGTAGCGTCAAAAGAGCGATTTCGATTATTCTGCATACTTCTCACAGAAGAACCACCAAGATGATCCCAGAAAATACTTATCTCAGGTTGAAACCCCACGAAAACCATGATATCGCCGGTTCTGCATATCAAACGCACTGTGGAGTGGTGGAAACACCAGATAACGTGATTCTCGCATTAAATAGCGTCAAAAGAGCGATTTCGATTATTCTGCATACTTCTCACAGAAGCCTCACCAGGATTATCCCAGAAAATGCATATCTCAGCTTGAAACCCCACGAAAACCATGATTTCGCCGGTTCTGCATATCAAACGCACTGTGGAGAGGTGAAAACACCAGATAATGTGATTCTCGCATTAAATAGCTTCAAACAAGCGATTTCGATTATTCTGCATACTTCTCACAGAAGCCTCACCAGGATTATCGCAGAAAATGCATATCTCAGCTTGAAACCCCACGAAAACCATGATATCGCCGGTTCTGCATATCAAACGCACTGTGGAGTGGTGGAAACACCAGATAACGTGATTCTCGCATTAAATAGCGTCAAAAGAGCGATTTCGATTATTCTGCATACTTCTCACAGAAGCCTCACCAGGATTATCCCAGAAAATGCATATCTCAGCTTGAAACCCCACGAAAACCATGATATCGCCGGTTCTGCATATCAAACGCACTGTGGAGTGGGGAAAACACAAGAGAACGTGTTTCTCGCATTAAATAGCTCCAAAAGAGCGATTACGATGATTCTGCATACTTCTCACAGAAGCCTCACCAAGATTATGCCAGAAAATGCATATCTCAGCTTGAAACCCCACGAAAACCATGATTTCGCCGGTTCTGCATATCAAACGCACTGTGGAGTGGTGGAAACACCAGATAACGTGATTCTCGCATTAAATAGCGTCAAAAGAGCGATTTTGATTATTCTGCATACATCTCGCAGAAGCCTCACCAGGATTATCGCAGAAAATGCATATCTCAGCTTAAAACCCCACGAAAACCATGATATCGCCGGTTCTGCATATCAAACGCACTGTGGAGTGGTGGAAACACCAGATAACGTGATTCTCGCATTAAATAGCGTCAAAAGAGCGATTTTGATTATTCTGCATACATCTCGCAGAAGCCTCACCAGGATTATCGCAGAAAATGCATATCTCAGCTTGAAACCCCACGAAAACCATGATATCGCCGGTTCTGCATATCAAACGCACTGTGAAGTGGTGGAAACACCAGATAACGTGATTCTCGCATTAAATAGCGTCAAAAGAGCGAATTCGATTATTCTGCATACTTCTCACAGAAGAACCACCAAGATTATCCCTGAAAATGGTATCTCAGCTTGAAACCCCACGAAAACCAAGATATCTCCGGTTCTGCATATCATACGCACTGTGCAGTGCTGAAAACACCAGAAAAGGCGATTTTTCGCATTAAATAGCTCCAAACGAGCAATTTCGATGATTCTGCATACGTCTCACAGAAGCCTCACCAAGATTATCGCAGAAAATGCATATCTCAGCTTGATGACCCACGAAAAACAAGATATCTCCGGTTCTGCATATCAAACGCACTGTGGAGTGGTGAAGACACCAGAAAACGTGATTCTCGCATTAAGTAGCGTCAAAAGAGCGATTTCGATTATTCTGCATACTTCTCACAGAAGAACCACCAAGATGATCCCAGAAAATACTTATCTCAGGTTGAAACCCCACGAAAACCATGATATCGCCGGTTCTGCATGTCAAACGCACTGTGGAGTGGCGAAAACACCAGATAACATGTTTCTCGCATAAAATATCTTCAAAAAAGCCATTTCGTTTATTCTGTATACTTCTCACAGAAGAACCACCAAGATGATCCCAGAAAATGCATATCTCAGGTTGAAACCCCACGAAAACCATGATATCGCCGGTTCTGCATGTCAAACGCACTGTGGAGTGGTGAAAACACCAGATAACGCGATTCTCGCATTAAATAGCGTCAAAAGAGCGATTTTGATTATTCTGCATACATCTCGCAGAAGCCTCACCAGGATTATCGCAGAAAATGCATATCTCAGCTTGAAACCCCACGAAAACCATGATATCGCCGGTTCTGCATATCAAACGCACTGTGGAGTGGTGGAAACACCAGATAACGTGATTCTCGCATTAAATAGCGTCAAAAGAGCGATTTCGATTATTCTGCATACTTCTCACAGAAGCCTCACCAAGATTATCGCAGAAAATGCATATCTCTGCTTGACGCCCCACGAAAACCAAGATATCTCCGGTTCTGCATATCAAACGCACTGTGCAGTGCAGAAAACACCAGAAAAGGCGATTTTTCGCATTAAATAGCTCCAAACGAGCGATTTCGATGATTCTGCATACGTCTCACAGATGCCTCACCAAGATTATCGCAGAAAATGCATATCTCAGCTTGATGACCCACGAAAAACAAGATATCTCCGGTTCTGCATATCAAACGCACTGTGGAGTGGTGAAGACACCAGAAAACGTGATTCTCGCATTAACTAGCGTCAAAAGAGCGATTTCGATTATTCTGCATACTTCTCACAGAAGAACCACCAAGATGATCCCAGAAAATGCATATCTCAGGTTGAAACCCCACGAAAGCCATGATATCGCCGGTTCTGCATGTCAAACGCACTGTGGAGTGGTGAAAACACCAGATAATGTGATTCTCGCATTAAATAGCTTCAAACAAGCGATTTCGATTATTCTGCATACTTCTCACAGAAGCCTCACCAGGATTATCGCAGAAAATGCATATCTCAGCTTGAAACCCCACGAAAACCATGATATCGCCGGTTCTGCATATCAAACGCACTGTGGAGTGGTGGAAACACCAGATAACGTGATTCTCGCATTAAATAGCGTCAAAAGAGCGATTTCGATTATTCTGCATACTTCTCACAGAAGCCTCACCAAGATTATGCCAGAAAATGCATATCTCAGCTTGAAACCCCACGAAAACCATGATTTCGCCGGTTCTGCAAATCAAACGCACTGTGGAGAGGTGAAAACACCAGATAATGTGATTCTCGCATTAAATAGCTTCAAACAAGCGATTTCGATTATTCTGCATACTTCTCACAGAAGCCTCACCAGGATTATCGCAGAAAATGCATATCTCAGCTTGAAACCCCACGAAAACCATGATATCGCCGGTTCTGCATATCAAACGCACTGTGGAGTGGTGGAAACACCAGATAACGTGATTCTCGCATTAAATAGCGTCAAAAGAGCGATTTCGATTATTCTGCATACTTCTCACAGAAGCCTCACCAAAATTATCGCAGAAAATGCATATCTCTGCTTGACGCCCCACGAAAACCAAGATATCTCCGGTTCTGCATATCAAACGCACTGTGGAGTGGTGAAGACACCAGAAAACGTGATTCTCGCATTAAATAGCGTCAAAAGAGCGATTTCGATTATTCTGCATACTTCTCACAGAAGAACCACCAAGATGATCCCAGAAAATGCTTATCTCAGGTTGAAACCCCACGAAAACCATGATATCGCCGGTTCTGCATGTCAAACGCACTGTGGAGTGGCGAAAACACCAGATAACATGTTTCCCGCATAAAATATCTTCAAAAAAGTCATTTCGTTTATTCTGCATACTTCTCACAGAAGAACCACCAAGATGATCCCAGAAAATGCATATCTCAGGTTGAAACCCCACGAAAACCATGATATCGCCGGTTCTGCATGTCAAACGCACTGTGGAGTGGTGAAAACACCAGATAACGCGATTCTCGCATTAAATAGCGTCAAAAGAGCGATTTTGATTATTCTGCTTACATCTCACAGAAGCCTCACCAGGATTATCCCAGAAAATGCATATCTCAGCATGAAACCCCACGAAAACCATGATATCGCCGGTTCTGCATATCAAACGCACTGTGGAGTGGGGAAAACACAAGAGAACGTGTTTCTCGCATTAAATAGCTCCAAAAGAGCGATTACGATGATTCTGCATACTTCTCACAGAAGCCTCACCAAGATTATGCCAGAAAATGCATATCTCAGCTTGAAACCCCACGAAAACCATGATTTCGCCGGTTCTGCATATCAAACGCACTGTGGAGAGGTGAAAACACCAGATAATGTGATTCTCGCATTAAATAGCTTCAAACAAGCGATTTCGATTATTCTGCATACTTCTCACAGAAGCCTCACCAGGATTATCGCAGAAAATGCATATCTCAGCTTGAAACCCCACGAAAACCATGATATCGCCGGTTCTGCATATCAAACGCACTGTGGAGTGGTGGAAACACCAGATAACGTGATTCTCGCATTAAATAGCGTCAAAAGAGCGATTTCGATTATTCTGCATACTTCTCACAGAAGAACCACCAAGATTATCGCAGAAAATGCATATCTCTGCTTGACGCCCCACGAAAACCAAGATATCTCCGGTTCTGCATATCAAACGCACTGTGCAGTGCAGAAAACACCAGAAAAGGCGATTTTTCGCATTAAATAGCTCCAAACGAGCGATTTCGATGATTCTGCATACGTCTCACAGATGCCTCACCAAGATTATCGCAGAAAATGCATATCTCAGCTTGATGACCCACGAAAAACAAGATATCTCCGGTTCTGCATATCAAACGCACTGTGGAGTGGTGAAGACACCAGAAAACGTGATTCTCGCATTAAATAGCGTCAAAAGAGCGATTTCGATTATTCTGCATACTTCTCACAGAAGAACCACCAAGATGATCCCAGAAAATGCATATCTCAGCTTGAAACCCCACGAAAACCATGATTTCGCCGGTTCTGCATATCAAACGCACTGTGGAGAGGTGAAAACACCAGATGATGTGATTCTCGCATTAAATAGCTTCAAACAAGCGATTTCGATTATTCTGCATACTTCTCACAGAAGCCTCACCAGGATTATCGCAGAAAATGCATATCTCAGCTTGAAACCCCACGAAAACCATGATATCGCCGGTTCTGCATATCAAACGCACTGTGGAGTGGTGGAAACACCAGATAACGTGATTCTCGCATTAAATAGCGTCAAAAGAGCGATTTCGATTATTCTGCATACTTCTCACAGAAGCCTCACCAAGATTATCGCAGAAAATGCATATCTCTGCTTGACGCCCCACGAAAACCAAGATATCTCCGGTTCTGCATATCAAACGCACTGTGCAGTGCAGAAAACACCAGAAAAGGCGATTTTTCGCATTAAATAGCTCCGAACGAGCGATTTCGATGATTCTGCATACGTCTCACAGATGCCTCACCAAGATTATCGCAGAAAATGCATATCTCAGCTTGATGACCCACGAAAAACAAGATATCTCCGGTTCTGCATATCAAACGCACTGTGGAGTGGTGAAGACACCAGAAAACGTGATTCTCGCATTAAATAGCGTCAAAAGAGCGATTTCGATTATTCTGCATACTTCTCACAGAAGAACCACCAAGATGATCCCAGAAAATGCATATCTCAGGTTGAAACCCCACGAAAACCATGATATCGCCGGTTCTGCATGTCAAACGCACTGTGGAGTGGTGAAAACACCAGATAACGCGATTCTCGCATTAAATAGCGTCAAAAGAGCGATTTTGATTATTCTGCATACTTGTCACAGAAGAACTACCAAGATTATCCCAGAAAATGCATATCTCAGCTTGAAACCCCACGAAAACCATGATATCGCCGGTTCTGCATATCAAACGCACTGTGGAGTGGGGAAAACACAACAGAACGTGTTTCTCGCATTAAATAGCTCCAAAAGAGCGATTTCGATTATTCTGCATACTTCTCACAGAAGAACCACCAAGATGATCCCAGAAAATGCATATCTCAGGTTGAAACCCCACGAAAACCATGATATCGCCGGTTCTGCATGTCAAACGCACTGTGGAGTGGTGAAAACACCAGATAACGCGATTCTCGCATTAAATAGCGTCAAAAGAGCGATTTTGATTATTCTGCTTACATCTCACAGAAGCCTCACCAGGATTATCGCAGAAAATGCATATCTCAGCTTGAAACCCCACGAAAACCATGATTTCGCCGGTTCTGCATATCAAACGCACTGTGGAGAGGTGAAAACACCAGATAATGTGATTCTCGCATTGAATAGCTTCAAACAAGCGATTTCGATTATTCTGCATACTTCTCACAGAAGCCTCACCAGGATTATCGCAGAAAATGCATATCTCAGCTTGAAACCCCACGAAAACCATGATATCGCCGGTTCTGCATATCAAACGCACTGTGGAGTGGTGGAAACACCAGATAACGTGATTCTCGCATTAAATAGCGTCAAAAGAGCGATTTCGATTATTCTGCATACTTCTCACAGAAGCCTCACCAGGATTATCGCAGAAAATGCATATCTCAGCTTGAAACCCCACGAAAACCATGATATCGCCGGTTCTGCATATCAAACGCACTGTGGAGTGGTGGAAACACCAGAAAAGGCGATTTTTCGCATTAAATAGCTCCAAACGAGCGATTTCGATGATTCTGCATACGTCTCACAGATGCCTCACCAAGCTTATCGCAGAAAATGCATATCTCAGCTTGATGACCCACGAAAAACAAGATATCTCCGGTTCTGCATATCAAACGCACTGTGCAGTGCAGAAAACACCAGAAAAGGCGATTTTTCGCATTAAATAGCTCCAAACGAGCGATTTCGATGATTCTGCATACGTCTCACAGATGCCTCACCAAGCTTATCGCAGAAAATGCATATCTCAGCTTGATGACCCACGAAAAACAAGATATCTCCGGTTCTGCATATCAAACGCACTGTGGAGTGGTGAAGACACCAGAAAACGTGATTCTCGCATTAAATAGCGTCAAAAGAGCGATTTCGATTATTCTGCATACTTCTCACAGAAGAACCACCAAGATGATCCCAGAAAATGCATATCTCAGGTTGAAACCCCACGAAAACCATGATATCGCCGGTTCTGCATGTCAAACGCACTGTGGAGTGGTGAAAACACCAGATAACGCGATTCTCGCATTAAATAGCGTCAAAAGAGCGATTTTGATTATTCTGCTTACATCTCACAGAAGCCTCACCAGGATTATCGCAGAAAATGCATATCTCAGCTTGAAACCCCACGAAAACCATGATTTCGCCGGTTCTGCATATCAAACGCACTGTGGAGAGGTGAAAACACCAGATAATGTGATTCTCGCATTAAATAGCTTCAAACGAGCGATTTCGATTATTCTGCATACTTCTCACAGAAGCCTCACCAAGATTATCGCAGAAAATGCATATCTCTGCTTGACGCCCCACGAAAACCAAGATATCTCCGGGTCTGCATATCAAACGCACTGTGGAGTGGTGAAGCCACCAGATAACGTGATTCTCGCATTAAATAGCGTCAAAAGGGCGATTTTGATTATACTGCATACATCTCGCAGAAGCCTCACCAGGATTATCGCAGAAAATGCATATCTCAGCTTGAAGCCCCACGAAAACCAAGATATCGCCGGTTCTGCATATCAAACGCACTGTGGAGTGGCGAAAACACCAGATAACGTGATTCTCGCATTAAATAGCTCCAAAAGAGCGATTTCGATTATTCTGCATACTTGTCACAGAAGAACTACCAAGATTATCCCAGAAAATGCATATCTCAGCTTGAAACCCCACGAAAACCATGATATCGCCGGTTCTGCATATCAAACGCCCTGTGGAGTGGGGAAAACACAACAGAACGTGTTTCTCGCATTAAATAGCTCCAAAAGAGCGATTACGATGATTCTGCATACTTCTCACAGAAGCCTCACCAAGATTATGCCAGAAAATGCATATCTCAGCTTGAAACCCCACGAAAACCATGATTTCGCCGGTTCTGCATATCAAACGCACTGCGGAGAGGTGAAAACACCAGATAATGTGATTCTCGCATTAAATAGCTTCAAACAAGCGATTTCGATTATTCTGCATACTTCTCACAGAAGCCTCACCAGGATTATCGCAGAAAATGCATATCTCAGCTTGAAACCCCACGAAAACCATGATATCGCCGGTTCTGCATATCAAACGCACTGTGGAGTGGTGGAAACACCAGATAACGTGATTCTCGCATTAAATAGCGTCAAAAGAGCGATTTCGATTATTCTGCATACTTCTCACAGAAGCCTCACCAGGATTATCGCAGAAAATGCATATCTCAGCTTGAAACCCCACGAAAACCATGATATCGCCGGTTCTGCATATCAAACGCACTGTGGAGTGGTGGAAACACCAGATAACGTGATTCTCGCATTAAATAGCGTCAAAAGAGCGATTTCGATTATTCTGCATACTTCTCACAGAAGCCTCACCAAGATTATCGCAGAAAATGCATATCTCTGCTTGACGCCCTACGAAAACCAAGATATCTCCGGTTCTGCATATCAAACGCACTGTGCAGTGCAGAAAACACCAGAAAAGGCGATTTTTCGCATTAAATAGCTCCAAACGAGCGATTTCGATGATTCTGCATACGTCTCACAGATGCCTCACCAAGCTTATCGCAGAAAATGCATATCTCAGCTTGATGACCCACGAAAAACAAGATATCTCCGGTTCTGCATATCAAACGCACTGTGGAGTGGTGAAGACACCAGAAAACGTGATTCTCGCATTAAATAGCGTCAAAAGAGCGATTTCGATTATTCTGCATACTTCTCACAGAAGAACCACCAAGATGATCCCAGAAAATGCATATCTCAGGTTGAAACCCCACGAAAACCATGATATCGCCGGTTCTGCATGTCAAACGCACTGTGGAGTGGTGAAAACACCAGATAACGCGATTCTCGCATTAAATAGCGTCAAAAGAGCGATTTTGATTATTCTGCTTACATCTCACAGAAGCCTCACCAGGATTATCGCAGAAAATGCATATCTCAGCTTGAAACCCCACGAAAACCATGATTTCGCCGGTTCTGCATATCAAACGCACTGTGGAGAGGTGAAAACACCAGATAATGTGATTCTCGCATTAAATAGCTTCAAACGAGCGATTTCGATTATTCTGCATACTTCTCACAGAAGCCTCACCAAGATTATCGCAGAAAATGCATATCTCTGCTTGACGCCCCACGAAAACCAAGATATCTCCGGGTCTGCATATCAAACGCACTGTGGAGTGGTGAAGCCACCAGATAACGTGATTCTCGCATTAAATAGCGTCAAAAGGGCGATTTTGATTATACTGCATACATCTCGCAGAAGCCTCACCAGGATTATCGCAGAAAATGCATATCTCAGCTTGAAGCCCCACGAAAACCAAGATATCGCCGGTTCTGCATATCAAACGCACTGTGGAGTGGCGAAAACACCAGATAACGTGATTCTCGCATTAAATAGCTCCAAAAGAGCGATTTCGATTATTCTGCATACTTGTCACAGAAGAACTACCAAGATTATCCCAGAAAATGCATATCTCAGCTTGAAACCCCACGAAAACCATGATTTCGCCGGTTCTGCATATCAAACGCACTGTGGAGAGGTGAAAACGCCAGATAACGTGATTCTCGCATTAAATAGCGTCAAAAGAGCGATTTTGATTATTCTGCATACATCTCGCAGAAGCCTCACCAGGATTATCGCAGAAAATGCATATCTCAGCTTGAAACCCCACGAAAACCATGATATCGCCGGTTCTGCATATCAAACGCACTGTGGAGTGGGGAAAATACCAGAGAACGTGTTTCTCGCATTAAATAGCTACAAAAGAGCGATTACGATGATTCTGCATACTTCTCACAGAAGAACCACCAAGATTATCCCAGAAAATGCATATCTCAGCTTGAAGCCCCACGAAAACCATGATATCGCCGGTTCTGCATATCAAACGCACTGTGGAGTGGTCAGGACACCAGATAACGTGATTCTCGCATTAAATAGCTTCAAAAGAGCGATTTTGATTATTCTGCATACATCTCGCAGAAGCCTCACCAGGATTATCGCAGAAAATGCATATCTCAGCTTGAAACCCCACGAAAACCATGATATCGCCGGTTCTGCATATCAAACGCACTGTGGAGTGGTGGAAACGCCAGATAACGTGATTCTCGCATTAAATAGCGTCAAAAGAGCGATTTTGATTATTCTGCATACATCTCGCAGAAGCCTCACCAGGATTATCGCAGAAAATGCATATCTCAGCTTGAAACCCCACGAAAACCATGATATCGCCGGTTCTGCATATCAAACGCACTGTGGAGTGGTGGAAACACCAGATAACGTGATTCTCGCATTAAATAGCGTCAAAAGAGCGATTTCGATTATTCTGCATACTTCTCACAGAAGCCTCACCAAGATTATGCCAGAAAATGCATATCTCAGCTTGAAACCCCACGAAAACCATGATTTCGCCGGTTCTGCATATCAAACGCACTGTGGAGAGGTGAAAACACCAGATAATGTGATTCTCGCATTAAATAGCTTCAAACAAGCGATTTCGATTATTCTGCATACTTCTCACAGAAGCCTCACCAAGATTATCGCAGAAAATGCATATCTCTGCTTGACGCCCCACGAAAACCAAGATATCTCCGGTTCTGCATTTCAAACGCACTGTGGAGTGGGGAAAAAACCAGATAACGTGTTTCTCGCATTATATAGCTTCAAAAGAGCGATTCCGATTATTCTGCATTCTTCTCACAGAAGAACCACCAAGATTATCCCAGAAAATGGTATCTCAGCTTGAAACCCCACGAAAACCAAGATATCTCCGGTTCTGCATATCATATGCACTGTGCAGTGCTGAAAACACCAGAAAAGGCGATTTTTCGCATTAAATAGCTCCAAACGAGCGATTTCGATGATTCTGCATACGTCTCACAGAAGCCTCACCAAGATTATCGCAGAAAATGCATACCTCAGCTTGATGACCCACGAAAAACAAGATATCTCCGGTTCTGCATATCAAACGCACTGTGGAGTGGTGAAGACACCAGAAAACGTGATTCTCGCATTAAATAGCGTCAAAAGAGCGATTTCGATTATTCTGCATACTTCTCACAGAAGAACCACCAAGATGATCCCAGAAAATGCTTATCTCAGGTTGAAACCCCACGAAAACCATGATATCGCCGGTTCTGCATGTCAAACGCACTGTGGAGTGGCGAAAACACCAGATAACGTGATTCTCGCATTAAATAGCGTCAAAAGAGCGATTTTGATTATTCTGCTTACATCTCACAGAAGCCTCACCAGGATTATCGCAGAAAATGCATATCTCAGCTTGAAACCCCACGAAAACCATGATATCGCCGGTTCTGCATATCAAACGCACTGTGGAGTGGGGAAAACACAAGAGAACGTGTTTCTCGCATTAAATAGCTCCAAAAGAGCGATTACGATGATTCTGCATACTTCTCACAGAAGCCTCACCAAGAATATGCCAGAAAATGCATATCTCAGCTTGAAACCCCACGAAAACCATGATTTCGCCGGTTCTGCATATCAAACGCACTGTGGAGAGGTGAAAACACCAGATAATGTGATTCTCCCATTAAATAGCTTCAAACGAGCGATTTCGATTATTCTGCATACTTCTCACAGAAGCCTCACCAAGATTATCGCAGAAAATGCATATCTCTGCTTGACGCCCCACGAAAACCAAGATATCTCCGGGTCTGCATATCAAACGCACTGTGGAGTGGGGAAAATACCAGAGAACGTGTTTCTCGCATTAAATAGCTACAAAAGAGCGATTACGATGATTCTGCATACTTCTCACAGAAGAACCACCAAGATTATCCCAGAAAATGCATATCTCAGCTTGAAGCCCCACGAAAACCATGATATCGCCGGTTCTGCATATCAAACGCACTGTGGAGTGGTGAAGACACCAGATAACGTGATTCTCGCATTAAATAGCGTCAAAAGAGCGATTTTGATTATTCTGCATACATCTCGCAGAAGCCTCACCAGGATTATCGCAGAAAATGCATATCTCAGCTTGAAACCCCACGAAAACCATGATATCGCCGGTTCTGCATATCAAACGCACTGTGGAGTGGTGGAAACACCAGATAACGTGATTCTCGCATTAAGTAGCGTCAAAAGAGCGATTTCGATTATTCTGCATACATCTCACAGAAGCCTCACCAAGATTATCGCAGAAAATGCATATCTCAGCTTGAAACCCCACGAAAACCAAGATATCTCCGGTTCTGCATATCAAACGCACTGTGGAGTGGCGAAAATACCAGATAACGTGATTCTCGCATTAAATAGCTCCAAAAGAGCGATTTCGATTATTCTGCATACTTCCCACAGAAGAACCACAAAGATTATCGCAGAAAATGCATATCTCAGCTTGAAGCCCCACGAAAACCAAGATATCTCCGGTTCTGCATATCAAACGCACTGTGGAGTGGCGAAAACACCAGATAACGTGATTCTCGCATTAAATAGCTCCAAAAGAGCGATTTCGATTATTCTGTATACTTGTAACACAAGAACTACCAAGATTATCCCAGAAAATGCATATCTCAGCTTGAACCCCCACGAAAACCATGATATCGCCGGTTCTGCATATCAAACGCACTGTGGAGTGGCGAAAACACCAGATAACGTGATTCTCGCAGTAAATAGCTCCAAAAGTGCGATTTCGATTATTCTGCATGCTTCTCACAGAAGAACCACAAAGATTATCCCAGAAAATGCATATCTCAGTTTGAAACCCCACGAAACCAATGATATCGCCGGTTCTGCATATCAAACGCACTGTGGAGTGGGGAAAATACCAGAGAACGTGTTTCTCGCATTAAATAGCTACAAAAGAGCGATTACGATGATTCTGCATACTTCTCACAGAAGAACCACCAAGATTATCCCAGAAAATGCATATCTCAGCTTGAAGCCCCACGAAAACCATGATATCGCCGGTTCTGCATATCAAACGCACTGTGGAGTGGTGAAAACACCAGATAACGTGTTTCTCGCATTAATTACCTTCAAAAGAGCCATTTCGATTATTCTGCATACTTCTCACAGAAGATCCACCAAGATTATCCCAGAAAATGCATATCTCAGCTTGAAACCCCACGAAAACCAAGATATCTCCGGTTCTGCATATCAAACGCACTGTGCAGTGCTGAAAACACCAGCAAAGGCGATTTTTCGCATTAAATAGCTCCAAAAGAGCGATTTCGTTGATTCTGCATTCTTCTCACAGAAGAACCACCAAGATTATACCAGAAAATGCATATCTCAGCTTGATGCCCCACGAAAACAAAGATACGAATCACCGGCTCGGCATATCAAACGCACTGTGGAGTGGTGAAAACACCAGATAACGTGATTCTCGCATTAAATAGCTCCAAAAGAGCGATTTCGATTATTCTGCATACTTCCCACAGAAGAATCACAAAGATTATCCCAGAAAATGCATATCTCAGCTTGAAACCCCAGGAAAACCATGATATCGCCGGTTCTGCATATCAACGCACTGTGGAGTGGCGAAAACACCAGATAACGTGTTCCTCGCATTAAATAGCTCCAAAAGAGAGATTTCGATTATTCTGCATCCTTCTCACAGACGCCTCACCAAGATTATCGCAGAAAATGCATATATCAGCTTGAAGCCACACGAAAAACAAGATATCTCCGGTTCTGCATATCAAACGCACTGTGGAGTGGCGAAAACACCAGATAACATGTCTCTCGCATAAAATATCTTCAAAAGAGCCATTTCGATTATTCTGCATACTTCTCACAGAAGAACCACCAAGCTAATACCAGAAAATACATATCTCAGCTTGATGCCCCACGAAAACAAAGATATCTCTGGTTCTGCATATCAAACGCACTGTGGAGTGGCGAAAATACCAGATAACGTGATTCTCGCATTAAATAGCTCCAAAAGAGCGATTACGATGATTCTGCATACTTCTCACAGAAGAACCACAAAGAATATCCCAGAAAATGCATATCTCAGCTTGAAACCCCACGAAAACCAAGATATCTCCGGTTCTGCATATCAAACGCACTGTGCAGTGCTGAAAACACCAGCAAAGGCGATTTTTCGCATTAAATAGCTCCAAAAGAGCGATTTCGTTGATTCTGCATTCTTCTCACAGAAGAACCACCAAGATTATACCAGAAAATGCATATCTCAGCTTGATGCCCCACGAAAACAAAGATACGAATCACCGGCTCTGCATATCAAACGCACTGTGGAGTGGGGAAAACACCAGAGAACGGGTTTCTCGCATTAAATAGCTCCAAAAGAGCGATTACGATGATTCTGCATACTTCTCACAGAAGAACCACCAAGATTATCACAGAAAATGGTATCTCAGCTTGAAACCCCACGAAAACCAAGATATCTCCGGTTCTGCATATCAAACGCACTGTGGAGTGGTGAAAACACCAGATAACGTGATTCTCGCATTAAATAGCTCCAAAAGAGCGATTTCGATTATTCTGCATACTTCCCACAGAAGAATCACAAAGATTATCCCAGAAAATGCATATCTCAGCTTGAAACCCCAGGAAAACCATGATATCGCCGGTTCTGCATATCAACGCACTGTGGAGTGGCGAAAACACCAGATAACGTGTTCCTCGCATTAAATAGCTCCAAAAGAGAGATTTCGATTATTCTGCATCCTTCTCACAGACGCCTCACCAAGATTATCGCAGAAAATGCATATATCAGCTTGAAACCCCACGAAAACCATGATTTCGCCGGTTCTGCATATCAAACGCACTGTGGAGAGGTGAAAACACCAGATAATGTGATTCTCGCATTAAATAGCTTCAAACAAGCGATTTCGATTATTCTGCATACTTCTCACAGAAGCCTCACCAAGATTATCGCAGAAAATGCATATCTCTGCTTGACGCCCCACGAAAACCAAGATATCTCCGGTTCTGCATTTCAAACGCACTGTGGAGTGGGGAAAAAACCAGATAACGTGTTTCTCGCATTATATAGCTTCAAAAGAGCGATTCCGATTATTCTGCATTCTTCTCACAGAAGAACCACCAAGATTATCCCAGAAAATGGTATCTCAGCTTGAAACCCCACGAAAACCAAGATATCTCCGGTTCTGCATATCATACGCACTGTGCAGTGCTGAAAACACCAGAAAAGGCGATTTTTCGCATTAAATAGCTCCAAACGAGCGATTTCGATGATTCTGCATACGTCTCACAGAAGCCTCACCAAGATTATCGCAGAAAATGCATACCTCAGCTTGATGACCCACGAAAAACAAGATATCTCCGGTTCTGCATATCAAACGCACTGTGGAGTGGTGAAGACACCAGAAAACGTGATTCTCGCATTAAATAGCGTCAAAAGAGCGATTTCGATTATTCTGCATACTTCTCACAGAAGAACCACCAAGATGATCCCAGAAAATGCTTATCTCAGGTTGAAACCCCACGAAAACCATGATATCGCCGGTTCTGCATGTCAAACGCACTGTGGAGTGGCGAAAACACCAGATAACGTGATTCTCGCATTAAATAGCGTCAAAAGAGCGATTTTGATTATTCTGCTTACATCTCACAGAAGCCTCACCAGGATTATCGCAGAAAATGCATATCTCAGCTTGAAACCCCACGAAAACCATGATATCGCCGGTTCTGCATATCAAACGCACTGTGGAGTGGGGAAAACACAAGAGAACGTGTTTCTCGCATTAAATAGCTCCAAAAGAGCGATTACGATGATTCTGCATACTTCTCACAGAAGCCTCACCAAGAATATGCCAGAAAATGCATATCTCAGCTTGAAACCCCACGAAAACCATGATTTCGCCGGTTCTGCATATCAAACGCACTGTGGAGAGGTGAAAACACCAGATAATGTGATTCTCCCATTAAATAGCTTCAAACGAGCGATTTCGATTATTCTGCATACTTCTCACAGAAGCCTCACCAAGATTATCGCAGAAAATGCATATCTCTGCTTGACGCCCCACGAAAACCAAGATATCTCCGGGTCTGCATATCAAACGCACTGTGGAGTGGGGAAAATACCAGAGAACGTGTTTCTCGCATTAAATAGCTACAAAAGAGCGATTACGATGATTCTGCATACTTCTCACAGAAGAACCACCAAGATTATCCCAGAAAATGCATATCTCAGCTTGAAGCCCCACGAAAACCATGATATCGCCGGTTCTGCATATCAAACGCACTGTGGAGTGGTGAAGACACCAGATAACGTGATTCTCGCATTAAATAGCGTCAAAAGAGCGATTTTGATTATTCTGCATACATCTCGCAGAAGCCTCACCAGGATTATCGCAGAAAATGCATATCTCAGCTTGAAACCCCACGAAAACCATGATATCGCCGGTTCTGCATATCAAACGCACTGTGGAGTGGTGGAAACACCAGATAACGTGATTCTCGCATTAAGTAGCGTCAAAAGAGCGATTTCGATTATTCTGCATACATCTCACAGAAGCCTCACCAAGATTATCGCAGAAAATGCATATCTCAGCTTGAAACCCCACGAAAACCAAGATATCTCCGGTTCTGCATATCAAACGCACTGTGGAGTGGCGAAAATACCAGATAACGTGATTCTCGCATTAAATAGCTCCAAAAGAGCGATTTCGATTATTCTGCATACTTCCCACAGAAGAACCACAAAGATTATCGCAGAAAATGCATATCTCAGCTTGAAGCCCCACGAAAACCAAGATATCTCCGGTTCTGCATATCAAACGCACTGTGGAGTGGCGAAAACACCAGATAACGTGATTCTCGCATTAAATAGCTCCAAAAGAGCGATTTCGATTATTCTGTATACTTGTAACACAAGAACTACCAAGATTATCCCAGAAAATGCATATCTCAGCTTGAACCCCCACGAAAACCATGATATCGCCGGTTCTGCATATCAAACGCACTGTGGAGTGGCGAAAACACCAGATAACGTGATTCTCGCAGTAAATAGCTCCAAAAGTGCGATTTCGATTATTCTGCATGCTTCTCACAGAAGAACCACAAAGATTATCCCAGAAAATGCATATCTCAGTTTGAAACCCCACGAAACCAATGATATCGCCGGTTCTGCATATCAAACGCACTGTGGAGTGGGGAAAATACCAGAGAACGTGTTTCTCGCATTAAATAGCTACAAAAGAGCGATTACGATGATTCTGCATACTTCTCACAGAAGAACCACCAAGATTATCCCAGAAAATGCATATCTCAGCTTGAAGCCCCACGAAAACCATGATATCGCCGGTTCTGCATATCAAACGCACTGTGGAGTGGTGAAAACACCAGATAACGTGTTTCTCGCATTAATTACCTTCAAAAGAGCCATTTCGATTATTCTGCATACTTCTCACAGAAGATCCACCAAGATTATCCCAGAAAATGCATATCTCAGCTTGAAACCCCACGAAAACCAAGATATCTCCGGTTCTGCATATCAAACGCACTGTGCAGTGCTGAAAACACCAGCAAAGGCGATTTTTCGCATTAAATAGCTCCAAAAGAGCGATTTCGTTGATTCTGCATTCTTCTCACAGAAGAACCACCAAGATTATACCAGAAAATGCATATCTCAGCTTGATGCCCCACGAAAACAAAGATACGAATCACCGGCTCGGCATATCAAACGCACTGTGGAGTGGTGAAAACACCAGATAACGTGATTCTCGCATTAAATAGCTCCAAAAGAGCGATTTCGATTATTCTGCATACTTCCCACAGAAGAATCACAAAGATTATCCCAGAAAATGCATATCTCAGCTTGAAACCCCAGGAAAACCATGATATCGCCGGTTCTGCATATCAACGCACTGTGGAGTGGCGAAAACACCAGATAACGTGTTCCTCGCATTAAATAGCTCCAAAAGAGAGATTTCGATTATTCTGCATCCTTCTCACAGACGCCTCACCAAGATTATCGCAGAAAATGCATATATCAGCTTGAAGCCACACGAAAAACAAGATATCTCCGGTTCTGCATATCAAACGCACTGTGGAGTGGCGAAAACACCAGATAACATGTCTCTCGCATAAAATATCTTCAAAAGAGCCATTTCGATTATTCTGCATACTTCTCACAGAAGAACCACCAAGCTAATACCAGAAAATACATATCTCAGCTTGATGCCCCACGAAAACAAAGATATCTCTGGTTCTGCATATCAAACGCACTGTGGAGTGGCGAAAATACCAGATAACGTGATTCTCGCATTAAATAGCTCCAAAAGAGCGATTACGATGATTCTGCATACTTCTCACAGAAGAACCACAAAGAATATCCCAGAAAATGCATATCTCAGCTTGAAACCCCACGAAAACCAAGATATCTCCGGTTCTGCATATCAAACGCACTGTGCAGTGCTGAAAACACCAGCAAAGGCGATTTTTCGCATTAAATAGCTCCAAAAGAGCGATTTCGTTGATTCTGCATTCTTCTCACAGAAGAACCACCAAGATTATACCAGAAAATGCATATCTCAGCTTGATGCCCCACGAAAACAAAGATACGAATCACCGGCTCTGCATATCAAACGCACTGTGGAGTGGGGAAAACACCAGAGAACGGGTTTCTCGCATTAAATAGCTCCAAAAGAGCGATTACGATGATTCTGCATACTTCTCACAGAAGAACCACCAAGATTATCACAGAAAATGGTATCTCAGCTTGAAACCCCACGAAAACCAAGATATCTCCGGTTCTGCATATCAAACGCACTGTGGAGTGGTGAAAACACCAGATAACGTGATTCTCGCATTAAATAGCTCCAAAAGAGCGATTTCGATTATTCTGCATACTTCCCACAGAAGAATCACAAAGATTATCCCAGAAAATGCATATCTCAGCTTGAAACCCCAGGAAAACCATGATATCGCCGGTTCTGCATATCAACGCACTGTGGAGTGGCGAAAACACCAGATAACGTGTTCCTCGCATTAAATAGCTCCAAAAGAGAGATTTCGATTATTCTGCATCCTTCTCACAGACGCCTCACCAAGATTATCGCAGAAAATGCATATATCAGCTTGAAGCCACACGAAAAACAAGATATCTCCGGTTCTGCATATCAAACGCACTGTGGAGTGGCGAAAACACCAGATAACATGTCTCTCGCATAAAATATCTTCAAAAGAGCCATTTCGATTATTCTGCATACTTCTCACAGAAGAACCACCAAGCTAATACCAGAAAATGCATATCTCAGCTTGATGCCCCACGAAAACAAAGATATCTCTGGTTCTGTATATCAAACGCACTGTGGAGTGGCGAAAATACCAGATAACGTGATTCTCGCATTAAATAGCTCCAAAAGAGCGATTACGATGATTCTGCATTCTTCTCACAGAACAACCACCAAGATTATCCCAGAAAATGCATATCTCAGGTTGAAGCCCCACGAAAACCAAGATATCTCCGGTTCTGCATATCAAACGCACTGTGCAGTGCTGAAAACACCAGCAAAGGCGATTTTTCGCATTAAATAGCTCCAAAAGAGCGATTTCGTTGATTCTGCATTCTTCTCACAGAAGAACCACCAAGATTATACCAGAAAATGCATATCTCAGCTTGATGCCCCACGAAAACAAAGATACGAATCACCGGCTCTGCATATCAAACGCACTGTGGAGTGGTGAAAACACCAGATAACGTGTTCCTCGCATTAAATAGCTTCAAAAGAGCCATTTCGACTATTCTGCATACCTCTCGAAGAAGCCTCACCAAGATTATCGCAGAAAATGCATATCGCAGCTTGATGCCCCACAAAAACCAAGATATCACCGGTACTGCTTATCAAACGCACTGTGGAGTGGGTAAAACACCAGAGAACGTGTTTCACGCATTAAATAGCTCCAAAAGAGCGATTTCGATTATTCTGCATACTTCCCACAGAAGAACCACAAAGATTATGCCAGAAAATGCATATCTCAGCTTGAAACCCCACGAAAACCAAGATATCTCCGGTTCTGCATATCAAACGTGCTGTGGAGTGGGGAAAACACCAGAGAACGTGTTTCTCGCATTAAATAGATTCCAAAGAGCGATTTCGGTGATTCTGCATACTTCTCACAGAAGAACCATCAAGATTATCCCCGAAAATGCATATCTCACCTTGAAGCCCCACGAATACCAAGATATCTCCGGTTCTGCATTTCAAACGCACTGTGGAGTGCTGAAAACACCAGAGAACGTGTTTCTCGCATTAAATGGCTTCAAAAGAGCGATTTCGAATATTCTGCATACTTCTCACAGAAGCCTCACCAAGATTATCGCAGAAAATGCATATCGCAGCTTGATGCCCCACAAAAACCAAGATATCACCGGTACTGCTTATCAAACGCACTGTGGAGTGGGGATAACACCAGAGAACGTGTTTCTCGCATTAAATAGCTCCAAAAGAGCGATTTCGATTATTCTGCATACTTCTCACAGAAGAACCACCAAGATGATCCCAGAAAATGCTTATCTCAGGTTGAAACCCCACGAAAACCATGATATCGCCGGTTCTGCATGTCAAACGCACTGTGGAGTGCTGAAACCACCAGATAACGTGTTTCTCGCATTAATTAGCTTCAGAAGAGCGATTTCGATTATTCTGCATACTTCTCACAGAAGCCTCACCAAGATTATCGCAGAAAACGCTTATCTCAGCTTGAAGCCCCACGAAAACCAAGATATCTCCGGTTCTGCATATCAAACGCACTGTGGAGTGCTGAAGACACCAGATAACGTGTTTCTCGCATTAATTAGCTTCAAAAGAGCGATTTCGATTATTCTGCATACTTCTCACGGATGAACCATCTAGATTATCGTAGAAAGTGCATATCTCTGTCTGAAACACTACGAAAACCATGATATCGCCGGTTCTGCATACCAAACGCACTGTGGAGTGCTGAAACCACCAGATAACGTGTTTCTCGCATTAATTAGCCCCAAAAGAGCGATTTCGATGACTCTGCATACTTCTCACAGAAGACACACCAAGATTATCCCAGAAAATGCATATCTGAGCTTGAAACCCCACGAAAACCAAGATATCTCCGGTTCTGTATATCAAACGCACTGTGGAGTGGTGAAAACACCAGATAATGTGTTTCTGGCATTAAATAGCTTCCCAAGAGCGATTTCGATTATTCTGCATACTTCTCACAGAAGACACACCAAGATTATCCCAGAAAATGCATAATTGAGCTTGAAACCCCACGAAAACCAAGATATCTCCGGTTCTGCATATCAAACGCACTGTGGAGTGGTGAAAACTCCAGATAACGTGTTTCTCGCATTAAATAGCTCCAGAAGAGCGATTTCGATTATTCTGCATACTTCTTACAGAAGAACCATCTAGATTATCGTAGAAAGTGCATATCTCTGTTTGAAACACTACGAAAACCAAGATATCTGCGGTTCTGCATACCAAACGCACTGTGGAGTGCTGAAACCACCAGATAACGTGTTTCTCGCATTAATTAGCTCCAAAAGAGCGATTTCGATGACTCTGCATACTTCTCACAGAAGACACACCAAGATTATCCCAGAAAATGCATATCTGAGCTTGAAACCCCACGAAAACCAAGATATCTCCGGTTCTGCATATCAAACGCACTGTGGAGTGGTGAAAACACCAGATAACGTGTTTCTGGCATTAAATAGCTTCCCAAGAGCGATTTCGATTATTCTGCATACTTCTCACAGAAGACACACCAAGATTATCCCAGAAAATGCATATCTGAGCTTGAAACCCTACGAAAACCAAGATATCTCCGGTTCTGCATATCAAACGCACTGTGGAGTGGTGAAAACTCCAGATAACGTGTTTCTCGCATTAAATAGCTCCAGAAGAGCGATTTCGATTATTCTGCATACTTCTTACAGAAGAACCATCTAGATTATCGTAGAAAGTGCGTATCTCTGTTTGAAACACTACGAAAACCATGATATCGCCGGTTCTGCATACCAAACGCACTGTGGAGTGCTGAAACCACCAGATAACGTGTTTCTCGCATTAATTAGCTTCAGAAGAGCGATTTCGATTATTCTGCATACTTCTCACAGAAGCCTCACCAAGATTATCGCAGAAAACGCATATCTCAGCTTGAAGCCCCACGAAAACCAAGATATCTCCGGTTCTGCATATCAAACGCACTGTGGAGTGCTGAAAACACCAGATAACGTGTTTCTCGCATTAATTAGCTTCAAAAGAGCGATTTCGATGACTCTGCATACTTCTCACTGAAGAACCACCAAGATTATCCCAGAAAATGCATATCTCAGCTTGAAACCCCACGAAAACCAAGATATCTCCGGTTCTGCATATCAAACGCACTATGCAGTGCTGAAAACACCAGAAAACGTATTTCTCGCATTAAATCGCTTCAAAAGAGCGATTTCGATTATTCTGCATACTTCTCACAGAAGCCTCACCAAGATTTTCGCAGAAAATGCATATCTCAGCTTGAAGCCCCACGAATACCAAGATATCTGCGGTTCTGCATATCAAACGCACTGTGGAGTGGTGAAAACACCAGATAACGTGTTTCTCGCATTAAATAGCTTCCAAAGAGCGATTTCGGTGATTCTGCATACTTCTCACAGAAGAACCATCAAGATTATCCCCGAAAATGCATATCTCAGCTTGAAACCCCACGAACACCAAGATATCTCCGGTTCTGCATATCAAACGCACTGTGGAGTGGTGAAAACACCAGATAACGTGTATCTGGCATTAAATAGCTTCCAAAGAGCGCTTTCGATGATTCTGCATACTTCTCACAGAAGACACACCAAGATTATCCCAGAAAATGCATATCTCAGCTTGAAGCCCCACGAAAACCAAGATATCTCCGGTTCTGCATATCAAACGCACTGTGGAGTGCTGAAGACACCAGATAACGTGTTTCTCGCATTAATTAGCTTCAAAAGAGCGATTTCGATTATTCTGCATACTTCTCACGGATGAACCATCTAGATTATCGTAGAAAGTGCATATCTCTGTCTGAAACACTACGAAAACCATGATATCGCCGGTTCTGCATACCAAACGCACTGTGGAGTGCTGAAACCACCAGATAACGTGTTTCTCGCCTTAATTAGCTCCAAAAGAGCGATTTCGATGACTCTGCATACTTCTCACTGAACAACCACCAAGATTATCCCAGAAAATGCATATCTCAGCTTGAAGTCCCACGAAAACGAAGATATCTCCGGTTCTGCATATCAAACGCACTATGGAGTGGTGAAAACACCAGATAACGTGTATCTGGCATTAAATATCTTCCAAAGAGCGCTTTCGATGATTCTGCATACTTCTCACAGAAGACACACCAAGATTATCCCAGAAAATGCATATCTGAGCTTGAAACCCCACGAAAACCAAGATATCTCCGGTTCTGCATATCAAACGCACTGTGGAGTGGTGAAAACTCCAGATAACGTGTTTCTCGCATTAAATAGCTCCAGAAGAGCGATTTCGATTATTCTGCATACTTCTTACAGAAGAACCATCTAGATTATCGTAGAAAGTGCATATCTCTGTTTGAAACACTACGAAAACCATGATATCGCCGGTTCTGCATACCAAACGCACTGTGGAGTGCTGAAACCACCAGATAACGTGTTTCTCGCATTAATTAGCTTCAGAAGAGCGATTTCGATTATTCTGCATACTTCTCACAGAAGCCTCACCAAGATTATCGCAGAAAACGCATATCTCAGCTTGAAGCCCCACGAAAACCAAGATATCTCCGGTTCTGCATATCAAACGCACTGTGGAGTGCTGAAGACACCAGATAACGTGTTTCTCGCATTAATTAGCTTCAAAAGAGCGATTTCGATTATTCTGCATACTTCTCACGGATGAACCATCTAGATTATCGTAGAAAGTGCATATCTCTGTCTGAAACACTACGAAAACCATGATATCGCCGGTTCTGCATACCAAACGCACTGTGGAGTGCTGAAACCACCAGATAACGTGTTTCTCGCATTAATTAGCTCCAAAAGAGCGATTTCGATGACTCTGCATACTTCTCACTGAACAACCACCAAGATTATCCCAGAAAATGCATATCTCAGCTTGAAGTCCCACGAAAACGAAGATATCTCCGGTTCTGCATATCAAACGCACTGTGGAGTGGTGAAAACACCAGATAACGTGTATCTGGCATTAAATAGCTTTCAAAGAGCGCTTTCGATGATTCTGCATACTTCTCACAGAAGACACACCAAGATTATCCCAGAAAATGCATATCTGAGCTTGAAACCACACGAAAACCAAGATATCTCCGGTTCTGCATATCAAACGCACTGTGGAGTGGTGAAAACACCAGATAACGTGTTTCTGGCATTAAATAGCTTCCCAAGAGCGATTTCGATGATTCTGCATACTTCTCACAGAACAACCACCAAGATTATCCCAGAAAATGCATATCTCACCTTGAAGCCCCACGAATACCAAGATATCTCCGGTTCTGCATTTCAAACGCACTGTGGAGTGGTGAAAACACCAGAGAACGTGTTTCTCGCATTAAATGGCTTCAAAAGAGCGATTTCGATTATTCTGCATACTTCTCACAGAAGCCTCACCAAGATTATCGCAGAAAATGTATATCGCAGCTTGATGCCCCACAAAAACCAAGATATCACCGGTACTGCTTATCAAACGCACTGTGGAGTGGGGATAACACCAGAGAACGTGTTTCTCGCATTAAATAGCTCCAAAAGAGCGATTTCGATTATTCTGCATACTTCCCACAGAAGAACCACAAAGATTATGCCAGAAAATGCATATCTCAGCTTGAAACCCCACGAAAACCAAGATATCTCCGGTTCTGCATATCAAACGTGCTGTGGAGTGGGGAAAACACCAGAGAACGTGTTTCTCGCATTAAATAGCTCCAAGAGAGCGATTACGATGATTCTGCATTCTTCTCACAGAACAACCACCAAGATTATCCCAGAAAATGCATATCTCAGGTTGAAGCCCCACGAATACCAAGATATCTGCGGTTCTGCATATCAAACGCACTGTGGAGTGGTGAAAACACCAGATAACGTGTTTCTCGCATTAAATAGCTTCCAAAGAGCGATTTCGGTGATTCTGCATACTTCTCACAGAAGAACCATCAAGATTATCCCCGAAAATGCATATCTCAGCTTGAAACCCCACGAACACCAAGATATCTCCGGTTCTGCATATCAAACGCACTATGCAGTGCTGAAAACACCAGAAAACGTGTTTCTCGCATTAAATCGCTTCAAAAGAGCGATTTCGATTATTCTGCATACTTCTCACAGAAGACACACCAAGATTATCCCAGAAAATGAATATCTGAGCTTGAAACCCCACGAAAACCAAGATATCTCCGGTTCTGCATATCAAACGCACTGTGGAGTGGTGAAAACTCCAGATAACGTGTTTCTCGCATTAAATAGCTCCAGAAGAGCGATTTCGATTATTCTGCATACTTCTTACAGAAGAACCATCTAGATTATCGTAGAAAGTGCATATCTCTGTTTGAAACACTACGAAAACCATGATATCGCCGGTTCTGCATACCAAACGCACTGTGGAGTGCTGAAACCACCAGATAACGTGTTTCTCGCATTAATTAGCTTCAGAAGAGCGATTTCGATTATTCTGCATACTTCTCACAGAAGCCTCACCAAGATTATCGCAGAAAACGCTTATCTCAGCTTGAAGCCCCACGAAAACCAAGATATCTCCGGTTCTGCATATCAAACGCACTGTGGAGTGCTGAAGACACCAGATAACGTGTTTCTCGCATTAATTAGCTTCAAAAGAGCGATTTCGATTATTCTGCATACTTCTCACGGATGAACCATCTAGATTATCGTAGAAAGTGCATATCTCTGTCTGAAACACTACGAAAACCATGATATCGCCGGTTCTGCATACCAAACGCACTGTGGAGTGCTGAAACCACCAGATAACGTGTTTCTCGCCTTAATTAGCTCCAAAAGAGCGATTTCGATGACTCTGCATACTTCTCACTGAACAACCACCAAGATTATCCCAGAAAATGCTTATCTCAGCTTGAAGTCCCACGAAAACGAAGATATCTCCGGTTCTGCATATCAAACGCACTGTGGAGTGGTGAAAACACCAGATAACGTGTATCTGGCATTAAATATCTTCCAAAGAGCGCTTTCGATGATTCTGCATACTTCTCACAGAAGACACACCAAGATTATCCCAGAAAATGCATATCTGAGCTTGAAACCCCACGAAAACCAAGATATCTCCGGTTCTGCATATCAAACGCACTGTGGAGTGGTGAAAACTCCAGATAACGTGTTTCTCGCATTAAATAGCTCCAGAAGAGCGATTTCGATTATTCTGCATACTTCTTACAGAAGAACCATCTAGATTATCGTAGAAAGTGCATATCTCTGTTTGAAACACTACGAAAACCATGATATCGCCGGTTCTGCATATCAAACGTGCTGTGGAGTGGGGAAAACACCAGAGAACGTGTTTCTCGCATTAAATAGCTCCAAGAGAGCGATTACGATGATTCTGCATTCTTCTCACAGAACAACCACCAAGATTATCCCAGAAAATGCATATCTCAGGTTGAAGCCCCACGAATACCAAGATATCTGCGGTTCTGCATATCAAACGCACTGTGGAGTGGTGAAAACACCAGATAACGTGTTTCTCGCATTAAATAGCTTCCAAAGAGCGATTTCGGTGATTCTGCATACTTCTCACAGAAGAACCATCAAGATTATCCCCGAAAATGCATATCTCAGCTTGAAACCCCACGAACACCAAGATATCTCCGGTTCTGCATATCAAACGCACTATGCAGTGCTGAAAACACCAGAAAACGTGTTTCTCGCATTAAATCGCTTCAAAAGAGCGATTTCGATTATTCTGCATACTTCTCACAGAAGACACACCAAGATTATCCCAGAAAATGAATATCTGAGCTTGAAACCCCACGAAAACCAAGATATCTCCGGTTCTGCATATCAAACGCACTGTGAAGTGGTGAAAACTCCAGATAACGTGTTTCTCGCATTAAATAGCTCCAGAAGAGCGATTTCGATTATTCTGCATACTTCTTACAGAAGAACCATCTAGATTATCGTAGAAAGTGCATATCTCTGTTTGAAACACTACGAAAACCATGATATCGCCGGTTCTGCATACCAAACGCACTGTGGAGTGCTGAAACCACCAGATAACGTGTTTCTCGCATTAATTAGCTTCAGAAGAGCGATTTCGATTATTCTGCATACTTCTCACAGAAGCCTCACCAAGATTATCGCAGAAAACGCTTATCTCAGCTTGAAGCCCCACGAAAACCAAGATATCTCCGGTTCTGCATATCAAACGCACTGTGGAGTGCTGAAAACACCAGATAACGTGTTTCTCGCATTAATTAGCTTCAAAAGAGCGATTTCGATTATTCTGCATACTTCTCACGGATGAACCATCTAGATTATCGTAGAAAGTGCATATCTCTGTTTGAAACACTACGAAAACCATGATATCGCCGGTTCTGCATACCAAACGCACTGTGGAGTGCTGAAACCACCAGATAACGTGTTTCTCGCATTAATTAGCTCCAAAAGAGCGATTTCGATGACTCTGCATACTTCTCACTGAAGAACCACCAAGATTATCCCAGAAAATGCATATCTCAGCTTGAAGTCCCACGAAAACGAAGATATCTCCGGTTCTGCATATCAAACGCACTGTGGAGTGGTGAAAACACCAGATAACGTGTATCTGGCATTAAATAGCTTCCAAAGATCGCTTTCGATGATTCTGCATACTTCTCACAGAAGACACACCAAGATTATCCCAGAAAATGCATATCTGAGCTTGAAACCCCACGAAAACCAAGATATCTCCGGTTCTGCATATCAAACGCACTGTGGAGTGGTGAAAACACCAGATGACGTGTTTCTCGCATTAAATAGCTTCAGAAGAGCGATTTCGATGATTCTGCATACTTCTCACAGAAGAACCATCTAGATTATCGCAGAAAATGCATATCTCATCCTGAAGCCCCACGAAAACCAAGATATCTCCGGTTCTGCATATCAAACGCACTGTGGAGTGGTGAAAACTCCAGATAACGTGTTTCTCGCATTAAATAGCTCCAGAAGAGCGATTTCGATTATTCTGCATACTTCTTACAGAAGAACCATCTAGATTATCGTAGAAAGTGCATATCTCTGTTTGAAACACTACGAAAACCATGATATCGCCGGTTCTGCATACCAAACGCACTGTGGAGTGCTGAATCCAGCAGATAACGTGTTTCTCGCATTAATTAGCTTCAGAAGAGCGATTTCGATTATTCTGCATACTTCTCACAGAAGCCTCACCAAGATTATCGCAGAAAACGCATATCTCAGCTTGAAGCCCCACGAAAACCAAGATATCTCCGGTTCTGCATATCAAACGCACTGTGGAGTGCTGAAAACACCAGATAACGTGTTTCTCGCATTAAATAGCTTCTAAAGAGCGATTTCGATTATTCTGCATACTTCTCACAGAAGCCTCACCGAGATTATCGCAGAAAATGCATATCTCCGGTTCTGCATATCAAATGCACTGTGGAGTGGTGTAAACACCAGAAAACGCGTTTTTTCGCATTAAATAGCTCCAAAAGAGCGATTTCGATGATTCGGCATACTTCTCACAGAAGAACCATCAAGATTATCCCGGAAAATGCATATCTCAGCTTGAAACCCCACGAACACCAAGATATCTCCGGTTCTGCATATCAAACGTGCTGTGGAGTGGGGAAAACACCAGAGAACGTGTTTCTCGCATTAAATAGCTCCAAAAGAGCGATTTCGTTGATTCTGCATTCTTCTCACAGAAGAACCACCAAGATTATACCAGAAAATGCATATCTCAGCTTGATGCCCCACGAAAACAAAGATACGAATCACCGGCTCTGCATATCAAACGCACTGTGGAGTGGTGAAAACACCAGATAACGTGATTCTCGCATTAAATAGCTTCAAAAGAGCCATTTCGACTATTCTGCATACCTCTCGAAGAATCCTCACCAAGATTATCGCAGAAAATGCATATCGCAGCTTGATGCCCCACAAAAACCAAGATATCACCGGTACTGCTTATCAAACGCACTGTGGAGTGGGGAAAACACCAGAGAACGTGTTTCACGCATTAAATAGCTCCAAAAGAGCGATTTCGATTATTCTGCATACTTCCCACAGAAGAACCACAAAGATTATGCCAGAAAATGCATATCTCAGCTTGAAACCCCACGAAAACCAAGATATCTCAGGTTCTGCATATCAAACGTGCTGTGGAGTGGGGAAAACACCAGAGAACGTGTTTCACGCATTAAATAGCTCCAAGAGAGCGATTACGATAATTCTGCATTCTTCTCACAGAACAACCACCAAGATTATCCCAGAAAATGCATATCTCAGGTTGAAGCCCCACGAAAACCAAGATATCTCCGGTTCTGCATATCAAACGCACTATGCAGTGCTGAAAACACCAGAAAACGTGTTTCTGGCATTAAATAGCTTCCAAATAGCGATTTCGATGGTTCTGCATACTTCTCACAGAAGACACGCGAAGATTATCGCAGAAAATGCATATCTCAGCTTGAAACCCCACGAAAACCAAGATATCTGCGGTTCTGCATATCAAACGCACTGTGGAGTGGTGAAAACACCAGATAACGTGTTTCTCGCATTAAATAGATTCCAAAGAGCGATTTCGGTGATTCTGCATACTTCTCACAGAAGAACCATCAAGATTATCCCCGAAAATGCATATCTCAGCTTGAAACCCCACGAACACCAAGATATCTCCGGTTCTGCATATCAAACGCACTGTGGAGTGGTGAAAACACCAGATAACGTGTATCTGGCATTAAATAGCTTCCAAAGAGCGCTTTCGATGATTCTGCATACTTCTCACAGAATACACGCGAAGATTATCGCAGAAAATGCATATCTCAGCTTGAAACCCCACGAAAACCAAGATATCTGCGGTTCTGCATATCAAACGCACTGTGGAGTGGTGAAAACACCAGATAACGTGTTTCTCGCATTAAATAGATTCCAAAGAGCGATTTCGGTGATTCTGCATACTTCTCACAGAAGAACCATCAAGATTATCCCCGAAAATGCATATCTCAGCTTGAAGCCACACGAAAACCAAGATATCTACGGTACTGCATATCAAACGCACTGTGGAGTGGGGAAAACACCACAGAACGTGTTTCTCGCATTAAATCGCTTCAAAAGAGCGATTTCGATTATTCTGCATACTTCTCACAGAAGCCTCACCAAGATTATCGCAGAAAATGTATATCGCAGCTTGATGCCCCACAAAAACCAAGATATCACCGGTACTGCTTATCAAACGCACTGTGGAGTGGGGATAACACCAGAGAACGTGTTTCTCGCATTAAATAGCTCCAAAAGAGCGATTTCGATTATTCTGCATACTTCCCACAGAAGAACCACAAAGATTATGCCAGAAAATGCATATCTCAGCTTGAAACCCCACGAAAACCAAGATATCTCCGGTTCTGCATATCAAACGTGCTGTGGAGTGGGGAAAACACCAGAGAACGTGTTTCTCGCATTAAATAGCTCCAAGAGAGCGATTACGATGATTCTGCATACTTCTCACAGAAGCCTCACCAAGATTATCGCAGAAAATGCATATCGCAGCTTGATGCCCCACAAAAACCAAGATATCACCGGTACTGCTTATCAAACGCACTGTGGAGTGGGGATAACACCAGAGAACGTGTTTCTCGCATTAAATAGCTCCAAAAGAGCGATTTCGATTATTCTGCATACTTCCCACAGAAGAACCACAAAGATTATGCCAGAAAATGCATATCTCAGCTTGAAACCCCACGAAAACCAAGATATCTCCGGTTCTGCATATCAAACGCACTATGCAGTGCTGAAAACACCAGAAAACGTGTTTCTCGCATTAAATCGCTTCAAAAGAGCGATTTCGATTATTCTGCATACTTCTCACAGAAGCCTCACCAAGATTTTCGCAGAAAATGCATATCTCAGCTTGAAGCCCCACGAATACCAAGATATCTGCGGTTCTGCATATCAAACGCACTGTGGAGTGGTGAAAACACCAGATAACGTGTTTCTCGCATTAAATAGCTTCCAAAGAGCGATTTCGGTGATTCTGCATACTTCTCACAGAAGAACCATCAAGATTATCCCCGAAAATGCATATCTCAGCTTGAAACCCCACGAACACCAAGATATCTCCGGTTCTGCATATCAAACGCACAGTGGAGTGGTGAAAACACCAGATAACGTGTATCTGGCATTAAATAGCTTCCAAAGAGCGCTTTCGATGATTCTGCATACTTCCCACAGAACAACCACCAAGATTATCCCAGAAAATGCATATCTCACCTTGAAGCCCCACGAATACCAAGATATCTCCGGTTCTGCATTTCAAACGCACTGTGGAGTGGTGAAAACACCAGAGAACGTGTTTCTCGCATTAAATGGCTTCAAAAGAGCGATTTCGATGATTCTGCATACTTCTCACAGAACAACCACCAAGATTATCCCAGAAAATGCATATCTCACCTTGAAGCCCCACGAATACCAAGATATCTCCGGTTCTGCATTTCAAACGCACTGTGGAGTGGTGAAAACACCAGAGAACGTGTTTCTCGCATTAAATGGCTTCAAAAGAGCGATTTCGATGATTCTGCATACTTCTCACAGAACAACCACCAAGATTATCCCAGAAAATGCATATTTCACCTTGAAGCCCCACGAATACCAAGATATCTCCGGTTCTGCATTTCAAACGCACTGTGGAGTGGTGAAAACACCAGAGAACGTGTTTCTCGCATTAAATGGCTCCAAAAGAGCGATTTCGATTATTCTGCATACTTCCCACAGAAGAACCACAAAGATTATGCCAGAAAATGCATATCTCAGCTTGAAACCCCACGAAAACCAAGATATCTCCGGTTCTGCATATCAAACGTGCTGTGGAGTGGGGAAAACACCAGAGAACGTGTTTCTCGCATTAAATAGCTCCAAGAGAGCGATTACGATGATTCTGCATACTTCTCACAGAAGCCTCACCAAGATTATCGCAGAAAATGCATATCGCAGCTTGATGCCCCACAAAAACCAAGATATCACCGGTACTGCTTATCAAACGCACTGTGAAGTGGGGATAACACCAGAGAACGTGTTTCTCGCATTAAATAGCTCCAAAAGAGCGATTTCGATTATTCTGCATAATTCCCACAGAAGAACCACAAAGATTATGCCAGAAAATGCATATCTCAGCTTGAAACCCCACGAAAACCAAGATATCTCCGGTTCTGCATATCAAACGCACTATGCAGTGCTGAAAACACCAGAAAACGTGTTTCTCGCATTAAATCGCTTCAAAAGAGCGATTTCGATTATTCTGCATACTTCTCACAGAAGCCTCACCAAGATTTTCGCAGAAAATGCATATCTCAGCTTGAAGCCCCACGAATACCAAGATATCTGCGGTTCTGCATATCAAACGCACTGTGGAGTGGTGAAAACACCAGATAACGTGTTTCTCGCATTAAATAGCTTCCAAAGAGCGATTTCGGTGATTCTGCATACTTCTCACAGAAGAACCATCAAGATTATCCCCGAAAATGCATATCTCAGCTTGAAACCCCACGAACACCAAGATATCTCCGGTTCTGCATATCAAACGCACTGTGGAGTGGTGAAAACACCAGATAACGTGTATCTGGCATTAAATAGCTTCCAAAGAGCGCTTTCGATGATTCTGCATACTTCTCACAGAACAACCACCAAGATTATCCCAGAAAATGCATATCTCACCTTGAAGCCCCACGAATACCAAGATATCTCCGGTTCTGCATTTCAAACGCACTGTGGAGTGGTGAAAACACCAGAGAACGTGTTTCTCGCATTAAATGGCTTCAAAAGAGCGATTTCGATTATTCTGCATACTTCTCACAGAAGCCTCACCAAGATTATCGCAGAAAATGTATATCGCAGCTTGATGCCCCACAAAAACCAAGATATCACCGGTACTGCTTATCATACGCACTGTGGAGTGGGGATAACACCAGAGAACGTGTTTCTCGCATTAAATAGCTCCAAAAGAGCGATTTCGATTATTCTGCATACTTCCCACAGAAGAACCACCAAGATTATCCCAGAAAATGCATATCTCAGGTTGAAGCACCACGAATACCAAGATATCTGCGGTTCTGCATATCAAACGCACTGTGGAGTGGTGAAAACACCAGATAACGTGTATCTCGCATTAAATAGCTTCCAAAGAGCGATTTCGGTGATTCTGCATACTTCTCACAGAAGAACCATCAAGATTATCCCCGAAAATGCATATCTCAGCTTGAAACCCCACGAACACCAAGATATCTCCGGTTCTGCATATCAAACGTGCTGTGGAGTGGGGAAAACACCAGAGAACGTGTTTCTCGCATTAAATAGCTCCAAGAGAGCGATTACGATGATTCTGCATACTTCTCACAGAAGACACACCAAGAATATCCCAGAAAATGCATATCTGAGCTTGAAACCCCACGAAAACCAAGATATCTCCGGTTCTGCATATCAAACGCACTGTGGAGTGCTGAAACCACCAGATAACGTGTTTCTCGCATTAAATAGCTTCCAAAGAGCGATTTCGGTGATTCTGCATACTTCTCACAGAAGAACCATCAAGATTATCCCCGAAAATGCATATCTCAGCTTGAAACCCCACGAACACCAAGATATCTCCGGTTCTGCATATCAAACGCACTATGCAGTGCTGAAAACACCAGAAAACGTGTTTCTCGCATTAAATCGCTTCAAAAGAGCGATTTCGATTATTCTGCATACTTCTCACAGAAGCCTCACCAAGATTATCGCAGAAAACGCATATCTCAGCTTGAAGCCCCACGAAAACCAAGATATCTCCGGTTCTGCATATCAAACGCACTGTGGAGTGGTGAGAACACCAGATAACGTGTTTCTGGCATTGAATAGCTTCCCAAGAGCGATTTCGATTATTCTGCATACTTCTCACAGAAGAACCACAAAGATTATCCCAGAAAATGCATATCTCAGCTTGAAACCCCACGAAAACCATGATATCTCCGGTTCTGCATATCAAACGCACTGTGGAGTGGCGAAAACACCAGATAACGTGATTCTCGCATTGAATATCTCCAAAAGAGCGATTTCGATTATTCTGCATACTTGTCACATAAGAACTACCAAGATTATCCCAGAAAATGCATATCTCAGCTTGAAAGCCCACGAAAACCAAGATATCTACGGTTCTGCATATCAAACGCACTGTCGAGTGGTGAAAACACCAGATAACGTGATTCTCGCATTAAATAGCGTCAAAAGAGCGATTTCGATTATTCTGCATTCATCTCACAGAAGCCTCACCAAGATTATCGCAGAAAATGCATATCTCAGCTTGAAACCCCACGAAAACCATGATATCGCCGGTTCTGCATATCAAACGCACTGTGGAGTCGTGAAAACACCAGATAACGTGATTCTCGCATTAAATAGCTTCAAAAGAGCGATTTCGATTATTCTGCATACTTCTCACAGAAGCCTCACCAAGAATATTCGCAGAAAATGCATATTTCAGTTTGATGCCCCACGAAAACCAATATATCTCCGGTTCTGCATATCAAACGCACTGTGCAGTGCTGAAAACACCAGAAAAGGCGATTTTTCGCATTAAATATCTCCAAAAGAGCGATTTCGATGACTCTGCATACTTCTCACAGAAGAACCACCAAGATTATCCCAGAAAATGCATATCTCAGCTTGAAGTCCCACGAAAACGAAGATATCTCCGGTTCTGCATATCCAACACACTGTGGATTGTTGAAAACACCAGAGAACGTGTTTCTCGCATTAAATAGCTCCAAAAGAGCGATTACGATGATACTGCATACTTCTCACAGAAGAACCACCAAGATTATCCCAGAAAATGCATATCTCAGCTTGAAACCCCACGAAAACCAAGATATCTCCGGTTCTGCATATCAAACGCACTGTGGAGTGGTGAGAACACCAGATAACGTGTTTCTGGCATTGAATAGCTTCCCAAGAGCGATTTCGATGATTCTGCATACTTCTCACAGACCAACCACCAAGATTATCCCAGATAATGCATATCTCAGCTTAAAACCCCACGAAATCCATGATATCGCCGGTTCTGCATATCAAACGCACTGTGGAGTGGTGAAAACACCAGATAACGTGATTCTCGCATTGAATAGCTTCAAAATAGCGATTTCGATTATTCTGCATACTTCTCACAGAAGCCTCACCAAGAATATTCGCAGAAAATGCATATTTCAGTTTGATGCCCCACGAAAACCAATATATCTCCGGTTCTGCATATCAAACGGACTGTGGAGTGGTGAAAACACCAGATAACGTGTATCTGGCATTAAATAGCTTCCAAAGAGCGCTTTCGATGATTCTGCCTACTTCTCACAGAAGACACACCAAGATTATCCCAGACAATGCATATCTCAGCTTGAAACCCCACGAAAACCATGATATCGCCGGATCTGCATATCAAACGCACTGTGGAGTGGTGAAAACACCAGATAACGTGATTCTCGCATTGAATAGCTTCAAAATAGCGATTTCGATTATTCTGCATACTTCTCACAGAAGCCTCACCAAGAATATTCGCAGAAAATGCATATTTCAGCTTGAAACCCCACGAAAACCATGATATCGCCGGATCTGCATATCAAACGCACTGTGGAGTGGGGAAAACACCAGAGAACGTGTTTCTCGCATTAAATAGCTCCAAAAGAGCGATTACGATGATACTGCATACTTCTCACAGAAGAACCACCAAGATTATCCCAGAAAATGCATATCTCAGCTTGAAACCCCACGAAAACCATGATATCGCCGGATCTGCATATCAAACGCACTGTGGAGTGGGGAAAACACCAGAGAACGTGTTTCTCGCATTAAATAGCTCCAAAAGAGCGATTACGATGATACTGCATACTTCTCACAGAAGAACCACCAAGATTATCGCAGAAAATGTATATCTCAGCTTGAAGCCGCACGAAAACCAAGATAACTCCGGTTCTGCATATCAAAGGCACTGTGGAGTGGTGAAAACACCAGATAACGCTTTTCTCGCATTAAATAGCTCCAAAAGAGCGATTTCGATGATTCTGCATCCTTCTCACCGAAGAACCACCAAGATTATCCCAGAAAATGCATATCTCAGCTAGAAACCCCACGAAAAGCAAGATATCTCCGGTTCTGCATATCAAACGCACTGCAGAGTGGTGAAAACACCAGATAACGTGTTTCTCGCATTAAATAGCTCCAAAAGAGCGATTTCGATGATTCTGCATACCTCTCACAAAAGCCTCACCAAGATTATCGCAGAAAACGCATATCTCAGCTTGAAGCCCCACGAAAACCAAGATATCTACGGTTTTGCATATCAAACGCACTGTGGAGTGGGGAAAACACCAGAGAACGGGTTTCTCGCATTAAATAGCTCCAAAAGAGCGATTACGATGATACTGCATACTTCTCACAGAAGAACCACCAAGATTATCCCAGAAAATGCATATCTCAGCTTGAAACCCCACGAAAACCATGATATCGCCGGTTCTGCATATCAAACGCTCTGTGGAGTGGTGAAAACACCAGATAACGTGATTCTCGCATTAAATAGCTTCAATAGAGCGATTTCGATTATTCTGCATACTTCTCACAGAAGCCTCACCAAGAATATTCGCAGAAAATGCATATTTCAGTTTGATGCCCCACGAACACCAAGATATCTCCGGTTCTGCATATCAAACGCACTGTGCAGTGCTGAAAACAGCAGCAAAGGCGATTTTTCGCATTAAATAGCTCCAAAAGAGCGATTTCGTTGATTCTGCATTCTTCTCACAGAAGAACCACCAAGATTATACCAGAAAATGCATATCTCAGCTTGATGCCCCACGAAAACAAAGATACGAATCACCGGCTCTGCATATCAAACGCACTGTGGAGTGGTGAAAACACCAGATAACGTGATTCTCGCATTAAATAGCTTCAAAACAGCCATTTCGACTATTCTGCATACCTCTCGCAGAAGCCTCACCAAGATTATCGCAGAAAATGCATATCGCAGCTTGATGTCCCACAAAAACCAAGATATCACCGGTACTGCATATCAAACGCACTGTGGTGTGGGGAAAACACCACAGAACGGGTTTCTCGCATTAAATAGCTACAAAACAGCGATTACGATGATTCTGCATACTTCTCACAGAAGAACCACCAAGATTATCGCAGAAAATGCATATCTCAGCTTGAAACCCCACGAAAACCATGATATCGCCGGTTCTGCATATCAAACGCACTGTGGAGTGGTGAAAACACCAGATAACGTGATTCTCGCATTAAATAGCGTCATAAGAGCGATATCGATTATTCTGCATACATCTCAAGGAAGCCTCACCAAGATTATCGCAGAAAATGCATATCTCAGCTTGAAGCCCCACGATAACCAAGATATCTACGGTTCTGCATATCAAACGCACTGTGGAGTGGCGAAAACACCAGATAACGTGATTCTCGCATTAAATAGCTCCAAAAGAGCGATTTCGATTATTCTGCATACTTCCCACAGAGGAACCACAAAGATTATCCCAGAAAATGCATATCTCAGCTTGAAACCCCACGAAAACCAATATATCTCCGGTTCTGCATATCAAACGCACTGTGGAGTGGGGAAAACACCAGAGAACGTGTTTCTCGCATTAAATAGCTCCAAGAGAGCGATTACGATGATACTGCATACTTCTCACAGAAGAACCACCAAGATTATCCCAGAAAATGCATATCTCAGCTTAAAACGCGACGAAAACCATGATATCGCCGGTTCTGCATATCAAACGCACTGTGGAGTGGTGAAAACACCAGATAACGTGATTCTCGCATTAAATAGCTTCAAAAGAGCGATTTCGATTATTCTGCATACTTCTCACAGAAGCCTCACCAAGAATATTCGCAGAAAATGCATATTTCAGTTTGATGCCCCACGAACACCAAGATATCTCCGGTTCTGCATATCAAACGCACTGTGCAGTGCTGAAAACACCAGATAACGTGATTCTCGCATTAAATAGCTCCAAAAGAGCGATTTCGATGATTCTGCATACCTCTCACAAAAGCCTCACCAAGATTATCGCAGAAAACGCATATCTCAGCTTGAAGCCCCATGAAAACCAAGATATCTACGGTTCTGCATATCAAACGCACTGTGGAGTGGGGAAAACACCAGAGAACGTGTTTCTCGCATTAAATAGCTCCAAAAGAGCGATTACGATGATACTGCATACTTCTCACAAAAGCCTCACCAAAATTATCGCAGAAAACGCGTATCTCAGCTTGAAGCCCCATGAAAACCAAGAAATCTACGGTTCTGGATATCAAACGCACTGTGCAGTGCTGAAAACACCAGCAAAGGCGATTTTTCGCATTAAATAGCTCCAAAAGAGCGATTTAGTTGATTCTGCATTCTTCTCACAGAAGAACCACCAAGATTATACCAGAAAATGCATATCTCAGCTTGATGCCCCACGAAAACAAAGATACGAATCACCGGCTCTGCATATCAAACGCACTGTGGAGTGGCGAAAACACCAGATCACGCGATTCTCGCAGTAAATAGCTCCAAAAGAGCGATTTCGATTATTCTGCATACTTCTCACAGAAGAACCACAAAGATTATCCCAGAAAATGCATATCTCAGCTTGAAACCCCACGAAAACCATGATATCTCCGGTTCTGCATATCAAACGCACTGTGGAGTGGCGAAAACACCAGATAACGTGATTCTCGCATTGAATATCTCCAAAAGAGCGATTTCGATTATTCTGCATACTTGTCACATAAGAACTACCAAGATTATCCCAGAAAATGCATATCTCAGCTTGAAAGCCCACGAAAACCAAGATATCTACGGTTCTGCATATCAAACGCACTGTCGAGTGGTGAAAACACCAGATAACGTGATTCTCGCATTAAATAGCGTCAAAAGAGCGATTTCGATTATTCTGCATACATCTCACAGAAGCCTCACCAAGATTATCGCAGAAAATGCATATCTCATCTTGAAGCCCCACGAAAACCAAGATATCTACGATTCTGCATATCAAACGCACTGTGGAGTGGCGAAAACACCAGATAACGTGATTCTCGCATTAAATAGCTCCAAAAGAGCGATTTCAATTATTCTGCATACTTCCCACAGAGGAACCACAAAGATTATCCCAGAAAATGCATATCTCAGCTTGAAACCCCACGAAAACCAAGATATCTCCGGTTCTGCATATCAAACGCACTGTGGAGTGGGGAAAACACCAGAGAACGTGTTTCTCGCATTAAATAGCTCCATGAGAGCGATTACGATGATACTGCATTTTTCTCACAGAAGAACCACCAAGATTATCCCAGAAAATGCATATCTCATGTTGAAACCCCACGAACACCAAGATATCTCCGGTTCTGCATATCAAACGCACTGTGGAGTGGTGAAAACACCAGATAACGTGTATCTGGCATTAAATAGCATCCAAAGAGCGCTTTCGATGATTCTGCATACTTCTCACAGAAGACACACCAAGATTATCCCAGAAAATGCATATCTGAGCTTGAAAACCCACGAAAACCAAGATATCTCCGGTTCTGCATATCAAACGCATTGTGGAGTGGTGAGAACACCAGATAACGTGTTTCTGGCATTAAATAGCTTCCCAAGAGCGATTTCGATTATTCTGCATACTTCTCACAGAAGAACCATCTAGATTATCGCAGAAAATGCATATCTCAGCTTGAAGCCCCACGATAACCAAGATATCTACGGTTCTGCATATCAAACGCACTGTGGAGTGGCGAAAACACCAGATAACGTGATTCTCGCATTAAATAGCTCCAAAAGAGCGATTTCGATTATTCTGCATACTTTCCACAGAGGAACCACAAAGATTATCCCAGAAAATGCATATCTCAGCTTGAAACCCCACGAAAACCAAGATATCTCCGGTTCTGCATATCAAACGCACTGTGGAGTGGGGAAAACACCAGAGAACGTGTTTCTCGCATTAAATAGCTCCAAGAGAGCGATTACGATGATACTGCATACTTCTCACAGAAGAACCACCAAGATTATCCCAGAAAATGCATATCTCTGCTTAAAACCCGACGAAAACCATGATATCGCCGGTTCTGCATATCAAACGCACTGTGGAGTGGTGAAAACACCAGATAACGTGATTCTCGCATTAAATAGCTTCAAAAGAGCGATTTCGATTATTCTGCATACTTCTCACAGAAGCCTCACCAAGAATATTCGCAGAAAATGCATATTTCAGTTTGATGCCCCACGAACACCAAGATATCTCCGGTTCTGCATATCAAACGCACTGTGCAGTGCTGAAAACACCAGATAACGTGATTCTCGCATTAAATAGCTCCAAAAGAGCGATTTCGATGATTCTGCATACCTCTCACAAAAGCCTCACCAAGATTATCGCAGGAAACGCATATCTCAGCTTGAAGCCCCATGAAAACCAAGATATCTACGGTTCTGCATATCAAACGCACTGTGGAGTGGGGAAAACACCAGAGAACGTGTTTCTCGCATTAAATAGCTCCAAAAGAGCGATTTCGATTATTCTGCATACTTCCCACAGAGGAACCACAAAGATTATCCCAGAAAATGCATATCTCAGCTTGAAACCCCACGAAAACCAAGATATCTACGGTTCTGCATATCAAACGCACTGTGGAGTGGCGAAAACACCAGATAACGTGATTCTCGCATTAAATAGCTCCAAGAAAGCGATTACGATGATACTGCATACTTCTCACCGAAGAACCACCAAGATTATCCCAGAAAATGCATATCTCTGCTTAAAACCCGACGAAAACCATGATATCGCCGGTTCTGCATATCAAACGCACTGTGGAGTGGGTAAAACACCAGAGAACGTGTTTCTCGCATTAAATAGCTCCAAAAGAGCGATTACGATGATACTGCATACTTCTCACAAAAGCCTCACCAAGATTATCGCAGAAAACGCGTATCTCAGCTTGAAGCCCCATGAAAACCAAGAGATCTACGGTTCTGCATATCAAACGCACTGTGCAGTGCTGAAAACACCAGTAAAGGCGATTTTTCGCATTAAATAGCTCCAAAAGAGCGATTTCGTTGATTCTGCATTCTTCTCACAGAAGAACCACCAAGATTATACCAGAAAATGCATATCTCAGCTTGATGCCCCACGAAAACAAAGATACGAATCACCGGCTCTGCATATCAAACGCACTGTGGAGTGGCGAAAACACCAGATCACGCGATTCTCGCAGTAAACAGCTCCAAAAGAGCGATTTCGATTATTCTGCATACTTCTCACAGAAGAACCACAAAGATTATCCCAGAAAATGCATATCTCAGCTTGAAGCCCCACGATAACCAAGATATCTACGGTTCTGCATATCAAACGCACTGTGGAGTGGCGAAAACACCAGATAACGTGATTCTCGCATTAAATAGCTCCAAAAGAGCGATTTCGATTATTCTGCATACTTCCCACAGAGGAACCACAAAGATTATCCCAGAAAATGCATATCTCAGCTTGAAACCCCACGAAAACCAAGATATCTCCGGTTCTGCATATCAAACGCACTGTGGAGTGGGGAAAACACCTGAGAACCTGTTTCTCGCATTAAATAGCTCCAAGAGAGCGATTACGATGATACTGCATACTTCTCACAGAAGAACCACCAAGATTATCCCAGAAAATGCATATCTCTGCTTAAAACCCGACGAAAACCATGATATCGCCGGTTCTGCATATCAAACGCACTGTGGAGTGGTGAAAACACCAGATAACGTGATTCTCGCATTAAATAGCTTCAAAAGAGCGATTTCGATTATTCTGCATACTTCTCACAGAAGCCTCACCAAGAATATTCGCAGAAAATGCATATTTCAGTTTGATGCCCCACGAACACCAAGATATCTCCGGTTCTGCATATCAAACGCACTGTGCAGTGCTGAAAACACCAGATAACGTGATTCTCGCATTAAATAGCTCCAAAAGAGCGATTTCGATGATTCTGCATACCTCTCACAAAAGCCTCACCAAGATTATCGCAGAAAACGCATATCTCAGCTTGAAGCCCCATGAAAACCAAGATATCTACGGTTCTGCATATCAAACGCACTGTGGAGTGGGGAAAACACCAGAGAACGTGTTTCTCGCATTAAATAGCTCCAAAAGAGCGATTACGATGATGCTGCATACTTCTCACAAAAGCCTCACCAAGATTATCGCAGAAAACGCGTATCTCAGCTTGAAGCCCCATGAAAACCAAGATATCTACGGTTCTGCATATCAAACGCACTGTGCAGTGCTGAAAACACCAGCAAAGGCGATTTTTCGCATTAAATAGCTCCAAAAGAGCGATTTCGTTGATTCTGCATTCTTCTCACAGAAGAACCACCAAGATTATACCAGAAAATGCATATCTCAGCTTGATGCCCCACGAAAACAAAGATACGAATCACCGGCTCTGCATATCAAACGCACTGTGGAGTGGCGAAAACACCAGATCACGCGATTCTCGCAGTAAATAGCTCCAAAAGAGCGATTTCGATTATTCTGCATACTTCTCACAGAAGAACCACAAAGATTATCCCAGAAAATGCATATCTCAGCTTGAAACCCCACGAAAACCATGATATCTCCGGTTCTGCATATCAAACGCACTGTGGAGTGGCGAAAACACCAGATAACGTGATTCTCGCATTGAATATCTCCAAAAGAGCGATTTCGATTATTCTGCATACTTGTCACATAAGAACTACCAAGATTATCCCAGAAAATGCATATCTCAGCTTGAAAGCCCACGAAAACCAAGATATCTACGGTTCTGCATATCAAACGCACTGTCGAGTGGTGAAAACACCAGATAACGGGATTCTCGCATTAAATAGCGTCAAAAGAGCGATTTCGATTATTCTGCATACTTCTCACAGAAGAACCACCAAGATTATCCCAGAAAATGCATACCTCAGCTTAAAACCCCACGAAATCCATGATATCGCCGGTTCTGCATATCAAACGCACTGTGGAGTGGTGAAAACACCAGATAACGTGATTCTCGCATTAAATAGCTTCAAAAGAGCGATTTCGATTATTCTGCATACTTCTCACAGAAGCCTCACCAAGAATATTCGCAGAAAATGCATATTTCAGTTTGATGCCCCATGAAAACCAATATATCTCCGGTTCTGCATATCAAACGCACTGTGCAGTGCTGAAAACACCAGAAAAGGCGATTGTTCGCATTAAATAGCTCCAAAAGAGCGATTTCGATGATTCTGCATTCTTCTCACAGAACAACCACCAAGATTATCCCAGAAAATGCATATCTCATGTTGAAACCCCACGAACACCAAGATATCTCCGGTTCTGCATATCAAACGCACTGTGGAGTGGTGAAAACACCAGATAACGTGTATCTTGCATTAAATAGCTTCCAAAGAGCGCTTTCGATGATTCTGCCTACTTCTCACAGAAGACACACCAAGATTATCCCAGAAAATGCATATCTGAGCTTGAAACCCCACGAAAACCAAGATATCTCCGGTTCTGCATATCAAACGCACTGTGGAGTGGTGAGAACACCAGATAACTTGTTTCTGGCATTGAATAGCTTCCCAAGAGCGATTTCGATGATTCTGCATACTTCTCACAGAACAACTACCAAGATTATCCCAGGAAATGCATATCTCAGCTTAAAACCCCAAGAAAACCATGATATCGCCGGTTCTGCATATCAAACGCACTGTGGAGTGGTGAAAACACCAGATAACGTGATTCTCGCATTAAATAGCTTCAAAAGAGCGATTTCGATTATTCTGCATACTTCTCACAGAAGCCTCACCAAGAATATTCGCAGAAAATGCATATTTCAGTTTGATGCCCCACGAAAACCAATATATCTCCGGTTCTGCATATCAAACGCACTGTGCAGTGCTGAAAACACCAGAAAAGGCGATTGTTCGCATTAAATAGCTCCAAAAGAGCGATTTCGATGATTCTGCATTCTTCTCACAGAACAACCACCAAGATTATCCCAGAAAATGCATATCTCATGTTGAAACCCCACGAACACCAAGATATCTCCGGTTCTGCGTATCAAACGCACTGTGGAGTGGTGAAAACACCAGATAACGTGTATCTTGCATTAAATAGCTTCCAAAGAGCGCTTTCGATGATTCTGCCTACTTCTCACAGAAGACACACCAAGATTATCCCAGAAAATGCATATCTGAGCTTGAAACCCCACGAAAACCAAGATATCTCCGGTTCTGCATATCAAACGCACTGTGGAGTGGTGAGAACACCAGATAACGTGTTTCTGGCATTGAATAGCTTCCCAAGAGCGATTTCGATGATTCTGCATACTTCTCACAGAACAACTACCAAGATTATCCCAGGAAATGCATATCTCAGCTTAAAACCCCAAGAAAACCATGATATCGCCGGTTCTGCATATCAAACGCACTGTGGAGTGGTGAAAACACCAGATAACGTGATTCTCGCATTAAATAGCTTCAAAAGAGCGATTTCGATTATTCTGCATACTTCTCACAGAAGCCTCACCAAGAATATTCGCAGAAAATGCATATTTCAGTTTGATGCCCCACGAAAACCAATATATCTCCGGTTCTGCATATCAAACGCACTGTGCAGTGCTGAAAACACCAGAAAAGGCGATTGTTCGCATTAAATAGCTCCAAAAGAGCGATTTCGATGATTCTGCATTCTTCTCACAGAACAACCACCAAGATTATCCCAGAAAATGCATATCTCATGTTGAAACCCCACGAACACCAAGATATCTCCGGTTCTGCGTATCAAACGCACTGTGGAGTGGTGAAAACACCAGATAACGTGTATCTTGCATTAAATAGCTTCCAAAGAGCGCTTTCGATGATTCTGCCTACTTCTCACAGAAGACACACCAAGATTATCCCAGAAAATGCATATCTGAGCTTGAAACCCCACGAAAACCAAGATATCTCCGGTTCTGCATATCAAACGCACTGTGGAGTGGTGAGAACACCAGATAACGTGTTTCTGGCATTGAATAGCTTCCCAAGAGCGATTTCGATGATTCTGCATACTTCTCACAGAACAACTACCAAGATTATCCCAGAAAATGCATATCTCAGCTTAAAACCCCACGAAAACCATGATATCGCCGGTTCTGCATATCAAACGCACTGTGGAGTGGTGAAAACACCAGATAACGTGATTCTCGCATTAAATAGCTTCAAAAGAGCGATTTCGATTATTCTGCATACTTCTCACAGAAGCCTCACCAAGAATATTCGGAGAAAATGCATATTTCAGTTTGATGCCCCACGAAAACCAATATATCTCCGGTTCTGCATATCAAACGCACTGTGCAGTGCTGAAAACACCAGAAAAGGCGATTGTTCGCATTAAATAGCTCCAAAAGAGCGATTTCGATGATTCTGCATTCTTCTCACAGAACAACCACCAAGATTATCCCAGAAAGTGCATATCTCAGGTTGAAACCCCACGAACACCAAGATATCTCCGGTTCTGCATATCAAACGCACTGTGGAGTGGTGAAAACACCAGATAACGTGTATCTGGCATTAAATAGCATCCAAAGAGCGCTTTCGATGATTCTGCATACTTCTCACAGAAGACACACCAAGATTATCCCAGAAAATGCATATCTGAGCTTGAAAACCCACGAAAACCAAGATATCTCCGGTTCTGCATATCAAACGCACTGTGGAGTGGTGAAAACACCAGATAACGTGTATCTGGCATTAAATAGCTTCCAAAGGGCGCTTTCGATGATTCTGCATACTTCTCACAGAAGACACACCAAGATTATCCCAGAAAATGCATATCTGAGCTTGAAACCCCACGAAAACCAAGATATCTCCGGTTCTGCATATCAAACGCACTGTGCAGTGCTGAAAACACCAGAAAAGGCGATTGTTCGCATTAAATAGCTTCCCAAGAGCGATTTCGATAATTCTGCATACTTCTCACAGAACAACCACCAAGATTATCCCAGAGAATGCATATCTCAGCTTGAAGCCCCACGAATACCAAGATATCTCCGGTTCTGCATTTCAAACGCACTGTGGAGTGGTGAAAACTCCAGAGAACCTGTTTCTCGCATTAAATAGCTTCAGAAGAGCGATTTCGATTATTCTGCATACTTCTCACAGAAGAACCATCTAGATTATCGCAGAAAATGCATATCTCAGCGTGAAGCCCCACGAATACCAAGATATCTCCGGTTCTGCATTTCAAACGCACTGTGGAGTGGTGAAAACTCCAGAGAACGTGTTTCTCGCATTAAATAGCTTCAGAAGAGCGATTTCGATTATTCTGCATACTTCTCACAGAAGAACCATCTAGATTATCGCAGAAAATGCATATCTCATCCTGAAGCCCCACGAAAACCATGATATCGCCGGTTCTGCATAACAAACGCACTGTGGAGTGCTGAAAACACCAGATAACGTGTTTCTCGCATTAAATAGCTTCAAAAGAGCGATTCCGATTATTCTGCATACTTCTCACAGAAGCCTCACCGAGATTATCGCAGAAAATGCATATCTCCGGTTCTGCATATCAAATGCACTGTGGAGTGGTGAAAACACCAGATAACGTGATTCTCGCATTAAATAGCGTCATAAGAGCGATTTCGATTATTCTGCATACATCTCAAAGAAGCCTCACCAAGATTATCGCAGAAAATGCATATCTCAGCTTGAAGCCCCACGAAAACCAAGATATCTCCGGTTCTGCATATCAAACGCACTGTGGACTGGCGAAAACACCAGATAACGCGATTCTCGCAGTAAATAGCTCGAAAAGAGCGATTTCGATTATTCTGCATACTTCTCACAGTAGAACCACAAAGATTATCCCAGAAAATGCATATCCCAGCTTGAAACCCCACGAAAACAATGATATCTCCGGTTCTGCATATCAAACGCACTGTGGAGTGGCGAAAACACCAGATAACGTGATTCTCGCATTAAATAGCTTCAAAAGAACGATTTCGATTATTCTGCATACTTCTCACAGAAGCCTCACCAAGAATATTCGCAGAAAATGCGTATTTCAGTTTGATGCCCCACGAACACCAAGATATCTCCGGTTCTGCATATCAAACGCACTGTGCAGTGCTGAAAACACCAGAAAAGGCGATTTTTCGCAATAAATAGCTCCAAAAGAGCGATTTCGATGATTCTGCATTCTTCTCACAGAACAACCACCAAGATTATCCCAGAAAATGCATATCTCAGGTTGAAACCCCACGAACACCAAGATATCTCCGGTTCTGCATATCAAACGCACTGTGGAGTGGTGAAAACACCAGATAACGTGTATCTGGCATTAAATAGCTTCCAAAGAGCGCTTTCGATGATTCTGCATACTTCTCACAGAAGACTCACCAAGATTATCCCAGAAAATGCATATCTCAGCTTAAAACCCCACGAAAACCATTATATCGCCGGTTCTGCATATCAAACGCACTGTGGAGTGGTGAAAACACCAGATAACGTGATTCTCGCATTAAATAGCTTCAAAAGAGCGATTTCGGTGATTCTGCATACTTCTCACAGAAGAACCATCAAGATTATCCCCGAAAATGCATATCTCAGCTTGAAACCCCACGAACACCAAGATATCTCCGGTTCTGCATATCAAACGCACTGTGGAGTGGTGAAAACACCAGATAACGTGATTCTCGCATTAAATAGCTTCAAAAGAGCGATTTCGATTATTCTGCATACTTCTCACAGAAGCCTCACGAAGAATATTCGCAGAAAATGCATATCTCATCCTGAAGCCCCACGAACACCAAGATATCTCCGGTTCTGCATATCAAACGCACTGTGCAGTGCTGAAAACACCAGAAAAGGCGATTTTTCGCAATAAATAGCTCCAAAAGAGCGATTTCGATGATTCTGCATTCTTCTCACAGAACAACCACCAAGATTATCCCAGAAAATGCATATCTGAGCTTGAAACCCCACGAAAACAAAGATATCTCCGGTTCTGCATATCAAACGCACTGTGGAGTGGTGAGAACACCAGATAACGTGTTTCTGGCATTGAATAGCTTCCCAAGAGCGATTTCGATGATTCTGCATACTTCTCACAGAACAACCACCAAGATTATCCCAGAAAATGCATATCTCAGCATAAAACCCCACGAAAACCATGATATCGCCGGTTCTGCATATCAAACGCACTGTGGAGTGGTGAAAACACCAGATAACGTGATTCTCGCATTAAATAGCTTCAAAAGAGCGATTTCGATTATTCTGCATACTTCTCACAGAAGCCTCACGAAGAATATTCGCAGAAAATGCATATCTCAGCTTGAAACCCCACGAAAACCAAGATATCTGCGGTTCTGCATATCAAACGCACTGTGGAGTGGTGAAAACACCAGATAACGTGTTTCTCGCATTAAATAGCTTCCAAAGAGCGATTTCGGTGATTCTGCATACTTCTCACAGAAGAACCATCAAGATTATCCCCGAAAATGCATATCTCAGCTTGAAACCCCACGAACACCAAGATATCTCCGGTTCTGCATATCAAACGCACTGTGGAGTGGTGAAAACACCAGATAACGTGTATCTGGCATTTAATAGCTTCCAAAGAGCGCTTTCGATGATTCTGCATACTTCTCACAGAAGACACACCAAGATTATCCCAGAAAATGCATATCTGAGCTTGAAACCCCACGAAAACCAAGATATCTCCGGTTCTGCATATCAAACGCACTGTGGAGTGGTGAGAACACCAGATAACGTGTTTCTGGCATTAAATACCTTCCCAAGAGCGATTTCGATGATTCTGCATACTTCTCACAGAACAACCACCAAGATTATCCCAGAGAATGCATATCTCAGCTTGAAGCCCCACGAATACCAAGATATCTCCGGTTCTGCATATCAAACGCACTGTGGAGTGGGGAAAACACCAGAGAACGTGTTTCTCGCATTAAATAGCTCCAAGAGAGCGATTACGATGATACTGCATACTTCTCCCAGAAGAACCACCAAGATTATCCCAGAAAATGCATATCTCAGCTTAAAACCCCACGAAAACCATGATATCGCCGGTTCTGCATATCAAACGCACTGTGGAGTGGTGAAAACACCAGATAACGTGATTCTCGCATTAAATAGCGTCATAAGAGCGATTTCGATTATTCTGCATACATCTCAAAGAAGCCTCACCAAGATTATCGCAGAAAATGCATATCTCAGCTTGAAGCCCCACGAAAACCAAGATATCTCCGGTTCTGCATATCAAACGCACTGTGGAGTGGCGAAAACACCAGATAACGCGATTCTCGCAGTAAATAGCTCCAAAAGAGCGATTTCGATTATTCTGCATACTTCTCACAGAAGAACCACAAAGATTATCCCAGAAAATGCATATCTCAGCTTGAAACCCCACGAAAACCATGATATCTCCGGTTCTGCATATCAAACGCGCTGTGGAGTGGCGAAAACACCAGATAACGTGATTCTCGCATTGAATATCTCCAAAAGAGCGATTCCGATTATTCTGCATACTTGTCACATAAGAACTACCAAGATTATCCCCGAAAATGCATATCTCAGCTTGAAACCCCACGAACACCAAGATATCTCCGGTTCTGCATATCAAACGCACTGTGGAGTGGTGAAAACACCAGATAACGTGTATCTGGCATTTAATAGCTTCCAAAGAGCGCTTTCGATGATTCTGCATACTTCTCACAGAAGACACACCAAGATTATCCCAGAAAATGCATATCTGAGCTTGAAACCCCACGAAAACCAAGATATCTCCGGTTCTGCATATCAAACGCACTGTGGAGTGGTGAGAACACCAGATAACTTGTTTCTGGCATTGAATAGCTTCCCAAGAGCGATTTCGATGATTCTGCATACTTCTCACAGAACAACTACCAAGATTATCCCAGGAAATGCATATCTCAGCTTAAAACCCCAAGAAAACCATGATATCGCCGGTTCTGCATATCAAACGCACTGTGGAGTGGTGAAAACACCAGATAACGTGATTCTCGCATTAAATAGCTTCAAAAGAGCGATTTCGATTATTCTGCATACTTCTCACAGAAGCCTCACCAAGAATATTCGCAGAAAATGCATATTTCAGTTTGATGCCCCACGAAAACCAATATATCTCCGGTTCTGCATATCAAACGCACTGTGCAGTGCTGAAAACACCAGAAAAGGCGATTGTTCGCATTAAATAGCTCCAAAAGAGCGATTTCGATGATTCTGCATTCTTCTCACAGAACAACCACCAAGATTATCCCAGAAAATGCATATCTCATGTTGAAACCCCACGAACACCAAGATATCTCCGGTTCTGCGTATCAAACGCACTGTGGAGTGGTGAAAACACCAGATAACGTGTATCTTGCATTAAATAGCTTCCAAAGAGCGCTTTCGATGATTCTGCCTACTTCTCACAGAAGACACACCAAGATTATCCCAGAAAATGCATATCTGAGCTTGAAACCCCACGAAAACCAAGATATCTCCGGTTCTGCATATCAAACGCACTGTGGAGTGGTGAGAACACCAGATAACGTGTTTCTGGCATTGAATAGCTTCCCAAGAGCGATTTCGATGATTCTGCATACTTCTCACAGAACAACTACCAAGATTATCCCAGGAAATGCATATCTCAGCTTAAAACCCCAAGAAAACCATGATATCGCCGGTTCTGCATATCAAACGCACTGTGGAGTGGTGAAAACACCAGATAACGTGATTCTCGCATTAAATAGCTTCAAAAGAGCGATTTCGATTATTCTGCATACTTCTCACAGAAGCCTCACCAAGAATATTCGCAGAAAATGCATATTTCAGTTTGATGCCCCACGAAAACCAATATATCTCCGGTTCTGCATATCAAACGCACTGTGCAGTGCTGAAAACACCAGAAAAGGCGATTGTTCGCATTAAATAGCTCCAAAAGAGCGATTTCGATGATTCTGCATTCTTCTCACAGAACAACCACCAAGATTATCCCAGAAAATGCATATCTCATGTTGAAACCCCACGAACACCAAGATATCTCCGGTTCTGCGTATCAAACGCACTGTGGAGTGGTGAAAACACCAGATAACGTGTATCTTGCATTAAATAGCTTCCAAAGAGCGCTTTCGATGATTCTGCCTACTTCTCACAGAAGACACACCAAGATTATCCCAGAAAATGCATATCTGAGCTTGAAACCCCACGAAAACCAAGATATCTCCGGTTCTGCATATCAAACGCACTGTGGAGTGGTGAGAACACCAGATAACGTGTTTCTGGCATTGAATAGCTTCCCAAGAGCGATTTCGATGATTCTGCATACTTCTCACAGAACAACTACCAAGATTATCCCAGAAAATGCATATCTCAGCTTAAAACCCCACGAAAACCATGATATCGCCGGTTCTGCATATCAAACGCACTGTGGAGTGGTGAAAACACCAGATAACGTGATTCTCGCATTAAATAGCTTCAAAAGAGCGATTTCGATTATTCTGCATACTTCTCACAGAAGCCTCACCAAGAATATTCGGAGAAAATGCATATTTCAGTTTGATGCCCCACGAAAACCAATATATCTCCGGTTCTGCATATCAAACGCACTGTGCAGTGCTGAAAACACCAGAAAAGGCGATTGTTCGCATTAAATAGCTCCAAAAGAGCGATTTCGATGATTCTGCATTCTTCTCACAGAACAACCACCAAGATTATCCCAGAAAGTGCATATCTCAGGTTGAAACCCCACGAACACCAAGATATCTCCGGTTCTGCATATCAAACGCACTGTGGAGTGGTGAAAACACCAGATAACGTGTATCTGGCATTAAATAGCATCCAAAGAGCGCTTTCGATGATTCTGCATACTTCTCACAGAAGACACACCAAGATTATCCCAGAAAATGCATATCTGAGCTTGAAAACCCACGAAAACCAAGATATCTCCGGTTCTGCATATCAAACGCACTGTGGAGTGGTGAAAACACCAGATAACGTGTATCTGGCATTAAATAGCTTCCAAAGGGCGCTTTCGATGATTCTGCATACTTCTCACAGAAGACACACCAAGATTATCCCAGAAAATGCATATCTGAGCTTGAAACCCCACGAAAACCAAGATATCTCCGGTTCTGCATATCAAACGCACTGTGCAGTGCTGAAAACACCAGAAAAGGCGATTGTTCGCATTAAATAGCTTCCCAAGAGCGATTTCGATAATTCTGCATACTTCTCACAGAACAACCACCAAGATTATCCCAGAGAATGCATATCTCAGCTTGAAGCCCCACGAATACCAAGATATCTCCGGTTCTGCATTTCAAACGCACTGTGGAGTGGTGAAAACTCCAGAGAACCTGTTTCTCGCATTAAATAGCTTCAGAAGAGCGATTTCGATTATTCTGCATACTTCTCACAGAAGAACCATCTAGATTATCGCAGAAAATGCATATCTCAGCGTGAAGCCCCACGAATACAAAGATATCTCCGGTTCTGCATTTCAAACGCACTGTGGAGTGGTGAAAACTCCAGAGAACGTGTTTCTCGCATTAAATAGCTTCAGAAGAGCGATTTCGATTATTCTGCATACTTCTCACAGAAGAACCATCTAGATTATCGCAGAAAATGCATATCTCATCCTGAAGCCCCACGAAAACCATGATATCGCCGGTTCTGCATAACAAACGCACTGTGGAGTGCTGAAAACACCAGATAACGTGTTTCTCGCATTAAATAGCTTCAAAAGAGCGATTCCGATTATTCTGCATACTTCTCACAGAAGCCTCACCGAGATTATCGCAGAAAATGCATATCTCCGGTTCTGCATATCAAATGCACTGTGGAGTGGTGAAAACACCAGATAACGTGATTCTCGCATTAAATAGCGTCATAAGAGCGATTTCGATTATTCTGCATACATCTCAAAGAAGCCTCACCAAGATTATCGCAGAAAATGCATATCTCAGCTTGAAGCCCCACGAAAACCAAGATATCTCCGGTTCTGCATATCAAACGCACTGTGGACTGGCGAAAACACCAGATAACGCGATTCTCGCAGTAAATAGCTCGAAAAGAGCGATTTCGATTATTCTGCATACTTCTCACAGTAGAACCACAAAGATTATCCCAGAAAATGCATATCCCAGCTTGAAACCCCACGAAAACAATGATATCTCCGGTTCTGCATATCAAACGCACTGTGGAGTGGCGAAAACACCAGATAACGTGATTCTCGCATTAAATAGCTTCAAAAGAACGATTTCGATTATTCTGCATACTTCTCACAGAAGCCTCACCAAGAATATTCGCAGAAAATGCGTATTTCAGTTTGATGCCCCACGAACACCAAGATATCTCCGGTTCTGCATATCAAACGCACTGTGCAGTGCTGAAAACACCAGAAAAGGCGATTTTTCGCAATAAATAGCTCCAAAAGAGCGATTTCGATGATTCTGCATTCTTCTCACAGAACAACCACCAAGATTATCCCAGAAAATGCATATCTCAGGTTGAAACCCCACGAACACCAAGATATCTCCGGTTCTGCATATCAAACGCACTGTGGAGTGGTGAAAACACCAGATAACGTGTATCTGGCATTAAATAGCTTCCAAAGAGCGCTTTCGATGATTCTGCATACTTCTCACAGAAGACTCACCAAGATTATCCCAGAAAATGCATATCTCAGCTTAAAACCCCACGAAAACCATTATATCGCCGGTTCTGCATATCAAACGCACTGTGGAGTGGTGAAAACACCAGATAACGTGATTCTCGCATTAAATAGCTTCAAAAGAGCGATTTCGGTGATTCTGCATACTTCTCACAGAAGAACCATCAAGATTATCCCCGAAAATGCATATCTCAGCTTGAAACCCCACGAACACCAAGATATCTCCGGTTCTGCATATCAAACGCACTGTGGAGTGGTGAAAACACCAGATAACGTGATTCTCGCATTAAATAGCTTCAAAAGAGCGATTTCGATTATTCTGCATACTTCTCACAGAAGCCTCACGAAGAATATTCGCAGAAAATGCATATCTCATCCTGAAGCCCCACGAACACCAAGATATCTCCGGTTCTGCATATCAAACGCACTGTGCAGTGCTGAAAACACCAGAAAAGGCGATTTTTCGCAATAAATAGCTCCAAAAGAGCGATTTCGATGATTCTGCATTCTTCTCACAGAACAACCACCAAGATTATCCCAGAAAATGCATATCTGAGCTTGAAACCCCACGAAAACAAAGATATCTCCGGTTCTGCATATCAAACGCACTGTGGAGTGGTGAGAACACCAGATAACGTGTTTCTGGCATTGAATAGCTTCCCAAGAGCGATTTCGATGATTCTGCATACTTCTCACAGAACAACCACCAAGATTATCCCAGAAAATGCATATCTCAGCATAAAACCCCACGAAAACCATGATATCGCCGGTTCTGCATATCAAACGCACTGTGGAGTGGTGAAAACACCAGATAACGTGATTCTCGCATTAAATAGCTTCAAAAGAGCGATTTCGATTATTCTGCATACTTCTCACAGAAGCCTCACGAAGAATATTCGCAGAAAATGCATATCTCAGCTTGAAACCCCACGAAAACCAAGATATCTGCGGTTCTGCATATCAAACGCACTGTGGAGTGGTGAAAACACCAGATAACGTGTTTCTCGCATTAAATAGCTTCCAAAGAGCGATTTCGGTGATTCTGCATACTTCTCACAGAAGAACCATCAAGATTATCCCCGAAAATGCATATCTCAGCTTGAAACCCCACGAACACCAAGATATCTCCGGTTCTGCATATCAAACGCACTGTGGAGTGGTGAAAACACCAGATAACGTGTATCTGGCATTTAATAGCTTCCAAAGAGCGCTTTCGATGATTCTGCATACTTCTCACAGAAGACACACCAAGATTATCCCAGAAAATGCATATCTGAGCTTGAAACCCCACGAAAACCAAGATATCTCCGGTTCTGCATATCAAACGCACTGTGGAGTGGTGAGAACACCAGATAACGTGTTTCTGGCATTAAATACCTTCCCAAGAGCGATTTCGATGATTCTGCATACTTCTCACAGAACAACCACCAAGATTATCCCAGAGAATGCATATCTCAGCTTGAAGCCCCACGAATACCAAGATATCTCCGGTTCTGCATATCAAACGCACTGTGGAGTGGGGAAAACACCAGAGAACGTGTTTCTCGCATTAAATAGCTCCAAGAGAGCGATTACGATGATACTGCATACTTCTCCCAGAAGAACCACCAAGATTATCCCAGAAAATGCATATCTCAGCTTAAAACCCCACGAAAACCATGATATCGCCGGTTCTGCATATCAAACGCACTGTGGAGTGGTGAAAACACCAGATAACGTGATTCTCGCATTAAATAGCGTCATAAGAGCGATTTCGATTATTCTGCATACATCTCAAAGAAGCCTCACCAAGATTATCGCAGAAAATGCATATCTCAGCTTGAAGCCCCACGAAAACCAAGATATCTCCGGTTCTGCATATCAAACGCACTGTGGAGTGGCGAAAACACCAGATAACGCGATTCTCGCAGTAAATAGCTCCAAAAGAGCGATTTCGATTATTCTGCATACTTCTCACAGAAGAACCACAAAGATTATCCCAGAAAATGCATATCTCAGCTTGAAACCCCACGAAAACCATGATATCTCCGGTTCTGCATATCAAACGCGCTGTGGAGTGGCGAAAACACCAGATAACGTGATTCTCGCATTGAATATCTCCAAAAGAGCGATTCCGATTATTCTGCATACTTGTCACATAAGAACTACCAAGATTATCCCAGAAAATGCATATCTCAGCTTAAAACCCCACGAAAACAATGATATCTCCGGTTCTGCATATCAAACGCACTGTGGAGTGGCGAAAACACCAGATAACGTGATTCTCGCATTAAATAGCGTCAAAAGAGCGATTTCGATTATTCTGCATACATCTCACAGAAGCCTCACCAAGATTATCGCAGAAAATGCATATCTCATCTTGAAGCCCCACGAAAACCAAGATATCTACGGTTCTGCAGATCAAACGCACTGTGGAGTGGCGAAAACACCAGATAACGTGATTCTCGCATTAAATAGCTTCAAAAGAGCGATTTCGATTATTCTGCATACTTCCCACAGAGGAACCACGAAGATTATCCCAGAAAATGCATATCTCAGCTTGAAACCCCACGAAAACCAAGATATCTCCGGTTCTGCATATCAAACGCACTGTGGAGTGGGGAAAACACCAGAGAACGTGTTTCTCGCATTAAATAGCTCCAAGAGAGCGATTACGATGATACTGCATACTTCTCACAGAAGAACCACCAAGATTATCGCAGAAAATGCATATCTCAGCTTGAAGCCCCACGAAAACCAAGATATCTCCGGTTCTGCATATCAAACGCACTGTGGACTGGCGAAAACACCAGATAACGCGATTCTCGCAGTAAATAGCTCGAAAAGAGCGATTTCGATTATTCTGCATACTTCTCACAGAACAACCACCAAGATTATCCCAGAGAATGCATATCTCAGCTTGAAGCCCCACGAATACCAAGATATCTCCGGTTCTGCATTTCAAACGCACTGTGGAGTGGTGAAAACTCCAGAGAACCTGTTTCTCGCATTAAATAGCTTCAGAAGAGCGATTTCGATTATTCTGCATACTTCTCACAGAAGAACCATCTAGATTATCGCAGAAAATGCATATCTCAGCGTGAAGCCCCACGAATACCAAGATATCTCCGGTTCTGCATTTCAAACGCACTGTGGAGTGGTGAAAACTCCAGAGAACGTGTTTCTCGCATTAAATAGCTTCAGAAGAGCGATTTCGATTATTCTGCATACTTCTCACAGAAGAACCATCTAGATTATCGCAGAAAATGCATATCTCATCCTGAAGCCCCACGAAAACCATGATATCGCCGGTTCTGCATAACAAACGCACTGTGGAGTGCTGAAAACACCAGATAACGTGTTTCTCGCATTAAATAGCTTCAAAAGAGCGATTCCGATTATTCTGCATACTTCTCACAGAAGCCTCACCGAGATTATCGCAGAAAATGCATATCTCCGGTTCTGCATATCAAATGCACTGTGGAGTGGTGAAAACACCAGATAACGTGATTCTCGCATTAAATAGCGTCATAAGAGCGATTTCGATTATTCTGCATACATCTCAAAGAAGCCTCACCAAGATTATCGCAGAAAATGCATATCTCAGCTTGAAGCCCCACGAAAACCAAGATATCTCCGGTTCTGCATATCAAACGCACTGTGGACTGGCGAAAACACCAGATAACGCGATTCTCGCAGTAAATAGCTCGAAAAGAGCGATTTCGATTATTCTGCATACTTCTCACAGAAGAACCACAAAGATTATCCCAGAAAATGCATATCCCAGCTTGAAACCCCACGAAAACAATGATATCTCCGGTTCTGCATATCAAACGCACTGTGGAGTGGCGAAAACACCAGATAACGTGATTCTCGCATTAAATAGCTTCAAAAGAACGATTTCGATTATTCTGCATACTTCTCACAGAAGCCTCACCAAGAATATTCGCAGAAAATGCGTATTTCAGTTTGATGCCCCACGAACACCAAGATATCTCCGGTTCTGCATATCAAACGCACTGTGCAGTGCTGAAAACACCAGAAAAGGCGATTTTTCGCAATAAATAGCTCCAAAAGAGCGATTTCGATGATTCTGCATTCTTCTCACAGAACAACCACCAAGATTATCCCAGAAAATGCATATCTCAGGTTGAAACCCCACGAACACCAAGATATCTCCGGTTCTGCATATCAAACGCACTGTGGAGTGGTGAAAACACCAGATAACGTGTATCTGGCATTAAATAGCTTCCAAAGAGCGCTTTCGATGATTCTGCATACTTCTCACAGAAGACTCACCAAGATTATCCCAGAAAATGCATATCTCAGCTTAAAACCCCACGAAAACCATTATATCGCCGGTTCTGCATATCAAACGCACTGTGGAGTGGTGAAAACACCAGATAACGTGATTCTCGCATTAAATAGCTTCAAAAGAGCGATTTCGGTGATTCTGCATACTTCTCACAGAAGAACCATCAAGATTATCCCCGAAAATGCATATCTCAGCTTGAAACCCCACGAACACCAAGATATCTCCGGTTCTGCATATCAAACGCACTGTGGAGTGGTGAAAACACCAGATAACGTGATTCTCGCATTAAATAGCTTCAAAAGAGCGATTTCGATTATTCTGCATACTTCTCACAGAAGCCTCACGAAGAATATTCGCAGAAAATGCATATCTCATCCTGAAGCCCCACGAACACCAAGATATCTCCGGTTCTGCATATCAAACGCACTGTGCAGTGCTGAAAACACCAGAAAAGGCGATTTTTCGCAATAAATAGCTCCAAAAGAGCGATTTCGATGATTCTGCATTCTTCTCACAGAACAACCACCAAGATTATCCCAGAAAATGCATATCTGAGCTTGAAACCCCACGAAAACAAAGATATCTCCGGTTCTGCATATCAAACGCACTGTGGAGTGGTGAGAACACCAGATAACGTGTTTCTGGCATTGAATAGCTTCCCAAGAGCGATTTCGATGATTCTGCATACTTCTCACAGAACAACCACCAAGATTATCCCAGAAAATGCATATCTCAGCATAAAACCCCACGAAAACCATGATATCGCCGGTTCTGCATATCAAACGCACTGTGGAGTGGTGAAAACACCAGATAACGTGATTCTCGCATTAAATAGCTTCAAAAGAGCGATTTCGATTATTCTGCATACTTCTCACAGAAGCCTCACGAAGAATATTCGCAGAAAATGCATATCTCAGCTTGAAACCCCACGAAAACCAAGATATCTGCGGTTCTGCATATCAAACGCACTGTGGAGTGGTGAAAACACCAGATAACGTGTTTCTCGCATTAAATAGCTTCCAAAGAGCGATTTCGGTGATTCTGCATACTTCTCACAGAAGAACCATCAAGATTATCCCCGAAAATGCATATCTCAGCTTGAAACCCCACGAACACCAAGATATCTCCGGTTCTGCATATCAAACGCACTGTGGAGTGGTGAAAACACCAGATAACGTGTATCTGGCATTTAATAGCTTCCAAAGAGCGCTTTCGATGATTCTGCATACTTCTCACAGAAGACACACCAAGATTATCCCAGAAAATGCATATCTGAGCTTGAAACCCCACGAAAACCAAGATATCTCCGGTTCTGCATATCAAACGCACTGTGGAGTGGTGAGAACACCAGATAACGTGTTTCTGGCATTAAATACCTTCCCAAGAGCGATTTCGATGATTCTGCATACTTCTCACAGAACAACCACCAAGATTATCCCAGAGAATGCATATCTCAGCTTGAAGCCCCACGAATACCAAGATATCTCCGGTTCTGCATATCAAACGCACTGTGGAGTGGGGAAAACACCAGAGAACGTGTTTCTCGCATTAAATAGCTCCAAGAGAGCGATTACGATGATACTGCATACTTCTCCCAGAAGAACCACCAAGATTATCCCAGAAAATGCATATCTCAGCTTAAAACCCCACGAAAACCATGATATCGCCGGTTCTGCATATCAAACGCACTGTGGAGTGGTGAAAACACCAGATAACGTGATTCTCGCATTAAATAGCGTCATAAGAGCGATTTCGATTATTCTGCATACATCTCAAAGAAGCCTCACCAAGATTATCGCAGAAAATGCATATCTCAGCTTGAAGCCCCACGAAAACCAAGATATCTCCGGTTCTGCATATCAAACGCACTGTGGAGTGGCGAAAACACCAGATAACGCGATTCTCGCAGTAAATAGCTCCAAAAGAGCGATTTCGATTATTCTGCATACTTCTCACAGAAGAACCACAAAGATTATCCCAGAAAATGCATATCTCAGCTTGAAACCCCACGAAAACCATGATATCTCCGGTTCTGCATATCAAACGCGCTGTGGAGTGGCGAAAACACCAGATAACGTGATTCTCGCATTGAATATCTCCAAAAGAGCGATTCCGATTATTCTGCATACTTGTCACATAAGAACTACCAAGATTATCCCAGAAAATGCATATCTCAGCTTAAAACCCCACGAAAACAATGATATCTCCGGTTCTGCATATCAAACGCACTGTGGAGTGGCGAAAACACCAGATAACGTGATTCTCGCATTAAATAGCGTCAAAAGAGCGATTTCGATTATTCTGCATACATCTCACAGAAGCCTCACCAAGATTATCGCAGAAAATGCATATCTCATCTTGAAGCCCCACGAAAACCAAGATATCTACGGTTCTGCAGATCAAACGCACTGTGGAGTGGCGAAAACACCAGATAACGTGATTCTCGCATTAAATAGCTTCAAAAGAGCGATTTCGATTATTCTGCATACTTCCCACAGAGGAACCACGAAGATTATCCCAGAAAATGCATATCTCAGCTTGAAACCCCACGAAAACCAAGATATCTCCGGTTCTGCATATCAAACGCACTGTGGAGTGGGGAAAACACCAGAGAACGTGTTTCTCGCATTAAATAGCTCCAAGAGAGCGATTACGATGATACTGCATACTTCTCACAGAAGAACCACCAAGATTATCGCAGAAAATGCATATCTCAGCTTGAAGCCCCACGAAAACCAAGATATCTCCGGTTCTGCATATCAAACGCACTGTGGACTGGCGAAAACACCAGATAACGCGATTCTCGCAGTAAATAGCTCGAAAAGAGCGATTTCGATTATTCTGCATACTTCTCACAGAAGAACCACAAAGATTATCCCAGAAAATGCATATCCCAGCTTGAAACCCCACGAAAACAATGATATCTCCGGTTCTGCATATCAAACGCACTGTGGAGTGGCGAAAACACCAGATAACGTGATTCTCGCATTAAATAGCTTCAAAAGAACGATTTCGATTATTCTGCATACTTCTCACAGAAGCCTCACCAAGAATATTCGCAGAAAATGCGTATTTCAGTTTGATGCCCCACGAACACCAAGATATCTCCGGTTCTGCATATCAAACGCACTGTGCAGTGCTGAAAACACCAGAAAAGGCGATTTTTCGCAATAAATAGCTCCAAAAGAGCGATTTCGATCATTCTGCATTCTTCTCACAGAACAACCACCAAGATTATCCCAGAAAATGCATATCTCAGGTTGAAACCCCACGAACACCAAGATATCTCCGGTTCTGCATATCAAACGCACTGTGGAGTGGTGAAAACACCAGATAACGTGTATCTGGCATTAAATAGCTTCCAAAGAGCGCTTTCGATGATTCTGCATACTTCTCACAGAAGACACACCAAGATTATCCCAGAAAATGCATATCTCAGCTTAAAACCCCACGAAAACCATTATATCGCCGGTTCTGCATATCAAACGCACTGTGGAGTGGTGAAAACACCAGATAACGTGATTCTCGCATTAAATAGGTTCAAAAGAGCGATTTCGATTATTCTGCATACTTCTCACAGAAGCCTCACCAAGAATATTCGCAGAAAATGCATATTTCAGTTTGATGCCCCACGAAAACCAATATATCTCCGGTTCTGCATATCAAACGCACTGTGCAGTGCTGAAAACACCAGAAAAGGCGATTTTTCGCATTAAATAGCTCCAAAAGAGCGATTTCGATGATTCTGCATTCTTCTCACAGAACAACCACCAAGATTATCCCAGAAAATGCATATCTCAGGTTGAAACCCCACGAACACCAAGATATCTCCGGTTCTGCATATCAAACGCACTGTGGAGTGGTGAAAACACCAGATAACGTGTATCTGGCATTAAATAGCTTCCAAAGAGCGCTTTCGATGATTCTGCATACTTCTCACAGAAGACACACCAAGATTATCCCAGAAAATGCATATCTGAGCTTGAAACCCCACGAAAACAAAGATATCTCCGGTTCTGCATATCAAACGCACTGTGGAGTGGCGAAAACACCAGATAACGCGATTCTCGCAGTAAATAGCTCCAAAAGAGCGATTTCGATTATTCTGCATACTTCTCACAGAAGAACCACAAAGATTATCCCAGAAAATGCATATCTCAGCTTGAAACCCCACGAAAACCATGATATCTCCGGTTCTGCATATCAAACGCGCTGTGGAGTGGCGAAAACACCAGATAACGTGATTCTCGCATTGAATATCTCCAAAAGAGCGATTCCGATTATTCTGCATACTTGTCACATAAGAACTACCAAGATTATCCCAGAAAATGCATATCTCAGCTTAAAACCCCACGAAAACAATGATATCTCCGGTTCTGCATATCAAACGCACTGTGGAGTGGCGAAAACACCAGATAACGTGATTCTCGCATTAAATAGCGTCAAAAGAGCGATTTCGATTATTCTGCATACATCTCACAGAAGCCTCACCAAGATTATCGCAGAAAATGCATATCTCATCTTGAAGCCCCACGAAAACCAAGATATCTACGGTTCTGCAGATCAAACGCACTGTGGAGTGGCGAAAACACCAGATAACGAGATTCTCGCATTAAATAGCTTCAAAAGAGCGATTTCGATTATTCTGCATACTTCCCACAGAGGAACCACGAAGATTATCCCAGAAAATGCATATCTCAGCTTGAAACCCCACGAAAACCAAGATATCTCCGGTTCTGCATATCAAACGCACTGTGGAGTGGGGAAAACACCAGAGAACGTGTTTCTCGCATTAAATAGCTCCAAGAGAGCGATTACGATGATACTGCATACTTCTCACAGAAGAACCACCAAGATTATCGCAGAAAATGCATATCTCAGCTTGAAGCCCCACGAAAACCAAGATATCTCCGGTTCTGCATATCAAACGCACTGTGGACTGGCGAAAACACCAGATAACGCGATTCTCGCAGTAAGTAGCTCGAAAAGAGCGATTTCGATTATTCTGCATACTTCTCACAGAAGAACCACAAAGATTATCCCAGAAAATGCATATCTCATCTTGAAGCCCCACGAAAACCAAGATATCTACGGTTCTGCAGATCAAACGCACTGTGGAGTGGCGAAAACACCAGATAACGAGATTCTCGCATTAAATAGCTTCAAAAGAGCGATTTCGATTATTCTGCATACTTCCCACAGAGGAACCACGAAGATTATCCCAGAAAATGCATATCTCAGCTTGAAACCCCACGAAAACCAAGATATCTCCGGTTCTGCATATCAAACGCACTGTGGAGTGGGGAAAACACCAGAGAACGTGTTTCTCGCATTAAATAGCTCCAAGAGAGCGATTACGATGATACTGCATACTTCTCACAGAAGAACCACCAAGATTATCGCAGAAAATGCATATCTCAGCTTGAAGCCCCACGAAAACCAAGATATCTCCGGTTCTGCATATCAAACGCACTGTGGACTGGCGAAAACACCAGATAACGCGATTCTCGCAGTAAGTAGCTCGAAAAGAGCGATTTCGATTATTCTGCATACTTCTCACAGAAGAACCACCAAGATTATCGCAGAAAATGCATATCTCAGCTTGAAGCCCCACGAAAACCAAGATATCTCCGGTTCTGCATATCAAACGCACTGTGGACTGGCGAAAACACCAGATAACGCGATTCTCGCAGTAAATAGCTCGAAAAGAGCGATTTCGATTATTCTGCATACTTCTCACAGAAGAACCACAAAGATTATCCCAGAAAATGCATATCCCAGCTTGAAACCCCACGAAAACAATGATATCTCCGGTTCTGCATATCAAACGCGCTGTGGAGTGGCGAAAACACCAGATAACGTGATTCTCGCATTGAATATCTCCAAAAGAGCGATTCCGATTATTCTGCATACTTGTCACATAAGAACTACCAAGATTATCCCAGAAAATGCATATCTCAGCTTAAAACCCCACGAAAACAATGATATCTCCGGTTCTGCATATCAAACGCACTGTGGAGTGGCGAAAACACCAGATAACGTGATTCTCGCATTAAATAGCTCCAAAAGAGCGATTTCGATTATTCTGCATACTTCCCACAGAGGAACCACAAAGATTATCCCAGAAAATGCATATCTCAGCTTGAAACCCCACGAAAACCAATATATCTCCGGTTCTGCATATCAAACGCACTGTGGAGTGGGGAAAACACCAGAGAACGTGTTTCTCGCATTAAATAGCTCCAAGAGAGCGATTACGATGATACTGCATACTTCTCACAGAAGAACCACCAAGATTATCCCAGAAAATGCATATCTCAGCTTAAAACCCGACGAAAACCATGATATCGCCGGTTCTGCATATCAAACGCACTGTGGAGTGGTGAAAACACCAGATAACGTGATTCTCGCATTAAATAGCTTCAAAAGAGCGATTTCGATTATTCTGCATACATCTCACAGAAGCCTCACCAAGATAATCGCAGAAAATGCATATCTCATCTTGAAGCCCCACGAAAACCAAGATATCTACGATTCTGCATATCAAACGCACTGTGGAGTGGCGAAAACACCAGATAACGTGATTCTCGCATTGAATATCTCCAAAAGAGCGATTTCGATTATTCTGCATACTTGTCACATAAGAACTACCAAGATTATCCCAGAAAATGCATATCTCAGCTTGAAAGCCCACGAAAACCAAGATATCTACGGTTCTGCATATCAAACGCACTGTCGAGTGGTGAAAACACCAGATAACGTGATTCTCGCATTAAATAGCGTCAAAAGAGCGATTTCGATTATTCTGCATACATCTCACAGAAGCCTCACCAAGATAATCGCAGAAAATGCATATCTCATCTTGAAGCCCCACGAAAACCAAGATATCTACGATTCTGCATATCAAACGCACTGTGGAGTGGCGAAAACACCAGAGAACGTGTTTCTCGCATTAAATAGCTCCAAGAGAGCGATTACGATGATACTGCATACTTCTCACAGAAGAACCACCACGATTATACCAGAAAATGCATATCTCAGCTTGATGCCCCACGAAAACAAAGATACGAATCACCGGCTCTGCATATCAAACGCACTGTGGAGTGGCGAAAACACCAGATCACGCGATTCTCGCAGTAAATAGCTCCAAAAGAGCGATTTCGATTATTCTGCATACTTCTCACAGAAGAACCACAAAGATTATCCCAGAAAATGCATATCTCAGCTTGAAACCCCACGAAAACCATGATATCTCCGGTTCTGCATATCAAACGCACTGTGGAGTGGCGAAAACACCAGATAACGTGATTCTCGCATTGAATATCTCCAAAAGAGCGATTTCGATTATTCTGCATACTTGTCACATAAGAACTACCAAGATTATCCCAGAAAATGCATATCTCAGCTTGAAAGCCCACGAAAACCAAGATATCTACGGTTCTGCATATCAAACGCACTGTCGAGTGGTGAAAACACCAGATAACGTGATTCTCGCATTAAATAGCGTCAAAAGAGCGATTTCGATTATTCTGCATACATCTCACAGAAGCCTCACCAAGATAATCGCAGAAAATGCATATCTCATCTTGAAGCCCCACGAAAACCAAGATATCTACGATTCTGCATATCAAACGCACTGTGGAGTGGCGAAAACACCAGATAACGTGATTCTCGCATTAAATAGCTCCAAAAGAGCGATTTCAATTATTCTGCATACTTCCCACAGAGGAACCACAAAGATTATCCCAGAAAATGCATATCTCATGTTGAAACCCCACGAACACCAAGATATCTCCGGTTCTGCATATCAAACGCACTGTGGAGTGGTGAAAACACCAGATAACGTGTATCTGGCATTAAATAGCATCCAAAGAGCGCTTTCGATGATTCTGCATACTTCTCACAGAAGACACACCAAGATTATCCCAGAAAATGCATATCTGAGCTTGAAAACCCACGAAAACCAAGATATCTCCGGTTCTGCATATCAAACGCATTGTGGAGTGGTGAGAACACCAGATAACGTGTTTCTGGCATTAAATAGCTTCCCAAGAGCGATTTCGATTATTCTGCATACTTCTCACAGAAGAACCATCTAGATTATCGCAGAAAATGCATATCTCAGCTTGAAGCCCCACGATAACCAAGATATCTACGGTTCTGCATATCAAACGCACTGTGGAGTGGCGAAAACACCAGATAACGTGATTCTCGCATTAAATAGCTCCAAAAGAGCGATTTCGATTATTCTGCATACTTTCCACAGAGGAACCACAAAGATTATCCCAGAAAATGCATATCTCAGCTTGAAACCCCACGAAAACCAAGATATCTCCGGTTCTGCATATCAAACGCACTGTGGAGTGGGGAAAACACCAGAGAACGTGTTTCTCGCATTAAATAGCTCCAAGAGAGCGATTACGATGATATTGCATACTTCTCACAGAAGAACCACCAAGATTATCCCAGAAAATGCATATCTCTGCTTAAAACCCGACGAAAACCATGATATCGCCGGTTCTGCATATCAAACGCACTGTGGAGTGGTGAAAACACCAGATAACGTGATTCTCGCATTAAATAGCTTCAAAAGAGCGATTTCGATTATTCTGCATACTTCTCACAGAAGCCTCACCAAGAATATTCGCAGAAAATGCATATTTCAGTTTGATGCCCCACGAACACCAAGATATCTCCGGTTCTGCATATCAAACGCACTGTGCAGTGCTGAAAACACCAGATAACGTGATTCTCGCATTAAATTGCTCCAAAAGAGCGATTTCGATGATTCTGCATACCTCTCACAAAAGCCTCACCAAGATTATCGCAGGAAACGCATATCTCAGCTTGAAGCCCCATGAAAACCAAGATATCTACGGTTCTGCATATCAAACGCACTGTGGAGTGGGGAAAACACCAGAGAACGTGTTTCTCGCATTAAATAGCTCCAAAAGAGCGATTTCGATTATTCTGCATACTTCCCACAGAGGAACCACAAAGATTATCCCAGAAAATGCATATCTCAGCTTGAAACCCCACGAAAACCAAGATATCTCCGGTTCTGCATATCAAACGCACTGTGGAGTGGGGAAAACACCAGAGAACGTGTTTCTCGCATTAAATAGCTCCAAAAGAGCGATTACGATGATACTGCATACTTCTCACAAAAGCCTCACCAAGATTATCGCAGAAAACGCGTATCTCAGCTTGAAGCCCCACGATAACCAAGATATCTACGGTTCTGCATATCAAACGCACTGTGGAGTGGCGAAAACACCAGATAACGTGATTCTCGCATTAAATAGCTCCAAGAGAGCGATTACGATGATACTGCATACTTCTCACCGAAGAACCACCAAGATTATCCCAGAAAATGCATATCTCTGCTTAAAACCCGACGAAAACCATGATATCGCCGGTTCTGCATATCAAACGCACTGTGGAGTGGGGAAAACACCAGAGAACGTGTTTCTCGCATTAAATAGCTCCAAAAGAGCGATTACGATGATACTGCATACTTCTCGCAAAAGCCTCACCAAGATTATCGCAGAAAACGCGTATCTCAGCTTGAAGCCCCATGAAAACCAAGAGATCTACGGTTCTGCATATCAAACGCACTGTGCAGTGCTGAAAACACCAGCAAAGGCGATTTTTCGCATTAAATAGCTCCAAAAGAGCGATTTCGTTGATTCTGCATTCTTCTCACAGAAGAACCACCAAGATTATACCAGAAAATGCATATCTCAGCTTGATGCCCCACGAAAACAAAGATACGAATCACCGGCTCTGCATATCAAACGCACTGTGGAGTGGCGAAAGCACCAGATCACGCGATTCTCGCAGTAAACAGCTCCAAAAGAGCGATTTCGATTATTCTGCATACTTCTCACAGAAGAACCACAAAGATTATCCCAGAAAATGCATATCTCAGCTTGAAGCCCCACGATAACCAAGATATCTACGGTTCTGCATATCAAACGCACTGTGGAGTGGCGAAAACACCAGATAACGTGATTCTCGCATTAAATAGCTCCAAAAGAGCGATTTCGATTATTCTGCATACTTCCCACAGAGGAACCACAAAGATTATCCCAGAAAATGCATATCTCAGCTTGAAACCCCACGAAAACCAAGATATCTCCGGTTCTGCATATCAAACGCACTGTGGAGTGGGGAAAACACCTGAGAACCTGTTTCTCGCATTAAATAGCTCCAAGAGAGCGATTACGATGATACTGCATACTTCTCACAGAAGAACCACCAAGATTATCCCAGAAAATGCATATCTCTGCTTAAAACCCGACGAAAACCATGATATCGCCGGTTCTGCATATCAAACGCACTGTGGAGTGGTGAAAACACCAGATAACGTGATTCTCGCATTAAATAGCTTCAAAAGAGCGATTTCGATTATTCTGCATACTTCTCACAGAAGCCTCACCAAGAATATTCGCAGAAAATGCATATTTCAGTTTGATGCCCCACGAACACCAAGATATCTCCGGTTCTGCATATCAAACGCACTGTGCAGTGCTGAAAACACCAGATAACGTGATTCTCGCATTAAATAGCTCCAAAAGAGCGATTTCGATGATTCTGCATACCTCTCACAAAAACCTCACCAAGATTATCGCAGAAAACGCATATCTCAGCTTGAAGCCCCATGAAAACCAAGATATCTACGGTTCTGCATATCAAACGCACTGTGGAGTGGGGAAAACACCAGAGAACGTGTTTCTCGCATTAAATAGCTCCAAAAGAGCGATTACGATGATGCTGCATACTTCTCACAAAAGCCTCACCAAGATTATCGCAGAAAACGCGTATCTCAGCTTGAAGCCCCATGAAAACCAAGATATCTACGGTTCTGCATATCAAACGCACTGTGCAGTGCTGAAAACACCAGCAAAGGCGATTTTTCGCATTAAATAGCTCCAAAAGAGCGATTTCGTTGATTCTGCATTCTTCTCACAGAAGAACCACCAAGATTATACCAGAAAATGCATATCTCAGCTTGATGCCCCACGAAAACAAAGATACGAATCACCGGCTCTGCATATCAAACGCACTGTGGAGTGGCGAAAACACCAGATCACGCGATTCTCGCAGTAAATAGCTCCAAAAGAGCGATTTCGATTATTCTGCATACTTCTCACAGAAGAACCACAAAGATTATCCCAGAAAATGCATATCTCAGCTTGAAACCCCACGAAAACCATGATATCTCCGGTTCTGCATATCAAACGCACTGTGGAGTGGCGAAAACACCAGATAACGTGATTCTCGCATTGAATATCTCCAAAAGAGCGATTTCGATTATTCTGCATACTTGTCACATAAGAACTACCAAGATTATCCCAGAAAATGCATATCTCAGCTTGAAAGCCCACGAAAACCAAGATATCTACGGTTCTGCATATCAAACGCACTGTCGAGTGGTGAAAACACCAGATAACGTGATTCTCGCATTAAATAGCGTCAAAAGAGCGATTTCGATTACTCTGCATACTTCTCACAGAAGAACCACCAAGATTATCCCAGAAAATGCATACCTCAGCTTAAAACCCCACGAAATCCATGATATCGCCGGTTCTGCATATCAAACGCACTGTGGAGTGGTGAAAACACCAGATAACGTGATTCTCGCATTAAATAGCTTCAAAAGAGCGATTTCGATTATTCTGCATACTTCTCACAGAAGCCTCACCAAGAATATTCGCAGAAAATGCATATTTCAGTTTGATGCCCCATGAAAACCAATATATCTCCGGTTCTGCATATCAAACGCACTGTGCAGTGCTGAAAACACCAGAAAAGGCGATTGTTCGCATTAAATAGCTCCAAAAGAGCGATTTCGATGATTCTGCATTCTTCTCACAGAACAACCACCAAGATTATCCCAGAAAATGCATATCTCATGTTGAAACCCCACGAACACCAAGATATCTCCGGTTCTGCATATCAAACGCACTGTGGAGTGGTGAAAACACCAGATAACGTGTATCTTGCATTAAATAGCTTCCAAAGAGCGCTTTCGATGATTCTGCCTACTTCTCACAGAAGACACACCAAGATTATCCCAGAAAATGCATATCTGAGCTTGAAACCCCACGAAAACCAAGATATCTCCGGTTCTGCATATCAAACGCACTGTGGAGTGGTGAAAACACCAGATAACGTGTATCTGGCATTAAATAGCTTCCAAAGAGCGCTTTCGATGATTCTGCATACTTCTCACAGAAGACACACCAAGATTATCCCAGAAAATGCATATCTGAGCTTGAAACCCCACGAAAACCAAGATATCTCCGGTTCTGCATATCAAACGCACTGTGCAGTGCTGAAAACACCAGAAAAGGCGATTGTTCGCATTAAATAGCTTCCCAAGAGCGATTTCGATAATTCTGCATACTTCTCACAGAACAACCACCAAGATTATCCCAGAGAATGCATATCTCAGCTTGAAGCCCCACGAATACCAAGATATCTCCGGTTCTGCATTTCAAACGCACTGTGGAGTGGTGAAAACTCCAGAGAACCTGTTTCTCGCATTAAATAGCTTCAGAAGAGCGATTTCGATTATTCTGCATACTTCTCACAGAAGAACCATCTAGATTATCGCAGAAAATGCATATCTCAGCGTGAAGCCCCACGAATACCAAGATATCTCCGGTTCTGCATTTCAAACGCACTGTGGAGTGGTGAAAACTCCAGAGAACGTGTTTCTCGCATTAAATAGCTTCAGAAGAGCGATTTCGATTATTCTGCATACTTCTCACAGAAGAACCATCTAGATTATCGCAGAAAATGCATATCTCATCCTGAAGCCCCACGAAAACCATGATATCGCCGGTTCTGCATAACAAACGCACTGTGGAGTGCTGAAAACACCAGATAACGTGTTTCTCGCATTAAATAGCTTCAAAAGAGCGATTCCGATTATTCTGCATACTTCTCACAGAAGCCTCACCGAGATTATCGCAGAAAATGCATATCTCCGGTTCTGCATATCAAATGCACTGTGGAGTGGTGAAAACACCAGATAACGTGATTCTCGCATTAAATAGCGTCATAAGAGCGATTTCGATTATTCTGCATACATCTCAAAGAAGCCTCACCAAGATTATCGCAGAAAATGCATATCTCAGCTTGAAGCCCCACGAAAACCAAGATATCTCCGGTTCTGCATATCAAACGCACTGTGGACTGGCGAAAACACCAGATAACGCGATTCTCGCAGTAAATAGCTCGAAAAGAGCGATTTCGATTATTCTGCATACTTCTCACAGAAGAACCACAAAGATTATCCCAGAAAATGCATATCCCAGCTTGAAACCCCACGAAAACAATGATATCTCCGGTTCTGCATATCAAACGCACTGTGGAGTGGCGAAAACACCAGATAACGTGATTCTCGCATTAAATAGCTTCAAAAGAACGATTTCGATTATTCTGCATACTTCTCACAGAAGCCTCACCAAGAATATTCGCAGAAAATGCGTATTTCAGTTTGATGCCCCACGAACACCAAGATATCTCCGGTTCTGCATATCAAACGCACTGTGCAGTGCTGAAAACACCAGAAAAGGCGATTGTTCGCATTAAATAGCTCCAAAAGAGCGATTTCGATGATTCTGCATTCTTCTCACAGAACAACCACCAAGATTATCCCAGAAAATGCATATCTCATGTTGACACCCCACGAACACCAAGATATCTCCGGTTCTGCATATCAAACGCACTGTGGAGTGGTGAAAACACCAGATAACGTGTATCTTGCATTAAATAGCTTCCAAAGAGCGCTTTCGATGATTCTGCCTACTTCTCACAGAAGACACACCAAGATTATCCCAGAAAATGCATATCTGAGCTTGAAACCCCACGAAAACCAAGATATCTCCGGTTCTGCATATCAAACGCACTGTGGAGTGGTGAGAACACCAGATAACGTGTTTCTGGCATTGAATAGCTTCCCAAGAGCGATTTCGATGATTCTGCATACTTCTCACAGAACAACTACCAAGATTATCCCAGAAAATGCATATCTCAGCTTAAAACCCCACGAAAACCATGATATCGCCGGTTCTGCATATCAAACGCACTGTGGAGTGGTGAAAACACCAGATAACGTGATTCTCGCATTAAATAGCTTCAAAAGAGCGATTTCGATTATTCTGCATACTTCTCACAGATGCCTCACCAAGAATATTCGGAGAAAATGCATATTTCAGTTTGATGCCCCACGAAAACCAATATATCTCCGGTTCTGCATATCAAACGCACTGTGCAGTGCTGAAAACACCAGAAAAGGCGATTGTTCGCATTAAATAGCTCCAAAAGAGCGATTTCGATGATTCTGCATTCTTCTCACAGAACAACCACCAAGATTATCCCAGAAAGTGCATATCTCAGGTTGAAACCCCACGAACACCAAGATATCTCCGGTTCTGCATATCAAACGCACTGTGGAGTGGTGAAAACACCAGATAACGTGTATCTGGCATTAAATAGCATCCAAAGAGCGTTTTCGATGATTCTGCATACTTCTCACAGAAGACACACCAAGATTATCCCAGAAAATGCATATCTGAGCTTGAAAACCCACGAAAACCAAGATATCTCCGGTTCTGCATATCAAACGCACTGTGGAGTGGTGAAAACACCAGATAACGTGTATCTGGCATTAAATAGCTTCCAAAGAGCGCTTTCGATGATTCTGCATACTTCTCACAGAATACACACCAAGATTATCCCAGAAAATGCATATCTGAGCTTGAAACCCCACGAAAACCAAGATATCTCCGGTTCTGCATATCAAACGCACTGTGCAGTGCTGAAAACACCAGAAAAGGCGATTGTTCGCATTAAATAGCTTCCCAAGAGCGATTTCGATAATTCTGCATACTTCTCACAGAACAACCACCAAGATTATCCCAGAGAATGCATATCTCAGCTTGAAGCCCCACGAATACCAAGATATCTCCGGTTCTGCATTTCAAACGCACTGTGGAGTGGTGAAAACTCCAGAGAACCTGTTTCTCGCATTAAATAGCTTCAGAAGAGCGATTTCGATTATTCTGCATACTTCTCACAGAAGAACCATCTAGATTATCGCAGAAAATGCATATCTCAGCGTGAAGCCCCACGAATACCAAGATATCTCCGGTTCTGCATTTCAAACGCACTGTGGAGTGGTGAAAACTCCAGAGAACGTGTTTCTCGCATTAAATAGCTTCAGAAGAGCGATTTCGATTATTCTGCATACTTCTCACAGAAGAACCATCTAGATTATCGCAGAAAATGCATATCTCATCCTGAAGCCCCACGAAAACCATGATATCGCCGGTTCTGCATAACAAACGCACTGCTGAGTGCTGAAAACACCAGATAACGTGTTTCTCGCATTAAATAGCTTCAAAAGAGCGATTCCGATTATTCTGCATACTTCTCACAGAAGCCTCACCGAGATTATCGCAGAAAATGCATATCTCCGGTTCTGCATATCAAATGCACTGTGGAGTGGTGAAAACACCAGATAACGTGATTCTCGCATTAAATAGCGTCATAAGAGCGATTTCGATTATTCTGCATACATCTCAAAGAAGCCTCACCAAGATTATCGCAGAAAATGCATATCTCAGCTTGAAGCCCCACGAAAACCAAGATATCTCCGGTTCTGCATATCAAACGCACTGTGGACTGGCGAAAACACCAGATAACGCGATTCTCGCAGTAAATAGCTCGAAAAGAGCGATTTCGATTATTCTGCATACTTCTCACAGAAGAACCACAAAGATTATCCCAGAAAATGCATATCCCAGCTTGAAACCCCACGAAAACAATGATATCTCCGGTTCTGCATATCAAACGCACTGTGGAGTGGCGAAAACACCAGATAACGTGATTCTCGCATTAAATAGCTTCAAAAGAACGATTTCGATTATTCTGCATACTTCTCACAGAAGCCTCACCAAGAATATTCGCAGAAAATGCGTATTTCAGTTTGATGCCCCACGAACACCAAGATATCTCCGGTTCTGCATATCAAACGCACTGTGCAGTGCTGAAAACACCAGAAAAGGCGATTTTTCGCAATAAATAGCTCCAAAAGAGCGATTTCGATGATTCTGCATTCTTCTCACAGAACAACCACCAAGATTATCCCAGAAAATGCATATCTCAGGTTGAAACCCCACGAACACCAAGATATCTCCGGTTCTGCATATCAAACGCACTGTGGAGTGGTGAAAACACCAGATAACGTGTATCTGGCATTAAATAGCTTCCAAAGAGCGCTTTCGATGATTCTGCATACTTCTCACAGAAGACTCACCAAGATTATCCCAGAAAATGCATATCTCAGCTTAAAACCCCACGAAAACCATTATATCGCCGGTTCTGCATATCAAACGCACTGTGGAGTGGTGAAAACACCAGATAACGTGATTCTCGCATTAAATAGCTTCAAAAGAGCGATTTCGGTGATTCTGCATACTTCTCACAGAAGAACCATCAAGATTATCCCCGAAAATGCATATCTCAGCTTGAAACCCCACGAACACCAAGATATCTCCGGTTCTGCATATCAAACGCACTGTGGAGTGGTGAAAACACCAGATAACGTGATTCTCGCATTAAATAGCTTCAAAAGAGCGATTTCGATTATTCTGCATACTTCTCACAGAAGCCTCACGAAGAATATTCGCAGAAAATGCATATCTCATCCTGAAGCCCCACGAACACCAAGATATCTCCGGTTCTGCATATCAAACGCACTGTGCAGTGCTGAAAACACCAGAAAAGGCGATTTTTCGCAATAAATAGCTCCAAAAGAGCGATTTCGATGATTCTGCATTCTTCTCACAGAACAACCACCAAGATTATCCCAGAAAATGCATATCTGAGCTTGAAACCCCACGAAAACAAAGATATCTCCGGTTCTGCATATCAAACGCACTGTGGAGTGGTGAGAACACCAGATAACGTGTTTCTGGCATTGAATAGCTTCCCAAGAGCGATTTCGATGATTCTGCATACTTCTCACAGAACAACCACCAAGATTATCCCAGAAAATGCATATCTCAGCTTAAAACCCCACGAAAACCATGATATCGCCGGTTCTGCATATCAAACGCACTGTGGAGTGGTGAAAACACCAGATAACGTGATTCTCGCATTAAATAGCTTCAAAAGAGCGATTTCGATTATTCTGCATACTTCTCACAGAAGCCTCACCAAGAATATTCGCAGAAAATGCATATCTCAGCTTGAAACCCCACGAAAACCAAGATATCTGCGGTTCTGCATATCAAACGCACTGTGGAGTGGTGAAAACACCAGATAACGTGTTTCTCGCATTAAATAGCTTCCAAAGAGCGATTTCGGTGATTCTGCATACTTCTCACAGAAGAACCATCAAGATTATCCCCGAAAATGCATATCTCAGCTTGAAACCCCACGAACACCAAGATATCTCCGGTTCTGCATATCAAACGCACTGTGGAGTGGTGAAAACACCAGATAACGTGTATCTGGCATTTAATAGCTTCCAAAGAGCGCTTTCGATGATTCTGCATACTTCTCACAGAAGACACACCAAGATTATCCCAGAAAATGCATATCTGAGCTTGAAACCCCACGAAAACCAAGATATCTCCGGTTCTGCATATCAAACGCACTGTGGAGTGGTGAGAACACCAGATAACGTGTTTCTGGCATTAAATACCTTCCCAAGAGCGATTTCGATGATTCTGCATACTTCTCACAGAACAACCACCAAGATTATCCCAGAGAATGCATATCTCAGCTTGAAGCCCCACGAATACCAAGATATCTCCGGTTCTGCATATCAAACGCACTGTGGAGTGGTGAAAACACCAGATAACGTGATTCTCGCATTAAATAGCGTCATAAGAGCGATTTCGATTATTCTGCATACATCTCAAAGAAGCCTCACCAAGATTATCGCAGAAAATGCATATCTCAGCTTGAAGCCCCACGAAAACCAAGATATCTCCGGTTCTGCATATCAAACGCACTGTGGAGTGGCGAAAACACCAGATAACGCGATTCTCGCAGTAAATAGCTCCAAAAGAGCGATTTCGATTATTCTGCATACTTCTCACAGAAGAACCACAAAGATTATCCCAGAAAATGCATATCTCAGCTTGAAACCCCACGAAAACCATGATATCTCCGGTTCTGCATATCAAACGCGCTGTGGAGTGGCGAAAACACCAGATAACGTGATTCTCGCATTGAATATCTCCAAAAGAGCGATTCCGATTATTCTGCATACTTGTCACATAAGAACTACCAAGATTATCCCAGAAAATGCATATCTCAGCTTAAAACCCCACGAAAACAATGATATCTCCGGTTCTGCATATCAAACGCACTGTGGAGTGGCGAAAACACCAGATAACGTGATTCTCGCATTAAATAGCGTCAAAAGAGCGATTTCGATTATTCTGCATACATCTCACAGAAGCCTCACCAAGATTATCGCAGAAAATGCATATCTCATCTTGAAGCCCCACGAAAACCAAGATATCTACGGTTCTGCAGATCAAACGCACTGTGGAGTGGCGAAAGCACCAGATAACGTGATTCTCGCATTAAATAGCTTCAAAAGAGCGATTTCGATTATTCTGCATACTTCCCACAGAGGAACCACGAAGATTATCCCAGAAAATGCATATCTCAGCTTGAAACCCCACGAAAACCAAGATATCTCCGGTTCTGCATATCAAACGCACTGTGGAGTGGGGAAAACACCAGAGAACGTGTTTCTCGCATTAAATAGCTCCAAGAGAGCGATTACGATGATACTGCATACTTCTCACAGAAGAACCACCAAGATTATCGCAGAAAATGCATATCTCAGCTTGAAGCCCCACGAAAACCAAGATATCTCCGGTTCTGCATATCAAACGCACTGTGGACTGGCGAAAACACCAGATAACGCGATTCTCGCAGTAAATAGCTCGAAAAGAGCGATTTCGATTATTCTGCATACTTCTCACAGAAGAACCACAAAGATTATCCCAGAAAATGCATATCCCAGCTTGAAACCCCACGAAAACAATGATATCTCCGGTTCTGCATATCAAACGCACTGTGGAGTGGCGAAAACACCAGATAACGTGATTCTCGCATTAAATAGCTTCAAAAGAACGATTTCGATTATTCTGCATACTTCTCACAGAAGCCTCACCAAGAATATTCGCAGAAAATGCGTATTTCAGTTTGATGCCCCACGAACACCAAGATATCTCCGGTTCTGCATATCAAACGCACTGTGCAGTGCTGAAAACACCAGAAAAGGCGATTTTTCGCAATAAATAGCTCCAAAAGAGCGATTTCGATGATTCTGCATTCTTCTCACAGAACAACCACCAAGATTATCCCAGAAAATGCATATCTCAGGTTGAAACCCCACGAACACCAAGATATCTCCGGTTCTGCATATCAAACGCACTGTGGAGTGGTGAAAACACCAGATAACGTGTATCTGGCATTAAATAGCTTCCAAAGAGCGCTTTCGATGATTCTGCATACTTCTCACAGAAGACACACCAAGATTATCCCAGAAAATGCATATCTGAGCTTGAAACCCCACGAAAACAAAGATATCTCCGGTTCTGCATATCAAACGCACTGTGGAGTGGCGAAAACACCAGATAACGCGATTCTCGCAGTAAATAGCTCCAAAAGAGCGATTTCGATTATTCTGCATACTTCTCACAGAAGAACCACAAAGATTATCCCAGAAAATGCATATCTCAGCTTGAAACCCCACGAAAACCATGATATCTCCGGTTCTGCATATCAAACGCGCTGTGGAGTGGCGAAAACACCAGATAACGTGATTCTCGCATTGAATATCTCCAAAAGAGCGATTCCGATTATTCTGCATACTTGTCACATAAGAACTACCAAGATTATCCCAGAAAATGCATATCTCAGCTTAAAACCCCACGAAAACAATGATATCTCCGGTTCTGCATATCAAACGCACTGTGGAGTGGCGAAAACACCAGATAACGTGATTCTCGCATTAAATAGCGTCAAAAGAGCGATTTCGATTATTCTGCATACATCTCACAGAAGCCTCACCAAGATTATCGCAGAAAATGCATATCTCATCTTGAAGCCCCACGAAAACCAAGATATCTACGGTTCTGCAGATCAAACGCACTGTGGAGTGGCGAAAACACCAGATAACGAGATTCTCGCATTAAATAGCTTCAAAAGAGCGATTTCGATTATTCTGCATACTTCCCACAGAGGAACCACGAAGATTATCCCAGAAAATGCATATCTCAGCTTGAAACCCCACGAAAACCAAGATATCTCCGGTTCTGCATATCAAACGCACTGTGGAGTGGGGAAAACACCAGAGAACGTGTTTCTCGCATTAAATAGCTCCAAGAGAGCGATTACGATGATACTGCATACTTCTCACAGAAGAACCACCAAGATTATCGCAGAAAATGCATATCTCAGCTTGAAGCCCCACGAAAACCAAGATATCTCCGGTTCTGCATATCAAACGCACTGTGGACTGGCGAAAACACCAGATAACGCGATTCTCGCAGTAAATAGCTCGAAAAGAGCGATTTCGATTATTCTGCATACTTCTCACAGAAGAACCACCAAGATTATCGCAGAAAATGCATATCTCAGCTTGAAGCCCCACGAAAACCAAGATATCTCCGGTTCTGCATATCAAACGCACTGTGGACTGGCGAAAACACCAGATAACGCGATTCTCGCAGTAAATAGCTCGAAAAGAGCGATTTCGATTATTCTGCATACTTCTCACAGAAGAACCACAAAGATTATCCCAGAAAATGCATATCCCAGCTTGGAACCCCACGAAAACAATGATATCTCCGGTTCTGCATATCAAACGCGCTGTGGAGTGGCGAAAACACCAGATAACGTGATTCTCGCATTGAATATCTCCAAAAGAGCGATTCCGATTATTCTGCATACTTGTCACATAAGAACTACCAAGATTATCCCAGAAAATGCATATCTCAGCTTAAAACCCCACGAAAACAATGATATCTCCGGTTCTGCATATCAAACGCACTGTGGAGTGGCGAAAACACCAGAAAACGTGATTCTCGCATTAAATAGCTCCAAAAGAGCGATTTCGATTATTCTGCATACTTCCCACAGAGGAACCACAAAGATTATCCCAGAAAATGCATATCTCAGCTTGAAACCCCACGAAAACCAATATATCTCCGGTTCTGCATATCAAACGCACTGTGGAGTGGGGAAAACACCAGAGAACGTGTTTCTCGCATTAAATAGCTCCAAGAGAGCGATTACGATGATACTGCATACTTCTCACAGAAGAACCACCAAGATTATCCCAGAAAATGCATATCTCAGCTTAAAACCCGACGAAAACCATGATATCGCCGGTTCTGCATATCAAACGCACTGTGGAGTGGTGAAAACACCAGATAACGTGATTCTCGCATTAAATAGCTTCAAAAGAGCGATTTCGATTATTCTGCATACTTCTCACAGAAGCCTCACCAAGAATATTCGCAGAAAATGCATATTTCAGTTTGATGCCCCACGAACACCAAGATATCTCCGGTTCTGCATATCAAACGCACTGTGCAGTGCTGAAAACACCAGATAACGTGATTCTCGCATTAAATAGCTCCAAAAGAGCGATTTCGATGATTCTGCATACCTCTCACAAAAGCCTCACCAAGATTATCGCAGAAAACGCATATCTCAGCTTGAAGCCCCATGAAAACCAAGATATCTACGGTTCTGCATATCAAACGCACTGTGGAGTGGGGAAAACACCAGAGAACGTGTTTCTCGCATTAAATAGCTCCAAAAGAGCGATTACGATGATACTGCATACTTCTCACAAAAGCCTCACCAAAATTATCGCAGAAAACGCGTATCTCAGCTTGAAGCCCCATGAAAACCAAGATATCTACGGTTCTGGATATCAAACGCACTGTGCAGTGCTGAAAACACCAGCAAAGGCGATTTTTCGCATTAAATAGCTCCAAAAGAGCGATTTAGTTGATTCTGCATTCTTCTCACAGAACAACCACCAAGATTATCCCAGAAAATGCATATCTGAGCTTGAAACCCCACGAAAACAAAGATATCTCCGGTTCTGCATATCAAACGCACTGTGGAGTGGTGAGAACACCAGATAACGTGTTTCTGGCATTGAATAGCTTCCCAAGAGCGATTTCGATGATTCTGCATACTTCTCACAGAACAACCACCAAGATTATCCCAGAAAATGCATATCTCAGCTTAAAACCCCACGAAAACCATGATATCGCCGGTTCTGCATATCAAACGCACTGTGGAGTGGTGAAAACACCAGATAACGTGATTCTCGCATTAAATAGCTTCAAAAGAGCGATTTCGATTATTCTGCATACTTCTCACAGAAGCCTCACCAAGAATATTCGCAGAAAATGCATATCTCAGCTTGAAACCCCACGAAAACCAAGATATCTGCGGTTCTGCATATCAAACGCACTGTGGAGTGGTGAAAACACCAGATAACGTGTTTCTCGCATTAAATAGCTTCCAAAGAGCGATTTCGGTGATTCTGCATACTTCTCACAGAAGAACCATCAAGATTATCCCCGAAAATGCATATCTCAGCTTGAAACCCCACGAACACCAAGATATCTCCGGTTCTGCATATCAAACGCACTGTGGAGTGGTGAAAACACCAGATAACGTGTATCTGGCATTTAATAGCTTCCAAAGAGCGCTTTCGATGATTCTGCATACTTCTCACAGAAGACACACCAAGATTATCCCAGAAAATGCATATCTGAGCTTGAAACCCCACGAAAACCAAGATATCTCCGGTTCTGCATATCAAACGCACTGTGGAGTGGTGAGAACACCAGATAACGTGTTTCTGGCATTAAATACCTTCCCAAGAGCGATTTCGATGATTCTGCATACTTCTCACAGAACAACCACCAAGATTATCCCAGAGAATGCATATCTCAGCTTGAAGCCCCACGAATACCAAGATATCTCCGGTTCTGCATATCAAACGCACTGTGGTGTGGGGAAAACACCAGAGAACGTGTTTCTCGCATTAAATAGCTCCAAGAGAGCGATTACGATGATTCTGCATACTTCTCCCAGAAGAACCACCAAGATTATCCCAGAAAATGCATATCTCAGCTTAAAACCCCACGAAAACCATGATATCGCCGGTTCTGCATATCAAACGCACTGTGGAGTGGTGAAAACACCAGATAACGTGATTCTCGCATTAAATAGCGTCATAAGAGCGATTTCGATTATTCTGCATACATCTCAAAGAAGCCTCACCAAGATTATCGCAGAAAATGCATATCTCAGCTTGAAGCCCCACGAAAACCAAGATATCTCCGGTTCTGCATATCAAACGCACTGTGGAGTGGTGAAAACACCAGATAACGTGATTCTCGCATTAAATAGCGTCATAAGAGCGATTTCGATTATTCTGCATACATCTCAAAGAAGCCTCACCAAGATTATCGCAGAAAATGCATATCTCAGCTTGAAGCCCCACGAAAACCAAGATATCTCCGGTTCTGCATATCAAACGCACTGTGGAGTGGCGAAAACACCAGATAACGCGATTCTCGCAGTAAATAGCTCCAAAAGAGCGATTTCGATTATTCTGCATACTTCTCACAGAAGAACCACAAAGATTATCCCAGAAAATGCATATCTCAGCTTGAAACCCCACGAAAACCATGATATCTCCGGTTCTGCATATCAAACGCGCTGTGGAGTGGCGAAAACACCAGATAACGTGATTCTCGCATTGAATATCTCCAAAAGAGCGATTCCGATTATTCTGCATACTTGTCACATAAGAACTACCAAGATTATCCCAGAAAATGCATATCTCAGCTTAAAACCCCACGAAAACAATGATATCTCCGGTTCTGCATATCAAACGCACTGTGGAGTGGCGAAAACACCAGATAACGTGATTCTCGCATTAAATAGCGTCAAAAGAGCGATTTCGATTATTCTGCATACATCTCACAGAAGCCTCACCAAGATTATCGCAGAAAATGCATATCTCATCTTGAAGCCCCACGAAAACCAAGATATCTACGGTTCTGCAGATCAAACGCACTGTGGAGTGGCGAAAACACCAGATAACGTGATTCTCGCATTAAATAGCTTCAAAAGAGCGATTTCGATTATTCTGCATACTTCCCACAGAGGAACCACGAAGATTATCCCAGAAAATGCATATCTCAGCTTGAAACCCCACGAAAACCAAGATATCTCCGGTTCTGCATATCAAACGCACTGTGGAGTGGGGAAAACACCAGAGAACGTGTTTCTCGCATTAAATAGCTCCAAGAGAGCGATTACGATGATACTGCATACTTCTCACAGAAGAACAACCAAGATTATCGCAGAAAATGCATATCTCAGCTTGAAGCCCCACGAAAACCAAGATATCTCCGGTTCTGCATATCAAACGCACTGTGGACTGGCGAAAACACCAGATAACGCGATTCTCGCAGTAAATAGCTCGAAAAGAGCGATTTCGATTATTCTGCATACTTCTCACAGAAGAACCACAAAGATTATCCCAGAAAATGCATATCCCAGCTTGAAACCCCACGAAAACAATGATATCTCCGGTTCTGCATATCAAACGCACTGTGGAGTGGCGGAAACACCAGATAACGTGATTCTCGCATTAAATAGCTTCAATAGAACGATTTCGATTATTCTGCATACTTCTCACAGAAGCCTCACCAAGAATATTCGCAGAAAATGCGTATTTCAGTTTGATGCCCCACGAACACCAAGATATCTCCGGTTCTGCATATCAAACGCACTGTGCAGTGCTGAAAACACCAGAAAAGGCGATTTTTCGCAATAAATAGCTCCAAAAGAGCGATTTCGATCATTCTGCATTCTTCTCACAGAACAACCACCAAGATTATCCCAGAAAATGCATATCTCAGGTTGAAACCCCACGAACACCAAGATATCTCCGGTTCTGCATATCAAACGCACTGTGGAGTGGTGAAAACACCAAATAACGTGTATCTGGCATTAAATAGCTTCCAAAGAGCGCTTTCGATGATTCTGCATACTTCTCACAGAAGACACACCAAGATTATCCCAGAAAATGCATATCTCAGCTTAAAACCCCACGAAAACCATTATATCGCCGGTTCTGCATATCAAACGCACTGTGGAGTGGTGAAAACACCAGATAACGTGATTCTCGCATTAAATAGCTTCAAAAGAGCGATTTCGATTATTCTGCATACTTCTCACAGAAGCCTCACCAAGAATATTCGCAGAAAATGCATATTTCAGTTTGATGCCCCACGAAAACCAATATATCTCCGGTTCTGCATATCAAACGCACTGTGCAGTGCTGAAAACACCAGAAAAGGCGATTTTTCGCATTAAATAGCTCCAAAAGAGCGATTTCGATGATTCTGCATTCTTCTCACAGAACAACCACCAAGATTATCCCAGAAAATGCATATCTCAGGTTGAAACCCCACGAACACCAAGATATCTCCGGTTCTGCATATCAAACGCACTGTGGAGTGGTGAAAACACCAGATAACGTGTATCTGGCATTAAATAGCTTCCAAAGAGCGCTTTCGATGATTCTGCATACTTCTCACAGAAGACACACCAAGATTATCCCAGAAAATGCATATCTGAGCTTGAAACCCCACGAAAACAAAGATATCTCCGGTTCTGCATATCAAACGCACTGTGGAGTGGCGAAAACACCAGATAACGCGATTCTCGCAGTAAATAGCTCCAAAAGAGCGATTTCGATTATTCTGCATACTTCTCACAGAAGAACCACAAAGATTATCCCAGAAAATGCATATCTCAGCTTGAAACCCCACGAAAACCATGATATCTCCGGTTCTGCATATCAAACGCGCTGTGGAGTGGCGAAAACACCAGATAACGTGATTCTCGCATTGAATATCTCCAAAAGAGCGATTCCGATTATTCTGCATACTTGTCACATAAGAACTACCAAGATTATCCCAGAAAATGCATATCTCAGCTTAAAACCCCACGAAAACAATGATATCTCCGGTTCTGCATATCAAACGCACTGTGGAGTGGCGAAAACACCAGATAACGTGATTCTCGCATTAAATAGCGTCAAAAGAGCGATTTCGATTATTCTGCATACATCTCACAGAAGCCTCACCAAGATTATCGCAGAAAATGCATATCTCATCTTGAAGCCCCACGAAAACCAAGATATCTACGGTTCTGCAGATCAAACGCACTGTGGAGTGGCGAAAACACCAGATAACGAGATTCTCGCATTAAATAGCTTCAAAAGAGCGATTTCGATTATTCTGCATACTTCCCACAGAGGAACCACGAAGATTATCCCAGAAAATGCATATCTCAGCTTGAAACCCCACGAAAACCAAGATATCTCCGGTTCTGCATATCAAACGCACTGTGGAGTGGGGAAAACACCAGAGAACGTGTTTCTCGCATTAAATAGCTCCAAGAGAGCGATTACGATGATACTGCATACTTCTCACAGAAGAACCACCAAGATTATCGCAGAAAATGCATATCTCAGCTTGAAGCCCCACGAAAACCAAGATATCTCCGGTTCTGCATATCAAACGCACTGTGGACTGGCGAAAACACCAGATAACGCGATTCTCGCAGTAAATAGCTCGAAAAGAGCGATTTCGATTATTCTGCATACTTCTCACAGAAGAACCACCAAGATTATCGCAGAAAATGCATATCTCAGCTTGAAGCCCCACGAAAACCAAGATATCTCCGGTTCTGCATATCAAACGCACTGTGGACTGGTGAAAACACCAGATAACGTGTTCCTCGCATTAAATAGCTCCAAAAGAGAGATTTCGATTATTCTGCATACTTCTCACAGAAGCCTCACCAAGATTATCGCAGAAAATGCATATCTCAGCTTGAAGCCACACGAAAACCAAGATATCCACGGTTCTGCATATCAAACGCACTGTGGAGTGGGGAAAACACCAGAGAACGGGTTTCTCGCATTAAATAGCTCCAAACGAGCGATTACGATTATTCTGCATACATCTCAAAGAAGCCTCACCAAGATTATCGCAGAAAATGCATATCTCAGCTTGAAACCCCACGAAAACCATGATATCGCCGGTTCTGCATATCAAACGCACTGTGGAGTGGTGAAAACACCAGATAACGTGATTCTCGCATTAAATAGCGTCAAAAGAGCGATTTCGATTATTCTGCATACATCTGACAGAAGCCTCACCAAGATTATCGCAGAAAATGCATATCTCAGCTTGAAGCCCCACGAAAACCAAGATATCTACGGTTCTGCATATCAATCGCACTGTGGAGTGGGGAAAACACCAGAGAACGTATTTCTCGCATTAAATAGCTCCAAAAGAGCGATTACGATGATTCTGCATACTTCTCACAGAAGAACCACCAAGATTATCCCACAAAATGCATATCTCAGCTTAAAACCCCACGAAAACCATGATATCGCCGGTTCTGCATATCAAACGCACTGTGGAGTGGTGAAAACACCAGATAACGTGTTTCTCGCATTAAATAGCTTCAAAAGAGCGATTTCGAATATTCTGCATACTTCTTACAGAAGAACCATCTAGATTATCGTAGAAAATGCATATCTCAGGTTGAAGCCCGACGAATACCGAGATATCTCCGCTTCTGCATTTCAAACGCACTGTGGAGTGGTGAAAACACCAGATAACGTGCTTCTCGCATTAAATAGCTCCAAAAGAGCGATTTCGATGATTCTGCATACTTCTCACAGAAGAATCACCAAGATTATCCCAGAAAATGCATATCTGAGCTTGAAACCCCACGAAAACCAAGATATCTCCGGTTCTGCATATCAAACGCACTGCGGAGTGGTGAAAACACCAGATAACGTGTTTCTGGCATTAAATAGCTTCCAAATAGCGATTTCGATGATTCTGCATACTTCTCACAGAAGACACACCAAGATTATCGCAGAAAATGCATATCTCAGCTTGAAACACCACGAAAACCAAGATATCAGCGGTTCTGCATATCAAACGCACTGTGGAGTGGTGAAAACACCAGATAACGTGTTTCTCGCATTAAATAGCTTCGAAAGAGCGATTTCGATTATTCTGCATACTTGTCACAGAAGAACTACCGAGATTATCCCAGAAAATGCACATCTCAGCTTGAAACCCCACGAAAACCAAGATATCTCCGGTTCTGCATATCAAACGCACTGTGGAGTGGTGAAAACACCAGATAACGTGTTTCTGGCATTAAATAGCTTCCCAAGAGCGATTTCGATGATTCTGCATACTTCTCACAGAACAACCACCAAGATTATCCCAGAAAATGCATATCTCAGCTTGAAGCCCCACGAATACCAAGATATCTCCGGTTCTGCATATCAAACGCACTGTGGAGTGGTGGAAACACCAGATAACGTGTTCCTCGCATTAAATAGCTCCAAAAGAGAGATTTCGATTATTCTGCATACTTCTCACAGAAGCCTCACCAAGATTATCGCAGAAAATGCATATCTCAGCTTGAAGCCACACGAAAACCAAGATATCTACGGTTCTCCATATCAAACGCACTGTGGAGTGGGGAAAACACCAGAGAACGGGTTTCTCGCATTAAATAGCTCCAAACGAGCGATTACGATTATTCTGCATACATCTCAAAGAAGCCTCACCACGATTATCGCAGAAAATGCGTATCTCAGCTTGAAACCCCACGAAAACCATGATATCGCCGGTTCTGCATATCAAACGCACTGTGGAGTGGTGAAAACACCAGATAACGTGATTCTCGCATAAAATAGCGTCAAAAAAGCGATTTCGATTATTCTGCATACATCTGACAGAAGCCTCACCAAGATTATCGCAGAAAATGCATATCTCAGCTTGAAGCCCCACGAAAACCAAGATATCTACGGTTCTGCATATCAATCGCACTGTGGAGTGGCGAAAACACCAGATAACGTGTTCCTCGCATTAAATAGCTCCAAGAGAGCGATTACGATGATACTGCATACTTCTCACAGAAGAACCACCAAGATTATCCCACAAAATGCATATCTCAGCTTAAAACCCCACGAAAACCATGATATCGCCGGTTCTGCATATCAAACGCACTGTGGAGTGGTGAAAACACCAGATAACGTGATTCTCGCATTAAATAGCTTCAAAAGAGCGATTTCGAATATTCTGCATACTTCTTACAGAAGAACCATCTAGATTATCGTAGAAAATGCATATCTCAGGTTGAAGCCCGACGAATACCGAGATATCTCCGCTTCTGCATTTCAAACGCACTGTGGAGTGGTGAAAACACCAGATAACGTGCTTCTCACATTAAGTAGCTTCCAAAGAGCGATTTCGGTGATTCTGCATACTTCTCACAGAAGAACCACCAAGATTATCCCCGAAAATGCATATCTCAGCTTGAAACCCCACGAACACCAAGATATCTCCGGTTCTGCATATCAAACGCACTGTGGAGTGGTGAAAACACCAGATAACGTGTATCTGGCATTAAATAGCTTCCAAAGAGCGCTTTCGATGATTCTGCATACTTCTCACAGAAGACACACCAAGATTATCCCAGAAAATGCATATCTGAGCTTGAAACTCCACGAAAACCAAGATATCTCCGGTTCTGCATATCAAACGCACTGTGGAGTGGTGAAAACACCAGATAACGTGTTTCTCGCATTAAATAGCTTCAAAAGAGCGATTTCGATTATTCTGCATACTTCTCACAGAAGAACCACCAAGGTTATCCCAGAAAATGCATATCTGAGCTTGAAGCCCCACGAATACCAAGATATCTCCGGTTCTGCGTTTCAAACGCACTGTGGAGTGGTGAAGACACCAGATAACGTGTTTCTCGCATTAAATAGCTTCAAAAGAGCGATTTCGATTATTCTGCATACTTCTCACAGAAGCCTCACCAAGATTATCGCAGAAAATGCATATCTCAGCTTGAAGCCCCACGAATACCACGATATCTCCGGGTCTGCATTTCAAACGCACTGTGGAGTGGTGAAAACACCATATAACGTGTTTCTCGCATTAAATAGCTTCAGAAGAGCGATTTCGATTATTCTGCATACTTCTCACAGAAGAACCATCTAGATTATCGCAGAAAATGCATATCTCATCCTGAAGCCCCACGAAAACCAAGATATCGCCGGTTCTGCATATCAAACGCACTGTGGAGTGCTGAAAACACCAGATAACGTGTTTCTCGCATTAAATAGCTTCAACAGAGCGATTTCGATTATTCTGCATACTTCTCACAGAAGCCTCACCGAGATTATCGCAGAAAATGCATATCTCCGGTTCTGCATATCAAATGCACTGTGGAGTGGTGAAAACACCAGAAAACGCGTTTTTTCGCATTAAATAGCTCCAAAAGAGCGATTTCGATGATTCGGCATACTTCTCACAGAAGAACCATCAAGATTATCCCAGAAAATGCATATCGGAGCTTCACACCCCACGAAAACCAAGATATCTCCGGTTCTGCATATCCAACACACTGTGGAGTGTTGAAAACACCAGATAGCGTGTTTCTCGCCTTATATAGCTCCAAAAGAGCGATTTCGTTGATTCTGCATTCTTCTCACAGAAGAACCACCAAGATTATACCAGAAAATGCATATCTCAGCTTGATGCCCCACGAAAACAAAGATACGAATCACCGGATCTGCATATCAAACGCAGTGTGGAGTGGTGAAAACACCAGTTAACGTGATTCTCGCATTAAATAGCTTCAAAAGAGCCATTTCGACTATTCTGCATACCTCTCGCAGAAGACTCACCAAGATTATCGCATAAAATGCATATCGCAGCTTGATGCCCCACAAAAACCAAGATATCACCGGTACTGCATATCAAACGCACTGTGGAGTGGTGAAAACACCAGATAACGTGTTCCTCGCATTAAATAGCTCCAAAAGAGAGATTTCGATTATTCTGCATACTTCTCACAGAAGAACCACCAAGATTATCCCCGAAAATGCATATCTCAGCTTGAAACCCCACGAACACCAAGATATCTCCGGTTCTGCATATCAAACGCACTGTGGAGTGGTGAAAACACCAGATAACGTGTATCTGGCATTAAATAGCTTCCAAAGAGCGCTTTCGATGATTCTGCATACTTCTCACAGAAGCCTCACCAAGATTATCGCAGAAAATGCATATCTCAGCTTGAAGCCCCACGAATACCAAGATATCTCCGGTTCTGCATTTTAAACGCACTGTGGAGTGGTGAAAACTCCAGAGAACGTGTTTCTCGCATTAAATAGCATCAGAAGAGCGATTTCGATTATTCTGCATACTTCTCACAGAAGAACCATCTAGATTATCGCAGAAAATGCATATCTCAGCTTGAAGCCCCACGAATACCAAGATATCTCCGGTTCTGCGTTTCAAACGCACTGTGGAGTGGTGAAAACACCAGATAACGTGTTTCTCGCATTAAATAGCTTCAAAAGAGCGATTTCGATTATTCTGCATACTTCTCACAGAAGCCTCACCAAGATTATCGCAGAAAATGCATATCTCAGCTTGAAGCCCCACGAATACCACGATATCTCCGGGTCTGCATTTCAAACGCACTGTGGAGTGCTGAAAACACCAGATAACGTGTTTCTCGCATTAAATAGCTTCAACAGAGCGATTTCGATTATTCTGCATACTTGTCACAGAAGAACTACCGAGATTATCCCAAAAAATGCACATCTCAGCTTGAAACCCCACGAAAACCAAGATATCTCCGGTTCTGCATATCAAACGCACTGTGGAGTGGTGAAAACACCAGATAACGTGTTTCTGGCATTAAATAGCTTCCCAAGAGCGATTTCGATGATTCTGCATACTTCTCACAGAACAACCACCAAGATTATCCCAGAAAATGCATATCTCAGCTTGAAGCCCCACGAATACCAAGATATCTCCGGTTCTGCATATCAAACGCACTGTGGAGTGGTGGAAACACAAGATAACGTGTTCCTCGCATTAAATAGCACCAAAAGAGAGATTTCGATTATTCTGCATACTTCTCACAGAAGCATCACCAAGATTATCGCAGAAAATGCATATCTCAGCTTGAAGCCACACGAAAACCAAGATATCTACGGTTCTGCATATCAAACGCACTGTGGAGTGGGGAAAACACCAGAGAACGGGTTTCTCGCATTAAATAGCTCCAAACGAGCGATTACGATTATTCTGCATACATCTCAAAGAAGCCTCACCACGATTATCGCAGAAAATGCATATCTCAGCTTGAAACCCCACGAAAACCATGATATCGCCGGTTCTGCATATCAAACGCACTGTGGAGTGGTGAAAACACCAGATAACGTGATTCTCGCATAAAATAGCGTCAAAAAAGCGATTTCGATTATTCTTCATACATCTGACAGAAGCCTCATCAAGATTATCGCAGAAAATGCATATCTCAGCTTGAAGCCCCACGAAAACCAAGATATCTACGGTTCTGCATATCAATCGCACTGTGGAGTGGCGAAAACACCAGATAACGTGTTCCTCGCATTAAATAGCTCCAAGAGAGCGATTACGATGATACTGCATACTTCTCACAGAAGAACCACCAAGATTATCCCTCAAAATGCATATCTCAGCTTAAAACCCCACGAAAACCATGATATCGCCGGTTCTGCATATCAAACGCACTGTGGAGTGGTGAAAACACCAGATAACGTGATTCTCGCATTAAATAGCTTCAAAAGAGCGATTTCGAATATTCTGCATACTTCTTACAGAAGAACCATCTAGATTATCGTAGAAAATGCATATCTCAGGTTGAAGCCCGACGAATACCGAGATATCTCCGCTTCTGCATTTCAAACGCACTGTGGAGTGGTGAAAACACCAGATAACGTGCTTCTCGCATTAAATAGCTTCCAAAGAGCGATTTCGGTGATTCTGCATACTTCTCACAGAAGAACCACCAAGATTATCCCCGAAAATGCATATCTCAGCTTGAAACCCCACGAACACCAAGATATCTCCGGTTCTGCATATCAAACGCACTGTGGAGTGGTGAAAACACCAGATAACGTGTTTCTCGCATTAAATAGCTTCAAAAGAGCGATTTCGATTATTCTGCATACTTCTCACAGAAGCCTCACCAAGATTATCGCAGAAAATGCATATCTCAGCTTGAAACCCCACGAATACCACGATATCTCCGGGTCTGCATTTCAAACGCACTGTGGAGTGGTGAAAACACCATATAACGTGTTTCTCGCATTAAATAGCTTCAGAAGAGCGATTTCGATTATTCTGCATACTTCTCACAGAAGAACCATCTAGATTATCGCAGAAAATGCATATCTCATCCTGAAGCCCCACGAAAACCAAGATATCGCCGGTTCTGCATATCAATCGCACTGTGGAGTGGCGAAAACACCAGATAACGTGTTCCTCGCATTAAATAGCTCCAAGAGAGCGATTACGATGATACTGCATACTTCTCACAGAAGAACCACCAAGATTATCCCTCAAAATGCATATCTCAGCTTAAAACCCCACGAAAACCATGATATCGCCGGTTCTGCATATCAAACGCACTGTGGAGTGGTGAAAACACCAGATAACGTGATTCTCGCATTAAATAGCTTCAAAAGAGCGATTTCGATTATTCTGCATACTTGTCACAGAAGAACTACCGAGATTATCCCAAAAAATGCACATCTCAGCTTGAAACCCCACGAAAACCAAGATATCTCCGGTTCTGCATATCAAACGCACTGTGGAGTGGTGAAAACACCAGATAACGTGTTTCTGGCATTAAATAGCTTCCCAAGAGCGATTTCGATGATTCTGCATACTTCTCACAGAACAACCACCAAGATTATCCCAGAAAATGCATATCTCAGCTTGAAGCCCCACGAATACCAAGATATCTCCGGTTCTGCATATCAAACGCACTGTGGAGTGGTGGAAACACAAGATAACGTGTTCCTCGCATTAAATAGCTCCAAAAGAGAGATTTCGATTATTCTGCATACTTCTCACAGAAGCATCACCAAGATTATCGCAGAAAATGCATATCTCAGCTTGAAGCCACACGAAAACCAAGATATCTACGGTTCTGCATATCAAACGCACTGTGGAGTGGGGAAAACACCAGAGAACGGGTTTCTCGCATTAAATAGCTCCAAACGAGCGATTACGATTATTCTGCATACATCTCAAAGAAGCCTCACCACGATTATCGCAGAAAATGCATATCTCAGCTTGAAACCCCACGAAAACCATGATATCGCCGGTTCTGCATATCAAACGCACTGTGGAGTGGTGAAAACACCAGATAACGTGATTCTCGCATAAAATAGCGTCAAAAAAGCGATTTCGATTATTCTTCATACATCTGACAGAAGCCTCATCAAGATTATCGCAGAAAATGCATATCTCAGCTTGAAGCCCCACGAAAACCAAGATATCTACGGTTCTGCATATCAATCGCACTGTGGAGTGGCGAAAACACCAGATAACGTGTTCCTCGCATTAAATAGCTCCAAGAGAGCGATTACGATGATACTGCATACTTCTCACAGAAGAACCACCAAGATTATCCCTCAAAATGCATATCTCAGCTTAAAACCCCACGAAAACCATGATATCGCCGGTTCTGCATATCAAACGCACTGTGGAGTGGTGAAAACACCAGATAACGTGATTCTCGCATTAAATAGCTTCAAAAGAGCGATTTCGAATATTCTGCATACTTCTTACGGAAGAACCATCTAGATTATCGTAGAAAATGCATATCTCAGGTTGAAGCCCGACGAATACCGAGATATCTCCGCTTCTGCATTTCAAACGCACTGTGGAGTGGTGAAAACACCAGATAACGTGCTTCTCGCATTAAATAGCTTTCAAAGAGCGATTTCGGTGATTCTGCATACTTCTCACAGAAGAACCACCAAGATTATCCCCGAAAATGCATATCTCAGCTTGAAACCCCACGAACACCAAGATATCTCCGGTTCTGCATATCAAACGCACTGTGGAGTGGTGAAAACACCAGATAACGTGTTTCTCGCATTAAATAGCTTCAAAAGAGCGATTTCGATTATTCTGCATACTTCTCACAGAAGCCTCACCAAGATTATCGCAGAAAATGCATATCTCAGCTTGAAACCCCACGAATACCACGATATCTCCGGGTCTGCATTTCAAACGCACTGTGGAGTGGTGAAAACACCATATAACGTGTTTCTCGCATTAAATAGCTTCAGAAGAGCGATTTCGATTATTCTGCATACTTCTCACAGAAGAACCATCTAGATTATCGCAGAAAATGCATATCTCATCCTGAAGCCCCACGAAAACCAAGATATCGCCGGTTCTGCATATCAAACGCACTGTGGAGTGCTGAAAACACCAGATAACGTGTTTCTCGCATTAAATAGCTTCAACAGAGCGATTTCGATTATTCTGCATACTTCTCACAGTAGCCTCACCGAGATTATCGCAGAAAATGCATATCTCCGGTTCTGCATATCAAATGCACTGTGGAGTGGTGAAAACCCCAGAAAACGCGTTTTTTCGCATTAAATAGCTCCAAAAGAGCGATTTCGATGATTCGGCATACTTCTCACAGAAGAACCATCAAGATTATCCCCGAAAATGCATATCTCAGCTTGCAACCCTACGAACACCAAGATATCGCCGGTTCTGCATATCAAACGCACAGTGCAGTGGTGAAAACTCCAGAGAACGTGTTTCTCGCATTAAATAGCTTCAGAAGAGCGATTTCGATTATTCTGCATCCTTCTCACAGAAGAACCATCTAGATTATCGCAGAAAATGCATATCTCATCCTGAAGCCCCACGAAAACCAAGATATCTCCGGTTCTGCATATCCAACACACTGTGGAGTGTTGAAAACACCAGATAGCGTGTTTCTCGCCTTATATAGCTCCAAAAGAGCGATTTCGTTGATTCTGCATTCTTCTCACAGAAGAACCACCAAGATTATACCAGAAAATGCATATCTCAGCTTGATGCCCCACGAAAACAAAGATACGAATCACCGGATCTGCATATCAAACGCAGTGTGGAGTGGTGAAAACACCAGTTAACGTGATTCTCGCATTAAATAGCTTCAAAAGAGCCATTTCGACTATTCTGCATACCTCTCGCAGAAGACTCACCAAGATTATCGCATAAAATGCATATCGCAGCTTGATGCCCCACAAAAACCAAGATATCACCGGTACTGCATATCAAACGCACTGTGGAGTGGTGAAAACTCCAGAGAACGTGTTTCTCACATTAAATAGCTTCAGAAGAGCGATTTCGATTATTCTGCATACTTCTCACAGAAGAACCATCTAGATTATCGCAGAAAATGCATATCTCAGCTTGAAGCCCCACGAATACCAAGATATCTCCGGTTCTGCATTTCAAACGCACTGTGGAGTGGTGAAAACTCCAGAGAACGTGTTTCTCACATTAAATAGCTTCAGAAGAGCGATTTCGATTATTCTGCATACTTCTCACAGAAGAACCATCTAGATTATCGCAGAAAATGCATATCTCAGCTTGAAGCCCCACGAATACCAAGATATCTCCGGTTCTGCATTTCAAACGCACTGTGGAGTGGTGAAAACTCCAGAGAACGTGTTTCTCGCATTAAATAGCTTCAGAAGAGCGATTTCGATTATTCTGCATACTTCTCACAGAAGATCCATCTAGATTATCGCAGAAAATGCATATCTCATCCTGAAGCCCCACGAAAACCAAGATATCTCCGGTTCTGCATATCAACCGCACTGTGCAGTGGTGAAAACTCCAGATAACGTGTTTCTCGCATTAAATAGCTCCAGAAGAGCGATATCGATTATTCTGCATACTTCTCACAGAAGCCTCACCGAGATTATCGCAGAAAATGCATATCTCCGGTTCTGCATATCAAATGCACTGTGGAGTCGTGAAAACACCAGAAAACGCGTTTTTTCGCATTAAATAGCTCCAAAAGAGAGATTTCGATTATTCTGCATACTTCTCACAGAAGAACCACCAAGATTATCCCCGAAAATGCATATCTCAGCTTGAAACCCCACGAACACCAAGATATCTCCGGTTCTGCATATCAAACGCACTGTGGAGTGGTGAAAACACCAGATAACGTGTATCTGGCATTAAATAGCTTCCAAAGAGCGCTTTCGATGATTCTGCATACTTCTCACAGAAGCCTCACCAAGATTATCGCAGAAAATGCATATCTCAGCTTGAAGCCCCACGAATACCAAGATATCTCCGGTTCTGCATTTTAAACGCACTGTGGAGTGGTGAAAACTCCAGAGAACGTGTTTCTCACATTAAATAGCTTCAGAAGAGCGATTTCGATGATTCGGCATACTTCTCACAGAAGAACCATCAACATTATCCCCGAAAATGCATATCTCAGCGTGAAACCCCACAAACACCAAGATATCGCCGGTTCTGCATATCAAACGCACAGTGCAGTGGTGACAACTCCCAAAACGCGTTTTTTCGCATTAAATAGCTCCAAAAGAGCGATTTCGATTATTCTGCATACATCTCACAGAAGCGTCACCAAGATTATCGCAGAAAATGCATATCTCAGCTTGAAGCCCCACGAAAACCAAGATATCTCCGGTTCTGCATATCAAACGCACTGTGGAGTGGCGAAAACACCAGATAACGCGATTCTCGCAGTAAATAGCTCCAAAAGAGCGATTTCGATTATTCTGCATACTTCTCACAGAAGAACCACAAAGATTATCCCAGAAAATGCATATCTCAGCTTGAAACCCCACGAAAACCATGATATCTCCGGTTCTGCATATCAAACGCGCTGTGGAGTGGCGAAAACACCAGATAACGTGATTCTCGCATTGAATATCTCCAAAAGAGCGATTTCGATTATTCTGCATACTTGTCACATAAGAACTACCAAGATTATCCCAGAAAATGCATATCTCAGCTTAAAACCCCACGAAAACAATGATATCTCCGGTTCTGCATATCAAACGCACTGTGGAGTGGGGAAAACACCAGAGAACGTGTTTCTCGCATTAAATAGCTCCAAAAGAGCGATTACGATGATACTGCATACTTCTCACAGAAGAACCACCAAGATTATCCCAGAAAATGCATATCTCAGCTTGAAACCCCACGAAAACCATGATATCGCCGGTTCTGCATATCAAACGCACTGTGGAGTGGTGAAAACACCAGATAACGTGATTCTCGCATTAAATAGCTTCTAAAGAGCGATTTCGATTATTCTGCATACTTCTCACAGAAGCCTCACCAAGAATATTCGCAGAAAATGCATATCTCAGCTTGATGCCCCACGAAAACAAAGATACGAATCACCGGCTCTGCATATCAAACGCACTGTGGAGTGGTGAAAACACCAGATAACGTGAGTCTCGCATTAAACAGCTTCAAAAGAGCCATTTCGACTATTCTGCATACCTCTCGCAGAAGCCTCACAAGATTATCGCAGAAAATGCATATCTCAGCTTGAAGCCCCACGAAAACCAAGATATCTCCGGTTCTGCATATCAAACGCACTGTGGAGTGGCGAAAACACCAGATAACGCGATTCTCGCAGTAAATAGCTCCAAAAGTGCGATTTCGATTATTCTGCATACTTCTCACAGAAGAACCACAAAGATTATCCCAGAAAATGCATATCTCAGCTTGAAACCCCACGAAAACAATGATATCTCCGGTTCTGCATATCAAACGCACTGTGGAGTGGCGAAAACACCATATAACGTGATTCTCGCATTAAATATCTCCAAAAGAGCGATTTCGATTATTCTGCATACTTGTCACATAAGAACTACCAAGATTATCCCAGAAAATGCATATCTCAGCTTGAAAGCCCACGAAAACCAAGATATCTCCGGTTCTGCATATCAAACGCACTGTCGAGTGGTGAAAACACCAGATAACGTGATTCTCGCATTAAATAGCGTCAAAAGAGCGATTTCGATTATTCTGCATACATCTCACAGAAGCCTCACCAAGATTATCGCAGAAAATGCATATCTCATCTTGAAGCCCCACGAAAACCAAGATATCTACGGTTCTGCATATCAAACGCACTGAGGAGTGGCGAAAACACCAGATAACGTGATTCTCGCATTAAATAGCTCCAAAAGAGCGATTTCGATTATTCTGCATACTTCCCACAGAGGAACCACAAAGATTTTCCCAGAAAATGCATATCTCAGCTTGAAACCCCACGAAAACCAAGATATCTCTGGTTCTGCATATCAAACGCACTGTGGAGTGGGGAAAACACCAGAGAACGTGTTTCTCGCATTAAATAGCTCCAAGAGAGCGATTACGATGATACTGCATACTTCTCACAGAAGAACCACCAAGATTATCCCAGAAATTGCATATCTCAGCTTAAAACCCCACGAAAACCATGATATCGCCGGTTCTGCATATCAAACGCACTGTGGAGTGGTGAAAACACCAGATAACGTGATTCTCGCATTAAATAGCTTCAAAAGAGCGATTTCGATTATTCTGCATACTTCTCACAGAAGCCTCACCAAGAATATTCGCAGAAAATGCATATTTCAGTTTGATGCCCCACGAAAACCAAGATATCTCCGGTTCTGCATATCAAACGCACTGTGCAGTGCTGAAAACACCAGAAAAGGCGATTTTTCGCATTAAATAGCTCCAAAAGAGCGATTTCGATGATTCTGCATTCTTCTCACTGAACAACCACCAAGATTATCCCAGAAAATGCATATCTCAGGTTGAAACCCCACGAACACCAAGATATCTCCGGTTCTGCATATCAAACGCACTGTGGAGTGGGGAAAACACCAGATAACGTGTATCTGGCATTAAATAGCTTCAGAAGAGCGATTTCGATTATTCTGCATACTTCTCACAGAAGATCCATCTAGATTATCGCAGAAAATGCATATCTCATCCTGAAGCCCCACGAAAACCAAGATATCTCCGGTTCTGCATATCAACCGCACTGTGCAGTGGTGAAAACTCCAGATAACGTGTTTCTCGCATTAAATAGCTCCAGAAGAGCGATATCGATTATTCTGCATACTTCTCACAGAAGCCTCACCGAGATTATCGCAGAAAATGCATATCTCCGATTCTGCATATCAAATGCACTGTGGAGTCGTGAAAACACCAGAAAACGCGTTTTTTCGCATTAAATAGCTCCAAAAGAGCGATTTCGATGATTCGGCATACTTCTCACAGAAGAACCATCAACATTATCCCCGAAAATGCATATCTCAGCGTGAAACCCCACAAACACCAAGATATCGCCGGTTCTGCATATCAAACGCACAGTGCAGTGGTGACAACTCCCAAAACGCGTTTTTTCGCATTAAATAGCTCCAAAAGAGCGATTTCGATTATTCTGCATACATCTCACAGAAGCCTCACCAAGATTATCGCAGAAAATGCATATCTCAGCTTGAAGCCCCACGAAAACCAAGATATCTACGGTTCTGCATATCAAACGCACTGTGGAGTGGGGAAAACACCAGAGAACGTGTTTCTCGCATTAAATAGCTCCAAAAGAGCGATTACGATGATACTGCATACTTCTCACAGAAGAACCACCAAGATTATCCCAGAAAATGCATATCTCAGCTTGAAACCCCACGAAAACCATGATATCGCCGGTTCTGCATATCAAACGCACTGTGGAGTGGTGAAAACACCAGATAACGTGATTCTCGCATTAAATAGCTTCTAAAGAGCGATTTCGATTATTCTGCATACTTCTCACAGAAGCCTCACCAAGAATATTCGCAGAAAATGCATATCTCAGCTTGATGACCCACGAAAACAAAGATACGAATCACCGGCTCTGCATATCAAACGCACTGTGGAGTGGTGAAAACACCAGATAACGTGATTCTCGCATTAAACAGCTTCAAAAGAGCCATTTCGACTATTCTGCATACCTCTCGCAGAAGCCTCACAAGATTATCGCAGAAAATGCATATCTCAGCTTGAAGCCCCACGAAAACCAAGATATCTCCGGTTCTGCATATCAAACGCACTGTGGAGTGGCGAAAACACCAGATAACGCGATTCTCGCAGTAAATAGCTCCAAAAGTGCGATTTCGATTATTCTGCATACTTCTCACAGAAGAACCACAAAGATTATCCCAGAAAATGCATATCTCAGCTTGAAACCCCACGAAAACAATGATATCTCCGGTTCTGCATATCAAACGCACTGTGGAGTGGCGAAAACACCATATAACGTGATTCTCGCATTAAATATCTCCAAAAGAGCGATTTCGATTATTCTGCATACTTGTCACATAAGAACTACCAAGATTATCCCAGAAAATGCATATCTCAGCTTGAAAGCCCACGAAAACCAAGATATCTCCGGTTCTGCATATCAAACGCACTGTCGAGTGGTGAAAACACCAGATAACGTGATTCTCGCATTAAATAGCGTCAAAAGAGCGATTTCGATTATTCTGCATACATCTCACAGAAGCCTCACCAAGATTATCGCAGAAAATGCATATCTCATCTTGAAGCCCCACGAAAACCAAGATATCTACGGTTCTGCATATCAAACGCACTGAGGAGTGGCGAAAACACCAGATAACGTGATTCTCGCATTAAATAGCTCCAAAAGAGCGATTTCGATTATTCTGCATACTTCCCACAGAGGAACCACAAAGATTTTCCCAGAAAATGCATATCTCAGCTTGAAACCCCACGAAAACCAAGATATCTCTGGTTCTGCATATCAAACGCACTGTGGAGTGGGGAAAACACCAGAGAACGTGTTTCTCGCATTAAATAGCTCCAAGAGAGCGATTACGATGATACTGCATACTTCTCACAGAAGAACCACCAAGATTATCCCAGAAAATGCATATCTCAGCTTAAAACCCCACGAAAACCATGATATCGCCGGTTCTGCATATCAAACGCACTGTGGAGTGGTGAAAACACCAGATAACGTGATTCTCGCATTAAATAGCTTCAAAAGAGCGATTTCGATTATTCTGCATACTTCTCACAGAAGCCTCACCAAGAATATTCGCAGAAAATGCATATTTCAGTTTGATGCCCCACGAAAACCAAGATATCTCCGGTTCTGCATATCAAACGCACTGTGCAGTGCTGAAAACACCAGAAAAGGCGATTTTTCGCATTAAATAGCTCCAAAAGAGCGATTTCGATGATTCTGCATTCTTCTCACTGATCAACCACCAAGATTATCCCAGAAAATGCATATCTCAGGTTGAAACCCCACGAACACCAAGATATCTCCGGTTCTGCATATCAAACGCACTGTGGAGTGGTGAAAACACCAGATAACGTGTATCTGGCATTAAATAGCTTCCAAAGAGCGCTCTCGATGATTCTGCATACTTCTAACAGAAGACACACCAAGATTATCCCAGAAAATGCATATCTGAGCTTGAAACCCCACGAAAACCAAGATATCTCCGGTTCTGCATACCAAACGCACTGTGGAGTGGTGAGAACACCAGATAACGTGGTTCTCGCATTAAATAGCTTCAAAAGAGCGATTTCGATTATTCTGTATACTTCTCACAGAAGCCTCACCAAGATTTTCGCAGAAAATGCATATCTCAGCTTGAAGCCCCACGAATACCAAGATATCTCCGGTTCTGCATATCAAACGCACTGTGGAGTGGTGAAAACACCAGATATCGTGTATCTGGCATTAAATAGCTTCCAAAGAGCACTTTCGATGGTTCTGCATACTTCTCACAGAAGACACACCAAGATTATCCCAGAAAATGCATATCTCAGCTTGAAGCCCCACGAATACCAAGATATCTCCGGTTCTGCATTTCAAACGCACTGTGGAGTGTTGAAAACACCAGATAACGTGTTTCTCGCATTAAATAGCTTCAAAAGAGCGATTTCGATTATTCTGCATACTTCTCACAGAAGCCTCAATAAGATTATCGCAGAAAATGCATATCTCAGCTTGAAGCCCCACGAATACCAAGATATCTCCGGTTCTGCATTTCAAACGCACTGTGGAGTGGTGAAAACTCCAGAGAACGTGTTTCTCGCATTAAATAGCTCCAGAAGAGCGATTTCGATTATTCTGCATACTTCTTACAGAAGAACCATCTAGATTATCGTAGAAAGTGCATATCTCTGTTTGAAACACTACGAAAACCATGATATCGCCGGTTCTGCATACCAAACGCACTGTGGAGTGCTGAAACCACCAGATAACGTGTTTCTCGCATTAATTAGCTTCAAAAGAGGGATTTCGATTATTCTGCATACTTCTCACGGATGAACCATCTAGATTATAGTAGAAAGTGCATATCTCAGTTTGAAACACTACGAAAACCATGATATCGCCGGTTCTGCATATCAAACGCACTGTGGAGTGCTGAAAACACCAGATAACGTGTTTCTCGCATTAAATAACTTCAACAGAGCGATTTCGATTATTCTGCATACTTCTCACAGAAGCCTCACCAAGATTATCGCAGAAAATGCATATCTCCGGTTCTGCATATCAAATGCACTGTGGAGTGGTGAAAACACCAGAAAACGCGTTTTTTCGCATTAAACAGCTCCAAAAGAGCGATTTCGATGATTCGGCATACTTCTCACAGAAGAACCATCAAGATTATCCCCGAAAATGCATATCTCAGCTTGAAACCCCACGAACACCAAGATATCGCCGGTTCTGCATATCAAACGCACAGTGCAGTGGTGAAAACTCCAGAGAACGTGTTTCTCGCATTAAATAGCTTCAGAATAGCGATTTCGATTATTCTGCATAGTTCTCACAGAAGAACCATCTAGATTATAGCAGAAAATGCATATCTCATCCTGAAGCCCCACGAAATCCAAGATATCTCCGGTTCTGCATATCAAACGCACTGTGCAGTGGTGAAAACTCCAGATAACGTGCTTCTCGCATTAAATAGCTCCAGAAGAGCGATTTCGATTATTCTGCATACTTCTCACAGAAGAACCATCTAGATTATCGCAGAAAATGCATATCTCAGCTTGAAGCTCCACGAATACCAAGATATCTCCGGTTCTGCATTTCAAACGCACTGTGGAGTGGTGAAAACTCCTGAGAACGTGTTTCTCGCACTAAATAGCTTCAGAAGAGCGATTTCGATTATTCTGCATACTTCTCGCAGATGAACCATCTAGATTATCGCAGAAAATGCATATCTCAGTTTGAAACACTACGAAAACCATGATATCGCGGTTCTGCATACCAAACGCACTGTGGAGTGCTGAAAACACCAGATAACGTGTTTCTCGCATTAAATAGCTCCAAAAGGGCGATTTCGATGATACGGCATATTTCTGACAGAAGCCTCACCAGGATTATCGCAGAAAATGCATATCTCAGCTTGAAACCACACGAAAAGAAGATATCGCCGGTTCAGCATATCAAACACACCTTGGAGTTGTGAAAACACCAGATAACGTGCTTCTCGCATTAAATAGCTCCAAAAGAGCGATTTCGGTGATTCTGCAAACTTCTCACAGAAGAACCACCAAGATTATCCCCGAAAATGCATATCTCAGCTTGAAACCCCACGAACACCAAGATATCTCCGGTTCTGCATAAAAAAACGCACTGTGCAGTGGTGAAAACACCAGATAACGCTTGTCTCGCATTAAATAGCTCCAGAAGAGCGATTTCGATGATTCTGCATACTTCTCACCGAAGAACCACCAAGATTATCCCAGAAAATGCATATCTCAGCTTGAAGTCCCACGAAAACGAAGATATCTCCGGTTCTGCATTTCAAACGCACTGAGGAGTGGTGAAAACATCAGAAAACGTGTTTCTCGCATTAAATAGCTCCAAAAGAGCGACTTCGATGATTCTGCATACTTCTCACAGAAGAACCATCTAGATTATCGTAGAGAGTGCATATCTCAGTTTGAAACACTACGAAAACCATGATATCGCGGTTCTGCATACCAAACGCACTGTGGAGTGCTGAAAACACCAGATAACGTGTTTCTCGCATTAAATAGCTCCAAAAGGGCGATTTCGATGATACGGCATATTTCTGACAGAAGCCTCACCAGGATTATCGCAGAAAATGCATATCTGAGCTTGAAGCCCCAGGAAAACCAAGATATCTCCGGTTCTGCATATCAAACGCACTGTGCAGTTTTGAAAACACCAGAAAACGCGTTTTTTCGCATTAAATAGCTCCAAAAGAGCGATTTCGATGAGTCGGCATTCTCACAGAAGAAACATCAAGATTATCCCCGAAAATGCATATCTCAGCTTGAAACCCCACGAACACCAAGATATCTCCGGTTCTGCATAAAAAAACGCACTGTGCAGTGGTGAAAACACCAGATAACGCTTGTCTCGCATTAAATAGCTCCAGAAGAGCGATTTCGATGATTCTGCATACTTCTCACCGAAGAACCACCAAGATTATCCCAGAAAATGCATATCTCTGCTTGAAACCCCACGAACACCAAGATATCGCCGGTTCTGCATATCAAACGCACAGTGCAGTGGTGAAAACTCCTGAAAACGCGTTTTTTCGCATTAAATAGCTCCAAAAGAGCGATTTCGATGACTCTGCATACTTCTCACAGAAGAACCACCAAGATTATCCCAGAAAATGCATATCTCAGCTTGAAGTCCCACGAAAACGAAGATATCTCCGGTTCTGCATTTCAAACGCACTGAGGAGTGGTGAAAACATCAGAAAACGTGTTTCTCGCATTAAATAGCTCCAAAAGAGCGACTTCGATGATTCTGCATACTTCTCACAGAAGAACCATCTAGATTATCGTAGAGAGTGCATATCTCAGTTTGAAACACTACGAAAACCATGATATCGCCGGTTCTGCATACCAAACTCACTGTGGAGTGCTGAAAACACCAGATAACGTGTTTCTCGCATTAAATAGCTCCAAAAGAGCGATTTCGATGATTCTGCATACTTCTCACAGAAGAACCATCAAGATTATCCCCGAAAATGCATATCTCTGCTTGAAACCCCACGAACACCAAGATATCGCCGGTTCTGCATATCAAACGCACAGTGCAGTGGTGAAAACTCCTGAAAACGCGTTTTTTCGCATTAAATAGCTCCAAAAGAGCGATTTCGATGACTCTGCATACTTCTCACAGAAGAACCACCAAGATTATCCCAGAAAATGCATATCTCAGCTTGAAGTCCCACGAAAACGAAGATATCTCCGGTTCTGCATATCCAACACACTGTGGAGTGTTGAAAACACCAGATAACGTGTTTCTCGCATTAAATAGCTCCAAAAGAGCGATTTCGATGATTCTGCATACTTCTCACAGAAGAACCACCAAGATTATCGCAGAAAATGTATATCTCAGCTTGAAGCCCCACGAAAACCAAGATAACTCCGGTTCTGCATATCAAAGGCACTGTGGAGTGGTGAAAACACCAGATAACGCTTTTCTCGCATTAAATAGCTCCAAAAGAGCGACTTCGATGATTCTGCATACTTCTCACCGAAGAACCACCAAGATTATCCCAGAAAATGCATATCTCAGCTTGAAGCCCCACGAAAACCAACATATCTCCGGTGCTGCATTTCAAACGCACTGAGGAGTGGTGAAAACATCAGAAAACGTGTTTCTCGCATTAAATAGCTTCAAAAGAGCGATTTCGATTATTCTGCATACTTCTCACAGAAGAACCATCTAGATTATCGTAGAGAGTGCATATCTCAGTTTGAAACACTACGAAAACCATGATATCGCCGGTACTGCATACCAAACTCACTGAGGAGTGGCGAAAACACCAGATAACGTGATTCTCGCATTAAATAGCTCCAAAAGAGCGATTTCGATTATTCTGCATACTTCCCACAGAGGAACCACAAAGATTTTCCCAGAAAATGCATATCTCAGCTTGAAACCCCACGAAAACCAAGATATCTCTGGTTCTGCATATCAAACGCACTGTGGAGTGGGGAAAACACCAGAGAACGTGTTTCTCGCATTAAATAGCTCCAAGAGAGCGATTACGATGATACTGCATACTTCTCACAGAAGAACCACCAAGATTATCCCAGAAAATGCATATCTCAGCTTAAAACCCCACGAAAACCATGATATCGCCGGTTCTGCATATCAAACGCACTGTGGAGTGGTGAAAACACCAGATAACGTGATTCTCGCATTAAATAGCTTCAAAAGAGCGATTTCGATTATTCTGCATACTTCTCACAGAAGCCTCACCAAGAATATTCGCAGAAAATGCATATTTCAGTTTGATGCCCCACGAAAACCAAGATATCTCCGGTTCTGCATATCAAACGCACTGTGCAGTGCTGAAAACACCAGAAAAGGCGATTTTTCGCATTAAATAGCTCCAAAAGAGCGATTTCGATGATTCTGCATTCTTCTCACTGATCAACCACCAAGATTATCCCAGAAAATGCATATCTCAGGTTGAAACCCCACGAACACCAAGATATCTCCGGTTCTGCATATCAAACGCACTGTGGAGTGGTGAAAACACCAGATAACGTGTATCTGGCATTAAATAGCTTCCAAAGAGCGCTCTCGATGATTCTGCATACTTCTAACAGAAGACACACCAAGATTATCCCAGAAAATGCATATCTGAGCTTGAAACCCCACGAAAACCAAGATATCTCCGGTTCTGCATACCAAACGCACTGTGGAGTGGTGAGAACACCAGATAACGTGGTTCTGGCATTGAATAGCTTCCAAAGTGCGACTTCGATGATTCTGCATACTTCTCACAGAACAACCACCAAGATTATCCCAGAAAATGCATATCTCAGCTTAAAACCCCATGAAAACCATGATATCGCCGGTTCTGCATATCAAACGCACTGTGGAGTGGTGAAAACACCAGATAACGTGATTCTCGCATTAAATAGCTTCAAAAGAGCGATTTCGATTATTCTGCATACTTCTCACAGAAGCCTCACCAAGATTTTCGCAGAAAATGCATATCTCAGCTTGAAGCCCCACGAATACCAAGATATCTCCGGTTCTGCATATCAAACGCACTGTGGAGTGGTGAAAACACCAGATATCGTGTATCTGGCATTAAATAGCTTCCAAAGAGCACTTTCGATGGTTCTGCATACTTCTCACAGAAGACACACCAAGATTATCCCAGAAAATGCATATCTCAGCTTGAAGCCCCACGAATACCAAGATATCTCCGGTTCTGCATTTCAAACGCACTGTGGAGTGTTGAAAACACCAGATAACGTGTTTCTCGCATTAAATAGCTTCAAAAGAGCGATTTCGATTATTCTGCATACTTCTCACAGAAGCCTCAATAAGATTATCGCAGAAAATGCATATCTCAGCTTGAAGCCCCACGAATACCAAGATATCTCCGGTTCTGCATTTCAAACGCACTGTGGAGTGGTGAAAACTCCAGAGAACGTGTTTCTCGCATTAAATAGCTCCAGAAGAGCGATTTCGATTATTCTGCATACTTCTTACAGAAGAACCATCTAGATTATCGTAGAAAGTGCATATCTCTGTTTGAAACACTACGAAAACCATGATATCGCCGGTTCTGCATACCAAACGCACTGTGGAGTGCTGAAACCACCAGATAACGTGTTTCTCGCATTAATTAGCTTCAAAAGAGGGATTTCGATTATTCTGCATACTTCTCACGGATGAACCATCTAGATTATAGTAGAAAGTGCATATCTCAGTTTGAAACACTACGAAAACCATGATATCGCCGGTTCTGCATATCAAACGCACTGTGGAGTGCTGAAAACACCAGATAACGTGTTTCTCGCATTAAATAACTTCAACAGAGCGATTTCGATTATTCTGCATACTTCTCACAGAAGCCTCACCAAGATTATCGCAGAAAATGCATATCTCCGGTTCTGCATATCAAATGCACTGTGGAGTGGTGAAAACACCAGAAAACGCGTTTTTTCGCATTAAACAGCTCCAAAAGAGCGATTTCGATGATTCGGCATACTTCTCACAGAAGAACCATCAAGATTATCCCCGAAAATGCATATCTCAGCTTGAAACCCCACGAACACCAAGATATCGCCGGTTCTGCATATCAAACGCACAGTGCAGTGGTGAAAACTCCAGAGAACGTGTTTCTCGCATTAAATAGCTTCAGAATAGCGATTTCGATTATTCTGCATAGTTCTCACAGAAGAACCATCTAGATTATAGCAGAAAATGCATATCTCATCCTGAAGCCCCACGAAATCCAAGATATCTCCGGTTCTGCATATCAAACGCACTGTGCAGTGGTGAAAACTCCAGATAACGTGCTTCTCGCATTAAATAGCTCCAGAAGAGCGATTTCGATTATTCTGCATACTTCTCACAGAAGAACCATCTAGATTATCGCAGAAAATGCATATCTCAGCTTGAAGCTCCACGAATACCAAGATATCTCCGGTTCTGCATTTCAAACGCACTGTGGAGTGGTGAAAACTCCTGAGAACGTGTTTCTCGCACTAAATAGCTTCAGAAGAGCGATTTCGATTATTCTGCATACTTCTCGCAGATGAACCATCTAGATTATCGCAGAAAATGCATATCTCAGTTTGAAACACTACGAAAACCATGATATCGCGGTTCTGCATACCAAACGCACTGTGGAGTGCTGAAAACACCAGATAACGTGTTTCTCGCATTAAATAGCTCCAAAAGGGCGATTTCGATGATACGGCATATTTCTGACAGAAGCCTCACCAGGATTATCGCAGAAAATGCATATCTCAGCTTGAAACCACACGAAAAGAAGATATCGCCGGTTCAGCATATCAAACACACCTTGGAGTTGTGAAAACACCAGATAACGTGCTTCTCGCATTAAATAGCTCCAAAAGAGCGATTTCGGTGATTCTGCAAACTTCTCACAGAAGAACCACCAAGATTATCCCCGAAAATGCGTATCTCAGCTTGAAACCCCACGAACACCAAGATATCTCCGGTTCTGCATAAAAAAACGCACTGTGCAGTGGTGAAAACACCAGATAACGCTTGTCTCGCATTAAATAGCTCCAGAAGAGCGATTTCGATGATTCTGCATACTTCTCACCGAAGAACCACCAAGATTATCCCAGAAAATGCATATCTCAGCTTGAAGTCCCACGAAAACGAAGATATCTCCGGTTCTGCATTTCAAACGCACTGAGGAGTGGTGAAAACATCAGAAAACGTGTTTCTCGCATTAAATAGCTCCAAAAGAGCGACTTCGATGATTCTGCATACTTCTCACAGAAGAACCATCTAGATTATCGTAGAGAGTGCATATCTCAGTTTGAAACACTACGAAAACCATGATATCGCGGTTCTGCATACCAAACGCACTGTGGAGTGCTGAAAACACCAGATAACGTGTTTCTCGCATTAAATAGCTCCAAAAGGGCGATTTCGATGATACGGCATATTTCTGACAGAAGCCTCACCAGGATTATCGCAGAAAATGCATATCTGAGCTTGAAGCCCCAGGAAAACCAAGATAACTCCGGTTCTGCATATCAAACGCACTGTGCAGTTTTGAAAACACCAGAAAACGCGTTTTTTCGCATTAAATAGCTCCAAAAGAGCGATTTCGATGAGTCGGCATTCTCACAGAAGAAACATCAAGATTATCCCCGAAAATGCATATCTCAGCTTGAAACCCCACGAACACCAAGATATCTCCGGTTCTGCATAAAAAAACGCACTGTGCAGTGGTGAAAACACCAGATAACGCTTGTCTCGCATTAAATAGCTCCAGAAGAGCGATTTCGATGATTCTGCATACTTCTCACCGAAGAACCACCAAGATTATCCCAGAAAATGCATATCTCTGCTTGAAACCCCACGAACACCAAGATATCGCCGGTTCTGCATATCAAACGCACAGTGCAGTGGTGAAAACTCCTGAAAACGCGTTTTTTCGCATTAAATAGCTCCAAATGAGCGATTTCGATGACTCTGCATACTTCTCACAGAAGAACCACCAAGATTATCCCAGAAAATGCATATCTCAGCTTGAAGTCCCACGAAAACGAAGATATCTCCGGTTCTGCATTTCAAACGCACTGAGGAGTGGTGAAAACATCAGAAAACGTGTTTCTCGCATTAAATAGCTCCAAAAGAGCGACTTCGATGATTCTGCATACTTCTCACAGAAGAACCATCTAGATTATCGTAGAGAGTGCATATCTCAGTTTGAAACACTACGAAAACCATGATATCGCCGGTTCTGCATACCAAACTCACTGTGGAGTGCTGAAAACACCAGATAACGTGTTTCTCGCATTAAATAGCTCCAAAAGAGCGATTTCGATGATTCTGCATACTTCTCACAGAAGAACCATCAAGATTATCCCCGAAAATGCATATCTCTGCTTGAAACCCCACGAACACCAAGATATCGCCGGTTCTGCATATCAAACGCACAGTGCAGTGGTGAAAACTCCTGAAAACGCGTTTTTTCGCATTAAATAGCTCCAAAAGAGCGATTTCGATGACTCTGCATACTTCTCACAGAAGAACCACCAAGATTATCCCAGAAAATGCATATCTCAGCTTGAAGTCCCACGAAAACGAAGATATCTCCGGTTCTGCATATCCAACACACTGTGGAGTGTTGAAAACACCAGATAACGTGTTTCTCGCATTAAATAGCTCCAAAAGAGCGATTTCGATGATTCTGCATACTTCTCACAGAAGAACCACCAAGATTATCGCAGAAAATGTATATCTCAGCTTGAAGCCCCACGAAAACCAAGATAACTCCGGTTCTGCATATCAAAGGCACTGTGGAGTGGTGAAAACACCAGATAACGCTTTTCTCGCATTAAATAGCTCCAAAAGAGCGACTTCGATGATTCTGCATACTTCTCACCGAAGAACCACCAAGATTATCCCAGAAAATGCATATCTCAGCTTGAAGCCCCACGAAAACCAACATATCTCCGGTGCTGCATTTCAAACGCACTGAGGAGTGGTGAAAACATCAGAAAACGTGTTTCTCGCATTAAATAGCTTCAAAAGAGCGATTTCGATTATTCTGCATACTTCTCACAGAAGAACCATCTAGATTATCGTAGAGAGTGCATATCTCAGTTTGAAACACTACGAAAACCATGATATCGCCGGTACTGCATACCAAACTCACTGTGGAGTGCTGAAAACACCAGATAACGTGTTTCTCGCATTAAATAGCTCCAAAAGAGCGATTTCGATGATTCTGCATGCTTCTCACAGAAGAACCACCAAGATTATCGCAGAAAATGTATATCTCAGCTTGAAGCCCCACGAAAACCAAGATAACTCCGGTTCTGCATATCAAAGGCACTGTGGAGTGGTGAAAACACCAGATAACGCTTTTCTCGCATTAAATAGCTCCAAAAGAGCGACTTCGATTATTCTGCATACTTCTCACAGAAGCCTCACCGAGATTATCGCAGAAAATGCATATCTCCGGTTCTGCATATCAAATGCACTGTGGAGTGCTGAAAACACCAGAAAAGGCGCTTTTCGCATTAAATAGCACCAAAAGATCGATTTCGATGATTCTGCATTCTTCTCACAGAACAACCACCAAGATTATCCCAGAAAATGCATATCTCAGGTTGAAATCCCACGAACACCAAGATATCTCTGGTTCTGCATATCAAACGCACTGTGGAGTGGTGAAAACACCACATAACGCTTTTCTCGCATTAAATAGCTCCAAAAGAGCGATTTCGATGATTCTGCATACTTCTCGCAGAAGAACCACCAAGGTTATCCCAGAAAATGCATATCTGAGCTTGAAACCCCACGAAAACCAAGATATCTCCGGTTCTGCATATCAAACGCATTGTGGAGTGGTGAAAACACCAGATAACGTGTTTCTGGCATTAAATAGCTTCCAAATAGCGATTTCGATGATTCTGCATACTTCTCACAGAAGAACCATCAAGATTATCCCCGAATATGCATATCTCAGCTTGAAACCCCAGGAACACCAAGATATCTCCGGTTCTGCATATCGAACGCACTGTGGAGTGGTGAAAACACCAGATAACGTGTAGCTGGCATTAAATAGCTTCCAAAGAGCGCTTTCGATGATTCTGCATACTTCTCACAGAAGACACACCAAGATTATCCCAGAAAATGCATATCTGAGCTTGAAACCCCACGAAAACCAAGATATCTCCGGTTCTGCATATCAAACGCACTGTGGAGTGGTGAGAACACCAGATAACGTGCTTCTCGCATTAAATAGCTCCAAAAGAACGATTTCGATGATTCTGCATACTTCTCGCAGAAGAACCACCAAGGTTATCCCAGAAAATGCATATCTGAGCTTGAAACCCCACGAAAACCAAGATATCTCCGGTTCTGCATATCAAAGCATTGTGGAGTGGGAAAACACCAGATAACGTGTTTCTGGCATTAAATAGCTTCCAAATAGCGATTTCGATTATTCTGCATACTTCTCACAGAAGAACCATCTAGATCATCGTAGAAAGTGCATATCTCAGTTTGAAACACTACGAAAACCATGATATCGCGGTTCTGCATACCAAACGCACTGTGGAGTGCTGAAAACACCAGATAACGTGTTTCTCGCATTAAATTGCTCCAAAAGGGCGATTTCGATGATACGGCATATTTCTGACAGAAGCCTCACCAGGATTATCGCAGAAAATGCATATCTCAGCTTGAAACCACACGAAAAGAAGATATCGCCGGTTCTGCATATCAAACACACCTTGGGGTTGTGAAAACACCAGATAACGTGCTTCTCGCATTAAATAGCTCCAAAAGAGCGATTTCGGTGATTCTGCGTACTTCTCACAGAAGAACCACCAAGATTATCCCAAAAAATGCACATCTCAGCTTGAAGCCCCACGAAAACCAAGATATCTCCGGTGCTGCATTTCAAACGCACTGTGGAGTGGTGAAAACATCAGATAACGTGTTTCTCGCATTAAATAGCTCCAAAAGAGCGATTTCGATTATTCTGCATACTTCTCACAGAAGAACCATCTAGATTATCGTAGAAAGTGCATATCTCAGTTTGAAACACTACGAAAACCATGATATCGGCGGTTCTGCATACCAAACGCACTGTGGAGTGCTGAAAACACCAGATAACGTGTTTCTCGCATTAAATAGCTCCAAAAGAGCGATTTCGATGATACGGCATACTTCTGACAGAAGCCTCACCCGGATTATCGCAGAAAATGCATATCTGAGCTTGAAGCCCCACGAAAACCAAGATATCTCCGGTTCTGCATATCAAACGCACAGTGCAGTTTTGAAAACACCAGAAAACGCGTTTTTTCGCATTAAATAGCTCCAAAAGAGCGATTTCGATGAGTCGGCATACTTCTCACAGAAGAAACATCAAGATTATCCCCGAAAATGCATATCTCAGCTTGAAACCCCACGAACACCAAGATATCTCCGGTTCTGCATAAAAAAACGCACTGTGCAGTGGTGAAAACACCAGATAACGCTTTTCTCGCATTAAATAGCTCCAGAAGAGCGATTTCGATGATTCTGCATACTTCTCACCGAAGAACCACCAAGATTATCCCAGAAAATGCATATCTCAGCTTGAAACCCCACGAAAACCAAGATATCTCCGCTTCTGCATATCGAACGCACTGCAGAGTGGTGAAAACACCTGATAACGTGTTTCTCGCATTAAATAGCTGCAAAAGAGCGATTTCGATGATTCTGCATACTTCTCACAGAAGCCTCACCAAGATTATCGCAGGAAAACGCATATCTCAGCTTGAAACCCCACGAAAACCAAGATATCGCTCGGTTCTGCATATCAAACGCATTGTGGAGCGGTGAAAACACCAGATAACGTGCTCCTCGTAGTAAATAGCTCCAAAAGAGCGATTTCGGTGATTCTGCATACTTCTCACAGAAGAACCACCAAGATTATCCCAAGAAATGCATATCTCAGCTTGAAGCCCCACGAAAACCAACATATCTCCGGTGCTGCATTTCAAACGCACTGAGGAGTGGTGAAAACATCAGAAAACGTGTTTCTCGCATTAAATAGCTTCAAAAGAGCGATTTCGATTATTCTGCATACTTCTCACAGAAGAACCATCTAGATTATCGTAGAGAGTGCATATCTCAGTTTGAAACACTACGAAAACCATGATATCGCCGATTCTGCATACCAAACTCACTGTGGAGTGCTGAAAACACCAGATAACGTGTTTCTCGCATTAAATAGCTCCAAAAGAGCGATTTCGATGATTCTGCATACTTCTCACAGAAGAACCACCAAGATTATCGCAGAAAATGTATATCTCAGCTTGAAGCCCCACGAAAACCAAGATAACTCCGGTTCTGCATATCAAAGGCACTGTGGAGTGGTGAAAACACCAGATAACGCTTTCCTCGCATTAAATAGCTCCAAAAGAGCGACTTCGATTATTCTGCATACTTCTCACAGAAGCCTCACCGAGATTATCGCAGAAAATGCATATCTCCGGTTCTGCATATCAAACGCACTGTGGAGTGGTGAAAACACCACATAACGCTTTTCTCGCATTAAATAGCTCCAAAAGAGCGATTTCGATGATTCTGCATACTTCTCGCAGAAGAACCACCAAGGTTATCCCAGAAAATGCATATCTGAGCTTGAAACCCCACGAAAACCAAGATATCTCCGGTTCTGCATATCAAACGCATTGTGGAGTGGTGAAAACACCAGATAACGTGTTTCTGGCATTAAATAGCTTCCAAATAGCGATTTCGATGATTCTGCATACTTCCCACAGAGGAACCACAAAGATTTTCCCAGAAAATGCATATCTCAGCTTGAAACCCCACGAAAACCAAGATATCTCTGGTTCTGCATATCAAACGCACTGTGGAGTGGGGAAAACACCAGAGAACGTGTTTCTCGCATTAAATAGCTCCAAGACAGCGATTACGATGATTCTGCATACTTCTCACAGAAGACACACCAAGATTATCCCAGAAAATGCATATCTGAGCTTGAAACCCCACGAAAACCAAGATATCTACGGTTCTGCATATCAAACGCACTGAGGAGTGGCGAAAACACCAGATAACGTGATTCTCGCATTAAATAGCTCCAAAAGAGCGATTTCGATTATTCTGCATACTTCCCACAGAGGAACCACAAAGATTTTCCCAGAAAATGCATATCTCAGCTTGAAACCCCACGAAAACCAAGATATCTCTGGTTCTGCATATCAAACGCACTGTGGAGTGGGGAAAACACCAGAGAACGTGTTTCTCGCATTAAATAGCTCCAAGAGAGCGATTACGATGATACTGCATACTTCTCACAGAAGAACCACCAAGATTATCCCAGAAAATGCATATCTCAGCTTAAAACCCCACGAAAACCATGATATCGCCGGTTCTGCATATCAAACGCACTGTGGAGTGGTGAAAACACCAGATAACGTGATTCTCGCATTAAATAGCTTCAAAAGAGCGATTTCGATTATTCTGCATACTTCTCACAGAAGCCTCACCAAGAATATTCGCAGAAAATGCATATTTCAGTTTGATGCCCCACGAAAACCAAGATATCTCCGGTTCTGCATATCAAACGCACTGTGCAGTGCTGAAAACACCAGAAAAGGCGATTTTTCGCATTAAATAGCTCCAAAAGAGCGATTTCGATGATTCTGCATTCTTCTCACTGAACAACCACCAAGATTATCCCAGAAAATGCATATCTCAGGTTGAAACCCCACGAACACCAAGATATCTCCGGTTCTGCATATCAAACGCACTGTGGAGTGGTGAAAACACCAGATAACGTGTATCTGGCATTAAATAGCTTCAGAAGAGCGATTTCGATTATTCTGCATACTTCTCACAGAAGATCCATCTAGATTATCGCAGAAAATGCATATCTCATCCTGAAGCCCCACGAAAACCAAGATATCTCCGGTTCTGCATATCAACCGCACTGTCCAGTGGTGAAAACTCCAGATAACGTGTTTCTCGCATTAAATAGCTCCAGAAGAGCGATATCGATTATTCTGCATACTTCTCACAGAAGCCTCACCGAGATTATCGCAGAAAATGCATATCTCAGCTTGATGACCCACGAAAACAAAGATACGAATCACCGGCTCTGCATATCAAACGCACTGTGGAGTGGTGAAAACACCAGATAACGTGATTCTCGCATTAAACAGCTTCAAAAGAGCCATTTCGACTATTCTGCATACCTCTCGCAGAAGCCTCACAAGATTATCGCAGAAAATGCATATCTCAGCTTGAAGCCCCACGAAAACCAAGATATCTCCGGTTCTGCATATCAAACGCACTGTGGAGTGGCGAAAACACCAGATAACGCGATTCTCGCAGTAAATAGCTCCAAAAGTGCGATTTCGATTATTCTGCATACTTCTCACAGAAGAACCACAAAGATTATCCCAGAAAATGCATATCTCAGCTTGAAACCCCACGAAAACAATGATATCTCCGGTTCTGCATATCAAACGCACTGTGGAGTGGCGAAAACACCATATAACGTGATTCTCGCATTAAATATCTCCAAAAGAGCGATTTCGATTATTCTGCATACTTGTCACATAAGAACTACCAAGATTATCCCAGAAAATGCATATCTCAGCTTGAAAGCCCACGAAAACCAAGATATCTCCGGTTCTGCATATCAAACGCACTGTCGAGTGGTGAAAACACCAGATAACGTGATTCTCGCATTAAATAGCGTCAAAAGAGCGATTTCGATTATTCTGCATACATCTCACAGAAGCCTCACCAAGATTATCGCAGAAAATGCATATCTCATCTTGAAGCCCCACGAAAACCAAGATATCTACGGTTCTGCATATCAAACGCACTGAGGAGTGGCGAAAACACCAGATAACGTGATTCTCGCATTAAATAGCTCCAAAAGAGCGATTTCGATTATTCTGCATACTTCCCACAGAGGAACCACAAAGATTTTCCCAGAAAATGCATATCTCAGCTTGAAACCCCACGAAAACCAAGATATCTCTGGTTCTGCATATCAAACGCACTGTGGAGTGGGGAAAACACCAGAGAACGTGTTTCTCGCATTAAATAGCTCCAAGAGAGCGATTACGATGATACTGCATACTTCTCACAGAAGAACCACCAAGATTATCCCAGAAAATGCATATCTCAGCTTAAAACCCCACGAAAACCATGATATCGCCGGTTCTGCATATCAAACGCACTGTGGAGTGGTGAAAACACCAGATAACGTGATTCTCGCATTAAATAGCTTCAAAAGAGCGATTTCGATTATTCTGCATACTTCTCACAGAAGCCTCACCAAGAATATTCGCAGAAAATGCATATTTCAGTTTGATGCCCCACGAAAACCAAGATATCTCCGGTTCTGCATATCAAACGCACTGTGCAGTGCTGAAAACACCAGAAAAGGCGATTTTTCGCATTAAATAGCTCCAAAAGAGCGATTTCGATGATTCTGCATTCTTCTCACTGAACAACCACCAAGATTATCCCAGAAAATGCATATCTCAGGTTGAAACCCCACGAACACCAAGATATCTCCGGTTCTGCATATCAAACGCACTGTGGAGTGGTGAAAACACCAGATAACGTGTATCTGGCATTAAATAGCTTCCAAAGAGCGCTCTCGATGATTCTGCATACTTCTAACAGAAGACACACCAAGATTATCCCAGAAAATGCATATCTGAGCTTGAAACCCCACGAAAACCAAGATATCTCCGGTTCTGCATACCAAACGCACTGTGGAGTGGTGAGAACACCAGATAACGTGGTTCTGGCATTGAATAGCTTCCAAAGTGCGACTTCGATGATTCTGCATACTTCTCACAGAACAACCACCAAGATTATCCCAGAAAATGCATATCTCAGCTTAAAACCCCATGAAAACCATGATATCGCCGGTTCTGCATATCAAACGCACTGTGGAGTGGTGAAAACACCAGATAACGTGATTCTCGCATTAAATAGCTTCAAAAGAGCGATTTCGATTATTCTGCATACTTCTCACAGAAGCCTCACCAAGATTTTCGCAGAAAATGCATATCTCAGCTTGAAGCCCCACGAATACCAAGATATCTCCGGTTCTGCATATCAAACGCACTGTGGAGTGGTGAAAACACCAGATATCGTGTATCTGGCATTAAATAGCTTCCAAAGAGCACTTTCGATGGTTCTGCATACTTCTCACAGAAGACACACCAAGATTATCCCAGAAAATGCATATCTCAGCTTGAAGCCCCACGAATACCAAGATATCTCCGGTTCTGCATTTCAAACGCACTGTGGAGTGTTGAAAACACCAGATAACGTGTTTCTCGCATTAAATAGCTTCAAAAGAGCGATTTCGATTATTCTGCATACTTCTCACAGAAGCCTCAATAAGATTATCGCAGAAAATGCATATCTCAGCTTGAAGCCCCACGAATACCAAGATATCTCCGGTTCTGCATTTCAAACGCACTGTGGAGTGGTGAAAACTCCAGAGAACGTGTTTCTCGCATTAAATAGCTCCAGAAGAGCGATTTCGATTATTCTGCATACTTCTTACAGAAGAACCATCTAGATTATCGTAGAAAGTGCATATCTCTGTTTGAAACACTACGAAAACCATGATATCGCCGGTTCTGCATACCAAACGCACTGTGGAGTGCTGAAACCACCAGATAACGTGTTTCTCGCATTAATTAGCTTCAAAAGAGGGATTTCGATTATTCTGCATACTTCTCACGGATGAACCATCTAGATTATAGTAGAAAGTGCATATCTCAGTTTGAAACACTACGAAAACCATGGTATCGCCGGTTCTGCATATCAAACGCACTGTGGAGTGCTGAAAACACCAGATAACGTGTTTCTCGCATTAAATAACTTCAACAGAGCGATTTCGATTATTCTGCATACTTCTCACAGAAGCCTCACCAAGATTATCGCAGAAAATGCATATCTCCGGTTCTGCATATCAAATGCACTGTGGAGTGGTGAAAACACCAGAAAACGCGTTTTTTCGCATTAAACAGCTCCAAAAGAGCGATTTCGATGATTCGGCATACTTCTCACAGAAGAACCATCAAGATTATCCCCGAAAATGCATATCTCAGCTTGAAACCCCACGAACACCAAGATATCGCCGGTTCTGCATATCAAACGCACAGTGCAGTGGTGAAAACTCCAGAGAACGTGTTTCTCGCATTAAATAGCTTCAGAATAGCGATTTCGATTATTCTGCATAGTTCTCACAGAAGAACCATCTAGATTATAGCAGAAAATGCATATCTCATCCTGAAGCCCCACGAAATCCAAGATATCTCCGGTTCTGCATATCAAACGCACTGTGCAGTGGTGAAAACTCCAGATAACGTGCTTCTCGCATTAAATAGCTCCAGAAGAGCGATTTCGATTATTCTGCATACTTCTCACAGAAGAACCATCTAGATTATCGCAGAAAATGCATATCTCAGCTTGAAGCTCCACGATTACCAAGATATCTCCGGTTCTGCATTTCAAACGCACTGTGGAGTGGTGAAAACTCCTGAGAACGTGTTTCTCGCACTAAATAGCTTCAGAAGAGCGATTTCGATTATTCTGCATACTTCTCGCAGATGAACCATCTAGATTATCGCAGAAAATGCATATCTCAGTTTGAAACACTACGAAAACCATGATATCGCGGTTCTGCATACCAAACGCACTGTGGAGTGCTGAAAACACCAGATAACGTGTTTCTCGCATTAAATAGCTCCAAAAGGGCGATTTCGATGATACGGCATATTTCTGACAGAAGCCTCACCAGGATTATCGCAGAAAATGCATATCTCAGCTTGAAACCACACGAAAAGAAGATATCGCCGGTTCAGCATATCAAACACACCTTGGAGTTGTGAAAACACCAGATAACGTGCTTCTCGCATTAAATAGCTCCAAAAGAGCGATTTCGGTGATTCTGCACACTTCTCACAGAAGAACCACCAAGATTATCCCAAAAAATGCACATCTCAGCTGGAAGCCCCACGAAAACCAAGATATCTCCGGTGCTGCATTTCAAACGCACTGTGGAGTGGTGAAAACATCAGATAACGTGTTTCTCGCATTAAATAGCTCCAAAAGGGCGATTTCGATTATTCTGCATACTTCTCACAGAAGAACCATCTAGATTATCGTAGAAAGTGCATATCTCAGTTTGAAACACTACGAAAACCATGATATCGCGGTTCTGCATACCAAACGCACTGTGGAGTGCTGAAAACACCAGATAACGTGTTTCTCGCATTAAATAGCTCCAAAAGAGCGATTTCGATGATACGGCATACTTCTGACAGAAGCCTCACCCGGATTATCGCAGAAAATGCATATCTGAGCTTGAAGCCCCAGGAAAACCAAGATATCTCCGGTTCTGCATATCAAACGCACTGTGCAGTTTTGAAAACACCAGAAAACGCGTTTTTTCGCATTAAATAGCTCCAAAAGAGCGATTTCGATGAGTCGGCATTCTCACAGAAGAAACATCAAGATTATCCCCGAAAATGCATATCTCAGCTTGAAACCCCACGAACACCAAGATATCTCCGGTTCTGCATAAAAAAACGCACTGTGCAGTGGTGAAAACACCAGATAACGCTTGTCTCGCATTAAATAGCTCCAGAAGAGCGATTTCGATGATTCTGCATACTTCTCACCGAAGAACCACCAAGATTATCCCAGAAAATGCATATCTCTGCTTGAAACCCCACGAACACCAAGATATCGCCGGTTCTGCATATCAAACGCACAGTGCAGTGGTGAAAACTCCTGAAAACGCGTTTTTTCGCATTAAATAGCTCCAAAAGAGCGATTTCGATGACTCTGCATACTTCTCACAGAAGAACCACCAAGATTATCCCAGAAAATGCATATCTCAGCTTGAAGTCCCACGAAAACGAAGATATCTCCGGTTCTGCATTTCAAACGCACTGAGGAGTGGTGAAAACATCAGAAAACGTGTTTCTCGCATTAAATAGCTCCAAAAGAGCGACTTCGATGATTCTGCATACTTCTCACAGAAGAACCATCTAGATTATCGTAGAGAGTGCATATCTCAGTTTGAAACACTACGAAAACCATGATATCGCCGGTTCTGCATACCAAACTCACTGTGGAGTGCTGAAAACACCAGATAACGTGTTTCTCGCATTAAATAGCTCCAAAAGAGCGATTTCGATGATTCTGCATACTTCTCACAGAAGAACCATCAAGATTATCCCCGAAAATGCATATCTCTGCTTGAAACCCCACGAACACCAAGATATCGCCGGTTCTGCATATCAAACGCACAGTGCAGTGGTGAAAACTCCTGAAAACGCGTTTTTTCGCATTAAATAGCTCCAAAAGAGCGATTTCGATGACTCTGCATACTTCTCACAGAAGAACCACCAAGATTATCCCAGAAAATGCATATCTCAGCTTGAAGTCCCACGAAAACGAAGATATCTCCGGTTCTGCATATCCAACACACTGTGGAGTGTTGAAAACATCAGAAAACGTGTTTCTCGCATTAAATAGCTCCAAAAGAGCGACTTCGATGATTCTGCATACTTCTCACAGAAGAACCACCAAGATTATCGCAGAAAATGTATATCTCAGCTTGAAGCCCCACGAAAACCAAGATAACTCCGGTTCTGCATATCAAAGGCACTGTGGAGTGGTGAAAACACCAGATAACGCTTTTCTCGCATTAAATAGCTCCAAAAGAGCGACTTCGATGATTCTGCATACTTCTCACCGAAGAACCACCAAGATTATCCCAGAAAATGCATATCTCAGCTTGAAGCCCCACGAAAACCAACATATCTCCGGTGCTGCATTTCAAACGCACTGAGGAGTGGTGAAAACATCAGAAAACGTGTTTCTCGCATTAAATAGCTTCAAAAGAGCGATTTCGATTATTCTGCATACTTCTCACAGAAGAACCATCTAGATTATCGTAGAGAGTGCATATCTCAGTTTGAAACACTACGAAAACCATGATATCGCCGGTTCTGCATACCAAACTCACTGTGGAGTGCTGAAAACACCAGATAACGTGTTTCTCGCATTAAATAGCTCCAAAAGAGCGATTTCGATGATTCTGCATGCTTCTCACAGAAGAACCACCAAGATTATCGCAGAAAATGTATATCTCAGCTTGAAGCCCCACGAAAACCAAGATAACTCCGGTTTTGCATATCAAAGGCACTGTGGAGTGGTGAAAACACCAGATAACGCTTTTCTCGCATTAAATAGCTCCAAAAGAGCGACTTCGATTATTCTGCATACTTCTCACAGAAGCCTCACCGAGATTATCGCAGAAAATGCATATCTCCGGTTCTGCATATCAAATGCACTGTGGAGTGCTGAAAACACCAGAAAAGGCGCTTTTCGCATTAAATAGCTCCAAAAGATCGATTTCGATGATTCTGCATTCTTCTCACAGAACAACCACCAAGATTATCCCAGAAAATGCATATCTCAGGTTGAAATCCCACAAACACCAAGATATCTCTGGTTCTGCATATCAAACGCACTGTGGAGTGGTGAAAACACCACATAACGCTTTTCTCGCATTAAATAGCTCCAAAAGAGCGATTTCGATGATTCTGCATACTTCTCGCAGATGAACCACCAAGGTTATCCCAGAAAATGCATATCTGAGCTTGAAACCCCACGAAAACCAAGATATCTCCGGTTCTGCATATCAAACGCATTGTGGAGTGGTGAAAACACCAGATAACGTGTTTCTGGCATTAAATAGCTTCCAAATAGCGATTTCGATGATTCTGCATACTTCTCACAGAAGAACCATCAAGATTATCCCCGAAAATGCATATCTCAGCTTGAAACCCCAGGAACACCAAGATATCTCCGGTTCTGCATATCGAACGCACTGTGGAGTGGTGAAAACACCAGATAACGTGTAGCTGGCATTAAATAGCTTCCAAAGAGCGCTTTCGATGATTCTGCATACTTCTCACAGAAGACACACCAAGATTATCCCAGAAAATGCATATCTGAGCTTGAAACCCCACGAAAACCAAGATATCTCCGGTTCTGCATATCAAACGCACTGTGGAGTGGTGAGAACACCAGATAACGTGCTTCTCGCATTAAATAGCTCCAAAAGAACGATTTCGATGATTCTGCATACTTCTCGCAGAAGAACCACCAAGGTTATCCCAGAAAATGCATATCTGAGCTTGAAACCCCACGAAAACCAAGATATCTCCGGTTCTGCATATCAAAGCATTGTGGAGTGGGAAAACACCAGATAACGTGTTTCTGGCATTAAATAGCTTCCAAATAGCGATTTCGATTATTCTGCATACTTCTCACAGAAGAACCATCTAGATCATCGTAGAAAGTGCATATCTCAGTTTGAAACACTACGAAAACCATGATATCGCGGTTCTGCATACCAAACGCACTGTGGAGTGCTGAAAACACCAGATAACGTGTTTCTCGCATTAAATTGCTCCAAAAGGGCGATTTCGATGATACGGCATATTTCTGACAGAAGCCTCACCAGGATTATCGCAGAAAATGCATATCTCAGCTTGAAACCACACGAAAAGAAGATATCGCCGGTTCTGCATATCAAACACACCTTGGGGTTGTGAAAACACCAGATAACGTGCTTCTCGCATTAAATAGCTCCAAAAGAGCGATTTCGGTGATTCTGCGTACTTCTCACAGAAGAACCACCAAGATTATCCCAAAAAATGCACATCTCAGCTTGAAGCCCCACGAAAACCAAGATATCTCCGGTGCTGCATTTCAAACGCACTGTGGAGTGGTGAAAACATCAGATAACGTGTTTCTCGCATTAAATAGCTCCAAAAGAGCGATTTCGATTATTCTGCATACTTCTCACAGAAGAACCATCTAGATTATCGTAGAAAGTGCATATCTCAGTTTGAAACACTACGAAAACCATGATATCGGCGGTTCTGCATACCAAACGCACTGTGGAGTGCTGAAAACACCAGATAACGTGTTTCTCGCATTAAATAGCTCCAAAAGAGCGATTTCGATGATACGGCATACTTCTGACAGAAGCCTCACCCGGATTATCGCAGAAAATGCATATCTGAGCTTGAAGCCCCACGAAAACCAAGATATCTCCGGTTCTGCATATCAAACGCACAGTGCAGTTTTGAAAACACCAGAAAACGCGTTTTTTCGCATTAAATAGCTCCAAAAGAGCGATTTCGATGAGTCGGCATACTTCTCACAGAAGAAACATCAAGATTATCCCCGAAAATGCATATCTCAGCTTGAAACCCCACGAACACCAAGATATCTCCGGTTCTGCATAAAAAAACGCACTGTGCAGTGGTGAAAACACCAGATAACGCTTTTCTCGCATTAAATAGCTCCAGAAGAGCGATTTCGATGATTCTGCATACTTCTCACCGAAGAACCACCAAGATTATCCCAGAAAATGCATATCTCAGCTTGAAACCCCACGAAAACCAAGATATCTCCGCTTCTGCATATCGAACGCACTGCAGAGTGGTGAAAACACCTGATAACGTGTTTCTCGCATTAAATAGCTGCAAAAGAGCGATTTCGATGATTCTGCATACTTCTCACAGAAGCCTCACCAAGATTATCGCAGGAAAACGCATATCTCAGCTTGAAACCCCACGAAAACCAAGATATCGCTCGGTTCTGCATATCAAACGCATTGTGGAGCCGTGAAAACACCAGATAACGTGCTCCTCGTAGTAAATAGCTCCAAAAGAGCGATTTCGGTGATTCTGCATACTTCTCACAGAAGAACCACCAAGATTATCCCAAGAAATGCATATCTCAGCTTGAAGCCCCACGAAAACCAACATATCTCCGGTGCTGCATTTCAAACGCACTGAGGAGTGGTGAAAACATCAGAAAACGTGTTTCTCGCATTAAATAGCTTCAAAAGAGCGATTTCGATTATTCTGCATACTTCTCACAGAAGAACCATCTAGATTATCGTAGAGAGTGCATATCTCAGTTTGAAACACTACGAAAACCATGATATCGCCGATTCTGCATACCAAACTCACTGTGGAGTGCTGAAAACACCAGATAACGTGTTTCTCGCATTAAATAGCTCCAAAAGAGCGATTTCGATGATTCTGCATACTTCTCACAGAAGAACCACCAAGATTATCGCAGAAAATGTATATCTCAGCTTGAAGCCCCACGAAAACCAAGATAACTCCGGTTCTGCATATCAAAGGCACTGTGGAGTGGTGAAAACACCAGATAACGCTTTTCTCGCATTAAATAGCTCCAAAAGAGCGACTTCGATTATTCTGCATACTTCTCACAGAAGCCTCACCGAGATTATCGCAGAAAATGCATATCTCCGGTTCTGCATATCAAACGCACTGTGGAGTGGTGAAAACACCACATAACGCTTTTCTCGCATTAAATAGCTCCAAAAGAGCGATTTCGATGATTCTGCATACTTCTCGCAGAAGAACCACCAAGGTTATCCCAGAAAATGCATATCTGAGCTTGAAACCCCACGAAAACCAAGATATCTCCGGTTCTGCATATCAAACGCATTGTGGAGTGGTGAAAACACCAGATAACGTGTTTCTGGCATTAAATAGCTTCCAAATAGCGATTTCGATGATTCTGCATACTTCTCACAGAAGAACCATCAGGATTATCCCCGAAAATGCATATCTCAGCTTGAAACCCCAGGAACACCAAGATATCTCCGGTTCTGCATATCGAACGCACTGTGGAGTGGTGAAAACACCAGATAACGTGTATCTGGCATTAAATAGCTTCCAAAGAGCGCTTTCGATGATTCTGCATACTTCTCACAGAAGACACACCAAGATTATCCCAGAAAATGCATATCTGAGCTTGAAACCCCACGAAAACCAAGATATCTCCGGTTCTGCATATCAAACGCACTGTGGAGTGGTGAGAACACCAGATAACGTGCTTCTCGCATTAAATAGCTCCAAAAGAACGATTTCGATGATTCTGCATACTTCTCGCAGAAGAACCACCAAGGTTATCCCAGAAAATGCATATCTGAGCTTGAAACCCCACGAAAACCAAGATATCTCCGGTTCTGCATATCAAAGCATTGTGGAGTGGGAAAACACCAGATAACGTGTTTCTGGCATTAAATAGCTTCCAAATAGCGATTTCGATTATTCTGCATACTTCTCACAGAAGAACCATCTAGATCATCGTAGAAAGTGCATATCTCAGTTTGAAACACTACGAAAACCATGATATCGCGGTTCTGCATACCAAACGCACTGTGGAGTGCTGAAAACACCAGATAACGCGTTTCTCGCATTAAATTGCTCCAAAAGGGCGATTTCGATGATACGGCATATTTCTGACAGAAGCCTCACCAGGATTATCGCAGAAAATGCATATCTCAGCTTGAAACCACACGAAAAGAAGATATCGCCGGTTCTGCATATCAAACACACCTTGGGGTTGTGAAAACACCAGATAACGTGCTTCTCGCATTAAATAGCTCCAAAAGAGCGATTTCGGTGATTCTGCGTACTTCTCACAGAAGAACCACCAAGATTATCCCAAAAAATGCACATCTCAGCTTGAAGCCCCACGAAAACCAAGGTATCTCCGGTGCTGCATTTCAAACGCACTGTGGAGTGGTGAAAACATCAGATAACGTGTTTCTCGCATTAAATAGCTCCAAAAGAGCGATTTCGATTATTCTGCATACTTCTCACAGAAGAACCATCTAGATTATCGTAGAAAGTGCATATCTCAGTTTGAAACACTACGAAAACCATGATATCGGCGGTTCTGCATACCAAACGCACTGTGGAGTGCTGAAAACACCAGATAACGTGTTTCTCGCATTAAATAGCTCCAAAAGAGCGATTTCGATGATACGGCATACTTCTGACAGAAGCCTCACCCGGATTATCGCAGAAAATGCATATCTGAGCTTGAAGCCCCACGAAAACCAAGATATCTCCGGTTCTGCATATCAAACGCACAGTGCAGTTTTGAAAACACCAGAAAACGCGTTTTTTCGCATTAAATAGCTCCAAAAGAGCGATTTCGATGAGTCGGCATACTTCTCACAGAAGAAACATCAAGATTATCCCCGAAAATGCATATCTCAGCTTGAAACCCCACGAACACCAAGATATCTCCGGTTCTGCATAAAAAAACGCACTGTGCAGTGGTGAAAACACCAGATAACGCTTTTCTCGCATTAAATAGCTCCAGAAGAGCGATTTCGATGATTCTGCATACTTCTCACCGAAGAACCACCAAGATTATCCCAGAAAATGCATATCTCAGCTTGAAACCCCACGAAAACCAAGATATCTCCGCTTCAGCATATCGAACGCACTGCAGAGTGGTGAAAACACCTGATAACGTGTTTCTCGCATTAAATAGCTGCAAAAGAGCGATTTCGATGATTCTGCATACTTCTCACAGAAGCCTCACCAAGATTATCGCAGGAAAACGCATATCTCAGCTTGAAACCCCACGAAAACCAAGATATCGCTCGGTTCTGCATATCAAACGCATTGTGGAGCGGTGAAAACAGCAGATAACGTGCTCCTCGTAGTAAATAGCTCCAAAAGAGCGATTTCGGTGATTCTGCATACTTCTCACAGAAGAACCACCAAGATTATCCCAAGAAATGCATATCTCAGCTTGAAGCCCCACGAAAACCAACATATCTCCGGTGCTGCATTTCAAACGCACTGAGGAGTGGTGAAAACATCAGAAAACGTGTTTCTCGCATTAAATAGCTTCAAAAGAGCGATTTCGATTATTCTGCATACTTCTCACAGAAGAACCACCAAGATTATCGCAGAAAATGCATATCTCAGCTTGAAACCACACGAAAAGAAGATATCGCCGGTTCTGCATATCAAACGCACTGTGGAGTGGTGAAAACACCAGATAACGTGCATCTCGCATTAAATAGCTCCAAAAGAGCGATTTCGATGACTCTGCATACCTCTCACAGAAGAACCACCAAGATTATCCCAGAAAATGCATATCTCAGCTTGAAACCCCACGAAAACCAAGATATCTGCGGTTCTGCATATCAAACGCACTGTGGAGTGGTGAAAACACCAGATAACGTGTTTCTCGCATTAAATAGCTTCCAAAGAGCGATTTCGGTGATTCTGCATACTTCTCACAGAAGAACCATCAAGATTATCCCCGAAAATGCATATCTCAGCTTGAAACCCCAGGAACACCAAGATATCTCCGGTTCTGCATATCGAACGCACTGTGGAGTGGTGAAAACACCAGATAACGTGTATCTGGCATTAAATAGCTTCCAAAGAGCGCTTTCGATGATTCTGCATACTTCTCACAGAAGACACACCAAGATTATCCCAGAAAATGCATATCTGAGCTTGAAACCCCACGAAAACCAAGATATCTCCGGTTCTGCATATCAAACGCACTGTGGAGTGGTGAGAACACCAGATAACGTGCTTCTCGCATTAAATAGCTCCAAAAGAACGATTTCGATGATTCTGCATACTTCTCGCAGAAGAACCACCAAGGTTATCCCAGAAAATGCATATCTGAGCTTGAAACCCCACGAAAACCAAGATATCTCCGGTTCTGCATATCAAAGCATTGTGGAGTGGGAAAACACCAGATAACGTGTTTCTGGCATTAAATAGCTTCCAAATAGCGATTTCGATTATTCTGCATACTTCTCACAGAAGAACCATCTAGATCATCGTAGAAAGTGCATATCTCAGTTTGAAACACTACGAAAACCATGATATCGCGGTTCTGCATACCAAACGCACTGTGGAGTGCTGAAAACACCAGATAACGTGTTTCTCGCATTAAATTGCTCCAAAAGGGCGATTTCGATGATACGGCATATTTCTGACAGAAGCCTCACCAGGATTATCGCAGAAAATGCATATCTCAGCTTGAAACCACACGAAAAGAAGATATCGCCGGTTCTGCATATCAAACACACCTTGGGGTTGTGAAAACACCAGATAACGTGCTTCTCGCATTAAATAGCTCCAAAAGAGCGATTTCGGTGATTCTGCGTACTTCTCACAGAAGAACCACCAAGATTATCCCAAAAAATGCACATCTCAGCTTGAAGCCCCACGAAAACCAAGATATCTCCGGTGCTGCATTTCAAACGCACTGTGGAGTGGTGAAAACATCAGATAACGTGTTTCTCGCATTAAATAGCTCCAAAAGAGCGATTTCGATTATTCTGCATACTTCTCACAGAAGAACCATCTAGATTATCGTAGAAAGTGCATATCTCAGTTTGAAACACTACGAAAACCATGATATCGGCGGTTCTGCATACCAAACGCACTGTGGAGTGCTGAAAACACCAGATAACGTGTTTCTCGCATTAAATAGCTCCAAAAGAGCGACTTCGATGATTCTGCATACTTCTCACAGAAGAACCACCAAGATTATCGCAGAAAATGCATATCTCACGTTGAAATCCCACGAACACCAAGATATCTCCGGTTCTGCATATCAAACGCACTGTGGAGTGGTGAAAACACCAGATAACGTGTATCTGGCATTAAATAGCTTCCCAAGAGCGATTTCGATGATTCTGCATACTTCTCACAGAAGAACCATCTAGATTATCGTAGAGAGTGCATATCTCAGTTTGAAACACTACGAAAACCATGATATCGCCGGTTCTGCATACCAAACTCACTGTGGAGTGCTGAAAGCACCAGATAACGTGTTTCTCGCATTAAATAGCTCCAAAAGGGCGATTTCGATGATACGGCATATTTCTGACAGAAGCCTCACCAGGATTATCGCAGAAAATGCATATCTCAGCTTGAAACCACACGAAAAGAAGATATCGCCGGTTCTGCATATCAAACGCACTGTGGAGTGGTGAAAACACCAGATAACGTGCATCTCGCATTAAATAGCTCCAAAAGAGCGATTTCGATGACTCTGCATACCTCTCACAGAAGAACCACCAAGATTATCCCAGAAAATGCATATCTCAGCTTGAAACCCCACGAAAACCAAGATATCTCCGGTTCTGCATATCAAAGCATTGTGGAGTGGGAAAACACCAGATAACGTGTTTCTGGCATTAAATAGCTTCCAAATAGCGATTTCGATGATTCTGCATACTTCTCACAGAAGAACCATCTAGATTATCGTAGAGAGTGCATATCTCAGTTTGAAACACTACGAAAACCATGATATCGCCGGTTCTGCATACCAAACTCACTGTGGAGTGCTGAAAGCACCAGATAACGTGTTTCTCGCATTAAATAGCTCCAAAAGGGCGATTTCGATGATACGGCATATTTCTGACAGAAGCCTCACCAGGATTATCGCAGAAAATGCATATCTCAGCTTGAAACCACACGAAAAGAAGATATCGCCGGTTCTGCATATCAAACGCACTGTGGAGTGGTGAAAACACCAGATAACGTGCATCTCGCATTAAATAGCTCCAAAAGAGCGATTTCGATGACTCTGCATACCTCTCACAGAAGAACCACCAAGATTATCCCAGAAAATGCATATCTCAGCTTGAAACCCCACGAAAACCAAGATATCTCCGGTTCTGCATATCAAAGCATTGTGGAGTGGGAAAACACCAGATAACGTGTTTCTGGCATTAAATAGCTTCCAAATAGCGATTTCGATGATTCTGCATACTTCTCACAGAAGAACCATCTAGATTATCGTAGAGAGTGCATATCTCAGTTTGAAACACTACGAAAACCATGATATCGCCGGTTCTGCATACCAAACTCACTGTGGAGTGCTGAAAACACCAGATAACGTGTTTCTCGCATTAAATAGCTCCAAAAGGGCGATTTCGATGATACGGGATATTTCTGACAGAAGCCTCACCAGGATTATCGCAGAAAATGCATATCTCAGCTTGAAACCACACGAAAAGAAGATATCGCCGGTTCTGCATATCAAACGCACTGTGGAGTGGTGAAAACACCAGATAACGTGCATCTCGCATTAAATAGCTCCAAAAGAGCGACTTCGATGATTCTGCATACTTCTCACCGAAGAACCACCAAGATTATCCCAAAAAATGCATATCTCAGCTTGAAGCCCCACGAAAATCAAGATATCTCCGGTGCTGCATTTCAAACGCACTGAGGAGTGGTGAAAACATCAGAAAACGTGTTTCTCGCATTAAATAGCTTCAAAAGAGCGATTTCGATTATTCTGCATACTTCTCACAGAAGAACCATCTAGATTATCGTAGAGAGTGCATATCTCAGTTTGAAACACTACGAAAACCATGATATCGCCGGTTCTGCATACCAAACTCACTGTGGAGTGCTGAAAACACCAGATAACGTGTTTCTCGCATTAAATAGCTCCAAAAGGGCGATTTCGATGATACGGGATATTTCTGACAGAAGCCTCACCAGGATTATCGCAGAAAATGCATATCTCAGCTTGAAACCACACGAAAAGAAGATATCGCCGGTTCTGCATATCAAACGCACTGTGGAGTGGTGAAAACACCAGATAACGTGCATCTCGCATTAAATAGCTCCAAAAGAGCGATTTCGATGACTCTGCATACCTCTCACAGAAGAACCACCAAGATTATCCCAGAAAATGCATATCTCAGCTTGAAGCCCCACAAAAACGAAGATATCTCCGGTTCTGCATATCCAACACACTGTGGAATGTTGAAAACACCGGATAACTTGTTTGTCGCATTAAATAGCTTCCAAAGAGCGATTTCGATGATTCTGCATACTTCTCACAGAAGCCTCGCCAAGATTATCGCAGAAAATGCGTATCTCAACTTGAAGCCCCACGAAAACCAAGATATCTCCGGTTCTGCATGTCAAACGCACTGTGGAGTGGTGAAAACAACAGATAACGTGTTCCTCGCATTAAACAGCTCCAAAAGGGCGATATCGATGATTCTGCATTCTTCTCACAGAAGAACCACCAAGATTATCGTAGAAAATGCATATCTCAGCTTGACGCCCCACTAAAACCAAGATATCTCCGGTTCTGCATATCAAACGTACTGTGCAGTTGTGAAAACTCCAGAAAACGCGTTTTTTCGCATTAAATAGCTCCAAAAGAGGGATTTCGATGACTCTGCATACTTCTCACAGAAGAACCACCAAGATTATCGCAGAAAATGCATATCTCAACTTGAAGCCCCACGAAAACCAAGATATCTCCGGTTCTGCATTTCAAACGCACTGAGGAGTGGTGAAAACATCAGAAAACGTGTTTCTCGCATTAAATAGCTTCAAAAGAGCGATTTCGATTATTCTGCATACTTCTCACAGAAGAACCATCTAGATTATCGTAGAGAGTGCATATCTCAGTTTGAAACACTACGAAAACCATGATATCGCCGGTTCTGCATACCAAACTCACTGTGGAGTGCTGAAAACACCAGATAACGTGTTTCTCGCATTAAATAGCTCCAAAAGAGCGATTTCGGTGATTCTGCATACTTCTCACAGAAGAACCATCAAGATTATCCCCGAAAATGCATATCTCTGCTTGAAACCCCACGAACACCAAGATATCGCCGGTTCTGCATATCAAACGCAGAGTGCAGTGGTGAAAACTCCTGAAAACGCGTTTTTTCGCATTAAATAGCTCCAAAAGAGCGATTTCGATGACTCTGCATACTTCTCACAGAAGAACCACCAAGATTATCCCAGAAAATGCATATCTCAGCTTGAAGTCCCACGAAAACGAAGATATCTGCGGTTCTGCATATCCAACACACTGTGGAGTGCTGAAAACACCAGATAACGTGTTTCTCGCATTAAAAAGCTCCAAAAGAGCGATTTCGGTGATTCTGCATACTTCTCACAGAAGAACCATCAAGATTATCCCCGAAAATGCATATCTCTGCTTGAAACCCCACGAACACCAAGATATCGCCGGTTCTGCATATCAAACGCACAGTGCAGTGGTGAAAACTCCTGAAAACGCGTTTTTTCGCATTAAATAGCTCCAAAAGAGCGATTTCGATGATTCTGCATACTTCTCACCGAAGAACCACCAAGATTATCCCAGAAAATGCATATCTCAGCTTGAAACCCCACGAAAACCAAGATATCTCCGCTTCTGCATATCAAACGCACTGCAGAGTGGTGAAAACACCTGATAACGTGTTTCTCGCATTAAATAGCTCCAAAAGAGCGATTTCTATGATTCTGCATACTTCTCACAGAAGCCTCACCAAGATTATCGCAGGAAAACGCATATCTCAGCTTGAAACCCCACGAAAACCAAGATATTGCTCGGTTCTGCATATCAAACGCATTGTGGAGCGGTGAAAACACCAGATAACGTGCTTCTCGTAGTAAATAGCTCCAAAAGAGTGATTTCGGTGATTCTGCATACTTCTCACAGAAGAACCACCAAGATTATCCCAAAAAATGCATATCTCAGCTTGAAGCCCCACGAAAATCAAGATATCTCCGGTGCTGCATTTCAAACGCACTGAGGAGTGGTGAAAACATCAGAAAACGTGTTTCTCGCATTAAATAGCTTCAAAAGAGCGATTTCGATTATTCTGCATACTTCTCACAGAAGAACCATCTAGATTATCGTAGAGAGTGCATATCTCAGTTTGAAACACTACGAAAACCATGATATCGCCGGTTCTGCATACCAAACTCACTGTGGAGTGCTGAAAACACCAGATAACGTGTTTCTCGCATTAAATAGCTCCAAAAGGGCGATTTCGATGATACGGCATATTTCTGACAGAAGCCTCACCAGGATTATCGCAGAAAATGCATATCTCAGCTTGAAACCACACGAAAAGAAGATATCGCCGGTTCTGCATATCAAACGCACTGTGGAGTGGTGAAAACACCAGATAACGTGCATCTCGCATTAAATAGCTCCAAAAGAGCGATTTCGATGACTCTGCATACCTCTCACAGAAGAACCACCAAGATTATCCCAGAAAATGCATATCTCAGCTTGAAGCCCCACAAAAACGAAGATATCTCCGGTTCTGCATATCCAACACACTGTGGAATGTTGAAAACACCGGATAACTTGTTTGTCGCATTAAATAGCTTCCAAAGAGCGATTTCGATGATTCTGCATACTTCTCACAGAAGCCTCGCCAAGATTATCGCAGAAAATGCATATCTCAACTTGAAGCCCCACGAAAACCAAGATATCTCCGGTTCTGCATGTCAAACGCACTGTGGAGTGGTGAAAACAACAGATAACGTGTTCCTCGCATTAAACAGCTCCAAAAGGGCGATATCGATGATTCTGCATACTTCTCACAGAAGAACCACCAAGATTATCGTAGAAAATGCATATCTCAGCTTGACGCCCCACTAAAACCAAGATATCTCCGGTTCTGCATATTAAACGCACTGTGGAGTGGTGAAAACACCAGAAAACGTGTTTCTCGCATTAAATAGCTTCAAAAGAGCGATTTCGATTATTCTGCATACTTCTCACAGAAGAACCATCTAGATTATCGTAGAGAGTGCATATCTCAGTTTGAAACACTACGAAAACCATGATATCGCCGGTACTGCATACCAAACTCACTGTGGAGTGCTGAAAACACCAGATAACGTGTTTCTCGCATTAAATAGCTCCAAAAGGGCGATTTCGATGATACGGCATATTTCTGACAGAAGCCTCACCAGGATTATCGCAGAAAATGCATATCTCAGCTTGAAACCACACGAAAAGAAGATATCGCCGGTTCTGCATATCAAACGCACTGAGGAGTGGTGAAAACATCAGAAAACGTGTTTCTCGCATTAAATAGCTTCAAAAGAGCGATTTCGATTATTCTGCATACTTCTCACAGAAGAACCACCTAGATTATCGTAGAGAGTGCATATCTCAGTTTGAAACACTACGAAAACCATGATATCGCCGGTTCTGCATACCAAACTCACTGTGGAGTGCTGAAAACACCAGATAACGTGTTTCTCGCATTAAATAGCTCCAATCGAGCGATTTCGATAACTCTGCATACCTCTCACAGAAGAACCACCAAGATTATCCCAGAAAATGCATATCTCAGCTTGAAGCCCCACAAAAACGAAGATATCTCCGGTTCTGCATATCCAACACACTGTGGAATGTTGAAAACACCGGATAACTTGTTTGTCGCATTAAATAGCTTCCAAAGAGCGATTTCGATGATTCTGCATACTTCTCACAGAAGCCTCGCCAAGATTATCGCAGAAAATGCATATCTCAACTTGAAGCCCCTCGAAAACCAAGATATCTCCGGTTCTGCATGTCAAACGCACTGTGGAGTGGTGAAAACAACAGATAACGTGTTCCTCGCATTAAACAGCTCCAAAAGGGCGATATCGATGATTCTGCATACTTCTCACAGAAGAACCACCAAGATTATCGTAGAAAATGCATATCTCAGCTTGACGCCCCACTAAAACCAAGATATCTCCGGTTCTGCATATCAAACGTACTGTGCAGTTGTGAAAACTCCAGAAAACGCGTTTTATCGCATTAAATAGCTCCAAAAGAGGGATTTCGATGATACGGCATACTTCTCACCGAAGCGTCACCAAGATTATCGCAGAAAATGCATATCTCAGCTTGAAGCCCCACGAAAACCAAGATATCTCCGGTTCTGCATATCAAACGCACTGTGGAGTGGTGAAAACACCAGATAACGCGTTTCTCGCATTAAATTGCTCCAAAAGAGCGATTTCGATGATTCTGCATACTTCTCACCGAAGAACCTCCAAGATTATCCCAGAAAATGCATATCTCAGCTTGAAACCCCACGAAAACCAAGATATCTCCGGTTCTGCATATTAAACGCACTGTGGAGTGGTGAAAACACCAGATAACGTGTTTCTCGCCAAAAATAGCTCCAAAAGAGCCATTTCGATGATTCTGCATACTTCTCACAGAAGAACCACTGTGATTGTCCCAGAAAATGCATATCTCTGCTTGAAGCACCTCGAAAACCAAGATATCTCCAGTTCTGCATATCAAACGCACTGTGGAGTGGTGAAAACACCAGATAACGTGCATCTCGCATTAAATAGCTCCAAAAGAGCGATTTCGATGACTCTGCATACCTCTCACAGAAGAACCACCAAGATTATCCCAGAAAATGCATATCTCAGCTTGAAACCCCACGAAAACCAAGATATCTCCGGTTCTGCATATCAAAGCATTGTGGAGTGGGAAAACACCAGATAACGTGTTTCTGGCATTAAATAGCTTCCAAATAGCGATTTCGATGATTCTGCATACTTCTCACAGAAGAACCATCTAGATTATCGTAGAGAGTGCATATCTCAGTTTGAAACACTACGAAAACCATGATATCGCCGGTTCTGCATACCAAACTCACTGTGGAGTGCTGAAAGCACCAGATAACGTGTTTCTCGCATTAAATAGCTCCAAAAGGGCGATTTCGATGATACGGCATATTTCTGACAGAAGCCTCACCAGGATTATCGCAGAAAATGCATATCTCAGCTTGAAACCACACGAAAAGAAGATATCGCCGGTTCTGCATATCAAACGCACTGTGGAGTGGTGAAAACACCAGATAACGTGCATCTCGCATTAAATAGCTCCAAAAGAGCGATTTCGATGACTCTGCATACCTCTCACAGAAGAACCACCAAGATTATCCCAGAAAATGCATATCTCAGGTTGAAACCCCACGAAAACCAAGATATCTCCGGTTCTGCATATCAAAGCATTGTGGAGTGGGAAAACACCAGATAACGTGTTTCTGGCATTAAATAGCTTCCAAATAGCGATTTCGATGATTCTGCATACTTCTCACAGAAGAACCATCTAGATTATCGTAGAGAGTGCATATCTCAGTTTGAAACACTACGAAAACCATGATATCGCCGGTTCTGCATACCAAACTCACTGTGGAGTGCTGAAAACACCAGATAACGTGTTTCTCGCATTAAATAGCTCCAAAAGGGCGATTTCGATGATACGGGATATTTCTGACAGAAGCCTCACCAGGATTATCGCAGAAAATGCATATCTCAGCTTGAAACCACACGAAAAGAAGATATCGCCGGTTCTGCATATCAAACGCACTGTGGAGTGGTGAAAACACCAGATAACGTGCATCTCGCATTAAATAGCTCCAAAAGAGCGACTTCGATGATTCTGCATACTTCTCACCGAAGAACCACCAAGATTATCCCAAAAAATGCATATCTCAGCTTGAAGCCCCACGAAAATCAAGATATCTCCGGTGCTGCATTTCAAACGCACTGAGGAGTGGTGAAAACATCAGAAAACGTGTTTCTCGCATTAAATAGCTTCAAAAGAGCGATTTCGATTATTCTGCATACTTCTCACAGAAGAACCATCTAGATTATCGTAGAGAGTGCATATCTCAGTTTGAAACACTACGAAAACCATGATATCGCCGGTTCTGCATACCAAACTCACTGTGGAGTGCTGAAAACACCAGATAACGTGTTTCTCGCATTAAATAGCTCCAAAAGGGCGATTTCGATGATACGGGATATTTCTGACAGAAGCCTCACCAGGATTATCGCAGAAAATGCATATCTCAGCTTGAAACCACACGAAAAGAAGATATCGCCGGTTCTGCATATCAAACGCACTGTGGAGTGGTGAAAACACCAGATAACGTGCATCTCGCATTAAATAGCTCCAAAAGAGCGATTTCGATGACTCTGCATACCTCTCACAGAAGAACCACCAAGATTATCCCAGAAAATGCATATCTCAGCTTGAAGCCCCACAAAAACGAAGATATCTCCGGTTCTGCATATCCAACACACTGTGGAATGTTGAAAACACCGGATAACTTGTTTGTCGCATTAAATAGCTTCCAAAGAGCGATTTCGATGATTCTGCATACTTCTCACAGAAGCCTCGCCAAGATTATCGCAGAAAATGCGTATCTCAACTTGAAGCCCCACGAAAACCAAGATATCTCCGGTTCTGCATGTCAAACGCACTGTGGAGTGGTGAAAACAACAGATAACGTGTTCCTCGCATTAAACAGCTCCAAAAGGGCGATATCGATGATTCTGCATACTTCTCACAGAAGAACCACCAAGATTATCGTAGAAAATGCATATCTCAGCTTGACGCCCCACTAAAACCAAGATATCTCCGGTTCTGCATATCAAACGTACTGTGCAGTTGTGAAAACTCCAGAAAACGCGTTTTTTCGCATTAAATAGCTCCAAAAGAGGGATTTCGATGACTCTGCATACTTCTCACAGAAGAACCACCAAGATTATCGCAGAAAATGCATATCTCAACTTGAAGCCCCACGAAAACCAAGATATCTCCGGTTCTGCATTTCAAACGCACTGAGGAGTGGTGAAAACATCAGAAAACGTGTTTCTCGCATTAAATAGCTTCAAAAGAGCGATTTCGATTATTCTGCATACTTCTCACAGAAGAACCATCTAGATTATCGTAGAGAGTGCATATCTCAGTTTGAAACACTACGAAAACCATGATATCGCCGGTTCTGCATACCAAACTCACTGTGGAGTGCTGAAAACACCAGATAACGTGTTTCTCGCATTAAATAGCTCCAAAAGAGCGATTTCGGTGATTCTGCATACTTCTCACAGAAGAACCATCAAGATTATCCCCGAAAATGCATATCTCTGCTTGAAACCCCACGAACACCAAGATATCGCCGGTTCTGCATATCAAACGCACAGTGCAGTGGTGAAAACTCCTGAAAACGCGTTTTTTCGCATTAAATAGCTCCAAAAGAGCGATTTCGATGATTCTGCATACTTCTCACCGAAGAACCACCAAGATTATCCCAGAAAATGCATATCTCAGCTTGAAACCCCACGAAAACCAAGATATCTCCGCTTCTGCATATCAAACGCACTGCAGAGTGGTGAAAACACCTGATAACGTGTTTCTCGCATTAAATAGCTCCAAAAGAGCGATTTCTATGATTCTGCATACTTCTCACAGAAGCCTCACCAAGATTATCGCAGGAAAACGCATATCTCAGCTTGAAACCCCACGAAAACCAAGATATTGCTCGGTTCTGCATATCAAACGCATTGTGGAGCGGTGAAAACACCAGATAACGTGCTTCTCGTAGTAAATAGCTCCAAAAGAGTGATTTCGGTGATTCTGCATACTTCTCACAGAAGAACCACCAAGATTATCCCAAAAAATGCATATCTCAGCTTGAAGCCCCACGAAAATCAAGATATCTCCGGTGCTGCATTTCAAACGCACTGAGGAGTGGTGAAAACATCAGAAAACGTGTTTCTCGCATTAAATAGCTTCAAAAGAGCGATTTCGATTATTCTGCATACTTCTCACAGAAGAACCATCTAGATTATCGTAGAGAGTGCATATCTCAGTTTGAAACACTACGAAAACCATGATATCGCCGGTTCTGCATACCAAACTCACTGTGGAGTGCTGAAAACACCAGATAACGTGTTTCTCGCATTAAATAGCTCCAAAAGGGCGATTTCGATGATACGGCATATTTCTGACAGAAGCCTCACCAGGATTATCGCAGAAAATGCATATCTCAGCTTGAAACCACACGAAAAGAAGATATCGCCGGTTCTGCATATCAAACGCACTGTGGAGTGGTGAAAACACCAGATAACGTGCATCTCGCATTAAATAGCTCCAAAAGAGCGATTTCGATGACTCTGCATACCTCTCACAGAAGAACCACCAAGATTATCCCAGAAAATGCATATCTCAGCTTGAAGCCCCACAAAAACGAAGATATCTCCGGTTCTGCATATCCAACACACTGTGGAATGTTGAAAACACCGGATAACTTGTTTGTCGCATTAAATAGCTTCCAAAGAGCGATTTCGATGATTCTGCATACTTCTCACAGAAGCCTCGCCAAGATTATCGCAGAAAATGCATATCTCAACTTGAAGCCCCACGAAAACCAAGATATCTCCGGTTCTGCATGTCAAACGCACTGTGGAGTGGTGAAAACAACAGATAACGTGTTCCTCGCATTAAACAGCTCCAAAAGGGCGATATCGATGATTCTGCATACTTCTCACAGAAGAACCACCAAGATTATCGTAGAAAATGCATATCTCAGCTTGACGCCCCACTAAAACCAAGATATCTCCGGTTCTGCATATTAAACGCACTGTGGAGTGGTGAAAACACCAGAAAACGTGTTTCTCGCATTAAATAGCTTCAAAAGAGCGATTTCGATTATTCTGCATACTTCTCACAGAAGAACCATCTAGATTATCGTAGAGAGTGCATATCTCAGTTTGAAACACTACGAAAACCATGATATCGCCGGTACTGCATACCAAACTCACTGTGGAGTGCTGAAAACACCAGATAACGTGTTTCTCGCATTAAATAGCTCCAAAAGGGCGATTTCGATGATACGGCATATTTCTGACAGAAGCCTCACCAGGATTATCGCAGAAAATGCATATCTCAGCTTGAAACCACACGAAAAGAAGATATCGCCGGTTCTGCATATCAAACGCACTGAGGAGTGGTGAAAACATCAGAAAACGTGTTTCTCGCATTAAATAGCTTCAAAAGAGCGATTTCGATTATTCTGCATACTTCTCACAGAAGAACCACCTAGATTATCGTAGAGAGTGCATATCTCAGTTTGAAACACTACGAAAACCATGATATCGCCGGTTCTGCATACCAAACTCACTGTGGAGTGCTGAAAACACCAGATAACGTGTTTCTCGCATTAAATAGCTCCAATAGAGCGATTTCGATAACTCTGCATACCTCTCACAGAAGAACCACCAAGATTATCCCAGAAAATGCATATCTCAGCTTGAAGCCCCACAAAAACGAAGATATCTCCGGTTCTGCATATCCAACACACTGTGGAATGTTGAAAACACCGGATAACTTGTTTGTCGCATTAAATAGCTTCCAAAGAGCGATTTCGATGATTCTGCATACTTCTCACAGAAGCCTCGCCAAGATTATCGCAGAAAATGCATATCTCAACTTGAAGCCCCTCGAAAACCAAGATATCTCCGGTTCTGCATGTCAAACGCACTGTGGAGTGGTGAAAACAACAGATAACGTGTTCCTCGCATTAAACAGCTCCAAAAGGGCGATATCGATGATTCTGCATACTTCTCACAGAAGAACCACCAAGATTATCGTAGAAAATGCATATCTCAGCTTGACGCCCCACTAAAACCAAGATATCTCCGGTTCTGCATATCAAACGTACTGTGCAGTTGTGAAAACTCCAGAAAACGCGTTTTATCGCATTAAATAGCTCCAAAAGAGGGATTTCGATGATACGGCATACTTCTCACCGAAGCGTCACCAAGATTATCGCAGAAAATGCATATCTCAGCTTGAAGCCCCACGAAAACCAAGATATCTCCGGTTCTGCATATCAAACGCACTGTGGAGTGGTGAAAACACCAGATAACGCGTTTCTCGCATTAAATTGCTCCAAAAGAGCGATTTCGATGATTCTGCATACTTCTCACCGAAGAACCTCCAAGATTATCCCAGAAAATGCATATCTCAGCTTGAAACCCCACGAAAACCAAGATATCTCCGGTTCTGCATATTAAACGCACTGTGGAGTGGTGAAAACACCAGATAACGTGTTTCTCGCCAAAAATAGCTCCAAAAGAGCCATTTCGATGATTCTGCATACTTCTCACAGAAGAACCACTGTGATTGTCCCAGAAAATGCATATCTCTGCTTGAAGCACCTCGAAAACCAAGATATCTCCAGTTCTGCATATCAAACGCACTGTGGAGTGGTGAAAGCACCAGATAACGCGTTTCTCGCATTAAATAGCACCAAAAGAGCGATTTCTATGATTCTGCATACTTCTCACCGAAGAACCACCAAGATTATCCCAGAAAATGCATATCTCAGCTTGTAACCCCACGAAAACCCAGATATCGCCGGTTCTGCATATCAAACGCACTCTGGAGTGGTGAAAACAGCGGATAACCTGTTTCTCGCATTAAATAGGTCCAAAAGAGCGATTTCGGTGATTCTGCATACTTCTCACAGAAGAACCACCAAGATTATCCCAAAAAATGCATATCTCAGCTTGAAGCCCCACGAAAATCAAGATATCTCCGGTGCTGCATTTCAAACGCACTGAGGAGTGGTGAAAACATCAGAAAACGTGTTTCTCGCATTAAATAGCTTCAAAAGAGCGATTTCGATTATTCTGCATACTTCTCACAGAAGAACCATCTAGATTATCGTAGAGAGTGCATATCTCAGTTTGAAACACTACGAAAACCATGATATCGCCGGATCTGCATACCAAACTCACTGTGGAGTGCTGAAAACACCAGATAACGTGTTTCTCGCATTAAATAGCTCCAAAAGGGCGATTTCGATGATACGGCATATTTCTGACAGAAGCCTCACCAGGATTATCGCAGAAAATGCATATCTCAGCTTGAAACCACACGAAAAGAAGATATTGCCGGTTCTGCATATCAAACGCACTGTGGAGTGGTGAAAACACCAGATAACGTGCATCTCGCATTAAATAGCTCCAAAAGAGCGATTTCGATGACTCTGCATACCTCTCACAGAAGAACCACCAAGATTATCCCAGAAAATGCATATCTCAGCTTGAAGCCCCACAAAAACGAAGATATCTCCGGTTCTGCATATCCAACACACTGTGGAATGTTGAAATCACCGGATAACTTGTTTGTCGCATTAAATAGCTTCCAAAGAGCGATTTCGATGATTCTGCATACTTCTCACAGAAGCCTCGCCAAGATTATCGCAGAAAATGCATATCTCAACTTGAAGCCCCACGAAAACCAAGATATCTCCGGTTCTGCATGTCAAACGCACTGTGGAGTGGTGAAAACAACAGATAACGTGTTCCTCGCATTAAACAGCTCCAAAAGGGCGTTATCGATGATTCTGCATACTTCTCACAGAAGAACCACCAAGATTATCGTAGAAAATGCATATCTCAGCTTGGCGCCCCACTAAAACCAAGATATCTCCGGTTCTGCATATCAATTGTACTGTGCAGTTGTGAAAACTCCAGAAAACGCGTTTTTCCGCATTAAATAGCTCCAAAAGAGGGATTTCGATGACTCTGCATACTTCTCACAGAAGAACCACCAAGATTATCGCAGAAAATGCATATCTCAACTTGAAGCCCCACGAAAACCAAGATATCTCCGGTTCTGCATTTCAAACGCACTGAGGAGTGGTGAAAACATCAGAAAACGTGTTTCTCGCATTAAATAGCTTCAAAAGAGCGATTTCGATTATTCTGCATACTTCTCACAGAAGAACCACCTAGATTATCGTAGAGAGTGCATATCTCAGTTTGAAACACTACGAAAACCATGATATCGCCGGTTCTGCATACCAAACTCACTGTGGAGTGCTGAAAACACCAGATAACGTGTTTCTCGCATTAAATAGCTCCAATAGAGCGATTTCGGTGATTCTGCATACTTCTCACAGAAGAACCATCAAGATTATCCCCGAAAATGCATATCTCTGCTTGAAACCCCACGAACACCAAGATATCGCCGGTTCTGCATATCAAACGCACAGTGCAGTGGTGAAAACTCCTGAAAACGCGTTTTTTCGCATTAAATAGCTCCAAAAGAGCGATTTCGATGACTCTGCATACTTCTCACAGAAGAACCACCAAGATTATCCCAGAAAATGCATATCTCGGCTTGAAGTCCCACGAAAACGAAGATATCTCCGGTTCTGCATATCCAACACACTGTGGAGTGTTGAAAACACCAGATAACGTGTTTCTCGCATTAATTAGCTCCAAAAGAGCGATTTCGATGACTCTGCATACTTCTCACCGAAGAACCACCAAGATTATACCAGAAAATGCATATCTCAGCTTGAAACCCCACGAACACCAAGATATCTCCGGTTCTGCATAAAAAAACGCACTGTGCAGTGGTGAAAACACCAGATAACGCTTTTCTCGCATTAAATAGCTCCAGAAGAGCGATTTCGATGATTCTGCATACTTCTCACCGAAGAACCACCAAGATTATCCCAGAAAATGCATATCTCAGCTTGAAACCCCACGAAAACCAAGATATCTCCGCTTCTGCATATCAAACGCACTGCAGAGTGGTGAAAACACCTGATAACGTGTTTCTCGCATTAAATAGCTCCAAAAGAGCGATTTCGATGATTCTGCATACTTCTCACAGAAGCCTCACCAAGATTATCGCAGGAAAACGCATATCTCAGCTTGAAACCCCACGAAAACCAAGATATTGCTCGGTTCTGCATATCAAACGCATTGTGGAGCGGTGAAAACACCAGATAACGTGCTTCTCGTAGTAAATAGCTCCAAAAGAGTGATTTCGGTGATTCTGCATACTTCTCACAGAAGAACCACCAAGATTATCCCAAAAAATGCATATCTCAGCTTGAAGCCCCACGAAAATCAAGATATCTCCGGTGCTGCATTTCAAACGCACTGAGGAGTGGTGAAAACATCAGAAAACGTGTTTCTCGCATTAAATAGCTTCAAAAGAGCGATTTCGATTATTCTGCATACTTCTCACAGAAGAACCATCTAGATTATCGTAGAGAGTGCATATCTCAGTTTGAAACACTACGAAAACCATGATATCGCCGGTTCTGCATACCAAACTCACTGTGGAGTGCTGAAAACACCAGATAACGAGTTTCTCGCATTAAATAGCTCCAAAAGGGCGATTTCGATGATACGGCATATTTCTGACAGAAGCCTCACAAGGATTATCGCAGAAAATGCATATCTCAGCTTGAAACCACACGAAAAGAAGATATCGCCGGTTCTGCATATCAAACGCACTGTGGAGTGGTGAAAACACCAGATAACGTGCATCTCGCATTAAATAGCTCCAAAAGAGCGATTTCGATGACTCTGCATACCTCTCACAGAAGAACCACCAAGATTATCCCAGAAAATGCATATCTCAGCTTGAAGCCCCACAAAAACGAAGATATCTCCGGTTCTACATATCCAACACACTGTGGAATGTTGAAAACACCGGATAACTTGTTTGTCGCATTAAATAGCTTCCAAAGAGCGATTTCGATGATTCTGCATACTTCTCACAGAAGCCTCGCCAAGATTATCGCAGAAAATGCATATCTCAACTTGAAGCCCCACGAAAACCAAGATATCTCCGGTTCTGCATGTCAAACGCACTGTGGAGTGGTGAAAACAACAGATAACGTGTTTCTCGCATTAAACAGCTCCAAAAGGGCGATATCGATGATTCTGCATACTTCTCACAGAAGAACCACCAAGATTATCGTAGAAAATGCATATCTCAGCTTGACGCCCCACTAAAACCAAGATATCTCCGGTTCTGCATATCAAACGTACTGTGCAGTTGTGAAAACTCCAGAAAACGCGTTTTTTCGCATTAAATAGCTCCAAAAGAGGGATTTCGATGACTCTGCATACTTCTCACAGAAGAACCACCAAGATTATCGCAGAAAATGCATATCTCAACTTGAAGCCCCACGAAAACCAAGATATCTCCGGTTCTGCATTTCAAACGCACTGAGGAGTGGTGAAAACATCAGAAAACGTGTTTCTCGCATTAAATAGCTTCAAAAGAGCGATTTCGATTATTCTGCATACTTCTCACAGAAGAACCATCTAGATTATCGTAGAGAGTGCATATCTCAGTTTGAAACACTACGAAAACCATGATATCGCCGGTTCTGCATACCAAACTCACTGTGGAGTGCTGAAAACACCAGATAACGTGTTTCTCGCATTAAATAGCTCCAAAAGAGCGATTTCGGTGATTCTTCATACTTCTCACAGAAGAACCATCAAGATTATCCCCGAAAATGCATATCTCTGCTTGAAACCCCACGAACACCAAGATATCGCCGGTTCTGCATATCAAACGCACAGTGCAGTGGTGAAAACTCCTGAAAACGCGTTTTTGCGCATTAAATAGCTCCAAAAGAGCGATTTCGATGACTCTGCATACTTCTCACCGAAGAACCACCAAGATTATACCAGAAAATCTATATCTCAGCTTGAAACCCCACAAAAACCAAGATATCTCCGCTTCTGCATATCGAACGCACTGCAGTGTGGTGAAAACACCTGATAACGTGTTTCTCGCATTAAATAGCTCCAAAAGAGCGATTTCGATGATTCTGCATACTTCTCACAGAAGCCTCACCAAGATTATCGCAGGAAAACGCATATCTCAGCTTGAAACCTCACGAAAACCAAGATATCGCTCGGTTCTGCATATCAAACGCATTGTGGAGCGGTGAAAACACCAGATAACGTGCTTCTCGTAGTAAATAGCTCCAAAAGAGCGATTTCGGTGATTCTGCATACTTCTCACAGAAGAACCACCAAGATTATCCCAAAAAATGCATATCTCAGCTTGAAGCCCCACGAAAACCAAGATATCTCCGGTGCTGCATTTGAAACGCACTGAGGAGTGGTGAAAACATCAGAAAACGTGTTTCTCGCATTAAATAGCTTCAAAAGAGCGATTTCGATTATTCTGCATACTTCTCACAGAAGAACCATCTAGATTATCGTAGAGAGTGCATATCTCAGTTTGAAACACTACGAAAACCATGATATCGCCGGTTCTGCATACCAAACTCACTGTGGAGTGCTGAAAACACCAGATAACGCTTTTCTCGCATTAAATAGCTCCAAAAGAGCGACTTCGATGATTCTGCATACTTCTCACCGAAGAACCACCAAGATTATCCCAGAAAATGCATATCTCAGCTAGAAACCCCACGAAAACCAAGATATCTCCGGTTCTGCATATCAAATGCACTGTGGAGTGGTGAAAACACCAGATAACGTGTTTCTCGCATTAAATAGCTTCAAAAGAGCGATTTCGATTATTCTGCATACTTCTCACAGAAGAACCATCTAGATTATCGTAGAAAGTGCATATCTCAGTTTGAAACACTACGAAAACCATGATATCGCGGTTCTGCATACCAAACGCACTGTGGAGTGCTGAAAACACCAGATAACGTGTTTCTCGCATTAAATAGCTCCAAAAGGGCGATTTCGATGATACGGCATATTTCTGACAGAAGCCTCACCAGGATTATCGCAGAAAATGCATATCTCAGCTTGAAACCACACGAAAAGAAGATATCGCCGGTTCTGCATATCAAACACACCTTGGAGTTGTGAAAACACCAGATAACGTGCTTCTCGCATTAAATAGCTCCAAAAGAGCGATTTCGGTGATTCTGCATACTTCTCACAGAAGAACCACCAAGATTATCCCAAAAAAAACACATCTCAGCTTGAAGCCCCACGAAAACCAAGATATCTCCGGTGCTGCATTTCAAACGCACTGTGGAGTGGTGAAAACATCAGATAACGTGTTTCTCGCATTAAATAGCTCCAAAAGAGCGATTTCGATTATTCTGCATACTTCTCACAGAAGAACCATCTAGATTATCGTAGAAAGTGCATATCTCAGTTTGAAACACTACGAAAACCATGATATCGGCGGTTCTGCATACCAAACGCACTGTGGAGTGCTGAAAACACCAGATAACGTGTTTCTCGCATTAAATAGCTCCAAAAGAGCGATTTCGATGATTCTGCATACTTCTCACAGAAGAACCATCAAGATTATCCCCGAAAATGCATATCTCTGCTTGAAACCCCACGAAAACCAAGATATCGCCGGTTCTGCATATCAAACGCACAGTGCAGTGGTGAAAACTCCTGAAAACGCGTTTTTTCGCATTCAATAGCTCCAAAAGAGCGATTTCGATGACTCTGCATACTTCTCACAGAAGAACCACCAAGATTATCCCAGAAAATGCATATCTCAGCTTGAAGTCCCACGAAAACCAAGATAACTCCGGTTCTGCATATCAAAGGCACTGTGGAGTGGTGAAAACACCTGATAACGTGTTTCTCGCATTAAATAGCTCCAAAAGAGCGATTTCGATGATTCTGCATACTTCTCACAGAAGCCTCACCAAGATTATCGCAGGAAAACGCATATCTCAGCTTGAAACCCCACGAAAACCAAGATATTGCTCGGTTCTGCATATCAAACGCCATGTGGAGCGGTGAAAACACCAGATAACGTGCTTCTCGTAGTAAATAGCTCCAAAAGAGTGATTTCGGTGATTCTGCATACTTCTCACAGAAGAACCACCAAGATTATCCCAAAAAATGCATATCTCAGCTTGAAGCCCCACGAAAATCAAGATATCTCCGGTGCTGCATTTCAAACGCACTGAGGAGTGGTGAAAACATCAGAAAACGTGTTTCTCGCATTAAATAGCTTCAAAAGAGCGATTTCGATTATTCTGCATACTTCTCACAGAAGAACCATCTAGATTATCGTAGAGAGTGCATATCTCAGTTTGAAACACTACGAAAACCATGATATCGCCGGTTCTGCATACCAAACTCACTGTGGAGTGCTGAAAACACCAGATAACGTGTTTCTCGCATTAAATAGCTCCAAAAGGGCGATTTCGATGATACGGCATATTTCTGACAGAAGCCTCACCAGGATTATCGCAGAAAATGCATATCTCAGCTTGAAACCACACGAAAAGAAGATATCGCCGGTTCTGCATATCAAACGCACTGTGGAGTGGTGAAAACACCAGATAACGTGCATCTCGCATTAAATAGCTCCAAAAGAGCGATTTCGATGACTCTGCATACCTCTCACAGAAGAACCACCAAGATTATCCCAGAAAATGCATATCTCAGCTTGAAGCCCCACGAAAACCAAGATAACTCCGGTTCTGCATATCAAAGGCACTGTGGAGTGGTGAAAACACCAGATAACGCTTTTCTCGCATTAAATAGCTCCAAAAGAGCGACTTCGATGATTCTGCATACTTCTCACCGAAGAACCACCAAGATTATCCCAGAAAATGCATATCTCAGCTAGAAACCCCACGAAAACCAAGATATCTCCGGTTCTGCATATCAAATGCACTGTGGAGTGGTGAAAACACCAGATAACGTGTTTCTCGCATTAAATAGCTTCAAAAGAGCGATTTCGATTATTCTGCATACTTCTCACAGAAGAACCATCTAGATTATCGTAGAAAGTGCATATCTCAGTTTGAAACACTACGAAAACCATGATATCGCGGTTCTGCATACCAAACGCACTGTGGAGTGCTGAAAACACCAGATAACGTGTTTCTCGCATTAAATAGCTCCAAAAGGGCGATTTCGATGATACGGCATATTTCTGACAGAAGCCTCACCAGGATTATCGCAGAAAATGCATATCTCAGCTTGAAACCACACGAAAAGAAGATATCGCCGGTTCTGCATATCAAACACACCTTGGAGTTGTGAAAACACCAGATAACGTGTTTCTCGCATTAAATAGCTCCAAAAGAGCGATTTCGATTATTCTGCATACTTCTCACAGAAGAACCATCTAGATTATCGTAGAAAGTGCATATCTCAGTTTGAAACACTACGAAAACCATGATATCGGCGGTTCTGCATACCAAACTCACTGTGGAGTGCTGAAAACACCAGATAACGTGTTTCTCGCATTAAATAGCTCCAAAAGGGCGATTTCGATGATACGGCATATTTCTGACAGAAGCCTCACCAGGATTATCGCAGAAAATGCATATCTCAGCTTGAAACCACACGAAAAGAAGATATCGCCGGTTCTGCATATCAAACGCACTGTGGAGTGGTGAAAACACCAGATAACGTGCATCTCGCATTAAATAGCTCCAAAAGAGCGATTTCGATGACTCTGCATACCTCTCACAGAAGAACCACCAAGATTATCCCAGAAAATGCATATCTCAGCTTGAAGCCCCACGAAAACCAAGATAACTCCGGTTCTGCATATCAAAGGCACTGTGGAGTGGTGAAAACACCAGATAACGCTTTTCTCGCATTAAATAGCTCCAAAAGAGCGACTTCGATGATTCTGCATACTTCTCACCGAAGAACCACCAAGATTATCCCAGAAAATGCATATCTCAGCTAGAAACCCCACGAAAACCAAGATATCTCCGGTTCTGCATATCAAATGCACTGTGGAGTGGTGAAAACACCAGATAACGTGTTTCTCGCATTAAATAGCTTCAAAAGAGCGATTTCGATTATTCTGCATACTTCTCACAGAAGAACCATCTAGATTATCGTAGAAAGTGCATATCTCAGTTTGAAACACTACGAAAACCATGATATCGCGGTTCTGCATACCAAACGCACTGTGGAGTGCTGAAAACACCAGATAACGTGTTTCTCGCATTAAATAGCTCCAAAAGGGCGATTTCGATGATACGGCATATTTCTGACAGAAGCCTCACCAGGATTATCGCAGAAAATGCATATCTCAGCTTGAAACCACACGAAAAGAAGATATCGCCGGTTCTGCATATCAAACACACCTTGGAGTTGTGAAAACACCAGATAACGTGTTTCTCGCATTAAATAGCTCCAAAAGAGCGATTTCGATTATTCTGCATACTTCTCACAGAAGAACCATCTAGATTATCGTAGAAAGTGCATATCTCAGTTTGAAACACTACGAAAACCATGATATCGGCGGTTCTGCATACCAAACGCACTGTGGAGTGCTGAAAACACCAGATAACGTGTTTCTCGCATTAAATAGCTCCAAAAGAGCGATTTCGATGAGTCGGCATACTTCTCACAGAAGAAACATCAAGATTATCCCCGAAAATGCATATCTCAGCTTGAAACCCCACGAACACCAAGATATCTCCGGTTCTGCATAAAAAAACGCACTGTGCAGTGGTGAAAACACCAGATAACGCTTTTCTCGCATTAAATAGCTCCAGAAGAGCGATTTCGATGATTCTGCATACTTCTCACCGAAGAACCACCAAGATTATCCCAGAAAATGCATATCTCAGCTTGAAACCCCACGAAAACCAAGATATTGCTCGGTTCTGCATATCAAACGCATTGTGGAGCGGTGAAAACACCAGATAACGTGCTTCTCGTAGTAAATAGCTCCAAAAGAGTGATTTCGGTGATTCTGCATACTTCTCACAGAAGAACCACCAAGATTATCCCAAAAAATGCATATCTCAGCTTGAAGCCCCACGAAAATCAAGATATCTCCGGTGCTGCATTTCAAACGCACTGAGGAGTGGTGAAAACATCAGAAAACGTGTTTCTCGCATTAAATAGCTTCAAAAGAGCGATTTCGATTATTCTGCATACTTCTCACAGAAGAACCATCTAGATTATCGTAGAGAGTGCATATCTCAGTTTGAAGCACTACGAAAACCATGATATCGCCGGTTCTGCATACCAAACTCACTGTGGAGTGCTGAAAACACCAGATAACGTGTTTCTCGCATTAAATAGCTCCAAAAGGGCGATTTCGATGATACGGCATATTTCTGACAGAAGCCTCACCAGGATTATCGCAGAAAATGCATATCTCAGCTTGAAACCACACGAAAAGAAGATATCGCCGGTTCTGCATATCAAACGCACTGTGGAGTGGTGAAAACACCAGATAACGTGCATCTCGCATTAAATAGCTCCAAAAGAGCGATTTCGATGACTCTGCATACCTCTCACAGAAGAACCACCAAGATTATCCCAGAAAATGCATATCTCAGCTTGAAGCCCCACAAAAACGAAGATATCTCCGGTTCTGCATATCCAACACACTGTGGAATGTTGAAAACACCGGATAACTTGTTTGTCGCATTAAATAGCTTCCAAAGAGCGATTTCGATGATTCTGCATACTTCTCACAGAAGCCTCGCCAAGATTATCGCAGAAAATGCATATCTCAACTTGAAGCCCCACGAAAACCAAGATATCTCCGGTTCTGCATGTCAAACGCACTGTGGAGTGGTGAAAACAACAGATAACGTGTTCCTCGCATTAAACAGCTCCAAAAGGGCGATATCGATGATTCTGCATACTTCTCACAGAAGAACCACCAAGATTATCGTAGAAAATGCATATCTCAGCTTGACGCCCCACTAAAACCAAGATATCTCCGGTTCTGCATATCAAACGTACTGTGCAGTTGTGAAAACTCCAGAAAACGCGTTTTTTCGCATTAAATAGCTCCAAAAGAGGGATTTCGATGATACGGCATACTTCTCACCGAAGCGTCACCAAGATTATCGCAGAAAATGCATATCTCAGCTTGAAGCCCCACGAAAACCAAGATATCTCCGGTTCTGCATATCAAACGCACTGTGGAGTGGTGAAAACACCAGATAACGCGTTTCTCGCATTAAATAGCTCCAAAAGAGCGATTTCGATGATTCTGCATACTTCTCACCGAAGAACCTCCAAGATTATCCCAGAAAATGCATATCTCAGCTTGAAACCCCACGAAAACCAAGATATCTCCGGTTCTGCATATCAAACGCACTGTGGAGTGGTGAAAACACCAGATAACGTGTTTCTCGCCAAAAATAGCTCCAAAAGAGCCATTTCGATGATTCTGCATACTTCTCACAGAAGAACCACTGTGATTGTCCCAGAAAATGCATATCTCTGCTTGAAGCACCCCGAAAACCAAGATATCTCCAGTTCTGCATATCAAACGCACTGTGGAGTGGTGAAAGCACCAGATAACGCGTTTCTCGCATTAAATAGCACCAAAAGAGCGATTTCTATGATTCTGCATACTTCTCACCGAAGAACCACCTAGATTATCCCAGAAAATGCATATCTCAGCTTGTAACCCCACGAAAACCCAGATATCGCCTGTTCTGCATATCAAACGCACTCTGGAGTGGTGAAAACAGCAGATAACCTGTTTCTCGCATTAAATAGGTCCAAAAGAGCGATTTCGATGATTCTGCATACTTCTCACAGAAGAACCACCAAGATTATCCCAAAAAATGCATATCTCAGCTTGAAGCCCCACGAATACCAAGATATCTCCGGTTTTGCATTTCAAACGCACTGTGGAGTGGTGACTACACCAGATAACGTGTTTCTCGCATTAAATAGCTCCAAAAGAGCGATTTCGATGATACGGCATACTTCTGACAGAAGCCTCACCAGGATTATCGCAGAAAATGCATATCTCAGCTTGAAACCCCACGAAAAGGTATCGCCGGTTCTGCATATCAAACACACTCTGGAGTGGTGAAAACAACAGATAACGAGTTTCTCGCCTTAACTAGCTTCCAAAGAGCGATTTCGATGATTCTCCATACTTCTCACAGAAGAACCACCAAGATTATCCCAGAAAATGCATATCTCAGCTTGAAACCCCACGAAAACCAAGATATCGCAGGTTCTGCATATCAAACGCTCTCTGGAGTGGTGAAAACACCATATAACGCGTTTCTCGCCTTAAATAGCGTCCAAAGAGCGATTTTGATGATTCTCCATACTTCTCACAGAAGAACCACCAAGATTATCCCACAAAATGCATATCTCAGCTTGAAACCCCACGAAAACCAGGATATCTACGGTTCTGCATATCAAAAGCACTGTGGAGTGATGACAACACCAGATAACGTGTGTCTCGCATTAAATAGCTCCAAAAGAGCGATTTCGATGATTCTGCATACTTCTCACAGCAGCCTCACCAAGATTATCCCAGAAAATGCATATCTCAGCTTGAAGCCCAACGAAAACCAAGATATCTCCGGTTCTGCATATCAAACGCACTGTGGAGTGGTGAAAACACCAGATAACGTGTGTCTCGCATTAAATAGCTCCAAAAGAGCGATTTCGATGATTCTGCATACTTCTCACAGAAGCGTCATCAAGATTATCGCAGAAAATGCATATCTCAGCTTGAAGCCCCACGAAAACCAAGATATCTCCGGTTCTGCATATCAAACGCACTGTGGAGTGGTGAAAACACCAGATAACGTGTTTGTCGCATTAAATAGCTCCAAAAGAGCGATTTCGGTGATTCTGCATACTTCTCACCGAAGAACCACCAAGATTATCCCAGAAAATGCATATCTCAGCTTGAAGCCCCACGAAAACCAAGATATCTCCGGTTCTGCATATCAAACGCACTGTGGAGTGGTGAAAACACCAGATAACGTGTTTGTCGCATTAAATAGCTCCAAAAGAGCGATTTCGATGATTCTGCATACTTCTCACAGAAGAACCACCAAGTTTATCCCAGAAAATGCATATCTCAGCTTGAAACCCCACGAAAACCAGGATATCTACGGTTCTGCATATCAAAAGCACTGTGGAGTGATGACAACACCAGATAACGTGTGTCTCGCATTAAATAGCTCCAAAAGAGCGATTTCGATGATTCTGCATACTTCTCACAGCAGCCTCACCAAGATTATCCCAGAAAATGCATATCTCAGCTTGAATCTCCACGAAAACAAAGATAACTCCGGTTCTGCATATCAATCGCACTGTGGAGTGGTGAAAACACCAAATAACGTGTTTCTCGCCAAAAATAGCTCCAAAAGAGCGATTTCGATGATTCTGCATACTTCTCACAGAAGCGTCATCAAGATTATCGCAGAAAATGCATATCTCAGCTTGAAGCCCCACGAAAACCAAGATATCTCCGGTTCTGCATATCAAACGCACTGTGGAGTGGTGAAAACACCAGATAACGTGTTTGTCGCATTAAATAGCTCCAAAAGAGCGATTTCGATGTTTCTGCATACTTCTCACTGAAGAACCACCAAGTTTATCCCAGAAAATGCATATCTCAGCTTGAAACCCCACGAAAACCAGGATATCTCCGGTTCTACATATCAAAAGCACTGTGGAGTGGTGACAACACCAGATAACGTGTACCTCGCATTAAATAGCTCCAAAAGAGCGATTTCGATGATTCTGAATACTTCTCATCGAAGAACAAACCAAGAATATCTCAGAAAATGCATATCTCAGCTTGAAACCCCACGAAAACAAAGATAACTCCGGTTCTGCATATCAAACGCACTGTGGAGTGGTGAAAACACCAGATAACGTGTTTGTCGCATTAAATAGCCCCAAAAGAGCGATTTCGATGATTCTGCATACTTCTCACAGAAGCGTCACCAAGATTATCGCAGAAAATGGAAATCTCAGCTTGAAGCCCCACGAAAACCAAGATATCTCCGGTTCTGCATATCAAACGCACTGTGGAGTGGTGAAAACACCAGATAACGCGTTTCTCGCATTAAATAGCTCCAACAGAGCGATTTCGATGATTCTGCAAACTTCTCACCAAACAACCACCAAGATTATCCCAGAAAATGCATATCACAGCTTGAAACCCCACGAAAACCAAGATATCTCCGGTTCTGCATATAAACCGCACTGTGGAGTGGTGACAACACCAGATTACGTGTTGCTCGCATTAAGTAGCTCCAAAAGAGCGATTTCGATGATTCTGCATACTTCTCACAGAAGAACCACCAGGTTTATCCCAGAAAACGCATATCTCAGCTTGAAACCCCATGAAAACCAGGATATCTCCGGTTCTGCTTATCAAACGCACTGTGGAGTGGTGACAACACCAGATAACGTGTTTGTCGAATTAAATAGCTCCAAAAGTGCGATTTCGATGATTCTGCATACTTCTCACAGAAGAACCACCTAGTTTATCCCAGAAAATGCATATCTCAGCTTGAAACCCCACGAAAACCAGGATATCTACGGTTCTGCATATCAAAAGCACTGTGGATTGGTGACAACACCAGATAATGTGTTCCTCTCATTAAATAGCTCCAGAAGAGCGATTTCGATGATTCTGAATACTTCTCACCGAAGAACCACCAAGAATATCCCAGAAAATGCATATCTCAGCTTGAAACCCCACAAAAACCAAGATATCTCCGGTTCTGCATATCAAACGCACTGTGGAGTGGTGAAAACACCAGATAACGTGTGTCTCGCATTAAATAGCTCCAAAAGAGCGATTTTGATGTTTCTGCATACTTCTCACAGCAGCCTCACCAAGATTATCGCAGAAAATGCATATCACAGCTTGAAACCCCACGAAAACCAAGATATCTCCGGTTCTACATATAAACCGCACTGTGGAGTGGTGACAACACCAGATTACGTGTTGCTCGCATTAAGTAGCTCCAAAAGAGCGATTTCGATGATTCTGCATACTTCTCACAGAAGAACCACCAAGTTTATCCCAGAAAACGCATATCTCAGCTTGAAACCCCATGAAAACCAGGATATCTCCGGTTCTGCGTATCAAACGCACTGTGGAGTGGTGACAACACCAGATAACGTGTTTGTCGAATTAAATAGCTCCAAAAGTGCGATTTCGATGATTCTGCATACTTCTCACAGAAGAACCACCTAGTTTATCCCAGAAAATGCATATCTCAGCTTGAAACCCCACGAAAACCAGGATATCTACGGTTCTGCATATCAAAAGCACTGTGGATTGGTGACAACACCAGATAATGTGTTCCTCTCATTAAATAGCTCCAGAAGAGCGATTTCGATGATTCTGAATACTTCTCACCGAAGAACCACCAAGAATATCCCAGAAAATGCATATCTCAGCTTGAAACCCCACAAAAACCAAGATATCTCCGGTTCTGCATATCAAACGCACTATGGAGTGGTGAAAACACCAGATAACGTGTGTCTCGCATTAAATAGCTCCAAAAGAGCGATTTTGATGTTTCTGCATACTTCTCACAGCAGCCTCACCAAGATTATCGCAGAAAATGCATATCTCAGCTTGAATCCCCACGAAAACAAAGATAACTCCGGTTCTGCATATCAAACGCACTGTGGAGTGGTGACAACACAGATAACGTGTTCCTCGCATTAAATAGCTCCAAAAGAGCGATTTCGATGATGTTGCATACTTCTCACAGAAGAACCACCAAGTTTATCCCAGAAAATGCATATCTCAGCTTGAAACCCCACGAAAACCTGGATATCTACGGTTCTGCATATCAAACGCACTGTGGAGTGGTGACAACACCAGATAACGTGTTGCTCGCATTAAATAGCTCCAAAAGAGCGATTTCGATGATGTTGCATACTTCTCACAGAAGATCCACCAAGTTTATCCCAGAAAATGCATATCTCAGCTTGAAACCCCACGAAAACCTGGATATCTACGGTTCTGCATATCAAACGCACTGTGGAGTGGTGACAACACCAGATAACGTGTTCCTCGCATTAAATAGCTCCAAAAGAGCGATTTCGATGATTCTGCATACTTCTCACGGCAGCCTCACCAAGATTATCGCAGAAAATGCATACCTCAGCTTGAAGCCCCACGAAAACCAAGATATCTCCGGTTCTGCATATCAAACGCACTGTGGAGTGGTGAAAACACCAGATAACGCGTTTCTCGCATTAAATAGCTCCAAAAGAGCGATTTCGATGATTCTGCATACTTCTCACCGAAGAACCACCAAGATTATCCCAGAAAATGCATATCTCAGCTTGAAGCCCCACGAAAACGAAGATATCTCCGGTTCTGCATATCAACCGCACTGTGCAGTGGTGACAACACCAGATAACGTGTTCCTCGCATTAAATAGCTCCAAAAGAGCGATTTCGATGATTCTGCATACTTCTCACAGAAGAACCACCAAGTTTATCCGAGAAAATGCATATCTCAGCTTGAAACCCCATGAAAACCTGGATATCTCCGGTTCTGCTTATCAAACGCACTGTGGAGTGGTGACAACACCAGATAACGTGTTCCTCGCATTAAATAGCTCCAAAGGAGCGATTTCGATGATGTTGCATACTTCTCACAGAAGAACCACCAAGTTTATCCCAGAAAATTCATATCTCAGCTTGAAACCCCACGAAAACCTGGATATCTCCGGTTCTGCATATCAAACGCACTGTGGAGTGGTGAAAACACCAGATAACGTGTGTCTCGCATTAAATAGCTCCAAAAGAGCGATTTTGATGTTTCTGCATACTTCTCACAGCAGCCTCACCAAGATTATCGCAGAAAATGCATATCTCAGCTTGAAACCCCACGAGAACCAAGATATCTCCGGTTCTGCATAGCAAACGCACTGTGGAGTGGTGAAAACACCAGATAACGTGTTTCTCGCCAAAAATAGCTCCAAAAGAGCGATTTCGATGATTCTGCATACTTCTCACAGAAGCGTCATCAAGATTATCGCAGAAAATGCATATCTCAGCTTGAAGCCCCACGAAAACCAAGATATCTCCGGTTCTGCATATCAAACGCACTGTGGAGTGGTGAAAACACCAGATAACGTGTTTGTCGCATTAAATAGCTCCAAAAGAGCGATTTCGATGTTTCTGCATACTTCTCACAGAAGAACCACCAAGTTTATCCCAGAAAATGCATATCTCAGCTTGAAACCCCACGAAAACCAGGATATCTCCGGTTCTACATATCAAAAGCACTGTGGAGTGGTGACAACACCAGATAACGTGTACCTCGCATTAAATAGCTCCAAAAGAGCGATTTCGATGATTCTGAATACTTCTCATCGAAGAACCACCAAGAATATCTCAGAAAATGCATATCTCAGCTTGAAACCCCACGAAAACCAAGATATCTCCGGTTCTGCATATCAAACGCACTGTGGAGTGGTGAAAACACCAGATAACGTGTGTCTCGCATTAAATAGCTCCAAAAGAGCGATTTCGATGATTCTGCATAGTTCTCACAGCAGCCTCACCAAGATTATCGCAGAAAGTGCATATCTTAGCTTGAATCCCCACGAAAACAAAGATAACTCCGGTTCTGCATATCAAACGCACTGTGGAGTGGTGAAAACACCAGATAACGTGTTTGTCGCATTAAATAGCTCCAAAAGAGCGATTTCGATGATTCTGCATACTTCTCACAGAAGCGTCACCAAGATTATCGCAGAAAATGGAAATCTCAGCTTGAAGCCCCACGAAAACCAAGATATCTCCGGTTCTGCATATCAAACGCACTGTGGAGTGGTGAAAACACCAGATAACGCGTTTCTCGCATTAAATAGCTCCAACAGAGCGATTTCGATGATTCTGCAAACTTCTCACCAAACAACCACCAAGATTATCCCAGAAAATGCATATCACAGCTTGAAACCCCACGAAAACCAAGATATCTCCGGTTCTACATATAAACCGCACTGTGGAGTGGTGACAACACCAGATTACGTGTTGCTCGCATTAAGTTGCTCCAAAAGAGCGATTTCGATGATTCTGCATACTTCTCACAGAAGAACCACCAAGTTTATCCCAGAAAACGCATATCTCAGCTTGAAACCCCATGAAAACCAGGATATCTCCGGTTCTGCTTATCAAACGCACTGTGGAGTGGTGAAAACACCAGATAACGTGTGTCTCGCATTAAATAGCTCCAAAAGAGCGATTTTGATGTTTCTGCATACTTCTCACAGCAGCCTCACCAAGATTATCGCAGAAAATGCATATCACAGCTTGAAACCCCACGAAAACCAAGACATCTCCGGTTCTACATATAAACCGCACTGTGGAGTGGTGACAACACCAGATTACGTGTTGCTCGCATTAAGTAGCTCCAAAAGAGCGATTTCGATGATTCTGCATACTTCTCACAGAAGAACCACCAAGTTTATCCCAGAAAACGCATATCTCAGCTTGAAACCCCATGAAAACCAGGATATCTCCGGTTCTGCTTATCAAACGCACTGTGGAGTGGTGACAACACCAGATAAAGTGTTTGTCGAATTAAATAGCTCCAAAAGTGCGATTTCGATGATTCTGCATACTTCTCACAGAAGAACCACCTAGTTTATCCCAGAAAATGCATATCTCAGCTTGAAACCCCACGAAAACCAGGATATCTCCGGTTCTGCATATCAAACGCACTGTGGAGTGGTGAAAACACCAGATAACGTGTGTCTCGCATTAAATAGCTCCAAAAGAGCGATTTTGATGTTTCTGCATACTTCTCACAGCAGCCTCACCAAGATTATCGCAGAAAATGCATATCACAGCTTGAAACCCCACGAAAACCAAGACATCTCCGGTTCTACATATAAACCGCACTGTGGAGTGGTGACAACACCAGATTACGTGTTGCTCGCATTAAGTAGCTCCAAAAGAGCGATTTCGATGATTCTGCATACTTCTCACAGAAGAACCACCAAGTTTATCCCAGAAAACGCATATCTCAGCTTGAAACCCCATGAAAACCAGGATATCTCCGGTTCTGCTTATCAAACGCACTGTGGATTGGTGACAACACCAGATAATGTGTTCCTCTCATTAAATAGCTCCAGAAGAGCGATTTCGATGATTCTGAATACTTCTCACCGAAGAACCACCAAGAATATCCCAGAAAATGCATATCTCAGCTTGAAACCCCACAAAAACCAAGATATCTCCGGTTCTGCATATCAAACGCACTGTGGAGTGGTGAAAACACCAGATAACGTGTGTCTCGCATTAAATAGCTCCAAAAGAGCGATTTTGATGTTTCTGCATACTTCTCACAGCAGCCTCACCAAGATTATCGCAGAAAATGCATATCTCAGCTTGAATCCCCACGAAAACAAAGATAACTCCGGTTCTGCATATCAAACGCACTGTGGAGTGGTGACAACACAGATAACGTGTTCCTCGCATTAAATAGCTCCAAAAGAGCGATTTCGATGATGTTGCATACTTCTCACAGAAGAACCACCAAGTTTATCCCAGAAAATGCATATCTCAGCTTGAAACCCCACGAAAACCTGGATATCTACGGTTCTGCATATCAAACGCACTGTGGAGTGGTGACAACACCAGATAACGTGTTGCTCGCATTAAATAGCTCCAAAAGAGCGATTTCGATGATGTTGCATACTTCTCACAGAAGAACCACCAAGTTTATCCCAGAAAATGCATATCTCAGCTTGAAACCCCACGAAAACCTGGATATCTACGGTTCTGCATATCAAACGCACTGTGGAGTGGTGACAACACCAGATAACGTGTTCCTCGGATTAAATAGCTCCAAAAGAGCGATTTCGATGATTCTGCATACTTCTCACGGCAGCCTCACCAAGATTATCGCAGAAAATGCATATCTCAGCTTGAAGCCCCACGAAAACCAAGATATCTCCGGTTCTGCATATCAAACGCACTGTGGAGTGGTGAAAACACCAGATAACGCGTTTCTCGCATTAAATAGCTCCAAAAGAGCGATTTCGATGATTCTGCATACTTCTCACCGAAGAACCACCAAGATTATCCCAGAAAATGCATATCTCAGCTTGAAGCCCCACGAAAACGAAGATATCTCCGGTTCTGCATATCAACCGCACTGTGCAGTGGTGACAACACCAGATAACGTGTTCCTCGCATTAAATAGCTCCAAAAGAGCGATTTCGATGATGTTGCATACTTCTCACAGAAGAACCACCAAGTTTATCCGAGAAAATGCATATCTCAGCTTGAAACCCCATGAAAACCTGGATATCTCCGGTTCTGCTTATCAAACGCACTGTGGAGTGGTGACAACACCAGATAACGTGTTTCTTGCCAAAAATAGCTCCAAAAGAGCGATTTCGATGATTCTGCATACTTCTCACAGAAGCGTCATCAAGATTATCGCAGAAAATGCATATCTCAGCTTGAAGCCCCACGAAAACCAAGATATCTCCGGTTCTGCATATCAAACGCACTGTGGAGTGGTGAAAACACCAGATAACGTGTTTGTCGCATTAAATAGCTCCAAAACAGCGATTTCGATGTTTCTGCATACTTCTCACAGAAGAACCACCAAGTTTATCCCAGAAAATGCATATCTCAGCTTGAAACCCCACGAAAACCAGGATATCTCCGGTTCTACATATCAAAAGCACTGTGGAGTGGTGACAACACCAGATAACGTGTACCTCGCATTAAATAGCTCCAAAAGAGCGACTTCGATGATTCTGAATACTTCTCATCGAAGAACCACCAAGAATATCTCAGAAAATGCATATCTCAGCTTGAAACCCCACGAAAACCAAGATATCTCCGGTTCTGCATATCAAACGCACTGTGGAGTGGTGAAAACACCAGATAACGTGTGTCTCGCATTAAATAGCTCCAAAAGAGCGATTTCGATGATTCTGCATAGTTCTCACAGCAGCCTCACCAAGATTATCGCAGCAAGTGCATATCTTAGCTTGAATCCCCACGAAAACCAAGATATCTCCGGTTCTGCATATCAAACGCACTCTGGAGTGGTGAAAACAACAGATAACGTGTTTCTCGCCAAAAATAGCTCCAAAAGAGCGATTTCGATGATTCTGCATACTTCTCACCGAAGAACCACCAAGATTATCCCAGAAAATGCATATCTCAGCTTGAAGCCCCACGAAAACGAAGATATCTCCGGTTCTGCATATCAAACGCACTGTGGAGTGGTGACAACACCAGATAACGTGTTCCTCGCATTAAATAGCTCCAAAAGAGCGATTTCGATGATTCTGCATACTTCTCACGGCAGCCTCACCAAGATTATCGCAGAAAATGCATATCTCAGCTTGAAGCCCCACGAAAACCAAGATATCTCCGGTTCTGCATATCAAAAGCACTGTGGAGTGGTGACAACACCAGATAACGTGTACCTCGCATTAAATAGCTCCAAAAGAGCGACTTCGATGATTCTGAATACTTCTCATCGAAGAACCACCAAGAATATCTCAGAAAATGCATATCTCAGCTTGAAACCCCACGAAAACCAAGATAACTCCGGTTCTGCATATCAAACGCACTGTGGAGTGGTGAAAACACCAGATAACGTGTTTGTCGCATTAAATAGCCCCAAAAGAGCGATTTCGATGATTCTGCATACTTCTCACAGAAGCGTCACCAAGATTATCGCAGAAAATGGAAATCTCAGCTTGAAGCCCCACGAAAACCAAGATATCTCCGGTTCTGCATATCAAACGCACTGTGGAGTGGTGAAAACACCAGATAACGCGTTTCTCGCATTAAATAGCTCCAAAAGAGCGATTTCGATGATTCTGCATACTTCTCACCGAAGAACCACCAAGATTATCCCAGAAAATGCATATCTCAGCTTGAAGCCCCACGAAAACGAAGATATCTCCGGTTCTGCATATCAACCGCACTGTGCAGTGGTGACAACACCAGATAACGTGTTCCTCGCATTAAATAGCTCCAAAAGAGCGATTTCGATGATGTTGCATACTTCTCACAGAAGAACCACCAAGTTTATCCGAGAAAATGCATATCTCAGCTTGAAACCCCATGAAAACCTGGATATCTCCGGTTCTGCTTATCAAACGCACTGTGGAGTGGTGACAACACCAGATAACGTGTTTCTTGCCAAAAATAGCTCCAAAAGAGCGATTTAGATGATTCTGCATACTTCTCACAGAAGCGTCATCAAGATTATCGCAGAAAATGCATATCTCAGCTTGAAGCCCCACGAAAACCAAGATATCTCCGGTTCTGCATATCAAACGCACTGTGGAGTGGTGAAAACACCAGATAACGTGTTTGTCGCATTAAATAGCTCCAAAACAGCGATTTCGATGTTTCTGCATACTTCTCACAGAAGAACCACCAAGTTTATCCCAGAAAATGCATATCTCAGCTTGAAACCCCACGAAAACCAGGATATCTCCGGTTCTACATATCAAAAGCACTGTGGAGTGGTGACAACACCAGATAACGTGTACCTCGCATTAAATAGCTCCAAAAGAGCGATTTCGATGATTCTGAATACTTCTCATCGAAGAACCACCAAGAATATCTCAGAAAATGCATATCTCAGCTTGAAACCCCACGAAAACCAAGATATCTCCGGTTCTGCATATCAAACGCACTGTGGAGTGGTGAAAACACCAGATAACGTGTTTGTCGCATTAAATAGCTCCAAAAGAGCGATTTCGATGATTCTGCATACCTCTCACAGAAGAACCACCAAGATTATCCCAGAAAATGCATATCTCAGCTTGAAGCCCCACGAAAACCAAGATAACTCCGGTTCTGCATATCAAAGGCACTGTGGAGTGGTGAAAACACCAGATAACGCTTTTCTCGCATTAAATAGCTCCAAAAGAGCGACTTCGATGATTCTGCATACTTCTCACCGAAGAACCACCAAGATTATCCCAGAAAATGCATATCTCAGCTAGAAACCCCACGAAAACCAAGATATCTCCGGTTCTGCATATCAAATGCACTGTGGAGTGGTGAAAACACCAGATAACGTGTTTCTCGCATTAAATAGCTTCAAAAGAGCGATTTCGATTATTCTGCATACTTCTCACAGAAGAACCATCTAGATTATCGTAGAAAGTGCATATCTCAGTTTGAAACACTACGAAAACCATGATATCGCGGTTCTGCATACCAAACGCACTGTGGAGTGCTGAAAACACCAGATAACGTGTTTCTCGCATTAAATAGCTCCAAAAGGGCGATTTCGATGATACGGCATATTTCTGACAGAAGCCTCACCAGGATTATCGCAGAAAATGCATATCTCAGCTTGAAACCACACGAAAAGAAGATATCGCCGGTTCTGCATATCAAACACACCTTGGAGTTGTGAAAACACCAGATAACGTGTTTCTCGCATTAAATAGCTCCAAAAGAGCGATTTCGATTATTCTGCATACTTCTCACAGAAGAACCATCTAGATTATCGTAGAAAGTGCATATCTCAGTTTGAAACACTACGAAAACCATGATATCGGCGGTTCTGCATACCAAACTCACTGTGGAGTGCTGAAAACACCAGATAACGTGTTTCTCGCATTAAATAGCTCCAAAAGGGCGATTTCGATGATACGGCATATTTCTGACAGAAGCCTCACCAGGATTATCGCAGAAAATGCATATCTCAGCTTGAAACCACACGAAAAGAAGATATCGCCGGTTCTGCATATCAAACGCACTGTGGAGTGGTGAAAACACCAGATAACGTGCATCTCGCATTAAATAGCTCCAAAAGAGCGATTTCGATGACTCTGCATACCTCTCACAGAAGAACCACCAAGATTATCCCAGAAAATGCATATCTCAGCTTGAAGCCCCACGAAAACCAAGATAACTCCGGTTCTGCATATCAAAGGCACTGTGGAGTGGTGAAAACACCAGATAACGCTTTTCTCGCATTAAATAGCTCCAAAAGAGCGACTTCGATGATTCTGCATACTTCTCACCGAAGAACCACCAAGATTATCCCAGAAAATGCATATCTCAGCTAGAAACCCCACGAAAACCAAGATATCTCCGGTTCTGCATATCAAATGCACTGTGGAGTGGTGAAAACACCAGATAACGTGTTTCTCGCATTAAATAGCTTCAAAAGAGCGATTTCGATTATTCTGCATACTTCTCACAGAAGAACCATCTAGATTATCGTAGAAAGTGCATATCTCAGTTTGAAACACTACGAAAACCATGATATCGCGGTTCTGCATACCAAACGCACTGTGGAGTGCTGAAAACACCAGATAACGTGTTTCTCGCATTAAATAGCTCCAAAAGGGCGATTTCGATGATACGGCATATTTCTGACAGAAGCCTCACCAGGATTATCGCAGAAAATGCATATCTCAGCTTGAAACCACACGAAAAGAAGATATCGCCGGTTCTGCATATCAAACACACCTTGGAGTTGTGAAAACACCAGATAACGTGTTTCTCGCATTAAATAGCTCCAAAAGAGCGATTTCGATTATTCTGCATACTTCTCACAGAAGAACCATCTAGATTATCGTAGAAAGTGCATATCTCAGTTTGAAACACTACGAAAACCATGATATCGGCGGTTCTGCATACCAAACGCACTGTGGAGTGCTGAAAACACCAGATAACGTGTTTCTCGCATTAAATAGCTCCAAAAGAGCGATTTCGATGAGTCGGCATACTTCTCACAGAAGAAACATCAAGATTATCCCCGAAAATGCATATCTCAGCTTGAAACCCCACGAACACCAAGATATCTCCGGTTCTGCATAAAAAAACGCACTGTGCAGTGGTGAAAACACCAGATAACGCTTTTCTCGCATTAAATAGCTCCAGAAGAGCGATTTCGATGATTCTGCATACTTCTCACCGAAGAACCACCAAGATTATCCCAGAAAATGCATATCTCAGCTTGAAACCCCACGAAAACCAAGATATTGCTCGGTTCTGCATATCAAACGCATTGTGGAGCGGTGAAAACACCAGATAACGTGCTTCTCGTAGTAAATAGCTCCAAAAGAGTGATTTCGGTGATTCTGCATACTTCTCACAGAAGAACCACCAAGATTATCCCAAAAAATGCATATCTCAGCTTGAAGCCCCACGAAAATCAAGATATCTCCGGTGCTGCATTTCAAACGCACTGAGGAGTGGTGAAAACATCAGAAAACGTGTTTCTCGCATTAAATAGCTTCAAAAGAGCGATTTCGATTATTCTGCATACTTCTCACAGAAGAACCATCTAGATTATCGTAGAGAGTGCATATCTCAGTTTGAAGCACTACGAAAACCATGATATCGCCGGTTCTGCATACCAAACTCACTGTGGAGTGCTGAAAACACCAGATAACGTGTTTCTCGCATTAAATAGCTCCAAAAGGGCGATTTCGATGATACGGCATATTTCTGACAGAAGCCTCACCAGGATTATCGCAGAAAATGCATATCTCAGCTTGAAACCACACGAAAAGAAGATATCGCCGGTTCTGCATATCAAACGCACTGTGGAGTGGTGAAAACACCAGATAACGTGCATCTCGCATTAAATAGCTCCAAAAGAGCGATTTCGATGACTCTGCATACCTCTCACAGAAGAACCACCAAGATTATCCCAGAAAATGCATATCTCAGCTTGAAGCCCCACAAAAACGAAGATATCTCCGGTTCTGCATATCCAACACACTGTGGAATGTTGAAAACACCGGATAACTTGTTTGTCGCATTAAATAGCTTCCAAAGAGCGATTTCGATGATTCTGCATACTTCTCACAGAAGCCTCGCCAAGATTATCGCAGAAAATGCATATCTCAACTTGAAGCCCCACGAAAACCAAGATATCTCCGGTTCTGCATGTCAAACGCACTGTGGAGTGGTGAAAACAACAGATAACGTGTTCCTCGCATTAAACAGCTCCAAAAGGGCGATATCGATGATTCTGCATACTTCTCACAGAAGAACCACCAAGATTATCGTAGAAAATGCATATCTCAGCTTGACGCCCCACTAAAACCAAGATATCTCCGGTTCTGCATATCAAACGTACTGTGCAGTTGTGAAAACTCCAGAAAACGCGTTTTTTCGCATTAAATAGCTCCAAAAGAGGGATTTCGATGATACGGCATACTTCTCACCGAAGCGTCACCAAGATTATCGCAGAAAATGCATATCTCAGCTTGAAGCCCCACGAAAACCAAGATATCTCCGGTTCTGCATATCAAACGCACTGTGGAGTGGTGAAAACACCAGATAACGCGTTTCTCGCATTAAATAGCTCCAAAAGAGCGATTTCGATGATTCTGCATACTTCTCACCGAAGAACCTCCAAGATTATCCCAGAAAATGCATATCTCAGCTTGAAACCCCACGAAAACCAAGATATCTCCGGTTCTGCATATCAAACGCACTGTGGAGTGGTGAAAACACCAGATAACGTGTTTCTCGCCAAAAATAGCTCCAAAAGAGCCATTTCGATGATTCTGCATACTTCTCACAGAAGAACCACTGTGATTGTCCCAGAAAATGCATATCTCTGCTTGAAGCACCCCGAAAACCAAGATATCTCCAGTTCTGCATATCAAACGCACTGTGGAGTGGTGAAAGCACCAGATAACGCGTTTCTCGCATTAAATAGCACCAAAAGAGCGATTTCTATGATTCTGCATACTTCTCACCGAAGAACCACCTAGATTATCCCAGAAAATGCATATCTCAGCTTGTAACCCCACGAAAACCCAGATATCGCCTGTTCTGCATATCAAACGCACTCTGGAGTGGTGAAAACAGCAGATAACCTGTTTCTCGCATTAAATAGGTCCAAAAGAGCGATTTCGATGATTCTGCATACTTCTCACAGAAGAACCACCAAGATTATCCCAAAAAATGCATATCTCAGCTTGAAGCCCCACGAATACCAAGATATCTCCGGTTTTGCATTTCAAACGCACTGTGGAGTGGTGACTACACCAGATAACGTGTTTCTCGCATTAAATAGCTCCAAAAGAGCGATTTCGATGATACGGCATACTTCTGACAGAAGCCTCACCAGGATTATCGCAGAAAATGCATATCTCAGCTTGAAACCCCACGAAAAGGTATCGCCGGTTCTGCATATCAAACACACTCTGGAGTGGTGAAAACAACAGATAACGAGTTTCTCGCCTTAACTAGCTTCCAAAGAGCGATTTCGATGATTCTCCATACTTCTCACAGAAGAACCACCAAGATTATCCCAGAAAATGCATATCTCAGCTTGAAACCCCACGAAAACCAAGATATCGCAGGTTCTGCATATCAAACGCTCTCTGGAGTGGTGAAAACACCATATAACGCGTTTCTCGCCTTAAATAGCGTCCAAAGAGCGATTTTGATGATTCTCCATACTTCTCACAGAAGAACCACCAAGATTATCCCACAAAATGCATATCTCAGCTTGAAACCCCACGAAAACCAGGATATCTACGGTTCTGCATATCAAAAGCACTGTGGAGTGATGACAACACCAGATAACGTGTGTCTCGCATTAAATAGCTCCAAAAGAGCGATTTCGATGATTCTGCATACTTCTCACAGCAGCCTCACCAAGATTATCCCAGAAAATGCATATCTCAGCTTGAAGCCCAACGAAAACCAAGATATCTCCGGTTCTGCATATCAAACGCACTGTGGAGTGGTGAAAACACCAGATAACGTGTGTCTCGCATTAAATAGCTCCAAAAGAGCGATTTCGATGATTCTGCATACTTCTCACAGAAGCGTCATCAAGATTATCGCAGAAAATGCATATCTCAGCTTGAAGCCCCACGAAAACCAAGATATCTCCGGTTCTGCATATCAAACGCACTGTGGAGTGGTGAAAACACCAGATAACGTGTTTGTCGCATTAAATAGCTCCAAAAGAGCGATTTCGGTGATTCTGCATACTTCTCACCGAAGAACCACCAAGATTATCCCAGAAAATGCATATCTCAGCTTGAAGCCCCACGAAAACCAAGATATCTCCGGTTCTGCATATCAAACGCACTGTGGAGTGGTGAAAACACCAGATAACGTGTTTGTCGCATTAAATAGCTCCAAAAGAGCGATTTCGATGATTCTGCATACTTCTCACAGAAGAACCACCAAGTTTATCCCAGAAAATGCATATCTCAGCTTGAAACCCCACGAAAACCAGGATATCTACGGTTCTGCATATCAAAAGCACTGTGGAGTGATGACAACACCAGATAACGTGTGTCTCGCATTAAATAGCTCCAAAAGAGCGATTTCGATGATTCTGCATACTTCTCACAGCAGCCTCACCAAGATTATCCCAGAAAATGCATATCTCAGCTTGAATCTCCACGAAAACAAAGATAACTCCGGTTCTGCATATCAATCGCACTGTGGAGTGGTGAAAACACCAAATAACGTGTTTCTCGCCAAAAATAGCTCCAAAAGAGCGATTTCGATGATTCTGCATACTTCTCACAGAAGCGTCATCAAGATTATCGCAGAAAATGCATATCTCAGCTTGAAGCCCCACGAAAACCAAGATATCTCCGGTTCTGCATATCAAACGCACTGTGGAGTGGTGAAAACACCAGATAACGTGTTTGTCGCATTAAATAGCTCCAAAAGAGCGATTTCGATGTTTCTGCATACTTCTCACTGAAGAACCACCAAGTTTATCCCAGAAAATGCATATCTCAGCTTGAAACCCCACGAAAACCAGGATATCTCCGGTTCTACATATCAAAAGCACTGTGGAGTGGTGACAACACCAGATAACGTGTACCTCGCATTAAATAGCTCCAAAAGAGCGATTTCGATGATTCTGAATACTTCTCATCGAAGAACAAACCAAGAATATCTCAGAAAATGCATATCTCAGCTTGAAACCCCACGAAAACAAAGATAACTCCGGTTCTGCATATCAAACGCACTGTGGAGTGGTGAAAACACCAGATAACGTGTTTGTCGCATTAAATAGCCCCAAAAGAGCGATTTCGATGATTCTGCATACTTCTCACAGAAGCGTCACCAAGATTATCGCAGAAAATGGAAATCTCAGCTTGAAGCCCCACGAAAACCAAGATATCTCCGGTTCTGCATATCAAACGCACTGTGGAGTGGTGAAAACACCAGATAACGTGTGTCTCGCATTAAATAGCTCCAAAAGAGCGATTTTGATGTTTCTGCATACTTCTCACAGCAGCCTCACCAAGATTATCGCAGAAAATGCATATCACAGCTTGAAACCCCACGAAAACCAAGATATCTCCGGTTCTACATATAAACCGCACTGTGGAGTGGTGACAACACCAGATTACGTGTTGCTCGCATTAAGTAGCTCCAAAAGAGCGATTTCGATGATTCTGCATACTTCTCACAGAAGAACCACCAAGTTTATCCCAGAAAACGCATATCTCAGCTTGAAACCCCATGAAAACCAGGATATCTCCGGTTCTGCGTATCAAACGCACTGTGGAGTGGTGACAACACCAGATAACGTGTTTGTCGAATTAAATAGCTCCAAAAGTGCGATTTCGATGATTCTGCATACTTCTCACAGAAGAACCACCTAGTTTATCCCAGAAAATGCATATCTCAGCTTGAAACCCCACGAAAACCAGGATATCTACGGTTCTGCATATCAAAAGCACTGTGGATTGGTGACAACACCAGATAATGTGTTCCTCTCATTAAATAGCTCCAGAAGAGCGATTTCGATGATTCTGAATACTTCTCACCGAAGAACCACCAAGAATATCCCAGAAAATGCATATCTCAGCTTGAAACCCCACAAAAACCAAGATATCTCCGGTTCTGCATATCAAACGCACTGTGGAGTGGTGAAAACACCAGATAACGTGTGTCTCGCATTAAATAGCTCCAAAAGAGCGATTTTGATGTTTCTGCATACTTCTCACAGCAGCCTCACCAAGATTATCGCAGAAAATGCATATCTCAGCTTGAATCCCCACGAAAACAAAGATAACTCCGGTTCTGCATATCAAACGCACTGTGGAGTGGTGACAACACAGATAACGTGTTCCTCGCATTAAATAGCTCCAAAAGAGCGATTTCGATGATGTTGCATACTTCTCACAGAAGAACCACCAAGTTTATCCCAGAAAATGCATATCTCAGCTTGAAACCCCACGAAAACCTGGATATCTACGGTTCTGCATATCAAACGCACTGTGGAGTGGTGACAACACCAGATAACGTGTTGCTCGCATTAAATAGCTCCAAAAGAGCGATTTCGATGATGTTGCATACTTCTCACAGAAGATCCACCAAGTTTATCCCAGAAAATGCATATCTCAGCTTGAAACCCCACGAAAACCTGGATATCTACGGTTCTGCATATCAAACGCACTGTGGAGTGGTGACAACACCAGATAACGTGTTCCTCGCATTAAATAGCTCCAAAAGAGCGATTTCGATGATTCTGCATACTTCTCACGGCAGCCTCACCAAGATTATCGCAGAAAATGCATACCTCAGCTTGAAGCCCCACGAAAACCAAGATATCTCCGGTTCTGCATATCAAACGCACTGTGGAGTGGTGAAAACACCAGATAACGCGTTTCTCGCATTAAATAGCTCCAAAAGAGCGATTTCGATGATTCTGCATACTTCTCACCGAAGAACCACCAAGATTATCCCAGAAAATGCATATCTCAGCTTGAAGCCCCACGAAAACGAAGATATCTCCGGTTCTGCATATCAACCGCACTGTGCAGTGGTGACAACACCAGATAACGTGTTCCTCGCATTAAATAGCTCCAAAAGAGCGATTTCGATGATTCTGCATACTTCTCACAGAAGAACCACCAAGTTTATCCGAGAAAATGCATATCTCAGCTTGAAACCCCATGAAAACCTGGATATCTCCGGTTCTGCTTATCAAACGCACTGTGGAGTGGTGACAACACCAGATAACGTGTTCCTCGCATTAAATAGCTCCAAAGGAGCGATTTCGATGATGTTGCATACTTCTCACAGAAGAACCACCAAGTTTATCCCAGAAAATGCATATCTCAGCTTGAAACCCCACGAAAACCTGGATATCTCCGGTTCTGCATATCAAACGCACTGTGGAGTGGTGAAAACACCAGATAACGTGTGTCTCGCATTAAATAGCTCCAAAAGAGCGATTTTGATGTTTCTGCATACTTCTCACAGCAGCCTCACCAAGATTATCGCAGAAAATGCATATCTCAGCTTGAAACCCCACGAAAACCAAGATATCTCCGGTTCTGCATAGCAAACGCACTGTGGAGTGGTGAAAACACCAGATAACGTGTTTCTCGCCAAAAATAGCTCCAAAAGAGCGATTTCGATGATTCTGCATACTTCTCACAGAAGCGTCATCAAGATTATCGCAGAAAATGCATATCTCAGCTTGAAGCCCCACGAAAACCAAGATATCTCCGGTTCTGCATATCAAACGCACTGTGGAGTGGTGAAAACACCAGATAACGTGTTTGTCGCATTAAATAGCTCCAAAAGAGCGATTTCGATGTTTCTGCATACTTCTCACAGAAGAACCACCAAGTTTATCCCAGAAAATGCATATCTCAGCTTGAAACCCCACGAAAACCAGGATATCTCCGGTTCTACATATCAAAAGCACTGTGGAGTGGTGACAACACCAGATAACGTGTACCTCGCATTAAATAGCTCCAAAAGAGCGATTTCGATGATTCTGAATACTTCTCATCGAAGAACCACCAAGAATATCTCAGAAAATGCATATCTCAGCTTGAAACCCCACGAAAACCAAGATATCTCCGGTTCTGCATATCAAACGCACTGTGGAGTGGTGAAAACACCAGATAACGTGTGTCTCGCATTAAATAGCTCCAAAAGAGCGATTTCGATGATTCTGCATAGTTCTCACAGCAGCCTCACCAAGATTATCGCAGAAAGTGCATATCTTAGCTTGAATCCCCACGAAAACAAAGATAACTCCGGTTCTGCATATCAAACGCACTGTGGAGTGGTGAAAACACCAGATAACGTGTTTGTCGCATTAAATAGCTCCAAAAGAGCGATTTCGATGATTCTGCATACTTCTCACAGAAGCGTCACCAAGATTATCGCAGAAAATGGAAATCTCAGCTTGAAGCCCCACGAAAACCAAGATATCTCCGGTTCTGCATATCAAACGCACTGTGGAGTGGTGAAAACACCAGATAACGCGTTTCTCGCATTAAATAGCTCCAACAGAGCGATTTCGATGATTCTGCAAACTTCTCACCAAACAACCACCAAGATTATCCCAGAAAATGCATATCACAGCTTGAAACCCCACGAAAACCAAGATATCTCCGGTTCTACATATAAACCGCACTGTGGAGTGGTGACAACACCAGATTACGTGTTGCTCGCATTAAGTTGCTCCAAAAGAGCGATTTCGATGATTCTGCATACTTCTCACAGAAGAACCACCAAGTTTATCCCAGAAAACGCATATCTCAGCTTGAAACCCCATGAAAACCAGGATATCTCCGGTTCTGCTTATCAAACGCACTGTGGAGTGGTGAAAACACCAGATAACGTGTGTCTCGCATTAAATAGCTCCAAAAGAGCGATTTTGATGTTTCTGCATACTTCTCACAGCAGCCTCACCAAGATTATCGCAGAAAATGCATATCACAGCTTGAAACCCCACGAAAACCAAGACATCTCCGGTTCTACATATAAACCGCACTGTGGAGTGGTGACAACACCAGATTACGTGTTGCTCGCATTAAGTAGCTCCAAAAGAGCGATTTCGATGATTCTGCATACTTCTCACAGAAGAACCACCAAGTTTATCCCAGAAAACGCATATCTCAGCTTGAAACCCCATGAAAACCAGGATATCTCCGGTTCTGCTTATCAAACGCACTGTGGAGTGGTGACAACACCAGATAAAGTGTTTGTCGAATTAAATAGCTCCAAAAGTGCGATTTCGATGATTCTGCATACTTCTCACAGAAGAACCACCTAGTTTATCCCAGAAAATGCATATCTCAGCTTGAAACCCCACGAAAACCAGGATATCTCCGGTTCTGCATATCAAACGCACTGTGGAGTGGTGAAAACACCAGATAACGTGTGTCTCGCATTAAATAGCTCCAAAAGAGCGATTTTGATGTTTCTGCATACTTCTCACAGCAGCCTCACCAAGATTATCGCAGAAAATGCATATCACAGCTTGAAACCCCACGAAAACCAAGACATCTCCGGTTCTACATATAAACCGCACTGTGGAGTGGTGACAACACCAGATTACGTGTTGCTCGCATTAAGTAGCTCCAAAAGAGCGATTTCGATGATTCTGCATACTTCTCACAGAAGAACCACCAAGTTTATCCCAGAAAACGCATATCTCAGCTTGAAACCCCATGAAAACCAGGATATCTCCGGTTCTGCTTATCAAACGCACTGTGGATTGGTGACAACACCAGATAATGTGTTCCTCTCATTAAATAGCTCCAGAAGAGCGATTTCGATGATTCTGAATACTTCTCACCGAAGAACCACCAAGAATATCCCAGAAAATGCATATCTCAGCTTGAAACCCCACAAAAACCAAGATATCTCCGGTTCTGCATATCAAACGCACTGTGGAGTGGTGAAAACACCAGATAACGTGTGTCTCGCATTAAATAGCTCCAAAAGAGCGATTTTGATGTTTCTGCATACTTCTCACAGCAGCCTCACCAAGATTATCGCAGAAAATGCATATCTCAGCTTGAATCCCCACGAAAACAAAGATAACTCCGGTTCTGCATATCAAACGCACTGTGGAGTGGTGACAACACAGATAACGTGTTCCTCGCATTAAATAGCTCCAAAAGAGCGATTTCGATGATGTTGCATACTTCTCACAGAAGAACCACCAAGTTTATCCCAGAAAATGCATATCTCAGCTTGAAACCCCACGAAAACCTGGATATCTACGGTTCTGCATATCAAACGCACTGTGGAGTGGTGACAACACCAGATAACGTGTTCCTCGGATTAAATAGCTCCAAAAGAGCGATTTCGATGATTCTGCATACTTCTCACGGCAGCCTCACCAAGATTATCGCAGAAAATGCATATCTCAGCTTGAAGCCCCACGAAAACCAAGATATCTCCGGTTCTGCATATCAAACGCACTGTGGAGTGGTGAAAACACCAGATAACGCGTTTCTCGCATTAAATAGCTCCAAAAGAGCGATTTCGATGATTCTGCATACTTCTCACCGAAGAACCACCAAGATTATCCCAGAAAATGCATATCTCAGCTTGAAGCCCCACGAAAACGAAGATATCTCCGGTTCTGCATATCAACCGCACTGTGCAGTGGTGACAACACCAGATAACGTGTTCCTCGCATTAAATAGCTCCAAAAGAGCGATTTCGATGATGTTGCATACTTCTCACAGAAGAACCACCAAGTTTATCCGAGAAAATGCATATCTCAGCTTGAAACCCCATGAAAACCTGGATATCTCCGGTTCTGCTTATCAAACGCACTGTGGAGTGGTGACAACACCAGATAACGTGTTTCTTGCCAAAAATAGCTCCAAAAGAGCGATTTCGATGATTCTGCATACTTCTCACAGAAGCGTCATCAAGATTATCGCAGAAAATGCATATCTCAGCTTGAAGCCCCACGAAAACCAAGATATCTCCGGTTCTGCATATCAAACGCACTGTGGAGTGGTGAAAACACCAGATAACGTGTTTGTCGCATTAAATAGCTCCAAAACAGCGATTTCGATGTTTCTGCATACTTCTCACAGAAGAACCACCAAGTTTATCCCAGAAAATGCATATCTCAGCTTGAAACCCCACGAAAACCAGGATATCTCCGGTTCTACATATCAAAAGCACTGTGGAGTGGTGACAACACCAGATAACGTGTACCTCGCATTAAATAGCTCCAAAAGAGCGACTTCGATGATTCTGAATACTTCTCATCGAAGAACCACCAAGAATATCTCAGAAAATGCATATCTCAGCTTGAAACCCCACGAAAACCAAGATATCTCCGGTTCTGCATATCAAACGCACTGTGGAGTGGTGAAAACACCAGATAACGTGTGTCTCGCATTAAATAGCTCCAAAAGAGCGATTTCGATGATTCTGCATAGTTCTCACAGCAGCCTCACCAAGATTATCGCAGCAAGTGCATATCTTAGCTTGAATCCCCACGAAAACCAAGATATCTCCGGTTCTGCATATCAAACGCACTCTGGAGTGGTGAAAACAACAGATAACGTGTTTCTCGCCAAAAATAGCTCCAAAAGAGCGATTTCGATGATTCTGCATACTTCTCACCGAAGAACCACCAAGATTATCCCAGAAAATGCATATCTCAGCTTGAAGCCCCACGAAAACGAAGATATCTCCGGTTCTGCATATCAAACGCACTGTGGAGTGGTGACAACACCAGATAACGTGTTCCTCGCATTAAATAGCTCCAAAAGAGCGATTTCGATGATTCTGCATACTTCTCACGGCAGCCTCACCAAGATTATCGCAGAAAATGCATATCTCAGCTTGAAGCCCCACGAAAACCAAGATATCTCCGGTTCTGCATATCAAAAGCACTGTGGAGTGGTGACAACACCAGATAACGTGTACCTCGCATTAAATAGCTCCAAAAGAGCGACTTCGATGATTCTGAATACTTCTCATCGAAGAACCACCAAGAATATCTCAGAAAATGCATATCTCAGCTTGAAACCCCACGAAAACCAAGATAACTCCGGTTCTGCATATCAAACGCACTGTGGAGTGGTGAAAACACCAGATAACGTGTTTGTCGCATTAAATAGCCCCAAAAGAGCGATTTCGATGATTCTGCATACTTCTCACAGAAGCGTCACCAAGATTATCGCAGAAAATGGAAATCTCAGCTTGAAGCCCCACGAAAACCAAGATATCTCCGGTTCTGCATATCAAACGCACTGTGGAGTGGTGAAAACACCAGATAACGCGTTTCTCGCATTAAATAGCTCCAAAAGAGCGATTTCGATGATTCTGCATACTTCTCACCGAAGAACCACCAAGATTATCCCAGAAAATGCATATCTCAGCTTGAAGCCCCACGAAAACGAAGATATCTCCGGTTCTGCATATCAACCGCACTGTGCAGTGGTGACAACACCAGATAACGTGTTCCTCGCATTAAATAGCTCCAAAAGAGCGATTTCGATGATGTTGCATACTTCTCACAGAAGAACCACCAAGTTTATCCGAGAAAATGCATATCTCAGCTTGAAACCCCATGAAAACCTGGATATCTCCGGTTCTGCTTATCAAACGCACTGTGGAGTGGTGACAACACCAGATAACGTGTTTCTTGCCAAAAATAGCTCCAAAAGAGCGATTTAGATGATTCTGCATACTTCTCACAGAAGCGTCATCAAGATTATCGCAGAAAATGCATATCTCAGCTTGAAGCCCCACGAAAACCAAGATATCTCCGGTTCTGCATATCAAACGCACTGTGGAGTGGTGAAAACACCAGATAACGTGTTTGTCGCATTAAATAGCTCCAAAACAGCGATTTCGATGTTTCTGCATACTTCTCACAGAAGAACCACCAAGTTTATCCCAGAAAATGCATATCTCAGCTTGAAACCCCACGAAAACCAGGATATCTCCGGTTCTACATATCAAAAGCACTGTGGAGTGGTGACAACACCAGATAACGTGTACCTCGCATTAAATAGCTCCAAAAGAGCGATTTCGATGATTCTGAATACTTCTCATCGAAGAACCACCAAGAATATCTCAGAAAATGCATATCTCAGCTTGAAACCCCACGAAAACCAAGATATCTCCGGTTCTGCATATCAAACGCACTGTGGAGTGGTGAAAACACCAGATAACGTGTTTGTCGCATTAAATAGCTCCAAAAGAGCGATTTCGATGATTCTGCATACTTCTCACAGAAGCGTCACCAAGATTATCGCAGAAAATGGAAATCTCAGCTTGAAGCCCCACGAAAACAAAGATAACTCCGGTTCTGCATATCAAACGCACTGTGGAGTGGTGAAAACACCAGATAACGTGTTTGTCGCATTAAATAGCTCCAAAAGAGCGATTTCGATGATTCTGCATACTTCTCACAGAAGCGTCACCAAGATTATCGCAGAAAATGGAAATCTCAGCTTGAAGCCCCACGAAAACCAAGATATCTCCGGTTCTGCATATCAAACGCACTGTGGAGTGGTGACAACACCAGATAACGTGTTCCTCGCATTAAATAGCTCCAAAAGAGCGATTTCGATGATTCTGCATACTTCTCACGGCAGCCTCACCAAGATTATCGCAGAAAATGCATATCTCAGCTTGAAGCCCCACGAAAACCAAGATATCTCCGGTTCTGCATATCAAACGCACTGTGGAGTGGTGAAAACACCAGATAACGCGTTTCTCGCATTAAATAGCTCCAAAAGAGCGATTTCGATGATTCTGCATACTTCTCACCGAAGAACCACCAAGATTATCCCAGAAAATGCATATCTCAGCTTGAAGCCCCACGAAAACGAAGATATCTCCGGTTCTGCATATCAACCGCACTGTGCAGTGGTGACAACACCAGATAACGTGTTCCTCGCATTAAATAGCTCCAAAAGAGCGATTTCGATGATGTTGCATACTTCTCACAGAAGAACCACCAAGTTTATCCGAGAAAATGCATATCTCAGCTTGAAACCCCATGAAAACCTGGATATCTCCGGTTCTGCTTATCAAACGCACTGTGGAGTGGTGACAACACCAGATAACGTGTTTCTTGCCAAAAATAGCTCCAAAAGAGCGATTTAGATGATTCTGCATACTTCTCACAGAAGCGTCATCAAGATTATCGCAGAAAATGCATATCTCAGCTTGAAGCCCCACGAAAACCAAGATATCTCCGGTTCTGCATATCAAACGCACTGTGGAGTGGTGAAAACACCAGATAACGTGTTTGTCGCATTAAATAGCTCCAAAACAGCGATTTCGATGTTTCTGCATACTTCTCACAGAAGAACCACCAAGTTTATCCCAGAAAATGCATATCTCAGCTTGAAACCCCACGAAAACCAGGATATCTCCGGTTCTACATATCAAAAGCACTGTGGAGTGGTGACAACACCAGATAACGTGTACCTCGCATTAAATAGCTCCAAAAGAGCGATTTCGATGATTCTGAATACTTCTCATCGAAGAACCACCAAGAATATCTCAGAAAATGCATATCTCAGCTTGAAACCCCACGAAAACCAAGATATCTCCGGTTCTGCATATCAAACGCACTGTGGAGTGGTGAAAACACCAGATAACGTGTTTGTCGCATTAAATAGCTCCAAAAGAGCGATTTCGATGATTCTGCATACTTCTCACAGAAGCGTCACCAAGATTATCGCAGAAAATGGAAATCTCAGCTTGAAGCCCCACGAAAACAAAGATAACTCCGGTTCTGCATATCAAACGCACTGTGGAGTGGTGAAAACACCAGATAACGTGTTTGTCGCATTAAATAGCTCCAAAAGAGCGATTTCGATGATTCTGCATACTTCTCACAGAAGCGTCACCAAGATTATCGCAGAAAATGGAAATCTCAGCTTGAAGCCCCACGAAAACCAAGATATCTCCGGTTCTGCATATCAAACGCACTGTGGAGTGGTGACAACACCAGATAACGTGTTCCTCGCATTAAATAGCTCCAAAAGAGCGATTTCGATGATTCTGCATACTTCTCACGGCAGCCTCACCAAGATTATCGCAGAAAATGCATATCTCAGCTTGAAGCCCCACGAAAACCAAGATATCTCCGGTTCTGCATATCAAACGCACTGTGGAGTGGTGAAAACACCAGATAACGCGTTTCTCGCATTAAATAGCTCCAACAGAGCGATTTCGATGATTTTGCAAACTTCTCACCAAACAACCACCAAGATTATCCCAGAAAATGCATATCACAGCTTGAAACCCCACGAAAACCAAGATATCTCCGGTTCTGCATATAAACCGCACTGTGGAGTGGTGACAACACCAGATTACGTGTTGCTCGCATTAAGTAGCTCCAAAAGAGCGATTTCGATGATTCTGCATACTTCTCACAGAAGAACCACCAAGTTTATCCCAGAAAACGCATATCTCAGCTTGAAACCCCATGAAAACCAGGATATCTCCGGTTCTGCTTATCAAACGCACTGTGGAGTGGTGACAACACCAGATAACGTGTTTGTCGAATTAAATAGCTCCAAAAGTGCGATTTCGATGATTCTGCATACTTCTCACAGAAGAACCACCTAGTTTATCCCAGAAAATGCATATCTCAGCTTGAAACCCCACGAAAACCAGGATATCTACGGTTCTGCATATCAAAAGCACTGTGGATTGGTGACAACACCAGATAATGTGTTCCTCTCATTAAATAGCTCCAGAAGAGCGATTTCGATGATTCTGAATACTTCTCACCGAAGAACCACCAAGAATATCCCAGAAAATGCATATCTCAGCTTGAAATCCCACAAAAACCAAGATATCTCCGGTTCTGCATATCAAACGCACTGTGGAGTGGTGAAAACACCAGATAACGTGTGTCTCGCATTAAATAGCTCCAAAAGAGCGATTTTGATGTTTCTGCATACTTCTCACAGCAGCCTCACCAAGATTATCGCAGAAAATGCATATCACAGCTTGAAACCCCACGAAAACCAAGATATCTCCGGTTCAACATATAAACCGCACTGTGGAGTAGTGACAACACCAGATTACGTGTTGCTCGCATTAAGTAGCTCCAAAAGAGCGATTTCGATGATTCTGCATACTTCTCACAGAAGAACCACCAAGTTTATCCCAGAAAACGCATATCTCAGCTTGAAACCCCATGAAAACCAGGATATCTCCGGTTCTGCTTATCAAACGCACTGTGGAGTGGTGACAACACCAGATAACGTGTTCCTCGCATTAAATAGCTCCAAAAGAGCGATTTCGATGATTCTGCATACTTCTCACAGAAGAACCACCAAGTTTATCCCAGAAAACGCATATCTCAGCTTGAAACCCCATGAAAACCAGGATATCTCCGGTTCTGCTTATCAAACGCACTGTGGAGTGGTGACAACACCAGATAACGTGTTCCTCGCATTAAATAGCTCCAAAAGAGCGATTTCGATGATGTTGCATACTTCTCACAGAAGAACCACCAAGTTTATCCCAGAAAATGCATATCTCAGCTTGAAACCCCACAAAAACCAAGATATCTCCGGTTCTGCATATCAAACGCACTGTGGAGTGGTGAAAACACCAGATAACGTGTGTCTCGCATTAAATAGCTCCAAAAGAGCGATTTTGATGTTTCTGCATACTTCTCACAGCAGCCTCACCAAGATTATCCCAGAAAATGCATATCTCAGCTTGAATCCCCACGAAAACAAAGATAACTCCGGTTCTGCATATCAAACGCACTGTGGAGTGGTGAAAACACCAGATAACGTGTTTCTCGCCAAAAATAGCTCCAAAAGAGCGATTTCGATGATTCTGCATACTTCTCACAGAAGCGTCATCAAGATTATCGCAGAAAATGCATATCTCAGCTTGAAACCCCACGAAAACCAAGAAATCTCCGGTTCTGCATATCAAACGCACTGTGGAGTGGTGAAAACACCAGATAACGTGTACCTCGCATTAAATAGCTCCAAAAGAGCGATTTCGATGATTCTGAATACTTCTCATCGAAGAACCACCAAGAATATCTCAAAAAATGCATATCTCAGCTTGAAACCCCACGAAAACCAAGATATCTCCGGGTCTGCATATCAAACGCACTGTGGAGTGGTGAAAACACCAGATAACGTGTGTCTCGCATTAAATAGCTCCAAAAGAGCGATTTCGATGATTCTGCATACTTCTCACAGCAGCCTCACCAAGATTATCCCAGAAAATGCATATCTCAGCTTGAAGCCCCACGAAAACGAAGATATCTCCGGTTCTGCATATCAACCGCACTGTGCAGTGGTGACAACACCAGATAACGTGTTCCTCGCATTAAATAGCTCCAAAAGAGCGATTTCGATGATTCTGCATACTTCTCACAGCAGCCTCACCAAGATTATCGCAGAAAGTGCATATCTTAGCTTGAATCCCCGCGAAAACAAAGATAACTCCGGTTCTGCATATCAAACGCACTGTGGAGTGGTGAAAACACCAGATAACGTGTCTGTCGCATTAAATAGCTCCAAAAGAGCGATTTCGATGATTCTGCATACTTCTCTCAGAAGCGTCACCAAGATTGTCGCAGAAAATGGAAATCTCAGCTTGAAACCCCATGAAAACCAGGATATCTCCGATTCTGCTTATCAAACGCACTGTGGAGTGGTGACAGCACCAGATAACGTGTTTGTCGAATTAAATAGCTCCAAAAGTGCGATTTCGATGATTCTGCATACTTCTCACAGAAGAACCACCAAGTTTATCCCAGAAAACGCATATCTCAGCTTGAAACCCCATGAAAACCAGGATATCTCCGGTTCTGCTTATCAAACGCACTGTGGAGTGGTGACAACACCAGATAACGTGTTTGTCGAATTAAATAGCTCCAAAAGTGCGATTTCGATGATTCTGCATACTTCTCACAGAAGAACCACCTAGTTTATCCCAGAAAATGCATATATCAGCTTGAAACCCCACGAAAACCAGGATATCTACGGTTCTGCATATCAAAAGCACTGTGGATTGGTGACAACACCAGATAATGTGTTCCTCTCATTAAATAGCTCCAGAAGAGCGATTTCGATGATTCTGAATACTTCTCACCGAAGAACCACCAAGAATATCCCAGAAAATGCATATCTCAGCTTGAAACCCCACAAAAACTAAGATATCTCCGGTTCTGCATATCAAACGCACTGTGGAGTGGTGAAAACACCAGATAACGTGTGTCTCGCATTAAATAGCTCCAAAAGAGCGATTTTGATGTTTCTGCATACTTCTTACAGCAGCCTCACCAAGATTATCGCAGAAAATGCATATCTCAGCTTGAATCCCCACGAAAACAAAGATAACTCCGGTTCTGCATATCAAACGCACTGTGGTGTGGTGAAAACACCAGATAACGTGTTAGTCGCATTGAATAGCTCCAAAAGAGCGATTCCAATGATTCTGCATACTTCTCACAGAAGAACCACCAAGTTTATCCCAGAAAACGCATATCTCAGCTTGAAGCCCCACGAAAACCAAGATATCTCCGGTTCTGTATATCAAACGCACTGTGGTGTGGTGAAAACACCAGATAACGTGTTAGTCGCATTGAATAGCTCCAAAAGAGCGATTCCAATGATTCTGCATACTTCTCACAGAAGAACCACCAAGTTTATCCCAGAAAATGCATATCTCAGCTTGAAGCCCCACGAAAACCAAGATATCTCCGGTTCTGCATATCAAACGCACTGTGGTGTGGTGACAACACCAGTTAACGTGTTCCTCGCATTAAATAGCTCCAAAAGAGCGATTTCGATGATTCTGCATACTTCTCACAGCAGCCTCACCAAGATTATCACAGAAAATGCATATCTCAGCTTGAATCGCCACGAAAACAAAGATAACTCCGGTGCTGCATATCAAACGCACTGTGGAGTGGTGAAAACACCAGATAACGTGCTTGTCGCATTAAATAGCTCCAAAAAAGCGATTTCGATGATTCTGCATACTTCTCACAGAAGAACCACCAAGTTTATCGCAGAAAATGCATATCTCAGCTTGAAGCCCCACGAAATCCAAGATATCTCCGGTTCTGCATATCAAACGCACTGTGGAGTGGTGAAAACACCAGATAACGCGTTTCTCGCATTAAATAGCTCCAAAAGAGCGATTTCGATGATTCTGCATACTTCTCACCGAAGAACCACCAAGATTATCCCAGAAAATGCATATCTCAGCTTGAAGCCCCACGAAAACGAAGATATCTCCGGTTCTGCATATCAACCGCACTGTGCAGTGGTGACAACACCAGATAACGTGTTCCTCGCATTAAATAGCTCCAAAAGAGCGAATTCGATGATTCTGCATACTTCTCACAGAAGAACCACCAAGTTTATCCGAGAAAATGCATATCTCAGCTTGAAACCCCATGAAAACCAGGATATCTCCGGTTCTGCTTATCAAACGCACTGTGGAGTGGTGACAACACCAGATAACGTGTTCCTCGCATTAAATAGCTCCAAAACAGCGATTTCGGTGATTCTGCATACTTCTCACAGCAGCCTCACCAAGATTATCCCAGAAAATGCATATCTCAGCTTGAATCCCCACGAAAACAAAGATAACTCCGGTTCTGCATATCAAACGCACTGTGGAGTGGTGAAAACACCAGATAACGTGTTTCTCGCCAAAAATAGCTCCAAAAGAGCGATTTCGATGATTCTGCATACTTCTCACAGAAGCGTCATCAAGATTATCGCAGAAAATGTATATCTCAGCTTGAAGCCCCACGAAAACCAAGATATCTCCGGTTCTGCATATCAAACGCACTGTGGAGTGGTGAAAACACCAGATAACGTGTTTGTCGCATTAAATAGCTCCAAAAGAGCGATTTCGATGTTTCTGCATACTTCTCACAGAAGAACCACCAAGTTTATCCCAGAAAATGCATATCGCAACTTGAAACCCCACGAAAACCAGGATATCTCCGGTTCTACATATCAAAAGCACTGTGGAGTGGTGAAAACACCAGATAACGTGTGTCTCGCATTAAATAGCCCCAAAAGAGCGATTTCGATGATTCTGCATACTTCTCACAGCAGCCTCACCAAGATTATCGCAGAAAGTGCATATCTTAGCTTGAATCCCCGCGAAAACAAAGATAACGCCGGTTCTGCATATCAAACGCACTGTGGAGTGGTGAAAACACCAGATAACGTGTCTGTCGCATTAAATAGCTCCAAAAGAGCGATTTCGATGATTCTGCATACTTCTCACAGAAGAACCACCAAGTTTATCGCAGAAAATGCATATCTCAGCTTGAAGCCCCACGAAATCCAAGATATCTCCGGTTCTGCATATCAAACGCACTGTGGAGTGGTGAAAACACCAGATAACGCGTTTCTCGCATTAAATAGCTCCAAAAGAGCGATTTCGATGATTCTGCATACTTCTCACCGAAGAACCACCAAGATTATCCCAGAAAATGCATATCTCAGCTTGAAGCCCCACGAAAACGAAGATATCTCCGGTTCTGCATATCAACCGCACTGTGCAGTGGTGACAACACCAGATAACGTGTTCCTCGCATTAAATAGCTCCAAAAGAGCGAATTCGATGATTCTGCATACTTCTCACAGAAGAACCACCAAGTTTATCCGAGAAAATGCATATCTCAGCTTGAAACCCCATGAAAACCAGGATATCTCCGGTTCTGCTTATCAAACGCACTGTGGAGTGGTGACAACACCAGATAACGTGTTCCTCGCATTAAATAGCTCCAAAACAGCGATTTCGGTGATTCTGCATACTTCTCACAGCAGCCTCACCAAGATTATCCCAGAAAATGCATATCTCAGCTTGAATCCCCGCGAAAACAAAGATAACGCCGGTTCTGCATATCAAACGCACTGTGGAGTGGTGAAAACACCAGATAACGTGTCTGTCGCATTAAATAGCTCCAAAAGAGCGATTTCGATGATTCTGCATACTTCTCTCAGAAGCGTCACCAAAATTGTCGCAGAAAATGGAAATCTCAGCTTGAAACCCCATGAAAACCAGGATATCTCCGGTTCTGCTTATCAAACGCACTGTGGAGTGGTGACAACACCAGATAACGTGTTTGTCGAATTAAATAGCTCCAAAAGTGCGATTTCGATGATTCTGCATACTTCTCACAGAAGAACCACCAAGTTTATCCCAGAAAATGCATATCTCAGCTTGAAACCCCACGAAAACCAGGATATCTACGGTTCTGCATATCAAAAGCACTGTGGATTGGTGACAACACCAGATAATGTGTTCCTCTCATTAAATAGCTCCAGAAGAGCGATTTCGATGATTCTGAATACTTCTCACCGAAGAACCACCAAGAATCTCCCAGAAAATGCATATCTCAGCTTGAAACCCCACGAAAACCAAGATATCTCCGTTTCTGCATATCAAACGCACTGTGGAGTGGGGAAAACACCAGATAACGTGTGTCTCGCATTAAATAGCTCCAAAAGAGCGATTTTGATGTTTTTGCATACTTCTCACAGCAGCCTCACCAAGATTATCGCAGAAAATGCATATCTCAGCTTGAATCCCCACGAAAACAAAGATAACTCCGGTTCTGCATATCAAACGCACTGTGGTGTGGTGAAAACGCCAGATAACGTGTTAGTCGCATTGAATAGCTCCAAAAGAGCGATTCCAATGATTCCGCAAACTTCTCACAGAAGAACCACCAAGTTTATCCCAGAAAATGCATATCTCAGCTTGAAACCCCACGAAAACCAGGATATCTACGGTTCTGCATTTCAAACGCACTGTGGAGTGGTGACAACACCAGATAACGTGTTCCTCCCATTAAATAGCTCCAAAAGAGCGATTTCGATGTTTCTGCATACTTCTCACAGAAGAACCACCAAGTTTATCCCAGAAAATGCATATCTCAGCTTGAAGCCCCACGAAAACGAAGATATCTCCGGTTCTGCATATCAACCGCACTGTGCAGTGGTGACAACACCAGATAACGTGTTCCTCGCATTAAATAGCTCCAAAAGAGCGATTTCGATGATTCTGCATACTTCTCACAGAAGAACCACCAAGTTTATCCGAGAAAATGCATATCTCAGCTTGAAACCCCATGAAAACCAGGATATCTCCGGTTCTGCTTATCAAACGCACTGTGGAGTGGTGACAACACCAGATAACGTGTTCCTCGCATTAAATAGCTCCAATACAGCGATTTCGGTGATTCTGCATACTTCTCACAGCAGCCTCACCAAGATTATCCCAGAAAATGCATATCTCAGCTTGAATCCCCACGAAAACAAAGATAACTCCGGTTCTGCATATCAAACGCACTGTGGAGTGGTGAAAACACCAGATAACGTGTTTCTCGCCAAAAATAGCTCCAAAAGAGCGATTTCGATGATTCTGCATACTTCTCACCGAAGAACCACCAAGATTATCCCAGAAAATGCACATCTCAGCTTGAAGCCCCACGAAAACCAAGATATCTCCGGTTCTGCATATCAAACGCACTGTGGAGTGGTGAAAACACCAGATAACGTGTTTGTCGCATTAAATAGCTCCAAAAGAGCGATTTCGATGTTTCTGCATACTTCTCACAGAAGAACCACCAAGTTTATCCCAGAAAATGCATATTCTAGCTTGAAACCCCACGGAAACCAGGATATCTCCGGTTCTACATATCAAAAGCACTGTGGAGTGGTGACAACACCAGATAACGTGTACCTTCCATTAAATAGCTCCAAAAGAGCGATTTCGATGATTCTGAATACTTCTCACCGAAGAACCACCAAGAATATCCCAGAAAATGCATATCTCAGCTTGAAACCCCACGAAAACAAAGATATCTCCGGTTCTGCATATCAAACGCACTGTGGAGTGGTGAAAACACCAGATAACGTATGTCTCGCATGAAATAGCTCCAAAAGAGCGATTTCGATGATTCTGCATACTTCTCACAGCAGCCTCACCAAGATTATCGCAGAAAGTGCATATCTTAGCTTGAATCCCCGCGAAAACAAAGATAACTCCGGTTCTGCATATCAAACGCACTGTGGAGTGGGGAAAACACCAGATAACGTGTGTCTCGCATTAAATAGCTCCAAAAGAGCGATTTTGATGTTTTTGCATACTTCTCACAGCAGCCTCACCAAGATTATCGCAGAAAATGCATATCTCAGCTTGAATCCCCACGAAAACAAAGATAACTCCGGTTCTGCATATCAAACGCACTGTGGTGTGGTGAAAACGCCAGATAACGTGTTAGTCGCATTGAATAGCTCCAAAAGAGCGATTCCAATGATTCTGCATACTTCTCACAGAAGAACCACCAAGTTTATCCCAGAAAATGCATATCTCAGCTTGAAACCCCACGAAAACCAGGATATCTACGGTTCTGCATTTCAAACGCACTGTGGAGTGGTGACAACACCAGATAACGTGTTCCTCGCATTAAATAGCTCCAAAAGAGCGATTTCGATGATTCTGCATACTTCTCACAGCAGTCTCACCAAGATTATCGCAGAAAATGCATATCTCAGCTTGAATCGCCACGAAAACAAAGATAACTCCGGTGCTGCATATCAAACGCACTGTGGAGTGGTGAAAACAGCAGATAACGTGCTTGTCGCATTAAATAGCTCCAAAAGAGCGATTTCGATGATTCTGCATACTTCTCACAGAAGAACCACCAAGTTTATCGCAGAAAATGCATATCTCAGCTTGAAGACCCACGAAAACCAAGATATCTCCGGTTCTGCATATCAAACGCACTGTGGAGTGGTGAAAACACCAGATAACGCGTTTCTCGCATTAAATAGCTCCAAAAGAGCGATTTCGATGATTCTGCATACTTCTCACAGCAGCCTCACCAAGATTATCGCAGAAAGTGCATATCTTAGCTTGAATCCCCACGAAAACAAAGATAACTCCGGTTCTGCATATCAAACGCACTGTGGAGTGGTGAAAACACCAGATAACGTGTTTGTCGCATTAAGTAGCTCCAAAAGAGCGATTTCGATGATTCTGCATACTTCTCACAGAAGAACCACCAAGTTTATCCCAGAAAACGCATATCTCAGCTTGAAACCCCATGAAAACCAGGATATCTCCGGTTCTGCTTATCAAACGCACTGTGGAGTGGTGACAACACCAGATAACGTGTTTGTCGAATTAAGTAGCTCCAAAAGTGCGATTTCGATGATTCTGCATACTTCTCACAGAAGAACCACCTAGTTTATCCCAGAAAATGCATATCTCAGCTTGAAACCCCACGAAAACCAGGATATCTACGGTTCTGCATATCAAAAGCACTGTGGATTGGTGACAACACCAGATAATGTGTTCCTCTCATTAAATAGCTCCAGAAGAGCGATTTCGATGATTCTGAATACTTCTCACCGAAGAACCACCAAGAATATTCCAGAAAATGCATATCTCAGCTTGAAACCCCACAAAAACCAAGATATCTCCGGTTCTCCATATCAAACGCACTGTGGAGGGGTGAAAACACCAGATAACGTGTGTCTCGCATTAAATAGCTCCAAAAGAGCGATTTTGATGTTTCTGCATACTTCTCACAGCAGCCTCACCAAGATTATCGCAGAAAATGCATATCTCAGCTGGAATCCCCACGAAAACAAAGATAACTCCGGTTCTGCATATCAAACGCACTGTGGTGTGGTGAAAACACCAGATAACGTGTTAGTCGCATTGAATAGCTCCAAAATAGCGATTCCAATGATTCTGCATACTTCTCACAGAAGAACCACCAAGTTTATCCCAGAAAATGCATATCTCAGCTAGAAACCCCACGAAAACCAGGATATCTACGGTTCTGCATATCAAACGCACTGTGGAGTAGTGACAACACCAGATAACGTGTTCCTCGCATTAAATAGCTCCAAAAGAGCGATTTCGATGATGTTGCATACTTCTCACAGAAGAACCACCAAGTTTACCCCAGAAAATGCATATCTCAGCTTGAAACCCCACGAAAACCTGGATATCTACGGTTCTGCATATCAAACGCACTGTGGAGTGGTGGCAACACCAGATAACGTGTTGCTCGCATTAAATAGCTCCAAAAGAGCGATTTCGATGATGTTGCATACTTCTCACAGAAGAACCACCAAGTTTATCCCAGAAAATGCATAGCTCAGCTTGAAACCCCACGAAAACCTGGATATCTACGGTTCTGCATATCAAACGCACTGTGGAGTGGTGACAACACCAGATAACGTGTTCCTCGCATTAAATAGCTCCAAAAGAGCGATTTCGATGATTCTGCATACTTCTCACAGCAGCCTCACCAAGATTATCGCAGAAAATGCATATCTCAGCTTGAAGCCCCACGAAAACCAAGATATCTCCGGTTCTGCATATCAAACGCACTGTGGAGTGGTGAAAACACCAGATAACGCGTTTCTCGCATTAAATAGCTCCAAAAGAGCGATTTCGATGATTCTGCATACTTCTCACCGAAGAACCACCAAGATTATCCCAGAAAATGCATATCTCAGCTTGAAGCCCCACGAAAACGAAGATATCTCCGGTTCTGCATATCAACCGCACTGTGCAGTGGTGACAACACCAGATAACGTGTTCCTCGCATTAAATAGCTCCAAAAGAGCGATTTCGATGATTCTGCATACTTCTCACAGAAGATCCACCAAGTTTATCCGAGAAAATGCATATCTCAGCTTGAAACCCCATGAAAACCTGGATATCTCCGGTTCTGCTTATCAAACGCACTGTGGAGTGGTGACAACACCAGATAACGTGTTTCTCGCCAAAAATAGCTCCAAAAGAGCGATTTCGATGATTCTGCATACTTCTCACAGCAGCCTCACCAAGATTATCCCAGAAAATGCATATCTCAGCTTGAATCCCCACGAAAACAAAGATGACTCCGGTTCTGCATATCAAACGCACTGTGGTGTAGTGAAAACACCAGATAACGTGTTCCTCGCATTAAATAGCTCCAAAAGAGCGATTTCGATGATGTTGCATACTTCTCACAGAAGAACCACCAAGTTTATCCCAGAAAATGCATATCTCAGCTTGAAACCCCATGAAAACCTGGATATCTACGGTTCTGCATATCAAACGCACTGTGGAGTGGTGACAACACCAGTTAACGTGTTCCTCGCATTAAATAGCTGCAAAAGAGCGATTTCGATGATTCTGCATACTTCTCACAGCAGCCTCACCAAGATTATCACAGAAAATGCATATCTCAGCTTGAATCGCCACGAAAACAAAGATAACTCCGGTGCTGCATATCAAACGCACTGTGGAGTGGTGAAAACACCAGATAACGTGCTTGTCGCATTAAATAGCTCCAAAAAAGCGATTTCGATGATTCTGCATACTTCTCACAGAAGAACCACCAAGTTTATCGCAGAAAATGCATATCTCAGCTTGAAGCCCCACGAAATCCAAGATATCTCCGGTTCTGCATATCAAACGCACTGTGGAGTGGTGAAAACACCAGATAACGCGTTTCTCGCATTAAATAGCTCCAAAAGAGCGATTTCGATGATTCTGCATACTTCTCACCGAAGAACCACCAAGATTATCCCAGGAAATGCATATCTCAGCTTGAAGCCCCACGAAAACGAAGATATCTCCGGTTCTGCATATCAACCGCACTGTGCAGTGGTGACAACACCAGATAACGTGTTCCTCGCATTAAATAGCTCCGAAAGAGCGATTTCGATGATTCTGCATACTTCTCACAGAAGAACCACCAAGTTTATCCGAGAAAATGCATATCTCAGCTTGAAACCCCATGAAAACCAGGATATCTCCGGTTCTGCTTATCAAACGCACTGTGGAGTGGTGACAACACCAGATAACGTGTTCCTCGCATTAAATAGCTCCAAAACAGCGATTTCGGTGATTCTGCATACTTCTCACAGCAGCCTCACCAAGATTATCCCAGAAAATGCATATCTCAGCTTGAATCCCCACGAAAACAAAGATAACTCCGGTTCTGCATATCAAACGCACTGTAGAGTGGTGACAACACCAGATAACGTGTACCTCCCATTAAATAGCTCCAAAAGAGCGATTTCGATGATTCTGAATACTTCTCACCGAAGAACCACCAAGAATATCCCAGAAAATGCATATCTCAGCTTGAAACCCCACGAAAACCAAGATATCTCCGGTTCTGCATATCAAACGCACTGTGGAGTGGTGAAAACACCAGATAACGTATGTCTCGCATTAAATAGCTCCAAAAGAGCGATTTCGATGATTCTGCATACTTCTCACAGCAGCCTCACCAAGATTATCGCAGAAAGTGCATATCCTAGCTTGAATCCCCGCGAAAACAAAGATAACTCCGGTTCTGCATATCAAACGCACTGTGGAGTGGTGACAACACCAGATAACGTGTTTGTCGAATTAAATAGCTCCAAAAGTGCGATTTCGATGATTCTGCATACTTCTCACGGAAGAACCACCAAGTTTATCCCAGAAAATGCATATCTCAGCTTGAAACCCCACGAAAACCAGGATATCTACGGTTCTGCATATCAAAAGCACTGTGGATTGGTGACAACACCAGATAATGTGTTCCTCTCATTAAATAGCTCCAGAAGAGCGATTTCGATGATTCTGAATACTTCTCACCGAAGAACCACCAAGAATATCCCAGAAAATGCATATCTCAGCTTGAAACCCCACGAAAACCAAGATATCTCCGTTTCTGCATTACAAACGCACTGTGGAGTGGGGAAAACACCAGATAACGTGTGTCTCGCATTAGATAGCTCCAAAAGAGCGATTTTGATGTTTTTGCATACTTCTCACAGCAGCCTCACCAAGATTATCGCAGAAAATGCATATCTCAACTTGAATCCCCACGAAAACAAAGATAACTCCGGTTCTGCATATCAAACGCACTGTGGTGTGGTGAAAACGCCAGATAACGTGTTAGTCGCATTGAATAGCTCCAAAAGAGCGATTCCAATGATTCTGCATACTTCTCACAGAAGAACCACCAAGTTTATCCCAGAAAATGCATATCTCAGCTTGAAACCCCACGAAAACCAGGATATCTACGGTTCTGCATTTCAAAAGCACTGTGGATTGGTGACAACACCAGATAATGTGTTCCTCTCATTAAATAGCTCCAGAAGAGCGATTTCGATGATTCTGAATACTTCTCACCGAAGAACCACCAAGAATATCCCAGAAAATGCATATCTCAGCTTGAAACCCCACGAAAACCAAGATATCTACGGTTCTGCATATCAAAAGCACTGTGGATTGGTGACAACACCAGATAATGTGTTCCTCTCATTAAATAGCTCCAGAAGAGCGATTTCGATGATTCTGAATACTTCTCACCGAAGAACCACCAAGAATATCCCAGAAAATGCATATCTCAGCTTGAAACCCCACGAAAACCAAGATATCTCCGTTTCTGCATTACAAACGCACTGTGGAGTGGGGAAAACACCAGATAACGTGTGTCTCGCATTAGATAGCTCCAAAAGAGCGATTTTGATGTTTTTGCATACTTCTCACAGCAGCCTCACCAAGATTATCGCAGAAAATGCATATCTCAACTTGAATCCCCACGAAAACAAAGATAACTCCGGTTCTGCATATCAAACGCACTGTGGTGTGGTGAAAACGCCAGATAACGTGTTAGTCGCATTGAATAGCTCCAAAAGAGCGATTCCAATGATTCTGCATACTTCTCACAGAAGAACCACCAAGTTTATCCCAGAAAATGCATATCTCAGCTTGAAACCCCACGAAAACCAGGATATCTACGGTTCTGCATTTCAAACGCACTGTGGAGTGGTGACAACACCAGATAACGTGTTCCTCGCATTAAATAGCTCCAAAAGAGCGATTTCGATGATGTTGCATACTTCACAGAGAAGAACCACCAAGTTTATCCCAGAAAATGCATAGCTCAGCTTGAAACCCCACGAAAACCTGGATATCTACGGTTCTGCATATCAAACGCACTGTGGAGTGGTGACAACACCAGATAACGTGTTCCTCGCATTAAATAGCTCCAAAAGAGCGATTTCGATGATTCTGCATACTTCTCACAGCAGTCTCACCAAGATTATCGCAGAAAATGCATATCTCAGCTTGAAGCCCCACGAAAACGAAGATATCTCCGGTTCTGCATATCAACCGCACTGTGCAGTGGTGACAACACCAGATAACGTGTTCCTCGCATTAAATAGCTCCAAAAGAGCGATTTCGATGATTCTGCATACTTCTCACAGAAGAACCACCAAGTTTATCCGAGAAAATGCATATCTCAGCTTGAAACCCCATGAAAACCAGGATATCTCCGGTTCTGCTTATCAAACGCACTGTGGAGTGGTGACAACACCAGATAACGTGTTCCTCGCATTAAATAGCTCCAAAACAGCGATTTCGGTGATTCTGCATACTTCTCACAGCAGCCTCACCAAGATTATCCCAGAAAATGCATATCTCAGCTTGAATCCCCACGAAAACAAAGATAACTCCGGTTCTGCATATCAAACGCACTGTAGAGTGGTGACAACACCAGATAACGTGTACCTCCCATTAAATAGCTCCAAAAGAGCGATTTCGATGATTCTGAATACTTCTCACCGAAGAACCACCAAGAATATCCCAGAAAATGCATATCTCAGCTTGAAACCCCACGAAAACCAAGATATCTCCGGTTCTGCATATCAAACGCACTGTGGAGTGGTGAAAACACCAGATAACGTATGTCTCGCATTAAATAGCTCCAAAAGAGCGATTTCGATGATTCTGCATACTTCTCACAGCAGCCTCACCAAGATTATCGCAGAAAGTGCATATCTTAGCTTGAATCCCCGCGAAAACAAAGATAACTCCGGTTCTGCATATCAAACGCACTGTGGAGTGGTGACAACACCAGATAACGTGTTTGTCGAATTAAATAGCTCCAAAAGTGCGATTTCGATGATTCTGCATACTTCTCACGGAAGAACCACCAAGTTTATCCCAGAAAATGCATATCTCAGCTTGAAACCCCACGAAAACCAGGATATCTACGGTTCTGCATATCAAAAGCACTGTGGATTGGTGACAACACCAGATAATGTGTTCCTCTCATTAAATAGCTCCAGAAGAGCGATTTCGATGATTCTGAATACTTCTCACCGAAGAACCACCAAGAATATCCCAGAAAATGCATATCTCAGCTTGAAACCCCACGAAAACCAAGATATCTCCGTTTCTGCATTACAAACGCACTGTGGAGTGGGGAAAACACCAGATAACGTGTGTCTCGCATTAGATAGCTCCAAAAGAGCGATTTTGATGTTTTTGCATACTTCTCACAGCAGCCTCACCAAGATTATCGCAGAAAATGCATATCTCAACTTGAATCCCCACGAAAACAAAGATAACTCCGGTTCTGCATATCAAACGCACTGTGGTGTGGTGAAAACGCCAGATAACGTGTTAGTCGCATTGAATAGCTCCAAAAGAGCGATTCCAATGATTCTGCATACTTCTCACAGAAGAACCACCAAGTTTATCCCAGAAAATGCATATCTCAGCTTGAAACCCCACGAAAACCAGGATATCTACGGTTCTGCATTTCAAAAGCACTGTGGATTGGTGACAACACCAGATAATGTGTTCCGCTCATTAAATAGCTCCAGAAGAGCGATTTCGATGATTCTGAATACTTCTCACCGAAGAACCACCAAGAATATCCCAGAAAATGCATATCTCAGCTTGAAACCCCACGAAAACCAAGATATCTACGGTTCTGCATATCAAAAGCACTGTGGATTGGTGACAACACCAGATAATGTGTTCCTCTCATTAAATAGCTCCAGAAGAGCGATTTCGATGATTCTGAATACTTCTCACCGAAGAACCACCAAGAATATCCCAGAAAATGCATATCTCAGCTTGAAACCCCACGAAAACCAAGATATCTCCGTTTCTGCATTACAAACGCACTGTGGAGTGGGGAAAACACCAGATAACGTGTGTCTCGCATTAGATAGCTCCAAAAGAGCGATTTTGATGTTTTTGCATACTTCTCACAGCAGCCTCACCAAGATTATCGCAGAAAATGCATATCTCAACTTGAATCCCCACGAAAACAAAGATAACTCCGGTTCTGCATATCAAACGCACTGTGGTGTGGTGAAAACGCCAGATAACGTGTTAGTCGCATTGAATAGCTCCAAAAGAGCGATTCCAATGATTCTGCATACTTCTCACAGAAGAACCACCAAGTTTATCCCAGAAAATGCATATCTCAGCTTGAAACCCCACGAAAACCAGGATATCTACGGTTCTGCATTTCAAACGCACTGTGGAGTGGTGACAACACCAGATAACGTGTTCCTCGCATTAAATAGCTCCAAAAGAGCGATTTCGATGATGTTGCATACTTCACAGAGAAGAACCACCAAGTTTATCCCAGAAAATGCATAGCTCAGCTTGAAACCCCACGAAAACCTGGATATCTACGGTTCTGCATATCAAACGCACTGTGGAGTGGTGACAACACCAGATAACGTGTTCCTCGCATTAAATAGCTCCAAAAGAGCGATTTCGATGATTCTGCATACTTCTCACAGCAGCCTCACCAAGATTATCGCAGAAAGTGCATATCTTAGCTTGAATCCCCACGAAAACAAAGATAACTCCGGTTCTGCATATCAAACGCACTGTGGAGTGGTGAAAACACCAGATAACGTGTTTGTCGCATTAAGTAGCTCCAAAAGAGCGATTTCGATGATTCTGCATACTTCTCACAGAAGAACCACCAAGTTTATCCCAGAAAACGCATATCTCAGCTTGAAACCCCATGAAAACCAGGATATCTCCGGTTCTGCTTATCAAACGCACTGTGGAGTGGTGAAAACACCAGATAACGTGTTTGTCGAATTAAATAGCTCCAAAAGTGCGATTTCGATGATTCTGCATACTTCACAGAGAAGAACCACCAAGTTTATCCCAGAAAATGCATAGCTCAGCTTGAAACCCCACGAAAACCTGGATATCTACGGTTCTGCATATCAAACGCACTGTGGAGTGGTGACAACACCAGATAACGTGTTCCTCGCATTAAATAGCTCCAAAAGAGCGATTTCGATGATTCTGCATACTTCTCACAGCAGTCTCACCAAGATTATCGCAGAAAATGCATATCTCAGCTTGAATCGCCACGAAAACAAAGATAACTCCGGTGCTGCATATCAAACGCACTGTGGAGTGGTGAAAACACCAGATAACGTGCTTGTCGCATTAAATAGCTCCAAAAGAGCGATTTCGATGATTCTGCATACTTCTCACAGAAGAACCACCAAGTTTATCGCAGAAAATGCATATCTCAGCTTGAAGCCCCACGAAAACCAAGATATCTCCGGTTCTGCATATCAAACGCACTGTGGAGTGGTGAAAACACCAGATAACGCGTTTCTCGCATTAAATAGCTCCAAAAGAGCGATTTCGATGATTCTGCATACTTCTCACAGCAGCCTCACCAAGATTATCGCAGAAAGTGCATATCTTAGCTTGAATCCCCACGAAAACAAAGATAACTCCGGTTCTGCATATCAAACGCACTGTGGAGTGGTGAAAACACCAGATAACGTGTTTGTCGCATTAAGTAGCTCCAAAAGAGCGATTTCGATGATTCTGCATACTTCTCACAGAAGAACCACCAAGTTTATCCCAGAAAACGCATATCTCAGCTTGAAACCCCATGAAAACCAGGATATCTCCGGTTCTGCTTATCAAACGCACTGTGGAGTGGTGACAACACCAGATAACGTGTTTGTCGAATTAAATAGCTCCAAAAGTGCGATTTCGATGGTTCTGCATACTTCTCACAGAAGAACCACCTAGTTTATCCCAGAAAATGCATATCTCAGCTTGAAACCCCACGAAAACCAGGATATCTACGGTTCTGCATATCAAAAGCACTGTGGATTGGTGACAACACCAGATAATGTGTTCCTCTCATTAAATAGCTCCAGAAGAGCGATTTCGATGATTCTGAATACTTCTCACCGAAGAACCACCAAGAATATCCCAGAAAATGCATATCTCAGCTTGAAACCCCACAAAAACCAAGATATCTCCGGTTCTCCATATCAAACGCACTGTGGAGTGGTGAAAACACCAGATAACGTGTGTCTCGCATTAAATAGCTCCAAAAGAGCGATTTTGATGTTTCTGCATACTTCTCACAGAAGAACCACCAAGTTTATCCGAGAAAATGCATATCTCAGCTTGAAACCCCATGAAAACCAGGATATCTCCGGTTCTGCTTATCAAACGCACTGTGGAGTGGTGACAACACCAGATAACGTGTACCTCCCATTAAATAGCTCCAAAAGAGCGATTTCGATGATTCTGAATACTTCTCACCGAAGAACCACCAAGAATATTCCAGAAAATGCATATCTCAGCTTTACACCCCACGAAAACCAAGATAACTCCGGTTCTGCATATCAAACGCACTGTGGAGTGGTGAAAACACCAGATAACGTGTCTGTCGCATTAAATAGCTCCAAAAGAGCGATTTCGATGATTCTGCATACTTCTCACAGATGAACCGCCAAGTTTATCCCAGAAAATGCATATCTCAGCTTGAAACCCCACGAAAACCAGGATATCTACGGTTCTGCATATCAAACGCACTGTGAAGTGGTGAAAACACCAGATAACGTGTTGCTCGCATTAAATAGCTCCAAAAGAGCGATTTCGATGATGTTGCATACTTCTCACTGAAGAACCACCAAGTTTATCCCAGAAAATGCATATCTCAGCTTGAAACCCCACGAAAACCAGGATATCTACGGTTCTGCATATCAAAAGCACTGTGGATTGGTGACAACACCAGATAATGTGTTCCTCTCATTAAATAGCTCCAGAAGAGCGATTTCGATGATTCTGAATACTTCTCACCGAAGAACCACCAAGAATATCCCAGAAAATGCATATCTCAGCTTGAAACCCCACGAAAACCAAGATATCTCCGTTTCTGCATATCAAACGAACTGTGGAGTGGGGAAAACACCAGATAACGTGTGTCTCGCATTAAATAGCTCCAAAAGAGCGATTTTGATGTTTTTGCATACTTCTCACAGCAGCCTCACCAAGATTATCGCAGAAAATGCATATCTCAGCTTGAATCCCCACGAAAACAAAGATAACTCCGGTTCTGCATATCAAGCGCACTGTGGTGTGGTGAAAACGCCAGATAACGTGTTAGTCGCATTGAATAGCTCCAAAAGAGCGATTCCAATGATTCTGCATACTTCTCACAGAAGAACCACCAAGTTTATCGCAGAAAATGCATATCTCAGCTTGAAACCCCACGAAAACCAGGATATCTACGGTTCTGCATTTCAAACGCACTGTGGAGTGGTGACAACACCAGATAACGTGTTCCTCGCATTAAATAGCTCCAAAAGAGCGATTTCGATGATGTTGCATACTTCACAGAGAAGAACCACCAAGTTTATCCCAGAAAATGCATATCTCAGCTTGAAACCCCACGAAAACCTGGATATCTACGGTTCTGCATATCAAACGCACTGTGGAGTGGTGACAACACCAGATAACGTGTTCCTCGCATTAAATAGCTCCAAAAGAGCGATTTCGATGATTCTGCATACTTCTCACAGCAGTCTCACCAAGATTATCGCAGAAAATGCATATCTCAGCTTGAATCGCCACGAAAACAAAGATAACTCCGGTGCTGCATATCAAACGCACTGTGGAGTGGTGAAAACACCAGATAACGTGCTTGTCGCATTAAATAGCTCCAAAAGAGCGATTTCGATGATTCTGCATACTTCTCACAGAAGAACCACCAAGTTTATCGCAGAAAATGCATATCTCAGCTTGAAGCCCCACGAAAACCAAGATATCTCCGGTTCTGCATATCAAACGCACTGTGGAGTGGTGAAAACACCAGATAACGCGTTTCTCGCATTAAATAGCTCCAAAAGAGCGATTTCGATGATTCTGCATACTTCTCACAGCAGCCTCACCAAGATTATCGCAGAAAGTGCATATCTTAGCTTGAATCCCCACGAAAACAAAGATAACTCCGGTTCTGCATATCAAACGCACTGTGGAGTGGTGAAAACACCAGATAACGTGTTTGTCGCATTAAGTAGCTCCAAAAGAGCGATTTCGATGATTCTGCATACTTCTCACAGAAGAACCACCAAGTTTATCCCAGAAAACGCATATCTCAGCTTGAAACCCCATGAAAACCAGGATATCTCCGGTTCTGCTTATCAAACGCACTGTGGAGTGGTGAAAACACCAGATAACGTGTTTGTCGAATTAAATAGCTCCAAAAGTGCGATTTCGATGATTCTGCATACTTCTCACAGAAGAACCACCTAGTTTATCCCAGAAAATGCATATCTCAGCTTGAAACCCCACGAAAACCTGGATATCTACGGTTCTGCATATCAAAAGCACTGTGGATTGGTGACAACACCAGATAAAGTGTTCCTCTCATTAAATAGCTCCAGAAGAGCGATTTCGATGATTCTGAATACTTCTCACCGAAGAACCACCAAGAATATCCCAGAAAATGCATATCTCAGCTTGAAACCCCACAAAAACCAAGATATCTCCGGTTCTCCATATCAAACGCACTGTGGAGTGGTGAAAACACCAGATAACGTGTGTCTCGCATTAAATAGCTCCAAAAGAGCGATTTTGATGTTTCTGCATACTTCTCACAGCAGCCTCACCAAGATTATCGCAGAAAATGCATATCTCAGCTTGAATCCCCACGAAAACAAAGATAACTCCGGTTCTGCATATCAAACGCACTGTGGTGTGGTGAAAACACCAGATAACGTGTTAGTCGCATTGAATAGCTCCAAAAGAGCGATTCCAATGATTCTGCATACTTCTCACAGAAGAACCACCAAGTTTATCCCAGAAAATGCATATCTCAGCTAGAAACCCCACGAAAACCAGGATATCTACGGTTCTGCATATCAAACGCACTGTGGAGTGGTGACAACACCAGATAACGTGTTCCTCGCATTAAATAGCTCCAAAAGAGCGATTTCGATGATGTTGCATACTTCTCACAGAAGAACCACCAAGTTTATCCCAGAAAATGCATATCTCAGCTTGAAACCCCACGAAAACCTGGATATCTACGGTTCTGCATATCAAACGCACTGTGGAGTGGTGACAACACCAGATAACGTGTTGCTCGCATTAAATAGCTCCAAAAGAGCGATTTCGATGATGTTGCATACTTCTCACAGAAGAACCACCAAGTTTATCCCAGAAAATGCATATCTCAGCTTGAAACCCCACGAAAACCTGGATATCTACGGTTCTGCATATCAAACGCACTGTGGAGTGGTGACAACACCAGATAACGTGTTCCTCGCATTAAATTGCTCCAAAAGAGCGATTTCGATGATTCTGCATACTTCTCACAGCAGCCTCACCAAGATTATCGCAGAAAATGCATATCTCAGCTTGAAGCCCCACGAAAACCAAGATATCTCCGGTTCTGCATATCAAACGCACTGTGGAGTGGTGAAAACACCAGATAACGCGTTTCTCGCATTAAATAGCTCCAAAAGAGCGATTTCGATGTTTCTGCATACTTCTCACAGAAGAACCACCAAGTTTATCCCAGAAAATGCATATCGCAGCTTGAAACCCCACGAAAACCAGGATATCTCCGGTTCTACATATCAAAAGCACTGTGGAGTGGTGACAACACCAGATAACGTGTACCTCCCATTAAATAGCTCCAAAAGAGCGATTTCGATGATTCTGAATACTTCTCACCGAAGAACCACCAAGAATATTCCAGAAAATGCATTTCTCAGCTTGAAACCCCACGAAAACCAAGATATCTCCGGTTCTGCATATCAAACGCACTGTGGAGTGGTGAAAACACCAGATAACGTGTCGCTCGCATTAAATAGCTCCAAAAGAGCGATTTCGATGATGTTGCATACTTCTCACTGAAGAACCACCAAGTTTATCCCAGAAAATGCATATCTCAGCTTGAAACCCCACGAAAACCAGGATATCTACGGTTCTGCATATCAAACGCACTGTGGAGTGGTGAAAACACCAGATAACGTGTTGCTCGCATTAAATAGCTCCAAAAGAGCGATTTCGATGATGTTGCATACTTCTCACTGAAGAACCACCAAGTTTATCCCAGAAAATGCATATCTCAGCTTGAAACCCCACGAAAACCAGGATATCTACGGTTCTGCATATCAAACGCACTGTGGAATGGAGACAACACCAGATAACGTGATCCTCGCATTAAATAGCTCCAAAAGAGCGATTTCGATGATGTTGCATACTTCTCACTGAAGAACCACCAAGTTTATCCCAGAAAATGCATATCTCAGCTTGAAACCCCACGAAAACCAGGATATCTACGGTTCTGCATATCAAACGCACTGTGGAGTGGTGAAAACACCAGATAACGTGTTGCTCGCATTAAATAGCTCCAAAAGAGCGATTTCGATGATGTTGCATACTTCTCACTGAAGAACCACCAAGTTTATCCCAGAAAATGCATATCTCAGCTTGAAACCCCACGAAAACCAGGATATCTACGGTTCTGCATATCAAACGCACTGTGGAGTGGTGACAACACCAGATAACGTGTTCCTCGCATTAAATAGCTCCAAAAGAGCGATTTCGATGATTCTGCATACTTCTCACAGCAGTCTCACCAAGATTATCGCAGAAAATGCATATCTCAGCTTGAATCGCCACGAAAACAAAGATAACTCCGGTGCTGCATATCAAACGCACTGTGGAGTGGTGAAAACACCAGATAACGTGTGTCTCGCATTAAATAGCTCCAAAAGAGCGATTTCGATGATTCTGCATACTTCTCACAGAAGAACCACCAAGTTTATCGCAGAAAATGCATATCTCAGCTTGAAGCCCCACGAAAACCAAGATATCTCCGGTTCTGCATATCAAACGCACTGTGGAGTGGTGAAAACACCAGATAACGCGTTTCTCGCATTAAATAGCTCCCAAAGAGCGATTTCGATGATTCTGCATACTTCTCACAGCAGCCTCACCAAGATTATCGCAGAAAGTGCATATCTTAGCTTGAATCCCCACGAAAACAAAGATAACTCCGGTTCTGCATATCAAACGCACTGTGGAGTGGTGAAAACACCAGATAACGTGTTTGTCGCATTAAGTAGCTCCAAAAGAGCGATTTCGATGATTCTGCATACTTCTCACAGAAGAACCACCAAGTTTATCCCAGAAAACGCATATCTCAGCTTGAAACCCCATGAAAACCAGGATATCTCCGGTTCTGCTTATCAAACGCACTGTGGAGTGGTGAAAACACCAGATAACGTGTTTGTCGAATTAAATAGCTCCAAAAGTGCGATTTCGATGATTCTGCATACTTCTCACAGAAGAACCACCTAGTTTATCCCAGAAAATGCATATCTCAGCTTGAAACCCCACGAAAACCTGGATATCTACGGTTCTGCATATCAAAAGCACTGTGGATTGGTGACAACACCAGATAAAGTGTTCCTCTCATTAAATAGCTCCAGAAGAGCGATTTCGATGATTCTGAATACTTCTCACCGAAGAACCACCAAGAATATCCCAGAAAATGCATATCTCAGCTTGAAACCCCACAAAAACCAAGATATCTCCGGTTCTCCATATCAAACGCACTGTGGAGTGGTGAAAACACCAGATAACGTGTGTCTCGCATTAAATAGCTCCAAAAGAGCGATTTTGATGTTTCTGCATACTTCTCACAGCAGCCTCACCAAGATTATCGCAGAAAATGCATATCTCAGCTTGAATCCCCACGAAAACAAAGATAACTCCGGTTCTGCATATCAAACGCACTGTGGTGTGGTGAAAACACCAGATAACGTGTTAGTCGCATTGAATAGCTCCAACAGAGCGATTCCAATGATTCTGCATACTTCTCACAGAAGAACCACCAAGTTTATCCCAGAAAATGCATATCTCAGCTAGAAACCCCACGAAAACCAGGATATCTACGGTTCTGCATATCAAACGCACTGTGGAGTGGTGACAACACCAGATAACGTGTTCCTCGCATTAAATAGCTCCAAAAGAGCGATTTCGATGATGTTGCATACTTCTCACAGAAGAACCACCAAGTTTATCCCAGAAAATGCATATCTCAGCTTGAAACCCCACGAAAACCTGGATATCTACGGTTCTGCATATCAAACGCACTGTGGAGTGGTGACAACACCAGATAACGTGTTGCTCGCATTAAATAGCTCCAAAAGAGCGATTTCGATGATGTTGCATACTTCTCACAGAAGAACCACCAAGTTTATCCCAGAAAATGCATATCTCAGCTTGAAACCCCACGAAAACCTGGATATCTACGGTTCTGCATATCAAACGCACTGTGGAGTGGTGACAACACCAGATAACGTGTTCCTCGCATTAAATTGCTCCAAAAGAGCGATTTCGATGATTCTGCATACTTCTCACAGCAGCCTCACCAAGATTATCGCAGAAAATGCATATCTCAGCTTGAAGCCCCACGAAAACCAAGATATCTCCGGTTCTGCATATCAAACGCACTGTGGAGTGGTGAAAACACCAGATAACGCGTTTCTCGCATTAAATAGCTCCAAAAGAGCGATTTCGATGTTTCTGCATACTTCTCACAGAAGAACCACCAAGTTTATCCCAGAAAATGCATATCGCAGCTTGAAACCCCACGAAAACCAGGATATCTCCGGTTCTACATATCAAAAGCACTGTGGAGTGGTGACAACACCAGATAACGTGTACCTCCCATTAAATAGCTCCAAAAGAGCGATTTCGATGATTCTGAATACTTCTCACCGAAGAACCACCAAGAATATTCCAGAAAATGCATTTCTCAGCTTGAAACCCCACGAAAACCAAGATATCTCCGGTTCTGCATATCAAACGCACTGTGGAGTGGTGAAAACACCAGATAACGTGTCGCTCGCATTAAATAGCTCCAAAAGAGCGATTTCGATGATGTTGCATACTTCTCACTGAAGAACCACCAAGTTTATCCCAGAAAATGCATATCTCAGCTTGAAACCCCACGAAAACCAGGATATCTACGGTTCTGCATATCAAACGCACTGTGGAGTGGTGAAAACACCAGATAACGTGTTGCTCGCATTAAATAGCTCCAAAAGAGCGATTTCGATGATGTTGCATACTTCTCACTGAAGAACCACCAAGTTTATCCCAGAAAATGCATATCTCAGCTTGAAACCCCACGAAAACCAGGATATCTACGGTTCTGCATATCAAACGCACTGTGGAATGGAGACAACACCAGATAACGTGATCCTCGCATTAAATAGCTCCAAAAGAGCGATTTCGATGATGTTGCATACTTCTCACTGAAGAACCACCAAGTTTATCCCAGAAAATGCATATCTCAGCTTGAAACCCCACGAAAACCAGGATATCTACGGTTCTGCATATCAAACGCACTGTGGAGTGGTGAAAACACCAGATAACGTGTTGCTCGCATTAAATAGCTCCAAAAGAGCGATTTCGATGATGTTGCATACTTCTCACTGAAGAACCACCAAGTTTATCCCAGAAAATGCATATCTCAGCTTGAAACCCCACGAAAACCAGGATATCTACGGTTCTGCATATCAAACGCACTGTGGAGTGGTGACAACACCAGATAACGTGTTCCTCGCATTAAATAGCTCCAAAAGAGCGATTTCGATGATTCTGCATACTTCTCACAGCAGTCTCACCAAGATTATCGCAGAAAATGCATATCTCAGCTTGAATCGCCACGAAAACAAAGATAACTCCGGTGCTGCATATCAAACGCACTGTGGAGTGGTGAAAACACCAGATAACGTGCTTGTCGCATTAAATAGCTCCAAAAGAGCGATTTCGATGATTCTGCATACTTCTCACAGAAGAACCACCAAGTTTATCGCAGAAAATGCATATCTCAGCTTGAAGCCCCACGAAAACCAAGATATCTCCGGTTCTGCATATCAAACGCACTGTGGAGTGGTGAAAACACCAGATAACGCGTTTCTCGCATTAAATAGCTCCCAAAGAGCGATTTCGATGATTCTGCATACTTCTCACAGCAGCCTCACCAAGATTATCGCAGAAAGTGCATATCTTAGCTTGAATCCCCACGAAAACAAACATAACTCCGGTTCTGCATATCAAACGCACTGTGGAGTGGTGAAAACACCAGATAACGTGTTTGTCGCATTAAGTAGCTCCAAAAGAGCGATTTCGATGATTCTGCATACTTCTCACAGAAGAACCACCAAGTTTATCCCAGAAAACGCATATCTCAGCTTGAAACCCCATGAAAACCAGGATATCTCCGGTTCTGCTTATCAAACGCACTGTGGAGTGGTGAAAACACCAGATAACGTGTTTGTCGAATTAAATAGCTCCAAAAGTGCGATTTCGATGATTCTGCATACTTCTCACAGAAGAACCACCTAGTTTATCCCAGAAAATGCATATCTCAGCTTGAAACCCCACGAAAACCTGGATATCTACGGTTCTGCATATCAAAAGCACTGTGGATTGGTGACAACACCAGATAAAGTGTTCCTCTCATTAAATAGCTCCAGAAGAGCGATTTCGATGATTCTGAATACTTCTCACCGAAGAACCACCAAGAATATCCCAGAAAATGCATATCTCAGCTTGAAACCCCACAAAAACCAAGATATCTCCGGTTCTCCATATCAAACGCACTGTGGAGTGGTGAAAACACCAGATAACGTGTGTCTCGCATTAAATAGCTCCAAAAGAGCGATTTTGATGTTTCTGCATACTTCTCACAGCAGCCTCACCAAGATTATCGCAGAAAATGCATATCTCAGCTTGAATCCCCACGAAAACAAAGATAACTCCGGTTCTGCATATCAAACGCACTGTGGTGTGGTGAAAACACCAGATAACGTGTTAGTCGCATTGAATAGCTCCAAAAGAGCGATTCCAATGATTCTGCATACTTCTCACAGAAGAACCACCAAGTTTATCCCAGAAAATGCATATCTCAGCTAGAAACCCCACGAAAACCAGGATATCTACGGTTCTGCATATCAAACGCACTGTGGAGTGGTGACAACACCAGATAACGTGTTCCTCGCATTAAATAGCTCCAAAAGAGCGATTTCGATGATGTTGCATACTTCTCACAGAAGAACCACCAAGTTTATCCCAGAAAATGCATATCTCAGCTTGAAACCCCACGAAAACCTGGATATCTACGGTTCTGCATATCAAACGCACTGTGGAGTGGTGACAACACCAGATAACGTGTTGCTCGCATTAAATAGCTCCAAAAGAGCGATTTCGATGATGTTGCATACTTCTCACAGAAGAACCACCAAGTTTATCCCAGAAAATGCATATCTCAGCTTGAAACCCCACGAAAACCTGGATATCTACGGTTCTGCATATCAAACGCACTGTGGAGTGGTGACAACACCAGATAACGTGTTCCTCGCATTAAATTGCTCCAAAAGAGCGATTTCGATGATTCTGCATACTTCTCACAGCAGCCTCACCAAGATTATCGCAGAAAATGCATATCTCAGCTTGAAGCCCCACGAAAACCAAGATATCTCCGGTTCTGCATATCAAACGCACTGTGGAGTGGTGAAAACACCAGATAACGCGTTTCTCGCATTAAATAGCTCCAAAAGAGCGATTTCGATGTTTCTGCATACTTCTCACAGAAGAACCACCAAGTTTATCCCAGAAAATGCATATCGCAGCTTGAAACCCCACGAAAACCAGGATATCTCCGGTTCTACATATCAAAAGCACTGTGGAGTGGTGACAACACCAGATAACGTGTACCTCCCATTAAATAGCTCCAAAAGAGCGATTTCGATGATTCTGAATACTTCTCACCGAAGAACCACCAAGAATATTCCAGAAAATGCATATCTCAGCTTGAAACCCCACGAAAACCAAGATATCTCCGGTTCTGCATATCAAACGCACTGTGGAGTGGTGAAAACACCAGATAACGTGTGTCTCGCATTAAATAGCTACAAAAGAGCGATTTCGATGATTCTGCATACTTCTCACAGCAGCCTCACCAAGATTATCGCAGAAAGTGCATATCTTAGCTTGAATCCCCACGAAAACAAAGATAACTCCGGTTCTGCATATCAAACGCACTGTGGAGTGGTGAAAACACCAGATAACGTGTCTGTCGCATTAAATAGCTCCAAAAGAGCGATTTCGATGATTCTGCATACTTCTCACAGATGAACCGCCAAGTTTATCCCAGAAAATGCATATCTCAGCTTGAAACCCCACGAAAACCAGGATATCTACGGTTCTGCATATCAAACGCACTGTGGAATGGAGACAACACCAGATAACGTGATCCTCGCATTAAATAGCTCCAAAAGAGCGATTTCGATGATTCTGCATACTTCTCACAGATGAACCGCCAAGTTTATCCCAGAAAATGCATATCTCAGCTTGAAACCCCACGAAAACCAGGATATCTACGGTTCTGCATATCAAACGCACTGTGGAGTGGTGAAAACACCAGATAACGTGTTGCTCGCATTAAATAGCTCCAAAAGAGCGATTTCGATGATGTTGCATACTTCTCACTGAAGAACCACCAAGTTTATCCCAGAAAATGCATATCTCAGCTTGAAACCCCACGAAAACCAGGATATCTACGGTTCTGCATATCAAAAGCACTGTGGATTGGTGACAACACCAGATAATGTGTTCCTCTCATTAAATAGCTCCAGAAGAGCGATTTCGATGATTCTGAATACTTCTCACCGAAGAACCACCAAGAATATCCCAGAAAATGCATATCTCAGCTTGAAACCCCACGAAAACCAAGATATCTCCGTTTCTGCATATCAAACGAACTGTGGAGTGGGGAAAACACCAGATAACGTGTGTCTCGCATTAAATAGCTCCAAAAGAGCGATTTTGATGTTTTTGCATACTTCTCACAGCAGCCTCACCAAGATTATCGCAGAAAATGCATATCTCAGCTTGAATCCCCACGAAAACAAAGATAACTCCGGTTCTGCATATCAAACGCACTGTGGTGTGGTGAAAACGCCAGATAACGTGTTAGTCGCATTGAATAGCTCCAAAAGAGCGATTCCAATGATTCTGCATACTTCTCACAGAAGAACCACCAAGTTTATCCCAGAAAATGCATATCTCAGCTTGAAACCCCACGAAAACCAGGATATCTACGGTTCTGCATTTCAAACGCACTGTGGAGTGGTGACAACACCAGATAACGTGTTCCTCGCATTAAATAGCTCCAAAAGAGCGATTTCGATGATGTTGCATACTTCACAGAGAAGAACCACCAAGTTTATCCCAGAAAATGCATATCTCAGCTTGAAACCCCACGAAAACCTGGATATCTACGGTTCTGCATATCAAACGCACTGTGGAGTGGTGACAACACCAGATAACGTGTTCCTCGCATTAAATAGCTCCAAAAGAGCGATTTCGATGATGTTGCATACTTCTCACAGAAGAACCACCAAGTTTATACCAGAAAATGCATATCTCAGCTTGAAACCCCACGAAAACCTGGATATCTACGGTTCTGCATATCAAACGCACTGTGGAGTGGTGACAACACCAGATAACGTGTTGCTCGCATTAAATAGCTCCAAAAGAGCGATTTCGATGATGTTGCATACTTCTCACAGAAGAACCACCAAGTTTATCCCAGAAAATGCATATCTCAGCTTGAAACCCCACGAAAACCTGGATATCTACGGTTCTGCATATCAAACGCACTGTGGAGTGGTGACAACACCAGATAACGTGTTCCTCGCATTAAATTGCTCCAAAAGAGCGATTTCGATGATTCTGCATACTTCTCACAGCAGTCTCACCAAGATTATCGCAGAAAATGCATATCTCAGCTTGAATCGCCACGAAAACAAAGATAACTCCGGTGCTGCATATCAAACGCACTGTGGAGTGGTGAAAACACCAGATAACGTGCTTGTCGCATTAAATAGCTCCAAAAGAGCGATTTCGATGATTCTGCATACTTCTCACAGAAGAACCACCAAGTTTATCGCAGAAAATGCATATCTCAGCTTGAAGCCCCACGAAAACCAAGATATCTCCGGTTCTGCATATCAAACGCACTGTGGAGTGGTGAAAACACCAGATAACGCGTTTCTCGCATTAAATAGCTCCAAAAGAGCGATTTCGATGATTCTGCATACTTCTCACAGCAGCCTCACCAAGATTATCGCAGAAAGTGCATATCTTAGCTTGAATCCCCACGAAAACAAAGATAACTCCGGTTCTGCATATCAAACGCACTGTGGAGTGGTGAAAACACCAGATAACGTGTTTGTCGCATTAAGTAGCTCCAAAAGAGCGATTTCGATGATTCTGCATACTTCTCACAGAAGAACCACCAAGTTTATCCCAGAAAACGCATATCTCAGCTTGAAACCCCATGAAAACCAGGATATCTCCGGTTCTGCTTATCAAACGCACTGTGGAGTGGTGACAACACCAGATAACGTGTTTGTCGAATTAAATAGCTCCAAAAGTGCGATTTCGATGATTCTGCATACTTCTCACAGAAGAACCACCTAGTTTATCCCAGAAAATGCATATCTCAGCTTGAAACCCCACGAAAACCTGGATATCTACGGTTCTGCATATCAAAAGCACTGTGGATTGGTGACAACACCAGATAAAGTGTTCCTCTCATTAAATAGCTCCAGAAGAGCGATTTCGATGATTCTGAATACTTCTCACCGAAGAACCACCAAGAATATCCCAGAAAATGCATATCTCAGCTTGAAACCCCACAAAAACCAAGATATCTCCGGTTCTCCATATCAAACGCACTGTGGAGTGGTGAAAACACCAGATAACGTGTGTCTCGCATTAAATAGCTCCAAAAGAGCGATTTTGATGTTTCTGCATACTTCTCACAGCAGCCTCACCAAGATTATCGCAGAAAATGCATATCTCAGCTTGAATCCCCACGAAAACAAAGATAACTCCGGTTCTGCATATCAAACGCACTGTGGTGTGGTGAAAACACCAGATAACGTGTTAGTCGCATTGAATAGCTCCAAAAGAGCGATTCCAATGATTCTGCATACTTCTCACAGAAGAACCACCAAGTTTATCCCAGAAAATGCATATCTCAGCTAGAAACCCCACGAAAACCAGGATATCTACGGTTCTGCATATCAAACGCACTGTGGAGTGGTGACAACACCAGATAACGTGTTCCTCGCATTAAATAGCTCCAAAAGAGCGATTTCGATGATGTTGCATACTTCTCACAGAAGAACCACCAAGTTTATCCCAGAAAATGCATATCTCAGCTTGAAACCCCACGAAAACCTGGATATCTACGGTTCTGCATATCAAACGCACTGTGGAGTGGTGACAACACCAGATAACGTGTTGCTCGCATTAAATAGCTCCAAAAGAGCGATTTCGATGATGTTGCATACTTCTCACAGAAGAACCACCAAGTTTATCCCAGAAAATGCATATCTCAGCTTGAAACCCCACGAAAACCTGGATATCTACGGTTCTGCATATCAAACGCACTGTGGAGTGGTGACAACACCAGATAACGTGTTCCTCGCATTAAATTGCTCCAAAAGAGCGATTTCGATGATTCTGCATACTTCTCACAGCAGCCTCACCAAGATTATCGCAGAAAATGCATATCTCAGCTTGAAGCCCCACGAAAACCAAGATATCTCCGGTTCTGCATATCAAACGCACTGTGGAGTGGTGAAAACACCAGATAACGCGTTTCTCGCATTAAATAGCTCCAAAAGAGCGATTTCGATGATTCTGCATACTTCTCACCGAAGAACCACCAAGATTATCCCAGAAAATGCATATCTCAGCTTGAAGCCCCACGAAAACGAAGATATCTCCGGTTCTGCATATCAACCGCACTGTGCAGTGGTGACAACACCAGATAACGTGTTCCTCGCATTAAATAGCTCCAAAAGAGCGATTTCGATGATTCTGCATACTTCTCACAGAAGATCCACCAAGTTTATCCGAGAAAATGCATATCTCAGCTTGAAACCCCATGAAAACCTGGATATCTCCGGTTCTGCTTATCAAACGCACTGTGGAGTGGTGACAACACCAGATAACGTGTTCCTCGCATTAAATAGCTCCAAAAGAGCGATTTCGATGATGTTGCATACTTCTCACAGAAGAACCACCAAGTTTATCCCAGAAAATGCATATCTCAGCTTGAAACCCCACGAAAACCTGGATATCTCCGGTTCTGCATATCAAACGCACTGTGGAGTGGTGAAAACACCAGATAACCTGTTAGTCGCATTGAATAGCTCCAAAAGAGCGATTCCAATGATTCTGCATACTTCTCACAGAAGAACCACCAAGTTTATCCCAGAAAATGCATATCTCAGCTTGAAACCCCACGAAAACCAGGATATCTACGGTTCTGCATATCAAACGCACTGTGGAGTGGTGACAACACCAGATAACGTGTTCCTCGCATTAAACAGCTCCAAAAGAGCGATTTCGATGATGTTGCATACTTCTCACAGAAGAACCACCAAGTTTATCCCAGAAAATGCATATCTCAGCTTGAAACCCCACGAAAACCTGGATATCTACGGTTCTGCATATCAAACGCACTGTGGAGTGGTGACAACACCAGATAACGTGTTCCTCGCATTAAATAGCTCCAAAAGAGCGTTTTCGATGATTCTGCATACTTCTCACAGCAGCCTCACCAAGATTATCACAGAAAATGCATATCTCAGCTTGAATCGCCACGAAAACAAAGATAACTCCGGTGCTGCATATCAAACGCACTGTGGAGTGGTGAAAACACCAGATAACGTGCTTGTCGCATTAAATAGCTCCAAAAGAGCGATTTCGATGATTCTGCATACTTCTCACAGAAGAACCACCAAGTTTATCGCAGAAAATGCATATCTCAGCTTGAAGCCCCACGAAATCCAAGATATCTCCGGTTCTGCATATCAAACGCACTGTGGAGTGGTGAAAACACCAGATAACGCGTTTCTCGCATTAAATAGCTCCAAAAGAGCGATTTCGATGATTCTGCATACTTCTCACCGAAGAACCACCAAGATTATCCCAGAAAATGCATATCTCAGCTTGAAGCCCCACGAAAACGAAGATATCTCCGGTTCTGCATATCAACCGCACTGTGCAGTGGTGACAACACCAGATAACGTGTTCCTCGCATTAAATAGCTCCAAAAGAGCGATTTCGATGATTCTGCATACTTCTCACAGAAGAACCACCAAGTTTATCCGAGAAAATGCATATCTCAGCTTGAAACCCCATGAAAACCAGGATATCTCCGGTTCTGCTTATCAAACGCACTGTGGAGTGGTGACAACACCAGATAACGTGTTCCTCGCATTAAATAGCTCCAATACAGCGATTTCGGTGATTCTGCATACTTCTCACAGCAGCCTCACCAAGATTATCCCAGAAAATGCATATCTCAGCTTGAATCCCCACGAAAACAAAGATAACTCCGGTTCTGCATATCAAACGCACTGTGGAGTGGTGAAAACACCAGATAACGTGTTTCTCGCCAAAAATAGCTCCAAAAGAGCGATTTCGATGATTCTGCATACTTCTCACAGAAGCGTCATCAAGATTATCGCAGAAAATGCATATCTCAGCTTGAAGCCCCACGAAAACCAAGATATCTCCTGTTCTGCATATCAAACGCACTGTGGAGTGGTGAAAACACCAGATAACGTGTTTGTCGCATTAAATAGCTCCAAAAGAGCGATTTCGATGTTTCTGCATACTTCTCACAGAAGAACCACCAAGTTTATCCCAGAAAATGCATATCGCAGCTTGAAACCCCACGAAAACCAGGATATCTCCGGTTCTACATATCAAAAGCACTGTGGAGTGGTGACAACACCAGATAACGTGTACCTCCCATTAAATAGCTCCAAAAGAGCGATTTCGATGATTCTGAATACTTCTCACCGAAGAACCACCAAGAATATCCCAGAAAATGCATATCTCAGCTTGAAACCCCACGAAAACCAAGATATCTCCGGTTCTGCATATCAAACGCACTGTGGAGTGGTGAAAACACCAGATAACGTGTGTCTCGCATTAAATAGCTACAAAAGAGCGATTTCGATGATGTTGCATACTTCTCACAGCAGCCTCACCAAGATTATCGCAGAAAGTACATATCTTAGCTTGAATCCCCACGAAAACAAAGATAACTCCGGTGCTGCATATCAAACGCACTGTGGAGTGGTGAAAACACCAGATAACGTGCTTGTCGCATTAAATAGCTCCAAAAGCGCGATTTTGATGTTTCTGCATACTTCTCACAGCAGCCTCACCAAGATTATCGCAGAAAATGCATATCTCAGCTTGAATCCCCACGAAAACAAAGATAACTCCGGTTCTGCATATCAAACGCACTGTGGTGTGGTGAAAACACCAGATAACGTGTTAGTCGCATTGAATAGCTCCAAAAGAGCGATTCCAATGATTCTGCATACTTCTCACAGAAGAACCACCATGTTTATCCCAGAAAATGCATATCTCAGCTAGAAACCCCACGAAAACCAGGATATCTACGGTTCTGCATATCAAACGCACTGTGGAGTGGTGACAACACCAGATAACGTGTTCCTCGCATTAAATAGCTCCAAAAGAGCGATTTCGATGATGTTGCATACTTCTCACAGAAGAACCACCAAGTTTATCCCAGAAAATGCATATCTCAGATTGAAACCCCACGAAAACCTGGATATCTACGGTTCTGCATATCAAACGCACTGTGGAGTGGTGACAACACCAGATAACGTGATCCTCGCATTAAATAGCTCCAAAAGAGCGATTTCGATGATTCTGCATACTTCTCACAGATGAACCGCCAAGTTTATCCCAGAAAATGCATATCTCAGCTTGAAACCCCACGAAAACCAGGATATCTACGGTTCTGCATATCAAAAGCACTGTGGATTGGTGACAACACCAGATAATGTGTTCCTCTCATTAAATAGCTCCAGAAGAGCGATTTCGATGATTCTGAATACTTCTCACCGAAGAACCACCAAGAATATCCCAGAAAATGCATATCTCAGCTTGAAACCCCACGAAAACCAAGATATCTCCGTTTCTGCATATCAAACGAACTGTGGAGTGGGGAAAACACCAGATAACGTGTGTCTCGCATTAAATAGCTCCAAAAGAGCGATTTTGATGTTTTTGCATACTTCTCACAGCAGCCTCACCAAGATTATCGCAGAAAATGCATATCTCAGCTTGAATCCCCACGAAAACAAAGATAACTCCGGTTCTGCATATCAAACGCACTGTGGTGTGGTGAAAACGCCAGATAACGTGTTAGTCGCATTGAATAGCTCCAAAAGAGCGATTCCAATGATTCTGCATACTTCTCACAGAAGAACCACCAAGTTTATCCCAGAAAATGCATATCTCAGCTTGAAACCCCACGAAAACCAGGATATCTACGGTTCTGCATTTCAAACGCACTGTGGAGTGGTGACAACACCAGATAGCGTGTTCCTCGCATTAAATAGCTCCAAAAGAGCGATTTCGATGATGTTGCATACTTCTCACAGAAGAACCACCAAGTTTATCCCAGAAAATGCATATCTCAGATTGAAACCCCACGAAAACCTGGATATCTACGGTTCTGCATATCAAACGCACTGTGGAGTGGTGACAACACCAGATAACGTGTTGCTCGCATTAAATAGCTCCAAAAGAGCGATTTCGATGATGTTGCATACTTCTCACAGAAGAACCACCAAGTTTATCCCAGAAAATGCATATCTCAGCTTGAAACCCCACGAAAACCTGGATATCTACGGTTCTGCATATCAAACGCACTGTGGAGTGGTGACAACACCAGATAACGTGTTCCTCGCATTAAATTGCTCCAAAAGAGCGATTTCGATGATTCTGCATACTTCTCACAGCAGTCTCACCAAGATTATCGCAGAAAATGCATATCTCAGCTTGAATCGCCACGAAAACAAAGATAACTCCGGTGCTGCATATCAAACGCACTGTGGAGTGGTGAAAACACCAGATAACGTGCTTGTCGCATTAAATAGCTCCAAAAGAGCGATTTCGATGATTCTGCATACTTCTCACAGAAGAACCACCAAGTTTATCGCAGAAAATGCATATCTCAGCTTGAAGCCCCACGAAAACCAAGATATCTCCGGTTCTGCATATCAAACGCACTGTGGAGTGGTGAAAACACCAGATAACGCGTTCCTCGCATTAAATAGCTCCAAAAGAGCGATTTCGATGATGTTGCATACTTCTCACAGAAGAACCACCAAGTTTATCCCAGAAAATGCATATCTCAGCTTGAAACCCCACGAAAACCTGGATATCTACGGTTCTGCATATCAAACGCACTGTGGAGTGGTGACAACACCAGATAACGTGTTGCTCGCATTAAATAGCTCCAAAAGAGCGATTTCGATGATGTTGCATACTTCTCACAGAAGAACCACCAAGTTTATCCCAGAAAATGCATATCTCAGCTTGAAACCCCACGAAAACCTGGATATCTACGGTTCTGCATATCAAACGCACTGTGGAGTGGTGACAACACCAGATAACGTGTTCCTCGCATTAAATTGCTCCAAAAGAGCGATTTCGATGATTCTGCATACTTCTCACAGCAGCCTCACCAAGATTATCGCAGAAAATGCATATCTCAGCTTGAAGCCCCACGAAAACCAAGATATCTCCGGTTCTGCATATCAAACGCACTGTGGAGTGGTGAAAACACCAGATAACGCGTTTCTCGCATTAAATAGCTCCAAAAGAGCGATTTCGATGATTCTGCATACTTCTCACCGAAGAACCACCAAGATTATCCCAGAAAATGCATATCTCAGCTTGAAGCCCCACGAAAACGAAGATATCTCCGGTTCTGCATATCAACCGCACTGTGCAGTGGTGACAACACCAGATAACGTGTTCCTCGCATTAAATAGCTCCAAAAGAGCGATTTCGATGATTCTGCATACTTCTCACAGAAGATCCACCAAGTTTATCCGAGAAAATGCATATCTCAGCTTGAAACCCCATGAAAACCTGGATATCTCCGGTTCTGCTTATCAAACGCACTGTGGAGTGGTGACAACACCAGATAACGTGTTCCTCGCATTAAATAGCTCCAAAAGAGCGATTTCGATGATGTTGCATACTTCTCACAGAAGAACCACCAAGTTTATCCCAGAAAATGCATATCTCAGATTGAAACCCCACGAAAACCTGGATATCTACGGTTCTGCATATCAAACGCACTGTGGAGTGGTGACAACACCAGATAACGTGTTGCTCGCATTAAATAGCTCCAAAAGAGCGATTTCGATGATGTTGCATACTTCTCACAGAAGAACCACCAAGTTTATCCCAGAAAATGCATATCTCAGCTTGAAACCCCACGAAAACCTGGATATCTACGGTTCTGCATATCAAACGCACTGTGGAGTGGTGACAACACCAGATAACGTGTTCCTCGCATTAAATTGCTCCAAAAGAGCGATTTCGATGATTCTGCATACTTCTCACAGCAGTCTCACCAAGATTATCGCAGAAAATGCATATCTCAGCTTGAATCGCCACGAAAACAAAGATAACTCCGGTGCTGCATATCAAACGCACTGTGGAGTGGTGACAACACCAGATAACGTGTTCCTCGCATTAAATAGCTCCAAAAGAGCGATTTCGATGATGTTGCATACTTCTCACAGAAGAACCACCAAGTTTATCCCAGAAAATGCATATCTCAGATTGAAACCCCACGAAAACCTGGATATCTACGGTTCTGCATATCAAACGCACTGTGGAGTGGTGACAACACCAGATAACGTGATCCTCGCATTAAATAGCTCCAAAAGAGCGATTTCGATGATTCTGCATACTTCTCACAGATGAACCGCCAAGTTTATCCCAGAAAATGCATATCTCAGCTTGAAACCCCACGAAAACCAGGATATCTACGGTTCTGCATATCAAAAGCACTGTGGATTGGTGACAACACCAGATAATGTGTTCCTCTCATTAAATAGCTCCAGAAGAGCGATTTCGATGATTCTGAATACTTCTCACGGAAGAACCACCAAGAATATCCCAGAAAATGCATATCTCAGCTTGAAACCCCACGAAAACCAAGACATCTCCGTTTCTGCATATCAAACGAACTGTGGAGTGGGGAAAACACCAGATAACGTGTGTCTCGCATTAAATAGCTCCAAAAGAGCGATTTTGATGTTTTTGCATACTTCTCACAGCAGCCTCACCAAGATTATCGCAGAAAATGCATATCTCAGCTTGAATCCCCACGAAAACAAAGATAACTCCGGTTCTGCATATCAAACGCACTGTGGTGTGGTGAAAACGCCAGATAACGTGTTAGTCGCATTGAATAGCTCCAAAAGAGCGATTCCAATGATTCTGCATACTTCTCACAGAAGAACCACCAAGTTTATCCCAGAAAATGCATATCTCAGCTTGAAACCCCACGAAAACCAGGATATCTCCGGTTCTGCATATCAACCGCACTGTGCAGTGGTGACAACACCAGATAACGTGTTCCTCGCATTAAATAGCTCCAAAAGAGCGATTTCGATGATTCTGCATACTTCTCACAGAAGATCCACCAAGTTTATGCGAGAAAATGCATATCTCAGCTTGAAACCCCATGAAAACCTGGATATCTCCGGTTCTGCATATCAAACGCACTGTGGAGTGGTGACAACACCAGATAACGTGTTCCTCGCATTAAACAGCTCCAAAAGAGCGATTTCGATGATGTTGCATACTTCTCACAGAAGAACCACCAAGTTTATCCCAGAAAATGCATATCTCAGCTTGAAACCCCACGAAAACCTGGATATCTACGGTTCTGCATATCAAACGCACTGTGGAGTGGTGACAACACCAGATAACGTGTTCCTCGCATTAAATAGCTCCAAAAGAGCGATTTCGATGATTCTGCATACTTCTCACAGCAGCCTCACCAAGATTATCACAGAAAATGCATATCTCAGCTTGAATCGCCACGAAAACAAAGATAACTCCGGTGCTGCATATCAAACGCACTGTGGAGTGGTGAAAACACCAGATAACGTGCTTGTCGCATTAAATAGCTCCAAAAGAGCGATTTCGATGATTCTGCATACTTCTCACAGAAGAACCACCAAGTTTATCGCAGAAAATGCATATCTCAGCTTGAAGCCCCACGAAATCCAAGATATCTCCGGTTCTGCATGTCAAACGCACTGTGGAGTGGTGAAAACACCAGATAACGCGTTTCTCGCATTAAATAGCTCCAAAAGAGCGATTTCGATGATTCTGCATACTTCTCACCGAAGAACCACCAAGATTATCCCAGAAAATGCATATCTCAGCTTGAAGCCCCACGAAAACGAAGATATCTCCGGTTCTGCATATCAACCGCACTGTGCAGTGGTGACAACACCAGATAACGTGTTCCTCGCATTTAATAGCTCCAAAAGAGCGATTTCGATGATTCTGCATACTTCTCACAGAAGAACCACCAAGTTTATCCGAGAAAATGCATATCTCAGCTTGAAACCCCATGAAAACCAGGATATCTCCGGTTCTGCTTATCAAACGCACTGTGGAGTGGTGACAACACCAGATAACGTGTTCCTCGCATTAAATAGCTCCAATACAGCGATTTCGGTGATTCTGCATACTTCTCACAGCAGCCTCACCAAGATTATCCCAGAAAATGCATATCTCAGCTTGAATCCCCACGAAAACAAAGATAACTCCGGTTCTGCATATCAAACGCACTGTGGAGTGGTGAAAACACCAGATAACGTGTTTCTCGCCAAAAATAGCTCCAAAAGAGCGATTTCGATGATTCTGCATACTTCTCACAGAAGCGTCATCAAGATTATCGCAGAAAATGCATATCTCACCTTGAAGCCCCACGAAAACCAAGATATCTCCGGTTCTGCATATCAAACGCACTGTGGAGTGGTGAAAACACCAGATAACGTGTTTGTCGCATTAAATAGCTCCAAAAGAGCGATTTCGATGTTTCTGCATACTTCTCACAGAAGAACCACCAAGTTTATCCCAGAAAATGCATATCGCAGCTTGAAACCCCACGAAAACCAGGATATCTCCGGTTCTACATATCAAAAGCACTGTGGAGTGGTGACAACACCAGATAACGTGTACCTCCCATTAAATAGCTCCAAAAGAGCGATTTCGATGATTCTGAATACTTCTCACCGAAGAACCACCAAGAATATCCCAGAAAATGCATATCTCAGCTTGAAACCCCACGAAAACCAAGATATCTCCGGTTCTGCATATCAAACGCACTGTGGAGTGGTGAAAACACCAGATAACGTGTGTCTCGCATTAAATAGCTACAAAAGAGCGATTTCGATGATGTTGCATACTTCTCACAGCAGCCTCACCAAGATTATCGCAGAAAGTGCATATCTTAGCTTGAATCCCCACGAAAACAAAGATAACTCCGGTTCTGCATATCAAACGCACTGTGGAGTGGTGAAAACACCAGATAACGTGTCTGTCGCATTAAATAGCTCCAAAAGAGCGATTTCGATGATTCTGCATACTTCTCTCAGAAGCGTCACCAAGATTGTCGCAGAAAATGGAAATCTCAGCTTGAAACCCCACGAAAACCAGGATATCTCCGGTTCTGCTTATCAAACGCACTGTGGAGTGGTGACAACACCAGATAACGTGTTTGTCGAATTATATAGCTCCAAAAGTGCGATTTCGATGATTCTGCATACTTCTCACAGAAGAACCACCAAGTTTATCGCAGAAAATGCATATCTCAGCTTGAAGCCCCACGAAAACCAAGATATCTCCGGTTCTGCATATCAAAAGCACTGTGGAGTGGTGAAAACACCAGATAACGCGTTTCTCGCATTAAATAGCTCCAAACGAGCGATTTCGATGATTCTGCATACTTCTCACAGATGAACCGCCAAGTTTATCCCAGAAAATGCATATCTCAGCTTGAAACCCCACGAAAACCAGGATATCTACGGTTCTGCATATCAAACGCACTGTGGAGTGGTGACAACACCAGACAACGTGATCCTCGCATTAAATAGCTCCAAAAGAGCGATTTCGATGATTCTGCATACTTCTCACAGATGAACCGCCAAGTTTAACCCAGAAAATGCATATCTCAGCTTGAAACCCCACGAAAACCAGGATATCTACGGTTCTGCATATGAAACGCACTGTGGAGTGGTGACAACACCAGATAACGTGTTCCTCGCATTAAATAGCTCCAAAAGTGCGATTTCGATGATTCTGCATACTTCTCACAGCAGCCTCACCAAGATTATCGCAGAAAATGCATATCTCAGCTTGAATCCCCACGAAAACAAAGATAACTCCGGTGCTGCATATCAAACGCACTGTGGAGTGGTGAAAACACCAGATAACGTGCTTGTCGCATTAAATAGCTCCAAAAGAGCGATTTCGATGATTCTGCATACTTCTCACAGAAGAACCACCAAGTTTATCGCAGAAAATGCATATCTCAGCTTGAATCACCACGAAAACAAAGATAACTCCGGTTCTGCATATCAAACGCACTGTGGAGTGGTGAAAACACCAGATAACGTGTTTGTCGGATTAAATAGCTCCAAAAGTGCGATTTCGATGATTCTGCATACTTCTCACAGAAGAACCACCAAGATTATCGCAGAAAATGCATATCTCAGCTTGAATCCCCACGAAAACAAAGATAACTCCGGTTCTGCATATCAAACGCACTGTGGAGTGGTGAAAACACCAGATAACGTGTTTCTCGCCAAAAATAGCTCCAAAAGAGCGATTCCAATGATTCTGCATACTTCTCACAGAAGAACCACCAAGTTTATCCCAGAAAATGCATATCTCAGCTTGAAACCCCACGAAAACAAAGATAACTCCGGTTCTGCATATCAAACGCACTGTGGTGTGGTGAAAACACCAGATAACGTGTTTGTCGCATTGAATAGCTCCAAAAGAGCGATTCCAATGATTCTGCATACTTCTCACAGAAGAACCACCAAGTTTATCCCAGAAAATGCATATCTCAGCTTGAAGTCCCACGAAAACGAAGATATCTCCGGTTCTGCATATCAACCGCACAGTGCAGTGGTGACAACACCAGATAACGTGTTCCTCGCATTAAATAGCTCCAAAAGAGCGATTTCGATGATTCTGCATACTTCTCACAGAAGAACCACCAAGTTTATCCGAGAAAATGCATATCTCAGCTTGAAACCCCATGAAAACCAGGATATCTCCGGTTCTGCTTATCAAACGCACTGTGGAGTGGTGACAACACCAGATAACGTGTTCCTCGCATTAAATAGCTCCAAAACAGCGATTTCGGTGATTCTGCATACTTCTCACCGAAGAACCACAAAGATTATCCCAGAAAATGCATATCTCAGCTTGAAACCCCACGAAAACCAGGATATCTCCGGTTCTGCATATCAAACGCACTGTGGAGTGGTGACAACACCAGATAACGTGTTCCTCGCATTAAATGGCTCCAAAAGAGCGATTTCGATGATTCTGCATACTTCTCACAGAAGCGTCATCAAGATTATCGCAGAAAATGCATATCTCAGCTTGAAGCCCCACGAAAACCTGGATATCTACGGTTCTGCATATCAAACGCACTGTGGAGTGGTGACAACACCAGATAACGTGTTCCTCGCATTAAACAGCTCCAAAAGAGCGATTTCGATGATTCTGCATACTTCTCACAGCAGCCTCACCAAGATTATCGCAGAAAATGCATATCTCAGCTTGAAACCCCATGAAAACCAGGATATCTCCGGTTCTGCTTATCAAACGCACTGTGGAGTGGTGACAACACCAGATAACGTGTTCCTCGCATTAAATAGCTCCAATACAGCGATTTCGGTGATTCTGCATACTTCTCACAGACGAACCACCAAGTTTATCCCAGAAAATGCATATCGCAGCTTGAAACCCCACGAAAACCAGGATATCTCCGGTTCTACATATCAAAAGCACTGTGGAGTGGTGACAACACCAGATAACGTGTACCTCCCATTAAATAGCTCCAAAAGAGCGATTTCGATGATTCTGCATACTTCTCACAGCAGCCTCACCAAGATTATCGCAGAAAGTGCATATCTTAGCTTGAATCCCCACGAAAACAAAGATAACTCCGGTTCTGCATATCAAACGCACTGTGGAGTGGTGAAAACACCAGATAACGTGTCTGTCGCATTAAATAGCTCCAAAAGAGCGATTTCGATGATTCTGAATACTTCTCACCGAAGAACCACCAAGAATATCCCAGAAAATGCATATCTCAGCTTGAAACCCCACGAAAACCAAGATATCTCCGTTTCTGCATATCAAACGCACTGTGGAGTGGGGAAAACACCAGATAACGTGTGTCTCGCATTAAATAGCTCCAAAAGAGCGATTTTGACGTTTTTGCATACTTCTCACAGCAGCCTCACCAAGATTATCGCAGAAAATGCATATCTCAGCTTAAATCCCCACGAAAACAAAGATAACTCCGGTTCTGCATATCAAACGCACTGTGGTGTGGTGAAAACGCCAGATAACGTGTTAGTCGCATTGAATAGCTCCAAAAGAGCGATTCCAATGATTCTGCATACTTCTCACAGAAGAACCACCAAGTTTATCCCAGAAAATGCATATCTCAGCTTGAAACCCCACGAAAACCAGGATATCTACGGTTCTGCATTTCAAACGCACTGTGGAGTGGTGACAACACCAGATAACGTGTTCCTCGCATTAAATAGCTCCAAAAGTGCGATTTCGATGATTCTGCATACTTCTCACAGCAGCCTCACCAAGATTATCGCAGAAAATGCATATCTCAGCTTGAATCCCCACGAAAACAAAGATAACTCCGGTGCTGCATATCAAACGCACTGTGGAGTGGTGAAAACACCAGATAACGTGCTTGTCGCATTAAATAGCTCCAAAAGAGCGATTTCGATGATTCTGCATACTTCTCACAGAAGAACCACCAAGTTTATCGCAGAAAATGCATATCTCAGCTTGAATCACCACGAAAACAAAGATAACTCCGGTTCTGCATATCAAACGCACTGTGGAGTGGTGAAAACACCAGATAACGTGTTTGTCGATTTAAATAGCTCCAAAAGTGCGATTTCGATGATTCTGCATACTTCTCACAGAAGAACCACCAAGTTTATCCCAGAAAATGCATATCTCAGCTTGAAACCCCACGAAAACCAGGATATCTACGGTTCTGCATATCAAAAGCACTGTGGATTGGTGACAACACCAGATAATGTGTTCCTCTCATTAAATAGCTCCAGATGAGCGATTACGATGATTCTGAATACTTCTCACCGAAGAACCACCAAGAATATCCCAGAAAATGCATATCTCAGCTTGAAACCCCACGAAAACCAAGATATCTCCGGTTCTGCATATCAAACGCACTGTGGAGTGGTGAAAACACCAGATAACGTGTGTCTCGCATTAAATAGCTCCAAAAGAGCGATTTTGATGTTTCTGCATACTTCTCACAGCAGCCTCACCAAGATTATCGCAGAAAATGCATATCTCAGCTTGAATCCCCACGAAAACAAAGATAACTCCGGTTCTGCATATCAAACGCACTGTGGTGTGGTGAAAACACCAGATAACGTGTTTGTCGCATTGAATAGCTCCAAAAGAGCGATTCCAATGATTCTGCATACTTCTCACAGAAGAACCACCAAGTTTATCCCAGAAAATGCATATCTCAGCTTGAAACCCCACGAAAACAAAGATAACTCCGGTTCAGCATATCAAACGCACTGTGGTGTGGTGAAAACCCCAGATAACGTGTTTGTCGCATTGAATAGCTCCAAAAGAGCGATTCCAATGATTCTGCATACTTCTCACAGAAGAACCACCAAGTTTATCCCAGAAAATGCATATCTCAGCTTGAAGCCCCACGAAAACGAAGATATCTCCGGTTCTGCATATCAACCGCACAGTGCAGTGGTGACAACACCAGATAACGTGTTCCTCGCATTAAATAGCTCCAAAAGAGCGATTTCGATGATTCTGCATACTTCTCACAGAAGAACCACCAAGTTTATCCGAGAAAATGCATATCTCAGCTTGAAACCCCATGAAAACCAGGATATCTCCGGTTCTGCTTATCAAACGCACTGTGGAGTGGTGACAACACCAGATAACGTGTTCCTCGCATTAAATAGCTCCAAAACAGCGATTTCGGTGATTCTGCATACTTCTCACCGAAGAACCACAAAGATTATCCCAGAAAATGCATATCTCAGCTTGAAACCCCACGAAAACCAGGATATCTCCGGTTCTGCATATCAAACGCACTGTGGAGTGGTGACAACACCAGATAACGTGTTCCTCGCATTAAATGGCTCCAAAAGAGCGATTTCGATGATTCTGCATACTTCTCACAGAAGCGTCATCAAGATTATCGCAGAAAATGCATATCTCAGCTTGAAGCCCCACGAAAACCTGGATATCTACGGTTCTGCATATCAAACGCACTGTGGAGTGGTGACAACACCAGATAACGTGTTCCTCGCATTAAACAGCTCCAAAAGAGCGATTTCGATGATTCTGCATACTTCTCACAGCAGCCTCACCAAGATTATCGCAGAAAATGCATATCTCAGCTTGAATCGCCACGAAAACCTGGATATCTACGGTTCTGCATATCAAACGCACTGTGGAGCGGTTACAACACCAGATAACGTGTTCCTCGCATTAAATAGCTCCAAAAGAGCGATTTCGATGATGTTGCATACTTCTCACAGAAGAACCACCAAGTTTATCCCAGACAATGCATATCTCAGCTTGAAACCGCACGAAAACCTGGATATCTACGGTTCTGCATATCAAACGCACTGTGGAGTGGTGACAACACCAGATAACGTGTTCCTCGCATTAAACAGCTCCAAAAGAGCGATTTCGATGATTCTGCATACTTCTCACAGCAGCCTCACCAAGATTATCGCAGAAAATGCATATCTCAGCTTGAATCGCCACGAAAACCTGGATATCTACGGTTCTGCATATCAAACGCACTGTGGAGCGGTTACAACACCAGATAACTTGTTCCTCGCATTAAATAGCTCCAAAAGAGCGATTTCGATGATGTTGCATACTTCTCACAGCAGCCTCACCAAGATTATCGCAGAAAATGCATATCTCAGCTTGATTCGCCACGAAAACCAGGATATATACGGTTCTGCATATCAAAAGCACTGTGGATTGGTGACAACACCAGATAATGTGTTCCTCTCATTAAATAGCTCCAGATGAGCGATTACGATGATTCTGAATACTTCTCACCGAAGAACCACCAAGAATATCCCAGAAAATGCATATCTCAGCTTGAAACCCCACGAAAACCAAGATATCTCCGGTTCTGCATATCAAACGCACTGTGGAGTGGTGAAAACACCAGATAACGTGTGTCTCGCATTAAATAGCTCCAAAAGAGCGATTTTGATGTTTCTGCATACTTCTCACAGCAGCCTCACCAAGATTATCGCAGAAAATGCATATCTCAGCTTGAATCCCCACGAAAACAAAGATACCTCCGGTTCTGCATATCAAACGCACTGTGGTGTGGTGAAAACACCAGATAACGTGTTTGTCGCATTGAATAGCTCCAAAAGAGCGATTCCAATGATTCTGCATACTTCTCACAGAAGAACCACTAAGTTTATCCCAGAAAATGCATATCTCAGCTTGAAACCCCACGAAAACAAAGATAACTCCGGTTCAGCATATCAAACGCACTGTGGTGTGGTGAAAACACCAGATAACGTGTTTGTCGCATTGAATAGCTCCAAAATAGCGATTCCAATGATTCTGCATACTTCTCACAGAAGAACCACCAAGTTTATCCCAGAAAATGCATATCTCAGCTTGAAGCCCCACGAAAACGAAGATATCTCCGGTTCTGCATATCAACCGCACAGTGCAGTGGTGACAACACCAGATAACGTGTTCCTCGCATTTAATAGCTCCAAAAGAGCGATTTCGATGATTCTGCATACTTCTCACAGAAGAACCACCAAGTTTATCCGAGAAAATGCATATCTCAGCTTGAAACCCCATGAAAACCAGGATATCTCCGGTTCTGCTTATCAAACGCACTGTGGAGTGGTGACAACACCAGATAACGTGTTCCTCGCATTAAATAGCTCCAAAACAGCGATTTCGGTGATTCTGCATACTTCTCACCGAAGAACCACAAAGATTATCCCAGAAAATGCATATCTCAGCTTGAAACCCCACGAAAACCAGGATATCTCCGGTTCTGCATATCAAACGCACTGTGGAGTGGTGACAACACCAGATAACGTGTTCCTCGCATTAAATGGCTCCAAAAGAGCGATTTCGATGATTCTGCATACTTCTCACAGAAGCGTCATCAAGATTATCGCAGAAAATGCATATCTCAGCTTGAAGCCCCACGAAAACCTGGATATCTACGGTTCTGCATATCAAACGCACTGTGGAGTGGTGACAACACCAGATAACGTGTTCCTCGCATTAAACAGCTCCAAAAGAGCGATTTCGATGATTCTGCATACTTCTCACAGCAGCCTCACCAAGATTATCGCAGAAAATGCATATCTCAGCTTGAATCGCCACGAAAACCTGGATATCTACGGTTCTGCATATCAAACGCACTGTGGAGCGGTTACAACACCAGATAACGTGTTCCTCGCATTAAATAGCTCCAAAAGAGCGATTTCGATGATGTTGCATACTTCTCACAGAAGAACCACCAAGTTTATCCCAGAAAATGCATATCTCAGCTTGAAACCCCATGAAAACCAGGATATCTCCGGTTCTCCTTATCAAACGCACTGTGGAGTGGTGACAACACCAGATAACTTGTTCCTCGCATTAAATAGCTCCAAAAGAGCGGTTTCGGTGATTTTGCATACTTCTCACCGAAGAACCACCAAGATTATCCCAGAAAATGCATAACTCAGCTTGACCCCACGAAAACCAGGATATCTCCGGTTCTGCATATCAAACGCACTGTGGAGTGGTGAAAACACCAGATAACGTGTTTGTCGCATTAAATAGCTCCAAAAGAGCGATTCCGATGATTCTGCATACTTCTCACTGAAGAACCACCAAGTTTATCCCAGAAAATGCATATATCAGCTTGAAACCCCACGAAAACCAGGATATCTACGGTTCTGCATATCAAACGCACCGTGGAGTGGTGACAACACCAGATAACGTGATCCTCGCATTAAATAGCTCCAAAAGAGCGATTTCGATGATTCTGCATACTTGTCACAGATGAACCGCCAAGTTTATCCCAGAAAATGCATATCTCAGCTTGAAACCCCACGAAAACCAGGATATCTACGGTTCTGCATATCAAACGCACTGTGGAGTGGTGACAACACCAGATAACGTGATCCTCGCATTAAATAGCTCCAAAAGAGCGATTTCGATGATTCTGCATACTTCTCACAGATGAACCGCCAATTTTATCCCTGAAAATGCATATCTCAGCTTGAAACCCCACGAAAACCAGGATATCTACGGTTCTGCATATGAAACGCACTGTGGATTGGTGACAACACCAGATAACGTGTTCCTCGCATTAAATAGCTCCAAAAGAACGATTTCGATGATTCTGCATACTTCTCACAGAAGCGTCACCAAGATTATCGCAGAAAATGCAAATCTCAGCTTGAAGCCCCACGAAAGCCAAGATATCTCCGGTTCTGCATATCAACCGCACTGTTGAGTGGTGACAACACCAGATAACGTGTTCCTCGCATTAAATAGCTCCAAAAGAGCGATTTCGGTGATTCTGCATACTTCTCACCGAAGAACCACCAAGATTATCCCAGAAAATGCATATCTCAGCTTGAAACCCCACGAAAACCAGGATATCTCCGGTTCTGCTTATCAAACGCACTGTGGAGTGGTGACAACACCAGATAACGTGTTCCTCGCATTAAATAGCTCCAAAAGAGCGATTTCGATGATTCTGCATACTTCTCACAGAAGCGTCATCAAGATTATCGCAGAAAATGCATATCTCAGGTTGTAGCCCCACGAAAACCAAGATATCTCCGGTTCTGCATATCAAACGCACTGTGGAGTGGTGAAAACACCAGATAACGTGTTTGTCGCATTAAATAGCTCCAAAAGAGCGATTTCGATGATTCTGCATACTTCTCACAGAAGAACCACCAAGTTTATCCCAGAAAATGCATATCTCAGCTTGAAACCCCACGAAAACCAGGATATCTACGGTTCTGCATATCAAAAGCATTGTGGAGTGGTGACAACACCAGATAACGTGTTTCTCGCCAAAAATAGCTCCAAAAGAGCCATTTCGATGATTCTGCATACTTCTCACAGAAGAACCACTGTGATTGTCCCAGAAAATGCATATCTCAGCTTGAAGCCCCACGAAAACCAAGATACCTCCAGTTCTGCATATCAAACGCACTGTAGAGTGGTGAAAACACCAGATAACGTGTTTCTCGCATTAAATAGCTCCAAAAGAGCGATTTCGATGATTCTGCATACTTCGCTCAGCAGCCTCACCAAGATTATCCCAGAAAATGCATATCTCAGCTTGAAGCCCAACGAAAACCAAGATATCTCCGGTTCTGCATATCAAACGCACTGTGGAGTGGCGAAAACACCAGATAACGTGTTTGTCGCATTAAATAGCTCCAAAAGAGCGATTTCGATGATTCTGCATGCTTCTCACCGAAGAACCACCAAGATTATCCCAGAAAATGCATATCTCAGCTTGAAACCCCACGAAAACCAGGATATCTCCGGTTCTGCATATCAAACGCACTGTGGAGTGGTGACAACACCAGATAACGTGTCCCTCGCATTAAATAGCTCCAAAAGAGCGATTTCGATGATTCTGCATACTTCTCACAGAAGCGTCACCAAGATTATCGCAGAAAATGCATATCTCAGCTTGAATCCCCACGAAAACAAAGATAACTCCGGTTCTGCTTATCAAATGCACTGTGGAGTGGTGAAAACACCAGATAACGTGCTTGTCGCATTAAATAGCTCCAAAAGAGCGATTTCGGTGATTCTGCATACTTCTCACCGAAGAACCACCAAGATTATCCCAGAAAATGCATATCTCAGCTTGAAACCCCACGAAAACCAGGATATCTCCGGTTCTGCATATCAAACGCACTGTGGAGTGGTGACAACACCAGATAACGTGTTCCTCGCATTAAATAGCTCCAAAAGAGCGATTTCGATGATTCTGCATACTTCTCACAGAAGCGTCATTAAGATTATCCCAGAAAATGCAAATCTCAGCTTGAAGCTCCACGAAAGCCAAGATATCTCCGGTTCTGCATATCAACCGCACTGTTGAGTGGTGACAACACCAGATAACGTGTTCCTCGCGTTAAATAGCTCCAAAAGAGCGATTTCGATGATTCTGCATACTTCTCACAGAAGAACCACCAAGTTTATCCCAGAAAATGCATATCTCAGCTTGAAACCCCATGAAAACCAGGATATCTCCGGTTCTGCTTATCAAACGCACTGTGGAGTGGTGACAACACCAGATAACGTGTTCCTCGCATTAAATAGCTCCAAAAGTGCGATTTCGATGATTCTGCATACTTCTCACAGCAGCCTCACCAAGATTATCGCAGAAAATGCATATCTCAGCTTGAAGCCCCACGAAAACCAAGATATCTCCGGTTCTGCATATCAAACGCACTGTGGAGTGGTGAAAACACCAGATAACGTGTTTGTCGCATTAAATAGCTCCAAAAGAGCGATTCCGATGATTCTGCATACTTCTCACAGAAGCGTCACCAAGATTATCGCAGAAAATGCAAATCTCAGCTTGAAGCCCCACGAAAGCCAAGATATCTCCGGTTGTGCATATCAACCGCACTGTTGAGTGGTGACAACACCAGATAACGTGTTCCTCGCATTAAATAGCTCCAAAAGAGCGATTTCGGTGATTCTGCATACTTCTCACCGAAGAACCACCAAGATTATCCCAGAAAATGCATATCTCAGCTTGAAACCCCACGAAAACCAGGATATCTCCGGTTCTGCTTATCAAACGCACTGTGGAGTGGTGACAACACCAGATAACGTGTTCCTCGCATTAAATAGCTCCAAAAGAGCGATTTCGATGATTCTGCATACTTCTCACAGAAGCGTCATCAAGATTATCGCAGAAAATGCATATCTCAGGTTGTAGCCCCACGAAAACCAAGATATCTCCGGTTCTGCATATCAAACGCACTGTGGAGTGGTGAAAACACCAGATAACGTGTTTGTCGCATTAAATAGCTCCAAAAGAGCGATTTCGATGATTCTGCATACTTCTCACAGAAGAACCACCAAGTTTATCCCAGAAAATGCATATCTCAGCTTGAAACCCCACGAAAACCAGGATATCTACGGTTCTGCATATCAAAAGCATTGTGGAGTGGTGACAACACCAGATAACGTGTTTCTCGCCAAAAATAGCTCCAAAAGAGCCATTTCGATGATTCTGCATACTTCTCACAGAAGAACCACTGTGATTGTCCCAGAAAATGCATATCTCAGCTTGAAGCCCCACGAAAACCAAGATACCTCCAGTTCTGCATATCAAACGCACTGTAGAGTGGTGAAAACACCAGATAACGTGTTTCTCGCATTAAATAGCTCCAAAAGAGCGATTTCGATGATTCTGCATACTTCGCTCAGCAGCCTCACCAAGATTATCCCAGAAAATGCATATCTCAGCTTGAAGCCCAACGAAAACCAAGATATCTCCGGTTCTGCATATCAAACGCACTGTGGAGTGGCGAAAACACCAGATAACGTGTTTGTCGCATTAAATAGCTCCAAAAGAGCGATTTCGATGATTCTGCATGCTTCTCACCGAAGAACCACCAAGATTATCCCAGAAAATGCATATCTCAGCTTGAAACCCCACGAAAACCAGGATATCTCCGGTTCTGCATATCAAACGCACTGTGGAGTGGTGACAACACCAGATAACGTGTCCCTCGCATTAAATAGCTCCAAAAGAGCGATTTCGATGATTCTGCATACTTCTCACAGAAGCGTCACCAAGATTATCGCAGAAAATGCATATCTCAGCTTGAATCCCCACGAAAACAAAGATAACTCCGGTTCTGCTTATCAAATGCACTGTGGAGTGGTGAAAACACCAGATAACGTGCTTGTCGCATTAAATAGCTCCAAAAGAGCGATTTCGGTGATTCTGCATACTTCTCACCGAAGAACCACCAAGATTATCCCAGAAAATGCATATCTCAGCTTGAAACCCCACGAAAACCAGGATATCTCCGGTTCTGCATATCAAACGCACTGTGGAGTGGTGACAACACCAGATAACGTGTTCCTCGCATTAAATAGCTCCAAAAGAGCGATTTCGATGATTCTGCATACTTCTCACAGAAGCGTCATTAAGATTATCGCAGAAAATGCATATCTCAGCTTGAAGCCCCACGAAAACCATGATATCTCCGGTTCTGCATATCAAACGCACTGTGGAGTGGTGAAAACACCAGATAACGTGTTTGTCGCATTAAATAGCTCCAAAAGAGCGATTTCGATGATTCTGCATACTTCTCACAGAAGCGTCACCAAGATTATCCCAGAAAATGCAAATCTCAGCTTGAAGCTCCACGAAAGCCAAGATATCTCCGGTTCTGCATATCAACCGCACTGTTGAGTGGTGACAACACCAGATAACGTGTTCCTCGCGTTAAATAGCTCCAAAAGAGCGATTTCGATGATTCTGCATACTTCTCACAGAAGAACCACCAAGTTTATCCCAGAAAATGCATATCTCAGCTTGAAACCCCATGAAAACCAGGATATCTCCGGTTCTGCTTATCAAACGCACTGTGGAGTGGTGACAACACCAGATAACGTGTTCCTCGCATTAAATAGCTCCAAAAGTGCGATTTCGATGATTCTGCATACTTCTCACAGCAGCCTCACCAAGATTATCGCAGAAAATGCATATCTCAGCTTGAAGCCCCACGAAAACCAAGATATCTCCGGTTCTGCATATCAAACGCACTGTGGAGTGGTGAAAACACCAGATAACGTGTTTGTCGCATTAAATAGCTCCAAAAGAGCGATTCCGATGATTCTGCATACTTCTCACAGAAGCGTCACCAAGATTATCGCAGAAAATGCAAATCTCAGCTTGAAGCCCCACGAAAGCCAAGATATCTCCGGTTGTGCATATCAACCGCACTGTTGAGTGGTGACAACACCAGATAACGTGTTCCTCGCATTAAATAGCTCCAAAAGAGCGATTTCGGTGATTCTGCATACTTCTCACCGAAGAACCACCAAGATTATCCCAGAAAATGCATATCTCAGCTTGAAACCCCACGAAAACCAGGATATCTCCGGTTCTGCTTATCAAACGCACTGTGGAGTGGTGACAACACCAGATAACGTGTTCCTCGCATTAAATAGCTCCAAAAGAGCGATTTCGATGATTCTGCATACTTCTCACAGAAGCGTCATCAAGATTATCGCAGAAAATGCATATCTCAGGTTGTAGCCCCACGAAAACCAAGATATCTCCGGTTCTGCATATCAAACGCACTGTGGAGTGGTGAAAACACCAGATAACGTGTTTGTCGCATTAAATAGCTCCAAAAGAGCGATTTCGATGATTCTGCATACTTCTCACAGAAGAACCACCAAGTTTATCCCAGAAAATGCATATCTCAGCTTGAAACCCCACGAAAACCAGGATATCTACGGTTCTGCATATCAAAAGCATTGTGGAGTGGTGACAACACCAGATAACGTGTTTCTCGCCAAAAATAGCTCCAAAAGAGCCATTTCGATGATTCTGCATACTTCTCACAGAAGAACCACTGTGATTGTCCCAGAAAATGCATATCTCAGCTTGAAGCCCCACGAAAACCAAGATACCTCCAGTTCTGCATATCAAACGCACTGTAGAGTGGTGAAAACACCAGATAACGTGTTTCTCGCATTAAATAGCTCCAAAAGAGCGATTTCGATGATTCTGCATACTTCGCTCAGCAGCCTCACCAAGATTATCCCAGAAAATGCATATCTCAGCTTGAAGCCCAACGAAAACCAAGATATCTCCGGTTCTGCATATCAAACGCACTGTGGAGTGGCGAAAACACCAGATAACGTGTTTGTCGCATTAAATAGCTCCAAAAGAGCGATTTCGATGATTCTGCATGCTTCTCACCGAAGAACCACCAAGATTATCCCAGAAAATGCATATCTCAGCTTGAAACCCCACGAAAACCAGGATATCTCCGGTTCTGCATATCAAACGCACTGTGGAGTGGTGACAACACCAGATAACGTGTCCCTCGCATTAAATAGCTCCAAAAGAGCGATTTCGATGATTCTGCATACTTCTCACAGAAGCGTCACCAAGATTATCGCAGAAAATGCATATCTCAGCTTGAATCCCCACGAAAACAAAGATAACTCCGGTTCTGCTTATCAAATGCACTGTGGAGTGGTGAAAACACCAGATAACGTGCTTGTCGCATTAAATAGCTCCAAAAGAGCGATTTCGGTGATTCTGCATACTTCTCACCGAAGAACCACCAAGATTATCCCAGAAAATGCATATCTCAGCTTGAAACCCCACGAAAACCAGGATATCTCCGGTTCTGCATATCAAACGCACTGTGGAGTGGTGACAACACCAGATAACGTGTTCCTCGCATTAAATAGCTCCAAAAGAGCGATTTCGATGATTCTGCATACTTCTCACAGAAGCGTCATTAAGATTATCGCAGAAAATGCATATCTCAGCTTGAAGCCCCACGAAAACCATGATATCTCCGGTTCTGCATATCAAACGCACTGTGGAGTGGTGAAAACACCAGATAACGTGTTTGTCGCATTAAATAGCTCCAAAAGAGCGATTTCGATGATTCTGCATACTTCTCACAGAAGCGTCACCAAGATTATCCCAGAAAATGCAAATCTCAGCTTGAAGCTCCACGAAAGCCAAGATATCTCCGGTTCTGCATATCAACCGCACTGTTGAGTGGTGACAACACCAGATAACGTGTTCCTCGCGTTAAATAGCTCCAAAAGAGCGATTTCGATGATTCTGCATACTTCTCACAGAAGAACCACCAAGTTTATCCCAGAAAATGCATATCTCAGCTTGAAACCCCATGAAAACCAGGATATCTCCGGTTCTGCTTATCAAACGCACTGTGGAGTGGTGACAACACCAGATAACGTGTTCCTCGCATTAAATAGCTCCAAAAGTGCGATTTCGATGATTCTGCATACTTCTCACAGCAGCCTCACCAAGATTATCGCAGAAAATGCATATCTCAGCTTGAAGCCCCACGAAAACCAAGATATCTCCGGTTCTGCATATCAAACGCACTGTGGAGTGGTGAAAACACCAGATAACGTGTTTGTCGCATTAAATAGCTCCAAAAGAGCGATTCCGATGATTCTGCATACTTCTCACAGAAGCGTCACCAAGATTATCGCAGAAAATGCAAATCTCAGCTTGAAGCCCCACGAAAGCCAAGATATCTCCGGTTGTGCATATCAACCGCACTGTTGAGTGGTGACAACACCAGATAACGTGTTCCTCGCATTAAATAGCTCCAAAAGAGCGATTTCGGTGATTCTGCATACTTCTCACCGAAGAACCACCAAGATTATCCCAGAAAATGCATATCTCAGCTTGAAACCCCACGAAAACCAGGATATCTCCGGTTCTGCATATCAAACGCACTGTGGAGTGGTGACAACACCAGATAACGTGTTCCTCGCATTAAATAGCTCCAAAAGAGCGATTTCGATGATTCTGCATACTTCTCACAGAAGCGTCATTAAGATTATCGCAGAAAATGCATATCTCAGCTTGAAGCCCCACGAAAACCATGATATCTCCGGTTCTGCATATCAAACGCACTGTGGAGTGGTGAAAACACCAGATAACGTGTTTGTCGCATTAAATAGCTCCAAAAGTGCGATTTCGATGATTCTGCATACTTCTCACAGAAGCGTCATCAAGATTATCGCAGAAAATGCATATCTCAGCTTGAAGCCCCACGAAAACCAAGATATCTCCGGTTCTGCATATCAAACGCACTGTGGAGTGGTGAAAACACCAGATAACGTGTTTGTCGCATTAAATAGCTCCAAAAGAGCGATTCCGATGATTCTGCATACTTCTCACAGAAGAACCACCAAGTTTATCCCAGAAAATGCATATCTCAGCTTGAAACCCCACGAAAACCAGGATATCTACGGTTCTGCATATCAAACGCACTGTGGAGTGGTGGAAACACCAGATAACGTGTTCCTCGCATTAAATAGCTCCAAAAGAGCGATTTCGATGATTCTGCATACTTCTCACAGCAGCCTCACCCAAGATTATCGCAGAAAATGCATATCTCAGCTTGAATCCCCACGAAAACAAAGATAACTCCGGTTCTGCATATCAAACGCACTGTGGAGTGGTGAAAACACCAGATAACGTGTTTGTCGCAGTAAATAGCTCCAAAAGAGCGATTTCGATGATTCTGCATACTTCGCTCCGCAGCCTCACCAAGATTATCCCAGAAAATGCATATCTCAGCTTGAAGCCCAACGAAAACCAAGATATCTCCGGTTCTGCATATCAAACGCACTGTGGAGTGGCGAAAACACCAGATAACGTGTTTGTCGCATTAAATAGCTCCAAAAGAGCGATTTCGATGATTCTGCATACTTCTCACCGAAGAACCACCAAGATTATCCCAGAAAATGCATATCTCAGCTTGAAACCCCACGAAAACCAGGATATCTCCGTTTCTGCATATCAAACGCACTGTGGAGTGGTGACAACACCAGATAACGTGTTCCTCGCATTAAATGGCTCCAAAAGAGCGATTTCGATGATTCTGCATACTTCTCACAGAAGCGTCATCAAGATTATCGCAGAAAATGCATATCTCAGCTTGAAGCCCCACGAAAACCAAGATATCTCCGGTTCTGCATATCAAACGCACTGTGGAGTGGTGAAAACACCAGATAACGTGTTTGTCGCATTAAATAGCTCCAAAAGAGCGATTCCGATGATTCTGCATACTTCTCACAGAAGAACCACCAAGTTTATCCCAGAAAATGCATATCTCAGCTTGAAACCCCACGAAAACCAGGATATCTACGGTTCTGCATATCAAACGCACTGTGGAGTGGTGGAAACACCAGATAACGTGTTCCTCGCATTAAATAGCTCCAAAAGAGCGATTTCGATGATTCTGCATACTTCTCACAGCAGCCTCACCAAGATTATCGCAGAAAATGCATATCTCAGCTTGAATCCCCACGAAAACAAAGATAACTCCGGTTCTGCATATCAAACGCACTGTGGAGTGGTGAAAATACCAGATAACGTGTTTGTCGCATTAAATAGCTCCAAAAGAGCGATTCCGATGATTCTGCATACTTCTCACAGAAGAACCACCAAGTTTATCCCAGAAAATGCATATCTCAGCTTGAAACCCCACGAAAAAACAGGATATCTACGGTTCTGCATATCAAACGCACTGTGGAGTGGTGGAAACACCAGATAACGTGTTCCTCGCATTAAATAGCTCCAAAAGAGCGATTTCGATGATTCTGCATACTTCTCACAGCAGCCTCACCAAGATTATCGCAGAAAATGCATATTTCAGCTTGAATCCCCACGAAAGCCAAGATATCTCCGGTTCTGCATATCAACCGCACTGTTGAGTGGTGACAACACCAGATAACGTGTTCCTCGCGTTAAATAGCTCCAAAAGAGCGATTTCGATGATTCTGCATACTTCTCACAGAAGAACCACCAAGTTTATCCCAGAAAATGCATATCTCACCTTGAAACCCCATGAAAACCAGGATATCTCCGGTTCTGCTTATCAAACGCACTGTGGAGTGGTGACAACACCAGATAACTTGTTCCTCGCATTAAATAGCTCCAAAAGAGCGGTTTCGGTGATTTTGCATACTTCTCACCGAAGAACCACCACGATTATCCCAGAAAATGCATATCTCAGCTTGAAACCCCACGAAAACCAAGATATCTCCAGTTCTGCATATCAAACGCACTGTAGAGTGGTGAAAACACCAGATAACGTGTTTCTCGCATTAAATAGCTCCAAAAGAGCGATTTCGATGATTCTGCATACTTCGCTCCGCAGCCTCACCAAGATTATCCCAGAAAATGCATATCTCAGCTTGAAACCCCACGAAAACCAGGATATCTCCGGTTCTGCATATCAAACGCACTGTGGAGTGGTGACAACACCAGATAACGTGTTCCTCGCATTAAATAGCTCCAAAAGAGCGATTTCGATGATTCTGCATACTTCTCACAGAAGCGTCACCAAGATTATCGCAGAAAATGCAAATCTCAGCTTGAAGCCCCACGAAAACCAAGATATCTCCGGTTCTGCATATCAAACGCACTGTGTAGTGGTGAAAACACCAGATAACGTGTTCCTCGCATTAAATAGCTCCAGAAGAGCGATTTCGATGATTCTGCATACTTCTCACAGAAGAACCACCAAGTTTATCCCAGAAAATGCATATCTCAGCTTGAAACCCCATGAAAACCAGGATATCTCCGGTTCTGCTTATCAAACGCACTGTGGAGTGGTGACAACACCAGACAACGTGTTCCTCGCATTAAATAGCTCCAAAACAGCGATTTCGGTGATTCTGTATACTTCTCACAGAAGCGTCACGAAGATTATCGCAGAAAATGCAAATCTCAGCTTGAAGCCCCACGAAAACCAAGATATCTCCGGTTCTGCATATCAAACGCACTGTGGAGTGGTGACAACGCCAGATAACGTGTTCCTCGCATTAAATAGCTCCAAAAGAGCGATTTCGATGATTCTGCATACTTCTCACAGAAGAACCACCAAGTTTATCCCAGAAAATGCATATCTCAGCTTGAAACCCCACGAAAACCAAGATATCTCCGGTTCTGCATATCAAACGCACTGTGGAGTGGTGAAAACACCAGATAACGTGTTTCTCGCCAAAAATAGCTTTCAAAGAGCGATTTCGATGATTCTGCATACTTCTCACAGAAGAACCACCAAGATTATCACAGAAAATGCATATCTCAGCTTGAAACCCCACGAAAACCATGATATCTACGGTTCTGCATATCAAACGCACTGTAGAGTGGTGAAAACACCAGATAACGCGTTTCTCGCCAAAAATAGCTTTCAAAGAGCGATTTCGATGATTCTGCATACTTCTCACAGAAGAACCACCAAGTTTATCCCAGAAAATGCATATCTCAGCTTGAAACCCCACGAAAACCAAGATATCTCCGGTTCTGCATATCAAACGCACTGTGGAGTGGTGAAAACACCAGATAACGTGTTTCTCGCCAAAAATAGCTTTCAAAGAGCGATTTCGATGATTCTGCATACTTCTCACAGAAGAACCACCAAGATTATCACAGAAAATGCATATCTCAGCTTGAAACCCCACGAAAACCATGATATCTACGGTTCTGCATATCAAACGCACTGTGGAGTGGTGAAAACACCAGATAACGTGTTTCTCGCCAAAAATAGCTCCAAAAGAGCGATTTCGATGATTCTGCATACTTCTCACAGAAGCGTCATCAAGATTATCGCAGAAAATGCATATCTCAGCTTGAAGCCCCACGAAAACCAAGATATCTCCGGTTCTGCATATCAAACGCACTGTGGAGTGGTGAAAACACCAGATAACGTGTTTCTCGCCAAAAATAGCTTTCAAAGAGCGATTTCGATGATTGTGCATACTTCTCACAGAAGAACCACCAAGTTTATCCCAGAAAATGCATATCTCAGCTTGAAACCCCGCGAAAACCAGGATATCTACGGTTCTGCATATCAAAAGCACTGTGGAGTGGTGACAACACCAGATAACCTGTTTCTCGCCAAAAATAGCTCGAAAAGAGCCATTTCGATGATTCTGCATACTTCTCACAGAAGAACCACTGTGATTGTCCCAGAAAATGCATATCTCAGCTTGAAGCCCCTCGAAAACCAAGATATCTCCAGTTCTGCATATCAAACGCACTGTAGAGTGGTGAAAACACCAGATAACGTGTTTCTCGCATTAAATAGCTCCAAAAGAGCGATTTCGATGATTCTGCATACTTCTCACAGCAGCCTCACCAAGATTATCCCAGAAAATGCGTATCTCAGCTTGAAACCCAACGAAAACCAAGATATCTCCGGTTCTGCATATCAACCGCACTGTGGAGTGGCGACAACACCAGATAACGTGTTCCTCGCATTAAATAGTTCCAAAAGAGCGATTTCGATGATTCTGCATACTTCTCCCAGCAGCTTCACCAAGATTATCCCAGGAAATGCGTATCTCAGCTTGAAGCCCCACGAAAACAAAGATATCTCCGGTTCTGCATATCAAACGCACTGTGGAGTGGTGAAAACACCAGATAACGTGTTCCTCGCATTAAATAGCTCCAAAAGAGCGATTTCGATGATTCTGCATACCTCTCACAGAAGAACCACCAAGATTATCACAGAAAATGCATATCTCAGCTTGAAACCCCACGAAAACCAAGATATCTCCGGTTCTGCATATCAACCGCACTGTGGAGTGGCGACAACACCAGATAACGTGTTCCTCGCATTAAATAGTTCCAAAAGAGCGATTTCGATGATTCTGCATACTTCTCCCAGCAGCTTCTCCAAGATTATCCCAGGAAATGCGTATCTCAGCTTGAATCCCCACGAAAACCATGATATCTCCGGTTCTGCATATCAAACGCACTGTGGAGTGGTGAAAACACCAGATAACGTGTGTCTCGAATTAAATAGCTCCAAAAGAGCGACTTCGATGATTCTGCATACTTCTCACAGAAGAACCACCAAGTTTATCCCAGAAAATGCATATCTCAGCTTGAAACCCCATGAAAACCAGGATATCTCCGGTTCTGCTTATCAAACGCACTGTGGAGTGGTGACAACGCCAGATAACGTGTTCCTCGCATTAAATAGCTCCAAAAGAGCGATTTCGATGATTCTGCATACTTCTCACAGAAGAACCACCAAGTTTATCCCTGAAAATGCATATCTCAGCTTGAAACCCCACGAAAACCAGGATATCTCCGGTTCTGCATATCAAACGCACTGTGGAGTGGTGACAACACCAGATAACGTGTTCCTCGCATTAAATAGCTCCAAAAGAGCGATTTCGATGATTCTGCATACTTCTCACAGAAGCGTCATCAAGATTATCGCAGAAAATGCATATCTCAGCTTGAAGCCCCACGAAAACCATGATATCTCCGGTTCTGCATATGAAACGCACTGTGGAGTGGTGAAAACACCAGATAACGTGTGTCTCGCATTAAATAGCTCCAAAAGAGCGACTTCGATGATTCTGCATACTTCTCACAGAAGAACCACCAAGTTTATCCCAGAAAATGCATATCTCAGCTTGAAACCCCGCGAAAACCAGGATATCTACGGTTCTGCATATCAAAAGCACTGTGGAGTGGTGACAACACCAGATAACCTGTTTCTCGCCAAAAATAGCTCTAAAAGAGCCATTTCGATGATTCTGCATACTTCTCACAGAAGAACCACTGTGATTGTCCCAGAAAATGCATATCTCAGCTTGAAGCCCCTCGAAAACCAAGATATCTCCAGTTCTGCATATCAAACGCACTGTAGAGTGGTGAAAACACCAGATAACGTGTTTCTCGCATTAAATAGCTCCAAAAGAGCGATTTAGATGATTCTGCATACTTCTCACAGCAGCCTCACCAAGATTATCCCAGAAAATGCGTATCTCAGCTTGAAACCCCACGAAAACCAAGATATCTCCGGTTCTGCATATCAAACGCACTGTGGAGTGGTGAAAACACCAGATAACGTGTTTCTCGAATTAAATAGCTCCAAAAGAGCGATTTCGATGATTCTGCATACTTCGCTCCGCAGCCTCACCAAGATTATCCCAGAAAATGCATATCTCAGCTTGAAACCCCACGAAAACCAGGATATCTCCGGTTCTGCATATCAAACGCACTGTGGAGTGGTGACAACACCAGATAACGTGTTCCTCGCATTAAATAGCTCCAAAAGAGCGATTTCGATGATTCTGCATACTTCTCACAGAAGCGTCACCAAGATTATCGCAGAAAATGCAAATCTCAGCTTGAAGCCCCACGAAAACCAAGATATCTCCGGTTCTGCATATCAAACGCACTGTGTAGTGGTGAAAACACCAGATAACGTGTTCCTCGCTTTAAATAGCTCCAGAAGAGCGATTTCGATGATTCTGCATACTTCTCACAGAAGAACCACCAAGTTTATCCGAGAAAATGCATATCTCAGCTTGAAACCCCATGAAAACCAGGATATCTCCGGTTCTGCTTATCAAACGCACTGTGGAGTGGTCACAACACCAGACAACGTGTTCCTCGCATTAAATAGCTCCAAAACAGCGATTTCGGTGATTCTGTATACTTCTCACAGAAGCGTCACGAAGATTATCGCAGAAAATGCAAATCTCAGCTTGAAGCCCCACGAAAGCCAAGATATCTCCGGTTCTGCATATCAAACGCACTGTGGAGTGGTGACAACGACAGATAACGTGTTCCTCGCATTAAATAGCTCCAAAAGAGCGATTTCGATGATTCTGCATACTTCTCACAGAAGCGTCATCAAGATTATCGCAGAAAATGCATATCTCAGCTTGAAACCCCGCGAAAACCAGGATATCTACGGTTCTGCATATCAAAAGCACTGTGGAGTGGTGACAACACCAGATAACCTGTTTCTCGCCAAAAATAGCTCTAAAAGAGCCATTTCGATGATTCTGCATACTTCTCACAGAAGAACCACTGTGATTGTCCCAGAAAATGCATATCTCAGCTTGAAGCCCCTCGAAAACCAAGATATCTCCAGTTCTGCATATCAAACGCACTGTAGAGTGGTGAAAACACCAGATAACGTGTTTCTCGCATTAAATAGCTCCAAAAGAGCGATTTCGATGATTCTGCATACTTCTCACAGCAGCCTCACCAAGATTATCCCAGAAAATGCGTATCTCAGCTTGAAACCCCACGAAAACCAAGATATCTCCGGTTCTGCATATCAAACGCACTGTGGAGTGGTGAAAACACCAGATAACGTGTTTCTCGAATTAAATAGCTCCAAAAGAGCGATTTCGATGATTCTGCATACTTCGCTCCGCAGCCTCACCAAGATTATCCCAGAAAATGCATATCTCAGCTTGAAACCCCACGAAAACCAGGATATCTCCGGTTCTGCATATCAAACGCACTGTGGAGTGGTGACAACACCAGATAACGTGTTCCTCGCATTAAATAGCTCCAAAAGAGCGATTTCGATGATTCTGCATACTTCTCACAGAAGCGTCACCAAGATTATCGCAGAAAATGCAAATCTCAGCTTGAAGCCCCACGAAAACCAAGATATCTCCGGTTCTGCATATCAAACGCACTGTGTAGTGGTGAAAACACCAGATAACGTGTTCCTCGCTTTAAATAGCTCCAGAAGAGCGATTTCGATGATTCTGCATACTTCTCACAGAAGAACCACCAAGTTTATCCGAGAAAATGCATATCTCAGCTTGAAACCCCATGAAAACCAGGATATCTCCGGTTCTGCTTATCAAACGCACTGTGGAGTGGTCACAACACCAGACAACGTGTTCCTCGCATTAAATAGCTCCAAAACAGCGATTTCGGTGATTCTGTATACTTCTCACAGAAGCGTCACGAAGATTATCGCAGAAAATGCAAATCTCAGCTTGAAGCCCCACGAAAACCAAGATATCTCCGGTTCTGCATATCAAACGCACTGTGGAGTGGTGACAACGACAGATAACGTGTTCCTCGCATTAAATAGCTCCAAAAGAGCGATTTCGATGATTCTGCATACTTCTCACAGCAGCCTCACCAAGATTATCCCAGAAAATGCGTATCTCAGCTTGAAACCCCACGAAAACCAAGATATCTCCGGTTCTGCATATCAAACGCACTGTGGAGTGGTGAAAACACCAGATAACGTGTTTCTCGCCAAAAATAGCTTTCAAAGAGCGATTTCGATGATTGTGCATACTTCTCACAGAAGAACCACCAAGTTTATCCCAGAAAATGCATATCTCAGCTTGAAACCCCGCGAAAACCAGGATATCTACGGTTCTGCATATCAAAAGCACTGTGGAGTGGTGACAACACCAGATAACCTGTTTCTCGCCAAAAATAGCTCGAAAAGAGCCATTTCGATGATTCTGCATACTTCTCACAGAAGAACCACTGTGATTGTCCCAGAAAATGCATATCTCAGCTTGAAGCCCCTCGAAAACCAAGATATCTCCAGTTCTGCATATCAAACGCACTGTAGAGTGGTGAAAACACCAGATAACGTGTTTCTCGCATTAAATAGCTCCAAAAGAGCGATTTCGATGATTCTGCATAATTCTCACAGCAGCCTCACCAAGATTATCCCAGAAAATGCGTCTCTCAGCTTGAAACCCCACGAAAACCAAGATATCTCCGGTTCTGCATATCAACCGCACTGTGGAGTGGCGACAACACCAGATAACGTGTTCCTCGCATTAAATAGTTCCAAAAGAGCGATTTCGATGATTCTGCATACTTCTCCCAGCAGCTTCACCAAGATTATCCCAGGAAATGCGTATCTCAGCTTGAAGCCCCACGAAAACCAAGCTATCTCCGGTTCTGCATATCAAACGCACTGTGGAGTGGTGAAAACACCAGATAACGTGTTCCTCGCATTAAATAGCTCCAAAAGAGCGATTTCGATGATTCTGCATACCTCTCACAGAAGAACCACCAAGATTATCACAGAAAATGCATATCTCAGCTTGAAACCCCACGAAAACCAAGATATCTCCGGTTCTGCATATCAACCGCACTGTGGAGTTGCGACAACACCAGATAACGTGTTCCTCGCATTAAATAGTTCCAAAAGAGCGATTTCGATGATTCTGCATACTTCTCCCAGCAGCTTCACCAAGATTATCCCAGGAAATGCGTATCTCAGCTTGAATCCCCACGAAAACCAAGATATCTCCGGTTCTGCATATCAAACGCACTGTGGAGTGGTGACAACACCAGATAACGTGTTCCTCGCATTAAATAGCTCCAAAAGAGCGATTTCGATGATTCTGCATACTTCTCACAGAAGAACCACCAAGTTTATCCCAGAAAATGCATATCTCATCTTGAAACCCCATGAAAACCAGGATATCTCCGGTTCTGCTTATCAAACGCACTGTGGAGTGGTTACAACACCAGATAACGTGTTCCTCGCATTAAATAGCTCCACAAGAGCGATTTCGATGATTCTGCATACTTCTCACAGAAGAACCACCAAGTTTATCCCAGAAAATGCATATCTCAGCTTGAAACCCCATGAAAACCAGGATATCTCCGGTTCTGCTTATCAAACGCACTGTGGAGTGGTGACAACGCCAGATAACGTGTTCCTCGCATTAAATAGCTCCAAAAGAGCGATTTCGATGATTCTGCATACTTCTCACAGAAGAACCACCAAGTTTATCCCAGAAAATGCATATCTCAGCTTGAAACCCCACGAAAACCAGGATATCTCCGGTTCTGCATATCAAACGCACTGTGGAGTGGTGACAACACCAGATAACGTGTTCCTCGCATTAAATAGCTCCAAAAGAGCGATTTCGATGATTCTGCATACTTCTCACAGAAGCGTCATCAAGATTATCGCAGAAAATGCATATCTCAGCTTGAAGCCCCACGAAAACCATGATATCTCCGGTTCTGCATATGAAACGCACTGTGGAGTGGTGAAAACACCAGATAACGTGTTTCTCGCATTAAATAGCTCCAAAAGAGCGATTTCGATGATTCTGCATACTTCTCACAGCAGCCTCACCAAGATTATCCCAGAAAATGCGTATCTCAACTTGAAACCCCACGAAAACCAAGATATCTCCGGTTCTGCATATCAAACGCACTGTGGAGTGGTGAAAACACCAGATAACGTGTTTCTCGCCAAAAATAGCTTTCAAAGAGCGATTTCGATGATTGTGCATACTTCTCACAGAAGAACCACCAAGTTTATCCCAGAAAATGCATATCTCAGCTTGAAACCCCACGAAAACCAAGATATCTCCGGTTCTGCATATCAACCGCACTGTGGAGTGGCGACAACACCAGATAACGTGTTCCTCGCATTAAATAGTTCCAAAAGAGCGATTTCGATGATTCTGCATACTTCTCCCAGCAGCTTCACCAAGATTATCCCAGGAAATGCGTATCTGAGCTTGAAACCCCACGAAAACCAAGATATTCCCGGTTCTGCATATCAAACGCACTGTGGAGTTGTGAAAACACCAGATAACGTGTTTCTCGCCAAAAATAGCTTTCAAAGAGCGATTTCGATGATTCTGCATACTTCTCACAGAAGAACCACCAAGCTTATCACAGAAAATGCATATCTCAGCTTGAAACCCCACGAAAACCAAGATATCTCCGGTTCTGCATATCAACCGCACTGTGGAGTGGCGACAACACCAGATAACGCGTTCCTCGCATTAAATAGCTCCAAAAGAGCGATTTCGATGATTCTGCATACTTCTCCCAGAAGAACCACCAAGTTTATCCCAGAAAATGCATATCTCAGCTTGAAACCCCGCGAAAACCAGGATATCTCCGGTTCTGCATATCAAACGCACTGTGGAGTGGTGACAACACCAGATAACGTGTTCCTCGCATTAAATAGCTCCAAAAGAGCGATTTCGATGATTCTGCATACTTCTCACAGAAGCGTCATCAAGATTATCGCAGAAAATGTATATCTCAGCTTGAAGCCCCACGAAAACCATGATATCTCCGGTTCTGGATATGAAACGCACTGTGGAGTGGTGAAAACACCAGATAACGTGTTTGTCGCATTAAATAGCTCCAAAAGAGCGATTTCGATGATTCTGCATACTTCTCACAGAAGAACCACCAAGTTTATCCCAGAAAATGCATATCTCAGCTTGAAACCCCACGAAAACCAGGATATCTCCGGTTCTGCATATCAAACGCACTGTGGAGTGGTGACAACACCAGATAACGTGTTTCTCGCATTAAATAGCTCCAAAAGAGCGATTTCGATGATTCTGCATACTTCTCACAGCAGCCTCACCAAGATTATCCCAGAAAATGCGTATCTCAGCTTGAAACACCACGAAAACCAAGATATCTCCGGTTCTGCATATCAAACGCACTGTGGAGTGGTGAAAACACCAGATAACGTGTGTCTCGCATTAAATAGCTCCAAAAGAGCGACTTCGATGATTCTGCATACTTCTCACAGAAGAACCACCAAGTTTATCCCAGAAAATGCATATCTCAGCTTGAAACCCCACGAAATCCAGGATATCTCCGGTTCTGCATATCAAACGCACTGTGGAGTTTTGACAACACCAGATAACGTGTTCCTCGCATTAAATAGCTCCAAAAGAGCGATTTCGATGATTCTGCATACCTCTCACTGAAGCGTCACGAAGATTATCGCAGAAAATGCAAATCTCAGCTTGAAGCCCCACGAAAACCAAGATATCTCCGGTTCTGCATATCAAACGCACTGTGGAGTGGTGAAAACACCAGATAACGCGTTTCTCGCATTAAATAGCTCCAACAGAGCGATTTCGATGATTCTGCATACTTCTCACCGAAGAACCACCAAGATTATCCCTGAAAATGCATATCTCAGCTTAAAACCCCACGAAAACCAAGATATCTCCGGTTCTGCATATCAACCGCACTGTGGAGTGGTGACAACACCAGATAACGTGTTCCTCGCATTAAATAGCTCCAAAAGAGCGATTTCGATGATTCTGCATACCTCTCACTGAAGCGTCACGAAGATTATCGCAGAAAATGCAAATCTCAGCTTGAAGCCCCACGAAAACCAAGATATCTCCGGTTCTGCATATCAAACGCACTGTGGAGTGGTGACAACGACAGATAACGTGTTCCTCGCATTAAATAGCTCCAAAAGAGCGATTTCGATGATTCTGCATACTTCTCACAGCAGCCTCACCAAGATTATCCCAGAAAATGCGTATCTCAGCTTGAAACCCCACGAAAACCAAGATATCTCCGGTTCTGCATATCAAACGCACTGTGGAGTGGTGAAAACACCAGATAACGTGTTTCTCGCCAAAAATAGCTTTCAAAGAGCGATTTCGATGATTGTGCATACTTCTCACAGAAGAACCACCAAGTTTATCCCAGAAAATGCATATCTCAGCTTGAAACCCCGCGAAAACCAGGATATCTACGGTTCTGCATATCAAAAGCACTGTGGAGTGGTGACAACACCAGATAACCTGTTTCTCGCCAAAAATAGCTCGAAAAGAGCCATTTCGATGATTCTGCATACTTCTCACAGAAGAACCACTGTGATTGTCCCAGAAAATGCATATCTCAGCTTGAAGCCCCTCGAAAACCAAGATATCTCCAGTTCTGCATATCAAACGCACTGTAGAGTGGTGAAAACACCAGATAACGTGTTTCTCGCATTAAATAGCTCCAAAAGAGCGATTTCGATGATTCTGCATAATTCTCACAGCAGCCTCACCAAGATTATCCCAGAAAATGCGTCTCTCAGCTTGAAACCCCACGAAAACCAAGATATCTCCGGTTCTGCATATCAACCGCACTGTGGAGTGGCGACAACACCAGATAACGTGTTCCTCGCATTAAATAGTTCCAAAAGAGCGATTTCGATGATTCTGCATACTTCTCCCAGCAGCTTCACCAAGATTATCCCAGGAAATGCGTATCTCAGCTTGAAGCCCCACGAAAACCAAGCTATCTCCGGTTCTGCATATCAAACGCACTGTGGAGTGGTGAAAACACCAGATAACGTGTTCCTCGCATTAAATAGCTCCAAAAGAGCGATTTCGATGATTCTGCATACCTCTCACAGAAGAACCACCAAGATTATCACAGAAAATGCATATCTCAGCTTGAAACCCCACGAAAACCAAGATATCTCCGGTTCTGCATATCAACCGCACTGTGGAGTTGCGACAACACCAGATAACGTGTTCCTCGCATTAAATAGTTCCAAAAGAGCGATTTCGATGATTCTGCATACTTCTCCCAGCAGCTTCACCAAGATTATCCCAGGAAATGCGTATCTCAGCTTGAATCCCCACGAAAACCAAGATATCTCCGGTTCTGCATATCAAACGCACTGTGGAGTGGTGACAACACCAGATAACGTGTTCCTCGCATTAAATAGCTCCAAAAGAGCGATTTCGATGATTCTGCATACTTCTCACAGAAGAACCACCAAGTTTATCCCAGAAAATGCATATCTCATCTTGAAACCCCATGAAAACCAGGATATCTCCGGTTCTGCTTATCAAACGCACTGTGGAGTGGTTACAACACCAGATAACGTGTTCCTCGCATTAAATAGCTCCACAAGAGCGATTTCGATGATTCTGCATACTTCTCACAGAAGAACCACCAAGTTTATCCCAGAAAATGCATATCTCAGCTTGAAACCCCATGAAAACCAGGATATCTCCGGTTCTGCTTATCAAACGCACTGTGGAGTGGTGACAACGCCAGATAACGTGTTCCTCGCATTAAATAGCTCCAAAAGAGCGATTTCGATGATTCTGCATACTTCTCACAGAAGAACCACCAAGTTTATCCCAGAAAATGCATATCTCAGCTTGAAACCCCACGAAAACCAGGATATCTCCGGTTCTGCATATCAAACGCACTGTGGAGTGGTGACAACACCAGATAACGTGTTCCTCGCATTAAATAGCTCCAAAAGAGCGATTTCGATGATTCTGCATACTTCTCACAGAAGCGTCATCAAGATTATCGCAGAAAATGCATATCTCAGCTTGAAGCCCCACGAAAACCATGATATCTCCGGTTCTGCATATGAAACGCACTGTGGAGTGGTGAAAACACCAGATAACGTGTTTCTCGCATTAAATAGCTCCAAAAGAGCGATTTCGATGATTCTGCATACTTCTCACAGCAGCCTCACCAAGATTATCCCAGAAAATGCGTATCTCAACTTGAAACCCCACGAAAACCAAGATATCTCCGGTTCTGCATATCAAACGCACTGTGGAGTGGTGAAAACACCAGATAACGTGTTTCTCGCCAAAAATAGCTTTCAAAGAGCGATTTCGATGATTGTGCATACTTCTCACAGAAGAACCACCAAGTTTATCCCAGAAAATGCATATCTCAGCTTGAAACCCCACGAAAACCAAGATATCTCCGGTTCTGCATATCAACCGCACTGTGGAGTGGCGACAACACCAGATAACGTGTTCCTCGCATTAAATAGTTCCAAAAGAGCGATTTCGATGATTCTGCATACTTCTCCCAGCAGCTTCACCAAGATTATCCCAGGAAATGCGTATCTGAGCTTGAAACCCCACGAAAACCAAGATATTCCCGGTTCTGCATATCAAACGCACTGTGGAGTTGTGAAAACACCAGATAACGTGTTTCTCGCCAAAAATAGCTTTCAAAGAGCGATTTCGATGATTCTGCATACTTCTCACAGAAGAACCACCAAGCTTATCACAGAAAATGCATATCTCAGCTTGAAACCCCACGAAAACCAAGATATCTCCGGTTCTGCATATCAACCGCACTGTGGAGTGGCGACAACACCAGATAACGCGTTCCTCGCATTAAATAGCTCCAAAAGAGCGATTTCGATGATTCTGCATACTTCTCCCAGAAGAACCACCAAGTTTATCCCAGAAAATGCATATCTCAGCTTGAAACCCCGCGAAAACCAGGATATCTCCGGTTCTGCATATCAAACGCACTGTGGAGTGGTGACAACACCAGATAACGTGTTCCTCGCATTAAATAGCTCCAAAAGAGCGATTTCGATGATTCTGCATACTTCTCACAGAAGCGTCATCAAGATTATCGCAGAAAATGTATATCTCAGCTTGAAGCCCCACGAAAACCATGATATCTCCGGTTCTGGATATGAAACGCACTGTGGAGTGGTGAAAACACCAGATAACGTGTTTGTCGCATTAAATAGCTCCAAAAGAGCGATTTCGATGATTCTGCATACTTCTCACAGAAGAACCACCAAGTTTATCCCAGAAAATGCATATCTCAGCTTGAAACCCCACGAAAACCAGGATATCTCCGGTTCTGCATATCAAACGCACTGTGGAGTGGTGACAACACCAGATAACGTGTTTCTCGCATTAAATAGCTCCAAAAGAGCGATTTCGATGATTCTGCATACTTCTCACAGCAGCCTCACCAAGATTATCCCAGAAAATGCGTATCTCAGCTTGAAACACCACGAAAACCAAGATATCTCCGGTTCTGCATATCAAACGCACTGTGGAGTGGTGAAAACACCAGATAACGTGTGTCTCGCATTAAATAGCTCCAAAAGAGCGACTTCGATGATTCTGCATACTTCTCACAGAAGAACCACCAAGTTTATCCCAGAAAATGCATATCTCAGCTTGAAACCCCACGAAATCCAGGATATCTCCGGTTCTGCATATCAAACGCACTGTGGAGTTTTGACAACACCAGATAACGTGTTCCTCGCATTAAATAGCTCCAAAAGAGCGATTTCGATGATTCTGCATACCTCTCACTGAAGCGTCACGAAGATTATCGCAGAAAATGCAAATCTCAGCTTGAAGCCCCACGAAAACCAAGATATCTCCGGTTCTGCATATCAAACGCACTGTGGAGTGGTGAAAACACCAGATAACGCGTTTCTCGCATTAAATAGCTCCAACAGAGCGATTTCGATGATTCTGCATACTTCTCACCGAAGAACCACCAAGATTATCCCTGAAAATGCATATCTCAGCTTAAAACCCCACGAAAACCAAGATATCTCCGGTTCTGCATATCAACCGCACTGTGGAGTGGTGACAACACCAGATAACGTGTTCCTCGCATTAAATAGCTCCAAAAGAGCGATTTCGATGATTCTGCATACTTCTCACAGAAGCGTCACGAAGATTATCGCAGAAAATGCAAATCTCAGCTTGAAGCCCCACGAAAACCAAGATATCTCCGGTTCTGCATATCAAACGCACTGTGGAGTGGTGAAAACACCAGATAACGTGTGTCTCGCATTAAATAGCTCCAAAAGAGCGATTTCGATGATTCTGCATACATCTCACAGAAGCGTCACCAAGATTATCGCAGAAAATGCAAATCTCAGCTTGAAGCCCCACGAAAACCAAGATATCTCCGGTTCTGCATATCAAACGCACTGTGGAGTGGTGAAAACACCAGATGACGCGTTTCTCGCATTAAATAGCTCCAACAGAGCGATTTCGATGAATCTGCATACTTCTCACCGAAGAACCACCAAGAATATCCCAAAAAATGCATATCTCAGCTTGAAACCCCACGAAAACAAGGATATCTCCGGTTCTGCATATCAAACGCACTGTGGAGTGGTGAAAACACCAGATAACGTGTGTCTCGCATTAAATAGCTCCAAAAGAGCGGTTTCGATGATTCTGCATACATCTCACAGCAGCCTCACCAAGATTATCGCAGAAAATGCACATCTTAGCCTGAATCCCCACGAAAACAAAGATATCTCCGGTTCAGCATATCAAACGCACTGTGGAGTGGTGAAAACACCAGATAACGTGTGTCTCGCATTAAATAGCTCCAAAAGAGCGATTTCGATGATTCTGCATACTTCTCACAGAAGCGTCATCAAGATTATCGCAGAAAATGCATATCTCAGCTTGAATCCCCACGAAAACAAAGATAACTCCGGTTCTGCATATCAAACGCACTGTGGAGTGGTGCAAACACCAGATAACGTGTGTCTCGCATTAAATAGCTCCAAAAGAGCGATTTCGATAATTCTGCATACTTCTCACAGAAGCGTCATCAAGATTATCGCAGAAAATGCATATCTCAGCTTGAAGCCCCACGAAAACCAAGATATCTCCGGTTCTGCATATCAAACGCACTGTGGAGTGGTGAAAACACCAGATAACGTGTGTCTCGCATTAAATAGCTCCAAAAGAGCGATTTCGATGATTCTGCATACATCTCACAGAAGCGTCACCAAGATTATCGCAGAAACTGCAAATCTCAGCTTGAAGCCCCACGAAAACCAAGATATCTCCGGTTCTGCATATCAAACGCACTGTGGAGTGGTGAAAACACCAGATGACGCGTTTCTCGCATTAAATAGCTCCAACAGAGCGATTTCGATGAATCTGCATACTTCTCACCGAAGAACCACCAAGAATATCCCAAAAAATGCATATCTCAGCTTGAAACCCCACGAAAACAAGGATATCTCCGGTTCTGCATATCAAACGCACTGTGGAGTGGTGAAAACACCAGATAACGTGTGTCTCGCATTAAATAGCTCCAAAAGAGCGATTTCGGTGATTCTGCATACTTCTCACAGAAGCGTCATCAAGATTATCGCAGAAAATGCATATCTCAGCTTGAATCCCCACGAAAACAAAGATAACTCCGGTTCTGCATATCAAACGCACTGTGGAGTGGTGCAAACACCAGATAACGTGTGTCTCGCATTAAATAGCTCCAAAAGAGCGATTTCGATAATTCTGCATACTTCTCACAGAAGCGTCATCAAGATTATCGCAGAAAATGCATATCTCAGCTTGAAGCCCCACGAAAACCAAGATATCTCCGGTTCTGCATATCAAACGCACTGTGGAGTGGTGAAAACACCAGATAACGCGTTTCTCGCATTAAATAGCTCCAACAGAGCGATTTCGATGATTCTGCAAACTTCTCACCAAAGAACCACCAAGATTATCCCCGAAAATGCATATCTCAGCTTGAAACCCCACGAAAACCAAGATATCTCCGGTTCTGCCTATCAACCGTACTGTGGAGTGGTGACAACACCAGATAACGTGTTCCTCGCATTACATAGCTCCAAAAGAGCGATTTCGATGATTCTGCATACTTCTCACAGAAGCGTCACCAAGATTTGTCGCAGAAAATGCAAATCTCAGCTTGAAGCCCCACGAAAACCAAGATATCTCCGGTTCTGCATATCAAAGGCACTGTGGAGTGGTGAAAACACCAGATAACTTGTTTCTCGCATTAAATAGCTCCAAAAGAGCGATTTCGATGATTCTGCATACTTCTCACCGAAGAACCACCAAGATTATCCCAGAAAATGCATATCTCAGCTTGAAACCCCACGAAAACCAAGATATCTCCGGTTCTGCATATCAACCGCACTGTGCAGTGGTGACAACTCCAGATAACGTGTTCCACGCATTAAACAGCTCCAAAAGAGCGATTTCGCTGATTCTGAATACTTCTCACAGAAGAACCACCAAGTTTATCCCAGAAAGTGCATATCTCAGCTTGAAACCCCATGAAAACCAGGATATCACCGGTTCTGCTTATCAAACGCACTGTGGAGTGGTGACAACACCAGATAACGTGTTCCTCGCATTAAATAGCTCCAAAAGAGCGATTTCGGTGATTCTGCATACTTCTCACCGAAGAACCACCAAGATTATCCCAGAAAATGCATATCTCAGCTTGAAACCCCACGATAACCAGGATATCTACGGTTCTGCATATCAAACGCACTGTGGAGTGGTGACAACACCAGATAACGTGTTCCTCGCATTAAATAGCTCCAAAAGAGCGATTTCGATGATTCTGAATACTTCTCACCGAAGAACAACCACGAATATCCCAGAAAATGCATATCTCAGCTTGAAACCCCACGAAAACCAAGATATCTCCGGTTCTGCATATCAAACGCACTGTGGAGTGGTGAAAACACCAGATAACGTGTGTCTCGCATTAAATAGCTCCAAAAGAGCGATTTCGATGATTCTGCATACTTCTCACAGAAGCGTCACCAAGATTATCGCAGAAAATGCAAATCTCAGCTTGAAGCCCCACGAAAACCAAGATATCTCCGGTTCTGCATATCAAACGCACTGTGGAGTGGTGAAAACACCAGATAACTTGTTTCTCGCATTAAATAGCTCCAAAAGAGCGATTTCGATGGTTCTGCATACTTCTCACAGAAGAACCACCAAGATTATCCCAGAAAATGCATATCTCAGCTTGAAACCCCACGAAAACCAGGATATCTACGTTTCTGCATATCAAAAGCACTGTGGAGTGGTGACAACACCAGATAACCTGTTTCTCGCCAAAAATAGCTCGAAAAGAGCCATTTCGATGATTCTGCATACTTCTCACAGAAGAACCACTGTGATTGTCCCAGAAAATGCATATCTCAGCTTGAAGCCCCTCGAAAACCAAGATATCTCCAGTTCTGCATATCAAACGCACTGTAGAGTGGTGAAAACAAAAGATAACGTGTGTCTCGCATTAAATAGCTCCAAAAGAGCGACTTCGATGATTCTGCATACTTCTCACAGAAGAACCACCAAGTTTATCCCAGAAAATGCATATCTCAGCTTGAAACCCCACGAAAACCAGGATATCTCCGGTTCTGCATATCAAACGCACTGTGGAGTTTTGACAACACCAGATAACGTGGTCCTCGCATTAAATAGCTCCAAAAGAGCGATTTCGATGATTCTGCATACCTCTCACAGAAGAACCACCAAGATTATCACAGAAAATGCATATCTCAGCTTGAAACCCCACGAAAACCAAGATATCTCCGGTTCTGCATATCAACCGCACTGTGGAGTGGCGACAACACCAGATAACGTGTTCCTCGCATTAAATAGTTCCAAAAGAGCGATTTCGATGATTCTGCATACTTCTCCCAGCAGCTTCACCAAGATTATCCCAGGAAATGCGTATCTCAGCTTGAAACCCCACGAAAACCAAGATATTCCCGGTTCTGCATATCAAACGCACTATGGAGTTGTGAAAACACCAGATAACGTCTTTCTCGCCAAAAATAGCTTTCAAAGAGCGATTTCGATGATTCTGCATACTTCTCACAGAAGAACCACCAAGCTTATCACAGAAAATGCATATCTCAGCTTGAAACCCCACGAAAACCAAGATATCTCCGGTTCTGCATATCAACCGCACTGTGGAGTGGCGACAACACCAGATAACGTGTTCCTCGCATTAAATAGCTCCCAAAGAGCGATTTCGATGATTCTGCATACTTCTCACAGAAGCGTCATCAAGATTATCGCAGAAAATGTATATCTCAGCTTGAAGCCCCACGAAAACCATGATATCTCCGGTTCTGGATATGAAACGCACTGTGGAGTGGTGAAAACACCAGATAACGTGTTTGTCGCATTAAATAGCTCCAAAAGAGCGATTTCGATGATTCTGCATACTTCTCACAGAAGAACCACCAAGTTTATCCCAGAAAATGCATATCTCAGCTTGAAACCCCACGAAAACCAGGATATCTCCGGTTCTGCATAT